>JAWZYU010000008.1:54307714-55545631 GCA_038380435.1 Ryuthela nishihirai
CAACAGTCCGGCATAACAATTTTATTAACAATTTTATTAACAATTTTATTCATATACATGGCAGAACCTAGTTCGTGGGCAGAACGGTCATTTCCCCTCCTTTGACAATACCAGAAACAAAAAGTCATTAAACTTAGGTATATTTCGTGCATTTTTCAAGAACTTTTTAAAGATCTCTAAAAGTGAGAAGGAAAATGTTTTACTGCATCGGAAATTCAGTCTCTTGCACGCCTCCCCCCCCCCCCAAGTTTTACTTTTTTCCTGGTCGACTCGATTTATTGCCCCCCCCCCCCCCCCCCACTTTTATTTTATTCCAGTTATGGGCCTGTTCATATACCTTATTTGAAAAATCTACTTCCTTAGAAAAACGATGTTTCATGACATTAATACTTTACTAAACATCAATTTCTGTTCTCCTATATTCATCCTCATCATCCTCAAGCAGCCATGGGCTACGGAGGTCCAACCAGACCGTGCAATTTTCTTCTCCAAGCAAGTCTGTCCTGAGCTACATCTACTGCATCTGGCCACTGCACACCAATTCTAACAAGGTCCTGTTTGACATTGTCTGCCCACCGCATCCTAGGTCTCCCCCTCTTTCTGAAGCCTTTAGGCACACTGTTCATAACCCTATTCTCCAGTCTATAATTATCCATACGTGCAACATGGCCAAACCAACGGAGTCTCTCTCTGCACAATATGCTGCTTAAAGGAGGTTGCAAACTCCTTTGCCTAACCTCATTATTAGTTACAAAGTTGAACCACCTAACGTCCAAGATACTGCGTAAGCATCTGGAATCAAAAGCATCTAGTTTCCTGTTATCTTGTTTACAAAGTGTCCAAGTTTCACTACCATAACTAACCCTAGAAAGAACCAAACTATTATACAGTCTAATTTTAGTCTTTAGGTGTATACGCCTATTTCTCCACAATCTCCATAGATTCTTAAAAGTCCCGGCAGAAATCCCTATTCGTCTGTTAATCTCATGCCGCATATCACCATTATCTGTTACATGCCTCGCAAGATAATTAAACTGTGACACCTGCTCAAGACTTCAACCATTCAGATTAACTGAATCACAGCCTGCCTGCCCAATTTTCATCACTTTAGTTTTCTCTCTGTTTATAACCAAACCTACTGTACTACCAGTCTCATTAACAGCTCGAATGAAAGAGTTCATCTCATCAACATCATTTGCCAAAAGAGCTAAATCATCAGCATAATCTAAATCAGAAATTTTCGTATCTCCAGACCATTTAAGGCCAAAATCTTTCCCTTGAAGTGAATTTCCCATAACATAATCAACAACCAACCTAAAGAGAAAAGGAGACAAAATGTACCCTTGTCGAACACCAGAAGTAATGCTAAACCAATTGCTACAAGCCTTACCAACTCTCACACACGACTCAGTGTTATTATAGAGAGCTTTCATTATGTTAACTAACTTGTCTGGTATACCATATGATTTCACAATCAACCACAAATTATGGCGATCAACAGAGTCGAAAGCCTTTTTGAAATGAACAAAGCTAGCAACCAAAGGTTTCTGAAACTCTAAACATTTCTCATGAATCTGCCTAAGTGAAAATATCTGATCCACACATCCCCTACCACTTCTGAATCCACATTGCTCATCATGCAATTGCCTGACAACCAGATTCTTAATTCTATTAAGCACAATCATGGAAAGAACTTTCCCTGGAACAGAGAGTAGGCTGATACCCCTATAGTTATCACAAGAACTGCGATCACCTTTTTTGAAAATAGGAAGAATAATAGCTCTGGTAAAATCCTTAGAAACCATGCCTTTATCATAAAAGTTATTCAAAATTTCAGTCATCCAAATGGTAACCGAAACATTCCCAGCTCTAAGCATTTCAGTAGTAATTTCATCAACCTTTGGGGATTTATCTCCTACATTACAATACAACAATTCAAAGTTAAAATTTAATGTACCTCGTCTATTTCCAAAGAATTCGTGGTTCTAACTTTGAGAACCTCAGCTAGGAAACATATCGTACGTGACATCTACAGATATTGGACATAATAATGGAAACATTCCAGGCTCGAAATCTGCAGTTCCCAGGTTCGAGTCCAAGCTTGGTCAGCGTTGAGATTTATCTCCGCAAAACTCCCCGCTCTGCCTGCGGTCAGTAGAGGACACCGATGGGCTTGGAAACGCCGCCGTCCGTCGGATGGGACGTTAAGCCGTGGATACCCTGTGCACGTTAAAGAACACGCTGGATGGCCTTACAGGAGGTTACCATCTGTCTCCCAACAGCTGTTCCAGTGGGTCCCCTCCCCCAACCTTTTCTGAGTCTTCGGGGTCCTTGTGACCTGGCCATTTAGCCCATGGTGTGCAAAAAAGTGCCACTCAGAGGTAAAACAACCTAACGTTAAAGAACACTCTGGATGGCCTTGACGGGAGGCTACCATCTGTCTCCCAACAGCTGTTCCAGTGGGTCCCCTCCCCCAACCTTCTCTGAGCCTTCGGGGTCCATGTGACCTGACCATTTACATTTAGCCCATGGTGTGCAAAAAGAATGCCGCTCAGAGGTAAAACAACCCAACGTTAAAGAACACGCTGGATGGCCTTGACGGGAGACTACCATCTGTCTCCCAACAGCTGTTCCAGTGGGTCCCTTCCCCCAACCTTCTCTGATCCTTCGGGGTCCATACGACCTGGCCATTTAGCTCATGGTGTGCAAAAAAGTGCCGCTCAAAGGTAAAACATCCCAACCCAACTCAGAAATAAATCAAAATAATCCGAAGTTCTTAGGCTTCAACTTAATGGCTTTAAAACCCAATTTTAGTAGCGATTAAGTTCAATACTAAAACGGCTTACCTCTGATGATATGATATCGGTTCTTCTGACTTCAGAGGAATGTAGTGGAGGTCTGCCTTCGCTGCTCTTCCATCAGATAAGATATAAGAGCGCAGGAAAACGGGGAAAAAACGATGCTCATGCCATCAGTAATTTCCTCTCAGTGCGTCACTTCCGTTAACGTTGCGCAACAGACAGGAATTATCCTGAGTAAAAATATCGTTCGGCTGTGAAAGAGTTCTCTGTTAGCGTGGACGAGATAATGACTTCTTTAATTTAAGATATTTCCAATGACCCTGCAAGCCAAAATGAAACCAAACACCAAAGAGGTTTCTTTCTAGAAGTTCTCAGCAAGTACTTAACGGCTGTGCTCTAATCGACCCTGGGCCAATCGGGTCATGGGAATTTTTTTAATCAAGCTGCATAAGTCCGCTTTTTGTGTTTTTATAAGGAACACAATAAACAACTGGAACTGTTAATAAGTTAAGAACATAGACTCTGTGGGTGGGGGGCCGGGGGGTGGCTCAGTCGGTAGCACGCCAGGCTCGTAATCTGCAGTTCCCAGGTTCGAGTCCCAGCTGGGTCAGCGTTGAGATTTATAGCCGCAAAATTCCCCGCCCTGCCCACGGTCAGTAAGGGACACCGATGGACTTGGAAAGGCCGCCGTCCGTCGGATGGGACGTTAAGCCGTGTCCCCGTGTGCGGAAGAGCCATACCCTGTGCACGTTAAAGAACACGCTGGATGGCCTTGACGGCAGGCTACCATCTGTCTCCCAACAGCTGTTCCAGTGGGTCCCCTCCCCCAACCTACTCTGAATTTTCGGGGTCCATGTGACCTGGCCATTTAGCCCATGGTGTGTAAAAAAGTGCCGCTCAGAGGTAAAACAATCCAACCCAACCGTGGTTGGGGGGGGGAGGGAAATAACAAAAAATAAATTTACTTAGTAATCAAATATCACAGAAAAACGTCTTTAAACAAGAAGCCGGGGTGGATCAGTTGGTAGCGCGCCAAACTCATAATCTACAGTTCCCAGGTTCGAGTTTCAGCTAGGTCATCGTTGAGATTTATCTCCGCATAACTACTCGCCCTGCTCAAGGTCAGTAGGGGACACCAATGGGTCTTAGAAAGACAGGCGTCCGTCGGATCGGACGTTAAGCCGTGGCCCCGTGTGCCGGATATCCATATCTTGTGCAATGGATCCATACCTTGTGCAATGGAACACGCCGGATGGCCTTGACGGAAGGCTACCATCTGTCCTCCAACTGCTGTTCCAGTGGGTCCCCTCCCCCAACCTTCTCTGAGCCTTCAGGGTCCTTGTGACCTGGCCAGTTAGCCCATGGTGTGCAAAAAAGTGCTGCTCAGAGGTAAAACAACCCAACGAGAAAGAACACGCCGGATGGCCTTGACGGGAGGCTACCATCTGTCTCCCAACAGCTGTTCCAATGGGTCGCCTCCCCCAACCTTCTCTGAGCCTTCTGGGTCCTTGTGACCTGGCCATTTAGCCCATGCTGTGCAAAAAAGTGCTGCTCAGAGGTAAAACAACCCAACGTTAAAGAACACGCTGGATGTCCTTGACGGGAGGTTACCATCTGTCTCCCAACTGCTGTTCCAGTGGATCCCCTCCACCAACCTTCTGTGAGCCTTCATGGTCATTGTGACCTGGCCATTTAGCCCATGGTGTGCAAAAAAGTGCCGCTCAGAGGTAAAACAATCCAACGTTAAAGAACACTCTGGATGGCCTTGACGGGAGGCTACCATCTGTCTCCCAACAGCTGTTCCAGTGGGTCCCCTCCACCAACCTTCTCTGAGCCTTCGTGGTCATTGTAACCTGGCCATTTAGCCCATGGTGTGCAAAAAAGTGCTGCTCAGAGGTAAAACAACCCAACGTTAAAGAACACGCCGGATGACCTTGAAGAGAGGCTACCATCTGTCTCCCAACAGCTGTTCCAGTGGGTCCCCTCCCCCAACCTTCTCTGAGCCTTCGGGGTCCATGTGACCTGGCCATTTAGCCCATGGTGTGCAAAAAAGTGCCGCTAAGAGGTGAAACAACCCAACGTTAAAGAACACGCTGGATGTCCTTGACGGGAGGCTACCATCTGTCTCCTAACAGCTGTTCCAGTGGGTCCCCTCCACCAACCTTCTCTGAGCCTTCGTGGTCATTGTAATCTGTCCATTTAGCCCATGGTGTGCAAAATAGTGCTGCTCAGAGGTAAAACAACCCAACGTTAAAGAACACGCTGGATGGCCTTGACGGGAGGCTACCATCTGTCTCCCAACAGCTGTTCCAGTGAGTCCCCTCCCTCAACCTTCTCTGAGACTTCGGGGTCCATGTGACCTGGCCATTTAGCCCATGGTGTGCAAAAAAGTGCCGCTCAGAGATAAAACAACCCAACGTTAAAGAACACGCTGGATGGCCTTGACGGGAGGCTACCATCTGTCTCCTAACAGCTGTTCCAGTGGGTCCCCTCCACCAACCTTCTCTGAGCCTTCGTGGTCATTGTAATCTGTCCATTTAGCCCATGGTGTGCAAAATAGTGCTGCTCAGAGGTAAAACAACCCAACGTTAAAGAACACGCTGGAAGTCCTTGACGGGAGGCTACCATCTGTCTCCCAACAGCTGTTCCAGTGAGTCCCCTCCCCCAACCTTCTCTGAGCCTTCGGGGTCCTTGTGACCTGGCCATTTAGCCCATGGTGTGCAAAAAAAGTGGTGCTCAGAGGTAAAACAACCCAACGTTAAAGAACACGCTGGATGTCTTTGACGGGAGACTACCATCTGTCTCCCAACAGCTGTTCCAGTGGGTCCCCTCCCCCAACCTTCTCTGAGCCTTCGGGGTCCATGTGACCTGGCCATTTAGCCCATGGTGTGCAAAAAAGTGCCGCTCAGAGGTGAAACAACCCAACGTTAAAGAACACGCTGGATGGCCTTGACGGGAGGCTACCATCTGTCTCCCAACAGCTGTTCCAGTGAGTCCCCTCCCCCAACCTTCTCTGAGCCTTCGGGGTCCTTGTGACCTGGCCATTTAGCCCATGGTGTGCAAAAAAAGTGGTGCTCAGAGGTAAAACAACCCAACGTTAAAGAACACGCTGGATGTCCTTGACGGGAGGCTACCATCTGTCTCCTAACAGCTGTTCCAGTGGGTCCCCTCCACCAACCTTCTCTGCGCCTTCGTGGTCATTGTAATCTGTCCATTTAGCCCATGGTGTGCAAAATAGTGCTGCTCAGAGGTAAAACAACCCAACGTTAAAGAACACGCTGGATGGCCTTGACGGGAGGCTACCATCTGTCTCCCAACAGCTGTTCCAGTGAGTCCCCTCCCTCAACCTTCTCTGAGCCTTCGGGGTCCATGTGACCTGGCCATTTAGCCCACGGTGTGCAAAAAAGTGCCGCTCAGAGGTAAAACAACCCAACGTTAAAGAACACGCTGGATGGCCTTGACGGGAGGCTACCATCTGTCTCCCAACAGCTGTTCCAGTGGGTCCCCTCCCCCAACCTTCTCTGAGCCTTCGGGGTCCATGTGACCTGGCCATTTAGCCCACGGTGTGCAAAAAAGTGCCGCTCAGAGGTAAAACAACCCAACGTTAAAGAACACGCTGGATGACCTTGACGGGAGGCTACCATCTGTCTCCCAACAGCTGTTCCAGTGGGTCCCCTCCCTCAACCTTCTCTGAGCCTTCGGGGTCCATGTGACCTGGCCATTTAGCCCACGGTGTGCAAAAACGTGCCGCTCAGAGGTAAAACAACCCAACGTTAAAGAACACGCTGGATGGCCTTGACGGGAGGCTACCATCTGTCTCCCAACAGCTGTTCCAGTGGGTCCCCTCCCTCAACCTTCTCTGAGCCTTCGGGGTCCATGTGACCTGGCCATTTAGCCCACGGTGTGCAAAAAAGTGCCGCTCAGAGGTAAAACAACCCAACGTTAAAGAACACGCTGGATGGCCTTGACGGGAGGCTACCATCTATCTCCCAACAGCTGTTCCAGTGGGTCCCCTCCCTCAACCTTCTCTGAGCCTTCGGGGTCCATGTGACCTGGCCATTTAGCCCACGGTGTGCAAAAAAGTGCCGCTCAGAGGTAAAACAACCCAACGTTAAAGAACACGCTGGATGGCCTTGACGGGAGGCTACCATCTGTCTCCCAACAGCTGTTCCAGTGGGTCCCCTCCCTCAACCTTCTCTGAGCCTTCGGGGTCCAAGTGACCTGGCCATTTAGCCCACGGTGTGCAAAAAAGTGCCGCTCAGAGGTAAAACAACCCAACGTTAAAGAACACGCTGGATGGCCTTGACGGGAGGCTACCATCTGTCTTCCAACAGCTGTTCCAGTGAGTCCCCTCCACCAACCTTCTTTGAGCCTTCGGGGTCCTTGTGACCTGGCCATTTAGCCCATGGTATGCCAAAAAGTGCCGCTCAGAGGTGAAACAACCCAACGTTAAAGAACACGCTGGATGGCCTTGACGGGAGGCTTCCATCTGTCTCCCAACAGCTGTTCCAGTGGGTCCCCTCCCACAATCCTTCTCTGAGCCTTCGGGGTCCTTGTGACATGGCCATTTAGCCCATGGTGTGCCAAAAAGTGCAGCTCAGAGGTAAAACAACCCAACACAACGACAAGCATGGCAAAAAAAACTCTGAAATCATCAGTAGCTGTATTAATCGGTCCCCATATAACCTTGAAGAAAGTTTGACGAAGACCGAGTTTCTAAACTGCGTAGAAAGGGTCGTAGCCATTTCCCAATGTCACTAAATGTTTATTTTTTTCTATTGCTCCCTTTTTTTAACTAACTGTATGTTGGTAACGAGGAAGGAATTCCAGAATTGCGAGCCAGGAGTGGATGTTGCCATCTGGGAAGACATAATTTCACGCTGTCTTTCGACGGAAGTTACTCATTGCAGTCTGAATGGCAACTGAAGCTAATCTCGTTCCCGATGCCAACCCCAATTAAGAGACAATTCAAGAACAATAGTGGGTTTTTATTCTGTGTGTGTCATTCATTCCAGTTCTATCTGTGTTTCGCAATTCTAAGGTTGGCGAACGTTGTGTCAAAAGGCTCAACCTCATGTTAACATCGTGGAAAAAATAATGTATATGAATATGAAAATTTTTATTTAGAGCACTGTTTCTCAACCTTTTATGCCTCACGTACCCCCTGGAAATGTGTATATAACTGGCGTACCCTTTGTATATATAAATAAAACAATAGTTATAGTATAACAATGGGAATAAAATAAAATATATATATCAGTGGTTCTCAACCTTTTATGCTTCACGTACCCCCTGGAAATGTGTATGTAACTGGCGTACCCCTTGTATAGATAGATAAAACTATAGTTATAGTATAACAATGGGAATAAAATAAAACATATATATCACTGGTTCTCAACCTTTTATGCATCAGGTACCCCCTGGAAATGTGTATGTAACTGGCGTACCCCTTGTATATATAAATAAAACTATAGTTATAGTATAACAATGAGAATAAAATAAAACATATATATCAGTGGTTCTCAACCTTTTATGCTTCACGTACCCTTTGGAAATGTGTATGTAACTGGCGTACCCCCTTGTATATATAGATAAAATTATAGTTATAGTATAACAATGGGACTAAAATGAAACATATATATCAGTGGTTCTCAAACTTTTATGCTTCACGTACCCCCTGGAAATGTGTATGTAACTGGCGTACCCCTTGTATATATAGATAAAACTATAGTTATAGTATAAAAATGGGAATAAAACAAAACATATATATCAGTGGTTCTCAACCTTTTATGCTTCACGTACCACCTGGAAATGTGTATGTAACTGGCGTACCCCTTGTATATATAGATAAAACTATAGTTATAGTATAAAAATGGGAATAAAACAAAACATATATATCAGTGGTTCTCAACCTTTTATGCTTCACGTACCACCTGGAAATGTGTATGTAACTGGCGTACCCCTTTTATAGATAGATAAAGCTATAGTTATAGTATAACAATGGGAATAAAATAAAACATATATATCAGTGGTTCTCAACGTTTTATGCTTCATGTACCCCTGGAAATCTGTATGTAACTGGCGTATCCTTTGTATAGATAGATAAAATTATAGTTATAGTATAACAATGGGAATAAAATGAAACATTTATATCAGTGGTTCTCAAACTTTTATGCTTCACGTACCCCCTGGAAATGTGTATGTAACTGGCGTACCCCTTGTATATATAGATAAAACTATAGTTATAGTATAAAAATTGGAATAAAACAAAACATATATATCAGTGGTTCTCAACCATTTATGCTTCACGTACCACCTGGAAATGTGTATGTAACTGGCGTACCCCTTTTATAGATAGATAAAGCTATAGTTATAGTATAACAATGGGAATAAAATAAAACATATATATCAGTGGTTCTCAACGTTTTATGCTTCATGTACCCCTGGAAATCTGTATGTAACTGGCGTATCCTTTGTATAGATAGATAAAATTATAGTTATAGTATAACAATGGGAATAAAATGAAACATTTATATCAGTGGTTCTCAACCTTTTATGCTTCACGTACCCCCTGGAAATGTGTATGTAACTGGCGTACCCCTTTTATAGATAGATAAAGCTATAGTTATAGTATAAAAATGGGAATAAAACAAAACATATATATCAGTGGTTCTCAACCTTTTATGCTTCACGTACCCCCTGGAAATGTGTATGTAACTGGCGTACCCCTTGTATATATAAATAAAACTATAGTTATAGTATAACAATGGGAATAAAATAAAACGTATATATCAGTGGTTCTCAACCTTTTATGCTTCACGTACCCCCTGGAAATGTGTATGTAACTGGCGTACCCCTTGTATATATAAATAAAACTATAGTTATAGTATAACAATGAGAATAAAATAAAACATATATATCAGTGGTTCTCAACCTTTTATGCTTCACGTACCCTTTGGAAATGTGTATGTAACTGGCGTACCCCCTTGTATATATAGATAAAATTATAGTTATAGTATAACAATGGGACTAAAATGAAACATATATATCAGTGGTTCTCAACGTTTTATGCTTCATGTACCCCTGGAAATCTGTATGTAACTGGCGTATCCTTTGTATAGATAGATAAAATTATAGTTATAGTATAACAATGGGAATAAAATGAAACATATATATCAGTGGTTCTCAAACTTTTATGCTTCACGTACCCCCTGGAAATGTGTATGTAACTGGCGTACCCCTTGTATATATAGATAAAACTATAGTTATAGTATAAAAATGGGAATAAAACAAAACATATATATCAGTGGTTCTCAACCTTTTATGCTTCACGTACCACCTGGAAATGTGTATGTAACTGGCGTACCCCTTTTATAGATAGATAAAGCTATAGTTATAGTATAACAATGGGAATAAAATAAAACATATATATCAGTGGTTCTCAACGTTTTATGCTTCATGTACCCCTGGAAATCTGTATGTAACTGGCGTATCCTTTGTATAGATAGATAAAATTATAGTTATAGTATAACAATGGGAATAAAATGAAACATTTATATCAGTGGTTCTCAAACTTTTATGCTTCACGTACCCCCTGGAAATGTGTATGTAACTGGCGTACCCCTTGTATATATAGATAAAACTATAGTTATAGTATAAAAATTGGAATAAAACAAAACATATATATCAGTGGTTCTCAACCTTTTATGCTTCACGTACCACCTGGAAATGTGTATGTAACTGGCGTACCCCTTTTATAGATAGATAAAGCTATAGTTATAGTATAACAATGGGAATAAAATAAAACATATATATCAGTGGTTCTCAACGTTTTATGCTTCATGTACCCCTGGAAATCTGTATGTAACTGGCGTATCCTTTGTATAGATAGATAAATTATAGTTATAGTATAACAATGGGAATAAAATGAAACATTTATATCAGTGGTTCTCAACCTTTTATGCTTCACGTACCCCCTGGAAATGTGTATGTAACTGGCGTACCCCTTTTATAGATAGATAAAGCTATAGTTATAGTATAAAAATGGGAATAAAACAAAACATATATATCAGTGGTTCTCAACCTTTTATGCTTCACGTATCCCCTGGAAATGTGTATGTAACTGGCGTACCCCTTGTATATATAAATAAAACTATAGTTATAGTATAACAATGGGAATAAAATAAAACGTATATATCAGTGGTTCTCAACCTTTTATGCTTCACGTACCACCTGGAAATGTGTATGTAACTGGCGTACCCCTTGTATAGATAGATAAAACTATAGTTATAGTATAACAATGGGAATAAAATAAAACATATATATCAGTGGTTCACAACCTTTTATGCTTCACGTACCCCCTGGAAATGTGTATGTAATTGGCGTACCCCCTTGTATATATAGATAAAATTATAGTTATAGTATAACAATGGGACTAAAATGAAACATATATATCAGTGGTTCTCAAACTTTTATGCTTCACGTACCCCCTGGAAATGTGTATGTAACTGGCGTACCCCTTGTATATATAGATAAAACTATAGTTATAGTATAAAAATGGGAATAAAACAAAACATATATATCAGTGGTTCTCAACGTTTTATGCTTCATGTACCCCTGGAAATCTGTATGTAACTGGCGTATCCTTTGTATAGATAGATAAAATTATAGATATAGTATAACAATGGGAATAAAATGAAACATTTATATCAGTGGTTCTCAACCTATTATGCTTCATGTACCCCCTAGAAATGTGTATGTAACTGGCGTACACATTTCTAGGGGGTTACTGGCGTAATTTTTTCTAGGGTATATGTAACTAGCTTATACCTTGTATAGATAGACAAAACTATAGTTATAGTATAACAATGGGAATAAAATAAAACATATATATCAGTGGTTCTCAACCTTTTATGCTTCACGTACCCCCTGGAAATGTGTATGTAACTGGCGTAACCCTTGTATAAATAAAAAAATAAATACCCCTTCAAGCAGCTGCTTGCCACAGAGGTCTGACAGGAGCTTGTCAGTTTATATGCCACAGTAGGAGATCTGAGTGGATATGTATAGATAGATAAAACTATACTTATAGTATAACAATGGGAACAAAATAAAGCATATATATCAGTGGTTCTCAACATTTTATGCTTCACGTACCCCCTGGAAATGTGCATGTAACTGGCGTACCCCTTGCATAGATAGATAAAACTATAGTTATAGAATAACAATGGGAATAAAATGAAACATATATATCAGTGGTTCTGAACGTTTTGTGTTCACGTACCACCTGGAAATGTGTATGTAACTGCCGTACCCCTTGTATAGATAGATAAAACTATAGTTATAGTATAACAATGAGAATAAAATGAAACATATATATATCAGTGGTTCTCAACCTTTTATGCTTCACGTACCCCCTGGAAATTTGTATGTAACTGGCGTACCCCATGTACAGATAGATAAAACTATAGTTATAGAATAACAATGGGAATAAAATGAAACATATATATCAGTGATTCTCAACATTTTATGCTTCACGTACCCCCTGGAAATGTGCATGTAACTGGCGTACCCCTTGCATAGATAGATAAAACTATAGTTATAGAATAACAAAGGGAACAAAATAAAACATATATATCAGTGGTTCTCAACATTTTATGCTTCAGGTAACCCCTGGAAATGTGTATGTAACTAGCGTACCCCTTCCATAGGTAGATAAAACTATAGTTATAGAATAACAATGGGAATAAAATAAAACATATATATCAGTGGTTCTCAACATTTATGCTTAACGTACCCCTGGAAATGTGTATGTAACTGGCGTATCCCTTGTATAGATAGATAAAACTATAGTTATATTATAACAATGGGAATAAAAACATATATATCAGTGGTTCTCAACCTTTTATGTTTCACGTACCCCCTGGAAATGTGTATGTAACTGGCGGACCCCTTGTATAGATAGATAGAACTTTAGTTATAGTATAACAATGGGAATAAAATGAAACATATATATCAGTGGTTCTCAAACTTTTATGCTTCACGTACCCCCTGGAAATGTGTATGAAACTGGCGTACCCCTTGTATATATAAATAAAATTATAGTTATAGTATAACAATGGGAATAAAAAAAAACATATATATATATCAGTGGTTCTCAAACTTTTATGCTTCACGTACCCCCTGGAAATGTGTATGTAAGAGGTCTACCCCTTGAATATATAGATAAGACTATAGTTATAGTATAACAATGGGAATAAAATAAAACATATATATCAGTGGTTCTCAACCTTTTATGCTTCACCTACCCCCTGGAAATGTGTATGTAATTGGCGTATCCCTTGTATAGATAGGTAAAACTATAGTTATAGTATAACAATGGGAATAAAATAAAACATATATATCAGTGGTTCTCAACCATTCTATGCTTCATGTACCCCCTGGATATGTGTATGTAACTGGCGTATCCCTTGTATAGATAGATAAAACTATAGTTATAGTATAACAACGGGAAAAAAATAAAATATATATATCAGTGGTTCTCAACCTTTTATGCTTCACATACCTTCTGGAAATGTGTATGTAACTGGCGTACCCCTTGTATATATAAATAAAACTATAGTTATACAATAACCATAGAAATAAAATAAAACATATATATCAGTGGTTCTCAAACTTTTATGCTTCATGTACCCCCTGGAAATGTGTATGTAACTGGCGTACCCCTTGTATATATAAATAACACTATAGTTATAGTATAACAATGGGAATAAAATAAAACATATATATCAGTGGATCTCAAACTATTATGCTTCACGTACCCCCTGGAAATGTGTATGTAACTGGCGTACCCCTTGTATAGATAGATAAAACTATAGTTATAGTATAACAATGGAAATAAAATAAAACATATATATCAGTGGTTCTCAAACTTTTATGCTTCACGTACCCTCTGGAAATGTGTATGTATCTGGCGCACCCCATGTATAGGTAGATAAAACTATAGTTATAGTATAACAATGGAAATAAAATAAAACATATATATCAGTGGTTCTCAACGTTTTGTGCTTCACGTACCCCCTGGAAATGTGTATGTAGCTGGCGTACCCCTTGTATAGATAGATAAAACTATAGTTATAGTATAACAATGGGAATAAAATGAAATATATATATATCAGTGGTTCTCAACCTTTTATGCTTCACGTACCCCCTGGAAATGTGTATGTAACTGGCGTACCCCTTGTATATATAGATCAAACTATAGTTATAGTATAACAATGGGAATAAAATAAAACGTATATATCAGAGGTTCTCAAACTTTTATGCTTCACGTACCCCCTGGAAATTTGTATGTAACTGGCGTACCCCATGTATAGATAGATAAAACTATAGTTATAATATAACAATGGGAATAAAATGAAACATATATATCAGTGGTTCTCAACCTTTTATGCTTCACGTATCCCCTGGAAATGCGTATGTAACTGGCGTACCCCTTCTATATATAGATAAAACTATAGTTATAGTATAACAATGGAAATAAAATAAAACATATATATCAGTGGTTCTCAAACTTTTATGCTTCACGTACCCTCTGGAAATGTGTATGAATCTGGCGCACCCCATGTATAGATATATAAAACTATAGTTATAGTATAACAATGGAAATAAAATAAAACATATATATCAGTGGTTCTCAACGTTTTGTGCTTCACGTACCCCCTGGAAATGTGTATGTAGCTGGCGTACCCTTTGTATAGATAGATAAAACTATAGTTATAGTATAACAATGGGGAATAAAATGAAGCATATATATATCAGTGGTTCTCAACCTTTTATGCTTCACGTACCCCCTGAAAATGTGTATGTAACTGGCGTACCCCTTGTATATATAGATCAAACTATAGTTATAGTATAACAATGGAAATAAAATAAAACATATATATCAGTGGTTCTCAACGTTTTGTGCTTCACGTACCACCTGGAAACGTGTATGTAACTGGCGTACCCCTTGTATATATAGATAAAACTATAGTTATAGTATAACAATGGGAATAAAATAAAACATATATATCAGTGGTTCTCAAACTTTTATGCTTCACGTACCCCCTGGAAATTTGTATGTAACTGGCGTACCCCATGCATAGATAGATAAAACTATAGTTATAGTATAACAATGGGAATAAAATGAAACATATATATCAGTGGTTCTCAACCTTTTATGCTTCACGTATCCCCTGGAAATGTGTATGTAACTGGCGTACCCCTTGTATATATAGATAAAACTATAGTTATAGTATAACAATGGAAATAAAATAAAACATATATATCAGTGGTTTTCAACCTTTTATGCTTCACGTACCCTCTGGAAATGTGTATGTATCTGGCGCACCCCATGTATAGATATATAAAACTATAGTTATAGTATAACAATGGAAATAAAATAAAACATATATATCAGTGGTTCTCAACGTTTTGTGCTTCACGTACCCCCTGGAAATGTGTATGTAGCTGGCGTACTCCTTGTATAGATAGAAAAAACTATAGTTATAGTATAACAATGGGAATAAAATGAAACATATATATCAGTGGTTCTTAACCTTTTATGCTTCACGTACCCCCTGGAAATGTGTATGTAACTGGCGTACCCCTTGTATATATAGATAAAACTATAGTTATAGTATAACAATGGAAATAAAATAAAACGTATATATCAGTGGTTCTCAACCTTTTATGCTTCATGTACCCCCTGGAAATGTGTATGTAACTGGCGTACCCCTTGTATATATAGATAAAATTATAGTTATAGTATAACAATGGAAATAAAATAAAACATATATATCAGTGGTTCTCAACCTTTTATGCTTCATGTACCCCCTTGGAAATGTGTATGTAACTGGCGTACCCCTTGTATATATAGATCAAACTATATTTATAGTACATAAATGGAAATAAAATAAAACATATATATCAGTGGTTCTGAACGTTTTGTGCTTCACGTACCACCTGGAAATGTGTATGTAACTGCCGTACCCCTTGTATAGATAGATAAAACTATAGTTATAGTATAACAATGGAAATAAAATAAAACATATATATCAGTATTTCTCAACCTTTTATGCTTCATGTAGCCCCTGGAAATGTGTATGTAACTGGCGTACCCCTTGTATATACAGATCAAACTATAGTTATAGTATAACAATGGAAATAAAATAAAACATATATATCAGTGGTTCTGAACGTTTTGTGCTTCACGTACCCCCTGGAAATGTGTATGTAACTGGCGTATCCCTAGTATATATAGATCAAACTATAGTTATAGTATAACAATGGAAATAAAATAAAACATATATATCAGTATTTCTCAACGTTTTGTGCTTCACGTACCACCTGGAAATGTGTATGTAACTGGAGTACCCCTTGTATATATAGATAAAACTATAGTTATAGTATAACAATGGGAATAAAATAAAACATATATATCAGTGGTTCTCAAACTTTTATGCTTCACGTACCCCCTGGAAATTTGTATGTAACTGGCGTACCCCATGTATAGATAGATACAACTATAGTTATAGTATAACAATGGGAATAAAATGAAACATATATATCAGTGGTTCTCAACCTTTTATGCTTCACGTACCCCCTGGAAATGTGTATGTAACTGGCGTACCCCTTGTATAGATAGATAAAACTATAGTTATAGTATAACAATGGAAATAAAATAAAACATATATATCAGTGGTTCTCAACCTTTTATGCTTCATGTACCCCCTGGAAATTTGTATGTAACTGGCGTACCCCTTGTATATATAGATCAAACTATAGTTATAGTATAACAATGGAAATAAAATAAAACATATATATCAGTGGTTCTGAACGTTTTGTGCTTCACGTACCACCTGGAAATGTGTATGTAACTGGCGTACCCCTTGTATAGATAGATAGAACTATAGTTATAGTATAACAATTTGAATAAAATGAAACATATATATCAGTGGTTCTCAACGTTTTGTGCTTCACGTACCCCCTGGAAATGTGTATGTAACTGCCGTACCCCTTCTATAGATAGATAAAACTATAGTTATAGTATAACAATGGAAATAAAATAAAACATATATATCAGTGGTTCTCAACCTTTTATGCTTCATGTACCCCCTGGAAATGTGTATGTAACTGGCGTACCCCTTGTATATATAGATAAAATTATAGTTATAGTATAACAATGGAAATAAAATAAAATATATATATATCAGTGGTTCTCAACCTTTTATGCTTCATGTAGCCCCTGGAAATGTGTATGTAACTGGCGTACCCCTTGTATATATAGATCAAACTATAGTTATAGTATAACAATGGAAATAAAATAAAACATATATATCAGTGGTTCTCAACGTTTTGTGCTTCACGTACCACCTGGAAATGTGTATGTAACTGCCGTACCCCTTGTATAGATAGATAAAACTATAGTTATAGTATAACAATGGAAATAAAATAAAACATATATATCAGTGGTTCTCAACCTTTTATGCTTCACGTACCCCCTGGAAATGTGTATGTAACTGGCGTACCCCTTCTATATATAGACAAAATTATAGTTATAGTATAACAATGGAAATAAAATAAAACATATATATCAGTGGTTCTCAACCTTTTATGCTTCATGTACCCCCTGGAAATGTGTATGTAACTGGCGTACCCCTTGTATATATAGATCAAACTATAGTTATAGTATAACAATGGAAATAAAATAAAACATATATATCAGTGGTTCTCAACCTTTTATGCTTCATGTACCCCCCTGGAAATGTGTATGTAACTGGCGTACCCCTTGTATATATAGATCAAACTAGAGTTATAGTATAACAATGGAAATAAAATAAAACATATATATCAGTGGTTCTGAACGTTTTGTGCTTCACGTACCACCTGGAAATGTGTATGTAACTGGCGTACCCCTTGTATATATAGATAAAATTATAGTTATATTATAACAATGGAAAAAAAATAAAACTTATATATCAGTGGTTCTCAAACTTTTATGCTTCATGTACCCCCTTGGAAATGTGTATGTAACTGGCGTACCCCTTGTATATATAGATTAAACTATATTTATAGTACATAAATGGAAATAAAATAAAACATATATATCAGTGGTTCTGAACGTTTTGTGTTCACGTACCACCTGGAAATGTGTATGTAACTGCCGTACCCCTTGTATAGATAGATAAAACTATAGTTATAGTATAACAATGAGAATAAAATGAAACATATATATATCAGTGGTTCTCAACCTTTTATGCTTCACGTACCCCCTGGAAATTTGTATGTAACTGGCGTACCCCATGTACAGATAGATAAAAACTATAGTTATAGTATAACAATGGGAATAAAATGAAACATATATATCAGTGGTTCTCAACCTTTTATGCTTCACGTATCCCCTGGAAATGTGTATGTAACTGCCGTACCCCATGTATAGATAGATAAAACTATAGTTATAGTATAACAATGGAAATAAAATAAAACATATATATCAGTGGTTCTCAACGTTTTTGCTTCACGTACCCCCTGGAAATGTGTATGTAGCTGGCGTACCCCTTGTATAGATAGATAAATCTATAGTTATAGTATAACAATGGGAATAAAATGAAACATATATATCAGTGGTTCTCAAACTTTTATGCTTCACGTACCCCCTGGAAATGTGTATGTAACTGGCGCACCCCATGTATAGGTAGATAAAACTATAGTTATAGTATAACAATGGAAATAAAATAAAACATATATATCAGTGGTTCTCAACCTTTTATGCTTCATGTACCCCCTGGAAATGTGTATGTTACTGGCGCACTCCATGTATAGGTAGATAAAACTATAGTTATAGTATAACAATAGAAATAAAATAAAACATATATATCAGTGGTTCTCAACCTTTTATGCTTCATGTACCCCCTGGAAATGTGTATGTAACTGGCGCACCCCATGTATAGATATATAAAACTATAGTTATAGTATAACAATGGAAATAAAATAAAACATATATATCAGTGGTTCTCAACGTTTTGTGCTTCACGTACCCCCTGGAAATGTGTATGTAGCTGGCGTACCCCTTGTATAGATAGATAAAACTATAGTTATAGTATAACAATGGGGAATAAAATGAAGCATATATATATCAGTGGTTCTCAACCTTTTATGCTTCACGTACCCCCTGGAAATGTGTATGTAACTGGCGTACCCCTTGTATATATAGATCAAACTATAGTTATAGTATTACAATGGAAATAAAATAAAACATATATATCAGTGGTTCTCAACGTTTTGTGCTTCACGTACCACCTGGAAACGTGTATGTAACTGGCGTACCCCTTGTATATATAGATAAAACTATAGTTATAGTATAACAATGGGAATAAAATAAAACATATATATCAGTTCTCAAACTTTTATGCTTCACGTACCCCCTGGAAATTTGTATGTAACTGGCGTACCCCATGTATAGATAGATAAAACTATAGTTATAGTATAACAATGGGAATAAAATGAAACATATATATCAGTGGTTCTCAACCTTTTATGCTTCACGTATCCCCTGGAAATGTGTATGTAACTGGCGTACCCCTTGTATATATAGATAAAACTATAGTTATAGTATAACAATGGAAATAAAATAAACATATATATCAGTGGTTTTCAACCTTTTATGCTTCACGTACCCTCTGGAAATGTGTATGTATCTGGCGCACCCCATGTATAGATATATAAAACTATAGTTATAGTATAACAATGGAAATAAAATAAAACATATATATCAGTGGTTCTCAACGTTTTGTGCTTCACGTACCCCCTGGAAATGTGTATGTAGCTGGCGTACCCCTTGTATAGATAGATAAAACTATAGTTATAGTATAACAATGGGAATAAAATGAAACATATATATCAGTGGTTGTCAACCTTTTATGCTTCACGTACCCCCTGGAAATGTGTATGTAACTGGCCTACCCCTTGTATATATAGATAAAACTATAGTTATAGTATAAAATTGGAAATAAAATAAAACGTATATATCAGTGGTTCTCAACCTTTTATGCTTCATGTACCCCCTGGAAATGTGTATGTAACTGGCGTACCCCTTGTATATATAGATAAAATTATAGTTATAGTATAACAATGGAAATAAAATAAAACATATATATCAATGGTTCTCAACCTTTTATGCTTCATGTACCCCCTTGGAAATGTGTATGTAACTGGCGTACCCCTTGTATATATAGATCAAACTATATTTATAGTACATAAATGGAAATAAAATAAAACATATATATCAGTGGTTCTGAACGTTTTGTGCTTCACGTACCACCTGGAAATGTGTATGTAACTGCCGTACCCCTTGTATAGATAGATAAAACTATAGTTATAGTATAACAATGGAAATAAAATAAAACATATATATAGGTATTTCTCAACCTTTTATGCTTCATGTAGCCCCTGGAAATGTGTATGTAACTGGCGTACCCCTTGTATATATAGATCAAACTATAGTTATAGTATAACAATGGAAATAAAATAAAACATATATATCAGTGGTTCTGAACGTTTTGTGCTTCACGTACCCCCTGGAAATGTGTATGTAACTGGCGTACCCCTTGTATATATAGATCAAACTATAGTTATAGTATAACAATGGAAATAAAATAAAACATATATATCAGTATTTCTCAACGTTTTGTGCTTCACGTACCACCTGGAAATGTGTATGTAACTGGCGTACCCCTTGTATATATAGATAAAACTATAGTTATAGTATAACAATGGGAATAAAATGAAACATATATATCAGTGGTTCTCAACCTTTTATGCTTCACGTACCCCCTGGAAATGTGTATGTAACTGGCGTACCCCTTGTATATATAGATAAATCTATAGTTATAGTATAACAATGGGAATAAAACATATATATCAGTGGTTCTCAAACTTTTATGCTTCACGTACCCCCTGGAAATTTGTATGTAACTGGCGTACCCCATGTATAGATAGATAAAACTATAGTTATAGTATAACAATGGGAATAAAATGAAACATATATATCAGTGGTTCTCAACCTTTTATGCTTCACGTACCCCCTGGAAATGTGTATGTAACTGGCGTACCCCTTGTATAGATAGATAAAACTATAGTTAGAGTATAACAATGGAAATAAAATAAAACATATATATCAGTGGTTCTCAACCTTTTATGTTTCAGGTACCCCCTGGAAATTTGTATGTAACTGGCGTACCCCTTGTATATATAAATCAAACTATAGTTATAGTATAACAATGGAAATAAAATAAAACATATATATCAGTGGTTCTGAACGTTTTGTGCTTCACGTACCACCTGGAAATGTGTATGTAACTGGCGTACCCCGTGTATAGATAGATAGAACTATAGTTATAGTATAACAATTTGAATAAAATGAAACATATATATCAGTGGTTCTCAACGTTTTGTGCTTCACGTACCCCCTGGAAATGTGTATGTAACTGCCGTACCCCTTGTATAGATAGATAAAACTATAGTTATAGTATAACAATGGAAATAAAATAAAACATATATATCAGTGGTTCTCAACCTTTTATGCTTCATGTACCCCCTGGAAATGTGTATGTAACTGGCGTACCCCTTGTATATATAGATAAAATTATAGTTATAGTATAACAATGGAAATAAAATAAAACATATATATCAGTGGTTCTCAACCTTTTATGCTTCATGTAGCCCCTGGAAATGTGTATGTAACTGGCGTACCCCTTGTATATATAGATAAAACTATAGTTATAGTATAACAATGGAAATAAAATAAAACATATATATCAGTGGTTCTCAACGTTTTGTGCTTCACGTACCACCTGGAAATGTGTATGTAACTGCCGTACCCCTTGTATAGATAGATAAAACTATAGTTATAGTATAAGAATGGGAATAAAATAAAACATATATATCAGTGGTTCTCAACCTTTTATGCTTCACGTACTTCCTGGAAATGTGTATGTAACTGGCGTACCCCTTGTATAGATAGATAAAACTATAGTTATAGTATAACAATGGAAATAAAATAAAACATATATATCAGTGGTTCTCAACCTTTTATGCTTCACGTACCCCCTGGAAATGTGTATGTAACTGGCGTACCCCTTGTATATATAGATAAAATTATAGTTATAGTATAACAATGGAAATAAAATAAAACATATATATCAGTGGTTCTCAACCTTTTATGCTTCATGTACCCCCTGGAAATGTGTATGTAACTGGCGTACCCCTTGTATATATAGATCAAACTATAGTTATAGTATAACAATGGAAATAAAATAAAACATATATATCAGTGGTTCTCAACCTTTTATGCTTCATGTACCCCCCTGGAAATGTTTATGTAACTGGCGTACCCCTTGTATATATAGATCAAACTAGAGTTATAGTATAACAATGGAAATAAAATAAAACATATATATCAGTGGTTCTGAACGTTTTGTGCTTCACGTACCACCTGGAAATGTGTATGTAACTGGCGTACCCCTTGTATATATAGATAAAATTATAGTTATAGTATAACAATGGAAATATAATAAAACATATATATCAGTGGTTCTCAACCTTTTATGCTTCATGTACCCCCTTGGAAATGTGTATGTAACTGGCGTACCCCTTGTATATATAGATTAAACTATATTTATAGTACATAAATGGAAATAAAATAAAACATATATATCAGTGGTTCTGAACGTTTTGTGTTCACGTACCACCTGGAAATGTGTATGTAACTGCCGTACCCCTTGTATAGATAGATAAAACTATAGTTATAGTATAACAATGGGAATAAAATGAAACATATATATATCAGTGGTTCTCAACCTTTTATGCTTCACGTACCCCCTGGAAATTTGTATGTAACTGGCGTACGCCATGTACAGATAGATAAAACTATAGTTATAGTATAACAATGGGAATAAAATGAAACATATATATCAGTGGTTCTCAACCTTTTATGCTTCACGTATCCCCTGGAAATGTGTATGTAACTGCCGTACCCCATGTATAGATAGATAAAACTATAGTTATAGTATAACAATGGAAATAAAATAAAACATATATATCAGTGGTTCTCAACGTTTTGTGCTTCACGTACCCCCTGGAAATGTGTATGTAGCTGGCGTACCCCTTGTATAGATAGATAAAACTATAGTTATAGTATAACAATGGGAATAAAATGAAACATATATATCAGTGGTTCTCAAACTTTTATGCTTCACGTACCCCCTGGAAATGTGTATGTAACTGGCGCACCCCATGTATAGGTAGATAAAACTATAGTTATAGTATAACAATGGAAATAAAATAAAACATATATATCAGTGGTTCTCAAACTTTTATGCTTCATGTACCCCCTGGAAATGTGTATGTAACTGGCGTACCCCTTGTATATATAGATCAAACTATAGTTATAGTATAACAATGGAAATAAAATAAAACATATATATCAGTGGTTCTCAACCTTTTATGCTTCATGTACCCCCTGGAAATGTGTATGTAACTGGCGTACCCCTTGTATATATAGATCAAACTATAGTTATAGTATAACAATGGAAATAAAATAAAACATATATATCAGTGGTTCTCAACCTTTTATGCTTCACGTACCCTCTGGAAATGTGTATGTATCTGGCGCACCCCATGTATAGATATATAAAACTATAGTTATAGTATAACAATGGAAATAAAATAAAACATATATATCAGTGGTTCTCAACGTTTTGTGCTTCACGTACCCCCTGGAAATGTGTATGTATCTGGCGCACCCCATGTATAGGTAGATAAAACTATAGTTATAGTATAACAATGGAAATAAAATAAAACATATATATCAGTGGTTCTCAACGTTTTGTGCTTCACGTACCCCCTGGAAATGTGTAGGTAGCTGGCGTAACCCTTGTATAGATAGATAAAACTATAGTTATAGTATAACAATGGGGAATAAAATGAAGCATATATATATCAGTGGTTCTCAACCTTTTATGCTTCACGTACCCCCTGGAAATGTGTATGTAACTGGCGTACCCCTTGTATATATAGATCAAACTATAGTTATAGTATAACAATGGAAATAAAATAAAACGTATATATCAGTGGTTCTCAACGTTTTGTGCTTCACGTACCACCTGGAAACGTGTATGTAACTGGCGTACCCCTTGTATATATAGATAAAACTATAGTTATAGTATAACAATGGGAATAAAATAAAACATATATATCAGTGGTTCTCAAACTTTTATGCTTCACGTACCCCCTGGAAATTTGTATGTAACTGGCGTACCCCATGTATAGATAGATAAAACTATAGTTATAGTATAACAATGGGAATAAAATGAAACATATATATCAGTGGTTCTCAACCTTTTATGCTTCACGTATCCCCTGGAAATGTGTATGTAACTGGCGTACCCCTTGTATATATAGATAAAACTATAGTTATAGTATAACAATGGAAATAAAATAAAACATATATATCAGTGGTTTTCAACCTTTTATGCTTCACGTACCCTCTGGAAATGTGTATGTATCTGGCGCACCCCATGTATAGATATATAAAACTACAGTTATAGTATAACAATGGAAATAAAATAAAACATATATATCAGTGGTTCTCAACGTTTTGTGCTTCACGTACCCCCTGGAAATGTGTATGTAGCTGGCGTACCCCTTGTATAGATAGATAAAACTATAGTTATAGTATAACAATGGGAATAAAATAAAACATATATATCAGTGGTTCTCAAACTTTTATGCTTCACGTACCCCCTGGAAATGTGTATGTAACTGGCGTACCCCTTGTATATATAGATAAAACTATAGTTATAGTATAACAATGGAAATAAAATAAAACGTATATATCAGTGGTTCTCAACCTTTTATGCTTCATGTACCCCCTGGAAATGTGTATGTAACTGGCGTACCCCTTGTATATATAGATAAAATTATAGTTATAGTATAACAATGCAAATAAAATAAAACATATATATCAGTGGTTCTCAACCTTTTATGCTTCATGTACCCCCTGGAAATGTGTATGTAACTGGCGTACCCCTTGTATATATAGATCAAACTATAGTTATAGTATAACAATGGAAATAAAATAAAACATATATATCAGTGGTTCTGAACGTTTTGTGCTTCACGTACCACCTGGAAATGTGTATGTAACTGCCGTACCCCTTGTATAGATAGATAAACTATAGTTATAGTATAACAATGGAAATAAAATAAAACATATATATCAGTGGTTCTCAACCTTTTATGCTTCACGTACCCTCTGGAAATGTGTATGTATCTGGCGCACCCCATGTATAGATATATAAAACTACAGTTATAGTATAACAATGGAAATAAAATAAAACATATATATCAGTGGTTCTCAACGTTTTGTGCTTCACGTACCCCCTGGAAATGTGTATGTAGCTGGCGTACCCCTTGTATAGATAGATAAAACTATAGTTATAGTATAACAATGGGAATAAAATAAAACATATATATCAGTGGTTCTCAAACTTTTATGCTTCACGTACCCCCTGGAAATGTGTATGTAACTGGCGTACCCCTTGTATATATAGATAAAACTATAGTTATAGTATAACAATGGAAATAAAATAAAACATATATATCAGTGGTTCTCAACGTTTTGTGCTTCACGTACCCCCTGGAAATGTGTATGTAGCTGGCGTACCCCTTGTATAGATAGATAAAACTATAGTTATAGTATAACAATGGAAATAAAATAAAACATATATATCAGTGGTTCTCAACGTTTTGTGCTTCACGTACCCCCTGGAAATGTGTATATAACTGGCGGACTCCTTGTATAGATAGATAAAACTATAATTATAGTATAACAATGGGAATAAAATATATATATATGTGGTTCTCAACCTTTTATGCTTCACGTACCCCCTGGAAATGTCTATGTAACTGGCGTACCCCTTGTATATATAAATAAAACTATAGTTATAATATACAATGGGAATAAAATAAAACATATATATCAGTGGTTCTCAATCTTTTATGCTTCACGTACCCCGTGGAAATGTGTATGTAACTGGCGTACCCCTTGTATATATAAATAAACCTATAGTTATAGTATAACAATGGGAATAAAATAAAACATCTGTATCAGTGGTTCTCAACCTTTTATGCTTCATGTACCCTTTGGAAATGTGTATGTAACTGGCGTAACCCATGTATATATAAATAAAACTATAGTTATAGTATAACAATGGGAAAAAAATAAAACATATATATCAGTGGTTCTCAACCTTTTATGCTTCACGTACCCCCTGGAAATGTGTATGTAACTGGCGTACCCATTGTATAGATAGATAAAACTATAGTTATAGTATAGCAATGGGAATAAAATAAAACATATATATCAGTGGTTCTCAACCTTTTGTGCTTCACGTACCCTCTGGAAATGTGTATGTAACTGGCGTACCCATTGTATAGATAGATAAAACTATAGTTATAGTATAGCAATGGGAATAAAATAAAACATATATATCAGTATTTCTCAACGTTTTGTGCTTCACGTACCACCTGGAAATGTGTATGTAACTGGCGTACCCCTTGTATATGTAGATAAAACTATAGTTATAGTATAACAATGGGAATAAAATAAAACATATATATCAGTGGTTCTCAACCTTTTATGCTTCACGTACCCCCTGGAAATGTGTATGTAACTGGCGTAACCCATGTATATATAAATAAAACTATAGTTATAGTATAACAATGGGAAAAAAATAAAACATATATATCAGTGGTTCTCAACCTTTTATGCTTCACGTACCCCCTGGAAATGTGTATGTAGCTTGCGTACCCCTTGTATAGATAGATAAAACTATAGTTATAGTATAACAATGGGAATAAAATGAAACATATATATCAGTGGTTCTCAAACTTTTATGCTTCACGTACGCCCTGGAAATGTGTATGTAACTGGCGTACCCCTTGTATATATAGATCAAACTATAGTTATAGTATAACAATGGAAATAAAATAAAACATATATATCAGTATTTCTCAACGTTTTGTGCTTCACGTACCACCTGGAAATGTGTATGTAACTGGCGTACCCCTTGTATATATAGATAAAACTATAGTTATAGTATAACAATGGGAATAAAATAAAACATATATATCAGTGGTTCTCAGACTTTTATGCTTCACGTACCCCCTGGAAATTTGTATGTAACTGGCGTAACCCTTGTATAGATAGATAAAACTATACTTATAGTATAACAATGGGAATAAAATAAAACATATATATCAGTGGTTCTCAACCTTTTATGCTTCACGTACCCCCTGGAAATGTGTATGTAACTGGCGTACCCCTTGTATAGATAGATAAAATATAGTTATAGTATAACAATGGGAATAAAATAAAACATATATATCAGTGGTTCTCAACCTTTTATGCTTCACGTACCCCCTGAAAATGTGCCTGTAACTGGCGTACCCCTTGTATAGATAGATAAAACTATAGTTATAGTATAACAATGGGAATAAAATAAAACATATATATCAGTGGTTCTCAACGTTTTATGCTTCACGTACCCCCTGGAAATGTGTATGTAACTGGCGTACCCCTTGTATATATAGATAAAGCAATAGTTATAGTATAACAATGGGAATAAAACATATATATCAGTCTTTCTCAAACTTTTATGCTTCACGTACCCCCTGGAAATTTGTATGTAACTGGCGTACCCCATGTATAGATAGATAAAACTATAGTTATAGTATAACAATGGAAATAAAATAAAACATATATATCAGTGGTTCTCAACGTTTTGTGCTTCACGTACCCCCTGGAAATGTGTATGTAGCTGGCGTACCCCTTGTATAGATAGATAAAACTATAGTTATAGTATAACAATGGGAATAAAATAAAACATATATATCAGTGGTTCTCAACCTTTTATGCTTCACGTACCACCTGCAAATGTGTATATAACTGGCGTACTCCTTGTATAGATAGATAAAACTATAGTTATAGTATAACAATGGGAATAAAATAAAACATATATATCAGTCTTTCTCAACCTTTTATGCTTCACGTACCCCCTGGAAATGTCTATGTAACTGGCGTACCCCTTGTATATATAAATAAAACTATAGTTATAATATACAATGGGAATAAAATAAAACATATATATCAGTGGTTCTCAATCTTTTATGCTTCACGTACCCCGTGGAAATGTGTATGTAACTGGCGTACCCCTTGTATATATAAATAAACCTATAGTTATAGTATAACAATGGGAATAAAATAAAACATCTGTATCAGTGGTTCTCAACCTTTTATGCTTCACGTACCCCCTGGAAATGTGTATGTAACTGGCGTAACCCATGTATATATAAATAAAACTATAGTTATAGTATAACAATGGGAAAAAAATAAAACATATATATCAGTGGTTTTCAACCTTTTATGCTTCACGTACCCCCTGGAAATGTGTATGTAACTGGCGTACCCATTGTATAGATAGATAAAACTATAGTTATAGTATAGCAATGGGAATAAAATAAAACATATATATCAGTGGTTCTCAACCTTTTGTGCTTCACGTACCCTCTGGAAATGTGTATGTAACTGGCGTACCCATTGTATAGATAGATAAAACTATAGTTATAGTATAGCAATGGGAATAAAATAAAACATATATATCAGTATTTCTCAACGTTTTGTGCTTCACGTACCCCCTGGAAATGTGTATGTAACTGGCGTGTCCCTTGTATAGATAGATAAATCTATAGTTATAGTATAGCAATGGGAATAAAATTCAACATATATATCAGTGATTCTCAACCTTTTATGCTTCACGTACCCCTTGGATATGTGTATGTAACTGGCGTACCCCTTGTATATATAAATAAAACTCTAGTTATAGTATAACAATGGGAATAAAATAAAACATATATATCAGTGGTTCTCAACATTTTATTTTTTACCTACCCCCTGGAAATGTGTATGTAACTGGCGTACCCCTTGTATATATAGATAAAATTATAGTTATGGTATAACAATGGGAATAAAATGAAACATATGTATCAGTGGTTCTCAAACTTTTATGCTTCACGTACCCCCTGGAAATGTGTATGTAACTGGCGTACCCCTTGTATATATAGATAAAACTATAGTTATATTATAACAATAGGAATAAAATAAAACAAATATATCAGTGGTTCTCAACCTTTTATGCTTAACGTACCCCCTGGAAATGTGTATGTAACTGGCGTACCCCTTGTATATATAAATAAACCTATAGTTATAGTGTAACAATGGGAATAAAATAAAACATATATATCAGTGGTTCTCAACCTTTTATGCTTCATGTACCCCCTGGAAATGTGTATGTAACTGGCGTACCCCTTGTATAGTTAGATAAAACTATACTTATAGTATAACAATGGGAATAAAATGAAACTTATATATCAGTGGTTCTCAACCTTTTACGCTTCACGTACCCCCTGGAAATGTGTATGTAACTGACGTACCCCTTGTATCGATAGATAAAACTATAGTTATAATATAACAATGGGAATAAATTAAAACATATATATCCGTGGTTCTCAACCTTTTATGCTTCATGTACCCCCTGGAAATGTGTATGTAACTGGCGTATCCCTTGTATAGATAGATAAAACTATAGTTATAGTATAACAATGAGAACAAAATAAAACATATATATCAGTGGTTCTCAACCTTTTATGCTTCACGTACCCCCCTGGAAATGTGTATGTAACAGGCGTACTTGTATTATTATCTTGTATAGATAGAAAAATCTAGTTATGTGTAACAATGGGAATAAAATAAAACATATATATATATACACACATTAAATTTTGTATTCATAAATTACATATATCGATAAACACAAAAAAGGACATAAACAATTTAACTACTCGTATAAAAATATAAACATTTTACTGGATAATCGACTTTTGAACCTTCACAGCGTACCCCAAAAAATTTTACCGCGTACCCTAGTTGAGAACCCGTTATTTAGAAGATAGTACTATTCCAACCTTCGTCACAGATATTTTCTCTCTTACTAAACTGACAGGCTCCTGTCAGAACTCTGTTGCTGTTTGAGAGATGATTGAACTTAATTTTTCCAAAAAATCCCAATTTTTCAGAACCCACTTGGATATTCTGGGGCAAAATTACTTCAAATTTTGCAAGCTCTTCAAAATCTCGGGAAGTAGGGTATCTAGAGTAGTAGGGGGAGGGACAATGACTAACCCCCCTCTCCTCAAAGCTACTCTCTTGCCTATAGTTTCGAACAGCATCGAAAAATACGAACACTTAATTTTTTTTTAAGAATAAATAAAATCGCAGTTAGGATAATTATAAGCTTACTTAAGCGCACACATACACGTTTTGCTTCTGTGAGAAATTTTGTTTAGGTGCACGTGATGCCAATGCAATGATTCCCCCATCCTCTTCATCCATGCTATGAATCGTTCGAAATTTCCTTCGTGTGTCTGGTGGTGACATCTGTCGTTAGAATTGGAAAGCACTAAGCGATTCAGATATCAGCTCCATGCAGTGGATCAGTGCACTAGATAAATCGCAGTTTCGTCTGGCTATAAAAAAAAGTGGGCCATTGGTTCATATCTGTCTACTTATTTCAATCTCAATGACATCAGAATAGAATGATCAGCATAAAAAAACATAAAAAAAAATTTTTTTTTTACTTATGAAAATTTTTATAAGCACGCAAACAGCACAGTAAAAGTCGAATTATTATGAATTTTTGGGTACTACTTACATAACAATGGTTTGTAAATGGTAGCTAGGTAGTCACTGGAAGGAGAGCTATGCTTGCTATGGTTGTTTTACCTCTGAGCGGCACTTTTTTTGCACACCATGGGCCAAATGGCCAGGTCACATGGACCCCGAAGGCTCAGAGAAGGTTGGGGAGGGGACCCACTGCAACAGCTGTTGGGAGACAGATGGTAGCCTCCCGTCAAGGCCATCCAGCGTGTTCTTTAACGTTGGATTGTTTTACCTCTGAGCGGCACTTTTTTTGTACACCATGGGCTAAATGGCCAGGTCAGAAGGACCCCGAAGGCTCAGAGAAGGTTGGGGGAGGGGACCCACTGCAACAGCTGTTGTTAAACAGATGGTAGCCTCTAGTCAAGGCATCCAGCGTGTTCTTTAACGTTGGATTGTTTTACCTCTGAGCGGCACTTTATTGCACACCATGGGCTAAATGGCCAGGTCACATGGACCCCGAAGGCTCAGAGAAGGTTGGGGGAGGGGACCCACTGGAACAGCTGTTGGGAGACAGATGGTAGCCTCCCGTCAAGGCCATCCAGTGTGTTCTTTAACGTTGGATTGTTTTACCTCTGAGCGGCACTTTTTTTGCACACCATGGGCCAAATGGCCAGGTCACATGGACCCCGAAGGCTCAGAGAAGGTTGGGGAGGGATCACTGCAACAGCTGTTGGGAGACAGATGGTAGCCTCCCGTCAAGGCCATCCAGCGTGTTCTTTAACGTTGGATTGTTTTACCTCTGAGCGGCACTTTTTTTGTACACCATGGGCTAAATGGCCAGGTCAGAAGGACCCCGAAGGCTCAGAGAAGGTTGGGGGAGGGGACCCACTGCAACAGCTGTTGTTAAACAGATGGTAGCCTCTAGTCAAGGCATCCAGCGTGTTCTTTAACGTTGGATTGTTTTACCTCTGAGCGGCACTTTTTTGCACACCATGGGCTAAATGGCCAGGTCACATGGACCCCGAAGGCTCAGAGAAGGTTGGGGGAGGGGACCCACTGGAACAGCTGTTGGGAGACAGATGGTAGCCTCCCGTCAAGGCCATCCAGCGTGTTCTTTAACGTTGGATTGTTTTACCTCTGAGCGGCACTTTTTTTGCACACCATGGACTAAATGGCCAGGTCAGAAGGACCCGAAGGCTCAGAGAAGGTTGGGGGAGGGGACCCACTGCAACAGCTGTTGTTAAACAGATGGTAGCCTCCAGTCAAGGCCATCCAGCGTGTTCTTTAACGTTGGATTGTTTTACCTCTGAGCGGCACTTTTTTGCACACCATGGCCTAAATGGCCAGGTCACAAGGACCCCGAAGGCTCAGAGAAGGTTGGGGGAGGGGACCCACTGGAACAGCTCTTGGAGACAAATGGTAGCCTCCCGTCAAGGCCATCCAGTGTGTTCTTTAACGTGCACAGGGTATGGCTCTCCCGCACACGGGGCCACGGCTTAACGTCCCATCCGACGGACGACGGCTTTCCGAACCGATCCACAGAAAAGTATCTTTCTTTACTCAAAAAGGCATTGACAATTAACTTACTGATCACACTATCTGACTGATCATAGTATCCGAACACTCTGGTTGATTACAGAAATTAGAAAAAATATCTGGAGCATGTACAGCAACTGTACACGCTCCAGTTACCGTTCACAGCAAACTGGAGCGTGTGCAGTTACTGCACACGCTCCAGTTTGCTGTGAACGGTAACTGCACACGCTCAATATTTCTGTGAGTGGGCCCACACGATCCAGGTCTTTGTGAGCTCACACGATCCAATGTGCTGTGAACATTAACCGCAACCGCTCCAGTTTGCTGTAAACGGTAACTGCACACGCTCAATATTTCCGTGAGTGAGCCCACACGATCCAGGTCTTTGTGAGCTCACACGATCTAATGTGCTGTGAACATTAACCGCAACCGCTCCAGTTTGCTGTGAACATTAACCGCAACCGCTCCAGTTTGCTGTGAACGGTAACTGCACACGCTCCATATTCATTGCATTATATATTCATACGCATTACATATATTCAAAAAAATATCCGAACACTATGGTTGTTTACAGAATTCAGAAAAAATATCTGTCAACGATTTTTTTAGAAATCAGTGATCTGGCAACCTCCGTGTCACGTGACACGGAGATTGCCAGATCATTAAATCTAAAAAAAACTCCTTCCAGGGAAAGACACTTCTTCCAGGGTAAAAAAGTTGAGAAAGACTGCTAACCAGTAAACTATAAGTGGCCAAGTTATTTTTTTTTGAAAAAATATTTCTTTATTTCTATGTTTACCGGTAATCTCTGTGTCCTTACTATTAATTATTTCTTACTATATTAACGATATCAGAGCCAGGGACTATAAATTTTCACCTACTTCCATTCGTGGCAATGTCGAAAGGCTGCCATTTCTCGCCCACAGATGGCGCCACTAACGACAAATAAATCTTTTTAACTCATTACCTGAAAAATGAACCTAACTCTGGCAGGCATTTACCCAAGATTTAGTTTCAGGGGGAGGTGGGTAGCACTTTGTTTTCCGGATGTCCGAGAATTAAACTTCCGGTAGCGTTCGTCCAGAGTAAGGTAACATGTAAAATTATACTTGGTACACTCCCACAGGAAAAGTTCATTGGCGTCTGAAAAGTGTTCAGGGTTTAGAAATAATCTCTTACTTCTATTCCACGGCACTATACTAAGATGAGCTTTATCTCCGCAAAACTCCATGCCTTGTCCACGATAAGTAGGAGACACCGATGGGCTTCAGGCCTCCGTCCGTCGGATGGGACGTTAAGCCGTGGCCCGTGTGTCGGACAGACACACCCTGTGCACGTTAAAGAACATGCTGGATGGCCTTGACGGGAGGTTACCATCTGTCTCTCAACTGCTGTTCCAGTGGGTCCCCTCCCCAACCTTCTCTGAGCCTTCGGGGTCCTTGTGACCTGGCCATTTAGCCCATGGTGTGCAAAAAAGGACCGCTCAGAGGTAAAACAATCCAACGTTAAAGAACACGCTGGATGGCCTTGACGGGAGGCTACCATCTGTCTCCCAACAGCTGTTCCAGTGGGTTCCCTCCCCCAACCTTCTCTGAGCCTTCGGGGTCCTTGTGAACTGGCCATTTAGACCATGGTGTGCAAAAAAGGGCCGCTCAGAGGTAAAACAATCCAACGTTAAAGAACACTCTGGATGGCCTTGACGGGAGGCTACCATCTGTCTCCCAACAGCTGTTCCAGTGGGTCTCCTCCCCCAACCTTCTCTGAGCCTTCGGGGTCTTTGTGACCTGGCCATTTAGCCCATGGTATGCACAAAAAGTGCCGCTCAGAGGTAACCCAACGTCGAGGAACACACTGGATGGCCTTGACGGAAGGCTACCATCGGTCTCCCAACAGCTGTTCCAGTGGATCCCCTCCCCCAACTTCGGGATCCTTGTGACCTGACCATTTAGCCCATGGTATGCAAAAAAGTTCCGCTCAGAGGTAAAACAATCCAACGTTAAAGAACACGCTGGATGGCCATGACGGGAGGCTACCATCTGTCTCCCAACAACCTTCTCAACCTTTTTACCCTGGAAGAAGTGTCTTTCCCTGGAAAGAGTTTTTTTAGAATTTATGATCTGGCAACCTCCGTGTCACGTGACACGAAGGTTGCCAGATCACTAATTCTTAAAAAAATCGTTGCCAGATATTTTTTTCTGAATTCTGTAATCAACCATAGTGTTCGAATACTTTTTTGATCGACTGTACACGAGTCACAGATCACTAATTTCTAAAAACTATCCTTGCCAGATATTTTTTCTAAATTCTATAATCAACCATAGTGTCCGGATACTTTTTTGAACGACTGTATCTGTCAATGATAGACATTGGTTGTTGCAAACTATTTTTTGAAGCATGCAATATGATTGACTTATATTTGATGTAGATTTCAAATATTTATGTATTGTATTTACTATCATGAAATCTCAGTCAATAGCATTCAATGTTGTCAATTTCCTGAACAAGCTCTATGGGTTATATTTCTTGTTATTTTGGAACATTCTTCAATGTTACATCAGTGTTACTTCAATGTTATCATCACAAACTATTTTATCTCCGCAAAATTTCCCGCCCTGCCCACGGTCAGTAGGGGACACCGATGGGCTTGGAAAGGCCGCCGTCCGTCGGATGGGACGTTAAGCCGTGGCCCCGTGTGCGGGTGAGCCATACCCTGTGTACATTAAAGAACACGCTGGATGGCCTTGACGGGAGGATCTGTCTCCCAACAGCTGTTCCAGTGGGTCCCCTCCCCCAACCTTCTCTGAGCCTTCGGGGTCCATGTGACCTGGCCATTTAGCCCATTGTGTGCAAAAAAAGTGCCGCTCAGAGGTAAAACAACCCAACCCAACTCACAAACTATTTTCTGAAGCATGCCATATGACTGAGTTATATTTTGTATATTTGATGTGGACTTCAAATATTTATTTCTCTTGTTGGAATATGTGTAGTCACTGTTTGCAATATATTTAGTTGTAAATATTTCAATGTAATCTTTGTTATGAATACTGTAATAATATTGTTATGATATTTGTTATAATATTTGTAATATTTCCTCATATCATCATGTTTGTTAATCAAGTCTTGTTTTTTTTGGTGTTTGTATTGGCGTTTATTTGAATTATGTGATACTGATGATTTTAATCTTAGTAAGAAGATAAATATAGTCTTTTTAATAAAATAATTAAATCGCACTGATCATTTCATGAGCTGGGAATGAAGTTCTGATCTCAGTAGCTTTCTACTTAGAACCTAAACTATGTAAGATTTAAAAGTTTTATATGGAATGTAACCATACTTTTAGTGAGAGACTGTATATGGGATATTTATGATGATTGTTAAACCTTATCTTAGTGTATAAGTATCCTAGAGACTGCCGAGTGGTTAGTGTGGTAGGGACTACAGAGTGGTTAGTGTGGTAGGGACTACAGAGTGGTTAGTGTGGTAGGGACTACAGAGTGGTTGTGTGGTAGGGACTACAGAGTGGTTAGTGTGGTAGGGACTACAGAGTGGTTAGTGTGGTAGGGACTACAGAGTGGTTAGTGTGGTAGGGACTACAGAGTGGTTAGTGTGGTAGGGACTACAGAGTGATTAGTGTGGTAGGGACTACAGAGTGGTTAGTGTGGTAGGGACTACAGAGTGGTTGTGTGGTAGGGACTACAGAGTGGTTAGTGTGGTAGGGACTACAGAGTGGTTAGTGTGGTAGGGACTACAGAGTGGTTAGTGTGGTAGGGACTACAGAGTGGTTAGTGTGGTAGGGACTACAGAGTGATTAGTGTGGTAGGGACTACAGAGTGGTTAGTGTGGTAGGGACTACAGAGTGGTTAGTGTGGTAGGGACTACAGAGTGGTTAGTGTGGTAGGGACTACAGAGTGGTTAGTGTGGTAGGGACTACAGAGTGGTTAGTGTGGTAGGGACTACAGAGTGGTTAGTGTGGTAGGGACTACAGAGTGATTAGTGTGGTAGGGACTACAGAGTGGTTAGTGTGGTAGGGACTACAGAGTGGTTAGTGTGGTAGGGACTACAGAGTGGTTAGTGTGGTAGGGACTACAGAGTGGTTAGTGTGGTAGGGACTACAGAGTGGTTAGTGTGGTAGGGACTACAGAGTGGTTAGTGTGGTAGGGACCAGAGTGGTTAGTGTGGTAGGGACTACAGAGTGGTTAGTGTGGTAGGGACTACAGAGTGGTTAGTGTGGTAGGGACTACAGAGTGGTTAGTGTGGCAGGGACTACAGAGTGGTTAGTGTGGTAGGGACTACAGAGTGGTTAGTGTGGTAGGGACTACAGAGTGGTTAGTATGCTAGTGATTCCCTGAATGGTTAGTGTGGTAGGGACTAAAGAGTGGTTAGTGTGGTAGGGACTACAGAGTAGTTAGTGTGGTAGGGACTACAGAGTGGTTAGTGTGGTAGGGACTACAGATTGGTTAGTGTGGTAGGGACTACAGAGTGGTTAGTGTGGTAGGGACTACAGAGTGGTTAGTGTGGTAGGGACTACAGAGTGGTTAGTGTGGTAGGGATTACAGAGTGGTTAGTGTGGTAGGGATTACAGAGTGGTTAGTGTGGTAGGGACTACAGAGTGGTTAGTGTGGTAGGGACTACAGAGTGGTTAATGTGGTAGGGACTACAGAGTGGTTAGTATGCTAGTGATTCCCTGAATGGTTAGTGTGGTAGGGACTACAGAGTGGTTAGTGTGGTAGGGACTACAGAGTGGTTAGTGTGGTAGGGACTACAGAGTGGTTAGTATGCTAGTGATTCCCTGAATGGTTAGTGTGGTAGGGACTACAGAGTGGTTAGTATGCTAGCGATTCCCCGAATGGTTAGTGTGGTAGGGACTACAGAGTAGTTAGTGTGGTAGGGACTACAGAGTAGTTAGTGTGGTAGGGACTACAGAGTGGTTAGTGTGGTAGGGACTACAGAGTGGTTAGTGTGGTAGGGACTACAGAGTGGTTAGTGTGGTAGGGACTACAGAGTGGTTAGTATGCTAGTGATTCCCTGAATGGTTAGTGTGGTAGGGACTACAGAGTGGTTAGTGTGGTAGGGACTACAGAGTGGTTAGTGTGGTAGGGACTACAGAGTGGTTAGTGTGGTAGGGACTACAGAGTGGTTAGTGTGGTAGGGACTACAGAGTGGTTAGTGTGGTAGGGACTACAGAGTGGTTAGTGTGGTAGGGACTACAGAGTGGTTAGTGTGGTAGGGACTACAGAGTGGTTAGTGTGGTAGGGACTACAGAGTGGTTAGTGTGATAGGGACTACAGAGTGGTTAGTGTGGTAGGGAACTACAGAGTGGTTAGTGTGGTAGGGACTACAGAGTGGTTAGTGTGGTAGGGACTACAGAGTGGTTAGTGTGGCAGGGACTACCTTACTTAGTGTAATATATTTTGCTAACCTTAGAATAAATAACTTATAGCAATATTTATGGTAATGTTGCTCATATATTACGTTCCAAAATCTTTTGACAAAATAAAAAAAATAAAATATTGCTTTATAAATCAGGTGTATCCCGTTTTCTTAGAAATATGGTTTACAATTAAATATAATTAATGAAAAAAACTGTTTAAGTATTTCAGGATAATAAGTTTATTGAATATTTTTGACATCGCGAAATGAGATTTTTTTTGTCTGTGCAAAATAAAATATTTCCTGCGCGAATGAAATGCTTCTCAGCATTTATTATAATTTGTTTTATAATTGATATTTGATCCAATTCAGTTGAAGAAATGAAATCATTTAAAAAACGCACACGTCGGAGACAAACGAATCATTTCCACTGATTGAAAGCTGTGATTGCGCTTTTGAAATGATAATATAGATTATAAATAAAATAATAATAATAATAACAACAACAACAACAACAACAACAACAACAATAATAATAATAATAATAATTAAATTATAATACAGATATTTATACTACCACGGCCTACGCAGGTTATGAAATATGTAGATCCGTAAATTGTATGCACAATTACCAGGTTCAACCAAACTCAACCTGCTAAAATGGCTAGATAAACCAGCCCCCCCCCCCCCCCGAAAAATTGCACTTCCTTTAGAAATCAATGCTAAACACATTTTGAAAAAAAAACTATTATCAATTCCTGTATTTTTAACGCTGAATTTGAAAAAAATAAATAACAAAATTCGAGTGACAGCAGAATTATACACGAAAACTAAGAATAATGTGAATTGTGCAAAATTTTTAGAACTTACTCAGAAGCCGAAACAAAAAGTTTGTTAGAAAGTTGTAAAGATAATGAAAAGTGTGAATCTAAATTTAAAAAATAATATAGTTTTAAACCAATAAAGTTTTGAAATGAAAGTAATGATTATGCCCATTATTTTTGAATAAATATATAGTTATTTTCTGGGGTTTTTTTTGTTTTTTTGTTTTTTTTGGAGGGAGGGTGAAGTGGAATGTACTTAAATATCCTGAGATCCTAAAAATGGCTTTCAATCTCAGAAGGTGGAACCTTATTTAGAGTGCTAATCAAAAAATATGTTTAAAAAAATAATATAGCAACTTTTGTGGGGACAGTGAAATTCAAACCTGTATACTCCAGTATCGTAATCTTAGATGATAAATTGATAAAACTTATTTTAAAAAATCTATTTTTCTATGAATTTGCAGTAATAAAAAAACTCATCAAATTTTAATCACCCATTCCATCCTTCAAACTCATTACTTAAATTTGCCAAAGCACGTGCCCTATCGTCCTCGTTAAATTGTCTTCCGTTATTCTCAGAAATTTTACATTTTTCAGTTCAGCAGAATATAAATTATTTACAAAAATATATATTTTGAAGACTAAAATTTGAAAACCACAAATATACGCTGTTATTTTCTTGAAATGAACTACGTTTTAATTTCTTTGATTTGTCAGCCCGCGTGGTTAGCGTGCTTGGCTACTGATCTAAGGGACCTGGGTTCGAACCCCGGGTAAGGCATGGATGTATGTGTCGTTTTTCTGCTGAGGTCCTGCCATCCTCACAGAACTTCTACTATGTCATATAAACTGACAGGCTCCTGTCAGACCTCTGTGGCAAGCAGGTGCTTGGGGGGGTATTTATTATTTATTTTATTTATTATTTCCCAGTGCTGCCTCTGGTGGTAGTCAACACCAAACCTAGACAACGACGTCGGATGCGAATGTGCCTTGTCCGTGAACACTTACGACTCCCGAGGCAGGACTTTGGTTAGAATCGCCTTTATCCTTCCAGTGGGAGTTCATATAGCACTTCCCACTTGACATTATTTGTCGGGCCAGGAACGGGGGTGACTTCGTCGGTAGCGCGCCGGGCTCGTAATCTGTAGTTCGCAAGTTCGAATCCCAGCTTGGTCAGCGTTAAGATTTATCTCCGCAAAACTGTCCGCCTTGCCCACGGTCAGTAGGGGACACCGATGGGCTTGGAAGAAAAAAAAAGAAAAAAATATTTCTGATTCAAGAAATGCCCTTGAAACTTTCCGTACTTAGCAGACATCATAGAAATGACAACACAAGAGACCCATCACTCTGAAAAACACGACATTTAAAGATCGAAATGTGCCATTCGAAAAGTACCCAATCCGCCATCCGAATCGTGAACATGACGTACTCCATGGAGACTCGGTGCCGAGCCCTGATGCCATCGCCCTTGCAGCAACTCATTTGCCAGTGGCTCGAAGCGAGCATCACATACCTGTTTCTCGGCTGCCAATGGGATGGACGCTTACATGGACCTGCTAGGCAACTTTGGTGGCGCTCGCCGACCAATCAGCGAGCTGCACTCAGGTGGTCTCACCTGTTGACGTCTTCCACAACTTATATGGCAGCTTGCGTCTTTCTGTTTGCCTGGGTGTTAACTACGGGTTCTATGTGACTATTTACGTTGTTGTTTTTACCGAGATTTTGTCTTTCACTTTTCTATTTCGCAAAGGTAAGTTTTCAAGTGAAGTTTTTGCTTTCTTTGAAGTGTGTCTCGAAGAGGTAAGTCTCCTTGCAAGAGGAGATGTACGTTCCTTGCTAAGATTTCACTAATTCCATCGGTGAGTCAGAACGCAGAACTCAAGGCTTTGGATATATAACCTGTTGGAAGATTTAAACCTCAACTTTAAACACAGTAAGTTGACTAAGATTTGAAATTATGTCAGGCAACAACGCCAAATTTCATTGCTTTTTTTTACAATAACAACTGATTTTTGATATAATAATGCACGAAAGTATATATAGCTAATAAGCAATGAGTAATTGATAATTACCTCATGCAATTTGGTAAGAATAAAATGAACTGCAGTCCGGTTAAAGACATCAGAGAATAATCTTTCAAAAGTCATTTGACTTAAGCTAATTAATATTTTAAATTTTTTTAAAAATCCCACGGGATCAAAGACTTCGGGATATTGCCACGTATCAGCATGAGACCACGTGTTTTATGCACCATTTCAGTCAAAAATGGAAATTTTCAAGACTTTGTAAAGATTGGGGTGTTAATATTTACAAGTAGGTAGGATTTTAAAGATTTCAATGTATTGTAGCTCTCAGATATATTAGAGTTGAGGTTTATAAAAAATATATATATATGTAAAAATACCCTTAAGCAGTTGCTTTTTGTAGAGGTCTGACAGGAAGCTGTCAGTTTTTTACGCCGCACTAGGTTTCTTAGGAAGGTGAGATCTCGGCAGAAGGACAACAATCAATATCCATGCCTTCGTGAGGACTCGGACAGAGGTCTCTTTCATCAATAGTCAATCACATTAACCACTCGGCTAGGGACTGTCGAGTGGTCAGTGTGCTAGGGACTGCCGAGTGGTCAGTGTGCTAGGGACTGCCGAGTGGTCAGTGTGCTAGGGACTCCCGAGTGGTCAGTGTGTTAGGGACTGTCGAGTGGTCAGTGTGCTAGGGACTGCCGAGTGGTCAGTGTGTTAGGGACTCCCGAGTGGTCAGTGTGTTAGGGACTCCCGAGTGGTCAGTGTGTTAGGGACTCCCGAGTGGTCAGTGTGCTAGAGACTCTCGAGTGGTCAATGTGCTAGGGACTGCCGAGTGGTCACTGTGCTAGAGAGACTCCGAGTGATCGGTGTGCTAGGGATTCCCCGAGTGGTTAGTGTGCTAGGGACTCCCAGAGTGGTTAGTGTGCCAGGGACTGTCGAATGGTCAGTGTATTAGGACTGTCGAGTGGTCAGTGTGCTAGGGACTGTCGAGTGGTCAGTGTGCTAGAGACTGCCGAGTGATTTGTGTGCTAGAGACTCCCCGAGTGGTTAGTATGCTAGGTGTTCCCCGAGTGGTTAGTGTGCTACAGATTCCCCGAGTGGTTAGTGTGGTAGGGACTACCGAATGGTTAGTGTGGTAGGGACTACCGAATGGTTAGTGTGGTAGGGACTACCGAATGGTTAGTGTGGTAGGGACTACCGAATGGTTAGTGTGGTAGGGACTACCGAATGGTTAGTGTGGTAGGGACTACCGAATGGTTAGTGTGGTAGGGACTACCGAGTGGTTAGTGTGGTAGGGACTACCGAGTGGTTAATTTTGCTAGGGACTGCATATTGGTTAATTTCCTAGGGACTGCATATTGGTTAGTTTTGTTAGGGACTGCATATTGGTTAGTTTTGTTAGGGACTGCAGATTGGTTAATTTTGCTAGTGACTGCAGATTGGTTAATTTTGCTAGGGACTGCATATTGGTTAGTTTCCTAGGGACTGCATATTGGTTAGTTTTGTTAGGGACTGCATATTGGTTAGTTTTGTTAGGGACTGCATATTGGTTAGTTTTGCTAGGGACTGCATATTGGTTAGTTTTGCTAGGGACTGCATATTGGTTAGTTTTGCTAGGGACTGCAGATTGGTTAGTTTTGCTAGGGACTGCAGATTGGTTAGTTTTGCTAGGGACTGCAGATTGGTTAGTTTTGCTAGGGACTGCAGATTGGTTAGTTTTGCTAGGGACTGCAGATTGGTTAGTTTTGCTAGGGACTGCAGATTGGTTAGTTTTGCTAGGGACTGCAGATTGGTTAGTTTTGCTAACGACTGCAGATTGGTTAGTTTTGCTAGGGACTGCAGAGTGGTTAGTTTTGCTAGGGACTGCAGAGTGGTTAGTTTTGTTAGGGACTGCAGAGTGGTTAGTTTTGCTAGGGACTGCAGATTGGTTAGTTTTGCTAGGGACTGCAGATTGGTTAGTTTTGCTAGGGACTGCAGATTGGTTAGTTTTGCTAGGGACTGCATATTGGTTAGTTTTGCTAGGGACTGCAGATTGGTTAGTTTTGCTAGGGACTGCATATTGGTTAGTTTTGCTAGGGACTGCATATTGGTTAGTTTTGCTAGGGACTGCAGATTGGTTAGTTTTGCTAGGGACTGCAGATTGGTTAGTTTTGCTAGGGACTGCAGATTGGTTAGTTTTGCTAACGACTGCAGATTGGTTAGTTTTGCTAGGGACTGCAGAGTGGTTAGTTTTGCTAGGGACTGCAGAGTGGTTAGTTTTGTTAGGGACTGCAGAGTGGTTAGTGTGCTAGGGACTGCTTTGTTCAGAATAATTCTCGATAAAAAAAAATCGCATTTTGTATACAAAAATGGATTTCTGTTTCATTGTATGCTTTATACCTCAAAGCACAGTTCCCAATTTTTTAAAGGCGTTTTGGAACCGAGTAAAAATTTGCACGAGATATATTTCAGAACGAATTAATGGATTGCAAAATGGTAATTTGTAGCGTTTGGTTTTAAAAGAGAACAGATTTGCTGACAAAAATGGATGGAATTTATGACGTGGAAATATTCGGCAGCAATTGATTTATTGCAAAAACATTCGGACCTCTTTTTATGGGGGATGAAAAGGACCGCCAACTGTCGCATCTTTTCACTTTCGATAAAGCAAAATAATTTCATCTCTCCGTTGAAACATAATCTCGTGTCTTCTCAATGCCGTTGTCAATTTCGAATCTGTGTATCTTTTTAAGCTGAGATTAAAACAGAAATTAAATTTAGCCAGATATTCGTTCATTATTTGAATATTTATATGTGAAATGATCAAAAAAATCGATGCATATATTTTTAAAACTGCTTTTATATCTGTTGGAAAATTGGTTAGTTCACTGTGGCAGAAAGGTTAGTGCTCTAAACAGTACGAAAGCACCAAAGTTCGAAAAACCCATGAAACTTTTTTGCTGAGGTGTCTCCTTCCTCGTAGATCTTTTCTGTCTTATTCTGTTGTCAGAACTTTTTAGCAGAGTGGCATTCTTTAGGAGTATTAATTTAATAATCTGTTTATTAATAGGTTTTAATAGATTTTCGTGGCGGGGTGACTCAGTCGGTAGCCAGCCAGGGTCGTAATCTGCAGTTCTCAGGTTCGAGTCCCACCTTGGGCAAGCGTTGAGATTTATCTGAACAAAACTATCCGCCCTGCCCACGGTCAGTAAAGGATGGGACGTTAAGCCGTGGCCAAGTGTACGAGACAGACATACGCTGGATGGCTTTGACGGGAGGCTACCATCTGTCTCCCAACAACTGTTCCAGTGGGTCCCCTCCCCCAACCTTCTCTGAGCCTTCGGGGTCCTTGTGACCAGGCCATTTAGCCCATGGTGTGCAAAAAAGTGCCGCTCAGAGGTAAAACAATCCAGCGTTAAAGAACACGCTGGATGGCCTTGACGGGAGGCTACCATCTGTCTCCCAACAACTGTTCCAGTGGGTCACCCCCCCCCCAACCTTCTCTGAGCCTTTGGGGTCCTTGTGACCTGGCCATTTAGCTCATGGTGTGCAAAAAAAAGTGCCGCTCAGAGGTAAAACAATCCAACGTTAAAGAACGCGCTTGATGGGAGGCTACCATCTGTCCCCCAACAGCTGTTCCAGTGGGTTCCCTCCGCCAACCTTCTCTGATCCTTCGGGGTCCTTGTGACTTAGCCATTTAGCCCATGGTGTGCAAAAAAGTTGCCCTCAGAGATAAAACAACTCAACCGTTAACTTTTTAGATTATTTTTACAGCTATATCTCCAGAGACTTCCAATGGGGGTTGTCGATGCCACAGCGTAGTCTAATGTGGTGACGTATTTGAGGTTAATAGTGGGAGGGGGTGTTGCTGACATATTTGAGGTCAAGAGGGGATGTTGTTGGTGACGAGTTTGATTCTAATGTAGGCTGTTGTTGGCATACTTCAATCGAATGAAGAAAGCGATGAATTTGTGTTTGTTGAGTAATGAAAATGATGATGGCAGGTTTGTGTTTGAATGGTGATGTTGACCTGCTTGAGTGTTGGAATTTTCGGGAATTTCCTTAAAAAATACTCCATGACACCCTTCAAGACAATGTTTAAATCGATCACCCTTCCGGGGCGGGGGTGGCTCAGTCGGTAGCGCGCCAGGCTCGTAATCTGCAGTTCCCAGGTTCGAGTCCCAGCTGGGTCAGCGTTGAGATTTATCTCCGCAAAAATTCCCCGCCCTGCCCACGTTTAGTAGGGGACAACGATGGGCTTGGAAAGGCCGCCGTCCGTCGGATGGGACTTGGCCCCGTGTGCGTGAAAGTCATACCCTGTGCATCTGCCTCCAAAAAGTTGCCCAGTGGGTCATTTCCCATAATCTTCTGAGTCTTTGTGATATTTAGTCCATTGTGTGCAAAAAAAACAATGCCGCTCAGAGGTAAAAAAAAAACGAAATCCGTGTGTAGTTTAGCCATTCATTTGTACGCTAAAGAAACGTGCTTAATCTAAACATCCATCTGTTTTTTTGGATTTTTTTTTTCTACTTTATGTTGACCTTCTGCTGGGGTCTCGCCGCTTTCGCATATCGTCCCTACGACATTCTGCTGTCAGGTCTCAGTAACGAAGTGGGTTGGGTTGTTTTACATCTGAGCGGCACTTTTTGCACACTATGGGCTAAATGGCCAGGTCACATGGACCCCGAAGGCTCAGAGAAGGTTGGGGGAGGGGACACACTGGAACAGCTGTTGGGAGACAGATGGTAGCCTCTCGTCAAGGCCATCCAGCGTGTTCTTTAACTTCGGGTTGTTTTACCACTGAGCTGCACTTTTTGCACACCATGGGCTAAATGGCCAGGTCACATGGACCCCGAAGGCTCAAAGAAGGTTGGGGGAGGGGACCCACTGGAACAGCTGTTGGGAGACAGATGGTAGCCTCCCGTCAAGGCCATCCAGCGTGTTCTTTAACGTAGGGTTGTTTTACCTCTGAGCGGCACTTTTTTGCAGACCATAGGCTAAATGGCCAGGTCACATGGACCCCGAAGGCTCAGAGAAGGTTGGGGGAGGGGACCCACTGGAACAGCTGTTGGGAGACAGACGGTAGCCTCCCGTCAAGGCTATCCAGCGTGTTCTTTAACGTGCACAGGGTATAACTCTCCCGCACACGGGGCCACGGCTTAACGTCCCATCCGACGGACGGTGGCCTTTCCCTGCCCATCGGTGTCCCCTTCTGACCGTGGGCAGGGCGTGGAATATTGCGGAGATAAATCTCAGCGCTGACCCAGCTGGGACTCGAACCTGGGAACTACAGATTACGAGCCTGGCGCGCTACCGACTGAGCCACCCCCGCCCCCAGTAACGAAGTGGAGTTCCCTAAGGATAATTTTATCCCTGAAAAGTTCGTTAGGATTTGCATTTAGTTTCAGATGTTATTTTTAGCTGTACAAATGGTAAAAATGGTTGATGAAACTGTAAAACGGCCAAGACCACGTGACTTAAAACATCTACGAAAGAAGTAAATAATTTAGCTATGCTGTCGTTGGAGTATTTGTTTGGAAGGAAAAGATTTACCTTTGTCTGCACATTCCTTCTTTGGGCAAAAAACCTTTTGCCCTTAATCTCATAACCAGTTTATCACTTGGAATCCCCTTACGACAGCGTACGATATATGCCAAGCTTTTAGATCGCTTGCAAAACAACTGAAGTGATTATCGTTAAAATTATTACTCCATTTAGAAGTTGGGACGGGGGTGGCTCAGTCGGTAGCGCGCCAGGATCGTAATCTGTAGTTCCCAGGTTCGAGTCCCAGCTGGGTCAGCGTTGAGATTTATCTCCGCAAAATTCCCTGCCCTGCCCACGGTCAGTAGGGGACACCGATGGGCTTGGAAAAGCCGCCGTCCGTCGGATGGGACGTTAAGCCGTGGCCCCGTGTGCGGGAGAGCCATACCCTGTGCACGTTAAAGAACAGGCTGGATGGCCTTGACGGGGGGCTACCATCTGTCTCCCAACAGCTGTTCCAGTGGGTCCTTTCCCCCAACCATCTCTGAGCCTTCGGGGTCCATGTGACCTGGCCATTTAGCCCAAGTGCAAAAAAGTGCCGCTCAGAGGTAAAACTACCCAACTCAAGATGGAAATAATACATTTTTTGTGTGATTGAGGTAATATTTTAGCGTTTATTATCTGTATTTTTGCTTTTTTCGCTAATTTCTGACAAGGTGGCATATTGATTGCTCATTATAAACTTTTTAAATAAACTTTTTATCGAAAAATGTGATTGAATATAACGATTCCAATCAAATCTGTTTAAATCTGGATTTTTCCAACAATATTGGTTCAGCATTTGACCAGTTTTGGGAACCGGAATATTTAACAATAGCAATGTCTGTTACAATAATTGAAATTAAAATTCATTCGAACAGATTAAAAAAAAACATTAACCGTTATTATTAGACAATAAAATGTATTAGCGTAATTTTTAACAATTCGTGTAATGATTATTTCAAGTCTTCTCCAATTCAGATGTACAGTCACTCAGAAAAATATCCGAACACTATGGTTCATTACAGAATCCAGAAAAAATATCTGGAGCGTGTACAGCAACTGGAGCGTGTGCAGTTACTGCACACGCTCCAGTTTGCTGTGAACGATAACTGCACACGCTCAATATTTCCGTGAGTGAGCCCACACGATCCAGGTCTTTGTGAGCCCACACGATCCAATGTATTCTGTACATTAACCGCAACCGCTACAGTTTGCTGTGAACGATAACTGCACACGCTCAATATTTCCGTGAGTGAGCCCACACGATCTAGGTCTTTGTGAGCTCACATGATCTAATGTGCTGTGAACATTAACCGCTCCAGTTTGCTGTGAACGGTAACTGCACACGCTCAATATTTCCGTGAGTGAGCCCACACGATCCAGGTCTTTGTGAGCTCACACGATCCAATGTGCAGTGAACATTAACCGCAACCGCTCCAGTTTGCTGTGAACGGTAACTGCACACGCTGAATATTCATTGCATTATATATTCATACGCATTATGTATATTCAAAAAAATATCCGAACACTATGGTTGTTTAAAGAATTCAGAAAAAATATCTGGCAACGATTTTTTTTTAGAAATCAGTGCAAAACTGGCAATTTTCAAGTTTCCTACCTAGACGAAGAAAAATAATTGTTTGGTCCGTTCAAAAAAACATTTACAAGTGACGTAATAATTTAGTCGAATGACGTCAGGTTTCGAATTTGGCAATCCCAACACCCTCAGTGTAGCGGAACTCGGAACTGTGGGCCATAGTTTGGCATGACTAAGCTAATCGGTTGGAGGAAGGAAATATGTGGAAAATGATCTTTTAATCCGCTGAAGCAGAAAAAATGACCCGCAATTGACTTAAGGAATGATTATGGACCACATTTCTGATCACTCTGTAACATAATTATTCTTCTGCATTGCTAACCATCATTTCGTTATGGTTTCTCAGTTAACGTATCGTAATGGCTTAGTAATGTTCGCAAGCGTTGCACCTAGCAATTGCTGTAACCAGATTATTTTTAAATTGGACGGTTAATTTGTCATTATGTATAATTCTGACACACTGTACATGGAGGAAACTGTTATTGAGATCCATTTATCGATGTAAACTTTAACGGTTTACAACGTTGCTAAAAGAGTGATGGATATAATAAAACGATCGTCATTTTTAAGCTATCGTTATTTTTATCTCGAAGTTGCCACTATTTTATCAGCTTATTTATGTAATAAAAACTCTTCATAACGGGGCGGGGGTGGCTCAGTCGGTAGCGCGCCAGGCTAGTAATCTGCTGTGTCAACGTTGAGATTTATCTCCGCAAAATTCTCCGCCCTGCCCACGGTCAGTAGGGGACACCGATGGGCTTGGAAAGGCCGCCTTCCGTCGGATGGGACGTTAAGTCTTGGCCCCGTGTGTGGGAGAGCCATACCCTGTGCACGTTAAAGAACACGCTGGATGGCCTTGACGGGAGACTACCATCTGTCTCCCAACAGCTGTTCCAGTGGGTCCCCTCCCCCAACCTTCTCTGAGCCTTCGGGGTCCTTGTGAACTGGCCATTTAGCCCATGGTGTTCAAAAATGTGCCTCTCAGAGGTAAAACAATCCAACGTTAAAGAACAAGCTAGATGGTCTTGACGGGAGGCTACCATCTGTCTCCCAACAGCTGTTCCAGTGGGTCCCCTCCCCCCAACCTTCTCTGATTTTTCGGGGTCCTTGTGACCTGGCCATTTAGCCCATGGTGTGCAAAAAAAGTGCCGCTCAGAGGTAAAACAACCCAATTGGAAGATGTCAAGAGTCAGTAAATGGTCTGCTAACAATGACACGCCGATAATATGCAACACTGCAGACACCAGTGTACACTTTGTTGTGTTCTTATCATTTGTTATTCTGATTCCTTTCAACTGTCACAGTCAGCAGAAATTAATAAGGATAAAATTAACAAGACCCGGATCTAAAAAATAAGAGTGCTGTAAAGGGGCAACTTTTTAAAAAGGGGAAAAGGCAAGAACATTAAATTCCATTGCAGTAAAAAATCTTACCCTTTTTTCCTGGTCTTTAAAAAAAAATTCATTCAAATATGCATAAATTCACCTAAGATTAATAATTATTTTCCCTTTTTCACCTTTATTAAATTTTCTCAAAGTGGACAGAAAATGCTCATTTAACTCCCCCCCCCCCCCTGAGGATAACTGTCACCTTTAAATCTCCTTCCTATGCAAAAAAAATTCATCCAAAAATTTTTCGGGCCAGGGTGATCAGTCGGTAGCGCGCCAGGCTCGTAATCTACAGTTCCCAGGTTCGAGTCCCAGCTGAGTCATCGTTGAGATTTATTTCCCAAAACTCCCCGCCTATAGTCAGTAGGGAACACCAATGGACTTGGAAAGACGACCGTCCGTTGGATGAGACATTATGCCGTGGCTCCGTCTCCGGAGAGTGATAGCTTATGCACGTTAAAGAACACGCTGGATGGCCTTGACGGGATGCTCCATCTGTCTCCCAACAGCTGTTCCAGTTGGTCTCCTCCCCCAACCTTCTCTGAGACATTGGGGTCCTTGTGACCTGACCATTTAGCCCATGATGTGAAAAAAAGTGCCGCTCAGAGGTAAAACAACCCAAAGAGCACGTTAAAGGACACGCTGATTGGCCTTGACGGGAGGCTACCATCTGTCTCCCAGCATTCCAATGGGTCCCCTCCCCAACCTTCTCTGAGACTTCGGGGTTCTTGTGACCTGGCCATTTAGCCCATGATGTGCAAAAAAAGTGCCGCTCAGAGGTAAAACAATCCAACGTTAAAGAACACGCTGGATGGCCTTGACGGGAGGCTACCATCTGTCTCCCAACTGCTATTTCAGTGGGTCCCCTCCTCCAACCTTCTCTGAGCCTTCGGGGTCCATGTAACCTGGCCATTTCACCCATGGTGTGCAAAAAAGTGCCGCTTAGAGGTAAAACAATCCTACATTAAAGAACACGCTGGATGGCCTTGATGGGAGGCTACCATCTGTCTCCCAACAGCTGTTCCAGTTGGTCCCCTCCCCCAACCTTCTCTGAGCCTTCGGGGTCCATGTGACCTGGCCATTTAGCCCATGGTGTGCAAAAAAGTGCCGCTCAGAGGTAAAACAACACAACGTTAAAGAACACGCTGGATGGCCTTGACGGGAGGCTACCATCTGTCTCCCAACTGCTATTTCAGTGGGTCCCCTCCCCCAACCTTCTCTGAGCTTTCGGGGTCCTTGTGACCTGCCCATTTAGCCCATAGGATGCAAAAAAACTGCTCAGTTGGCAAACAACTTGATTCAACCTTTACATAATTTCTTTACATACCAAAATCTGCCTTCCATTTCTTCCACACCAGGTCTCCCTATTTGCTCAATTTTGCGTTGAAAAATAATTCGTCAGTAAAAATAAAAGGTCAAACCCGATAAAAAAAAGTAAGCGTTAATTCATAAATTAAGATTAATATTTTTTCTGACGTCAGAGTCACTGCACAAACAGATAAAAATAATCCTCAATCTGTTTCCCCTCTCAGGCGCAGTTCGTTCAGAATTCGTCTGAACTCTGCTGGAGGCTTTTGCTGTTGCGCCACGAGAGCCAGCAGCCATCGCAAAGTTCAGTGAGCTTGTAGACTGGTGATCAGACGACGTGGGTGGAGCGTACCTGGGTGGGGGGGTTTGTTCTTGGGAGTGAGGATGGTAATGACTGCTGATGTTGTTCGGCAGCCTCTTTTGTCTGAAACTCCGTCGCACATTTGGGAAACTTCCAAAAGGTACAGCTGGATATTTTAAAGGAAAAAGTCAACTTTCTCTGCTTTAATGACTGACGAAATAACTGGAATTTCTCCAACAGGGTGAACGTTGGAATTCTCGCGCAAAAGCTTTGAATTCCTTCTTTACCGTGGGCGGGGGTGGCTCAGTCGGTAGCGCGCCAGGCTCGTAATCTGTAGTTCCCAGGTTCGAGTCCCAGCTGGGTCAGCGTTGAGATTTATCTCCGCAAAATTCCCCGCCCTGCCCACGGTCAATAGGAGACACCGATGGGTTTGGAAAGGCCGCCGCCCGTCGGATGGGACGTTAAGCCGTGGTCCCGTGTGCGGGAGAGCCATACCTTGTGCACGTTAAAGAACATGCTGGATGGCCTTGATGGGAGGCTACCATCTGTCTCTCAACAGATGTTCCAATGGGGTCCCCTTCCCCAACCTTCTCTGAGCCTTCGGGGTCCTTGTGACCTGGCCATTTAGCCCATGGTGTGCAAAAAAGTGCCGCTCAGAGGTAAAACAATCCAACGTTAAAGAACACGCTGGATGGCCTTAACGGGAGGCTACCATCTGTCTCCCAACAGCTGTCCCAGAGGGTCCCCTCCCCCAACCTTCTCTGAGCCTTCGGGGTCCTTATGTCCTGGCCATTTAGCCCATGGTGTGCAAAAAAGTGCCGCTCAGAGATAAAACAACCCAACCCATCCAATTCTAGTTTGAACTGGAACCTTGAAATTGTTGATTATGAGCCTCGCACGCTACCGACTGAGCCCCCCCCCCTCCCCCCAGTGGTTAGGGGTGTTTAAAGTCATGGTTCTGAGATACATTAAAAAATTTCAGGTCAGACATGTAATGTCCAGGGTTAAACAGAAGTCGAGATGCCAGTGAAAAAAAACTAGAAGCTGTGATTGATCTCTCTCGTATGTTGTTAAATTCTTCACTCCACTCGCACACGTTTTAAACCCTCTTGTAATTTTTTTTTGATTCGTAGGTGTTAGGTTTGCATCCCGAGTCAGCGGACGATTTCAGTGAATCTTAAAAATGTTCGACGTATCCTGAACTGAAAATGTTACCTGCCTCATAATTGTTTGGAAACGAAAATAATGATTTGATTTAAAAACACAAAGAAAAGGGATATTTTGATTGCAATGGTTACCATGGGAGTCCGTAGAAAATTTTCCACGGGGGAGGCAAAGTTTGGAGAAAAATAATTACATCAATAAATTTTTATTTAATTAATTTTTTAGTTTTTTTTTCACAAGTAGATTATAGAATACAGTATTGAATCAATACAAAAACACATGCATGATGTATATATATTAAGGGGCGGGGGTGGCTCAGTCGGTAGCGTGCCAGGCTCATAATCAACAATTTCAAGGTTCCAGTTCAAACTAGAATTGGTTGGGTTGTTTTACCTCTGAGAGGCACTTTTTTGCACACCATGGGCTAAATGGCGAGGTCACAAGGACCCCAAAGGCTCAGAGAATGTTGGGGGAGGGGACCCACTGGAACAGCTGTTGGGAGACAGATGGTGTCCTCCCGTCAAGGGCATCCAGCGTGTTCTTTAACGTGCACAGGGCATGGCTCTCCCGCACACGGGTCCACGGCTTAACGTCCCATTCGACGAACGGCGGCCTTTCCAAGCCCATCGTTGCCCCTTACTGACCGTGGGCAGGGTATGGAATTTTGCGGAGATAAATCTCAACGCTGACCCAGCTGGGACTCGAACCTGGGAACTACAGATTACGAGCCTGGCGCGCTACCGACTGAGCCAACCCCCCCGCCCCTTTTTTCACAAGTATATTATAGAATACAGTATTGTATCAATACAAAAGCACTTGCATGATGTATATATATATTAATTACGTTTAAATTGTTATGATTATAATTTGTGGAATTTTTTACTCGATCCCAGGGGGGGGGCAAGTGTTACGATAGCCCCCCCCCCCTCTCTCTGCGGACGCCCATGATGGTAACCATTAATTTTCAAATATAAAGAGCACTTTTTGAATAGCGACTACCAATTGCAAGGTTTTAAAGTAGTCTTCTCGATTCTTTTTTAACTTCTGTATGGCCGAGTGGTTAGCACGCTTGGCTACTGATCTAAGGGACCTGGGTTCCAGCCCCGGTAAGGCATGGTTGTGTGTGTCGTTTTTCTGCTGAGGTCCTGCCATCCTCTCAGACCTTCTACTCTGGCATATATACTGACAGGCTCCTGTCAGATCTCTGTGGCAAGCAGCTGCTTGAGGGGGTATTTTTTTATTTTTTGTTGTTTTTTGGAAGGGAGTGATCAAATGTTTAGTTTAAAACAATTACTGGTTTTTAGTCCCTTTATAAAAAAACAAACATTAACGCTTCACTTCACTATATGTTCTTCCGACGGTATGTTGACATTTTGTTGTTTTTAGGCATGAATTTAATTTTTTTGGTAGGTATTGATGAAACATTACGATTCCCCTTTTTCGTCTCCCCAACAACTTGAATAGCGCCCTCGAACGGTAGAAATTTTCGTAAGTGCCAAACTGTTTATAAACAAATATTGCAAAAAATCTGTTTAGGCTAAAAACTTGAAATTGTGGTTGAAAAGTTTGATTGTTTAAGAGATTTTCATTGTCAGCAATAATTTGCCTTCACCACGAAAGCGGAAATAATTTTTTTAGGAGATAAATTGAAATTATTTTAATGTTCTATAGGCTCAAATGAAATATTTTCAATCATGGGATGGAGGAGGCTCAGCCGGTAACGCGCCAGGCTTGTGATCTGTAGTTCCCAGGTTTGATTACCGTCTAGGCCAGCGTTCAGATTTATATCTGCAAAAATCCCCAACCAAGGTCAGTAGAGGACACCGATGGGCCTTGAAAGCCCGCCATCCGTCGGGTGGGACGTTAAGCCGTGGCTCCGTGTACGGGAGAGCCATACCCTGTGCACGTTAAAGAACACGCTGTATGGCCTTGACGGGAGGCTACCATCTGTCTCCCAACAGCTGTTCCAGTGGGTCCCCTCCCCCAACCTTCTCTGAGCCTTCGGGGTCCTTGTGACCTGGCCATTTAACTCATGGTGTGCAAAAAAGTGTCGCTCTGAGGTAAAATAATCCAACTTTAAAGAACACGCTGGATGGCCTTGAAGGGAGGCTACCATCTGTCTCCCAACAGCTGTTCCAGTGGGTCCTGCTCCCCGAACCTTCTCTGAGCCTTCTTGGTTCTTCAGACCTGGCCATTTAGCCCATGGTGTGCAAAAAAAGTGCCGTTCAGAGGTAAAACAACCAACCAACCGGTGATCCCGCATGTTTATATTGTTTTTATTAATTCCCAGAAATTTCCTGGGAACATTAAATTGTCTTGAATTTATTTTTTAATTTAATGATATGAAATAATGAGTTTTGAGATATTGATTATGGATCCTTCGGGGTGCTTGTGACCTGGTCATTTAGCCCATTGTGTACAAAACAACCCAACTCTGGGATAAAACAACCTCATCATTCACTAGTTCCAATTTTCACTGTTTTAAGATGCTAAAGTCTGAAAAAAAAAACTTCATTTGCTTCAAAAAAAAAGCATCCCGCATTCTCTAGAGGCGATGATTTTTCCTATTGCAGAATTTATTTTCGGCTTTTTCCAGGATATGTTTTTATCTCTTCTGAAAACGAAAATAAATCTGTTTCAAAAAGTGGGAAAATAATGTGAGCGCTGCAACTCATAATAGCTGACTTAATCCGTCCTAATCCGTGTCCCGTGTCCGAGTCAGCGGATGGGGCGGGGGTGGCTCAGTTGGTAGCGCGCCAGGCTCGTAATCTGTAGTTTAAAGGTTCGAGTCCCAGCTGGGTCAGCGTTGAGATTTATCTCCGCAAAATTCCCCTCCCTGCCCACGGTCAGTAGGGGACACCGATGGGCTTGGAAAGGCCGCCGTCCGTCGGATGGGACGTTAAGCCGTGGCCCAGTGTGCGGGAGAGTCATACCCTGTGCACTTTAAACAACACGCTGGATGGTCATGACGGGAGGCTACCATCTGTCTCCCAACAGCTGTTCCAGTGGGTCCCCTCCCCCAACCTTCTCTGAGCCTTCGGGGTCCATGTGACCTGGCCATTTACCCCATGGTGTGCAAAAAAGTGCCGCTCAGAGGTAAAACAATCCAACATTAAAGAACACGGTGGATGGTCTTGACGGGAGGCTACCATCTCTCTCCCAACAATTATTCCAGTGAGTCCCCTCCCCCGACCTTCTGAGCCTTCGGGGTCCTTGTGACCTGGCCATTTCGCCCATGGTGTGCAAAAACGTGCCGCTCAGAGGTAAAACAATCCAGCGTTAAAGAACACACTGGATGGCCTTGACGGAAGGCTACCATCTGTCTCCCGACAGCTGTTCCAGTGGGTCCTCTCCCTCAACCTTCTCTGAGCCTTCTTGGTTCTTCTGACCTGGCCATTTAGCCCATGGTGTGCAAAAAAAGTGCCGTTCAAAGGTAAAACAACCAACCAACCGGTGATCCCGCATGTTTATATTGTTTTTTTTAATTCCCAGAAATTTCCTGGGAACATTAAATTGTCTTGAATTTATTTTTTAATTTAATGATATGAAATAATGAGTTTTGAGATATTGATTATGGATCCTTCGGGGTCCTTGTGACCTGGTCATTTAGCCCATTGTGTACAAAACGGCGCCACTCTGGGATAAAACAACCTCATCAGTCACTAGTTCCAATTTTCACTGTTTTAAGATGCTAAAGTCTGAAAAAAAAACTTCATTTGCTTCAAAAAAAAACATCCCACATTCTCCAGAGGCGATGATTTTCCCATTGCAGAAAGTATTTTCGGCTTTTTCCAGGATATGTTTTTATCTCTTCTGAAAACGAAAATAAATCTGTTTCAAAAATGTGAGCGCTGCAACTCATAAGAGCTGACTTAATCCGTCCTCATTTGTGGTCCCGTGTCCGAGTCAGCTGACACACTTCGTGGGAGCAGGAAATCGTTCGCGACGCGTGAAGTCGACTTGACCTATGAGGTCATCCTTCCAAGAGATCCGTCCCTCCTCCCCCAAGCTCTTTAAAGCGACGATTTCCGGAACTACACGTGCAAATGACGTTTCAAAAAAAAAAAATCCAGAATGAATCTTGTTTCGGTACAATAGTGCGTTTAGATGCTCTTTTTTAAAGTGAATCAAGTTCCACGATGTTGTCAGAATAACGTTGTAATTGGTAAATAATCAGAGTGTGTTTCGCAATTACTTTGAGTTTGTTTAATTTTCTTTGTTTTATTCTTAGAGAGGAACGCCTTTTGCTTCGAATATTTCATTTTACGATTCAATTTCGTGCTTTTTTAAACGTATTGGTAGTTGACTCACGCCTAGCGCGCCAGGCTCGTAATCTGCAGTTCCCAGGTTCGAGTTACAGCTGAGTCAACGTTGAGATTCACTTCCGAAAAACTTTCCGCCCTGCCCACGATCAGTAGGGGATACCGATGGGCTTGTAAAGGCCGCCGTCTGTCGGATGGGATGTTAAGCCGTGGCCTCGTGTGCGGAAGAGCCATACCCTGTGCACGTTAAAGAACACGCTGGATGGCCTTGACGGGAGGCTACCATTTGTCTCCCAACAGCTACTCCAGTGGGTCCCCTCCCCCAACCTTCTCTGAGCCTTCGGGATTCTTGTGACCTGAAAATTTAGCCCATGGTGTGCAAAAAAGTGCCGCTCAGAGGTAAAACAACCCAACGTTAAAGAACACGCTGGATGGCCTTGACGGGAATCTACTATCTGTATCCCATCACTGTTCCAGTGGGTCCAATCCCCCAACCATCTCTGAGCCCTCGGGGTCCTTGTGACCTGGCCATTTAGCCCATGGTGTGCAAAAACGTGCCGTTCAGAGGTAAAACAATCCAACGTTAAAGAACACGCTGGATTACCTTGACGGGAGGCTACCATCTGTCTCCCAACAGCTGTTCCAGTGGGTCCCCTCCCCCAACCTTCTCTGAGCCTTAGGGGTCCTTGTGACCTGGCCATTTAACCTATTGTGTGCAAAAAAGTACCGCTCAGAGGAAACAACTCGACCTGCACACGGAGTCACGGTTTAACACCCCATCCGACGGACGGCGGCCTTTCCAAGGCCATCAGTGTCCCCTACTGACCGAAAGCTGGGCGAGGAGTTTTGCCGACATCATTCTCAACATTGGCCCAGCTGGGACTCGAACCTGGAAACTGCAGATTACGAGCCTGGGCGCAACGGACCGAGTCACTCTCCGCAACAGGTCTTTGGGGTTCTTTAACGTGAACAGGGTATGGCTCTCACACACACGGGGCCACGGCTTAACGTCCCATCCGACGGACGTCGGCCTTTCCAAGCCCATCGGTGTCCCCTACTGACCGTGGGCGGGGAATTTTGCGGAGATAAATCTCGACGCTGACCCATCTGAGACTCGAACCTTGGAATTACAGATTACGAGCCTGGCGCGCTACCGACTGAGCCACCCCCGCCCCAGGCCGTGATTGTGATAACAATCTGATGGAATTTTTTTAAAAACATTTCTGATGTAACCCTTCTTGTGTCAGATGGTCGGAAAACGTAACCTCTGGGAGAGGACACTTCTTTGAAGAGGCCTTCTTCGATGGCGTGTGACATGACTCACCGCTTGCGGAAGTGACTTCCTCTCCAGATCCTCTGTTTGCAGATCCCATTGAGGCGTTGCATGAACCAACCCAAGCATTCGTCACTTGCATTTCACTGAGAAGCGAAGATACAGGCTGGAACGTTTTCTCCTTATCACGGAATTCTGCCTCAGCAGCATCGCTCATATCAGATCACCATCCTTCACTGCACTCATCAACACATTGGACTTCTTCATCTTGATAAGTTAGCTTCACTTGAACCGTTAGCCTCCTTTAAGAGGTCGGCCTCTTTCTCGTACAACGTCTCCTTTGAAACACGGTAGCGCGCCAGGCTCGTAATCTGTAGTTCCCAGGTTCGAGTCCCAGCTGGGTCAGCGTTGAGATTTATCTCCGCAAAAATTCCCCGCCCTGCCCACGGTCAGTAGGGGATTCCGATGGGCTTGGAAAGGCCGCCGTCCGTCGGATGGGACGTTAAGCAGTGGCCCCGTGTGCGGGAGAGCCATACTCTGTGCACGTTAAAGAACACGCTGGATGGCCTTGACGGGAGGCTACAATCCGTCTCTCAACAGCTGTTCCAGTGAGTCCCCTCTCCCAACCTTTTCTGATATTTCGGGATCCTTGTGACCTGGCCATTTAGCCCATGGTATGCAAAAAAGTGCCTCTCAGAGGCAAAACAATCCAACGTAAAAGAACACGCTGGATGGGCTTGACGGGAGGCTACCATCTGTCTCCCAACAGGTGTTCCAGTGGGTCCCCTCCCCCAACCTGCTCTGAGCCTTCGGGGTCCATGTGACCTGGCCATTTAGCCCATGGTTTGCAAAAAAGTGCCACTCAGAGGTAAAACAATCCAACGTTAAAGAACACGCTGGATGGTCTTGACAGAAGGCTACCATCTGTCTCCCAACAGCAGTTCCAGTGGGTCCCCTCCCCCAACTTTCTCTGAGCCTTCGGGATCCTTGTGACCTGGTCATTTAGCCCATGGTGTGCAAAAAAGTGCCGCTCAGAAGTAAAACAAACCAACAGAGATATAAAGAGCGTCAATGGAAATTCTTTCAGCGATTTTTCAAGAGTAGTGTGTAAAACTTTTTTTTGCAATTTCAGAAGAGCGAAAGAGAGTTTCAGATGACACTGTAAGCATTTGATCAATGGAGACATCTGATTGGCCAATGCGAAAAGAGCCGAGTGATCACGTGATGCGAGACGTCAGCGCTTTCTGCTCTCTCAGCATTCGGTCATCCAGCCAGATGTGGAAGGGTCGGAAACATCCTAAAGCACGTAACCCCATCCGGGTCATTGCAGGGTAGTGGGCCACAGGCGCCGGCACCGATCGGCGGCAGCGGCCGTGGGATCGGCGTTCTCGTTGTGCAGCTGCACCGAAACTCGTGGACTAAAGGAATTGGTTTAATGGAGGGTCAAATTAAATTTATTTGCATTTTCGAACAGATTAAGCATACGGTTTTATTACTGAGGGAATTTATTTAAGTTAAAAATAAAAATATATAAAATGTATTTAATTTTCTTTTAAAGAAATTTTGATATCATTGTCTTAATGGGAGCGAGTGTGGCTTATTCGGTAGCGCGCTAGGCTCGTAATCTATAGTTCCCAGGTTCGAGTTCCAGTTGGATCAACGTTGAGATTTATCTCCGCAAAATTCCCCGCTCTGCCCACAGTCAGTAGGGGACACCGATGGGCTTGGAAAAGCTGCCGTTCGTCGGATGGGACGTTAAGCCGTGGTCCCGTGTGAGGGAGAGCTATACCCTGTGCACGTTAAAGAACACGTTGGATGGCCTTGATGGGAGCATACCGTCTGTCTCCCAGCAGCTGTTCCAGTAGATCTCCACTCTCAAACTTTTGAGACTTCAGGGTTCTTGTGACCTGTCCATTGTGTGCAAAAAATATGCCCCTCAGAGGTTAAACAATCCAACGTTAAAGAACACACTGGATGGCCTTGACGGGAGACTACCATCTGTCGCCCAACAGCTGTTCCAGTGGGTCCCCTCCCCCAACTTTCTCCGAGTCTTCGGGGTCCTTGTGACCTGGCCATTTTGCCCATTGTGTGCAGAAAAGTACTGTTCAGAGGTAAAACAATCCAACGTTAAAGAACACATTGGATGGTCTTGACCGGAGGCTACCACCTATCTCCCCAAAAGCTATTCCAGAGGGTCTCCTCCCCTAACCTTCTCTGATCCTTCGGGGTCCTTGTGACCTGTCAGGCTCGTAATCTGCAGTTCCCAGGTTCGAGTCCCAGCTGGGTCAGCGTTGAGATTTATCTCCGCAAAATTCCCCGCCCTGCCCACGGTCAGTAGGGGACACCGATGGGCTTGGAAAGGCCGCCGTCCGTCGGATGGGACGTTAAGCCGTGGCCCCGTGTGCGGGAGAGCCATACCCTGTGCACGTTAAAGAACACTCTGGATGGCCTTGACGGGAGACTACCATCTGTCTCCCAACAGCTGTTCCAGTGGGTCCCCTGCCCCAACCTTCTCTGAGCCTTCGGGGTCCTTGTGACCTGGCCATTTAGCCCATGGTGTGCAAAAAAATGCCGCTCAGAGGTAAAACAACCCAACCCTTGTGACCTGGCCATTTAGCCCATGGTGTGCAAAAAAGAGCTGCTCAGAGGTAAAACAATCCAACGTTAAAAAACACGCTGGATGGCCTTAACGGGAGGCTACCATCTGTCTCCCAACAGCTGTTCCAGTGGGTCCCCTCTCCCAACCTTTTCTGATACTTCGGGATCCTTGTGACCTGGCCATTTAGCGCATGGTGTACAAAAAAGCGCCGCTCGGAGGTAAAACAATCCAACGTTAAAGAACCCACTGGATGGCCTTGACGGGAGGCTACCATCTGTCTCCTAACAGTTGTTCCAGTGGGTCCCCTCCGCCCAAACTTCTCTGACCTTTCGGGGTCTTTGTGACCTGGTCATTTAGCCCTTGGTGTGCAAAAAATTGTCACTCAGAGGTAAAACAACCCAAACTAAGATAAGATAAAATGAAAAGCAATGCTTCTGTATTGCTGATTATATCCCTTGAAAAAGTGTTATTTGAACATTGAAATGTAAGATTCATGCTTCTAGAATGATTCCTAAGATTTCCCAAATGCGCTAAGGTTATTCATGATCATTGGAATCATTCAATGCTGATAGGAAGCACATTGCTGTTTATTGAGAATAGTACAGAAACTTGTCATTGATAATGGTAATTTCATTGCCTACGTCATTAAATCCGTTAATTTATAGTTTGCTTATTTATTTCGAATTCACGTTCGGTTGTAAAATAAATACAACAAAAAATCTGTAATAATATTTAAGGTTTTCAGTGGATAAATGAGATATTGAGAGACAAAGACTGGGTATGAGACTCGCTTTTCTTGATGGCACGAACTTCTACAATTCGAAATTTGCTCGGGACAAAAAAAACTGATTTTTTTTTTATTTTCCCTTCAATTCTATGACGTAATGTTACTTTCACGTGTCGGTGGATGAGTTTGCACGTCCTCCACCACCCCCTTCGTTCTGGATGACGTCATATGTCAATCATCTAAGCACGGAATCCACAGACGGCACTCTCGACACTACCGAAGCGAAAAGACGATTTTCTTTGCAGAGTCAGGCCAGAATTGGGTTGGCTTTGCATCTGAGCGCCACTGTTTTTTTTTTGCACACCATGGGTGAAATGGCCAGGTCACAAGGACCCCTAAGGCTCAGAGAAGGTTGGGGACCCACTGGAACAGCTGTTGGGAGACAGATGGTGGCCTCCCGTCAAGGTCATCCAGCGTGTTCTTTAACGTTGGGTGGTTTTACCTCTGAGTGACAATTTTTTGCACACCATGGGTTCAATGGCCAGGTCACATGGACCCCGAAGGCTCAGAGAGACTCAGTGGAACAGCTGTTGGGAGACAGATGGTAGCCTCCCGTCAAGGCCATCCAGCGTGTTCTTTAACGTTGGGTTGTTTTACCTCTGAGCGGCACTTTTTTGCACACCATGGGCTCAATGGCCAGGTCACATGGACCCCGAAGGCTCAGAGAAGGTTGGGGTAGGAGACTCACTGGAACAGCTGTTGGGAGACAGATGGTAGCCTCCCGTCAAGGCCATCCAGCGTGTTCTTTAACGTTGGGTTGTTTTACCTGTGAGCGGCAGGGGCGGGGGTGGCTCAGTCGGTAGCGCGCCAGGCTCGTAATCTGTAGTTCCCAGGTTCGAGTCCCAGCTGGGTCAGCGTTGAGATTTATCTCCGCAAAATTCCCCGCCCTGCCCACGGTCAGTAGGGGACACCGATGGGCTTCGAAAGGCCGCCGTCCGTCGGATGGGACGTTAAGCCGTGGCCCCGTGTACGGGAGAGCCATACCCTGTGCACGTTAAAGAACACGCTGGATGGCCTTGACGGGAGGCTACCATCTGTCTCCCAACAGCTGTTCCAGTGGGTCCCCTCTCCCAACCTTCTCTGAGCCTTCGGGGTCCATGTGACCTGGCCATTTAGCCCATGGTGTGCAAAAAAGTGCCGCTCAGAGGTAAAACAACCCAACCCACGATATCCTAAATGACCAGGTCACAAGGACCCCGAAGGCTCAGTGAAGGTTGGTGGAGGGGACCCACTGGAACAGCTGTTGGGAGACAGATGGTAGCCTCCCGTCAAGTCCATCCAGCGTGTTCTTTAACGTCCACAGGGTATGGATATGCCGCAAACGGCAGCCTTTTCAAGCCCGTCAATGTCCCCTACTGACCGTCGGCAGGGCGGGGAAATTTTGCGGAGATATATCTCAACGCTGGCCCAGTTGGGACTCGAACCTGGGAACTACAGATTACGAGCCTGGCGCGCTACCGACTGAGCCAAACCCGCTCCCAAAATTGGAGAACTTTAGATTATTTCACTCCACAGATTCTGAGGTGAATTGGAGATTTCAAAAGGATTCTCCTTCCCTTTGTCGTAAAGGGAGTTTAGTTTGTGAAATTGATAATGAGGGCGCTACAGTTCATTTAGGTTTCTGCTAGTGTACAGAAAAAATTTGCTTTTCTCTATGAAGTTTGTGTTAGAAAAATGCCCTTCGTAAAAGGGGCGTTTCATTCAAAAAGGTTCAGAATCACTATTCTGAATTGTAATTTTTTATTTTCAGTGTTTGAATGGGTGGTGGTCTTGAGGTATCCTCCATGGAAAGCGTAAATTTCTGTTATGACATTAAAAAATATGCAAATTATTAGATCTGCAAAGGAAAACAAGATGGCGTTTTCCCCACTTTTAAAAACGAAAAAACACAAAAACTTGTTTGTAGCAAAATTAGTTACTCCCACGGGCGCTTAAGGAGGGGGGGGGGGACATCAGGTGAGGTGAGTAGTGAGGTCCCACTTCAGGTCACTATTGGCCACGACCCTTACGTTACCGACCACGCCCCTTTCGTTCACGGGATATGACGTCACTGGCCACATTCCCTATGAAGGCAAAAGCCACGCCCCTTCCGGTCACGTGATATGCCGTGTCCGGAAGGGGGCGTGACCATAAGTGACCTGGAGTGGGACCTCACTACTGAGGTGTTGCCCCTCCTGCATTTCTTTTATTTAGTTTTAGTGCAGTGGCATCATTGGTAACAGGCTACATCTGTCTCCCAACAGCTGTCCATTAGGGCCCCTCTCCCAATCTTCTCTGAGCCCTCGAGGTCGTTGTGACTTGGCTATTTAGCACATTGTGTGAAAAAAGTGCACCTAACCCAAATGTAAGAGGGTGGCGTGGGTGCGAATCCCACTCATCTGCATACCACTTTTTCCTCAAAATTATTTTACTATCAGACCTGCCCTATGGTCAGTAGGGGACACCGATGGGCTTGTAAAGGCCGTCGTCCATTGGATGGGACGTTATGACGTTATGCCACTTGTGCGGGAGAGCCATACCCTGTGCACGTTAAAGAATACGCTGGATGGCATTGACAGCAGGCTACCATCTGTCTTCCCAACAGCTGTTCCAGTGGGTCCCTTCCCCCAACCTTCTCTGAGCCTTCGGGGTCCTTGTGACCTGGCCATTTAGCCCATGGTGTGCAAAAAAGTGCCGCTCAGAGGTAAAACAATACAACGTTACAGAACACGCTGGATGGCCTTGACAGGAGGCTACCATCTGTCTCCCAAGAGCGGTTCCAGTGGGTCCCCAACCTTCTCTGAGCCTTCAGGGTCCTTGTGACCTGGACATTTAGCCCATGGTGTGCAAAAAGTGCCGCTCAGAGGTAAAACAATCCAACGTTAAAGAACACGCTGGATGGCCTTGACGGGAGGCTACCATCTGTCTCCCAACAGCTGTTGCAGTGGGTCCCCTCCCCCAACCTTCTCTGAGCCTTCGGGGTTCATGTGACCTGACCATTTAGCCCATGGTGTGCAAAAAAGTGCCGCTCAGAGGTAAAACGATACAACTCGCATCGATTAACCAATCGATTTGACCCTAAAGAGTTCAACAACTGAACTTCAATTTCCTGTGGGTGTTTATTTTCATCCGGTAGCTTTCGATCTGATGACGAGGATTTCTATAACAAAGGTATGCACGGCATTCATTTGCTTTTGCATAGTAGGTCACATTCTCCAGTTAATCTTCTCAGCAAGAGGTCAGAAAAATCTGGCTGAACACATCACGGTAGCTGCTGAATGTGTGACCTTGTAGACCCATGTGTCACTTCCTCTAAGCAGCTCGCAGTCACCGGTTTCAACAGTTATCTAGTCAGTACCTGGATGGCAACACCCAGGAGGCAGAACAATTAACTGGAAGGCGATTATCAGTCATTAAAAGGAATCGCTGATGTGGTTCTGCAAATGTTGAACGTTGCAGGCGAAAACTCCTGGCTAGAAAAGGAGAGGGGGGGAGGGAGAAAAGTAGGCACATAGAGAGGGGGGGATTTTGTTGGGTTGTTTTACCTCTGAGCGGCACTTTTTTGCACACCATGGGCTAAATGGCCAGGTCACATGGACCCCGAAGGCTCAGAGAAGGTTGGGGGAGGGGACCCACTGGAACAGCTGTTGGGAGACAGATGGTAGTCTCCCGTCAAGGCCATCCAGCGTGTTCTTTAACGTTGGATTGTTTTACCTCTGAGCGGCACTTTTTTGCACACCATGGGCCAAATGACCAGGTCACAAGGACCCCTAAGGCTGAGAGAAGGTTGCGGGAGGGGACCCACAGGAACAGCTATTGGGAGAAAGATGGTAGTCTCCCGTCAAGGCCATCCAGCGTGTTCTTTAACGTTGGATTGTTTTACCTCTGAGCGGCACTTTTTTGCACACCATGGGCTAAATGGCCAGGTCGCATGGACCCCGAAGGTTTAGAGAAAGTTGGGGGAGGGGACCCACTGGAACAGCTGTTGGGAGACAGATGGTAGCCTCCCGTCAAAGCCATCCAGCGTGTTCTTTAACGTGCACAGGGTATCTCTCTCCCGTACATAGGACCACGGTTTAACCTCCCATCCGACGGACAGCGGTCTTTCTAAGCCCATCGGTGTCCCCTACTGACCGTGGGCAGGGCGGGGAATTTTGAGGAGATAAATCTCAAAGCTGACCCAGCTGGGACTCGAACCTGGGAACTGCAGATTACGAGCCTGGCGCGCTACCGACTGAGCCACCCCCGCCCCAGGGGATTTTGAAGTAATAGACTGGTGTTATTAGGATCTAGAAGAATCTGGATTGTTTAACAGCAAAAGTTAATTATTAAAATTTAAAGCTAATCGAAACATCGACAACTGTTATATCAAGCAGATTACTATAATGGTCTATCAAAATATTAAAGAAATTAACATGTTATGTCAATGATACTCTGGGACGGGGATGGCTCAGTCGGTAGCGCGTCAGGCTCGTAATCTGTAGTTCCCAGGTTCGAGTCCCAGCTGGGTCAGCGTTGAGATTTATCTCCGCAAAATTCCTCACCCTGCCCACGGTCAGTAGGGGACACCGATGGGCTTGGAAAGGCCGCCGTCCGCCGGATGGGACGTTAAGCCGTGGCCCCGTGTGCGGGAGAGCCATACCCTGTGCACGTTAAAGAACACGCTGGATGGCCTTGACGGGAGGCTATCATATGTCTCCCAACAGCTGTTCCAGTGGGTCCCCTCCCCCAACCTTCTCTGAGCCTTCGGGGTTCTTGTGACCTGGCCATTTAGCCCATGGTATGCAAAAAAAAGTGCCGCTCAGAGGTAACCCAGCGTTAAAGAACACGCTGGATGGCCTTGACGGAAGGCTACCATCTGTCTCCCAACAGCTGTTCCAGTGGGTCCCCTCCTCCAACCTTCTCTGAGCCTTTGGGGCCCATGTGACCTGGCCATTTAGCCCATGGTGTGCAAAAAAGTGCCGCTCAGAGGTAAAACAACCCAACGTTAAAGAACACGCTGGATGGCCTTGACGGGAGGCTACCATCTGTCTCCCAACAACTGTTCCAGTGGGTCTCCTCACCCAACATTCTCTGAGCCTTCGGGGTCCTTGTGACCTTGCCATTTAGCCCGTTGTGTGCAAAAAAGTGCCGCTCAGAGGTAAAACAACCCAACCCAATGATAACGTAAATTCGAAGTTCTATAACTTTTAAAATATGAATTTACTGGGAAAATGTGACTTTGGGTGATTTAAAGATCATAATAAAATCTATTTAAATATCGATTTTCGACAATATTCGTTCGGTATTTAAAGACTTTCGTAAGCTAGAATATTTCGCAACAGTATCGTAAGAATTTTCCTAAGAAACGAATTAAAACTTGAATAAAATAAATATTTGCCCCAATTTAATAAAATGTGCATTTTAGAAGTTTAATGATTGTTTCAATATTGGGCAGTTATGATTTTTTTTATAAAACTGAATTTTTCACAATTCGTTATTCTGTCTTCCATAATTCTTTAAATATTGAACGAATATGGCCGAGTGGTTAGCGCGCTTGGCTACTTGATCTAAGGGACCTAGGTTCGAGCCACGGGTAAGGCATGGATGTGTGTGTTGTTTTTCTGCTGAGGTCCTGCCATCCTCTTAGATCTTCTACTTTGGCATATAAACTGATAGGCTCCTGTCAGACCTCTGGCAAGCAGCTGCTTGAGGGGGTATTTATTTATTTATGATTGAAAAACCGAGATTCGAATGCACTTCACTGTAATCTGCATCTTCAGTCATATTTTTTCCATTAAATGCATATTTTTTAAATTATAGAGCTTTAAAATTATATCCCCATTAACAAATCATGTCCAATTCTGTAACATTTGTGATGTGACAGTTTATAACTTATACTTTACAACTTAAGATAGGCACAATTGTATCAGATTAATAGGACCACCTAACATGCATATACACAGTCGTATCAGAATAATGTGACCACCTAACATGCATATACACAGTCGTATCAGAATAATGTGACCACCTAACATGCATATACACAGTCGTATCAGAATAATGTGACCACCTAACATGCATATACAAGTCGTATCAGAATAATGTGACCACCTAACATGCATATACACAGTCGTATCAGAATAATGTGACCACCTAGCATGCATATACACAGTCGTATCAGAATAATGTGACCACCTAACATGCATATACACAGTCGTATCAGAATAATATGACCACCTAACATGCATATACACAGTCGTATCAGGATAATATGACCACCTAACATGCATATACACAGTCGTATCAGGATAATGTGACCACCCAACATGCATATACACAGTCGTATCAGAATAATGTGACCACCCAACATGCATATACACAGTCGTATCAGAATAATGTGACCACCCAACATGCATATACACAGTCGTATCAGAATAATATGTCCACCTAACATGCATATACACAGTCATATCAGAGAATAATATGACCACCCAACATGCATATACACAGTCGTATCAGAATAATATGACCACCTACCATAGTATATGGGGCGGGGGTGGCTCAGTCGGTAGCGCGCCAGGCTCGTAATCTGTAGTTCCCAGGTTCGAGTCCCAGCTGGGTCAGCGTTAAGATTTATCTCCGCAAAATTCCCCGCCCTGCCCACGGTCAGTAGGGGACACCGATGGGCTTGGAAAGGCCACCGTCCGTCGGATGGGACGTTAAGCCGTGGCCCCGTGTGCGGGAGAGCCATACCCTGTGTACGTTAAAGAACACGCTGGATGGCCTTGACGGGAGTCTACCATCTGTCTCCTAACAGCTGTTCCAGTGGGCCCCCTCCCCCAACCTTCTCTGAGCCTTCGGGGTCCTTGTGACCTGACCATTTAGCCCATGGTGTGCAAAAATGTGCCACTCAGATACGAATTAGATCACTAATTTCTAAAAAAAATGGTTGCCAGATATTTTTCTGAATTCTGTAATCAACCATAGTGTTCGGATATTTTTTTGAGCGACTGTACACTAGAAATTTTAAATTTCCGTGGGAGAGTCCTTAAAATTATTGATCAATGCCAAAATGTTTGTTGCATAAAGCGTTCCTCTGTTCATCCCATTTCAAGATTATCCAGAACACAATCATTAAAAAAAACTGGTAATCTTAAATCAGCTAAATTAAGATGCTTTCCAGAAACTGTGTTTCAATTAAATTTAATGGAAATGGCATAGTAGGACATCGTGCACTTCCTCCAAACAATGAAGACATTTAAGATTTAGAACTGGAAAATCGACGTTGGAATATCTCTAGGATGTTTTAGATTGAAAACAAGCACTTAGTCCACATCAAGGAGAGATGGCGTGCAGATTCTTTTCTGCAGATGAGCGCCTATTACTGGTAAGGGACATCCTGATCATTATCACAACAGATGAGGTATTACGCCATCAATTCACTAAGCTATTTGTAAATATAATAATACGTGATTTTTTTTAATCATTGTTCCCACAGAGGTGACAAATCACGTCGAGACACGATGTCCCCAATTGCCTATTAGCAGCATCAGCTCTAGATTAAATGAGGGAGGCTGTAGATAACATCTTTTTATCATCAGTTTCCTCACTGGCGAATTGAAGATGGTGACGGAACTGGGCCTATTACGTGCTAACAGTTGAGATACTTCGTTATCGAATAGAAATGAGGTGTTTAGTCACAATAAAATGTTTCTGATAAAATAAAAAAGTTGTCTTGTTTATCGAATTTGTTAGGTATAAAAAAGATAATTCAATTTTTTTTGTGTGTGAATTGCTGAAATTGATTTTTGAAGACTTGGAGGTTGTTCCATAATGTAATCGAGGCGGGGGTGGCTCAGTCGGTAGCGCGCCAGGCTCGTAATCTGCAGTTCCCAGGTTCGAGCCCCAGCTGGCTCAGCGTTGAGATTTATCTCCGCAAAATTCCCCGCCCTGCCCGCGGTAAGTAGGGGACACTGATGGGCTTGAAAAGGCCGCCGTCCGTCGGATGGGACGTTAAGTCGTGGCCATACCCTGTGCACATTAAAGAACATTCTGGATGGCTTTGACGGGAGGCTACCATCTGTCGCCCAACAGCTGTTCCAGTGGGTCCCCTCCCCAAACTTTTTCTGAGCCTTCGGGGTCTTTGTGACCTGGCCATTTAGCCCATGGTGTGCAAAAAAGTGCCGCTCAGAGGTTAATGAACCCAAACAGACAAACTTTAGGATTATGTATACTAATCATTTACCAATATTCCGAGCATATTTTAGAACAAAATTATTTTTAACTAAAGGGAAACGAATTTTTACGATTATTAAAAACGATTTCACTGTCAATATCCTTCTAAATTTCTTTTTGAAATCACACAATCAATGTAGAATTTAAAATAAAAAAATTCTTATCAATTTAATGAGAAATTATTTTACCAGTTTCTTTCTCTGTAAAAAAAAAAAGTTTCCCTGTAGCGTTGCTGCAGCAGATACCGATTTGCTGGTTGAATGACCCCGTTGGCATCTCCCAAAAGTTTGGCGAACCATTTTTCGAGCAATTCTGCGCCCAAGCCAGGAATTTCGAGGTCCGCCATTATTCGCGCCGGGTGAATTATTCGCACACGTAATGAATGCCGACAATCGTCATCACGTGAGAAGTGGCATGCTTCTCTTAAGGAAGAAAGTTTTCCCACTTCTCTTGTTTTCTTAGCAAGGCAGTATCTTACGTCATCGAAACTTAAAAGACTTGTTTATATGGGGCGGCTCAGTCGGTAGCGCGCCAGGTTCGTAATCTGTAGTTCTCAGGTTCGAGTCCCAGCTGGGTCAGTGTTGAGATTTTTCTCCGCAAAATTCCTCGCCCTGCCCACGGTCAGTAGGGGACACCGATGGGCTTGGAAAGGCCGCCGTCCGTCGGATGGGACGTTAAGCCGTGGCCCCGTGTGCGGGAGAGACATACCCTGTGCACGTTAAAGAACACGCTGGATGGCCTTGACGGGAGGCTACCATCTGTCTCCCCACAGCTGTTCCAATGGGTCCCCTTCCCCAACCTTCTCTGAGCCTTCGGGTTCCATGTGACCTTGCCATTTAGCCCATGGCGTGCAAAAAAGTGCCGCTCAGAGGTAAAACAACCCAACCGAAACCCGACATTCGTCATCACATGAGAAAGTGGCATGCTTCTCTTAAGGAAGAAAGTTTTCCCACTTCTCTTGTTTTCTTAGCAAGGCAGTATCTTACGTCATCAAATCTTAAGAGACTTGTTTATATAGTTATAAGAGACAATAATAATATTAAAATAATTATATTAATTATTATTTATTTATTACATTATTATATATAATATATAATATTATTATATTGTTATATATATTATATATTATAATATATGTTATAATTAATATTATATAATATATAATAGTTTTGCTTCCTTCCGTAAGAATAGCCACTTAAACTTTTTAATGGCTATTTTTAATCTCCCTCCCCCAATTCCCTGTCCTAACCCCCCCTAATTCACACACACCCCCAAAAAAAATTTATTCTAAATCTGAAATTGGTCCACCTGTTTTAAAAACCAAAACAGTTGTTTTGGTATAATATAGATTAAAAGAACGACTGTAAAATCTTATTCCACATAGAATACCATTCCTGTTCGGTGGAATATTTTAGCAATTGAAAAATCCTACACAAGTCTTGTTCTCAGAGACCCCCAGAAGAAAAGTAAGCCCCCCCCCCCCAAAAAAAACAACTAAAATCTGAGTTCGTGCCTGGTTGAGACAGCTACTGGCGTATCCAGAAATATTTAAATGGTGGGTTAACACATTTTAATCCAGAGGTTCCCAAACTTATTTGTCTTACCGCCTCCTTTTCATGAAAAAGAATTCCTCAGCGTCCCCTGGAAATCAACCTTCTTTAAGCGAACAAACAGAAAGATGCAGTGAAAAATTTGCGTTCTTTTATGTATCTATATTTCTACCTACCTCCTACAACATAGTAAATAAAGATGTTGTTGTAAGTAAAACACTTTGAAGCTTGATATTATAAAATTATTTATTAAAATCAACCATAGTATAAAATGGAAAATAAAGTTATCAATACGACTTTAACTCTGTTACACAACAGATGAAACATGTACGAACGGGTTTTCAAAATCTCATCTTCCCTTTTTTCTTTATGCATCCACGTCCCCAAATTCCACCCGAGGCTACTACCGACCCCCTGGATCGTTCCAGCGCCCGCCAGGGGGCGGTATCGTCAATTTTGAGAAACCTTTTTGGAGCCCAGGTCGCTTAGATCAGTAGCCCCCCGAACCCAGGTCGCTTAGATCAGTAGCCCCCCGAACCCAGGTCGCTTAGATCAGTAGCCCCCCGAACCCAGGTCGCTTAGATCAGTAGCCCCCCGAACCCAGGTCGCTTAGATCAGTAACCACTCGAACCCAGGTCGCTTAGATCAGTAACCACTCGAACCCAGGTCGCTTAGATCAGTAACCACTCGAACCCAGGTCGCTTAGATCAGTAGCCCCCCGAACCCAGGTCGCTTAGATCAGTAACCACTCGAACCCAGGTCGCTTAGATCAGTAGCCCCCCGAACCCAGGTGGCTTAAATCAGTAGCCCCCCGAACCCAGGTCGCTTAGATCAGTAACCACTCGAACCCAGGTCGCTTAGATCAGTAGCCCCCCTAACCCAGGTCGCTTAGATCAGTAGCCCCCCGAACCCAGGTCGCTTAGATCAGTAGCCCCCCGAACCCAGGTCGCTTAGATCAGTAACCACTCGAACCCAGGTCGCTTAGATCAGTAGCCCCCCGAACCCAGGTCGCTTAGATCAGTAACCACTCGAACCCAGGTCGCTTAGATCAGTAACCACTCGAACCCAGGTCGCTTAGATCAGTAGCCCCCCGAACCCAGGTCGCTTAAATCAGTAGCCCCCCGAACCCAGGTCGCTTAGATCAGTAACCACTCGAACCAGGTCGCTTAGATCAGTAGCCCCCTAACCCAGGTCGCTTAGATCAGTAACCACTCGAACCCAGGTCGCTTAGATCAGTAGCCCCCCGAACCCAGGTCGCTTAGATCAGTAACCACTCAAACCCAGGTCGCTTAAATCCGTAACCACTCTAACCCAGGTCGCTTAGATCCGTAACCACTCTAACCCAGGTCGCTTAGATCCGACCACTCTAATCCAGGTCGCTTAGATCCGTAACCACTCTTAACCCAGGTCGCTTAGATCCGTAACCACTCTTAACCCAGGTCGCTTAGATCCGTAACCACTCGAACCCAGGTCGCTTAGATCAGTAGCCCCCCGAACCCAGGTCGCTTAGATCAGTAACCACTCAAACCCAGGTCGCTTAAATCCGTAACCACTCTAACCCAGGTCGCTTAGATCCGTAACCACTCTAACCCAGGTCGCTTAGATCCGACCACTCTAATCCAGGTCGCTTAGATCCGTAACCACTCTTAACCCAGGTCGCTTAGATCCGTAACCACTCTTAACCCAGGTCGCTTAGATCCGTAACCACTCGAACCCAGGTCGCTTAGATCAGTAGCCACTCGAACCCAGGTCGCTTAGATCAGTAGCCACTCGAACCCAGGTCCCTTAGATCAGTAGTCCCCCGAACCCAGGTCCCTTAGATCAGTAGTCCCCCGAACCCAGGTCCCTTAGATCAGTAGTCCCCCGAACCCAGGTCCCTTAGATCAGTAGTCCCCCGAACCCAGGTCGCTTAGATCAGTAGCCAAGCCCGCTAACCACTCTGCTATGGGAATCGTCCAACACCTTTTCTCAGAGGCAAAACAACCGAAAAGCAAGCTTAAGAAATTACTACGAAGCAATCGATATAGCAGTGAAGCGTTTCCAATTTTGTGCCCAGTATCTGTACACCATTGTGATTTTATCAACGAAAATCCCTCTGAATGCGCTAACCTTTTGCGAATTGGGGTCACCCTCTGAAACAAAACGTCGTAAATCGTGCTCAAATTCCAAACATCTCGACACGATCCTTCCAGGGTTGCTTAAAAATGGCCTTGAGACAGATGCAAACTGGAAGAGGAAAAAAGTTCTCGGAAGTGGCTGCCATGATCTTCATGAAGCGACGACGGCCTTCGAAAAGAATCGCTCTCTCACTGCCTTAAAGAGTTCAGATCTGTGAGAAGGGTTCAGTCGCCCAAAAAAAATATCCGAACACCATGGTTGATTACAGAATTCGGAAAAATATCTGGCAACGATTTTTTTTATAAATTAGTGATCTGGCAACCTTTATCACGTGACACGAAGGTTGCCAGATCACTAATTTCGAAAAAGAAAATCGTTGCCAGATATTTTTTCTGAATTCTGTAGTGTTCGGATACTTTTTATGGCTCATTACAGAATTCAGAAAAAGTATCTGGCAACGATTTTTTTTTTAGAAATTAGTGATCTGGCAACCTTCGTGTCACGTTGCCAGATCACTAATTTCTGAAAAAAAAAATGGTTGCCAGATATTTTTTCTGAATTCTGTAGTCAACCATAGTGTTCGGATACTTTTTTGAGCGACTGTACAAACATTAAAGATAATTATTCTGCACCGCGATATTTTTCATGTTAATATCCTTATATATCGATCGCATTCGGAATGCTTCGAGATGCCCTGAAAGATTTCTGCATCCCTCATCTTCAAGGACAGATTCCGTTGCGAGAGCATTTCGCTCTCCAAAAAACCCTTTTAAAATGGCTTCTCTTAGATTCCCATTTCGAAAGAGGAATTTGGGTTAACGTTTGTCGTACTGCGACACACGACAAGGAATCCTTTGCGATGACAACTTGAAGGTATTCTTCCAGCATTTCAGGAAGGCCACGCACGGAGAGGATTTTTTTTTTCTCAATTCTTTCGTGACTATATACACGCACGTGTTTAGCAGTGACACTGATACGAGATAAGAAAAAATATCCCGTTGCATTGTGTGGTGAGTGTTGGCAACAGGTGTGATGTGAATGAATCAGTCGAAAATTGGACAATCGAGAAAGGATGATTGGTACAGAGATCGGATTTCGTTTAAAGGAGATAAGCCTGGATTGTTTACCTCTGAGGGGCACTTTTTTTTGCACACCATGGGCTAAATGGCCAGGTCATAAGGACCCCGAAGTTTCAGAGAAGGTTGGGGGAGGGGATCCACTGGAACAACTGTTAGGAGACAGATGGTAGCCTCCCGTCAAGGCCATCCAGCGTGTTCTTTAATGTTGGGTTATTTTACCTCTGAGCGGCACTTTTTTGCACATCATGGGCTAAATGGCCAGGTCACAAGAACCCCGAAGTCTCAGAGAAGGTTGGGGAGGGGACCCACTGGAACGTTGGGAGGCAGATGGTAGCCTCCCGTCAAGGTCATCCAGCGTGTTCTTTAACGTTGGATTGTTTTACATTTGAGCGGCATTTTTTTTTGCACACAATGGACTAAATGGCCAGGTCACAAGGACCCCGAAGGTTGGGGGAGGGGACCCACTGGAACAGCTGTTGGGAGACAAATGGTAGCCTCCCGTCAACGTCATCTAACGTGTTCTTTAACGCGCACAGAGTATGATGGCTCTCCCGCACACGGGGCCACGGCTTAATGCCCCATCTGACGCATGGTAGCCTTCCCAAGATCCTCGGTGCCCCCTACTGACCGTGGGCAGGGCGGTGAGTTTTGAGGTGATGAATTTCAAAATTGATCCAGATGGGACTCGAACCTGGGAACTGCAGATTATGAGCCGGTCACGCTACCGACTGAGCCACCCTCGCCAAAATGGAGATAAAAATATTTCAGTCAATCGGAATTAATTCATCAAAACACGTGATTCTTCTTTCTGGCATTTCTGTTTTACTCAAATGTTCACTTATCTCGTTCTTAAATATTGTTCGAGTCAGTGCGCGCACATACACTACTTGAAGAAGTTTTAAGCAATCTTTACATTTAAAAACAAACTCGAAAACGTGTAGTATAAAATATCGATTAAAAAACATGGATTTGATTGGCAGTGTTTTAAATTTTTGTTATCAAATATTTGAAGGATATTCAGTTATGGTTACTCAGTCGGTAGCGCACCAGGCTCGTACTCTGTAGTTCCCAGGTTCGAGTTCCAGCTCAGTCAGCGTTGAGATTTATCTCCGCAAAATTCCCCGCCCTGCCCACGGTCAGTAGGGGACACCGATGGGCTTGGAAAGGCCGCCGTTCGTCGGATGGGACGTTAAGCCGTGGTCTCGTGTGAGGGAGAGCCATACCGTGGGCACGTTAAAGAACACACTGGATGGTCTTGACGGGAGACTACCATCTGTCTCCCAACAGCTTGTTCCAGTGGGGCCCCTTCCCCAACCTTCTCTGAGCCTTCGGTGTCCATGTGATCTTGCCATTTACCCCATGGTGTGCAAAAAAGTGCCGCTCAGAAGTAAAACAACCCAACGTTAAAGAACAGGCTGGATGGCCTTGACGGGAGGCTACCATCTGTCTCCCAACAGCTGTTCCAGTGAGTCCCCTCCCCCAACCTTCTCTGAGCCTTTGGGGTCCATGTGACCTGGCCATTTAGCCCATGGTGTGCAAAAAAATGCCGCTCAGAGGTAAAACAACCCAACGTTAAAGAACACGCTGGATGGCCTTGACGGAAGGCTACCATCTGTCTCCCAACAGCTGTCCCAGTGGGTCCCCTCCCCAACCTTCTCTGAGACTTCGGGGTTCTTGTGACCTGGCCATTTAGCCCATGATGTGCAAAAAAGTGCCGCTCAGAGGTAAAACAACCCAACGTTAAAGAACACGCTGGGTGGCCTTGACGGGAGGCTACCATCTGCCTCCCAACAGCTGTTGCAGTGGGTCCCCTCCCCCAACCTTCTCTGAGCCTTTGGGGTCCATGTGACCTGGCCATTTAGCCCATGGTGTGCAAAAAAGTGCCTCTCAGAGGTAAAACAACCCAACTCATTAAAAAAATATGCCTTCCTCAGGAATGTCGTTAACCGAAAATGAGGGGTTCACGATTCAGCAGCTTGCTAACCAATTAGAGGCCGCGTTTGCCGAAGGTGATGCCACCGTTAACCTTGCAAACTTGACAGAGAGGAGCGTCGACACCCTGTGACGCTCTCAGTGGGTTCACCCCCTCCCCCGTAACCTCATCTGACTCGGTGACCCTTTGAGGGTGCGAAGGACACTTTCGTGGCATCGCAGTGGCACACTCATTACCTCTCTCGCACTCCCCACGCGATCCTGGAATGCACCGCCTGCCTCGATTATGAAGAATCACTTCCTCCGAGAAATGGGAATACGGATGCATTAGGAATTGAATCTGACGCGAGGAAGTTAGTGATTTTTTTTTTGGCTTTGTGTTTAGGTTGGAGCCGCCAACTGTTACCTGCTTTGGTAATTTCCCCGCTAACTCAAAGTCCACCATCAAAAAGGATGGGTTGGTTTTACCTCTGAGCAGCACTTTTTTGCACACCATGGACCAAATGGCCAGGTCACAAGGACCCTGAAGGCTCAGAGAAGGTTGGGGGAGGGGACCCACTGTAACAGCTGTTGGGAGACAGATGGTAGCCTCCCGTCAAGGCCATCCAGCGTGTTCTTTAACGTTGGGTTGTTTCACCTCTGAGCGGCCCTTTTTTGCACACCATGGGCTAAATGGCCAGGTCACATGGATCCCGAAGGCTCAGAGAAGGTTGGGGGAGGGGACCCACTGTAACAGCTGTTGGGAGACAGATGGTAGCCTCCCGTCAAGGCCATCCAGCATGTTCTTTAACGTTGGGTTGTTTTACCTCTGAGCGGCCCTTTTTTGCACACCATGGGCTAAATGGCCAGGTCACATTGATCCCGAAGGCTCAGAGAAGGTTGGGGGAGGGGACCCACTGGAACAGCTGTTGGGAGACAGATGGTAGCCTCCCGTCAAGGCCATCCAGTGGGTTCTTTAACGTTGGGTTGTTTTACCTCTGAGCGGCCCTTTTTTGCACACCATGGGCTAAATGGCCAGGTCACAAGGACCCCGAAGGCTCAGAGAAGGTTGGGGAGGGGACCCACTGGAACAGCTGTTGGGAGACAGATGGTAGCCTCCCGTCAAGGCCATCCAGTGTGTTCTTTAACGTGCACAAGGTATGGGTCTCACGCACACGGGGCCACGGCTTAACGTACCATCCGACGGACGGCGGCCTTTCCAAGCCCATCGGTGTCCCCTACTGACCGTGGGCAGGGCGGGGAGTTTTGCGGAGATAAATCTGAACGCCGACCCAATTGGGACTCGAACCTGGGTACTACAGATTACGCTTTCGAAAAGGAGACGTTAATTTCTCATCTCTTTATTTCAGCAATCAAAGGCGTTTTGCTCGTGAAATAACGCGCTACATAGCCTTAGGCTGTTTTACTTCCGAGTGCCACTTTTTGCACACAATGTTGAAAAAATAGCTAAGTCACAAGGACCCTGAGGGTTCGGAAAAGGTTGGGCGGAAGGGGACCCACTGGACAGCTGTTGTGAGAGAGACGGTAGCCTCCAGTCAAGAGGCTACCATGTAACGCGCACATGGTATGGATCTCTCCTGCACACGGAACCATTCTATGTAACAACCTCCATGGTATGGAGGTCTCCTGCACACGGAACCATACCATGTAACGCGCACATGGTATGGATCTCTCCTGCACACGGAACCATGCATACCATGTAACGCGCACATGGTATGGATCTCTCCTGCACACGGAACCATGCATACCATGTAACGCACATATGGTATGGATCTCTCTTGCAAACGGAACCATACCATGTAACGCGTACATGGTATGGATCTCTCCTGCACCCGGAACCATTCCATGTAACGTGAACATGGTATGGATCTCTCCTGCACACGGAACCATACCATGTAATGCGTACATGGTATGGATCTCCTGCACACGGAACCATTCCATGTAGCGTGCACATGGTATGGAACAGCTGTTGGGAATCATTCCATGTAACGCGCACATGGTATGGATCCCTCCTGCACACGAATCATTCCATGTAACGCGCACATGGTATGGATCTCTCTTGAACACGGAACCATTCCATGTAACGCGCACATGGTATAGATCTCTCCTGCACACGGAACCACGGATTTACGTCCCATCGGACGAACGGTGACCTTTCCTAGTCCAACAGTCCCTACCTGAAGAGTACGACCAGCAGTATAGCGGACGTAAAACTGGATGCTGGAAGAGATAATTCTGGAAGGGACGGCCTCGACAGGAATATTCCCTCTGTCTCCTAGCAACTGTCCATGCGACACCTTCTAACAGCAATTCAGCATTTTGGGATCCTTATGACCTAACTGTTGAGCCCGATGTGTCCACAAAATTTCTTCTCAAAGAAATGCAGAATTGGTCTATTGTACCAATCTGTTTGGACCATGGTGTGCAAAAAAGTGCCTCTCAGAGTTAAGACAACCCAATCCATTTAGCCTATTGTGTGCAAAAAAAAGTGCCACTGAGAGGTAAGACAACACAATCGGTTTAACCTGTGGTATGCAAAAGACGTGCCACTCCGAGTTAGGATAACCGAATCCGTTTAACCTATTGTGTGCAAAAAAAATGCCGCTCAGATATAAAACAATCCCTTTAGCCTATTGTTACCACAAAAAAAATTCAAATTCGGTTGTAAAACAAACCACATCGACATCCCTTTATTGCTATTCGTCTCTGAATCGTTGGGGTCTTTGTGCTGTCACCATTTAGTGCATCAAATTATCGCTGAAAAAACTCCTCAGAGAAAGAATCGTGAGAAACCCGAGTTCACAGACAAGAGAACGAATTGTCTGCCTACTTTGCGTAGCGAATTCAAGAAGTGTATCCGTGGTTGCGTGACGTGACGACAGGCAAAGGTGTGTTCATGACCCACTTCTCGATAGAAGGAGTTGAAGAGAGTCCGGGGAGGTGGGAGGGGGGGGACGCGACGGCGGAAAGTCCGCCTCGCTTTGAAGAAAGAGGTTATTCCACTACACCCCTTTCGATTGTTGCCTACGCGTCACTCGAATGAAGGAGGTTGAGAAAATCGGAAGAAGATTAAAAGGAAAAAAACATTTTGAATTTGTTACCAAAAAAAGAAACCTTTTTTTTGTCCATTCATGGAAAATGTTGCGCGGAGGTGTGGTGTGTACAGCTGCTTGCAAAAAATATAGTGATAGCTTTGTTAGCAAAGGTTTTTGTATTTCAGAACTGCAGAAAGTTATGAAAAAAAAAATTCTAATACAGAAATTTATAGGTGAATTCTAAATTGTGGTTTTGGGTTGGGTTGTTTTACCTCTGAGCGGCACTTTTTTGCACACCATGGGCTAAATGGCCAGGTCACATGGACCCCGAAGGCTCAGAGAAGGTTGGGGGAGGGGACCCACTGGAAGAACTATTGAGAGACAAATGGTAGCCTCCCGTTAAGGCCATCTAGCGTGTTCTTTAACGTTGGGTTGTTTTACCTCTTAGCGGCACTTTTTTGCACACCATGGGCTAAATGGCCAGGTCACAAGGACCCGGCTCAGAGAAGGTTGGGGGAGGGGACCCACTGAAAGAACTGTTGGGAGACAGATGGTAGCCTCCCGTCAAGGCCATCCAGCGTGTTCTTTAACGTTGGGTTGTTTTACCTCTTAGCGGCACTTTTTTGCACACCATGGGCTAAATGGCCAGGTCACAAGGACCCGGCTCAGAGAAGGTTGGGGGAGGGGACCCACTGGAAGAACTGTTGGGAGACAGATGGTAGCCTCCCGTCAAGGCCATCCAGCGTGTTCTTTAACGTTGGGTTGTTTTACCTGTTAGCGGCACTTTTTTGCACACCATGGGCTAAACGGCCAGGTCACAAGGACCCGAAGGCTCAGAAGGTTGGGGAAGTGGACACACTGGAAGAGCTGTTGGGAGACAGATGGTAGTCTCCCGTCAAGGCCATCAAGCGTGTTATTTAACGTGCACAGGGTATGGCTCTCCCGCACACGGACCACGGCTTTACGTCCCATCCGACGGACGGCGGCCTTTCCAAGCCCATCGGTGTCCCCTACTGACCGTGGGCAGAGCGGGGAATTTTGCGGAGATAAATCTCAACGCTAACCCAGCTGGGACTCGAACCTGGGAACTACAGATTACGAGCCTGGCGCGCTACCGACTGAGCCACCCCCACTCTAAATTGTGGTATAATGTTAAATTAAAATATTTTAAAAAGTTCTCAAGAAATACGTTTTGAAACTGGATGACGTGGAAACTTTTTTGCATTAATCTACTATAACTGTTATATGTAACATGGATATTGAATGTTTCTGACTTTCACACTTCTGGATTACTAGAAATTTTTTGTTTTGAGTTGTTTTCGTTTTTTTTTGTGTGTATTATTCAATGTGACGACTGATGCTTTCAATTGAAATTGTTTCTCTATTGAGATCTCACGAACGAGCCTGCTCTTGTGAGACTTCAAAAGTTTTTGTATACTGTAAAACATTATCTGAAATAAAAATTATCTATCTATCTATCTATCTATCTATCTATCTATTCTTCATAACGCGGGCGTATCTGGAGTTATAGAGATATCGCCATTTGGGGGAGATAGGGCTTCTTTCCGGGGTTTCCGGGGCGGGGGTGGCTCAGTCGGTATCGTGCCAGGCTCGTAATATGCAGTTCCCAGGTTCGAGTCCCGCTGCGTCAGCATTGAGATTTATCTCCGCAAAATTCCCGCCTTGCCCACGGTGAGCAGGGGACACCGATGGGCTTGGAAAGGTCGCCGTCCGTCGGATGGGACGTTAAGCCGTAGCCCCGTGTATGAGAGCCATGCACTGTTCACGATAAAGAACACACTGGATGGCCTCGATGGGAAGCTACCATCTGTCTCCCAACAGCTGTTCCAGTAGGTCGCCTCCCCCAACCTTCTCTGAGCCTTCGGGGTCCATGTGACCTAGCAATTTAGCCCCATTGTGTGCAAAAAAGTGCCGCTGAGAGGTAAAACAACCCAATGTTAAAGAACACGCTGGATGGCCTTGACGGGAGGCTACCATCTGTCTCCCAACAGCTGTTCCAGTTGGTCCCCTCCCCCAACCTTCTCTGAGCCTTCGGGGTCCATGTGGCCTGGCCATTTAGCCAATGGTGTGCAAAAAAGTGCCGCTCAGAGGTAAAACAATCCAGCGTTAAAGAACACGCTGGATGGCCTTGACGGGAGGCTACCATCTGTCTCCCAACAGCTGTTCCAGTGGGTTCCCTCCCCCAACCTTCTCTGAGCCTTCGGGATCCTTGTGACCTGGCCATTTAGCCCATGGTGTGCAAAAAAAGTGCCGCTCATAGGTAATCCCGTCAAGACCATCCAGCGTGTTTTTAACGCGCACGGAACCTCGGATTAACGTCCCATCCGACGGACGGTAGATTTCCCAATCCATTCGCTATTTTTGCGGAGATAAATCTCGACGCTGACTCAGCTGAGACTTTAGCCTGGGATCTGCAGATTACGAGTCTGGCGCGCTACCTACTGAGCCACCCCCGAACTACATGGTCTATTTTGCATAGCATTGCGCGCGATGACTTTGCACGTGACTCTTTTCATTGGGCAATGTTTTCCGTTTACTCAGCTTCGGAATCAACCGATAAGTAGTTTTCGCGGACAGTTTATTTACATTGTCTTTGCTAGCAACATCTCAATGTGTTTTGGTGTTTCCATGCGAATTATAAATTGTTTATAACTATTATTTTATTGTTGTTAATAATGTCAGATAAAAATCAAAGTAAGGATACCGTTGCTGCCAGTGAAAAGGAGCATTTTAATTGTAATGCTTTATTTACTTCAGTTATACACATATACAACTGCTTCGAAATTTTATTAAACCATTTCAGGCACCTACAAGGGAAAACAAGGCAATGATTCGCTATACGACGATGGTCTGCAATCTAAAGTGTATTAGCCGGGTAAGCCTGTACGGGGCAATTTTATGTGAACCCAATTGGTTTAGCCTATTGTGTGCAAAAGACGTGCAGCTCAGAGTTAAGACAACCCAATTGGTTTAGCCTATTGGGTTGAAGAAACGTTCCGCTCAGAGTTAAGACAACCCAATTGGTTTAGCCTATTGTGTTGAAGAAACGTTCCGCTCAGAGGTTAGACAACCCAATCGGTTTAGCCTATAGTGTGCAAAAGACGTGCAGCTCAGAGTTAAGACAACCCAATTGGTTTAGCCTATTGGGTTGAAGAAACGTTCCGCTCAGGGTTAAGACAACCCAATTGGTTTAGCCTATTGTGTTGAAGAAACGTTCCGCTCAGAGGTTAGACAACCCAATCGGTTTAGCCTATAGTGTGCAAAAGACGTGCAGCTCAGAGTTAAGACAACCCAATTGGTTTAGCCTATTGGGTTGAAGAAACGTTCCGCTCAGAGTTAAGACAACCCAATTGGTTTAGCCTATTGTGTTGAAGAAACGTTCCGCTCAGAGGTTAGACAACCCAATCGGTTTAGCCTATAGTGTGCAAAAGACGTGCAGCTCAGAGTTAAGACAACCCAATTGGTTTAGCCTATTGGGTTGAATAAACGTTCCGCTCAGAGTTAAGACAACCCAATTGGTTTAGCCTATTGTGTTGAAGAAACGTTCCGCTCAGAGGTTAGACAACCCAATCGGTTTAGCCTATAGTGTGCAAAAGACGTGCAGCTCAGAGTTAAGACAACCCAATTGGTTTAGCCTATTGGGTTGAAGAAACGTTCCGCTCAGAGTTAAGACAACCCAATTGGTTTAGCCTATTGTGTTGAAGAAACGTTCCGCTCAGAGGTTAGACAACCCAATCGGTTTAGCCTATAGTGTGCAAAAGACGTGCAGCTCAGAGTTAAGACAACCCAATTGGTTTAGCCTATTGGGTTGAAGAAACGTTCCGCTCAGAGTTAAGACAACCCAATTGGTTTAGCCTATTGTGTTGAAGAAACGTTCCGCTCAGAGTTAAGACAACCCAAGTGGTTTAGCTTATTGGGTTGAAGAAACGTTCCGCTCAGAGTTAAGACAACCCAATTGGTTTAGCCTATTGTGTTGAAGAAACGTTCCGCTCAGAGTTAAGACAACCCAATTGGTTTAGCCTATTGGGTTGAAGAAACGTTCCGCTCAGAGTTAAGACAACCCAATTGGTTTAGCCTATTGGGTTGAAGAAACGTTCCGCTCAGAGTTAAGACAACCCAATTGGTTTAGCCTATTGTGTTGAAGAAACGTTCCGCTCAGAGTTAAGACAACCCAAGTGGTTTAGCCTATTGGGTTGAAGAAACGTTCCGCTCAGAGTTAAGACAACCCAATTGGTTTAGCCTATTGTGTTGAAGAAACGTTCCGCTCAGAGTTAAGACAACCCAAGTGGTTTAGCCTATTGGGTTGAAGAAACGTTCCGCTCAGAGTTAAGACAACCCAATTGGTTTAGCCTATTGTGTTGAAGAAACGTTCCGCTCAGAGGTTAGACAACCCAATCGGTTTAGCCTATAGTGTGCAAAAGACGTGCAGCTCAGAGTTAAGACAACCCAATTGGTTTAGCCTATTGGGTTGAAGAAACGTTCCGCTCAGAGTTAAGACAACCCAATTGGTTTAGCCTATTGTGTTGAAGAAACTTTCCGCTCAGAGTTAAGACAACCCAAGTGGTTTAGCCTATTGGGTTGAAGAAACGTTCCGCTCAGAGGTTAGACAACCCAATCGGTTTAGCTTATAGTGTGCAAAAGACGTGCCGCTCAGAGTTGAGACAACCCAATTGGTTTAGCCTATTGGGTTGAAATAACATTCCGCTCAGAGGTTAGACAACCCAATCGGTTTAGCCTATAGTGTGCAAAACACGTGCTGCTCAGTTAAGACAACCCAATTGGTTTAGCCTATTGTGTTGAAGAAACGTTCCGTTCAAAGGTTAGACAACCCAATTGGTTTAGCCTATTGTGTTGCAGAAACGTTCCGCTCAGAGGTTAGACAACCCAATCGGTTTAGCCTATAGTGTGCAAAACACGTTCCGCTCAGATTTAAGACAACCCAATTGGTTTAGCCTATTGTGTTGAAGAAACGTTCCGCTCAGAGGTAAGACAACCCAATAGGTTTAGCCTATTGTGTGCAAAAGACGTGCCGCTCAGAGTTAAGACAACCCAATTGGTTTAGCCTATTGGGTTGAAGAAACGTTCCGCTCAGAGTTAAGACAACCCAATTGATTAGCCTATTGTGTTGAAGAAACGTTCCGCTCAGAGGTTAGACAACCCAATTGGTTTAGCCTATTGTGTGCAAAAGACGTTCGGCTCAGAGTTAAGACAACCCAATTGGTTTAGCCTATTGTGTTGAAGAAACGTTCCGCTCAGAATTAAGACAACCCAATTGGTACAGCCTATTGTGTTGAAGAAACGTTCCGCTCAGAGGTTAGACAACCCAATCGGTTTAGCCTATTGTGTGCAAAAGACGTGCCGCTCAGAGTTAAGACAACCCAATTGGTTTAGCCTATTGGGTTGAAGAAACGTTCCGCTCAGAGTTAAGACAACCCAGTTGATTTAGCCTATTGTGTTGAAGAAACGTTCCGTTCAAAGGTTAGACAACCCAATCGGTTTAGCCTATAGTGTGCAAAAGACGTGCCGCTCAGAGTTAAGACAACCCAAATGGTTTCGCCCATTGTGTTGAAGAAACGTTCCGCTCAGAGTTAAGACAACCCAATTGGTTTAGCTTATTGGGTTGAAGAAACGTTCCGCTCAGAGTTAAGACAACCCAATTGGTTTAGCCTATTGTGTTGAAGAAACGTTCCGCTCAGAGTTAAGACAACCCAATTGGTTTAGCCTATTGGGTTGAAGAAACGTTCCGCTCAGAGTTAAGACAACCCAATTGATTTAGCCTATTGTGTTGAAGAAACGTTCCGCTCAGAGTTAAGACAACCCAATTGGTTTAGCCTATTGCGTTGAAGAAACGTTCCGCTCAGAGGTTAGACAACCAAATCGGTTTAGCCTATAGTGTGCAAAAAACGTGCCGCTCAGAGTTAAGATAACCCAATTGGTTTAGCCTATTGTGTTGAAGAAACGTTCCGCTCAGAGGTTTGACAACCCAATCGGTTTAGCCTATAGTGTGCAAAAGACGTGCTGCTCAGAGTTAAGACAACCCAATCAGTTTAGCCTATTGGGTTGAAGAAACGTTCCGCTCAGAGATAAGACAACCCAATCGGTTTAGCCTATTGTGTGCAAAAGACGTGCCACTCAGAGTTAAGACAACCCAATTGGTTTAGCCTATTGTGTTGAAGAAACGTTCCGCTCAGAGTTAAGACAACCCAATCGGTTTAGCCCTTAGTGTGCAAGAAATTACCTAACAAAAAAAACTGCTCAGAGATTACCTAACAAAGAGTTATTATTTGAATTTGCTAAGATAACGTTGATTAGACTTTTTAACGAAGAGGAATCTACCATTAACCCCACAACTCATCACAATCGGTAGATTTAGAAAATCCAATTGCATTGAAATCAAGAAATCCCATGACATTGAGAGAGAACTTAGAAACAGCGATTCAATCTAAGACAAAGCGTGTGCAATCTTCAACTTTTTTCTCAGGATCAGAAAAAGTGCTTACGCCTGGATTTCAAGCAAGAATTTCTATTATTCGAGGCAATTGGGCACAGAGATTCCGACATTATGCATTTAATTGGTTCACTAAAACCATCCCACCGACCTCTTTTTGGGACGGGGGTGGCTCAGTCGGTAGCGCGCCAGGCTCGTAATCTGTAGTTCCCAGGTTCGAGTCCCAGCTGGGTCAGCGTTGAGATTTATCTCCGCAAAATTCCCCGCCCTGCCCACGATCAGTAGGGGACACCGATGGGCTTGGAAAGGCCGCCGTCCGTCGGATGGGACGTTAAACCGTGGCTCCGTGTGCGGGAGAGCCATACCCTGTGCACGTTAAAGAACACGCTGGATGGCCCTGACGGGAGGCTACCATCTGTCTCCCAACAGCTATTCCAGTGGGTCCCCTCCCCCAACCTTCTCTGATCCTTCGGGGTCCATGTGACCTGGCCATTTAGCCCATGGTGTGCAAAAAAGTGCCGCTCAGAGGTAAAACAACCCAAAACACAACCCCCAACCTTCTCTGAGTCTTCGGGTTCCATGTGACCTGGCCATTTAGCCCATGGTGTGCAAAAAAGTACCGCTCAGAGGTAAAACAATCCAACGTTAAAGAACACGCTGGATGGCCTTGACGGGAGGCTACCATCTGTCTCCCAACAGCTGTTCCAGTGGGTCCCCTCCCCCAACCTTCTCTGATCCTTCGGGGTCCATGCGCCGCTCAGAGGTAAAACAACAACAACCCTTAGATCAGTAGCCAAGCGTGTTAACCACTAATAATAATAATTTATTCGGTCAAATATTATTGCAGAGTAATAGTATTAAAGGAGTGAAAATATTTTTTAAATATTTTTCGAAAGCATTACACTTCGTTACAGATAGCATTGTAAATAAAGAATAAAAATTAGTAAGATTTCCCCCAGAACACAATATTTAATATAATTAGCAAATGCCAGTACAGCCAGACTAGCCTATGACCCTGAATTAAAATTAAGAAGCTAGGAATGTTACATCCTCCAGACGAAACACTAATTATTTCCATATAATGCTTCACCACGTATGTATTTTAGAATGCGCAGTAGCAGAGAGCCGGATGGAGTGCATCACGTGACTGCGAGTCTCAGCGTGAAGGAGGTGAACGTGACTAAGCATCGAGTCCTTCCAGTCACTGAGTAACCAGAGGTGTGCGTCTCCGGGTCCCGGGTCATTACAGAGGTCAAAGAAAATCCACGACTGCCTAGTAATAGTGAAGTCTCTCAACTTTTTATCATTCAGTCGCAAGTGCAGAAAATGAACTTGACTGTAGCGGCGTCTTAGGATTTAACATGCGAACATCCGTATTATCTCATGGGATAGGTAAGGGAGGAGTTTATTTATTGAGAGGAAAGTACAAAACTGAACACCGCTCGAGACATCAAAAGGAGACGAATATTTCTTTACAAGTGATAAAAATTTGTTGTAGTTTACACTACGGTACACATATTGAGTTGGGTTGTTTTACCTCTGAGCGGCACTTTTTTGCACAACATGGGCTAAATGGCCAGGTCACATGGACCCCGAAGGCTCAGAGAAAGTTGGGGGAGGGGACCCACTGGAGCAGCTGTTGGGAGACAGATGGTAGCCTCCCGTCAAGGCCATCCAGCGTGTTCTTTAACGTGCACAGGGTATGGCTCTCCCGCACACGGCTTAATGTCCCATCCGACGGCAGTGGCCTCTCCAAGCCCATCGGTGTCCCCTACTGACGTGGGCAGGGCGGGGAATTTTGCGGAGATAAATCTCAACGCTGACCCAGCTGGGACTCGAACCTGGGAACTACAGATTACGAGCCTGGCGCGCTACCGACTGAGCCACCCCCGCCCCCTGTTCTGCTAGAGTCAGGACATGAATTAATGGCTCAACCGGATTTGAATAGAGAAAGTTGTTGATGATTTTATAACGGATATTTAGAACGTGAACCAACAACCTTCGCCATTCCAATCAGTGAATGTTGAGCACTTTCAATCATTCCATCTGAGTGAAAGTTCAACTAGACTGATGTCAGAGACCACGTGACAGGAGACGCATATTCGAGAAGAGGCAAAATAGTGAACGCCTTCAAAAGAGGGGCGGGGGTGGCTCAATCGGTAGCGCGCCAGGCTTCTAATCTATAGTTCCCAGGTTCGAGTCCCAGCTGGGTCAGCGTTGAGATTTATCTCCGCAAAATTCCCCGCCCTGCCCACGGTCAGTAGGGGACACCGATGGGCTTGGAAAGGCTGCCGTCCGTCGGATGGGACGTTAAGCCGTGGCGCCGTGTGCGGGAGAGCCATACCCTGTGCACGTTAAAGAACACGCTGGATGGCCTTGACGGGAGGCTACCATCTGTCTCCCAACAGCTGTTCCAGTTTGTCCCCTCCCCCAAACTTCTGAGTCTTCGGGATCCTTGTGACCTGGCCATTTAGCCCATGGTGTGCAAAAAAGTGCCGCTCAGAGGTAAAACAATCCAACTCGATCATTTTGGTATATAGTAGGTGTGCAGTTCGTGAGTACTGAAACTGTAGAAAAATGCCTTATCACATGTTATTAATTATAAAAATATAAAACTTAAAGGGGGGGGTATCAAGGGGATCATGCATCCCCATCCCTTGAGAATGCCAGTAACTTCAACTTCAGCCGTAGTAGTCGCGGATTTATATCTGTCTTAGCGTTTAGCTAATAAACCCATATAAAAAAATTAAGGAGTCGTACGCAGGGTTTATGATATCTTATTTTTTGTGTGGGGAATAAAAAGAGGAAACGGTGGTAAGAAGGAGGGGAAGTAAACAACTGAGAAGATGTGCTGGAAAGCTGCTCACCGGTGAAACAGAGAAAAAGGCTTAGCTGTTATGGGAAAAGGTTTTTTCTTTTTCCCTTTGCACGCTTGGCTACTGATCTAAGGGACCTGGGTTCGAGCCCCGGATTAGGCATGGCTGTTTGTGTCGTTTTTCTGCTGAGGGTCCTGCCATCCTCTCAGATCTGCTACTATGGCATATAAACTGACAGGCTCCTGTCAGACCTCTGTGGCAAGCAGCTGCTTGAGGGGGTATTTATTTTATTAATTTTTATTTAGGATCGAATAACAGACAAAAAAATTACTAAACTTATTTACATTTGAATCATTTCTCAATAAATTTCTTAAAGATTTGTATACCGGGGGGGGGGGTCCCCCAGGTATATTTTCCTCGATTCTTTTTCTACATATTTGCCTGCTTTTAAAGGTATAGCCATGTGACGATCTAAGAGCATGTGTTTCGTGATGGAGAGTTTGCAAGGAAAGTCTTATGACAGGTTTATTTTGATATTGTCCCGCAGCCAACGTTGTCCCATTCCTCTGCAGTGTAAGACTTGAAAGTGATCATGATATATCCCTAAATAATTCATTCGCTAATACTGAACATAGATCCGAAACGACAGTCTTTTACTGCAGATCAACCACAATACAAAAGCTGGAAAGGTTTCCAAAGATCGTTTTCGATTTATGAATCTTTTGATGCCAGACGACACAAATATTTATGTGTGACGTCATCTGCAAGATGTCGCCAGATCAACAAGCGAAATAGATTTCAGAGCTTCATAACTGATTAGACGAGGTTAGGGTTAGTCTGTATCATTGCAGCTTTTCAACGTTGGGCGGCACTTTTTTGCACACTATGGGCTAAATGGCCAAGTAACAAGGACCCCGAAGGCTCAGTGAAGGTTGGGGGAAGGGACCCACTGGAACAGCTGTTGGGAGACAGATGGTAGCCTCCCGTCAAGGCCATCCAGTGTGTTCTTTAACGTTGGATTGTTTTACCTCTGAGCGGCACTTTTTGCACACCATGGGCTAAACGCCAGGTCACAAGGACTCCGAAGGATCAGAGAAGGTTGGGGGAGGGGACCCAATGGAAGAGCTGTTGGGAGACCGATGGTAGCCTCCCGTCAAGGCCATCCAGTGTGTTCTTTAACGTTGTATTGTTTTACCTATGAGCGGCACTTTTTTGCACACCATGGGCTAAATGGCCAGGTCACAAGAAACCCGAAGGATCACAGAAAGCTGGGGGAGGGGACCCACTGGAAGAGCTGTTGGGAGACAGATGGTAGCCTCCCATCAAGGCCATCCAGTGTGTTCTTTAACGTTCGATTGTTTTACCTCTGAGCGGCACTTTTTTGCACACAATGGGCTAAATGGCCAGGTCACAAGGACCCAGGTTGGGGGGGACTCACTGGAACAGCTGTTGGGAGACAGATGGTAGCTTCCCTGTCAAGGCCATCCAGCGTGTTCTTTAACGTTGAATTATTTTACCTCTGAGCGGCACTTTTTTTGCACACAATGGGCTAAATGGCCAGGTCACAAGGACCCCGAAGGCCCAGAGCAGGTGGGGGGAAGGGACCCACTGGAACAGCCGTTGGGAGACAGATAGTAGCCTCCCGTCAAGGCCATTCAGCGTGTTCTTTAACATGCACAGGTTATGGCTCTCTCGCACACGGATCACGGCTTAACGTTCCATCCGACGGACGGCAGCCTTTTCAAGCCCATCGGTGTCCCCTATTGACCGTGGTCAGGGCGGGGAATTTTGCGTAGATAAATCTCAACGCTGACCCAGTTGGAACTCGAACCTGGAAACTTCAGATTATGAGCCTGGCGCGCTGCCCACTGAGACCCCCCCCCCCCCCCTCTGCCCTGCAGTCTGGTGTTTCCTAGTTCGAGAGCCCATTGTGCGCCTTTTTTTTAGATTGATGAACATAAAAAAGCTGCCATCTGTTGGATGCGTTGTTAAGCCACGACCCTCGTGTGCAGGTTGGGTTGTTTTACCCCTGAACGGCACTTTTTTGTACACAATGGGCTTGGGGCGGGGGTGGCTGAGTCAGTAGCGCGCCAGACTCGTAATCTGTAGTTCCCAGGTTCGAGTCCCATCTGGGTCAGCGTTGAGATTTATCTCCGCAAAATTCCCCGCCCTGCCCAGTAGGGGACACCGATGGGCTTGGAAAGGCCGCCGTCCGTCGGATGAAACGTTAAGCCGTGGCCCCGTGTGTGGGAGAGCCATACCCTGTGCACGTTAGAGAACACGCTGGATGGCCTTGACGGGAGGCTACCATCTGTCTCCCAACAGCTGTTCCAGTGGGTCCCCTCCCCCAACCTTCTCTCAGCCTTCGGGGTCCATGTGATCTGGTCATTTAGCCCATGGTGCGCAAAAAGTGCCGCTCAGAGGTAAAACAACCCAACAAATAGTTTTTAACTACTAATATCCAAAATAACATTTCTAACTTTTACTCGATGTGCCGGTAAAACCTCCTAATTCAGTTGATGAAATCAATCTGAAATTCCTTCACCAAAGATCTAAAACTTCTATCACACTGTATTCTAAGATGTCTTAGGAAAAGTGACTAACACCCTGCTCTTTTTTCGCTTAGGAACAAAATACTTCTACCTAACCTTGAAGACAAGGCAACGGTCGTTCGTTTACAGTGCGAGCGAGTAGGATGACTTTGTACATGAGGCGTGCGCTCGGGACTCCAAAGGGCGCGCGTAACTCAACAGGGCGACACCTAGAACTCCTGACAAACACCACGTGGCAAGCCATTTGGTATCGCAATGCTATTTTTATTACATTTCGGAGAAATTTTCCAATTGGACAGGGTTGGGTTGTTTTACCTCTGAGCGGCACTTTTTTTCACACCATGGGTTAAATGACCAGGTCTCATGGACCCCGAAGGCTCAGAGAAGGTTGGGGGAGGGGACCCACTGGAACAGCTGTTGGGAGACAGATGGTAGCCTCCCGTCAAGGCCATCCAGCGTGTTCTTTAACGTGCACAGGGTATGGCTCTCCCGCACACTGGGCCACGGCTTAACGTCCCATCCGAAGGACGGCGGATTTTCCAAGCCCATCGGTGTCCCCTACTGACCGTGGGCAGGGTGGGGAATGTTGCGGAGATAAATCTCAACGCTGACCCAGCTGGGACTCGAACCTGGGAACTACACATTACGAGCCTGGCGCACTACCGACTGAGCCACCCCCGCCCCCAATTGGACAGGTGGTGACAGAATATTAAAATTTTGAATCTTCCAATTACTTTAATAGCGCCTTCTAACTTCTGGGAAATACCCGAATTTTAATATATTACCGAAATTATTTTAACCGAAATTTTAACGCGATGTTTGCGAACGCGCTAGAAATTTTGCTGGAGCTTAAGAAGTTCGCATTGGCAGCAATGATTTCCCCCCCCCCCCTCCCCCTACAACCAGTGGTGGTGGAGGCTCATTCGGTAGCGTGCCAGGCTCATAATCTGCAGTTCCCAGGTTCGAGTCCCAGCTGGGCCAGAATTGAGATTTATCTTCTCAAAAGTAATCGCCCTGTCCACGGTCAGTAGGGGACATCGATGAACTTGGAATGACCGCCGTCCGTCGGATGGGACGTTAAGCCGTGGCTCGTATGAGAGAGAGTTATACCCTGTGCACGTTAAAGTATACCCTGGAAGACCTTGACGGGAGTCCTTAACAGTTGGGTCCCTTGGGATTCTGCTGGCGATTTAGTCCATTGTGTACAAAAGTTTATCGCTCAGAGGTTCATTTTGTATTGTTGCCATTCTGCAGAAGTTGTAATTTTTTTTTCCTTTTTTTTTCTCAATTTAAGATGTAGCAAAATATATTTTTTGTGTTTGGTTTATTCTTGTTCGATTTGTTACCTACTAAGGTTCGCATTAGTCTGTCCCATGGCCGAGTGGTTAGCGCGCTTGGCTACTGATCTAAAGGACCTGGGTTCGAGCCCCGGATAAGGCATGGATGTATGCGTCGTTTTTCTGCTGAGGTCCTGACATCCTCACAGACCTTCTACTGTGGCATATAAACTGGCAGGCTCCTGTCACACCTCTGTGGCAAGCAGCTGCTTGAGGGGGTATTTATTTATTTATAAGGTTCGCATTGCTCTGCAGAAGAGAAATTACGGTATTGGGATAAAAAAAATACCCCCTCAAGCAGTTGCTTGCCACAGAGGTCTGACAGGAGCCTGTGGTTATATGCCATAGAAGATCTGTGAGGATGGCAGGACCTCAGCAGAAAAACGACAGATACATCCATGCTTTACCCGGGACTCGAACCCAGGGAAAAAAATGTCACAACAAAGTTCACACACATATAAATTTCTAGCGAATATTTTCTCCCCTTTTAAAAATCTTCCGAAAACTAGATCGTTTTCTTCCACACTTTCAAAATAAAATAAAATTTTAGACATTTAAAAAGCTTCTACAATTTTTCTCACAGGTTACATACATTTAAAAAAATTCCCAAACTTTATCCCCAGTGTTGCAGACATTTAAAAAGCTTCCACAATTATTCTCAAAGGTTACATATGTATAAAAAATTCCCAAACTTTATCCCCAGTGTTGCAGACATTTAAAAAGCTTCCACAATTATTCTCAAAGGTTACATATGTATAAAAAATTCCCAAACTTTATCCCCAGTGTTGCAGACATTTAAAAAGCTTCCACAATTATTCTCAAAGGTTACATATGTTTAAAAAATTCCCAAACTTTATCCCCAGTGTTGCAGACATTTAAAAAGCTTCCACAATTATTCTCACATGTTACATATGTATAAAAAAATTCCCAAACTTTATCCCCAGTTTGCAGACATTTAAAAAGCTTCCACAATTATTCTCACATGTTACATATGTTTAAAAAAATTCCCAAACTTTATCCCCAGTGTTGCAGACATTTTAAAAGCTTCCACAATTATTCTCACATGTCACATATGTTTAAAAAATTCCCAAACTTTATCCCCAGTGTTGCAGACATTTTAAAAGCTTGCACAATTATTCTCACATGTCACATATGTTTAAAAAAATTCCCAAACTTTATCCCCAGTGTTGCAGACATTTAAAAAGCTTCCACAATTATTCTCAAAGGTTACATATGTTTAAAAAATTCCCAAACTTTATCCCCAGTGTTGCAGACATTTAAAAAGCTTCCACAATTATTCTCAAAGGTTACATATGTTTAAAAAATTCCCAAACTTTATCCCCAGTGTTGCAGACATTTAAAAAGCTTCCACAATTATTCTCACATGTTACATATGTATAAAAAAATTCCCAAACTTTATCCCCAGTTTGCAGACATTTAAAAAGCTTCCACAATTATTCTCACATGTTACATATGTTTAAAAAAATTCCCAAACTTTATCCCCAGTGTTGCAGACATTTTAAAAGCTTCCACAATTATTCTCACATGTCACATATGTTTAAAAAATTCCCAAACTTTATCCCCAGTGTTGCAGACATTTTAAAAGCTTCCACAATTATTCTCACATGTCACATATGTTTAAAAAAATTCCCAAACTTTATCCCCAGTGTTGCAGACATTTAAAAAGCTTCCACAATTATTCTTACATGTCACATACATTTAAAAAAATTCCCAAACTTTATCCCCAGTGTTGCAGACATTTTAAAAGCTTCCACAATTATTCTCACATGTCACATATGTTTAAAAAAATTCCCAAACTTTATCCCCAGTGTTGCAGACATTTGAAAAGCTTTCATAATTATTCTCAAAGGTTACATATGTTTAAAAAATTCCCAAACTTTATCCCCAGTGTTGCAGACATTTAAAAAGCTTCCACAATTATTCTCAAAGGTTACATATGTTTAAAAAATTCCCAAACTTTATCCCCAGTGTTGCAGACATTTAAAAAGCTTCCACAATTATTCTCACATGTTACATATCTATAAAAAAATTCCCAAACTTTATCCCCAGTTTGCAGACATTTAAAAAGCTTCCACAATTATTCTCACATGTTACATATGTATAAAAAAATTCCCAAACTTTATCCCCAGTTTGCAGACATTTAAAAAGCTTCCACAATTATTCTCACATGTTACATATGTTTAAAAAAATTCCCAAACTTTATCCCCAGTGTTGCAGACATTTTAAAAGCTTCCACAATTATTCTCACATGTCACATATGTTTAAAAAATTCCCAAACTTTATCCCCAGTGTTGCAGACATTTTAAAAGCTTCCACAATTATTCTCACATGTCACATATGTTTAAAAAAATTCCCAAACTTTATCCCCAGTGTTGCAGACATTTAAAAAGCTTCCACAATTATTCTCACATGTCACATATGTTTTAAAAAATTCCCAAACTTTATCCCCAATGTTGCAGACATTTAAAAAGCTTCCACAATTATTCTCAAAGGTTACATATGTTTAAAAAAATTCCCAAACTTTATCCAGATGGTTGCAGACATTTAAAAAGCTTCCACAATTATTCTCACATGTTACATATGTTTAAAAAAATTCCCAAACTTTATCCTCAGTGTTGCAGACATTTAAAAAGCTTGCACAATTTTTCTCAAAGGTTACATATGTTTAAAAAAATTTCCAAACTTTATCCCCAGTGTTGCAGACATTTAAAAAGCTTCCACAATTATTCTCACATGTCACATATGTTTAAAAAAAATTCCCAAACTTTATCCCCAATGTTGCAGACATTTAAAAAGCTTCCACAATTATTCTCAAAGGTTACATATGTTTAAAAAAATTCCCAAACTTTATCCAGATGGTTGCAGACATTTAAAAAGCTTCCACAATTATTCTCACATGTTACATATGTTTAAAAAAATTCCCAAACTTTATCCTCAGTGTTGCAGACATTTAAAAAGCTTGCACAATTTTTCTCAAAGGTTACATATGTTTAAAAAAATTTCCAAACTTTATCCTCAGTGTTGCAGACATTTAAAAAGCTTCCACAATTATTCTCAAAGGTTACATATGTTTAAAAAAATTCCCAAACTTTATCCAGAGGGTTGCAGACATTTAAAAAGCTTCCACAATTATTCTCAAAGGTTACATATGTTTAGAAAAATTCCCAAACTTTATCCCCAGTGTAGCAGACATTTTAAAAGCTTCCACAATTTTTCTCAAAGGTTACATATGTTTAAAAAAATTTCCAAACTTTATCCCCAGTGTTGCAGACATTTAAAAAGCTTCCACAATTATTCTCACATGTCACATACATTTAAAAAAATTCCCAAACTTTATCCGCAGTGTTGCAGACATTTAAAAAGCTTCCACAATTATTCTTACATGTCACATATGTTTAAAAAAATTCCCAAACTTTTCCCCAGTGTTGCAGACATTTAAAAAGCTTCCACGATATTTCTCACAGGCTACATACGTTTTAAAAACTTTCCAAACTTTATTCCAAGGGTTGCAGATATTTAAAAAGCTTCCAAAATATTTCTCACAGGTTACATACTTTTAAAAAACTTCCCAAACTTTATCCCCAGTGTTGCAGACATTTAAAAAGCTTCCACAATTATTCTCACATGTCACATATGTTTAAAAAAATTCCCAAACTTTATCCCCAGTGTTGCAGACATTTAAAAAGCTTCCACAATTATTCTTACATGTCACATACATTTAAAAAAATTCCCAAACTTTATCCGCAGTGTTGCAGACATTTAAAAAGCTTGCACAATTTTTCTCAAAGGTTACATATGTTTAAAAAAATTCCCAAACTTTATCCAGATGGTTGCAGACATTTAAAAAGCTTCCACAATTATTCTTACATGTCACATACATTTAAAAAAATTCCCAAACTTTATCCTCAGTGTTGCAGACATTTAAAAAGCTTGCACAATTTTTCTCAAAGGTTACATATGTTTAAAAAAATTTCCAAACTTTATCCTCAGTGTTGCAGACATTTAAAAAGCTTCCACAATTATTCTCAAAGGTTACATATGTTTAAAAAAATTCCCAAACTTTATCCAGAGGGTTGCAGACATTTAAAAAGCTTCCACAATTATTCTCAAAGGTTACATATGTTTAGAAAAATTCCCAAACTTTATCCCCAGTGTAGCAGACATTTTAAAAGCTTCCACAATTTTTCTCAAAGGTTACATATGTTTAAAAAAATTTCCAAACTTTATCCCCAGTGTTGCAGACATTTAAAAAGCTTCCACAATTATTCTCACATGTCACATACATTTAAAAAAATTCCCAAACTTTATCCGCAGTGTTGCAGACATTTAAAAAGCTTCCACAATTATTCTCACATGTCACATATGTTTAAAAAAATTCCCAAACTTTATCCCCAGTGTTGCAGACATTTAAAAAGCTTCCACAATTATTCTTACATGTCACATACATTTAAAAAAATTCCCAAACTTTATCCGCAGTGTTGCAGACATTTAAAAAGCTTGCACAATTTTTCTCAAAGGTTACATATGTTTAAAAAAATTCCCAAACTTTATCCAGATGGTTGCAGACATTTAAAAAGCTTCCACAATTATTCTTACATGTCACATACATTTAAAAAAATTCCCAAACTTTATCCGCAGTGTTGCAGACATTTAAAAAGCTTGCACAATTTTTCTCAAAGGTTACATATGTTTAAAAAAATTCCCAAACTTTATCCAGATGGTTGCAGACATTTAAAAAGCTTCCACAATTATTCTCACATGTTACATATGTTTAAAAAAATTCCCAAACTTTATCCTCAGTGTTGCAGACATTTAAAAAGCTTGCACAATTTTTCTCAAAGGTTACATATGTTTAAAAAAATTTCCAAACTTTATCCTCAGTGTTGCAGACATTTAAAAAGCTTCCACAATTATTCTCAAAGGTTACATATGTTTAAAAAAATTCCCAAACTTTATCCAGAGGGTTGCAGACATTTAAAAAGCTTCCACAATTATTCTCAAAGGTTACATATGTTTAGAAAAATTCCCAAACTTTATCCCCAGTGTAGCAGACATTTTAAAAGCTTCCACAATTTTTCTCAAAGGTTACATATGTTTAAAAAAATTTCCAAACTTTATCCCCAGTGTTGCAGACATTTAAAAAGCTTCCACAATTATTCTCACATGTCACATACATTTAAAAAAATTCCCAAACTTTATCCGCAGTGTTGCAGACATTTAAAAAGCTTCCACAATTATTCTTACATGTCACATATGTTTAAAAAAATTCCCAAACTTTATCCCCAGTGTTGCAGACATTTAAAAAGCTTCCACGATATTTCTCACAGGCTACATACGTTTTAAAAACTTTCCAAACTTTATTCCAAGGGTTGCAGATATTTAAAAAGCTTCCAAAATATTTCTCACAGGTTACATACTTTTAAAAACTTCCCAAACTTTATCCCCAGTGTTGCAGACATTTAAAAAGCTTCCACAATTATTCTCACATGTCACATATGTTTAAAAAAATTCCCAAACTTTATCCCCAGTGTTGCAGACATTTAAAAAGCTTCCACAATTATTCTTACATGTCACATACATTTAAAAAAATTCCCAAACTTTATCCGCAGTGTTGCAGACATTTTAAAAGCTTCCACAATTATTCTTACATGTCACATACATTTAAAAAAATTCCCAAACTTTATCCCCAGTGTTGCAGACATTTAAAAAGCTTCCACAATTATTCTCACATGTCACATACATTTAAAAAAATTCCCAAACTTTATCCCCAGTGTTGCAGACATTTTAAAAGCTTCCACAATTATTCTCACATGTCACATACATTTAAAAAAATTCCCAAACTTTATCCCCAGTGTTGCAGACATTTAAAAAGCTTCCACAATTATTCTTACATGTCACATACATTTAAAAAAATTCCCAAACTTTATCCGCAGTGTTGCAGACATTTAAAAAGCTTCCACAATTATTCTTACATGTCACATACATTTAAAAAAATTCCCAAACTTTATCCCCAGTGTTGCAGACATTTAAAAAGCTTCCACAATTATTCTCACATGTCACATACATTTAAAAAAATTCCCAAACTTTATCCGCAGTGTTGCAGACATTTAAAAAGCTTCCACAATTATTCTTACATGTCACATATGTTTAAAAAAAATTCCCAAACTTTATCCCCAGTGTTGCAGACATTTAAAAAGCATCCACGATTTTTCTCACAGGTTACATACGTTTTAAAAATTTTCCAAACTTTATTCCAAGGGTTGCAGATATTTAAAAAAGCTTCCACAATATTTCTCACAGGTTACATACTTTTAAAAAACTTCCCAAACTTTATCCCCAGTGTTGCAGACATTTAAAAACTTCAATTCCCTTTTTTTCCCCTACCCAACGGTACTTTTTTTCCCTCATATTAATAAGGAACCTTTCTTCTGAATCTGTTGTCGAACGGGTTACCTTTGGACGCGAGGCTGCCATTGTGGCTGCCATGGAAACCATTGTGGCTGCCATGGAAACCATTGTGAGGCTTCATTGATGTGTGCAATCTAATTGGGAGGTCACGGGGTCTCGCAGATGTGACCTGAATCTTCAAGAACCGACCTCCAGCAGGTCGTAACCAGCATATTTCTGTCCTTTAAAGAATTAAACACACACCTGAAAAATGTCATTAGTAAGCTTTTTGTTTAGGCATGGAAGAAAAGAACTTTGTGTTCTCTTTTCTGAAAGGCATTCTGTTTCACAAAATTATTGTGGGAACTTTGTTGAAATTCTTTCTCCAATGTCAAGAAAAGAAGCATCTGGAAATGAACATAAAACATTTAGAGGGACTGGTTGTTTTAAAAATATCATTTCGATTCGATGAACCGTAGTTGTAAACAATTCTTGTGGATATATTCACTCAGTGGCCATTCATCAGTTTGAATTGTTATCGACATAATATGGAATTCTGGTGCACAACGGGGCGGGGGTTGCTCAGTCGGTATCGCGCCAGGCTCGTAATCTGTAGTTCCCAGGTTCGAGTCCCAGCTGGGTCAGCGTTGAGATTTATCTCCGCAAAATTTAACCGCCCTGCCCACGGTCAGTAGGGGACACCGATGAGCTTGGAAAGGCCGCCGTCCGTCGGATGGGACGTTAGGCCGTGGCCCCATGTGCGGGAGAGCCATACCGTGTGCACGTTAAAGAACACGCTGGATGGCCTTGACGGGAGGCTACCATCTGTCTCCCAACAGCTGTTCCAGTGGGTCCCCTCCCCCAACCTTCTCTGAGCCTTCCGGGTCCATGTGACCTGGCCATTTAGCCCATGGTGTGCAAAAAAGTGCCGCTCAGTGGTAAAACAACCCAACGTTAAAGAACACGCTGGATTGCCTTGACGGGAGGCTACCATCTGTCTCCCAACAGCTGTTCCAGTGGGTCCCCTTCCCCCAACCTTCTCTGAGCCATCGGGGTCCTTCTGACCTGGCCATTTAGCCCATTGTGTGCAAAAAAGTGCCGCTCAGAGGTAAAACAACCCAACCTGGTGCAGAACTCGGTAACTTCTTAAGCTTTTTATGAAATATGGCCTAGAAATTTAAATATTTTAAGACTGTAAATATCGATTCCTTTCAACAGTGTGGCTAGAAATTGCAAAATTTTCTTTTTACTTTCAATTTGTTTTAAGTAACACGTACAATCGCTCAAAAAAAAAGTATCCGAACGCTATGATTGATTACAGAATTCAGAAAAAATATCTGGCAACGATTCTTTTGGAAATTTGATCTGGCAACCTTCGTGTCACGTGACACGAAGGTTGCCAGATCACAATTTTAAAAAAAAATCGTTGCCAGATATTTTATCTGAAGAATTCTGTAATGAACCGTAGTGTTCGGATACTTTTTTGAGCGACTGTACGAATGTATTTATAAGTTGGTTATTATTTGACACTAATGAAGATTTTGTTTTTTTTTATATTTCAGGCTTGAAATGATTCTTTTTTCCCGATGTTTGGATAATTCTCTTGTTTCCAAGTTTGTGATAAATCGCTCAGTGTAAAAAAATGTTTGTGCATCATTCGGTAAAATGACAGAATCAACTACTTAAGGATTACTTTGGTGTATCAGAATCCGGAAACATGGACGACTACCAACAAGTAAGTCTGTTTTTAATTTGCTTATCATTTATAAAAAATAGTTGAAATGAACTACACTACAAAACCTTAAGCAGTCATGAGCTACGGAAGCCCAACTGGATTGCACAATTTAGTTCTGCTGCATCTGGCCACTGCACACCAATTCTAACATGGTTCTGTTTGACATTGTCTGCCAACCGCATCCTAGGTCTCCTCCTCTTTCTGAGGCCTTTAGGCACACTGTTCATAACCCTTTTCATCATCATCATCCTCAAGCAGTCATGGGCTACGGAGGTCCAACCAGACCGTGCAATTTAGATCTCCAAGCATATCTGTCCTGAGCTACATCTGCTGCATCCGGCCACTGCACACCAATTCTAACAAGGTCCTGTTTGACATTGTCTGCCCACCGCATCCTAGGTCTCCCCCTCTTTCTGAGGCCTTTAGGCACACTGTTCATAACCCTATTCACCAATCTATAATTATCCATAGGGCAACATGGCCAAACCAATGGAGTCTCTCTCTGTACAATATGCTGCTTAAAGGAGGTTGCAAACTCCTTTGCCTAACCTCATCATTAGTTACTAAGTGGACGGGGTGGCTCAGTCGGTAGCGCACCAGGCTCATAATCTGCAGTTCCCAGGTTCGAGTCCCAGCTGGGTCACTCTTGAGATTTATCTCCGCAAAACTCCCCGCCCTGCCCACGGTCAGTAGAGGACACCGATGGGCTTGGAAAGGCCGCCGTCCGTCGGATGTGACGTTAAGCCGTTTGGCCCGTGTGCTGGAGAACCATACCCTGTGCACGTTAAAGAACACGCTGGATGTCCTTGACGGGAGGCTACCATCTGTCTCAACAGCTGTTTCAGTGGGTCCCCAACCTTCTCTGATCCTTCGGAGTCCTTGTGACTTGACCATTTAGCCCATGGAGGGCAAAAAAGTGCCGCTCAGAGGTAAAACAACCCAACCCAAGGCCCAGAGGCGATATGCATTCTGGTTCTAGTTTTCCTATATGTAGGTGCAAATAAAAAAGGTAAAAAAATTAAAATTCCATTTTGAAAATTGTCAAATTTATTCTGAAATGTTTGGAATGAGTGAATTTTTTTACAACACTTGCTAATCACATCTAATTCCCTGTGATTATTAAGATATAATATCATCAGCATTGGTAAATGTAATTAGCTGTGGTGAAATTTCTATTTGGATTTTAGTTGACCTTTAAAATGATATCGTTACCGTAGCATGTAATAGTTATTAATGTTTTAAAAGCACAACTGCAATGCATCTTCAAGCAATTATGTTCTAACATTTATATCTTTCAGACAACTTTGTTTAAAATTGATTGCATTCTGGCCCTTACTATTTGTAAAATATCTTGTTTAAAAACATATGCTCATTTATGTGTCTTCATGTATCTCATTTTAGAAGCAATGGCATCGGGACTTTTTCGTATCTGTAAATATTAATTATAAAATCTTAAAAGCAATTTATATTCCGATATTATTTACAAATATGTGGTTTAAAAAACAGTTGTATTCAGACATGCATGAGTCTTCAAACATCTTGTTTAAAAACAGTTGCAATTCAGATGTTTATGTCCGTCGGATGGGACGTTAAGCCGTGGCCCCCGTGTGCGGGAGAGCCATACCCTGTGCACGTTAAAGAACACGCTGGATGGCCTTGACGGGAGGCTACCATCTGTCACACAACAGCTGTTCCAGTGGGTCCCCTCCCCCAACCTTCTCTGAGCCTTCGGGGTCCATGTGACCTGGCCATTTAGCCCATGGTGTGCAAAAAAGTGCCGCTCAGAGGTGAAAGAACCCAACGTTAAAGAACACGCTGGATGGCCTTGACGGGAGGCTACCATCTGTCTCCCAACAGCTGTTCCAGTGGGTCCCCTCCCCCAACCTTCTCTGAGCCTTCGGGGTCCATGTGACCTGGCTATTTAGTCCATGGTGTGCAAAAAAAGTGCCGCTCAGAGGTAAAACAACCCAACGTTAAAGAACACGCTGGATGACCTTGACGGGAGGCTACCATCTGTCTCCAAACAGCTGTTACAGTGGGTCCCCTCCCCCAACCTTCTCTGAGGCTTCGGGGTCCATGTGACCTGGCCATTTAGCCCATGGTGTGCAAAAAAGTGCCGCTCAGAGGTAAAACAACCCAACGTTAAAGAACACACTGGATGGCCTTGACGGGAGGCTACCATCTGCCTCCCAACAGCTGTTCCAGTGGGTCCACTACCCAACCTTCTCTGAGCCTTCGGGGTCCATGTGACCTGGCCATTTAGCCCATGGTGTGCAAAAAAGTGCCGCTCAGAGGTAAAACAACCCAACGTTAAAGAACACGCTGGATGGCCTTGACGGGAGACTACCATCTGTCTCCCAACAGCTGTTCCAGTGGGTCCCCTAACCTTCTCTGAGCCTTCGGGGTGCATGTGACCTGGCCATTTAGCCCATGGTGTGCAAAAAAGTGCCGCTCAGACGTAAAACAACCCAACCCAGATGTTTATGTGTACAAGCATATAGTTAAAAAAAATGTTATTCGTACATTTAAGTCGTTGTACGCGTCTTGTTAAGCATATTTTCGCTTTCGAAAGCATCGTTTTTTAAGCATTTGTGGTCTGATATTTATGCTTCTGCAAGTATCATCTTTCAGAAGCAACTGATTTCGGATATTTATGAGTTTGTAAACATCTCGTTTTAAAAGCAATTCTATTCAGACATCATTTATGTGTCTTCAAACAATTGTTTTAAAATCAATTGTATTTGGACATTTATGTCTTAGCAAATTATTTTAAAATCAATTACATTTGATCATTTATGTGTCTCAACCAATTTGCTTTAAAATAAATTGTTTTTGGGGATTATATCTTCAGGCAAATTATTTAAAATCAATTGCATTTTATTTTATTTGTCTCAAGCAAATTGTTTTAAAATCAATTGTATTTAGGCATTATGACTTGAAGCAAATTATTTTAAATTTAATTGCATTTGATCATTTGTGTCTCAACCAATTTGCTTTAAAATCAATTGTATTTGGACATTTATATCTTGAAGCAAATTATTTTAAAATCGATTGCATTTGAACATTTATTTGTCTCAAGCAAATTGTTTTGAAATCAATTGTATTTGGGCATTATGACTTGAAGCAAATTATTTTAAAATCAATTGCATTTGAACATTTATATGTCTCAATCAATTTGTTTTAAAATCAATTGTATTTGGGCATTTATATCTCGACGCAAATTATTTTAAAATCAATTACATTTGATCATTTATGTGTCTCAACCAATTTGCTTTAAAATCAATTGTATTTGGACATTTATATCTTGAAGCAAATTATTTTAAAATCGATTGCATTTGATCATTTATGTGTCTCAACCAATTTGCTCTAAAATCAATTGTATTTGGGCATTATATCTTCAGGCAAATTATTTAAAATCAATTGCATTTGAACATTTATTTGCCTCAAGCAAATTGTTTTAAAATCAATTGTATTTGGGCATTATGACTTGAAGCTAATTATTTTAAAATAATTGCATTTGATCATTTATTTGTCTCAAGCAAATTGTTTTAAAATCAATTGTATTTGGGCGTTATGACTTGAAGCAAATTATTTTAAAATCAATTGCATTTGATCATTTATGTGTCTCAATCAATTTGCTTTAAAATCAATTGCATTTTTAATTCTAAATTTGTATTTGGACATTATATCTGCAGGCAAATTATTTTAAAATTAATTGTATAAAATTAATAAATTAATTAATAAATAAATAGATTAATTAATTCCACAAAATTCGGATTAAGTTCTGTTTAATTTGATACATAGCATGATCTATTTCTATTAATCAGTTTTTTTTAATTCTAAATTTGACTTGTTTAAGTGATTTGCACAGTTTGCAAAAAAAAGTGGATTTTTCTCAAAGTGTACAGTACTGTCGCTCAAAAAAAATATCCGAACACTATGGTTGATTACAGAATTCTGAAAAAATATCTGGCAACGATTTTTTTTGTGGAATTAATCTATTTATTTATTTATTTATTTATTTATTTTATTTTATTAATTTGTTGGAATTGCTTAATTTTCGAAAACCAGAAGTATTTTAATTTTAATGACACTTTTTCAGAGTGGTGTAGTAGAAAAAAGGGTTTGACGTGGCAATTAAGACTTAATTCTAAAAAGAACCTACGGAACTAAACTTGGATTATTAGGTACTAATGAAAAGAACAATTCATTCCAAATTTAATCGTTTATTCTGCTTTCAGCATTGGGAAAGACAAATGCGGAATACAGTTGCATGTGAATGCCTTTAAGAAATATAAATGTCTAATGCAACTGGCTTGTGAACAAGACGGCTGAACACACATCAATGTCCAAATACATAGGTCACGTGACACGAAGACACGTGACATAAAGTTGATTATGTCACGTGACATAATCAACCATAGTGTTTGGATATTTTTTTGAGCGACTGTACCGAGAATAGAATTCCGAAAAAAAGGTGTGTTTGAAAGCATCACCTTTAAAAACAATTGCATTCGGACACTTGTGTTCAAGCATCTTGCTTTAAAAGCATTTGGACATTCACGCATTTACAAGCATGTTGACCTATAAAAGCATTTGCATTCGAAATTTATACATGTCTGCAAGCATCTCTTCAAAGATCCTAGGTGAGTAATTTAGTTTCCTGAACAGTTCTAGGAGGGGAGGTTTTCGATTGGATTGTTTTACCTCTGAGCGGCACTGTTTTGCACACCATGGGCTAAATGGCCAGGCCACAAGGACCCCGAAGGCTCAGAGAAGGTTGGGGGAGAGGACCAACTGGAACAGCTGTTGGGAGACAGATGGTAGCCTCGCGTCAAGGCCATCCAGCGTGTTCTTTAACGTTGGATTGTTTTACCTCTGAACGGCACTGTTCTGCACACCATTGGCTAAATGGCCAGGCCACAAGGACCCCGAAGGCTCAGAGAAGGTTGGGGGAGGGGACCCACTGGAACAGCTGTTGGGAGACAGATGGTAGCCTCCCGTCAAGGCCATCCAGCGTGTTCTTTAACGTTGGATTGTTTTACCTCTGAACGGCACTGTTCTGCACACCATTGGCTAAATGGCCAGGTCACAAGGACCCCGAAAGCTCAGAGAAGGTTGGGGGAGGGGACCCACTGGAACAGCTGTTGGGAGACAGATGATAGCCTCCCGTCAAGGCCATCCAGCGTGTTCTTTAACGTGCACAGGGTATGGCTCTCCCGCACACGGGCCACGGCTTAACGTCCCATCCGACGGACGGCGGCCTTTCCAAGCCCATCGGTGTCCCCTACTGACCGTGGGCAGGGCGGGGAAATTTTGCGGAGATAAATCTCAACGCTGACCCAGCAGGGACTCGAACCTAGGAACTACAGATTACGAGCCTGGCGCGCTACCGACTGAGCCTCCCCTGCCCCCTCTAGGAGGGGGTGGCGTGAATAATTAATTGGGTATTTAGGACTGTGGGAGGCTGAAAATAAGATTTGTGTAGGATTTCGCAATTACTCTATTCTATGGGACGAGAAAAGTTATATAATATTCTATATGGAATAATATTTTAGTTGTTTTTTCCCGTGGCCGAGTGGTTAGCGCGCTTGGCTACTGATCTACGGGACCTGGGTTCGAGCCCCGGGTAAGGCATGGATGTTCGTGTTGTTTTTCTGCTGAGGTCCTGCCATCCTCTCAGACCTTCTACTCTGGCATATAAACTGACAGGCTCCTGTCAGACCTCTGTGGCAAGCAGCTGCTTGAGGGGGTATTTTTTTTTTAATTTATATTTAGTGTCGGACATATACAATGGGACTAAAATAAAATCATAGAAAGGGAACTGTTTTGGATTTCAAAGCAGCTAGACAAGTTGGACATTTCGTATAAGATGTTTGGATTTCCTTACGGGGGGGGGGGGGGGGGTATCATTATTTTCTTTGCGTGCTTTTAAACTGAAAACTTATAATAAAATTTACACAAAAATTTAAACCATAGTAAAATTTCGCACATTTCGGTGAAGAGCTGTTTGGCCTAATTTGCTTTGGTTTAGTGTTTTTTTTTTACATAAAAAAGCCACTTGCTGGAGAAACGTCAATAAATCTGTAATAATTATTCAACTATTCTAGCAGCACAAGTACCCATCTTAGTTGGAAAGGCCGCCGTCCGTCGGATGGGACGTTAAGCCGTGGCCCCGTGTGCGGGAGAGCCATACTCTGTGCACGTTAAAGAACACGCTGGATGGCCTTGACGGGAGGCTACCATCTGTCTCCCAACAGTGTTCCAGTGGGTCCCCTCCCCCAACCTTCTCCGAGCCTTCGGGGTCCTTGTGACCTGGCCATTTAGCCCATGGTGTGAAAAAAAAAGTGCCGCTCAGAGGTAAAACAACCCAACGTTAAAGAACACGCTGGATGGCCTTGACGGGAGGCTACCATCTGTCTCCCAACAGCTGTTCCAGTGGGTCCCCTCCCACAACCTTCTTTCAGCCTTCGGGGTTCACGTGACCTGGCCATTTAGCCCATTGTGTGCAAAAAAGTGCCGCTCAGAGGTAAAACAACCCAACCCATCTTAGTTTTTCTGTCGAGTTCCGAGTAAGTTATAAAAAACGAAAGCCCTAGCTGCTAAATATTCCGTAAATATTAAATTTTGTAAAAAGAGAAAAAAAATTCAAGTCGAACTATTTCAGGAAGCTTAAAATGTCCCTTCTTAAAACTCTATTTATTGCTTAATATTCCAGTCAAGAAGACAACACCAGATATTACACGATTTCACGAGACTATTGTATTTATTTTTGTACTAGTCAGAAAAACGAGTAAGCAGAAAGAATGAGTCCAATGTAGTGTTAAAAAAAACTTCAATGATCAGCTAAAATATTTCCCTGTTCCCCATAAATGCCTATGATCACTAATAATAGTACTGCAAAACTGTTTCTTCTTTAAAACCTAAAAAAAAAAATCTGAATTCCAGACATTATGCGACGTTCAAATCCAAATAAATGCCTTACCAACATTTTGAAAAAAAAAAAGGAAATTTCTCAAATGCTGTCTTGTTTCTGCTCCTGAAATAACCAAAATGAATTTCACTTCAGAAAAGTGGCTCTAAAAAAAATGAATTGCCAAGTCCTGTTCCCAGGAGAGGAATGAAAAGGGGGGACCATTTTGGGAGCAATTTTACTTCTCAATCTCCAAAATTACTGTGTTTACATTTACTGAACGTCATTCTCTTTCCCAGCTGTATTTGAGTTTGAAATTTTGGCCTAGTCTGCTTCTAACGATGTATTTTTAAAGCTTATTTTTTTAAAACGAAACAACTTCACTTTGAAATGGGTTGGGTTGTTTTACCTGTGAGCGGCACTTTTTTGCACACCATGGGCTAAATGGCCAGGTCACATGGACCCCGAAGGTTGGGGGAGGGGACCCACTGGAACAGCTGTTGGGAGACAGATGGTAGCCTCCCGTCAAGGCCATCCATCGTGTTCTTTAACGTTGGGTTGTTTTACCTCTGAGCGGCACTTTTTTGTACACCATGGGCTAAATGGCCAGGTCACATGGACCCCGAAGGTTGGGGGAGGGGACCCACTGGAACAGCTGTTGGGAGACAGATGGTAGCCTCCCGTCAAGGCCATCCAGCATATTCTTTAACGTTGGGTTGTTTTACCTCTGAGCGGCACTTTTTTGTACACCATGGGCTAAATGGCCAGGTCACATGGACCCCGAAGGCTGAGAGAAGGTTGGGGGAGGGGACAAACTGGAACAGCTGTTGGGAGACAGATGGTAGCCTCCCGTCAAGGCCATCCAGCGTGTTCTTTAACGTGCACAGGTTATGGCTCTCCCTTACACGGGGTCACGGCCTAACGTCCCATCCGACGGACGGCGGCCTTTCCAAGCCCATCGGTGTCCTCTACTGACCGTGGCAGGGCGGGGAATTTTGCGGAGATAAATCTCAACGCTGACCCAGCTGGGACTCGAACCTGGGAACTGCAGATTACGAGCCTGGCGCGCTACCGACTGAGCCACCCCCGCCCCACCATTTTGGGACCAATTTTACTTCTCAAGCTCCAAAATTACTGTGTTTACATTTGCTGAACGTCATTCTCTTTCCCAGCTGTATTTGAGTTTGAAATTTTCGCCTAGTCTGTTTCTAACAATGTATTTTTAAAGCTTATTTTTTTAAAACAAAAGAACTTCACTTTAAAATGGATTACAGGGGCGGGGGTGGCTCAGTCGGTAGCGCGCCAGGCTCGTAATCTGTAGTTCCCAGGTTCGAGTCCCAGCTGGATCAGCGTTGAGATTTATCTCCGCAAAACTCCCCGCCCACGGTCAGTAGGGGACACCGATGGGCTTGGAAAGGCCGCCGTCCGTCGATGGGACGTTAAGGCGTGGCTCCGTGTGCGGGAGAGCCATACCCTGTGCACGTTAAAGAACTCGCTGGATGGCCTTGACGGGAGGCTATCATCTGTCTCCCAGCAGCTGTTCCAGTGGGTCCCCTCCCCCAACCTTCTTCGAACTTTCGGGGTCAATGTGACCTGGCCATTTAGCCCATGGTGTGCAAAAAAGTGCCGCTCAGAGGTAAAACAACCCAACCCATGGTGTGCAAAAAAGTGCCGCTCAGAGGTAAAACAACCCAACCCATGGTGTGCAAAAAAGTGCCGCTCAGAGGTAAAACAATCCGATGTTAAAGAACACGCTGGATGGCCTTGACGGGAGGCTACCATATGTCTCCTAACAGCTGTTCCAGTGGGTCCCCTCCCCCAACCTTCTCTGAGACTTCGGGGTCCTTGTGTCTATGGTCATTTAGCCTATGGCGTGCAAAAAAAGTGCCGCTCAGAGGTAAAACAATCCAACGTTAAAGAACACGCTGGATGGCCTTGACGGGAGGCTACCATCTGTCTTCCAGCAACTGTTCCAATGGGTTCCCTCCCCCAACCTTTTCTAAGCCTTTGGGGTCCTTGTGACCTGACTATTTAGCCTATGGTGTGCAAAAAAGTGCCGCTCAAAGGTTAAACAACTAACAACCAACCAAACTATTAACATCAACAGCGTGTTCTTTTAACTCCATATGGTTATTCTGCACAGGAACCACGGCTTAATGTTCCCACCGTCAGGTGGCGTCCTCCCTTGCTCCCCTATGGCAGAGTGTGTGGGGGGGGGGGACGGAAAAACATCTGAACAAGAACAGTGATAAGTGCAACCTTTTGGGCATCAGGTATGAGCTTTAGATCCTAATGATCTAAACAACAACTAACAATCATCAAATCGAAATTAAGATATCCAGGTGGCATTCCTGATCTGTTTGTATTACGACTAATTGCAGTTCTGAATACAACCTTGTTAGTCAGTGGTGCGAATCAGCAATAATAGCAGAGGAAAAATTCTGAAGTACAATGCATACTTGAAGGTGAAACAAATGCTTTGTCTTAATGGGTCTAATTGACTGCAGTCTCATTCTGGGGGGTGTGAGGGAGGGGGGGATATTTAACAGGAAAAGAAACCCTTAATGACGTCACGAGGAAAGGTGTCACAGGGAAAGCAATGGGGATGTAATGACTATTTCAGTCGAGTCATGTGATGAGGAACGATAATGGAGTGTGGAGGAAGAATATTTGTCAGAGGATGGGGAAAGACTGCAAAAATACCGTTGAACAATTCATTAGTACTGAACGTCGAGAGAGCGAGGAGATGTTGGGATAGCAATTATGGCCTACATCATTACAATATGACGTCCTGGTAGACGACTGCTGAACGATCTTCACTGCTAGGGAAAGAGAACACCTTTTCCATACCCCCCACCCCTCACCACCATGGTTTCTTATTCGATTCTCTCAATTTTCTGGCAACATCCTCCCTTACACCTTCACCCCCAATTTTTTTTTCATAATTCTACCCCCTTTTTTAAAAGAGGAATAGGACTTTTAGATAAGAAAAAATTATTTTCTTGCCCCCCCCCCTCAAGGGAAAGGGAGCCACACCCCCTCTCTGCACTGTCACCTTCACCACCACCCCCTTTATGCACTGTCACCTTCACCCCACCCCCTCTCTGCACTGTCACCTTCACCCCCCTGTCTGCACTGTCACCTTCACCCCTACCCCCTCTCTGCACTGTCACCTTCACCCCCACCCCAAAGTCACCCCACCTCAAAGAGAAAGTGAAATAAAAGCAACCATCCTGCTTCTCCCCCCTTTTGTGGGGAAAGGGGGGATCAGGAGGTAGGGAGTGGGGGTGAAGGTGACAGTGCAGAGAGGGTGAAGGCTGCACTGTCACCTTCACCCCCACCCCCTCTCTGCACTGTCACCTTCACCCCTACCCCCTCTCTGCACTGTCACCTTCACCCCTACCCCCTCTCTGCACTGTCACCTTCACCACCACCCCCTTTATGCACTGTCACCTTCACCCCACCCCCTCTCTGCACTGTGACCTTCACCCCCACCCCCTCTCTGCACTGCCACCTTCACCCCTACCCCCTCTCTGCACTGTCACCTTCACCCCCACCCCAAAGTCACCCCCACCTCAAAGAGAAAGTGAAGAAAAAGCAACCATCCTGCTACTCCCCCCTTTTGTGGGGAAAGGGGGGATCAGGAGGTAGGGAGTGGGGGGGTGAAGGTAACAGTGCAGAGAGGGGGTGAAGGCTGCACTGTCACCTTCACCCCCACCCCCTGTCTGCACTGTCACCTTCACCTCCACCCTCTGTCTGCACTGTCACCCCCACCCCCTCTCTGCACTGTCACCTTCACCCCCACTCCCTACCTCCTGATCCCCCCTTTCCCCACAAAAGGGGGGAGAAGCAGGATGGTTGCTTTTTCTTCACTTTCTCTTTGACCATATTTATCACACTTTCTCCCCTTACACTGTACCACCCCTCAGGACAAGACTGGGGTGGCTCAATTGGTAGTGCGCCAGGTTCGTAATCTGTAGTTCCCAGGTTCGAGTCCCAGCTGGGTAGGGGCGGGGGATGGCTCAGTCGGTAGTGGGCCAGGCTCGTAACCCATAGATATCAGGTTCGAGTCCCAGCTGGGTCAGCGTTGAGATTTATCTCCGCAAAATTCCCCGCCCTGCCCACGGTCAGTAGGGGACACCGATTGGCTTGGAAAGGCCGCCGTCCATCAGATGGGACGTTAAGCCGTGGCTCTGTGTGCGGGAGAGCCATACCCTGTGCATGTTAAAGAACACGCTGGATGGCCTTGACGGGAGGCTACCATCTGTCTCCCAACAGCTGTTCCAGTGGGTCCCCTCCACCAACCTTCTCTGAGCCTTCAGGGTCCACGTGACCTGGCCATTTAGCCCATGGTGTGCAAAAAAGTGCCGCTCAGAGGTAAAACAACCCAACCCAATACAACTCAAAATTCACCGATCAATGCCGCCAAGAGGGCTCACCATGAACCCCCAACTTCTTCGTCTTCGTGTGTGTCTCCGTCTCCAAGGTTCCTGATCATCCACTCTACGGGTGATCAGGTGCTTGGAGACATATCCCCGTTTTTTTTTCACAAGGGTATTCAAGGTCTTGCGGGAAAACCGAAATCTGTCAAGCGCCTTAGATCTGGTGACTTGCAGTTGGAGGGAGACTGCATGCTCCAAGCATTCGGAGCTTCTTTTGAAAGTTACAGCGATTGGTGGAGTGGCAGTCGAAGTCACTCCACATAAGACACTCAATTCCTCCCGGGGCGTGATCTCCGAGTGGGACCTCCTCAAGGTTTCTGAGGAGGAAATCCTCTCCGAGCTTTCAGCCCAGGGAGTGATAGCAGTCTACCGGGTTTCGACACGCCGTAATGGAAAGTTAGAACCTAGCCGGGTTCTAATCCTCACTTTCAACACTCCACGCCTGTTTACTTCCATCAAGGCAGGGGATTTACATTGCGAGGTAAGGCCCTTTATACCCAACCCTCTGCGTTGTTTTCAATGCCAGAGTATGGCTCTCCCGCACACGGAGCCACGGCTTAACATCCCATCTGACGGACGGCGGCCTTTCCAAGCCCATCGGTGTCCCCTACTGACCGTGGGCAGGGCGGGGAATTTTGCGGAGATAAATCTCAACGCTGACCCAGCTGGGACTCGAACCTGATATCTACGGGTTACGAGCCTGGCCCACTACCGACTGAGCCATCCCCGCCCCTACCCAGCTGGGACTCGAACCTGGGAACTACAGTTTGGCCATGCCCGCACTGCATGCTGGGGCAAGCCCACCTGTGCTTGTTGTGGCAGTCAGGATCATCTTGATCCTGACTGCACAGCGGAAAAGGTATACTATGTAAACTGCCGTGGTGAACATCCGGCGTACTCCCATGACTGTCCGAAGTGGCTGGAGGAGAAAGAGGTACAGCGCCTGAAGACCCTCCATAACATCAGTTACCCAGAGGCGAGAAAGCTCGCTGCACCGCCTGCTCCATCTGGCAAGGTTTCCTATGCCAGTGCAGTCGTTGGAAAGCCCATCGTCGAGATGGCTTTCGTGGCGGTGCCGACTGATATCAGCGTTCCACCAGCTGAATCTTTCTCGCCTGCTGCAAAGTACCTCTTGACCCAGGCGAAGCTGCGGTCGGTGTCAATCTCGACATCGACTCCGGTTTCCATTCCTGCATCTGTGCCTTCCACTTCTGGAAGGCCCCCTCCACCCCGCCCACAGACAGCAAGACCTTCCAAGCCCAAGGGGCCCCCACCGGGGCCAAAAAAGAAAATTTTACCTCCTTCTCGTTCGGCGGTCTCTGATCCGTGTCACTCGGACGACTCAGAGGACATGGACACAGACCACCCTATTTTTCCGAAACCGTTGCTGGCGACGGTTAAAATAAATCGAAAGGCGTCCGCCAATTCTTCAAAGACCTGAGATGGCCACACTCCTTCAATGGAACTGTCGTGGATTCCAGAGGAATATTGACGACATCAAGGTCCTCCTGAGTGCACACGAACCCCTCTGCGTGTGCCTTCAGGAGACATTCTTGCAGACAGCCAACGATCCCACTATCCGGCACTTTTCTCTCGTTCGCCGGGACCGGGATGGAGATGGTCCAGCTCACGGAGGTGTTGCCATCCTCGTGAGCAACCATTCTCCATTCCAGGTCATTCCCCTCACCACGCACTTAGAGGTGGTTGCCATCCTCCTCTTTGTGGGATTTTCGTTGATTGTCTGCTCTGTCTATCTCCCACCCGGAAGTATCATTTTCTGGGATGACTTTGATGACCTTGTCTTGCAGCTGCCATCTCTCTTCCTCATCATGGGGGACTTCAACGGACACAGTCCACTCTGGGGCAGTGCTGACACCATGGAGTCATGGTGATACACTGGAGTCATGGACACCATGGAGTCATGGACACTCTCCGTTGAAACACTCTCCGTTGCCGGTTCCATATGTTGATTTCCGGCAGCGTTTCACCATCGAGCTCCGGGCACAGTGGCAGAGATCTTGGTCTGAACAGGTTGCTAACAAGCTCTTCGAGATCAAGCCCATTGTCAAACCGTGGCAGTCTTGTTTTCGCAGGAATCGTAAGGAGGAAGTTGTCCTTGCTCGGCTCCGCTTGGGTCACTCGTTTTTATCACACTCTTTTCTTCTTATGGCGGACGCTGAACCTAAGTGTCAGTTTTGTGACACCATTTTAACTGTTAAACATATTTTAATTCATTGTCCAGCTTTTAACCTTGACCGCCGTTTGTTTTTTACCTTTCTTGATTTTACGTCCGAGCCCATTACACTCGGCCATCTTTTACGTGATGACTCCGTTTTAACCCCTGTCTTTGATTTTTTTACGTTTTACTGGGTATTTTATGCATTTATGAACCTTTTTTACTTTGTTAACTTGATTTTACACTTGTTTCTGTTTTTTAACAGGTCCTATACGCCGATTTTTATTGTCGATTTTTACACTAGTTGTTACTTTTCTTTACTCATCTTTCTTGTGCTGGTTTTGTTTCTGTGTGTTTTTAAATTTGGTTGTGGGTTAAATGACTTTTATCAGTTTATATCTTTTTGTTTGGCGCAATATAGCCCTGTTGCTCTTGCGCCAAAAAACACCAACCAACCATCTTCTCTGAACCATTAGGCCCTTGTGATTTGGCCTCCAATTTGGTTTTTTGATTTGATTTGGTCTCCAATTCATCCTGTTGTCTGAAAAAGCGGCGGGGGTGGCTTAGTCGGTAGCGCGCCAGGCTCGTAATCTGAAGTTCCCAGGTTCGAGTCCCAGCTGGGACAGCGTTGAGATTTATCTCCGCAAAACTCCCCGCCCTGCCCACAGTCAGTAGTGGACACCGATGGGCTGGAAAAGCTGCCGTCCGTCGGATGGGACGTTAAGCCGTGGCCCCGTCTGCGGTAGAGCCTTACCCTGTGCACGTTAAAGAACACACTGGATGGCCTTAACGGCAGGCTACCATCTGTCTCCCAACAGCTGTTCCAGTGGGTCCCTTCCCCCAACCTTCTCTGAGCCTTCGGGGTCCATGTGACCTGGCCATTTAGCCCATGGTGTGCAAAAAAGTGCCGCTCAGAGGTAAAACAACCCAACGTTAAAGAACACGCTGGATGGCCTTGACGGGAGGCTACCATCTGTCTGCCAACAGCTGTTCCACTGGGTCCCCTCCCGCAACCTTCTCTGAGCCTTCGGGGTCCTTGTGACCTGGCCATTTATCCCATGGCGTGCAAAAAAGTGCCGCTCAGAGGTAAAACAATCCAACGTTAAAGAACACGCTGGATGGCCTTGACGGGAGGCTACCATCTGTCTCCCAACAGCTGTTCCAGTGGGTCCCCTCCCCCAACCTTCTCTGAGCCTTCAGGGTCCTTGTGACCTGGCCATTTAGCCCATGGTGTGCAAAAAAGTGCCGCTCAGAGGTAAAACAACCCAACGTTAAAGAACACGCTGGGTGACCATGACGGGAGACTACCATCTGTCTCCCAACAGCTGTTTCAGTGGGTCCTCACCCCAACCTTCTCTGAGCTTCGGGGTTCTTGTGACCTGGCCATGGTGTGCAAAAAAGAGCCGCTCAGAGGTAAAACAACCCAACAGATCAAAATATAGGCGATAATTTTTTATTTATGCATTTTAAAATTATCTGACTAATTTAATTTCGTTTAAATTTTGTAAAAATCAAATTGCCTCTAAAAAATAAACTTTGTATATTTTTTTCTTTGCTTCCTACTTCTTGCAGTAGGATATTTATTTAATATTTATTGACATAGTTAAAAGAAAACGAACTGTTTTAAATTGTAAAATCGGCCGAGAATTGACTGAGTTAAGAAGGTCTCCCCTCCTAAAATAAAAAAAAGCGGCGCTTCGAGTCTTCCAAAGTCGATTATTGGCTTCACCGTAGCGCAGAATGTTAACATCGTCGTCGAGAAGGAGAAATTCATCTCGCCACGGTTGGCCAGTGGAAACTGCAACCGTGACCTTGAGAAGCACGTACAGCGAGGGCGGGGGAATTAGGGGTGACAGGTTCTGCTGCAAGTCGGGGTGAATGACAGAACCAACAACAACATGCAGGACAGCCACGAGGCTCAGTTACGCATTTTCCTCGGGCTCCAGAAACCTCTTCTGCACAGAGGCTCGGCGGTCTTTCAAAACGAGGCTCCACTTCTTACAATGAACGTCGCTCCATTGAATTCCAGTTAATTCAATGTTATCGATACATAAATCGATCCTTATCAATACATAATCGAACATTCTTTTATATTACATTATCGGTATCGATATAGACGTATAAATCGAACCTTATCAATATATATATCGACCCTTATCGGTGCAGATATCGTCATATAAATCGACCCGTATCGTTACATAAATAGACCCTTATCGGTATAGATATCGTCATATAAATCGAACCTTATCGATATATAAATCGTCGTACAAATCGCACCTTATCAAAATATAAATCGTCGTACAAATCGAACCTTATCAATATTTAAATCGTCGTACAAATCGAACCTTATCAATATATAAATCGTCGTACAAATCGAACCTTATCAATATATAAATCGTCGTACAAATCGAACCTTATCAATATGTAAATCGTCGTACAAATCGAACCTTATCAATATTTAAATCGTCGTACAAATCGAACCTTATCAATATATAAATCGTCGTACAAATCGAAACTTATCAATATTTAAATCGTCGTACAAATCGAACCTTATCAATATGTAAATCGTCGTACAAATCGAACCTTATCAATATGTAAATCGTCGTACAAATCGAACCTTATCAATATATAAATCGTCGTACAAATAGAACCTTATCAATATATAAATCGTCGTACAAATCGAACCTTATCAATATATAAATCGTCGTACAAATCGAACCTTATCAATATATAAATCGAACCTTATCAATATATAAATCGTCGTATAAATCGAACCTTATCAATATATAAATCGTCGTATAAATCGAATCTTATCAATATATAAATCATCGTATAAATCGAACCTTAGCAATATATAAATCGTCGTATAAATCGAACCTTATCGATATATAAATCGTCCCTTATCGTTATAGATATCAACATATAAACCGACCCTTATTGGTATCTGCATGGCCATACAGATACCGACGTATAAATCGAACCTTGTCGATATAGACATCGAACATTCTTTAAATTACCCTTCGGCCTGTCGGCAGCGGGGGGCTAGGCGCTGCCCTCCCTCGGTGTGAGACACTGATGTGCTTGGGAAGGCATCTTTCTAAGAGCCATACCCAGTGCACGTTAAAGAACACGCTGGATGACCTGGATGGTAGCTACCATCTCGCTCTCAACAGTTGTCCAGTGTGTGTCCTCAAACTTCTCTGAGCCTTCGGGGTCCTTGTGACCTGACTGTAAAGATCTCTCTTATTCATTAGCGAGTATCTATCCACATGCCTTTGTTGGACGTTATTTCAGTCGTAATAAAATGCTCGAAAATGAATCAAGGCACTTTGTCTCTCTAGGATATATAACATTTATCACAAATAAGTTTACATAATAATGTATATTATATATTTTTGCATAATAATTTTACATTTAATATAAGTTAATGATAATTTATATTAAATGTATAGATCTGAGCCCCGCAGTCTGGCAGATCTAGGCAGGTCACGTGCACAGCACATGGCTCGCGCCTAATCACTGCCGCGCCATGGGGGTGGGGGATGCACATGAACTGGAAGATGGGAACAGTCCCTGACATCTCCCCTCCAAGAATCCTCACTGGTCAGTCCTACTAGCCTGTTAAATTCGAAGGTCTGTCTTTGAATGCACAGTTTAAGTTAAGGCAATTCAATTCAAGGATTTATTCTACTTAACTAGTTATACATAACAAAGTGTTCGTTCATCTAATTGCCTAATTATACACTCGAACATAAATATATATTTTAATGATAGCCTCTTAACAATAGCTTATACGATTTACGGTGCAACGTTACCTTTACGCACCTTCTCCCCACACAGGGGTGGCTCAGTCGGTAGCGTACCAGGCTCGTAATCCGTAGTTCCTAGGTTCGAGTCCCAGCTGGGTCAGCGTTGAGATTTATCTCCGAAAAATTTCCCGCCTACGGCGTTGGGAGACCATGGTCACTAGGGGACATCGATGGGCTTTAAAGGCCGCCGTCCGTCAGATGGGACCTTAAGCTGTGGAGAGCCATACCTGTGCACGTTAAAGAACACACTGGATGGCATTGACGGGAGGCTACCACCTGTCTCCCAACAGCTGTTCCAGTGGGTCTCCTCCCCCAACTTTCTCTGAGACTTCGGGGTCCTTGTGACCTGATCATTTAGCCCATGGTGTGCAAAAAAGTGCCGCTCAGAGGTAAAACAATCCAACGTTAAAGAACACGCTGGATGGCCTTGACGGGAGGCTACCATCTGTCTCCCAACAGCTGTTCCAGTGGGTCCCCTCCCCCAACCTTCTCTGAGACTTCGGGGTCCTAGTGACCTGGCCATTTAGCCCATGGTGTGCAAAAAAGTGCCGCTTAGAGGTAAAACAATCCAACGTTAAAGAACACGCTGGATGGCCTTGACGGGAGGCTACCTTCTGTCTCCCAAGAGCTGTTCCAGTGGGCCCCCTCCCTCAACCTTCTCTGAGCCTTCAGGGTCCTAGTGACCTGGCCATTTAGTCCATGGTGTACAAAAAAGTTCCTCTCAGAGGTAAAACAGTCCAACCCAACACAGGAATGCATCCTTCTCTGGGACGGGGGTGGCTCAGTCGGTAGAGCCCAGGCTCGTAATCTGTAGTTCCCAGGTTCGAGTCCCAGCTGGGTCAGCGTTGAGATTTATCTCCGCAAAATTCCCCGCCCTGCCCACGGTCAGTAGGGGACACCGATGGCCTTGGAAAGGTCGCCGTCCGTCGGATGGGACGTTAAGCCGTGGTGCCGTGTGCGCGAGAGCCATACCCTGTGCACATTAAAGAACACGCTGGTTGGATGGCCTTGACGGGAGGCTATCATCTGTCTCCCAACAGCTGTTCCAGTGGGTCCCCTCCCCCGACCTTCTCTGAGCCTTCGGGGTCCTTGTGACCTGGCCATTTAGCCCATGGTGTGCAAAAAAGTGCCGCTTAGAGGTAAAACAGTCCAACGTTAAAGAACACGCTGGATGGCCTTGACGGGAGGCTACCTTCTGTCTCCCAAGAGCTGTTCCAGTGGGCCCCCTCCCTCAACCTTCTCTGAGCCTTCAGGGTCCTAGTGACCTGGCCATTTAGTCCATGGTGTACAAAAAAGTTCCTCTCAGAGGTAAAACAGTCCAACCCAACACAGGAATGCATCCTTCTCTGGGACGGGGGTGGCTCAGTCGGTAGAGCCCAGGCTCGTAATCTGTAGTTCCCAGGTTCGAGTCCCAGCTGGGTCAGCGTTGAGATTTATCTCCACAAAATTCCCCGCCCTGCCCACGGTCAGTAGGGGACACCGATGGCCTTGGAAAGGCCGCCGTCCGTCGGATGGGACGTTAAGCCGTGGCGCCGTGTGCGCGAGAGCCATACCCTGTGCACATTAAAGAACACGCTGGTTGGATGGCCTTGACGGGAGGCTATCATCTGTCTCCCAACAGCTGTTCCAGTGGGTCCCCTCCCCCGACCTTCTCTGAGCCTTCGGGGTCCTTGTGACCTGGCCATTTAGCCCATGGTGTGCAAAAAAATGCCACTTAGAGGTAAAACAATGCAACGTTAAAGAACACGCTGGATGGCCTTGAAGGGAGGCTATCATCTGTTTCCCAACAGCTGTTCCAGTGGGTCCCCTCCCCCAACCTTCTCTGAGCCTTCGTGGTCCTTGTGATCTGGCCATTTAGCCCATGGTGTGCAAAAAAGTGCCGCTCAGAGATCAAACAACCCAACGTTATAGAACACGCTGGATGACCGCTGGATGACCGCTGGCTCCCGTCAAGCGTTATAGAACACGCTTGACGGGAGGCTACCATCTGTATCCCAACATCTGTCCCAGTGGGTCCCCTCCCCCAAACTTCTCTGAACCTTCGGGGTCCATGTGACCTGGCCGTTTATCCCATTCTGTGCAAAAAAAGTGCCGCTCAGAGGTAAAACAACCCAACTCTAAACAGATTACATGAGTAATAGTTCAAAATCGAAATATTTTATTCACATGTTCATCACTGCCCCTAGCATTTATCCTTCCAACTCTCGCAACGAAACTCGAACCTCAAAGAAAGAAAGAGGAATTAATCGGAACAGAGAATGAGAAATTCCTTCTCCAAAAAATGGTTTCATTAGCATTTCGTTCCGAACATCTATTTCGCTGGAAGCGCGCGCAATTTCCCGCCTCGCTGGAGCGCATCATCGTTATTTGGGAATCGTCACTAGAGTCGAAACTTCCGCGGATTTCCTCAGAGGATCCCACACAAAAGGATCCGGTTGACTTTTCAGAATCCGAAAATTCATCGGATCTGGAGGATTTTTTTCATTTGCAGAATCGACAAAGCGGATGAAATCGTTCACTGGGAATCGTTAAACGGATATCAAATCTGTTTGAATAAACAGTTGTAGTGTTAAGAAAAGGTTTTCAGCGGGAATTTTATGGCGTCTGGTACAGTCGCCCAAAAAAGTATCGGAACACTATGGTTGACTACAGAATTCAGAAAAAATAGCTGTCAACGATTTTTTTAGAAATTAGTGATCTGGCAATTTGCGACGACGCTTGCAGTTGTTTCTTAAAAATGCATGTACAGTCGCTCAAAAGAGTATCCGAACACTACGGTTGATTAGAGAATTCAGAAAAAATATCTCACAACGATTTTTTTAGAAATTAATGATCTGGCAACCTTCGTGTCACGTGATTACAGAATTCAGGAAAAATATCTGGAGCGTGTACAGCAACTGTACACGTTCCAGTTACCGTTCAGAGCAAACTGGAGCGTGTGCAGTTACTGCACATGCTCCAGTTTGCTGTGAACGGTAACTGCACACGCTCTATATTTCCGTGAGTGAGCCCACACGATCTAGGTCTTTGTGAGCTCACACGATCCAATGTGCTGTGAACATTAACCGCAACCGCTCCAGTTTGCTGTGAACGGTAACTGCACACGCTCTATATTTCCGTGAGTGAGCCCACACGATTTAGGTCTTTGTGAGCTCACACGATCCAATGTGCTGTGAACATTAACCGCAACCGCTCCAGTTTGCTGTGAACGGTAACTGCACACGCTCTATATTTCCGTGAGTGAGCCCACACGATTTAGGTCTTTGTGAGCTCACACGATCCAATGTGCTGTGAACATTAACCGCAACCGCTCCAGTTTGCTGTGAACGGTAACTGCACACGCTCTATATTTCCGTGAGTGAGCCCACACGATTTAGGTCTTTGTGAGCTCACACGATCCAATGTGCTGTGAACATTAACCGCAACCGCTCCAGTTTGCTGTGAACGGTAACTGCACACGCTCTATATTTCCGTGAGTGAGCCCACACGATTTAGGTCTTTGTGAGCTCACACGATCCAATGTGCTGTGAACATTAACCGCAACCGCTCCAGTTTGCTGTGAACGGTAACTGCACACGCTCCATATTCATTGCATTATATATTCATACGCATTATATATATTAAAAAAAATCCGAACATTATGGTCGATTACAGAATTCAGAAAAAATATCGGGCAACGATTTTTTTTAGAAATTAGTGATCTGGCAACCTTCGTGTCACGTGACACGAAAAGTTGCCAGATCAATGATTTCTAAAAAAAAAAAAATTCGTTGCCAGATATACTTTTTTTAAATTCTGTATTCAACCATAGTGTTCGGATACTTTTTTGAGCGACTGTACAGTCTACAGCAAGAAAATTGCACTACAAATGCTGGTGATGTGAAATAAATTGGAGGATTGGCATTAATGATAGACCTTAGGGATATGTGGAAGTTATAGGAAAAAATAGGTATTTATAATCTTTAAACTAAAATTAGAATGGTTCTTTCTAGGGTTAGTTGGGGCGGGCGTGGCTCAGTCGGTAGCGCGCCAGGCGCGTAACCTGTAGTTCCCAGGTTCGAGTTCCAGCTGAATCAACGTTGAGATTTATCTCCGCAAAATTCCCCGCCCTGCCCACGGTCAGTAGGGGACACCGATGGGCTTGGAAAGGCCGCCGTCCGTCGTATGGGATGTTAAGCCGTGAATCCGTATGCGGGGAGAGCCATACCCTGTGCACGTTAAAGAACACGCTGGATGGCCTTGATTGGAAGCTACCATCTGTCTCCCAACAGCTGTTTCAGTGGGTCCCCTCCACCAACCTTCTCTGAGCCTTCGGGGGTCCATGTGACCTGGCCATTTAACCCATGGTGTGCAAAAAAGTGCCACTCAGGTAAAACAATCGAACGTTAAAGTACACGCTGGATGGCCTTGACGGGAGGCTACCATCTGTCTCCCAACAGCTGTTCCAGTGGGTCCCCTCCACCAACCTTCTCTGAGCCTTCGGGGTCCATGTGACCTGGCCATTTAACCCATGGTGTGCAAAAAAGTGCCACTCAGAGGTAAAACAATCCAACGTTAAAGTACACGCTGGATGGCCTTGACGGGAGGCAACCATCTGTCTCCCAACAGCTGTTCCAGTGGGTCCCCTCCACCAACCTTCTCTGAGCCTTCGGGGTCCATGTGACCTGGCCATTTAACCCATGGTGTGCAAAAAAGTGCCACTCAGAGATAAAACAACCCAACGTTAAAGAACACGCTGGATGGCTTTGAAAGGAGGCTACCATCTGTCTCCCAACAGCTGTTCCAATGGGTCCCCTCCCCCAACCTTCTGTGAGCCTTCGAGGTCCATGTGACCTGGCCATTTAGCCCATGGTGTGCAAAAAAGTGCCGCTCAGAGGTAAAACAACCCAACCCTCAGACTGACTCTACGTGGCACCATGCACTCAACTCTATTCAAAACTTGACACTTCAACTGTGAAGGCCTCTCTTTTGAGTGATTTTGCCCTTCGTCCTTGTTTTCTCAATTCTAAATTAAGGGTGGATCTCTCTGCAGTTTTTCTCTGATGTTCTCAGCTCAGTGTTCCCAACTCCACTCCAAATTAAACCATCCCTTTCCCTTATTGTCTTTGGAAGTTCTTCACCCCAATCACAAAACTTACCTTAAGAAACAAAACATAATTCAGCTAAAAGTGAAAAAGGTCTGAATTAGAGGAAGTAGTAGTAGATTTTCTGTTGGCATGACAACCAGGGTCAGGCCTAATAAGCAGACAATGACGCCTCCATTTCAGACACATGAGGTATGAATTTAATTTCCTTCAACAAAGAATTCGTTGGCTATTCATCAAAGACCATAACCAGAATTAGGAAAATTAATTGATACAAAAAATGAAAATATTCCTTTTTCAAAATAGACTTTCTATATCCATAATTATTTTTTTCAAGCGACAGGCTACACCTGTGGGCATTAATAATCTTCTGAAGAATTGCAAACCGAGACTGAATCGTAACTAGTGAAGAAATTGTGAAAGGTTTTCTAGACACATACCAAGGTCAAACGTACGCCCTTCAGACCGGAAGTGATATCATTCATAACCCCTGCATTATAATTAACCGGTCAATAACGAAACATTACATTTTTAAATTCAGTTGTTTATTATTAAAGGATTGGGTTGGGTTGTTTTACCTCTGAGCGGCACTTTTTTGCACACCATGGGCTAAATGGCCAGGTCACATGGACCCCGAAGTCTCAGAGAAGGTTGGGGGAGGGGACCCACTGAACAGCTGTTGGGAGACAGATGGTAGCCTCCTTTCAAAGCCATCCAGCGTGTTCTTTAACGTTGGGTTGTTTTACCTGTGAGCGGCACTTTTTTACACACCATGGGCTAAATGGCATGGTCACATGGACCCCGAAGGCTCAGAGAAGGTTGGGGGAGGGGACCCACTGGAACAGCTGTTAGGAGACAGATGGTGGCCTCCCGTCAAGGCAGTCCAGCGTGTTCTTTAACGTTGAATTGTTTTACCTCTGAGCGGCACTTTTTTGCACACCATGGGCTAAATGGCATGGTCACATGGACCCCGAAGGCTCAGAGAAGGTTGGGGGCGGGGACCCACTGGAACAGCTGTTGGGTGACAGATGGTAGCCTCCCGTCAAGGCCATCCAGCGTGTTCTTTAACGTTGGATTATTTTACCTCTGAGCGGCACTTTTTTGCACACCATGGGCTAAATGGCCAGGTCACAAGGACCCACGAAGGCTCAGAGAAGGTTGGGGGAGGGGACCCACTGGAACAGCTGTTGGGATACAGATGATAGCCTCCCGTCAAGGCCATCCAACGTGTTCTTTAACGTGCACAGGGTATGGCTCTCCCGCACACGGGGCCACAGCTTAACGTCCCATCCGACGGACGGCGGCCTTTCCAAGCCCATCGGTGTTCCCTACTGACCGTGGGCGGGGAATTTTGCAGAGATAAATCTCAACGCTGACCCAGCTGGGACTCGAACCTGGGAACTACAGATTACGAGCCTGACGCGCTACCGACTGAGCCACCCGTGCCCCTATTATTAAAGCGAGGGAGAGAGTCGTTTGTAATTCGACAGAACCCTATCTGATAATAAAATCAACTTTTGGAATAAATAGAAGAACTTAACGCCTGTAGCCAAGACCAGATCTGGAAAAAATTTGCAAGGGAGAATCTCAATTGAGTCGTAAACTGGGGGGGGGGGAGGCAAGACGCGGATTTCTATTTTAGTGTAACATTTTGCCCTTTCATGGTTTTTAAAAAAATTATTCAAAAATGCCCGGAATACGCGTTGGTTTAATTTCAGCATCCCGCTTAATAGCATTCTTAAAAGGGATGGATGGATCTTTGCCCTTCAATTCCAGCCCTTCAGCTCCGCAAAACTCTCAGCCCTGCCCACGATCAGTAGGGGACACCGATTGGCTTGGAAGGGCCGCCGTCCGTCGGATGGGACATTAAGCCGTGGCTCCGTATGCGGGAGAGCCATACCCTGTGCACGTTAAAGAACACGCTGGTTGGCCTTGACGGGAGGCTACCATCTGTCTCCCAACAGCTGTTCCAGTGGGTCCCCTCACCCAATCTTCTCTGAGCCTTCGGGGTCCATGTGACCTGGCCAGTTAGCCCACGGTGTGAAAAAAACTACCGCTCAGAGGTAAAACAACCCAACTTTAAAGAACACCCTGGATGGCCTTGACGGGAGGCTACCATCTGCCTCCCAACAGCTGTTCCAGTGAGTCCCCTGCGCCAGGCTCGTAATCTGTAGTTCCCAGGTTCGAGTCCCAACTGGGTCAGCGTTGAGATTTATCTCCGCAAAATTCCCCGCCCTGCCCACGGTCAGCAGGGGACACCGATGGGCTTGGAAAGGTCGCCGTCCGTCGGATGGGACGTTAAGCCGTGGCCCCGTGTGTGGGAGAGTCATACCCTGTGCGCGTTAAAGAACACGCTGGATGGCCTTGACGGGAGGCTACCATTTGTCTCCCAACAGCTGTTCCAGTGGGTCCCCTCCCCCAACCTTCTCTGAGCCTTCGGGGTCCATGTGACCTGGCCATTTAGCCCATGGTGTGCAAAATAGTGCCGCTCAGAGGTAAAACAACCCAACCCAGTGGGTCCCCTCCCCCAACCTTCTCTGAGCCCTTGGGGTCCTTTTGACCTAGCCATTTAGCCCATGGTGTGCAAAAAATGTACCGCTCAGCGGTAAAGCAGCCGAAACAACAACAATTCGTACCAAAACGGGCAGTTGATTTACAATGGGCGAACCAAATGCCAAGAATCAATTGGGTGTGATGAGTATTTTTCCTTTTCCCATCATTCAAGTAAAAAAAAAATCTTCCTCCGAAGTCTGCCTTTCCTTTTCGGAGTCTTGGGTGCGTGACACGATCGTCTTGTGACGTCAGCAGCAATCAGAGCGCGCCTCACGAAACAGAAACGACGATCATTCGGAGAATGGTCGGCGTTTTGACGCACCGAGCCACTGGGTTCGAGGATTTTTTTATTTCTCTCTTTTTTTCGCGACTCCTGTTCGACGAGCCTTGTCCCTCTACTTTCCCGCCGGGCAGAGAAGACATCTCGTCAGCCAAGTTCCAGGAGATGCTTCTGGCCCCGTTATCGAAACACGAGCTGAAAAATAATTTTTTTAAGCATCCAACGCAATTGAAGCTCTTTCAGTTTCTGACGTTGGGATTATTTGTTTCGTATCAACTTCATATCTAATAAATTTAGATTTGGTTCTATGATGAGTTAAAACTCGTTTTCATAAAGATTTTAATGTACTGTGGGGCGGGGGTGGCTCAGTCAGTAGCGCGCCAGGCTCGTAATCTGTAGTTCCCAGGTTTGAGTCCCAACTGGGTCAGAGTTGAGATTTATCTCCGCAAAATTCCCTGCCCTGACCACGATCAGTAGGGGTCACCGATGGGCTTGGAAAGGCCGCCGTCCGACGGATGGGACGTTAAGCCGTGGCCCCGTGTGCGGGAGAGAGCCATACCCTGTGCACGTTAAAGAACACGCTTGATGACCTAGACGGGAGGCTACCATCTGTCTCCCAACAGCTTTTCCAGTGGGTCCCCTCCCCCAACCTTCTCTGAGCCTTCGGGGCCCTTGTGACCTGGCCATTTAGCCCATGGTGTGCAAAAAAGTGCCGCTCAGAGGTAAAACAACCCAACGTTAAAGAACACGCTGGATGGCTTTGACGGGAGGCTACCATTTGTCTCCCAATAGCTGTTCCAGTGGGTCCCCTCCCCCAACCTTCTCTGAGCCTTTGGGTTCCTTATGACCTGGCCATTTAGCCCATGGTGTGCAAAAAAAGTCCCGCTCAAAGGGTAAAACAACCAACCAACACCATACCCTGTGCACGTTAAGGAACACGCTGGATGGATTTTTGGTAGTTGTCATAATTGATCTTGATAAGGCCTTTGATTCGATAGATCACAACGCACTTTTATATAAAATTAGGAAATTAAAAATATGTGGTAACATTTATAATTTTCTTTTACATTTTATTAGAAAGAGATCTTATAAAGTAAAATTAGGAAATAATACTTCTACATCAAATAAATTACTAAATGGTCTTGTACAAGGAGATATATTATCCCCGCTTCTTTTTAACCTATACTTAAATGATATTCAGAAAATTTTTAAACCAGAAATAAAATTTGGAACATATGCAGACGATTTAATCTTCTGGACATTCCATGAAAATATAGATGTAATACAAAAAAGAATACAAGACACAATTAAAAAAGTAAACAATTACTGTGAAAATTGGAATCTAAAAATTTAAAATGAAAAAACTGTCATTTCATACTTTCACCCTAATAGAAAACTACCAGAAGATTTCATAATTAAAATAAATGAAAAAAATATAAATATCGTAAATCATTTTAAATATCTAGGAATTCACTTTGACTCAAAATTGAACTGGAATAAATTTATTGCAGAAGCTAAAAACAAAGCAACCAAGCTTTATCATTTTCTAAGATTTCTTGGCAACTCAAAATGGGGATGTAATCAAAAAAAAACCTATTATTATACAATTCTATTATTCTACCCAAATTTACTTATGGAATTGAACTGATATATTACTTAACAAAAAAAAATTATAAAACTTTAGAAAATATACAAATAAAAATTTTAAAATTCTGTTTAGGTTTATTACAAAATACAAATAAATTAAATATTTATGCAGAAACATCCATACCTCCATTGGAAATAAAAAAAAAATATCTCTTACATAATCTTTTATTTAGAATAGTATTAAAAAACAATGATCACCAATCATTGATAAAATAAATGAAAATTTTAATGATAACATTATAAACCTATTTAACGATAAAGAACAATTAAAACATATTATACAAAATAATCTTAGTGTTGACAAACAAATTTTGGCTCCTTTTTGGAAGTTTTGTTTCCCTATTTTGGAAACTGAAGTTAAAGGAATTACATCTAAAAAATATATAGAGAAAGAAAACCTAAAAAAAACCTAAAGAAAACCTAAAAAATTTGGCGGAACTTCACATTGAAGAACAATACAAAGATTTTATACACATATACACGGATGGTTCAGTGAATGCTGAAAACAACAATTCATCTCGAGCATATTATTGCCCAATAACAAATTATGAATTTCAATTTAAACTAAATAAATTAAATCCAATAATTATAACAGAACTAACTGCTATAATATTAGCCATTCATTGGGAACTTTACTTTAAAGGTAAAAAGATTGTAATTTTTACTGATTCAAAAACTTCTATTGATACTATATTTCGGGGCGGGGGTGGCTCAGTTGGTAGCGCGCCAGGCTCGTAATCTGTAGTTCCCAGGTTCGAGTCCCAGCTGGGTCAGCGTTGAGATTTATCTCCGCAAAATTCCCCGCCCTGCCCACGGTCAGTAGGGGACACCGATGGGCTTGGAAAGGCCGCCGTCCGTCGGATGGGACGTTAAGCCGTGGCCCCGTGTGCGGGAGAGCCATACCCTGTGCACGTTAAAGAACACACTGGATGGCCTTGACGGGAGGCCACCATCTGTCTCCCAACAGCTGTTCCAGTGGGTCCCCTCCCCCAACCTTCTCTGAGCCTTCGGGGTCCATGTGACCTGGCCATTTAGCCCATGGTGTACAAAGAAGTGCCGCTCAGAGGTAAACAACCCAACGTTAAGGGGCGGGGGTGGCTCAGTCGGTAGCGCGCCAGACTCGTAATCTGTAGTTCCCAGGTTCGAGTCCCAGCTGGGTCAGCGTTGAGATTTATCTCCGCAAAATTCCCCGCCCTGCCCACGGTCAGTAGGGGACACCGATGGGCTTGGAAAGGCCGCCGTCCGTCGGATGGGACGTTAAGCCGTGGCACCGTGTGCGGGAGAGCCATACCCTGTGCACGTTAAAGAACACACTGGATGGCCTTGACGGGAGGCCACCATCTGCCTCCCAACAGCTGTTCCAGTGGGTCCCCTCCCCCAACCTTCTCTGAGCCTTCGGGGTCCATGTGACCTGGCCATTTAGCCCATGGTGTGCAAAAAAGTGCCGCTCAGAGGTAAAACAACCAAAACAACCGATACTATATTTCAAAATCCAAATAATAATAATTTTAAAGTTCTAATAAATGATATCCTTATTTTAACAAAACAACACATAGAAAATAATAATAAATTGTATATTCAATGGGTGCGAGCTCACACTGGTATTGAACACAATGAAAAGAGTTGATACATTGGCAAAAGATGCAATATATCTTAATAACACTATGGAATCATTAATATTTATAAACATAATTAAAAATAATAATAAAATAAAATTACTAGAAGAAACACAAAACTAGTATGATTTAACTGCTATAGATACTCGTAGACATAACATTTCAAATAAAATTACAACCTTTAAAAACTCTGGATTGAGCAAAAAAGAGAACACTATTATACTAAGAATAAAAGTAAATGTTGCAATAACAAAACCATTTTTATTTCACTTGAAAAAAGTAAACTCTCCTAACAGCACAATATGTAATCAATATGAAAATATTGAACATTTAATATTTCATTGTAAAAAATATAAAACAGAAAGAGAAAAATACTTCTCCAACTTAAAGAATTATAATGTTAACATGTTCTCATTTAAAAGCATTTTGGAACCTGAAAACAAAAATCTGAAAAGAAAGTTCTACAAGATTTTAATTTCATATCTAAAAGACATTGATATGTTTGATTTCTTATAAAAAAAAAAAGAAAAAAAATACAATGGACCTTCGTTATAGCGCTGCTCGCTATACCGCGCACTCGGTTATAGCGCGGGCGATGTTCGCGATAAGTTCAAACATGTTTATACAGGTCCGTGCGGCGTTAGTGAGTATCGCATTTTATTGTTACTGCGTATTGAGTAATTGTGTATGTATTGAGTTCCTGCATGTATTTTGAATAGTGTTTAATTATTGTATGCATGATGAGTAAAAGAAAAACTTACAGTGTGAAATTTATTGTGTCGCCACCGCGCTGCTCGGTATAACGCGGTTCACCTTATAACGGGGGCGGGGGTGGCTCAGTCGGTAGCGCGCCAGGCTCGTAATCTGTAGTTCCCAGGTTCGAGTCCCAGCTGGGTCAGCGTTGAGATTTATCTCCGCAAAATTCCCCGTCCTGCCCACGGTCAGTAGGGGACACCGATGGGCTTGGAAAGGCCGCCGTCCGTCGGATGGGACGTTAAGCTGTGGCGCCGTGTGCGGGAGAGCCATACCCTGTGCACGTTAAAGAACACGCTGGATGGCCTTGACGGGAGGCTACCATCTGTCTCCCAACAGCTGTTCCAGTGGGTCCCCTCCCCCAACCTTCTCTGAGCCTTCGGGGTCCATGTGACCTGGCCATTTAGCCCATGGTGTGCAAAAAAGTGCCGCTCAGAGGTAAAACAACCCAACCCAACCCACCTTATAACGCGGGTGTTGTTTCCCGCCCGACATGCGCGTTATATCGGGGGTCCACTGTATATATATTTAACTTGTGACTGAATGAGTCTGCATAGTAATTATCTATGTAGGAATATTCATTTGTTGAGTTTCTTTCAATTCAATTCTCTGCAGTGGATCCCCTTCCCCAAATCTTCTCCCTTCATCATCGGGGTTCTTGTGACCTGGCCATTTAGACCATGGTGTGCAAAAAAGTACTTCTCAGAGGTAAACCGAGCCCCAAAGGAACAAACACAGAGGAAATTGAGGGATCTATTCTGATGGTAAAGAATTCCATGACTTGCCCGAGTTTCTACTGCACAGTTGACATTTAGATTTAACTTCTTATTCATGTAGTTATTCACTGTAGTTGTTCAGCAATATTTTGAGCATTTTGAAGCATCCTAGAAATATAAATTTCATTGTTTCAATGAATAATGTCAACCATGGTGGGGATTTTTTCTGCTAGTTTCAAAAACTCCTTTAAAGGCATTTACGCGAAGTATCGCCTGACTCTAAGAGCAGATGATATTTTTCACTGTGATCGTGCAGGTAATCTTTAATCCCTGCGAAATGCATTCTGCGTCGAATTGTATAGGCCTTGTATTATACATTAAGAATATTGTAAAAGTTTTATTAATGTCATTGTTTGTTTGTTACACGTTACATTCCAATGAGATTTCCTTCTTCAGGCTTTCTCAATACAAAATTTTGATCTGAACATTATATTAGTTCAAGATTCTTGAATTTAGGGATTGTGCGGCAGTGAAGACACTGACCCCAGCGATTTGTCTCCTACTGCTCCAAGAGCTAGGGATGGCTCCTAATCTCCAATTACCATAATCGAATCACAGGGTTCAGATTTATTTCAAAAATTTTGACACATCAATTGGTACTCCAATGGACTGCACCAATTGGCACTGCAGTTGAACACCAACTGGCACTGCAATGGACCACACCAATAGGCACTGCAATGGACCACACCAATAGGCACTGCAATGGACCACACCAATTGGCACTGCAGTGGACCACACCAATTGGCACTGCAATGGACCACACCAATTGGCACTGCAATGGACCACACCAATTGGCACTGCAATGGACCACACCAGTTGGCACTGCAATGGACCACACCAGTTGGCACTCCACCACACCAGTTGGCACTCCACCACACCAGTTGGCACTCCATCACACCAGTTGGCACTCCACCACACCAGTTGGCACTCCACCACACCAGTTGGCACTCCACCACACCAGTTGGCACTCCACCACACCAGTTGGCACTCCACCACACCAGTTGGCACTCCACCACGCCAGTTGGCACTCCGCCACGCCAGTTGGCACTCCACCACGCCAGTTGGCTCTCCACCACGCCAGTTGGCTCTCCACCACGCCAGTTGGCACTGCACCACACCAATTGGCACTTCAATGGGCCACACCAATTGGTACTGCACCGCACCAATTGGCACTTCAATGGGCCGCACCAATTGGCACTGCAATGGGCCGCACCAATTGACCCTGCAATGGGCCGCACTAATTGACAGTGATTTATGTCTAAAACCAACACCTGACCTGTGACCAAAATGAGCCACCGATGGGCTTGGAAAAGCGCCAACTATGGGATGGGATCTTGAGCCGTGGCAGTGCGACTCCTTCCGCCAACCTTCTCTCAGCAGTAGGGTTCCTTGTGACGTGGCTATTTAAACAAATTGGCGCAAAAAAGTGCCGCTCGCAGATTAAACAATCCAATTTTGTAAATAATTATTAGAATGAATTAACATTGCACTTATGCAATTTATTTTTCTCGTTTCCTGTCTCACGGGAGTTTCGCTCACAAACTGTCAAAAGGTGTCAACAGTTTTTCCTCCGGAATTTTTCTACTTCCGGTGCCATTCGTCTGGAAATGTCGAGTTTTATCAAAAAAAAGCGACATTTGATTCTCATGAATTGAGGGGGGGGGGGGAATTTATTCTACAAAACAACATTTGTGTGTATTTAAATCCAAATAGTGAAAGCTTAATGCGAGTTTTAAAAAAAAAATGCATAATTTTTTTTTTTAATTTATTTTCAGGGTGACCTTGTTTGGTTTGACCCCGGCATTGGGTATCTGTTGCCAGGAGAAGTGGTCGATTTCTCGCGACCAGCACAGGTCATCACAGTTCAAGCTCTCATCAGCGGAAAGGTAAAAGAGCTCAAATGCTCCTTCTATCTATCTATCTTGTTCTCTTTCCATCTCTCTATCTTGTTCTCTTTCCACCTCTCTATCTTGTTCTCTTTCCATCTCTCTATCTTGTTCTCTTTCCACCTCTCTATCTTGTTCTCTTTCCATCTCTCTATCTTGTTCTCTTTCCCTCTATCTTGTTCTCTTTCCCTCTCTCTATCTTGTTCTCTTTCCATCTCTCTATCTTGTTCTCTTTCCCTCTCTCTATCTTGTTCTCTTTCCATCTCTCTATCTTGTTCTCTTTCCCTCTCTCTATCTTGTTCTCTTTCCCTCTCTCTATCTTGTTCTATTTCCATCTCTCTATCTTGTTCTCTTTCCATCTCTCTATCTTGTTCTCTTTCCACCTCTCTATCTTGTTCTCTTTCCCTCTCTCTATCTTGTTCTCTTTCCCTCTCTCTATCTTGTTCTCTTTCGCTCTCTCTATCTTGTTCTCTTTCGCTCTCTCTATCTTGTTCTCTTTCGCTCTCTCTATCTTGTTCTCTTTCGCTCTATCTTGTTCTCTTTCCACCTCTCTATCTTGTTCTCTTTCCACCTCTCTATCTTGTTCTCTTTCCCTCTCTCTATCTTGTTCTCTTTCCCTCTCTCTATCTTGTTCTCTTTCGCTCTCTCTATCTTGTTCTCTTTCGCTCTCTCTATCTTGTTCTCCTTCGCTCTCTCTATCTTGTTCTCCTTCGCTCTCTCTATCTTGTTCTCTTTCCCTCTCTCTATCTTGTTCTCTTTCCCTCTCTCTATCTTGTTCTCTTTCCCTCTCTCTATCTTGTTCTCTTTCGCTCTCTCTATCTTGTTCTCTTTCGCTCTCTCTATCTTGTTCTCTTTCGCTCTCTCTATCTTGTTCTCTTTCGCTCTCTCTATCTTGTTCTCTTTCGCTCTCTCTATCTTGTTCTCTTTCGCTCTCTCTATCTTGTTCTCTTTCGCTCTCTATCTTGTTCTCTTTCGCTCTATCTTGTTCTCTTTCGCTCTCTATCTTGTTCTCTTTCCATCTCTCTATCTTGTTCTCTTTCCCTCTCTCTATCTTGTTCTCTTTCCCTCTCTCTATCTTGTTCTCTTTCGCTCTCTCTATCTTGTTCTCTTTCCCTCTCTCTGTCTTGTTCTCTTTCGATCTCTCTATCTTGTTCTCTTTCGCTCTCTCTATCTTGTTCTCTTTCGCTCTCTCTATCTTGTTCTCTTTCGCTCTCTCTATCTTGTTCTCTTTCGCTCTCTCTATCTTGTTCTCTTTCGCTCTCTCTATCTTGTTCTCTTTCGCTCTCTCTATCTTGTTCTCTTTCTCTCTCTCTCTCTATCTTGTTCTCTTTCGCTCTCTCTATCTTGTTCTTTTTCGCTCTCTCCATCTTGTTCTCTTTCGCTCTCTCCATCTTGTTCTCTTTCGCTCTCTCTATCTTGTTCTCTTTCGCTCTCTCTATCTTGTTCTCTTTCCCTCTCTCTATCTTGTTCTCTTTCGCTCTCTCTATCTTGTTCTCTTTCGTTCTCTCTATCTTGTTCTCCTTCGCTCTCTCTATCTTGTTCTCCTTCGCTCTCTCTATCTTGTTCTCTTTCCCTCTCTCTATCTTGTTCTCTTTCCCTCTCTCTATCTTGTTCTCTTTCCCTCTCTCTATCTTGTTCTCTTTCCCTCTCTCTATCTTGTTCTCTTTCGCTCTCTCTATCTTGTTCTCTTTCGCTCTCTCTATCTTGTTCTCTTTCGCTCTCTCTATCTTGTTCTCTTTCGCTCTCTCTATCTTGTTCTCTTTCGCTCTCTCTATCTTGTTCTCTTTTGCTCTCTATCTTGTTCTCTTTCGCTCTATCTTGTTCTCTTTCGCTCTCTATCTTGTTCTCTTTCCCTCTCTCTATCTTGTTCTCTTTCCCTCTCTCTATCTTGTTCTCTTTCCCTCTCTCTATCTTTCTCTTTCGCTCTCTCTATCTTGTTCTCTTTCCCTCTCTCTGTCTTGTTCTCTTTCGATCTCTCTATCTTGTTCTCTTTCGCTCTCTCTATCTTGTTCTCTTTCGCTCTCTCTATCTTGTTCTCTTTCGCTCTCTCTATCTTGTTCTCTTTCGCTCTCTCTATCTTGTTCTCTTTCCCTCTCTCTATCGTGTTCTCTTTCGCTCTCTCTATCGTGTTCTCTTTCGCTCTCTCTATCGTGTTCTCTTTCGCTCTCTCTATCTTGTTCTCTTTCGCTCTCTCTATCTTGTTCTCTTTCGCTCTCTCTATCTTGTTCTCTTTCGCTCTGTTCTCTTTTATCTCTATCTGATTGAGCAGCAAATGTTTTGTGAAGTTTCGAATGTATAGTATACTTTTTTTGAGGTTTCTGCTCATCAACAAATTTTCTGTAAAGCTTCGAATGTGTAGCATACATTTTTTGTTGCTTCTGCTCAGCAGCACATTTTTTGTGAGGCTTTTGTTATTGAGCAGCAAATTTTATGTGAAGCTTCGAATGTGTAGCATACTTTTTTTTAGGCTTCTGCTCAGCAGCAAATTTTTTGTGAGGCTTTGCTTATTGAGCAGCAAATTTTATGTGAGGCTTTGCTGATTGTGCAACGAACTTTTTGTCAGCCTTCGACTGAGCAGCAAATTTTTTGTCAGCTTCTACTGGAAAGTAAATTTTTGTCACGCGTCGACTCGGTATCATATTTCTTGAGAGGATTCTACTGGATAGTAGTAGGGGGCGGGGGTGATTCAGTCATTCTCGCGCCAAGCTCGTAATCTGTGGTTCTCAGGTTCGAATCCCAGCTGGATTAGCGTTAAGATTTATCTCCGCAAAACTCCTCGCCCTGCCCACGGTCAGTAGGAGTCACCACTGGGCTTGGAAATGCCACCGTCTGTCTGATGGGACGTTCATCCATGGCCCCCATGTGCGGGAGAGCCATACCCTGTGCATGTTAAGGAATATACTGGATGGCCTTGATGGGAGGCTACCATCTGTCTCCCAACAGCCGTTTCAGTGGGTCCCCCCAACCTTCTCTGAGCCTTCGGGTCCTTGTGACCTGGCCATTTAGCCCATTGTGTGCAAAAAAAGTGCCGCTCAGAGGAAAAACAACCCAATACAACTGGGAAATAGATTTCTTGTGAGACTTGGATGAGGAATCAGATTTTTTTTATGAAATTGGGTGGGCAGCAGATTTTTTATAAGGTTGGACTGGGCAGCAGATTTTTTATAAGGTTGGACTGGGCAGCAGATTTTTTATAAGGTTAGACTGGGCAGCAGATTTTTTGTGAGGTTGGACTGAGTAGTAGATTTTTTTGTGAGAGTGGAGTGGGCGGTAGATTTTTTATGAGGTTGGACTGGGCGGTAGATTTTTTATGAGGTTGAACTGGGCGGTAGATTTCTTCTAAGATTGGACTGGGCGGCAGATTTCTTCTATTTTTGGACTGGGCGGCAGATTTCTTCTGTGGTTGAACTGGGCGGCAGATTTCTAAGGTTGGACTGGGCGGCAGATTTCTTCTAAGGTTGGACTGGGCGGCAGATTTCTTCTAAGGTTGGACTGGGCGGCAGATTTCTTCTAAGGTTGGACTGGGCAGCAGATTTCTTCTAAGGTTGGACTGGGCAGCAGATTTCTTCTAAGGTTGGACTGGGCGGCAGATTTCTTCTAAGATTGGACTGGGCGGCAGATTTCTTCTAAGGTTGGACTGGGCGGCAGATTTCTTCTAAGGTTGGACTGGGCAGCAGATTTCTTCTAAGGTTGGACTGGGCGGCAGATTTCTTCTAATGTTGGACTGGGCGGCAGATTTCTTCTAAGGTTGGACTGGGCGGCAGATTTCTACTAAGGTTGGACTGGGCAGCAGATTTCTTCTAAGGTTGGACTGGGCGGCAGATTTCTTCTAAGGTTGGACTGGGCGGCAGATTTCTTCTAAGGTTGGACTGGGCGGCAGATTTCTTCTAAGGTTGGACTGGGCAGCAGATTTCTTCTAAGGTTGGACTGGGCAGCAGATTTCTTCTAAGGTTGGACTGGGCGGCAGATTTCTTCTAAGATTGGACTGGGCGGCAGATTTCTTCTAAGGTTGGACTGGGCGGCAGATTTCTTCTAAGGTTGGACTGGGCGGCAGATTTCTTCTAAGGTTGGACTGGGCGGCAGATTTCTTCTAAGGTTGGACTGGGCGGCAGATTTCTTCTAAGGTTGGACTGGGCGACAGATTTCTTCTAAGGTTGGACTGGGCGGCAGATTTCTTCTAAGGTTGGACTGGGCAGCAGATTTCTTCTAAGATTGGACTGGGCGGCAGATTTCTTCTAAGGTTGGACTGGGCGGCAGATTTCTTCTAAGGTTGGACTGGGCGGCAGATTTCTTCTAAGGTTGGACTGGGCGGCAGATTTCTTCTAAGGTTGGACTGGGCGGCAGATTTCTTCTAAGGTTGGACTGGGCGGCAGATTTCTTCTAAGGTTGGACTGGGCGGCAGATTTCTTCTAAGGTTGGACTGGGCGGCAGATTTCTTCTAAGGTTGGACTGGGCGGCAGATTTCTTCTAAGGTTGGACAGGGCGGCAGATTTCTTCTAAGGTTGGACTGGGCGGCAGATTTCTTCTAAGGTTGGACTGGGCGGCAGATTTCTTCTAAGGTTGGACTGGGCGGCAGATTTCTGCTAAGGTTGGACTGGGCGGCAGATTTCTACTAAGGTTGGACTGGGCGGCAGATTTCTACTAAGGTTGGACTGGGCGGCAGATTTCTTCTAAGGTTGGACTGGGCGGCAGATTTCTTCTAAGGTTGGACTGGGCGGCAGATTTCTTCTAAGGTTGGACTGGGCGGCAGATTTCTTCTAAGGTTGGACTGGGCGGCAGATTTCTTCTAAGGTTGGACTGGGCGGCAGATTTCTACTAAGGTTGGACTGGGCGGCAGATTTCTTCTAAGGTTGGACTGGGCGGCAGATTTCTTCTAAGGTTGGACTGGGCTGCAGATTTCTTCTAAGGTTGGACTGGGCGGCAGATTTCTTCTAAGGTTGGACTGGGCGGCAGATTTCTTCTAAGGTTGGACTGGGCGGCAGATTTCTTCTAAGGTTGGACTGGGTGGCAGATTTCTTCTAAGGTTGGACTGGGCGGCAGATTTCTTCTAAGGTTGGACTGGGCGGCAGATTTCTTCTAAGGTTGGACTGGGCGGCAGATTTCTTCTAAGGTTGGACTGGGCGGCAGATTTCTTCTGAGGTTGGACTGAGCAGCAGATTTCTTCTGAGGCTTTGAATGAGCAGCAAATCTTTGATGAGGCTCCTACTGGGAACTATGTTTTTTTAGTCTCCATGCTGTCCTGTTATTTTGTGAAAGTGTTTTCTTCTATTTCAAAGAGTCCTGTAATGTAACAAAAAACGAAAGTATCTCAGTGTTTAAAAAAATTATCTTTGTGAATTTCAAAGAAATATTTTTATTATTCCTTAGACTATAACTTAGACTTTTTGTTATTAATTGACATATTTTTATTTCAGCCCCAGAACTTCACATTGCATAATCTTGAAAATGTAAAGAAAAGACAAGATTTAGGACAAGATGGTTTCGACGATATGATCGAACTAGTGTAAGTTGAAATAGATAATTGTCATCCTTCCATGGACGGACGCAGAGGCGGGGGGGGGGGGGGGCAAACGGGGCATTACATAAATAATTACATCAAAGAAAATTTAAATTCTCCGAATGGAACGATCTGAAGTAGGGGAAAGAATACTTAAAGGGGGTTACTATGGCAACTAGTTAAGTGTTTTTTTTTTCTTCTGCGAAATTATTTCTTTTGTAAATTACTTCAAGCGAAAAAACTGAGAACCAGTTATTCTCTGGAACAAATCTCAAATGATTTCATGGATCATTTTTTATTTTTAATAAATTCTTTACGACAAATTACATAGCAGTTTTCAAGACCCACTTAGAGCAGACATTCGGGTTTGAAGAATTAGACAACCGGCCATTAATAGAAGAGAGCGAAGAGGTAATGATAAGAGGGTGTTTCACTGAGGAAAATCTTGAACTTCAAAAAGAAATGAAGAAGAGATTAATGTAATTTAGAGAAACGATGATTTGGTTACAATGTTTTTTTATCGCGAATGTTCCAAGTGATTTCAGTCTACAGCTGGGTAATGTTGACAGCGAGAAAAAATAGCGCCACAAAACCAGAAAAAAATAATTTTTCCGGGAAAAATGCACAGAATTACTCAATTTCATGCCTAAGCTCTTGGGGTTTATTTCGTTTATGATATACTTCAGATGAACCACGCAGGAAAATGGGCGGGGGTGGCTCAGTCGGTAGCGCGTCAGGCTCGTAATCTGTAGTTCACAGGTTCGAGTTCCAGCTGGGTCAGCGTTGAGATTTATCTCCGCAAAATTTCCCGCCCTGCCCACGATTAGTAGGGGACACCGATGGGCTTGGGAAGGCCGCCGTCCGTCAGATGGAACATTAAGCCATGGACCCATGTACAAGGAGAGCCATACCCTGTGCACGTTAAAGAACACGTTGGATGGCCTTAACGGGAGGCTACCATCTGTCTCCCAACAGCTGTTCCAGTGGGTCCCCTCCCCCAACCTTCTCTGAGCCTTCGGGGTCCATGTGACCTGGTCATTTAGCCCATGGTGTGCAAAAAAGTGCCGCTCAGAGGTAAAACAGCCCAACGTTAAAGAACACGTTGGATGGCCTTGACGGGAGGCTACCATCTGTCTCCCAACAGCTGTTCCAGTGGGTCCCCTCCCCCAACCTTCTCTGAGCCTTCAGGGTCCATGTGACCTTGCCATTTAGCCCATGGTGTGCAAAAAAGTGCCGCTCAGAGGTAAAACAATCCAGCATTAAAGGACACGCTGGATGGCTCGACGGCAGGCTACCATCTGTCTCCCAACAGCTGTTCCAGTGGGTCCCCTCCCCCGACCTTCTCTGAGCCTTCGGGGTCCATGTGACCTGGCCATTTAGCACATGGTGTGCAAAAAAGTGCTGCTCAGAGGTAAAACAACCCAACGTTAAAGAACACGCTGGATGGTCTTGACGGGAGACTACCATCTGTCTCCTAACAACTGTTGTTCCAGTAGGGCCCCTCCCCCAACCTTCTCTGAGCCTTCGGGGCCCATGTGACCTGGCCATTTAGCCCATGGTGTGCAAAAAAGTGCCGCTCAGAGGTAAAACAATCCAACTTTAAAGAACACGCTGGATGACTTTGACGGGACGCTACCATCTGTCTCCCAACAGCTGTTCCAGTGGGTCACCTCCCCCAACCATCTCTGAGCCTTCGGGGTCCATGTGACCTGGCCATTTAGCCCATGGTGTGCAAAAAAGTGCCGCTCAGAGGTAAAACAACCCAAACAACAACCCAATTACTTTTATTTCATCATCATCATCATATACAATTTATAACATAGAAAAATATGAGAACTCAAAAACCACATGGTTTTTCTGGGCCACTAATGAAACTAATACAAAAACCAAATAACGACTTACTCACTACAAAGATTACAAATAATATGTGCAATTTTTCCGATACATGTACAATAAATTTCTGCTTTACACTTGAATATTAACATAGGTGTAACATCTTCCAAAGAAAAGAGAAAGCTTTTTAAATTCTGCTGGAACATATTCAAGTTTTTTTCACTTCTAATTTCAAGAGACCAACTGATTGAAGATTTTAGGTACGATATTAACTTTTTGATTATTAACTTTTGCGATTATTTAACTTTTTGGAAATCTACGACCAAGATAAGCCCTGACTTAAAAGGGGGGAGGGCTTATGTTTAATTTACACATATCTTCCCTACCACTGGCATAGGGAGGCCAGTGTTCGATTCCGTAGCAAAGAATGGATGCTCTACTGAGGTCTCTTTCCTTACATGCCTTTTGGCTTATTATATTGATAGGCCCCTCTCAGAATTCTGTGTCAAGCAGCTACTTGAGGCTAAATTTACTTTTTATTCTTTTGTTAATGAAATTCCCTTTGCTAATATTTCTACACTCAATCAGCTCCGTGCTGGTGAAACGGTTTGGAGATTCCACGAGCTCAGCAATCTGCAGTTCCTAGATTCCAGATCGGACACATTTCTCCTTTCAGAGAAGGTTTTTCGATTGGTCTCCACATTTTCATTTATCAGCGCGTGTTTTGGTATCTCTCGCGCAAGGAGACGTCATTGAGGAAATATCTTTTTCTCAATGATGACTGCTCCCAGTCATCTGTACTCTCTTGGCTCTCTATCAGTCCGCCTCTATCCATTCCTCACTCTTTCTCTTTCCAGTCTATCCGCCTGCCTGTCTGTCAATCTGCCTGTCTCTGCTCGTCTGGCTGCCTCTTCCTGTCCGTCTGTCTCTTCCCAGTCTCTCTGCCTGTCTCTGCTGATCCCTTTGCTTGTTCATCAAGCTCCTTGTCTCTTGTAGCACGTCAGTCTGTTTGAAACCGTTAGGCCAGATATTTTTAAAACAGGATTTTTATTCAAATATCCTAACTATAAAAATCCTAACTTTTAAAAATATCTGGCCTAAATCACAGAATAGAACTTTGCAAATTATTTTGTGTAGTATCTGTGTACTTTATTTTTTCCTGTCATTTATCTAACAATACAATTGAATGCCTTTGCAATGACCTTCACAATGAATGCATTTGGAATGACCTTCACAATTGAATGCCTTTGCAATGACCTTCACAATGAATGCCTTTGGAATGACCTTCACAATGAATGCCATTGCAATGACCTTCACAATGAATGCCATTGAAATGACCTTCACAATGAATGCCTTTGCAATGACCTTCACAATGAATGCCTTTGCAATGACCTTCACAATTGAATGCCTTTGCAATGACCTTCACAATGAATGCCTTTGTAATGACCTTCACAATGAATGCCTTTGCAATGACCTTCACAATTGAATGCCTTTGCAATGACCTTCACAATTGAATGCCTTTGCAATGACCTTCACAATGAATGCCTTTGCAATGACCTTCACAATGAATGCCTTTGCAATGACCTTCACAATGAATGCCTTTGCAATGACCTTCACAATTGAATGCCATTGCAATGACCTTCACAATTGAATGCCTTTGCAATGACCTTCAAAACTGAATGCCTTTGCAATGACCTTCACAATTGAATGCCTTTGCAATGACCTTCACAATTGAATGCCTTTGCAATGACCTTCACAATGAGTGCCATTGTGTGTGAAGCACTCAATTTACATACTTTAATCCTGGAAGCAATTTTTGTTTATATTTTCTTTTTCTCCTTCAGCGACTTAAACGAGGCATCCTTGTTATGGAATTTGAAAATTCGATACGATAAAGAAATGATCTACGTAAGTAAAAAGTTTCCTGTACTAAAAATCAGACCTCAAATTGTTGTATTTACAGATAAAATAGTTATAAGGATTTCTGCTCATGCTTTTTTTTTGAAAAACAAGAGTGATTAAAATCCCTTGCGTAATTCTTGTTAATTTCAAAGAAAGTCGAATTCAGCAAGCAATTTAATCATTTGCAGTTTCATTTCGTGTCTGTTTTGTAGAACTATTTAAGATGCTCCTGTTTTGTTTTTCTAATTGGATGGGGCGAGGGCGGCTCAGTCGGTAGCGCGCCAGGCTCGTAATCTGTAGTTCCCAGGTTCGAGTCCCAGCTGGATCAGCGTTGAGATTTATCTCCGCAAAACTCCCCGCCCTGCCCACGGTCATTAGGGGGACACCGATGGGCTTGGAAAGGCCGCCGTCCGTCGGATGAGACGTTAAGCCGTGGCTCAGTGTGTGGGAGAGCCATACACTGTGCGCGTTAAAGAACACGCTGGATGGCCTTGACGGGAGGCTACCCTCTGTCTTTCAACAGCTGTTCCAGTGGGTCCCCTCATCCAACCTTCTCTGAGCCATCGGGGATCTTGTGACCTGGCCATTTAGCCCATTGTGGACAAAAAAATGCCGCTCAGAGGTAAAACAACCCAGCTCACTTCACTCACTCATTCTCTCTACCCTCACTGGCTACTACTCTATCTCTACCCTAACTCACTCTATCTCTCGCCACACTCGCTCCGTCTCTCCCCTCACCGGCTCCGTCTGTCTCTCACTTTTCTCGCTCAGTCTCTCACCTCACTCGCTCCAACTCACCGAGACATTAGGCTGCTTTCCAAAATACCAAGTTCACAGGGCAGGATCCTGGACAGTGCGGAAATAGAAGTACCTCCGCGCTCTTCGATCTTTAATTCCAATTTCTACTTTTTTAATATTTTATTTATTTCCAAAATTTCAAGCAGCAACCATGAGCAATTCCGCTCTTATAAAGTGATTGAGTTAATGCGAATATTTTAAACGACAAATGCCGTTTTCCGAATCAGCTTTTTTCTGTCCTTTGCACTTAAAAACTCTCAGCTGCCATCAGGCCACACTTTTCTAATTTATTCCACTCCATTGCTATAACGATAATAGCAGAACGCTCATAATCCCGCCATTTGCATTCCTCCTAACTGTTCCGTCTCGAGTCGACCCTCCTAGCCGTCGATATGTGGCTGGGGGGGGGGGTCGCGAGAAGAGGAGGCAGGGGTCGTCATTTGAATGTCCGTGACCCCATTCCCCATCGCAGCGATTCCGGTTCACGAACCACCTGCGGAACACAACTCGACAATTAACACAGAATTGATGCGTCGTTAATATTGGTGAAGGTCAAATGATGATGACGATCATCATCATCATGTTTTCCTTCGTCCCCGGCGGGGGTGGAAGATCCGGAAATCACGAACTGAATCGATAACGAGGCGGCGGATCACGCACGACAGCCGGATTAAGAGGAAGATAAGGTGGGAGACTTTCGCTGACGTTTCTAACAGCAAAAAATCGTTTGGCTTTGTTTTCTAGCCTTGACCTTGTCGAGTCCAGCTGATGACCTTCTCAAACCTCTTGGAAAAGAAATATCGGATCTCGTGATTCAATCAGCTGCGTGAGTTAGGTTATTGACTCTGTGATTATGATTTGGATCCTGATGGTTAACCCAGGGGTGTCTACATGACTGCGAAAATGATGCATCGACAGCTCTTGCAGATCAATGATGCATCGACAGCTCTTGCAGGTCAATGATGCATCGACAGCTCTTTGCAGATCAATGATGCATCGACAGCTCTTGCAGGTCAATGATGCATCGACAGCTCTTGCAGGTCAATGATGCATCGACAGCTCTTGCAGGTCAATGATGCATCGACAGCTCTTGCAGGTCAATGATGCATCGACAGCTCTTTGCAGATCAATGATGCATCGACAGCTCTTGCAGGTCAATGATGCATCGACAGCTCTTGCAGGTCAATGATGCATCGACAGCTCTTGCAGGTCAATGATGCATCGACAGCTCTTGCAGGTCAATGATGCATCGACAGCTCTTGCAGGTCAATGATGCATCGACAGCTCTTTGCAGATCAATGATGCATCGACAGCTCTTGCAGGTCAATGATGCATCGACAGCTCTTGCAGGTCAATGATGCATCGACAGCTCTTGCAGGTCAATGATGCATCGACAGCTCTTGCAGGTCAATGATGCATCGACAGCTCTTGCAGGTCAATGATGCATCGACAGCTCTTGCAGGTCAATGATGCATCGACAGCTCTTGCAGATCAGTGATGCATCGACAGCTCTTGCAGATCAGTGATGCATCGACAGCTCTTGCAGATCAGTGATGCATCGACAGCTCTTGCAGATCAGTGATCCATCGACAGCTCTGCAGATCAGTGATCCTTCGACAGCTCTGCAGATCAGTGAGGCATCGACAGCTCTTGCAAATCAGTGATCCATCGACAGCTCTGCAGATCAGTGATCCTTCGACAGCTCTGCAAATCAGTGATCCTTCGACAGCTCTTGCAGATCAGTGATCCATCGACAGCTCTTGCAGATCAGTGATCCATCGACAGCTCTTGCAGATCAGTGATCCATCGACAGCTCTTGCAGATCAGTGATCCATCGACAGCTCTTGCAGATCAGTGATCCTTCGACAGCTCTGCAGATCAATGATGCGACAGCTCTTGCAGATCAGTGAGGCATCGACAGCTCTTGCAGATCAGTGATCCATCGACAGCTCTTGCAGATCAGTGATCCTTCGACAGCTCTGCAGATCAGTGATCCTTCGACAGCTCTGCAGATCAGTGATCCTTCGACAGCTCTGCAGATCAATGATGCGACAACTCTTGCAGATCAGTGAGGCATCGACAGCTCTTGCAGATCAGTGATCCATCGACAGCTCTGCAGATCAATGATGCGATCAGTGAGGCATCGACAGCTCTTGCAGATCAGTGAGGCATCGACAGCTCTTGCAGATCAGTGAGGCATCGACAGCTCTTGCAGATCAGTGAGGCATAGACAGCTCTTGCAGATCAGTGAGGCATCGACAGCTCTTTGCAGATCAGTGATGCATCGACAGCTCTTTCAGGTCAGTGATGCATCGACAGCTCTTTCAGGTCAGTGATGCATCGACAGCTCTTGCAGATCAAGGATGCATCGACAGTTCTTGCAGATCAGTGATCCATCGACAGCTCTTGCAGATCAGTGATCCATCGACAGCTCTTGCAGATCAGTGATCCATCGACAGCTCTTGCAGATCAGTGATCCTTCGACAGCTCTGCAGATCAATGATGCGACAGCTCTTGCAGATCAGTGAGGCATCGACAGCTCTTGCAGATCAGTGAGGCATCGACAGCTCTTGCAGATCAGTGATGCATCGACAGCTCTTTCAGGTCAGTGATGCATCGACAGCTCTTGCAGATCAAGGATGCATCGACAGCTCTTGCAGATCAGTGATCCATCGACAGCTCTTGCAGATCAGTGATCCATCGACAGCTCTTGCAGATCAGTGATCCTTCGACAGCTCTGCAGATCAATGATGCGACAGCTCTTGCAGATCAGTGAGGCATCGACAGCTCTTGCAGATCAGTGAGGCATCGACAGCTCTTGCAGATCAGTGATGCATCGACAGCTCTTTGCAGATCAGTGATGCATCGACAGCTCTTTCAGGTCAGTGATGCATCGACAGCTCTTGCAGATCAAGGATGCATCGATCGCTGCGACAGGGGAAGCCAACTGCGTCTCAGGTGTACGTGCCGAAAGGAAATGAAGACCCGCGTCTCGTACTGACGGGGCATGAGCTGATGTCGAAAACAAACTATAAACAAAATATCGAATTTTTTTCTCTCGTTAAACACATGAAAGCAAAATATAGAAGAATACCCAATGACCTATCAAAATATTAGAGAATTTTTTCATGTTATGGGAATCTAAATTTGTAGCTCTTTAACTTCTAAAATATTGTTACGACAGATGAACGTGATACAGCGAGTTTTTAATAAACGTAACACGAAAGCTCGTGTATGCTTCTGCGTGAGATTTATTTTAGCCAACGATTTGGTACAGAACCGATCTATTATTGTTTTTACCTCTGAGCGGCAATTTTTTTGCACACCATGGGCTAAATGGCCAGGTCACAAGGACCCCGAAGGTTCAGAGAAGGTTGGGGGGAGGGGACCCACTGGAACAGCTGTTGGGAGACAGATGGTAGCCTCCCGTCAAGGCCATCCAGCGTGTTCTTTAACGTTGGATTGTTTTACCTCTGAGCGGTGAGGCGGGGGTGGCTCAGTCGGTAGCGCGCCAGGCTCGTAATCTGTAGTTCCCAGGTTCGAGTCCCAGCTGGGTCAGCGTTGAGATTTATCTCCGCAAAATTTCCCGCCCTGCCCACGGTCAGTAGGGGACACCGATGGGCTTGGAAAGGCCGCCGTCCGTCGGATGGGACGTTAAGCCGTGGCCCCGTGTGCGGGAGAGCCATACCCTGTGCACGTTAAAGAACACGCTGGATGGCCTTGACCGGAGGCTACCATCTGTTCTCCCAGCAGCTGTTCCATTCTTCTCTGAGCCTTCGGGATCCATGTGACCTGGCCATTTAGCCCATGGTGTGCAAAAAAGTGCCGCTCAGAGGTAAAACAACCGAACGTTAAAGAACACGCTGGATGGTCTTGATGGGAGGCTACCATCTGTCTCCCAACAGCTATTCCAGTGGGTCCCCTCCCCCAACCTTCTCTGAGACTTCGGGATCCATGTGACCTGGCCATTTAGCCCATGGTGTGCAAAAAAAGTGCCTCTCAGAGGTAAAACAACCCAACCATAAAATTCCTTGTTTTTTTTTTTCCATTATGTTCCACACTAAAATAAATATTCCTTTAAAATCCTTTTTTATTCGTATTGTGTTATCATTTGCTTAAAGAATTTGTTTATTATTATTAATAAATAAAATAAATCCCCCCCTCAAGCAGCTGCTTGCCACAGAGGTCTGACAGGAACCTGTCAGTTTATATGCCATAGTAGAAGGTCCGTGAGGATGGTAGGACCTCGGCAGAAAAACAACACAAACATTCATGCCTTACCCGGGGCTCGAACCCAGGTCCCTTAGATCAGTAGCCAAGTGCGCTAACCACTCGGCCACGGGATGGATCTTGTGTAATAATCTGAAGAAAAAATGTTATCTTCTAAATGCGGTGTAACACCTAAAAAATAAACATTTTTCTCAATTTCTACTTTTTTAAAAAGATCACACTTTCCAGATTTAACAGTAATTACTTTTAAACCTAAATATATTTATACTCAAAACTATTTCTTAATTCAATTTAAAAAAAAAACAGTACTGAAACTTGGCAGCACGTGCTTTGAATGCAATGCAGAATAACCCACTAAAAAAAACTTAAATATTAACTTTTAACTTTAACATTCTCAGTAATCTGAATTTTTTTCCCCTTCGATTCGCCTGTTAACTTTCCTCGTCTTCCCGTGACGAGCGGACTTCCGACATAGCCTCGCGCTGTGACGTCAGCTCCGATCTCGCCCAAGTTGCCCTGCCACATTCCAACCTCGGTCGAAGCTGGCGAAGTGTCCGATTGACCCACAGAACAACCAGAGGGGTGTACAGGCGGCTGGCTCGCCCCTCGAGGCCACAGCCGCGTGCTTTCTGGAAGAGAGAAGTGGACGACGGATTCCGATTCCGTTTTTCCGCTTCTTCTACAATTCAGTTACGTCACATGTCTCGAGGGGAACTGTCCCTTCGAGACTTTGAAATTCAATCGCTTTGATGATCATAACGCCCGAAGACGGTGATTGTGTTGGCAGGTATTGATTTTCTGAGAAAAAGGGCCCGTCCTACCCGCACTAGAATCTATGAAGGAAATGTTGACCGTTTTGACCTTCAGGGGTGGGGAGGAACTTACCCTCGGGGCAAGTATTTCGTCTTCATTCATGACAGAAGCTCTTTCATTGCGCTTGCGCATAACTAGATCCGCCTACACCGGAAGAAACTTAAGTCTTGAAGATATTGATTCAACAAGTGAACATGGAGGCCCTACCAAAATATTAAGAGAATTTCCATGTTTATGCCAATGGGGATCTGACTTTGGAAGCTGTGTTACTTTTAAAATGCGCATTTTATTCAAATATGTGACTCAGGGTTGGGTTGTTTTACCTCTGAGCGGCACTTTTTTGCACCATGGGCTAAATGGCCAGGTTACATGGACCCCGAAGGTTGGGGGAGGGGACCCACTGGAACAGCTGTTGGGAGACAGATGGTAGCCTCTCGTCAAGGCCATCCAGCGTGTTCTTTAACGTTGGGTTGTTTTACCTCTGAGCGGCACTTTTTTGCACACCATGGGCTAAATGACCAGGTCACAAGGAACCCGAGGGCTCAGTGAAGGTTGGGGGAGGGGACCCACTGGAAGAGCTGTTGGGAGACACATGGTAGCCTCCCGTCAAGGCCATCCAGCGTATTTTTTAACGTGCACAGGATATGGCTCTCCAACACACGGGACCACGGCTTAACGTCCCATCCGATGGACGGCGGCCTTTCCAAGAACCATCGGTGTCCCCTACTGACCGTAGGCAGGGCGGGGAATTTTGCGGAGATAAATCTCAACGCTGACCCAGCTGGGACTCGAACCTGGGAACTACGAGCCTGGCGCACTACCGACTGAACCACCCCCGCCCCAACCTCAGCAGAAAAACAAGCATCCATGCATTACTCGGGCTCGAACCCAGGTCCCTCTGATCCAGTAGCCAAGCACGCGAACCACCCGGCCATAACTTTTAAATACTGAAGGAATATTATTGAAAATCGAGATTCAAATAGATTCGATCACGATCTTTAATTTATCTTCAGGCATATTTTAGGAGCTTAGAGTTTTGAAAATAGATCCCCATTCACATGGAAATTCTCTAATCTTTTGGTTGGGCAAGACAGATAAAAAAAATTATCACTATATTATGGAAAATATTAGGATATTCCCACATTACGTAATTGCAAAGCCATATTCGAAGCATTTCTTTAAAATGAACAAAAATTAAATCATTACACAAATTTCTAAAAATTACGGTTATTTTAGTGAGAATTATTGTGACTTTTCAACTTTGGATTTACTTGAGAAGTACAATTTTTATTGGAATGTCCAGCTCGGGGGGACCAAAAAAATTGCATTTTATATGTGGATCAGTGAGCAGCTCTAAAAAAAAGCATCTTCATCATCATCATCAAGCAGCCATGGGCTACGGAGGTCCAACCAGACCGTGCAGTTTAATTCTCCAAGCAAGTCTGTCCTGAGCTACATCTACTGCATCTGGCCACTGCACACCAATTCTAACAAGGTCCTGTTTGACATTGTCTGCCCACCGCATCCTAGGTCTCCCCTTCTTTCTGAGGCCTTTAGGCACACTGTTCGTAACCCTATTCGCCAATCTATAATTATCCATACGTGCAACATGGCCAAACCAACGGAGTCTCTCTCTGCACAATATGCTGCTTAAAGGAGGTTGCAGACTCCTTTGCCTAACCTCATCATTAGTTACAAAGTTGAACCACCTTATATCCAAGATACTGCGTAAGCATCTGGAATCAAAAGCATCTAGTTTCCTGTTATCTTGTTTACAAGGTGTCCAAGTTTCGCTACCATAACTAAACCTAGAAAGAACCAAACTATTATACAGTCTAATTTTAGTCTTTAGGTGTATAAGCCTATTTCTCCACACTCTCCATAGATTCTTAAAATTCCCGGCAGCAATTCCTATTCCTGTTAATCTCATGCCGCACATCACCAGTATCTGTTACATAGCTCCCAAGATAATTAAACTGTGACACCAGCTCAAGACTGCAACCAATCAGATTAACTGAATCACAGCCTGCCTGACCAATTTTCATCACTTTAGTTTTCCCTCTGTTTATAACCAAACCTACTCTACTGCCAGTCTCATCAACAGCTCGAATGAAAGAGTTCATCTCATCAACATCATTTGCCAAAAGGGCTAAATCATCAGCATAATCTAAATCAGAAATTTTCGTATCTCCAGCCCATTTAAGGCCAAAATCTTTCCCTTGAAGTGAATTTCGCATAACATAATCAATAACCAAACTAAAGAGAAAAGGAGACAAAATGCACCCTTGTCAAACACCAGAAATAATCCTAAACCAATTGCTACAAGCCTTACCAACTCTCACACACGACTCAGTGTTACTATAGAGAGCTTTCATTATGTTAACTAACTTGTCTGGTATACCATATGATCTCACAATCAACCACAAATTATGACGATCAACAGAGTCGAAAGCCTTTTTGAAATCAACAAAGCTAGAAACCAAAGGTTTCTGAAACTCTAAACATTTCTCAAGAATCTGCCTAAGTGAAAATATCTGATCCACACATCCCCTACCACTTCTGAATCCACATTGCTCATCACGCAATTGCCTGTCAACCAGATTCTTAATTCTATTAAGCACAATCATGGAAAGAACTTTACCTGGAACAGAGAGTAGGCTGATACCTTTATAGTTATCGCAAGAACTGCGATCACCTTTTTTGGAAATAGGTATAACAATAGCTCTGGTAAAATCCTTAGGAACCATGCCTTTATCATAAAAGAGATTCAGAATTTCAGTCATCCAAGTGGTAACCGAAACATTCCCAGCTCTAAGCATTTCGGTAGTAATTTCATCTACCCCTGGGGATTTATGAAGTTTAAGTTTAGAAACAGCCAAAATAACTTCAGATTGTGTTATAGGGCCAACATTAAAGCCACCAATGCATCTATCATCAGTGCAAACAATGGGAGTAGAACTAACCAAATTGTTTAGAACATCACTGATTTTTTCTTGCATATCCCTGGAGTTTGTAATTTAGGATTCCCTTCCGATTTATTAGCCAGTACATTTTATTTAACTTTTCGACTTTCCATTTAAGTTACATTTCAGTGCTTCTCTGCAACACATTTTTTAAAGAGTACCTGCAATCCTTTCATTTTGGAGTGAAATATTTTGTCATCCATTTTTTAAGTATTTCGTGTAGTGAACTTTGTAGTGAATTTCCAAATATTTTTTAAGACTAAACGGAAAAGCAAAACAGAATATTGTTTTATCTTCTGTCGGCTTATAACACGTGCAGTATTCCTATCTTTTGTACTTTGTTCTTTTATCGTTGTTTTTAAAGCTTTTTAAATCAATTTAGAACACTTTTATTAAATATATATTTTACCTTACAGACTTATACTGGTAGTATTTTGGTAGCTGTGAATCCTTATAAAATGTTTGATATTTATGGACTAGAAGTGGTGAAAAAATATGAAGGACAGATTCTAGGAACCTTACCTCCGTAAGTATATAAGAATTTGAAAAATAAATATATAGAAAATATTTTACCTTTATATTAGTTCTTTAATATTTTTTCAAATATAGTTGTTTACTATGCATATGTTACTAAGTTTTTATACCATTAGGGTTCTTCAGTTTTTGGTCAAAAGTTTTCATTATTCGTTATTTTTTTAATATATATTTCATATTTAGCGACATCAGTTTTAATATTTAAGCGGATGTTTCAAAACGACTAGACGGCAAGTAGAGATCTGCAAACCTCACTAAAAAAAACAACTAATAAATCTCAGTTTCAAGATTTATTTCTTTCTGTAATCTTAAAAACATTTGAGAAAATATTTTTGTTTTCTCAAAACTTTAAGAAAAATAAACCACGTATCCTCAATCAGGTATTGAGGCATTTCTATATTTTTGGAATATATAAAGTCGCAAATTTCCACACATCAGTAAAAAATATACCTTCTTTATTTAAAACTCTCACTAGTGGTAGAGATTTTAATAATATTTATCAAAATCTCGATTTTTTTTTCCCCCACAATTCTTTAAATATTTTTAAAATTCATGCAAGTTGAAACAGATCGCATAATTGCTATTCATAGAAATTGGGCAGAAAAACAAATCGAAACAGAAAAAAAAATTGTTAAAACAAATCTTTTTCCAAAATATAATTTTAGAAGGTGTTTTTATCGAATCTTTTTGAAAAAAACTTCCTCGAACACCGTGGGACGGGGTGGCACAGTCGGTAGAGCGCCAGGCTCGTAATCTGTACTTCCCAGGTTCGAGTCCCAGCTGGGTCAGCGTTGAGATTTATCTCCGCAAAATTCCCCGCGCTGCCCACGGTCAGTAGGGGACACCGATGGGCTTGGAAAGGCCGCCGTCCGTCGGATGGGACGTTAAGCAGTGGCTCAGTGTGCGGGAGAGCCATACCATGTGCACGTTAAAGAACACGCTGGATGGCCTTGACGGGAAGCTACCATCTGTCTCCCAACAGCTATTCCAGTGGGTCCCCTCCCACAACCTTCTCTGAGCCTTCGGGGTCCATGTGACCTGGCCATTTAGCCCATGGTGTGCAAGAAAGTGCCACTCAGAGGTAAAACAATCCAACATTAAAGAATACGCTGCATGGCCTTGACGGGAGGATACCATCTGTCTCCCAACAGCTGTTCCAGTGGGTCCCCTCCCCTAACCTTCTCTGAGCCTTCGGGGTCCTAGTGACCTGGCCATTTAGTCCATTGTGTGCAAAAAACTGCCTCTCAGAGGTAATACAACCGAAAACAACAACAACCCCTTACCCCTAAAGGAAATTGTATTTTTCTAATGAAATTTTACCACTTACATTTTCACACTCTTCCATTAATTTCTGATTTCCACTATTAATTGATGCAAAAGTCTTAAAAATTTAAAAACTTTCTCCATTTTGAGAACGAGCACTGCACACTCTTCAAGGGACGATGTGATTTCTTCCAGTTTGACTTTCAGACGATACAATAATATTTGCAGCAATAGATGAATGATAGGAGCTGATCATAACGATTTCTTCCGTTTCTTAAGACTGCTCCCAAGCTGTTGGATCCATTTCCTTAATCCCTGGCTTTATAAATCGCGTGTTCCTCAGAGATGAAGGCCTTTGATGGATCTCGTAACAGATCATCATCCATTTGGCACGGAACTCCGTATCATCTATTTCCGGATGAGAAATCAAGGAGATTTAATCACTTTCATCTTTTCAAAATGTTTCCGTGTTGTGTGGCATGTTAAGGAAAGAATAAAAAAAAAATTTTTAATTAGATCTTGTTACGTTTGGTAATTGCAAGAACTTGACTGATCTGGAAACAGCAGATTGCGGCATTCAACAACATCTACAACCGATTTCATTTAATGACACCAGATTTGAAATCTGCAGTTCCCAATTTCGAGTCTCAGCTGACACAGATCTGAGATTAATCATCGCTGAACCCCACCCTCAGAAATGGGACGTTAAGACGCGTGTAAGACTGCCAGACGTTGTGCAAGTTAAAGAACACGCTGGATGGTCTTGACGGGAGGCTACCATCTGTCTCCCGACAGCTGTTCCAGTGGGTCCCCTCCCTCAACCTTCTTTGAGCCTTCGGGGTCCTTGTGACCTGGCCATTTAGCCCATTGTGTGCAAAAAAGTGCAGCTCAGAGGTAAAACAACCCAACGTTAAAGAACACGCTGGATGGCCTTGACGAGAGGCTACCATCTGTCTCCCAACAGCTGTTCCAGTGGGTCCCCTCCACCAACCTTCTCTGAGGCTTCGGGGTCCATGTGGCCTGGCCATTTAGCCCATTGTGTGCAAAAAAGTGCAGCTCAGAGGTAAAACAACCCAACGTTAAAGAACACGCTGGATGGCCTTGACGAGAGGCTACCATCTGTCTCCCAACAGCTGTTCCAGTGGGTCCCCTACACCAACCTTCTCTGAGCCTTCGGAGTCCTTGTGACCTGGCCATTTTGCCCATGGTGTGCAAAAAAGTGCCACTCAGAGGTAAAACAACCCAACTCTCAGTAGGGGGACACAGATGGGATTGGAAAGGCCGCCATTCGTCTGATGGGACGTTAAGCCGTGGTCCGTATGGGGGAAAACCATACCCTGTGCACGCTAAAGAACAAGCTGGATGGCCTTGACGGGGTTCTACCTTCTGTCGTAATAGCCTCTCCAATGAGTCACCTAACTTCTGAGCCTTCGGGGTCCTTGTGACCCTGCCATTTAGCTCATCGTGTGCAACTTTCAGTTCCATAATTGTGGGAAAAAATCTGACGCTCAGAGTTACAACTACATACCTTCCATGTTGTACGTTACTTGAAGAATCATAAAAAAAAAACCACCTCAAACAGTGCTTTCCATGAAGTCGAGACCTCAATAGAAAGACAACACAAACATCCCTACTCGGGGGGGGGGGGGGGGGCTCAGTCGGTAGCGCGCCAGGCTCGTAATCTGTAGTTCCCAGGTTCGAGTCCCATCTGGGTCAGCGTTGAGATTTATCTTCGCAAAATTCCCCGCCCTGCCCACGGTCAGTAGGGGACACCGTATGGGCTTGGAAAGGCCGCCGTCCGTCGGATGGGACGTTAAGCCGTGGCCCCGTGTGCGGGGAGCCATACCCTGTGCACGTTAAAGAACACGCTGGATGGCCTTGACGGGAGGCTACCATCTGTCTCCCAACCTTCTCTGAGCCTTCGGGGTCCATGTGACCTGGCCATTTAGCCCATGGTGTGCAAAAAAGTGCCGCTCAGAGGTAAAACAACCCAACGTTAAAGAACACGCTGGATGGCCTTGACGGGAGGCTACCATCTGTCTCCCAACAGCTGTTCCAGTGGGTCCCCTCCCCCACCCATCTCTGAGCCTTTGGGGTCCTTGTGACCTGGCCATTTAGTCCATGGTGTGCAAAAAAGTGCCGCTCAGAGGTAAAACAACCCAACGTTAAAGAACACGCTAGATGGCCTTGACGGGAGACTACCATCTGTCTTCCAACAGCTGTTCCAGTGGGTCCCCTCCCTCAACCATCTCTGAGCCTTCGGGATCCATGTGACCTGGCCATTTAGCCCATGTTGTGCAAAAAAGTGCCGCTCAGAGGTAAAACAACCCAACGTTAAAGAACACGCTGGATGGCCTTGACGGGAAGCTACCATCTGTCTCCCAACAGCTGTTCCAGTGGGTCCCCTCCCCCAATCTTCTCTGAGCCTTCGGGGTCCATGTGACCTGGCCATTTAGCCCATGGTGTGCAAAAAATGTGCCGCTCAGAGGTAAAACAACCCAACAACCCTCAAACAGTGCTTTCCAGGAAGGCGATCCCTCAATAGAAAGACAACGTAAACATCCCTACTCGGGGCTCGATCCCAGATGTCACTTGTCAGCAGCCAAGCGCGCTAACCATTCAGCCACGGGACGGCTGAATAATCCCTCTCAAAATAGAAATAGGCCACTAAAGAAATTTCAATTTTTTTTCTTCGAATTACGAATGAAAACTGTCTGAGCGAACGACCACCTCTGCCACGGTCCTCTGATTGATATGAAAGGAAAGAACTGTCCACGAAACAAATACCGTTGCCATTTCTGCAAATGGAATTACATAAATCACTTTGAGAATATCTCCCTTTACGACTACTCAAGGAACTGGAAGTCACACATCGTAATGAACGGCATGAGCGTAGAGGATAGTGATATGTCACTGTCCATCAAGCAACAGGGTCAGTATTTAAAAAAAAATCCTTCTCTGAGGTATTCATTTATGTAACGGATCGGACGTAGAACAAACTGCGGGAGCAGCAGCCGACACATACCATTAATTGTCTGAGGCTTGATAAACAAAGGTCCAGATCTAGGTTACCAGTGGCACAGTCGTGGGACAATCTGGGATCACTGCTGGTTTGAAAATGGTACCTTGCTTTGGGGGATTAACATTGATATTGAAAGAGGCAGTTGTTCGTGTAATGACGCTGTGAAACATTTCTTGTTGAACAGCTATTGTGCGGAGATAATTTGTTGCTTTTTTTTTTCAGACATTTGTTTGCCATTGGAAGTTCAGCTTATGGAAAAATGAGCAAGGACAATGAGAATCAGGTGGTCGTCATAAGGTGAGTCTCGTGCATTCCTTCATTTCCAAACAAATGTTAATTTCACAGATGTAGAACAAAGGAAATGTTCTTCATTCGAAACTGAGACAGAAATTTTGAGTTCAAACTTTTTTACTTATCCTATAATAATTACAGTCGTTTATTCTAAGTACTTTAATGAACTTAAATGCTTCTGATATGAAACAGTTTTATGATCAGTGATTTTAAAGTTGTTTATTCTGCAATTAAGATAGTTTCATTGATAGTTCTGCAAAAAGAATTGATTTAGTTTCAGTTTCCAGGTTTGCTTTTAAGATTTGTAGAGATAGTAATTTAAAATTGTATAAAAGTCTTAAAGGTTTTGCTCCTGTGGGTAAAGTTAGCTAATATTACAGTCATGTAACCTTAGTATTATTAATGGGCAATGAGTATATACCTTAATACTATTTTACAGTTTATGTGCAACTCATTTTTAAAGTTCATTTTTCCTAATATATAACTGTACTTTTTCCACTTTTCTTCATGTGTTTTAGCGAAATAACAGCCAGAATTATTTTGTTAGAACTTATTTCAAGCTCGTTGGAAACAAGGGGCGGGGGTGGCTCAGTCGGTAGAGCGTCAGGCTCGTAATCCGTAGTTTCCAGGTTCGAGTCCCAGCTGAATCAGCGTTGAGATTTATCTCCGCAAAATTCCCCGCCCGGCCCACGGTCGGTAGGGGGCACCGATGGGCTTGGAAAGGCCGCCGTCCGTCGGATGGGACGTTAAGCCGTGGCCCCGTGTGCGGGAGAGCCATACCCGGTGCACGTTAAAGAACACGCTGGATGGCCTTGACGGGAGGCTACCATCTGTCTCCCAACAGATGTTCCAGTGGGTCCCCTCCCCCAACCTTATCTGAGCCTTCGGGATCCACGTGACCTGACCATTTAGCCCATGGTGTGCAAAAAAGTGCCGCTCAGAGGTAAAACAACCCAACCCTCGTTGGAAACAACCACTAATCTGGTTCAATTTATTGCTTAAAAACTAAAATTTAAATATCGGAATCAATACCTTCGTTAATAATTTAAAATTTTCGTTATATTTTAGTATAAATTTAACCCTCATTAGATATCCAACCATTTAAACAAGTACTAATAATTATATCGACTAGTCAGATATTGAAAATGGCACAGGAAACTCGGCCATTTTTTTTCTGAGCATTAAACAAATAGTAAAGACAGAATCTTAACTTTTAGAGTTTTCCCGAAATGTTGTTTCAACAAAAATATCAAGTTACATCAAACCGATGACTAAACTAAGTTTAATATAAAAATTTTAAAATGAGTCTTATTTGGTTAAGATTTTAGAGTGAGTGACAAAGTTCTTAAATTTCGATTTCGTTAATTCTCTGATTTCTAGAACTTAATATTAATGAAAATATTTTATTGATTAAATATAGAAATTTATTTCGCTTAGCGTGGCCGTTTTTCTGTAACTGTATTATTTTTAAAATTACGAAATTCTTAACCTCAAAGGCTCGTAATCTGTAGTTCCCAGGTTCGAGTCCCAGCTGGGTCAGCGTTAAGATTTATCTCCGCAAAATTCCCCGCCCTGCCCACGGTCAGTAGGAGACACCGAAGGGCTTGGAAAGGCCGCCGTCCATCGGATGGGACACTAAGCCGTTGTCCCGTGTGCGGGAGAGCCATACACTCTGCACGTTAAAGAACACGCTGGATGGCCTTGACGGGAGGCTACCATCTGTCTCCCAACAGCTGTTCCAGTGGGTCCCCTCCCCCAACCTTCTCTGAGCCCTTGGGTTCCTTGTGACCTGCTTATTTAGTCCATGGTGTGCAAAAAAGTGCCACTCAGAGGTAAAACAACCCAACCCAATCATATTTAAGAAGTTATTAAATCTGAATTCGAATCCCAATTCACCTAACATAAGTCTCGTTCTAGTGCAATACTAAACGAGTGTGTATTTCGCAACTCGGATCCATTTTCTGTTAAAGATTGCCACATAAATTGAAAATCCCTTTCACCTTACGAACGTGTTCTACCCAAGTTCTTTAAACTTGTTTCCGTTATAAAAAAAGTTTCGCTTCTAAATTGTTTATTTCCGATTGTGTTCGAATGATTAATTTTTTTTTAATTCTCCTTCTGGTGCCTAGTGGCGAGAGTGGAGCCGGGAAGACGGAGAGCACGAAACTGATCATGCAATACCTGGCAGCGGTGAATAAGTCTCCGAGCAATCTGATCACCGAGCAGATCCTCGAGGCCAATCCGCTTCTGGAATCGTTCGGTAATGCCAAAACCGTTCGCAACGATAACTCCAGCAGATTCGGAAAGTACATGGAAGTTCACTTCAAAGAGTGAGTATCACGAGGCGAAAAAAAGTTTTAAAGGAAAAACCAATTTATTAATATGTAAACACTTTAATGATTACTAGTAATTCCAATTGAAAAATAAAAAAAATAAGTACGTTTTTTTACTTACCTTGTTTATCCTTCAATCCCTGTATACCTGTCCGTTTTCTACCACATAAAACATTAACTATCTGGTACAGCTCTCTGCTGTTGTGCTGTCTAACTGCTTCCTCGGCTTTGTCAGCCAAACCATGAAGCCAAAGATTCTTATCAGCAGCTAACTGATCTTTTACACGTTTATTAAGGTCTCTGTAATGCTTTCTATTAGGACTAGTAGGGTATTGATTAAGAACATTCTTGCAGTTCTTTCTTTCCGAAATAAGCTCAAGCGCCTTATCACTCAGATAATTCTGTCTCTTCTGCTCCTTTTTTCCTAAAAGAGTACTGTTAGTGTCCGAAAAAGCCTGTTTAAAATGATCCCATTCTTCCTCAACTTCAGTAGTAAGCATACCATGACTTATTATTATTTTATTATTAAGTAAGTTATTTTTTATTCAGTACTTAATTAAATTTAAAATTTAATTAAGTACTGAATTAATACTTACACAGGGTATAGCGTGCACGCCACAATATCTCCAGAGCCGTCTTAAGGGATATGAACACTGGCCCCCCCCTATTCTACACGAATAACGCCCTATTCGAATAAATAATATTTCACTAGGTTTAACAGCACCCTCTAATGGTGGAAAAAATCAAATTTTTTAAACGAAAATTGCAAACGATCTATTCGTTCTAGAAATTCAAAATTTTTGTCGTGAAATGTGAAGGTCATGAAAATAGCATTGACCGAATGATTTGTCCTCTTAGCCCCGGGGGTGGGGTAGAAATTGCAATAGCATTTATTTTAAGAGATCAAGGAAACGTCCTTTGTGTTGTTTAAATTCTAATAAAATATTAACTACAGAAAAACCTCTGAAAAATTGTTTAAAATCCGACATATTTGCAAAATAAATCATTTATGAATCCGTAAATATTAAGAAAGCAATCCTGCACTCAGATCTCCAATCACAATTCGTGTTTAAGAATATCCTTCTTTTACCACTTTTCTCTTTCTTTTTTACCTTCTTTTAGCCGTCCCATGGCCGAGTGGTTAGCACGCTTGGCTACTGATCTAAGGGACCTGGGTTCGAGCCCCGGGTAAGGCATGGTTGTGTGTGTGTTGTTTTTCTGCTGAGGTCCTGTCATCCTCTCAGACCCTCTACTATGGCATATAAACTGACAGGCTCCTGTCAGACCTCTGTGGCAAGCAGATGCTTGAGGGGGTATTTATTTTTTTACCACTATCAAACATTGGCGCTGCAGAAAGTAAACTATAATCGTCTGCCATTCCCGAAGGTATTTTGTCTCAAAATTTCTATCCCATTTTTCCACTTTGGCGAATAATTCTCATTTGTTTACATTAAAGAAATAGAGACGTTGTGTCCAACTGTAACAACTAGCACTATCTTTTGTCCGTTAATAAGTGTTTATAGAAGGAAATAATTTCAACTATTAGACAAAAAAATTAAAGTTTTTCTACAAAACTGCTCAACCATATACCTAAAATCTGGCCCATATATCTAAAATCTGGCCCCAGGATAACAGGATTTTAAAGAATCTACTGTATTTTCAATGTTACAAAGGGCTAAACGCGGAAAATAGAAAAAATTTTATTTTTATTTAAAGAGCATCTCATTTTCGCCAGAGGTCCAATCGGTTTCCTGGGGGCGGGGGTGGCTCAGTCGGTAGCGCGCCAGGCTCGTAATCTATAGTTCCCAGGTTCGAGTCCCAGCTGGGTCAGCGTTGAGATTTATCTCCGCAAAAATTCCCCGCCCTGCCCACGGTCAATACAGGACACCGATGGGCTTGAAAAGGACGCCTTCCGTCGGATGGGACGTTAAGCCGTGGCCCCGTGTGCGGGAGAGCCATACCTTGTGCATGTTAAATAACACGCTGGATGGTCTTGATGGGAGGCTACCATCTGTCTCCCAACTGTTCCAGTGGGTCCCCTACCCCAACCTTCTCTGAACCTTCGGGGTCCATGTGACCTGGCCATTTAATCCATGGTGTGCAAAAAAGTGCCGCTCAGAGGTAAAACAACCCACAACAACCCCACCCCCAACCTTCTCTGAGCCTTCGGGGTTCACGTGACCTGGCCATCTAGCCTACGGTGTGCAAAAAAGTGCCGCTCAGAGGTAAAACAATCCAACGTTAAAGAATACGCTGGATGGCCTTGACGAGAGGCTACCATCTGTCTCCCAACAGCTGTTCCAGTGGGTCCCCTCCCCCAACCTTCTCAGAGCCTTCGGGGTCCACGTGACCTGGCCATTTAGCCCATGGCATGCAAAAAAGGACCGCTCAGAGGTAAAACAACCCAACGTTAAAGAACACTCTGGATGGCCTTGATGGGAGGCTACCATCTGTCTCCCAACAACTGTACCAGTGGGTCCCTTCCCCCCAACCTTCTCTGAGCCTTAGGGGTCCTTGTGACCTGGCCATTTAGCTCATGCTGTGCAAAAAAGGGCCGCTCACAGGTAAAACAACCCAACCCAATCGGTTTCCATATTTTCTTTGGTCGGGATCTCGAAGGGTAAGGAAAGCAGCGCCCCCACCCCCATTGAAAATGCCACCACGAGTAATGAAAGCCAAAAATTATTAAATTTGTGCATATGTCAAGCGCTTTTTCATGAATTTTTTTTTAAACCTCTAAATTGAAGGCAAAAATGTGACACTGCAATAAATATCAATATTAATATTTTTTTTCTGCTTGATTGCGTCGAGCTCAAGTTTCCTGTATCCGACCCTATCTTCTGTCATCTTTCGACCCTTCATTCTGTTCCTAGACCCATTCCTTCTAAATCTTTAACTTTTTCAATACATTTAATCTGAACTCTCAAATATGCGGCAGATCCTCAAAACCATTTTGTACGATCCTAGAAATCATTTTGTACGATCCTAGAAATCATTTTGTACGATCCTAGAAATCATCTCGTACGATCCTAGAAATCATCTCGTACGATCCTAGAAATCATCTCGTACGATCCTAGAAATCATCTCGTACGATCCTAGAAATCATCTCGTACGATCCTAGAAATCATCTCGTACGATCCTAGAAATCATCTTGCGCGACCCTCGAATATTTTTTTTTGCGGTCTTCGAAATGATTTTTGTGCGGCCGCAAAGAAATACATTCTCTCATAATCATGGTAGAACGCATCAGATGTAGACATTTAAAACCAAAATTTCCTGTGACTAAAAATATATTTGGAATCGCGCGATATATCACCGCCTAATAAGATTAGTTTTTAAATAACAAAACAAATAACTAAAATATGTCTTACGATTATTTTTTTTTCTTATTTCTTTATTACAGCGGAGTAATAACCGGGGCCCGAACGACGGAATATCTCCTGGAAAAGTCGAGAATCGTTACTCAGGTAAGCCTCTCGATAATTCTGTGATCACGAAATGTTGTTTAGAAAATTCTAATAAAATGAACATCATTGGCTTTTATGGCACGAGATTGAAATCGATAATAGCATCGACTTTTGAACTCGGTTATTTCAATGTTAAAATAAACAACTAATCTAAAATGGCCGATTAAAAGCCACAAATCCCCAACCAATTGGAATAAAGGGAATGATGATGATTCAGTCCTCGATCAGAAAGGGGCGGGGGTGGCTCAGTCGGTAGCGCTCCAGACTCGTAATCTGTAGTTCCTGGGTTCGAGTCCCAGCTGGGTCAGCGTTGAGATTTATCTCAGCAAAATTCCCCGCCCTGCCCACGGTCAATAGAGGACACCAATGGGCTTGGAAAGACCGCCGTCCATCGGTTGGGACGTTAAGCCGTGGCTCCGTGTGCGGGAGAGCCATACCCTGTGCACGTTAAAGAACACGCTCGATGGCCTTGACTATCATCTGTCTCCCAACAGCTGTTCCAGTGGGGACCCTCCCCCAACCTTCTCTGAGCCTTCGGGGTCCTTGTGACCTTGCCATTTAGCCCATGGTGTGCAAAAAAGTGCCTCTCAGAGGTAAAACAACCCAACGTTAAAGAACACACTGGATGGCTTTGACGGGAGGCTACCATCTGTCTCCCAACAGCTGTTCCAGTGGGTCCCCTCCCCCAACCTTCTCTGAGCCTTCGGGGTCCTTGTGACCTTGCCATTTAGCCCATGGTGTGCAAAAAAGTGCCTCTCAGAGGTAAAACAACCCAACGTTAAAGAACACACTGGATGGCTTTGACGGGAGGCTACCATCTGTCTCCCAACAGCTGTTCCAGTGGGTCCTCTCCCCAAACCTTCTCTGAGCCTTCGGGGTCCTTGTGGCCTGGCCATTTAGCCCATGGTGTGCAAAAAAGTGCCACTCAGAGGTAAAACAACCCAACGTTAAACAACACACTGGATGGCCTTGACGGGAGGCTACCATCTGTCTCCCAACAGCTGTTCCAGTGGGTCCCCCTCCCCCAAGTCTCCGCAAAATTCCCCGCCCTACCCACGGTCAGTAAGGGACACCGATGGGCTTGGAAAGGCCGCCATCCATCGGATGGGACGTTAAGCCGTGGCCCCGTGTGTGGGAGAGCCATACCCTGTGCACGTTAAAGAACACGCTGGATGGCCTTGACGGGAGGCTACCATCTGTCTCCCAACAGTTGTTCCAGTGGGTCCCCTCCTTCAACCTTCTCTGAATCTTCCAGGTCACATGGACCCCGAATTCGGGGTCCATGTGACCTGGCCATTTAGCCCATGGTATGCAAAAAAGTGCCGCTCAGAGGTAAAACAACCCAACTCAAAAATCGAACTTAAAATCTATAACAAAGATTTTAATCATAAAATAATTCGTGCTCTGAGCTATGAACTCATTTATAGCATAATCCAAAATTTAAATTACATATTGAGGAATAGTTACATTTAGAAAAGAAGAAATTTTAGTCTCTTTGGAATGATTATTCGTTTTTTTTACCGTTTGGATGCGTTTTCCTTTTTGCAAATTGACGAGCATTTGCTTGGAAAAACTGGCTGAATTTTTCATTCGATATTTTGCCTAGGAATAAACCCAAGACTCTTCAATTTGCTGGAAAACCTTTACAACGTGCTATGGACGTTTCTGATTAAAAATTAGTTCACATTTAATTACTTCGAATATATTCTTTTTATTGATGCATATCTTTGAAGGAAATTGTCAAATTTTATTCGTGTTGTGATGATTTGTATTCAAGATGTGATATTAAGTGATCCAGTATTGATTTTTCCATTTGAATAAGTTCAATAGAGTGATCGTTTTCCGGATTTGTTATTCAAATGTTTATTTTTCTCTGTAGGCTGCTGATGAGAGGAATTATCACGTGTTCTACGAAATGCTAACAGGTCTAAGTGATGGCGAAAAGGAGAAATATGGATTGCAATCTGCAGATAATTACTTTTATCTCAATCAGGTAAAGCCAAAATCACCTACAGCAATATAGACGTGTGTGTATATACACCGAAGAGCCAAAACATTATGACCACTGTGTGTTTATGTAAATCGGAACAACTGCAGGTAAATGACGGCGCGTGTGAAGGTCACGAAACGGTAAAAATAACACCTGATACTGAGCGGGGTGGGGGTGCCCAGTCGGTAGCGCGCCAGGCTCGTAATCTGTAGTTCCCAGGTTCGAATCCCAGCTGGGTCAGCGTTGAGATTTATCTCCGCAAAACTCACCACCCTGCCCACGGTCAGTAGGGGACACCGATGGGCTTGGAAAGGCTGTCCGTCCGTCGGATGGGACATTAAGCCGTGACCCTGTGTACAAGGAGAGCCATACCCTGTGCACGTTAAAGAACACGCTGGATGGCCTTGACGGGAGGCTACCATCTGTCTCCCAACAGCTGTTCCAGTGGGTCCCCTCCTCCAACCTTCTCTGAGCCTTCGGGGTCCATGTGACCTGGCCATTTAGCCCATGGTGTGCAAAAAAGTGCCACTCAGAGGTAAAACAATCCAAAACAAAGTGTCCATGCCTTGCTGGGTAAGAGCTGTTTTGGCAGCACGTGGAGGACCAACATCATATTAGACAGGTGATCATAATGTTTTGGCTATTCGGTGTATACGTATATATACAGGACGTTTCTAAAACGTCTAGTCAAACTTTTGGAAAGTGTTCTACAGCACATAACAATGGAAAAACGTTCCTGGTCAAGAAAAGATTTTCTTCCAAGTTAAAGCACAATTTGAGAGTGTAAGGCCTGCCAAAAAGGTACATTGCTAAATAAATTTGCATGTCTGACGGAATAGCAAATGTATGCAAATGATAGACAAAAATTCCACCACACCTGGGTGATTACATTCGTAAATATCCTGTCCTTTAGATTGATAGAGGTGAACCAACTTCATGGCCTGCACGCTCTCACGATTTGAATCCACGGGATTGTTTTCTTATGGGGACACTTTAAGGCTGATGTTTACACTACCATGGTTCCTAATACACAAACTCTGCGGAAAGGATCGTGGATGGTTGTCAGAGAACTGGACTTTTTCAAAAGTCTTCCACAGTCGATGATTCAAAAGTCTTCCACAGTCTTTTTGCAAATGACGTATATGGGGCGTGTTATGCTGCTCAGAGAGGCCATTTCGAACACTTGCTCTGATGTACAGTCGCTCAAAAAAGTATCCGAACACTGTGGTTGATTACAGAATTCATAAAAAATATCTGGCAACGATTTTTTTAGAAATTAGTGATCCGGCAACCTTCGTGTCACGTGACACGAAGGTTGCCAGATCACTAATTTCTAAAAAAAATCGTTGTCAGATATTTTTTCTGAATTCTGTAATCAATCATGATGTTGGGATTTTTTTTTATATATATAATGCGTATGAATATATAATGCAATGAATATGGAGCGTGTGCAGTTACCGTTCACAGCAAACTGGAGCGGTTGCGGTTAATGTTCACAGCACATTGAATCGTGTGAGCTCACAAAAACCTGGATCGTGTGGGCCCACTCACAGAAATATTGAGCGTGTGCAGTTACCGTTCACAGCAAACTGGAGCGGTTGCGGTTAATGTTCACAGCACATTGAATCGTGTGAGCTCACAAAAACCTAGATCGTGTGGGCTCACTCACGGAAATATTGAGCGTGTGCAGTTACCGTTCACAATAAAACTGGAGCGGTTGCGGTAATTTTCACAGCACATTGGATCGTGTGAGCTCACAAAGACCTGGATCGTGTGGGCTCACTCACGGAAATATTGAGCGTGTGCAGTTACCGTTCACAGCAAACTGGAGCGTGTGCAGTAACTGCACACGCTCCAGTTTGCTGTGAACGGTAACTGGAGCGTGTACAGTTGCTGTACACGCTCGATATTTTTCCTGAATTCTGTAATCACGTGACACGGTTGCCAGATCACTAATTTCTAAAAAAATCGTTGCCAGATATTTTTTCCTGAATTCTGCAATCAACCATAGTGTTTGGATATATTTTTGAGCGACTGTACACTTTCATAATTGTTCTCATCGGTAACTTGCAGTGTGCCGTAATAACTGGAATAAAAACGAATCAATTTCACAGACTTCTTTAATTGAACTCTCAAAATGTGCTACAACTTTGAAGGGAAGATTTTCTGTCCTCTACTGTTAATAGGAACTTTTTTCGTCACTATGTGCAGCGGAACACGTTCCAAAAGTTTGACTAGACCTTCTGCTGAAAAAACCCAAATCACTCCATCATTTGTTGATGTAAAGAGTTAGTTATTAATAATTTCTCTTTAAGTTTCATACAATGCATTAACTCTTTTCTAATATTTCCGTTTAGGGTGGATGCTTTAAGATCAAATCAAAAGATGACGGAGAAGACTTCCGGGCACTCTTATCTGCCATGCAAATATTAAGTTTCACTTCAGAAGAGCAAGACACAATTATGAGGATCCTGGCATCCGTGCTTCATTTGGGAAACATTTACTTCCACAGGAAACAGGTGAGCTCATACAACAAAATGATTCTTTCCTGCTTTGGTACAACTGATGTTAACCTTTACCAAATGATTGTCAAATTATTGTGGTAGAAAATAATTACAGAGTAGCTTTACAAATTGAAGCAGGTATGTAACGGAATTATTTATCACAAGAACATTGACATGGCAAAAAAAGCATCGAGCTTGCTTTATATCTTTACAAAAGTTGAGTGGTATTTCTATGTAAATAAATGACTGTTATGGGTGTCATGAAGGCATGGAACTAGACAAAAAATAAAGGGGGGGGAGGAAAGTGACTCAATGGAGCCAGAGAAAATGAAAAGGGGGAGGTAAGCGACTCAATCGAGCCAGAGAAAATGAAAAGGGGGAGGCAAGCGACTCAATCGAGCCAGAGAAAATGAAAAGGTAGAGGCAAGTAACTCAATCGCGCCAGAGAAAATGAAAAGGGGGAGGAAAGTGACTCAATCGATCCAGAGAAAATGGAAAGGGGGAGGCAAGCGACTCAATCGAGCCAGAGAAAATGAAAAGGGGGAGGCAAGTGACTCAATCGAGCCAGAGAAAATGAAAAGGGGAAGGCAAGCGACTCAATCGAGCCGGAGAAAATGAAAAGGGGGAGGCAAGCAACTCAATGGAGCCAGAGAAAATGAAAAGGGGGAGTCAAGTGACTCAATCTAGCCAGAGAAAATGAAAAGGGGGAGGCAAGCGACTCAATCGAGCTAGAGAAATTGAAAAGTGGGAGGCAAGCGACTCAATCGAGCTACAGAAAATGAAAAGTGGGAGGCAAGCGACTCAATCGAGCCAGAGAAAATGAAAAGAGGGAGCCAAGCAACTCAATTGAGCCAGAGAAAATGAAAAAGGGAAGACAAGCAACTCAATTGAGCCAGAGAAAATGAAAAGGGGGAGGCAAGCGACTCAATCGAGCCAGAGAAAATGAAAAGAGGGTAGCAAGCGACTCAATGGAGCCAGAGAAAATGAAAAGGGGGAGGCAAGTGACTCAATCGAGCCAGAGGAAATGAAAAGGAGGATGCAACTGACTCAATGGAGCCAGAGACTTTGGAAAGGAGGAGGCAAGTGACTCAATGGAGCCAGAGAAAATGAAAAGGAGGAGGCAAGTGACTCAATCGAGCAAGAGAAAATGAAAAGGAGGATGCAACTGACTCAATCGAGCCAGAGAAAATGAAAAGGGGGAGGCAAGTGACTCAATCGAGCCAGAGAAAATGAAAAGGGGAGGCAAGCGACTCAATCGAGCCAGAGAAAATGAAAAGGGTAGGCAAGCGACTCAATCGAGCCAGAGAAAATGAAAAGAGGGTAGCAAGCGACTCAATGGAGCCAGAGAAAATGAAAAGGGGGAGGCAAGTGACTGAATGGAGCCAGAGGAAATGAAAAGGAGGATGCAACTGACTCAATGGAGCCAGAGACTTTGGAAAGGAGGAGGCAAGTGACTCAATGGAGCCAGAGAAAATGAAAAGGAGGAGGCAAGTGACTCAATCGAGCCAGAGAAAATGAAAAGGAGGATGCAACTGACTCAATGGAGCCAGAGACATTGGAAAGGAGGAGGCAAGTGACTCAATGGAGCCAGAGAAATTGAAAAGGGGGACTCAAGTGACTCAATGGAGCCGCAGAAAATGAAAAAGGGGAGGCAAGTGACTCAATCGAGCCAGAGAAAATGAAAAGGGGAAGGCAAGCGACTCAATCGAGCCGGAGAAAATGAAAAGGGAGGCAAGCGACTCAATCGAGCCGGAGAAAATGAAAAGGGGAGGCAAGCGACTCAATCGAGCCAGAGAAAATGAAAAGGGGGATGCAAGTGACTAAATGGAGCCAGAGGAAATGAAAAGAGGGAGGCAAGTGACTCAATCGAGCTAGAGAAAATGAAAAGGGGGAGGCAAGCGACTCAATCAAGCTACAGAAATTGAAAAGTGGGAGGCAAGCGACTCAATCGAGCTACAGAAATTGAAAAGTGGGAGGCAAGCGACTCAATCGAGCTACAGAAAATGAAAAAAGGGAGGCAAGCGACTCAATGGAGCCAGAGAAAATGAAAAGGGGGAGGCAAGCGACTCAATCGAGCCAGAGAAAATGAAAAGGGGGGAGGCAAGCGACTCAATCGAGCCAGAGAAAATGAAAAGAGGGTAGCAAGCGACTCAATGGAGCCAGAGGAAATGAAAAGAGGGAGGCAAGTGACTCAATGGAGCCAGAGAAAATGAAAAGGGGGAGGCAAACGACTCAGTCGAGCCAGAGAAAATGAAAAGATGGTAGCAAGCAACTCAATGGAGCCAGAGAAAATGAAAAGTGGTTGGCAAGTGACTCAATGGAGCCAGAGGAAATGAAAAGGAGGATGCAAGTGACTCAATCGAGCAAGAGAAAATGAAAAGGAGGATGCAACTGACTCAATGGAGCCAGAGACATTGGAAAAGAGGAAGCAAGTGACTCAATGGAGCCAGAGAAAATGAAAAGGGGGAGGCAAGTGACTCAATCGAGCCAGAGAAAATGAAAAGAGGGTAGCAAGCGACTCAATGGAGCCAGGGAAAATGAAAAGGGGGAGGCAAGTGATTCAATGGAGCCAGAGAAAATGAAAAGGATGATGCAACTGACTCAATGGAGCCAGAGAAAATGAAAAGGGGGAGGAAAGTGACTCAATGGAGCCAGAGAAAATGAAAAGGAGGATGCAACTGACTCAATGGAGCCAGAGACATTGGAAAGGAGGAGGCAAGTGATTCAATGGAGCCAGAGAAAATGAAAAGGAGGAGACAAGTGACTCAATCAAGCCAGAGAAAATGAAAAGGGGGAGGCAAGCGACTCAATCGAGCTAGAGAAATTGAAAAGTGGGAGGCAAGCGACTCAATCGAGCTACAGAAAATGAAAAGTGGGAGGCAAGCGACTCAATGGAGCCAGAGAAAATGAAAAGGGGGAGGCAAGCGACTCAATCGAGCCAGAGAAAATGAAAAGGGGGGAGGCAAGCGACTCAATCGAGCCAGAGAAAATGAAAAGAGGGTAGCAAACGACTCAATGGAGCCAGAGGAAATGAAAAGAGGGAGGCAAGTGACTCAATGGAGCCAGAGAAAATGAAAAGGAGGAGGCAAGTGACTCAATCGAGCCAGAGAAAATGAAAAGAGGGTAGCAAGCGACTCAATGGAGCCAGAGAAAATGAAAAGGGGGAGGCAAGTGACTCAATGGAGCCAGAGGAAATGAAAAGGAGGATGCAAGTGACTCAATCGAACAAGAGAAAATGAAAAGGAGGATGCAACTGACTCAATGGAGCCAGAGACATTGGAAAAGAGGAAGCAAGTGACTCAATGGAGCCAGAGAAAATGAAAAGGGGGAGGCAAGTGACTCAATCGAGCCAGAGAAAATGAAAAGAGGGAGCCAAGCAACTCAATTGAGCCAGAGAAAATGAAAAAGGGAAGGCAAGCAACTCAATTGAGCCAGAGAAAATGAAAAGGGGGAGGCAAGCAACTCAATCGAGCCAGAGAAAATGAAAAGAGGGTAGCAAGCGACTCAATGGAGCCAGAGAAAATGAAAAGGGGGAGGCAAGTGACTGAATGGAGCCAGAGGAAATGAAAAGGAGGATGCAACTGACTCAATGGAGCCAGAGACTTTGGAAAGGAGGAGGCAAGTGACTCAATGGAGCCAGAGAAAATGAAAAGGAGGAGGCAAGTGACTCAATCGAGCCAGAGAAAATGAAAAGGAGGATGCAACTGACTCAATGGAGCCAGAGACATTGGAAAGGAGGAGGCAAGTGACTCAATGGAGCCAGAGAAATTGAAAAGGGGGACGCAAGTGACTCAATGGAGCCGCAGAAAATGAAAAAGGGGAGGCAAGTGACTCAATCGAGCCAGAGAGAATGAAAAGGGGAAGGCAAGCGACTCAATCGAGCCGGAGAAAATGAAAAGGGGAGGCAAGCGACTCAATCGAGCCGGAGAAAATGAAAAGGGGAGGCAAGCGACTCAATCGAGCCAGAGAAAATGAAAAGGGGGATGCAAGTGACTAAATGGAGCCAGAGGAAATGAAAAGAGGGAGGCAAGTGACTCAATCGAGCTAGAGAAAATGAAAAGGGGGAGGCAAGCGACTCAATCAAGCTACAGAAATTGAAAAGTGGGAGGCAAGCGACTCAATCGAGCTACAGAAATTGAAAAGTGGGAGGCAAGCGACTCAATCGAGCTACAGAAAATGAAAAAAGGGAGGCAAGCGACTCAATGGAGCCAGAGAAAATGAAAAGGGGGAGGCAAGCGACTCAATCGAGCCAGAGAAAATGAAAAGGGGGGAGGCAAGCGACTCAATCGAGCCAGAGAAAATGAAAAGAGGGTAGCAAGCGACTCAATGGAGCCAGAGGAAATGAAAAGAGGGAGGCAAGTGACTCAATGGAGCCAGAGAAAATGAAAAGGGGGAGGCAAACGACTCAGTCGAGCCAGAGAAAATGAAAAGATGGTAGCAAGCAACTCAATGGAGCCAGAGAAAATGAAAAGTGTTTGGCAAGTGACTCAATGGAGCCAGAGGAAATGAAAAGGAGGATGCAAGTGACTCAATCGAGCAAGAGAAAATGAAAAGGAGGATGCAACTGACTCAATGGAGCCAGAGACATTGGAAAAGAGGAAGCAAGTGACTCAATGGAGCCAGAGAAAATGAAAAGGGGGAGGCAAGTGACTCAATCGAGCCAGAGAAAATGAAAAGAGGGTAGCAAGCGACTCAATGGAGCCAGAGAAAATGAAAAGGGGGAGGCAAGTGATTCAATGGAGCCAGAGAAAATGAAAAGGATGATGCAACTGACTCAATGGAGCCAGAGAAAATGAAAAGGGGGAGGAAAGTGACTCAATGGAGCCAGAGAAAATGAAAAGGAGGATGCAACTGACTCAATGGAGCCAGAGACATTGGAAAGGAGGAGGCAAGTGACTCAATGGAGCCAGAGAAAATGAAAAGGAGGAGACAAGTGACTCAATCAAGCCAGAGAAAATGAAAAGGGGGAGGCAAGCGACTCAATCGAGCTAGAGAAATTGAAAAGTGGGAGGCAAGCGACTCAATCGAGCTACAGAAAATGAAAAGTGGGAGGCAAGCGACTCAATGGAGCCAGAGAAAATGAAAAGGGGGAGGCAAGCGACTCAATCGAGCCAGAGAAAATGAAAAGGGGGGAGGCAAGCGACTCAATCGAGCCAGAGGAAATGAAAAGAGGGTAGCAAACGACTCAATGGAGCCAGAGGAAATGAAAAGAGGGAGGCAAGTGACTCAATGGAGCCAGAGAAAATGAAAAGGAGGAGGCAAGTGACTCAATCGAGCCAGAGAAAATGAAAAGAGGGTAGCAAGCGACTCAATGGAGCCAGAGAAAATGAAAAGGGGGAGGCAAGTGACTCAATGGAGCCAGAGGAAATGAAAAGGAGGATGCAAGTGACTCAATCGAACAAGAGAAAATGAAAAGGAGGATGCAACTGACTCAATGGAGCCAGAGACATTGGAAAAGAGGAAGCAAGTGACTCAATGGAGCCAGAGAAAATGAAAAGGGGGAGGCAAGTGACTCAATCGAGCCAGAGAAAATGAAAAGAGGGAGCCAAGCAACTCAATTGAGCCAGAGAAAATGAAAAAGGGAAGGCAAGCAACTCAATTGAGCCAGAGAAAATGAAAAGGGGGAGGCAAGCAACTCAATCGAGCCAGAGAAAATGAAAAGAGGGTAGCAAGCGACTCAATAGAGCCAGAGAAAATGAAAAGGGGGAGGCAAGTGACTGAATGGAGCCAGAGGAAATGAAAAGGAGGATGCAACTGACTCAATGGAGCCAGAGACTTTGGAAAGGAGGAGGCAAGTGACTCAATGGAGCCAGAGAAAATGAAAAGGAGGAGGCAAGTGACTCAATCGAGCCAGAGAAAATGAAAAGGAGGATGCAACTGACTCAATGGAGCCAGAGACATTGGAAAGGAGGAGGCAAGTGACTCAATGGAGCCAGAGAAATTGAAAAGGGGGACGCAAGCGACTCAATGTAGCCAGAGAAAATGAAAAGGGGGAGGCAAGCTACTCAATCGAGCCAGAGAAAATGAAAAGCGGGATGCAAGCGACTCAATCGAGCCAGAGAAAATGAAAAGAGGGTAGCAAGCGACTCAATGGAGCCATAGAAAATGAAAAGGGGGAGGTAAGCGACTCAATCGAGCCAGAGAAAATGAAAAGGGGGAGGCAAGCGACTCAATCGAGCCAGAGAAAATGAAAAGAGGGTAGCAAGCGACTCAATCGAGCCAGAGAAAAGGTAGAGGCAAGCGACTCAATCGAGCCAGAGAAAATGAAAAGGGAGATGCAAGTGATTCAATGGAGCCAGAGAAAATGAAAAGGGGGAGGCAAGTGACTAATCTCTTTTGCAGTATTTAGCCCTCCTTTTTAAAAATAAATTACCCTCAATCAGCTGCTTGCCATAAAGGTCTGAAAGGAATCTCTCAATTTAATACGACATATGGATCTGTGAGAAAAGCGAGATCTCCGCAGAAAGACAACTCAGAGATGCCTTTTACCAGGTCCCTTTGATTAGTAGTCAAACACTCCAGTTACTTGGCTACGGGACGGTTCCCTTTTAAAGGTCTCGAAAAATGCATGAAATGTGGACAAGTTTTGCCATTTTTTTTTTGTTTCCATTACCTTTACTAACCCCTAAAATATACACATTACCTGTAGATATATAATTAAATAATTATGTGTGGGAAAAACTACTGCTAAGCGTGGAATTCGAATATACGGTTCTCTAGATACATGCCAGACTGCTGTAATCATTGAACCGACTGATAAACCGAATTGGCGGGAGATTAACATTGTGTCTCCCAACATCTGTCTAGTGGGTCCCCTCCCCCAACTTTCTCTGAACCCTCAGGATCCTTGTGACCTGACCTTTTAGTGCGTTGTGTGTGCAGAAAAAGTGCCGCTCAGAGGTAATACAACCCAACGTTAAAGAACACGCTAGATGGCCTTGACGAGAGGCTACCATCTGTCTCCCAACAACTGTTCCACTGGGTCCCCTCCCCCAACCTTCTCTGAGCCTTCGGGGTCCTTGTGACCTGGCCATTTAGCCCATGGTGTGCAAAAATGTGCCGCTCAGAGGTAAAACAACCCAACGTTAAAGAACACGCTGGATGGCCTTGACGGGAGACTACCATCTGTCTCCCAACAACTGTTCCACTGGGTCCCCTCCCCCAACCTTCTCTGAGCCTTCGGGGTCCTTGTGACCTGGCCATTTAGCCCATGGTGTGCAAAAATGTGCCGCTCAGAGGTAAAACAACCCAACGTTAAAGAACACGCTGGATGGCCTTGACGGGAGACTACCATCTGTCTCCCAACAACTGTTCCACTGGGTCCCCTCCCCCAACCTTCTCTGAGCCTTCGGGGTTTTTGCGACCTGGCCATTTAGCCCATGGTGTGCAAAAAAAGTGCCGCTCAGAGGTAAAACAACCCAACTCCAAATATAACCGTTACGAAAATTATAATTTTATTTTATTAAAAATTTTATTAAAAATTAAAAATATTTTTTAAATTTAATTAAAATATAATTTGAAAATGTTGCCAGAACTATGACCAGTGTTTTTAATTTCAGCTGAAACATGGCCAGGAAGGGGTGGAGATCGGAAGTGACGCAGAGATCCGGTGGGCCTCTCATCTTCTGCAACTCTCCCTCGACGGAATCTTGAGAGCCATTACCACGAAGACGACGGTGAGGTCACATTTCAATAAATCGTTTTTGCAGCTGCTTAAAAATTTTATCAATACTTTAAACTATTTTTTTCGCATGTCTTCGTTTGCTGGTGCTATCAAAATTTGCATCTATTTCATTCTTTAACTTTTATATTACAAAAAAAGGGGTTTACTGCTCAAATTTTTTTAATTTTCAAGCATCTAAAATTGTCAAAAAATAAAAAAATTTCTCTTAGTAGGGTAGACAGGGATTGATTCAGTGGATGACACCTTAGGATCAGAATCTGTTCCCATTTTCTTGTCCCAACTGGATCCAAGGTTGAGATTTATCTCATCTAAACCTCCAGTAGGAGACTGATTGGGCTTGGAAAGGACGCCTTCTTTCAGATGGGAGTTAACTATGGGCCCGGGGGCGGGGGTGGCTCAGCCGGTAGCACGCCAGGCTCGTAATCTGTAGTTCCCAGGTTCGAGTCCCAGCTAGGTCAGCGTTGAGATTTATCTCCGCAAATTCCCCGCCCTGCCCAGTCAGTAGGAGACACCGATTGGCTTGGAAAGGCCGCCGTCTGTCGGATGGGACGTTAAGCCGTGACCCTGTGTGTGGGAGAGCCATACCCTGTGCACGTTAAAGAACACGCTGGATGGCCTTGACGGGAGGCTACCATCTGTCTCCAACAGCTGCTCCAGTGGGTCCCCTCCCCCAACCTTCTCTGAACCTTCGGGGTCCTTGTGACCTGGCCATTCAGTCCATTGTGTGCAAAAAAAGAGCCGCTCAGAGGTAAAACAACCCAACCCAACACATTCCTAGTGAATAGTGAAGCAGTAGTTCAAAACGTGATTTGTCACATAAAGTAAAACCTTTTTAACCATTTTTATATTCTGTCAAACTTTTCCCTATTGTGTTAATAAGAGATGTTTCTAGTGTTTGGTTTTAATGAAATATTTTAATTATCAGAAATGAATTTAAAATTGAATGATCACATCATGAAATTGTTTTCTTTGGGAACAGGAAACGAGAAATGAACGTGTTGTGACGCCTCTTAATATTGATCAAGCTTTGGATGCAAGGTAAGTAAGAAGACGAACATTTTATTTTGATATGATAAATACCTGTAACCAACTCCAGATCTAGGTCGTCAAGCGAACCATTGACATATCATCCTTGGATACTTGAAGAATATTAAAAACCAGAAGAAATAAAAAAAAATATATTAAACATATATTTTATAATGAAACATCGATTTTAACGGCCTAGTGGGGGGGGGGGCGTCTGTTATTGCCCATAGTCGTTATATCGGAATGTTTATATGACAATAGATTTATATGACATTTAGCAATATCATTAAACAGATTAATACATGGATATAACACACCTATAGTAGCAATAAAGAACACTAAAAAAACGATTTGTACACTAAACAGAAAAACTTTTATTTCTATTCTGTGTTTATTATCCAGAGTATATAGTTTATTATCCATAATTCTATCAAGTGCTCTAGAAGTTTACTGTTTGTAAAAACTACAGCGATTTTTTTTTCTTAAATATTTTACTTTTTTTAATGTTTATGCAGTTTTTTGCATTTTTTACTTCACATTTTTGTTAGGTTTCGTACATATATATATATAAAGGGATTTAAGTTGTTTTTTTTTAAATGCATACTTTTTTTTGCACTCTTTATTTTATTTCAAAAGCAATGAAGATTTAAACGCCCAAATTTCATTAATTACACTTTAATATTAGGTTTAAACATGGCATACATTAATATGAAGAATTTTCATATGACCTCAAGGAGTGGTCTGTATCCATTTGTGTTCGAGTCCCAGCTGGGTCAGCGTTGAGATTTATCTCCGCAAAATTCCACGCCCTGCCCACGGTCAGTAGGGGACACCGATGGGCTTGGAAAGGCCGCCGTCCGTCGGTTGGGACGTTAAGCCGTGGCCCCTTGTGCGGGAGAGCCATACCAAGTGCACATTATAGAACACGCTGGATGGCCTTGACGGGGGGCTACCATCTGTCTCCCAACAGCTGTTCAAGTGGGTCCCCTCCCCCAACCTTCTCTGAGCCTTTGGGGTCCATGTGACTTGGCCATTTAGTCCATGGTGTGCAAAAAAGTGCCACTCAGAGGTAAAACAACCCAACCCTTCTATGAGAAGGCCTTTAAAAGATAGGAGTAGTTTCTAGGATTCTTCTCGTTCCTATACGTTAGAAACGAAAAAAAAATGCTGAAAATCGAAATTTTAGTGAAATCATTAAATTATCTACAATATTTTTCATAAAAAAACTTATTTACAAAGTTTTGAAACTGTTTCTATTCCCATCATGGAAATTTTCTAATCCATGTTATAAGATGTTTATCATATACTCTTCTTTTATATATGTAAGCTGTAACTATTATTAAGTTTCTAGATGAATAACATGGTTTCATTATTTTTTTTTCGTCACAGGGATGCCATAGCCAAAGCTCTCTATTCCAGCCTCTTCTCGTGGTTGGTGCAGAGGATCAATAACATTGTCTTCAAAGGCCCAAGGAAAACCTCCATTGCCATTCTTGATATATTTGGATTCGAGGTACGAAATATTTATTCAAGACTGTAATCTTTAGCAGAAATGAAGATTAACAAATTTTTTATGCACATGAAAAGCATAGTTACAATAATTTCATAGTGTTTATGTTCGATTAGAATTTAACAACAAATGCTACATATTCACCATTGTTATTAAAGAATTATTTACTGAGACTGAATGGAGTGGCTCAGTCGGTAGCGCGCCAGGCTTGCAATCTGAAGTTCCCAGATTAGAGCCCCACCTGGGGGGCGGGGGGGGGGGGGGGGCTCAGGCGGTAGCGCGCCAGGCTTGTAATCTGTAGTTCCCAGGTTCGAGTCCCAGCCGGGTCAGCGTTGGGATTTATCTCCGCGAAATTCCCCGCCCTGCCCACGGTCAGTAGGGGACACCGATGGGCTTGGAAAGGCCGCCGTCCGTCGGATGGGACGTTAAGCCTTGGCTCTGTGTGCGGGAGAGCCATACCCTGTGCACGTTAAAGAACACGCTGGATGGCCTTGACGGGAGGATACCATCTGTCTCCCAACAGCTGTTCCAATGGGTCCCCTCCCCCAACCTTCTCTGAGCCATCGGGGTCCATGTGACCAGGCCATTTAGCCTATGGTATGCAAAAAAGTGCCGCTCAGAGGTAAAACAACCCAACGTTAAAGAACACGCTGGATGGCTTTGATGGGAGGCTAACATCTCTCTCCCAACAGCTGTTCCAGTGGGTCCCCTCCCCCAACTTTCTCTGAGCCTTCGGGGTCCATGTGACCTGGCCATTTAGCCCATGGTGTGCAAACAATTGCCGCTCAGAGGTAAAACAATCCAACGTTAAAGAACACGCTGGATGGCCTTGACGGAAAGCTACCATCTGTCTCCCAACAGCTGTTCCAGTGGGTCCCCTCCCCCAACCTTCTCTGAGCCTTCGGGGTCCATGTGACCTGGCCATTTAGCCCATGGTGTGCAAAAAAGTGCCGCTCAGAGGTACAACAATCCAACGTTAAAGAACACGCTGGATGGCCTTGACGGGAGGCTACCATCTGTCTCCCAATAGCTGTTCCAGTGGGTCCCCTCCCCCAACCTTCTCTGAGCCTTCGGGTCCATGTGACCTTGCCATTTAGCCCACGGTGTGCAAAAAAGTGCCGCTCAGAGGTAAAACAATCCAACGTTAAAGAACACGCTGGATGGCCTTGACGGGAGGCTACCATCTGTCTCCCAACAGCTGTTCCAGTGGGTCAGCTGTTGGGAGCCCCACCTTCTCTGAGCCTTCGGGGTCCATGTGACCAGGCCATTTAGCCCACGGTGTGCAAAAAAGTGCCGCTCAGAGGTAAAACAACCCAACAACTATAGGTTGTTCACAAGTCTTCTGAGTGTCACTTATTGAACGTTGTAAAAAGTTTTCCTTAATGCTTTGAATAGAGTCTGTGAGAATTGTAGTACGACTGTTTGAAGTATGGGTAGATGAAGTGACATGTTAGTTGAATTTATTTCATATATGTGGTGAATTTTTGTTGCTAAACATTCTTTTGAACTCATGCTCAAGATTTTCTATTAAAAATTCATAACAGTATTTAGAATATGATTTACATTATATTGGTATATTTAAAAGAAAAATGTGAAATGAAGTAGCCTTATTCTGTTTTTAATTTTAGGATTTCAAGGAGAATAGTTTCGAGCAGTTGTGCATCAATTACGCAAATGAGACGCTCCAGTTCTACTTCAACAAGCACGTGTTTAAGCTGGAACAGCAGGAATATGCCAAAGAGCGAATTGAGTGGCAACCGATCAACTATCAAGACAATCAGCCAGTGCTCAATCTCATCGCCAAGAAACCTGTTGGTGTGCTTCCGCTTCTCGATGATGAGAGTAACTTTCCAAAGGTAAAAACATTTCACACTCTGATCATTACCGATTTTTTTTAAAGCAAATACTTTAGGGGAGAGAAAGATATTCCCTCAGTTTGTGGGGCGGGGGTGGCTCAGTTGGTAGCGCGCCAGGCTCGTAATCTGTAGTTCCCAGGTTCGAGTCCCAGCTGGGTCAGCGTTGAGATTTATCTCCGAAAAAATTCCCCGCCCTGCCCACGGTCAGTAGGGGACACCGATGGGCTTGGAAAGGCCGCCGTCCGTCGGATGGGACGTTAAGAAGTGGCCCCGTGTGCGGGAGAGCCATACCCTGTGCACGTTAAAGAACACGCTGGATGGCCTTGACGGGAGGCTACCATCTGTCTCCCAATACCTGTTCCAATGGGTCCCTCTCCCCCAACCTTCTCTGAGTCTTCTGGAGTCCTTGTGTTCAAAAAAGTGCCACTCAGAGGTAAAACAATCCAAACCAACTACCCTTCAAAGTACTCCTCTCTAGCATATATGCAAAGCTGCAGACATCTACACCATTTCTGAAATGGTACTTGTTGGGGAATTACACCACAACTCGGAACGAATGCATTTTGCAAGGTCTTGCCAGCGCTTTGGTTTTGCACCCTTGAAAAAAGCTTCCCAGCAAGTTCTTTTTTAATTTTTCAAAAACAACATAAAATTGTTTGGTACATGGTCTGATGAATATGCAGGATGGGGTAACAGTTTTTTTTTTTCTGCTCCAGATAGGTCATAACTTGTCAGGTATTGTGAACGCCGAACTTGAAGAAGAACTCTTGGCACACCTATCCTTCATCTTAACCATTTTGGGCAAAACAGTGTTAGTATTTGACATTTATAGATAGTCCCAGCTGGGTCAGCGTTGAGATTTATCTCCGAAAAATACCCCTCCCTGCCCACAGTCAGTAGAGGACACTGATGGGCTTGGAAAGGCTGCCGTTCGTCGGATGGGACGTTAAGCCGTGGCCATGTGTGCAGAAGAGCCATATCCTGTGCATGTTAAAGAACACGCTGGATGGCCTTGACGGGAGGCTACCATCTGTCTCCCAACAGCTGTTCCAGTGGGTCCCCTCCCCCAACCTTCTCTGAGCCTTCGGGATCCATGTTGACCTGGCCATTTAGCCCATGGTGTGCAAAAAATTGCCGCTCAGAGGTTAAAACAACCCAACCCATTTATAGATAGTTTTCCAGGTAACCTCCCACTCCTTGAGCATAGAAAAATATTGCGAAATCCTTTTCCTTCAGTAAAAGTCTTGTTGTAGGAGTTTGGGAGCGATTCATCTTCCACAACCCAAACATGGTTGTCAATCTTTCTATGCATTGTGTAGTAATAAAACCTCGTCTCCTCACCTACAATGTCTTATCCATTTGGGGCCACTAGGTTCAACCATAGCCCTTCATGGAAGCCAAAATATTCCCTCTTGTATAAAACCAGTTGAAAAATGTCATCTTACTTCCTAGCTTTACAAAGCCACAGAACGTAACTTAATGGATTTTAAATGATGCTCAACGCACGATTATCATCAGAAAACAAGGGCGGGCAGAACCACACAGAAAAATTATTTGAGGCAGCAAATTTACATGTTAGTCATTGGATGGGTTTCTTGAAATTTCAGCTCAAAATGAGACTGCAAAATTCTTTACATAATTTTGCGAATCTATTAATTTGGAAACTCTGTTGCTAATGATATAGTTGACTAAAAAAATTATTTTTTTTAAATACCCCCTCAAGCAGCTGCTTGCCACAGAGGTCTGACAGGAACCTGTCAGTTTATATGCCAAAGTAAAAGATCTGAGAGGATGCCAGAACCTCAGCAGAAAAACAACACAAACATCCATGCCTTACCCGGGGCTCGAACCCAGGTCCTGTAGATCAGTAGCCAAGCATGCTAACCACTCGGCCACTGTGTAGGCAGAAAGATATAAGCAGAGTAGCAAAAATGGTAAGATCGTTTCAGATGACAAAAATTTTTAGTTTAAAGCAAGTACAACTTCTAAACTAAAATTACAGTAATTTTTTGTAGTTTCCTTCTTTTAAATTTCTTGAACCCATGACTGTTAAAATGTCTTCTCAATTTGCTGTTAACTGTGAAATAATTTTTGGTAAATGCAAATTCATTCTGTTTATGTTATAAAAGTGGGGAGGGGGTGGCTCAGTCGGCAGCCGCCAGGCTCGTAATCTGTAGTTCCCAGGTTCGAGTTCCAGCTGGGTCAGCATTGAGATTTATCTCCACAAAATTCCCCGCCCTGCCCACGGTCAGTAGGGGACACCGATGGGCTTCGAAAGGCCGCCGTCCGTCGGATGGGACGTTAAGCCGTGGCCCCTTGTGTGGGAGAGCCATACCCTGTGCACGTTAAAGAACACGCTGGATGGCCTTGACGGGAGGCTACCATCTGTCTCCCAACAGCTGTTCCAGGGGGTCCCCTCCCCCAACCTTCTCTGAGCCTTCGGGGTCCTTGTGACCTGGCCATTTAGCCCATGGTGTGCAAAAAAGTGCCGCTCAGAGGTAAAGCAACCCAACAATAAAGAACACACTGGATGGCCTTGACGGGAGACTACCATCTGTCTCCCAACAGCTGTTCCAGTGGGTCCCCTCCCCCAACCTTCTCTGAGCCTTCGGGGTCCTTGTGACCTGGCCATTTAGCCCATGCTGTGCATAAAAGTTCTGCTCAGAGATAAAACAACTCGACGTTAAAAAACACGCTGGATGGCCTTGACGGGAGGCTACCATCTGTCTCCCAACAGCTGTTCCAGTGGGTCCCCTCCCCCAACCTTCTCTGAGCCTTCAGGGTCCTTGTGACCTGGCCGTTTAGCCCATGGTGTGCAAAAAAGTTCCGCTCAGAGGTAAAACAACCCAACGTTAAAGAACACGCTGAATGGCCTTGATGGGAGGCTTACCATCTGTCTCCAACAGCTGTTCCAGTGGGTCCTTCCCCCAACGTCCTCTGAGCCTTCGGGGTCCTTGTGACCTGGCCATTTAGCCCATGGTGTGCATAAAAGTTCCGCTCAGAGGTAAAGCAATCCAACGTTAAAGAACACGCTGGATGGCCTTGACGGGAGGCTACCATCTGTCTCCAACAGCTGTTCCAGTGGGTCCCTCCCCCAACCTTCTCTGAGCCTTCGGGGTCCTTGTGACCTGGCCATTTAGCCCATGGTGTGCATAAAAGTTCCGCTCAGAGGTGAAACAACCCAACCCAACACTGCAGATCACTACTTCACTCAAGTTATGTCCTGCCAAGACCAAAGTCACTGAGACTGAAGACATTCACTGATAACTATTTTCTCAGTTAATATAAGCACACATTTTTTGCCTTTTGGAACAGTAACTAATCCCTAACCACTATGCTGCTTAAAGTGAAATAACTAGATTGCTGATCAAGCAATTGAATTATATATTTTGAAAGCACGTCAGATTTTTAAAAATAATCTTAAATTTCTCTTTTCAGGGAGGGACGACAATAAGCATCACCAAGGCGTGGGTCTGCTTCTCAGCAGACACGCTAGCGATGCTCTTCTAGGATATGAGTGCATTAATGAAAGGTTTCTTACAGCAAAATTTCAGACAAGCGTTAAAGACTTGAATGTTATATGCTGTTATCCCCCCACTGAGGATGCCGATGAGGATGAGAAGGATAGGTTTTATGAACAACTTCAGGATATTTTGAATTCTGTCAAGAAAGGAGATATTACCCTTGTTCTTGGTGACTTCAATGCCAAAGTTGGTACTGACTCTGCCCTTTGGGGAGGAGTAATAGGCCCTTTTGGTATTGGTAGCTGTAATGGGCAACGTTTCCTACAGGTAAGTAAACTCAATGGTTTCAGAATAACTAACACTTATTACAAACACCGCGACATACAAAATTACACATGGGTTTCACCTGATGGGCTGCATAGGAATATGATTACATATAAATTAACAGTAAATGGGCTAGTTCTGTTAGGAATACCAGGGCATATAGGGGAGCTGAAATTGGATCTGACCATTACCTTGTTAAAAGTGTCTTGCAACTTAAACTTAAAAAGTGTTGTGCTAGGGTTAAAAAATTTACTTTTAATACTGAAGCTCTGAAAGATCCAGTTATAGCCAAAGCTTACCATGATAGGTTACTTAGTCATTATGACAGTCATGGTATGCTTACTACTGAAGTTGAGAAAGAATGGGATCATTTTAAAGAGGCTTTTTTGGACACTAACAGTACTCTTTTAGGAAAAAAGGAGCAGAGGAGACAGAATTATCTGAGTGATAAGACACTTGAGCTTATTTCGGGAAGAAAGAACTGCAGGAATGCCCTTAATCAATACCCTATAGATGGGCTTGGAACGGTCGCTGTCCATCGGATGGGACGTTAAGCCGCGTCCTGTGTGAGAGAGAGCCATACTCTGTGCACATTAAAGAACATGCTGGATAGCCATGATGGGAGATTACCATCTGTCTTCTAACAGCTGTCCAGTGGGTCCCCTCCCCCAACCTTCTCTGAGCCTTCAGGGTCCTTGTGACCTGGCCATTTAGCCCATGGTGTGCAAAAAAGTGCCGCTCAAAGGTAAAACGACCCAACGTTAATGAACACGCTGGATGGCCTTGACGGTGGGCTACCATCTGTCTCCCAACAGCTGTTTCAGTGGGTCCCCTCCTCCAACCTTCTCTGAGCCTTCGGGGTCCATGTGACCTGACCATTTAGCCGATGGTGTGCAAAAAAGTGCCGCTCAGATGTAAAACAATCCAACGTTAAATAACACGCTGGATGGCCCTAACGGGAGGCTACCATCTGTCTCCCAACAGCTGTTCCAGTGGGTCTCCTCCCGCAACCTTCTCTGAGCCTTCTGGGTCCATGTGACCTGGCCATTTAGCTCATGGTGTACAAAAAAAGTGCCGCTCAGAGGTAAAACAACTCAACACAATTTATTGTTAAATATTTCAGCTTCCATAATTCCTTAAGTATTGAATGAATATTTTTGCAAAATAGGGATTTAAACAGATTTGATTATGATTATTTATCATCAGTCCTATTTTGCCATTAATTACATATTTTAAAAGTTAGAATTCCATTAACGTAACATTGAAATTTCCAAATATGTTAGGGAAGTACGGATTAAATTTCGCAATAAATTTCTTTCAACATCTTTTATACTTTTAATTTATCACTGAATATTATTTGCCTTAACGTTTTTCCTTAATCTTTTACAGGCAACGGATTTATCCTTCTTAGAGAAATGCCACTACAACCACGCATTGAATGAACTGTATAGCAGGCCCAGGATGTCTTCCATGGAATTCGGAGTGAAGCACTATGCAGGTCAAGTGTGGTATTCTGTAGATGGCTTCTTGGATAAGAACAGAGATACCCTGAGGGGGGTGGTCGTGGAACTCCTCATCAGTAGCAAACTTCCGGTAAGTAGAATGTTATATTCTCTTGAAATCAGTTGTTCTAACGAAAGGATGGGGTGGCTCAGTCGGTAGCGCGCCACGCTCGTAATCTGTAGTTCCCAGGTTCGAGTCCCAGCTGGGTCAGCGTTGAGATTTATCTCCGCAAAATTCCCCCGCCCTGCCCACGGTCAGTAGGGGACACCGATGGGCTTGGAAAGGCCGCCGTTCGTCGGATGGGACGTTAAGCCTTGGCTCCGTGTGCGGGAGAGCCATACCCTGTGCACGTTAAAGAACACGCTGGATGGCCTTGACGGGAGGCTACCATTTGCCTCCCAACAGCTGTTCCAGTTGGTCCCCTCCCCCAACCTTCTCTGAGCCTTCGGGGTCCATGTGACCTGGCCATTTAGCCCATGGTGTGCAAAAAAGTGCTGCTCAGAGGTAAAACAACCCAACGTTAAAGAACACACTGGATGGTCTTGACGGGAGGCTACCATCTGTCTCCCAACAGCTGTTCCAGTGAGTCCCCTCCCCCAACCTTCTCTGAGCCTTCGGGGTCCATGTGACCTGGCCATTTAGCCCATGGTGTGCAAAAAAGTGCCGCTCAGAGGTAAAACAACCCAACCCAGATACATTGGACCAACATCCAACTTACAATGTATGAGTAAAAGGCTTTCGGAGGAATATACGTAAAATCAGTCCTTGATATAGTTCATAATTCTGGTTTCAAAAAGTAAAAGTTCGATTTTTTGAAACCAGAATTCTGAACCATAGTAAGGACTTATTCTGTGAAAATATTTAGAGTCCATCATTTATATATATTTACAGTCCATCACACAAATGCACCATTAAGTTATACAGAAAACATTATCGTAACTTCACACCAAGCTTTTAAAACTTTTGATGTTAGTTGGATAACCTCTTTTTCCAGAAACCCTTTATAGTTGGGGTGCAAACTCAACACTTGATTATTCTCCGCAAAAATTCCCCGCCTTGCCCACGGTCAGTAGGGGACACCGATGGGCTTGGAAATGCCGCCGTCCGTCGGATGGGACATTAAGCCGTGGCACTGTGTATAGGAGAGTCATACCCTGTGCACATTAAAAAACATGCTGGATGGCCTTGATGGGAGGCTACAATCTTTCTCCCAACAGCTGTTCCAGTGGGTCTCCTCCCCCAACCTTTTTTGAACATTTGGGGTCCTTGTGACCTGGCCATTTAGTACATTGTGTGCAAAAAATTGTGCCTGTCAGAAGTAAAACAACCCAAAGCCTTCGGTGTAAAAAGACTCCGATCGGACATTAAGTCATGATTTCATGTTCAAGTGAGCAGCATTCTGTGCAGATTAGAGAACGTGATGGATGCCTCCAAGGGAGGATTCTATCATCTGTCTGCAAACAGATGATAGAATCCTCCCTTGGTATGTCTGCAGGGGCGTAACGAAAGACTTTGGTTGGGGGAGGAGAAATCAAAAAGTTTCCAACTCGAAAATCAAATTTTGCCAACTGAGCAAATAATGTCTGTGTTCGGGATTTTTATCTAGATTTTAGCTCCGTGGTGGGGGGAGGGAGGGTTTCAGATTGGGTTGGGTTGTTTTACCTCTGAGCGGCACGTTTTTGCACACCATGGGCTAAACGGCCAGGTCACATGGACCCCGAAGGCTCAGAGAAGGTTGGGGGAGGGGACCCACTGGAACAGCTGTTGGGAGACAGATGGTAGCCTCCCGTCAAGGCCATCCAGCGTGTTCTTTAACGTTGGGTTGTTTTACCTCTGAGCGGCACTTTTTTGCACACCATGGGCTAAACGGCCAGGTCACATGGACCCCGAAGGCTCAGAGAAGGTTGGGGGAGGAGATCCACTGGAACAGCTGTTGGGAGACAGATGGTAGCCTCCCGTCAAGGCCATCCAGCGTGTTCTTTAACGTTGGGTTGTTTTACCTCTGAGCGGCACTTTTTTGCACACCATGGGCTAAACGGCCAGGTCACAAGGACCCCCGAAGGCTCAGAGAAGGTTGGGGAAGAGGACCCACTGGAACAGCTGTTGGGAGACAGATGGTAGCCTCCTGTCAAGGCCATCCAGCGTGTTCTTTAACGTGCACAGGGTATGGCTCTCCCGCACACGGGGCCACGGCTTAACGTCCCATCCGACGGACGGCGGCCTTTCCAAGCCCATCGGTGTCCCCTACTGACCGTGGGCAGGGCGGGGAATTTTGCGGAGATAAATCTCAACGCAGACCTAACTGGGACTCGAACCTGAGAACTACAGATTACGAGTCTAGCGCGCTACCAACTGAGCCACCCCCTCCCCAGGGGGAGTTTCAGGCAATTTGACTTCCTATTTTGCCAAGTAGCCATAATTTCACAGAAATAATTCCAACATTTACATCTCGTCTGAATTGTAGCAAGCCAGTGTAAATTTTCCCTTGATTTTGCCAACTCTCCTTAATTTCACAAAACCAATCCAATCTTTACATCTCTCCTTATTTGTTAAGTCACTTCACAATTTTAAAACTCTCCAATATTTTGCCAAATTTTCTCGATTTTTGTCAACTGTCCTTAATTTCACGAACCCTATCCAAATTATCACACCTAGCCTATATTTCACCAAGTTGATTAGAATTTTGCCACCTATCCTACATTTTGCCAACTCGCCATAAATTTAGAGCAAAAAATGCAATTTTTACATCTTTCCTGAATTTGCCAAGTCACTTCGAATTTTATCAACTCTTCTTAATTGCACAAGAAAGGCACAATTCCCCTGTATTTTACCAAGTGGCTTCGAATTTTGCCAACTACCGAACATTTTGTTAAGTTTCCTCGATTTGTCCAACACTCCTTAATTTCACAAAATAAATCCCAATTTTCACAAATCGCCTATATTTTACCCAAGTGCATTCGAATTTTGCCAAGAGTTCTCGGTTTTTCCAACTCTCCTTAATTTCACAAAACCAATCCCAATTTTTGAAACTCACCTGTACTTTACGAAGTGGTTTCTAATTTTGCCAAGTTGCCTTGATTTTACCACCTCACCTTAATTTCGCAAAAAACAATCCCAATTTTTACATCTCTTCTGAATTTGTCAAGTCATTTCAAATTTTTCAAACTCCCCAAGATATTGCCAAGTTTTCTCGTTTTTTGTCAACTCTCCTTAAATTCACAAACCCAATCCCATTATTACAACTCGCCCGTATTTTCCAAGTGGATTCGAATTTTGCCAACTGCCTTACCTTTTGCCAACTCGCCATAAATTTACAGAAAAAATTGCAATTTCTACATCTTCCCTGAATTTTCCAAGCCACTTCGAATTTTATCAACTCTCCCTGTATTTTACCAAGTGGCTTCGAATTTTACCAACTGCCCTAGATTTTGCCAAGAGTTCTCTGTTTTTCAACTCTCCTTAATTTCACAAAACCAATCCCAATTTTTACAATTCACCTGTTACTTTACCAAGTGGTTTCCAGTTTTGCCAACTCTCCTAGATTTTCCCAATTTTACCACCTCTCCATAATTTTGCAAAACAATCCCAATTTTTACATTTCTCCTGAATTTGCCGTGTCACTTTAAATTTTTCAAACTCCCCAAAATTTTGCCAAGTTTTCTAGATTTTGTCAACTCTCCTTAATTTTGCAAAAACAATCCCAAATTTCACAACTCACCCGTATTTTACCAAGTGGATTCGAATTTTGCCAAATCGCCCTAAGTTTACAGAAAAAAATCCCAATTTTTACATCACACCTGATTTTTGCAAAGCCACTCTGAATTTTGCCAACTCCCCCAAGATTTTCCAACTCTCCTAGATTTTGCGAAGCTGCCTCGAATTTTAACGCGTACCCCACGTTGAGAACCCCCTACCCTATTACGTTTATGACTTTCCAACGAAAGTTGATAAAGGTGCGATCAGACGATTTCTGACATTATGCTTAGTTTACCTCTAGTTCAACAGATGGCGCAGGCTGTCTTTGTCGAGGCCATGGTGTGCAAAAAAGTGCTGCTAGAGGTAAAACAGCCCAACCCTGTATTATTTTTTTTAAATTATTTTCGAAGCGTGTAATATATGAATGTTTAGAGTTTTACTTTCGAAAAATATGGAAGTTTCCCAGTGCATATTGGAGATAGGAGCAGCAGCCCAAAATTTTTTGCCACTTCGAGTGACTTAATTCTTTTGAGGTTGTCAAAAATAATGCCATCGCAAGTGAATTTATATTTTTTCGTCTCTTCAAGCGATCTTACACTTTTTGTACCTCTGAGTACAATTTTTTTCTTCCACAATTGAAATAAAATATCAATAAAATCATTAGGAATAGGATTTCAGAATGACAATGCTCTAAAAATTATTTTGAAAAAAAAATTACAATTTTAAATTAAAAATTAAAACCCTGGTAATGAAGAGGAGTTATTGACAAATTATACGATGCTGTTCAATTCGCTGTTTTAATCCCTCCCCGCCGCACACTCCTTCTCTATAGCGCAATAGTAAGGGCTTGGGGGGGGGGGGGGGGTGCCATAAATGTAAACATCTTAGCATTCATCGTACTTTTATTCAGTTGAGATTAGGGGAAAGTTCATCCAATTACTCGGAGTGGCTCAGTCGGTAGCCTGCCAGGCTCGTAATCTGCAGTTCCAAGGTTCGAATCCCAGCTGGGACAGCCTTGAGATTTATCTCCTCAAAACTCCCCACCCTGCCTTGGTCAGTTGGGGACAATCTTATCTGAACCCTTGTGGTCCTGTGACCTGGTCCTTTAACCCAATGTGTATGGGGCGGGGGTGGCTCAGTCGGTAGCGCGCCAGGCTCATAATCTGTAGTTCCCAGGTTCGAGTCCCAGCTGGGTCAGCGTTGAGATTTATCTCCGCAAAATTCCCCGCCCTGCCCACGGTCAGTAGGGGACACCGATGGGCTTGGAAAGGCCGTCGTCCGTGGATGGGACGTTAAGCCCTGGTCCCGTGTGCGGGAGAGCCATACCCTGTGCACGTTAAAGAACACGCTGGATGGCCTTGACGGGAGGCTACCATCTGTCTCCCAACAGCTGTTCCAGTGGGTCCCCTCCTGCAACCTTCTCTGAGCCTTCAGGGTCCATGTGACCTGGCCATTTAGCCCATGGTGGGCAAAAAAGTGCCGCTCAGAGGTAAAACAACCCAACGTTAAAGAACACGCTGGATGGCCTTGACGGGAGGCTACCATCTGTCTCCCAACAGCTGTTCCAGTGGGTCCCCTCCTGCAACCTTCTCTGAGCCTTCGGGGTCCATGTGACCTGGCCATTTAGCCCATGGTGTGCAAAAAAGTGCCGCTCAGAGGTAAAACAACCCAACGTTAAAGAACACGCTGGATGGCCTTGACGGGAGGCTACCATCTGTCTCCCAACAGCTGTTCCAGTGGGTCCCCTCCTGCAACCTTCTCTGAGCCTTCGGGGTCCATGTGACCTGGCCATTTAGCCCATGGTGTGCAAAAAAGTGCCGCTCAGAGGTAAAACAACCCAACTTTAAAGAACACGCTGGATGGCCTTGACGGGAGGCTACCATCTGTCTCCCAACAGCTGTTCCAGTGGGTCCCCTCCTGCAACCTTCTCTGAGCCTTCAGGGTCCATGTGACCTGGCCATTTAGCCCATGATGTGCAAAAAAGTGCCGCTCAGAGGTAAAACAACCCAACGTTAAAGAACACGCTGGATGGCCTTGACGGGAGGCTACCATCTGTCTCCCAACAGCTGTTCCAGTGGGTCCCCTCCTGCAACCTTCTCTGAGCCTTCGGGGTCCATGTGACCTGGCCATTTAGCCCATGGTGTGCAAAAAAGTGCCGCTCAGAGGTAAAACAACCCAACCCAAAGTGTGCAAAAAAGTGCTTCTTAGAGATAACACAATCCAAGACCCAATCATCCAATTCCTTGGCAGTCTATAATTTTAATTATTTTCTACCCAAGCCTTAAACTTTCCAACATCCAAATTTAACCCGCGGATGATGTTCATTTCAGATGATTTCGAAGATGTTCCAAGATCTGCGCGATACCGCAGAAGCTGCCAAAACCATCAGCAAAAGCAACGGAAGATTCGTGACGATGAAGCCAAGAACGCCAACAGTGGCTGCACGATTCCATGATTCACTCCAGTGCCTGGTCGATACGATGGCCAAGTAAGTTAATGATGTCTCCGTTTCACCTTTTTTTCTTTTAAAGAGCTTACTGAAAATGGTTAACTTGTAGTCTTTCCTCTGTAGAATAATTTCTCTTCGTACCAAAATGTGTTTATCACTTATGAGGGACTGAATTTATTTCTGCATCTTTATTTTTTGCACTGATGACTCCAAATCTTCCCGCTATCAATATCTTTACGTCTGTTTTATTCTCTATTTCAGAAATAATCCCAGTAAAGATCCGAGCTAATTGCAGCTTTCTTGCTGACTCTCTGAAAGCTCTACTTTAGCAGATGTTAAAAATAACGTGTAGCTCTACCAAAATGGGGCGGGGGGGGGCTCAGTCGGTAGCGCGCCAGGCTCGTTATCTGCAGTTTCCAGGTTCGAGTCCCGCCTAGGTGAGTCCCGCTTAGGGGAAAGTTCATCCAATTACTCGGAGTGGCTCAGTCGGTAGCCTGCCAGGTTCGTAATCTGCAGTTCCAAGGTTCGAATCCCAGCTGGGACAGCCTTGAGATTTATCTCCTCAAAACTCCCCACCCTGCCTGCCTTGGTCAGTTGGGGACAATCTTATCTGAACCCTTATGGTCCTGTGACCTGGTCCTTTAACCCAATGTGTATAGGGCGGGGGTGGCTCAGTCGGAAGCGCGCCAGGCTCATAATCTGTAGTTCCCAGGTTCGAGTCCCAGCTGGGTCAGCGTTGAGATTTATCTCCGCAAAATTCCTAGCCATGCCCATGGTCAGTAGGGGACACCGATGGGCTTGGAAAGGCCGCCGTCCGTCAGATGGAATTTTAAGACATGGCCCCATGTACAAGGAGAGCCATACCCTGTACACGTTAAAGAACACGCAGGATGGCCTTGACGGGAGGCTACCATCTGCCTCCCAACAGCTGTTCCAGTGGGTCCCCTCCCCCAACCTTCTCTGAGCCTTGGGGTCCATGTGACCTGGCCATTTAGCCCATGGTGTGCAGAAAAGTGCCGCTCAGAGGTAAAACAATCCAACGTTAAAGAACACGCTGGATGGCCTTGACGGGAGGTTACCATCTGTCTCCCAACAGCTGTTCCAGTGGGTCCCCTCCCCCAACCTTCTCTGAGCCTTCGGGGTCCTTATGGCCTGGCCATTTAGCCCATGGTGTGCAAAAAAGTGTCGCTCCGAGGTAAAACCTTCCAACGTTAAAGAACACGCTGGATGGCATTGACGGGAAGCTACCATCTGTCTCACAACAGCTGTTCCAGTGGGTCCCCTCCCCCAGCCTTCTCTGATCCTTCGGGGTCCTTATGGCCTGGCCATTTAGCCCATGGTGTGCAAAAAAGTGTCGCTCCGAGGTAAAACCTTCCAACGTTAAAGAACACGCTGGATGGCATTGACGGGAAGCTACCATCTGTCTCACAACAGCTGTTCCAGTGGGTCCCCTCCCCCAGCCTTCTCTGATCCTTCGGGGTCCTTATGACCTGGGCATTTAGCCCATGGTGTGCAAAAAAAGTGTCGCTCAGAGGAAAAACAATCCAGCGTTAAAGAACATGCTGGATGCCTTGACGGGAGGCTACCATCTGTCTCCCAACAGCTGTTCCAGTGAGTCCCCTCCTCCAACTTTCTCTGAGCCATTGGGGTCCTTATGACCTGGCCATTTAGCCCATGGTGTTCAAAAAAGTGTCGCTCAGAGGTAAAACAATCCAGCGTTAAAGAACATGCTGGATGGCCTTGACGGGAGGCTACCATATGTCTCCCAACAGCTGTTCCAGTGGGTCCCCTCCTCCAACTTTCTCTGAGCCATTATGGTCCTTATGACCTGGCCATTTAGCCCGTGGTGTGCAAAAAAGTGTCGCTCAGAAGTAAAACAATCCAGCGTTAAAGAACATGCTGGATGGCCTTGACGGGAGGCTGCCATCTGTCTCCCAATAGCTGTTCCAGTGGGTCCCCTTCCCCAACCTTCTCTGAGCCTCCTTGATCCATGTGACCTGGTCATTTAGTCCATGGTGTGCAAAAAAGTGTCGCTGAGAGGTAAAACAATCCAACCCTCAAAGGATAATGAACTTGTAAAAGTTTGTTTTCTTTTAAATAAAATATTCCATCAAATAAATGTGAAAAAGTTATACCTGTCGATAATTCTCTTGATTTGTTTAATGAACCTTTTTTTCTCTCTCTCCAAGGTGCAATCCGTGGTTCGTGCGCTGCATCAAACCCAACAACGAAAAGGCCCCCATGAAATATGACATGTTGATCGTACTGGAGCAGCTCAGGTACTCGGGCATGTTGGAGACGATCAGCATCAGGAAGACCGGATATCCGATCCGAATGAAGTTTCAACAATTTGCTGAAAGGTGAGAAATTTTAAATAAGAAATGCTGTTAATGGTATGGACAACTGGAGGTAGTCTCTCAAAAAAGTATCCAAACACTATGGTTGATTGCAGAATTCATAAAAAAATATCTGGCAACGATTTTTTTTAAGAAATTAGTGATCTGGCAACCTTCGTGTCACGTGATTACAGAATTCAGGAAAAATATCTGGAGCGTATACAGCAACTGTACACGCTCCAGTTACCGTTCACAGCAAACTGGAGCGTATGCAGTTTACTGCACACTCTCCAGTTTGCTGTGAACGGTAACTGCACACGCTCAAATATTTCCGTGAGTGAGTCCACACGATCTAGTATCAAAATAATATGACCACCTACAGTCGCTCAAAAAAATATCCGAACACTATGGTTGATTACAGAATTCAGAAAAAATACATGGCAACGATTTTTTTAGAAATCAGTGATCTGGCAACCTTCATGTCACGTGACACGAATTGAATTTGGTTTTTAATTGTCAAAACAAGGTTGCCAGATCACTAATTTCTAAAAAAAAATCGTTGGCAGATATTTTTTTCTGAATTCTGTAATCAACCATAGTGTTCGGATATTTTTTTTTGAGTGACTGTACTAATATCAAATAAATGATATTTTATTTATCAGTGATTCTTTCATTCTGTGGTTTCTAAACTTAGCTAAAAATTAAATATCTAAATGCCCAATGCATTTGCTTGCCATGTCTAACCCACTTTACCCCAGGGGCGGGGTGGCTCAGTCGGTAGCGCGCCAGGTTCGTAATCTGCAGTTCCCAGGTTCGAGTCCCAGTTGGGTGAGCGTTGAGATTTATCTCCGCAAAATTTCCCCGCCCTGCCCACGGTCAGTAGGGGACACTGACCGGCTTGAAAAGGCCGCCGTGTGCGGGAGATCCATACCCTGTGCACGTTAAAGAACACACTGGATGGCCTTCCCCAACCTTCCAACCACTGGATGGCCTCCCCTCCCCCAACCTTCTCTGAGCCTTCGGGGCCCTTGTGGCCTGGCCATTTAGCCTATGGTGTGCAAAAAGTGCCGCTCACAGGTAAAACAATCCAACGTTAAAGAACACTCTGGATGGCCTTGACGGGAGGCTACCCTCTGTCTCCCAACAGCTGTTTCAGTGGGTCCCCTCCCCCAGCCTTCTCTGAGCCTTCGGCTCCCTTGGGGCCTGGCCATTTAGCCCACGGTGTGCAAAAAAGTGCCGTTCAGAGGTAAAACAACCCAACGTTAAAGAATATGCTGGATGGCCTTGACGGGAGGCTACCATCTGTCTCCCAACAGCTGTTCCAGTGGGTCCCCTCCCCCAACCTTCTCTGAGCTTTCGGGGTCCTTGTGGCCTGGCCATTTAGCCCATGGTGTGCAAAATAGTGCTGCTCAGAGATAAAACAATCCAATCCAAACCCACTTTACCCTATATTTCTATAATAATAAATGAATATTTTTTCTCATAATGTGTTACTAAACGATTTTCTGTTGCCCTACAAAGCTACATGGCTTGTCTGCAGGAAAAATAACAGTTACAATCATGGGCTTTCGCAGAGGGGGTCAAACGTGATACTCGATTCCAGGGAGGGGGGCACTTGCCTCCCCTGCATCTAGTAAAAATTCAACAAATTATAATCGTAACAATTTAAACGTAATTAATCTATATACAGTATGTATGTGTTTTTGTATTGATGCAATACCGTATTCTATAATCTACTTTTGAAAGAACTTCTAAAAATTAAATAATTAAATAAAAATTTATTGATGTAATTATTTGTCTCCAAGCTTTGCCTCCTCCCCCCCCCCCTGGAAATTTTTCTGCGGACACCCATGGTTACAATATTTATTTAGATTAAATAATTTGAGGGGGGGGGGGAAAGATAATTAATAAACAATAAAAAATAAATACCCCCTCAAGCAGCTGCTTACCAAAGAGGTCTGACAGGAGCCTGTCAGTTTATATGCCACAGTAGGAGATCTGAGAGGATGGCAGGACCTCAGCAGAAAAACGACACACACATCCATGCCTAATCCGGGGCTCGAAACCCAGGTTCCTTAGATCAGTAGCCAAGCGCGCTAACCACTCGACCACCGGACGGCTAAACAAACAAACAAACGTAAAATTAAACTAAACGATAGTAGTATATCATCTGATTAGATAGTTCGCAAAGCCAGAAAGCAAATATATATCTATAGGCGAAATGAAAATATCAATTGAGCAAGCTATAAAAAAAATTTTTTTTTCGAAAGCGTTTTAAAAGCAGCACTATTATGTAATGACTCCCATAAATAACAAAAGTTTTAATTTTTTCTTCAAAATCGAAAATTTGCAAATGCATAATAGATTTCTAGGCAACGAATTGTAGACAAAAGGCGAACCAGGTTCATAACTTAATGTTTTCAGGCTGAAGTCCCGAATGTTCGTGTGCTGAGATTTATCGTCGCTAGCCCTCACCCTGACCTCCATGAGGGGCGGGGGTGGCTCAGACGGTGGTAGCACGTCAGGCTCGTAATCTGTAGTTCCCAGGTTCGAGTCCCAGCTGGGTCAGCGTCGAGATTTATCTCCGCAAAATTCCCCGCCTGCCCACGGTCAGTAGGGGACACCGATGGGCTTGGAAAGACCGCCGTCCGTCGGATGGGACATTAAGCCATGGCCCCGTGTACGGGAGAGCCATACCCTGTGCACGTTAAAAAAACACGCTGTGGATGGTCTTGACGAGAGGCTACCATCTATCTCCAATAGCTGTTCCAGTGGATCCCCTCCCCCAATCTTCTCTGAGCCTTCGGGGTCCTTGTGACCTGGCCATTTAGCCCATAGTGCGCAAAAAAAGTGCCGCTCAGAGGTAAAACAACCCAACGTTAAAGAACACGCTGGATGACCTTGACGGGAGGCTACCAGCTGTCTCCCAAAAGCTGTTCCAGCGGATCCCCTCCCCCAACCTTCTCTGAGCCTTCGGGGTCCTTGTGACCTGGCCATTTAGCCCATAGTGCGCAAAAAAAGTGCCGCTCAGAGGTAAAACAACCCAACGTTAAAGAACACGCTGGATGACCTTGACGGGAGGCTACCAGCTGTCTCCCAAAAGCTGTTTCAGCGGGTCCCCTCCCCCAACCTTCTCTGAACCTTCGGGGTTCTTGTGACCTGGCCATTTAGCCCATGGTGTGCAAAAAAGTGTCGTTCAGAGGTAAAACAACTCAACCCTCTAAAAAAGTACTCGTTCATAGATTGAAGATTCTTTATATTTCAGGTGCGATGTCCTTTCAATGTCCTTCACAATTCCTCAAGGACATCTCTGAGCGTCACACCTATTTGTTTACAATTTGCCAACTAAAGTCTTATTGCTTGCTTTAAAGCAGATAGTTTGCTTCGGGCTGGAAATGGGGGAAAAAAAAAAGTCAAACCCTCCTGACTGATTGGTTAGTTACGGTACTGAGGCAGCAAAGGCATGGGCACGCAGCTCTGACCTACTTCTGTTGATTGTGGTGGTAGTCGCCTTATGTATATGACCTCTTCCTCAAATGCTCCGCGATGTTGTTATAAACAGCTGGGATACTTCATGGGATTCAGACGACCTCTTCTGAAAGTGAGTAGACATTTTTACTTACGGGCATTCCTCCCAACACAAAAAAAGTTAACCTTCCACCCAACTGTCATTTTCAAACTCTAGAATTCTCAACAGTCAATCGAAATTTGCAAAGAATTTCAGGAATGTTTAAAATATTCGCTGTTTGTGGGTATTTTTTACGATGTTCGCTACCTAAGAGACTTCTTAGCTACGACTACAGCGAATGCCGATACTCCAAGACAGGCATGACAGGATTTGCCTTTTTTTTTTTGTTTTTCGTGTGCCCTGATTCCAAACTGGAAGTAATCCGGCAGTCTCGGAACAGAAAGAAGCACACATTCCTTTCAGGTGCGTGCTTCATGTGTGTTTTAACCCTTTCACGACTAAGGGAAACATTTTTCCCATTTTAAAATTGGTGATTGTCGTATTTAATTATAACCTTATCTGCATTTTTTATACAGAATGTCAAAAAAGAACGTATGCCGAACGCAATTACGTAAACGGGAACGTTTAGAAAACAAAAACAGAACTGTCAGGACGCATAATATATGTACTATGTGCAATGTCCATCTTTGCCTCACTACCAAAAGAAATTGCTTCGCAGAATATCATAATTAGCACATCATTTTGTATAGGAATTTTATTTCATAATTTTGTATTATTTTAGTTAACATTTTGTTCTAATAAACCAATAAATAAAAGACATTGCATAATAAGCCTAACTATAATTTGTGTTACCTTTATAGTCCATTGGGAAAAATATTTCCCATAAAATTCCAAAAAAACTACACATTGTTATGTATTTTTCTTATGATTTTTATTTATTTTACGTCTAAACAAACTAAAATAAACAGTTACATACTAATATTACTCTTAGAAACCTTATGGTCCTGAAAGGGTTAAACTTAGAAATTTAGAGGTTTAAGATTAGTTTGCGCAAATTATAACACTGAAATGTGACATGCAAAGATGGTTTATTTGTCAAGTTAGCTATTCTTTTGTAAATATTAAAAGAATACAATTTAGTCTGCTAAAAGGATTGTGTAATACAGAAGTTTAAATATTCCCTTTCAACGAAAGATGATATATTCAGTTTGTTCAAAATTTTACCTATTGAAAGTTTATATGTGTTTGTTTCTGTTATCAATAACTTCTTTGATGATACCTATAAGCAAAATATTTACCACAATAAGTTTACTAGAAAAAAGGCTATGGGTTTTTTGAAACAACCAAAATTTTATAATAATTACGGACGAAATTCCAAAGAATTTCAAATTCCCTACCTATTTAATTTGCTTCCTAGAGAAATAGTTAACTTAAAAAAAAAATTGTGATGTTAAAGAAAAATTATTTCAGTGGTTGACGAAAAAGTGATGTTTTTATTTGGAAACTTTCATCATTTTGTCGGTTTTCTTTCTCATTTATTCCTTTTTTTCTCTATTTCATTTTTTGTACTATTGAGGCAATCTAGATCATATCTGTAAAAACATATATCTACATTCCCGCTGATAAGCTTCGGCTTAGTGGGATTTTTTATGTAATATCATTATAGATAATACTTATTGAAAATAAATTTGACATTTGAAAATTTGAACCCAAATCTGATTATTATCGGCATCGAGGTAAATGTTCTTCACAACACGACTGTGATTAAAAGAGTTGGGAGAACTACATATTGATTAAAATAAGGGCGTAAATTAAGAACAGTGTTTGTTACATTGTCTCTTGTAAAAATATTTGATACCATAAAATAAGGGGCTGGGCTGGCTCAGTTGGTAGCGCGCCAGGCGCGTAATCTGTAGTTCCCAGGTTCGAGTCCCAGCTGGGTCAGCGTTGAGATTTATCTCCGCAAAATTCCCCGCCCTACCCACAGTCAGTAGGGGACACCAATGGGCTTGTAAAGGCCGCAGTCCGTCGGATGGGACGTTAAGCTGTGGTCCCGTGTGCGGTAGAGCCATACCCCATGCACGTTAAAGAACACTCTGGGTGGCCTTGACGGGAGGCTACCATCTGTCTCCCAACAGCTGTTCCAGTGGGTCCCCTCCCCCAACCTTCTCTGAGCCTTCGGGGTCCTTGTGACCTGGCCATTTAGCCCATGGTGTGCAAAAACGTGCCGCTCAGAGGTAAAACAACCCAACGTTAAAGAACACGCTGGATGGCCTTGACGGGAGGCTACCATCTGTCTCCCAACAGCTGTTCCAGTGGGTCCCCTCTCCCAACCTTCTCTGAGCCTTCGGGGTCCTTGTGATCTGGCCATTTAGCCCATGGTGTGCAAAAAAGTGCCGCTCAGAGGTAAAACAACCCAACGTTAAAGAACACGCTGGATGGCTTTGACGGGAGGCTACCCTCTGTCTCTAAAAACAGCTGTTCCAGTGGGTTCCCTCCCCCAACCTTCTCTGAGCATTCGGGGTCCTTGTGGCCTGGAGGGGCGGGGGTGGCTCAGTAGGTAGCGCGCCAGGCTCGTAATCTGTAGTTCCCAGGTTCGAGTCCTAGCTGGGTCAGCGTTGAGATTTATCTCCGCAAAATTTCCCCGCCTTGCCCACGGTCAGTAGGGGACACCGATGGGCTTGAAAAGGCCGTCGTCCGTCGGATGGGACATTAAGCCGTGGCCCCGTGTGCAGGAGAGCCATACCCTGTGCACGTTAAAGAACACGCTGGATGGCCTTGACGAGAGGCTACCATCTGTCTCCCAACAGCTGTTCCAGTGGGTCCCCTCCCCCAACCTTCTCTGAGCCTTCGGGGTCCTTGTGGCCTGGCCATTTAGCCCATGGTGTGCAAAAAAGTGCCGCTCAGAGGTAAAACAACCCAACCCTTGTGGCCTGGCCATTTTAGCCCATGGTGTGCAAAAAAGTGCCGCTCAGAGGTAAAACAACCCAAACAACCCATAAAATAAAAATAACTTCCGATGAATCTGCGATGTTTCCTCTAAGAGTTATGGCTGATGGCTTTCCAGTAATACACTGTTTTACCAAAATATCAGAGAAATTTTATGTTACGTGAATGGGAATCCAACTTTGAAAATCGACAACTTCTAAAATATTCATCAAAAGGAAAAATCGGAGTATTGCTTCTAGGATGAAAATCTTAACCTTTTAAGAACATTTTTAACAATCATAAACATATAAAATTACTCTGTTTAACTGAAAATCTTTTTTACAGGAAACATTGTCTTCTGATGATTTTTACTTTCCGTACAATAACTAAGAAAAAAAAGTATCCGAACACTATGGTTGATTACAGAATTCAGAAAAAAATATACCTGGCAACGATTTTTTTTTAGGAATTAGTGATCTGGCAACCTTGACACGAAGGTTGCCAGATCACTAATTCCTAAAAAAAAATCGTTGCCAGATATATTTTTCTCTGAATTCTGTAATCAACCATAGTGTTCGGATACTTTTTTGAGCGACTGTACTTGAGAATATCACATTTATTGAAAGGCTAAATACAATAGTGAATAAGCCCGAATTTATAAAAATAAAAAAGGGGGGGCGGGGTTTAAGACCACCCCCCCCCCTCGAGCCGAGAAAAAGTAAAGGAGGGGGTCAAAAAACGGGATCTCCATTTTAGAATAGCATTTACCATTCCGTTTTTAGGGGTCTTTAAAAATTCTGTTGTAAAATACATGAAATATACACAACTTTATAAATTTTTTGGCTCTATTATCTTTACTAGCATTCTCAAATGGGGGTCGACATAGTCCCATTAACCCTCCCTCCCCCCCACACACACACACACCTCTATCCCGTAGATCCGGACTTGATAACGAACCTAATACATAATGCAGTAATATACTGAATTAGTTTTCTTTTTTCAGAAAATTAGCAGCTATTCCACTAAAGTTTTTACATAGAAAGTTAAGGGGCGGGGGTGGCTCAGTCGGTAGCGCGCCAGGCTCGTAATCTGTAGTTCCCAGGTTCGAGTCCCAGCTGTGTCAGCGTTGAGATTTATCTCCGCAAAATTCCCCGCCCTGCCCACGGTCAGTAGGGGACACCGATGGGCTTGGAAAGGCCGCCCTCCATCGGGTGGGACGTTAAGCCGTGGCCCCGTGTGCGGAAGAACCATATCCTGTGCACGTTAAAGAACACGCTGGATGGTCTTGACGGGAGGCTACCATCTGTCTCCCAACAGCTGTTCCAGTGGGTCCCCTCCCCCAACCTTCTCTGAGCCTTCGGGGTCCATATGACCTGGCCATTTAGTCCATGGTGTGCAAAAAAGTGCCGCTCAGAGGTAAAACAATCCAATTCAATCATAGAAAGTTAAAATTTTCAGGAATATTTTATAAAATGATAAATATATAAAATAACGTATCTTTTAAAATTGCTTTATTTCTTGCTCCTAATTTTTTTCTCCACATGCAGCATTGAGCACACGCCATGAAAACGGTTGCCAACCAAGATATCGAGATTTGAATAAATCAGTTTTGGAAGATATAAATTTTCTTCCAGTCTTTTTAATAGAGAGTTTCAATTCATAATTATTCGATATTATATGGTGTACTATCAAGCCATACCCTGTGCACAATAAAGAACATGATAGATGACATCCTTGAGCCTAGGCTACCATCTGTCTCCCAACAGCTGTTCCAGTGGGTCCCCTCCCCCAACCTTCTCTGAGCCTTCGGGGTTCATGTGTCCTGGCCATTTAGCCCACGGTGTGAAAAAAAAGTGCCGCTCAGAGGTAAAACAACTCAACGTTAAAGAACACGCTGGATGGCCTTGACGGGAGGCTACCATCTGTCTCCCAACAGGTGTTCCAGTGGGTCCCCTCCCCCAACCTTCTCTGAGCCTTCGGGGTCCATGTGACCTGGCCATTTAGCCCATGGTGTACAAAAAAGTGCCGCTCAGAGGTAAAACAACCCAACGTTAAAGAACACGCAGGATGGCCTTGACGGGCGCTACCATCTGTCTCCCAACAGCTGTTCCAGTGGTTCCCCTCCCCCAACCTTCTCTGAGCCTTCGGGGTCCTTGTGACCTGGCCATTTACCCATGGTGTGCAAAAAAGTGCCGCTCAGAGATAAAACAATCCAACGTTAAAGAACACGCTGGATGGCCTTGACGGGAGGCTACCATCTTTCTCCCAACAGGTGTTCCAGTGGGTCCCCTCCCCCAACCTTCTCTGAGCCTTCGGGGTCCTTGTGACCTGGCCATTTAGCCCATGGTTTCCCAAAATGTCTCGCGGAGTTAACCAAACCGATAAATATTTAAAATCTAGCATTTTTGATTCTCTTAGCCACAATTTGCTGCTGTTATATTAAGTAAAGCCATCCCGTGGCCGAGTGGTTAGCGCGCTTCGCTACTGATCTACGGGACCTGGGTCGAGCCCCGGGTAAGGCATGGATATATGTATCGTTTTCCTGCTGAGGTCCTGCCATCCTCTCAAACCTTCTACTCTGACATATAAACTGACAGGCTCCTGTCAGACCTCTGTGGCAAGCAGCTGCTTGAGGGGGTTATTATTTTTTATTTATGTTATGTAATCTAACGCGTAAAATGGAAACAAATTCCTCGCCAATCTCATTCTTCCCATCATCCAAACTTGACCTTCTGTTCGACGTCCTTTTCCCGATTCCAGATGCCGTCTTGCTTCCTGTGACATCATTAAGTGCATGCTGAATATGCAAATCGAAGCTGGGGGGGGGGGGATTCTGGCATCTCGTGACGTGTTTCGAATACTTTTAGTTGAAATGTTTCCTCCACGCGGGAGTCCAAACCGAAACGATGTCATTTCCTCAATCCAAATAATGGCCCCTCTTTTTAAATGCACCTGAAGTGCAGGGCTTCATATTTTTCAGTTGCCAGTTCTTCAGATATTTATAACTAACTACACATTAGCCTGGACGATCCAACATCATGTTACCAAAATTAACGGGTTATCCAATTTAAATTACCAAACGTGATAGACGATCCAATATTACTGAAATTAATACACGATCCAATATTGCATTACCGAAATTAACAGACGATCCAATTTTCAAATGTTTCATTGCTAATATTAATAGACGATTCAGTTAAGCCGTGGCCCCGTGTGCGGGAGAGACATACCCTGTGCAAGTTAAAGAACACGCTGAATGGCCTTGACGGGAGGCTATCATCTGTCTCCCAACAGCTGTTCCAGTGGGTCCCCTCCCCCGACCTTCTCTGAGCCTTCGAGGTCCTTATGACCTGGCCATTTAGCCCATGTCGTGCAAAAAAGTGCCGCTCAGAGGTAAAACCACCCAACCCAAATACACGATTCAATATTATATTACTAAAATTGGAGATTCAATATTATATTACCAAAATGAATAAATGATCCAATTTTTTAATATTTTATTACCAATATTAATAAACGATCCGATGTTATGTTACCAAAATTGAAGATCCGATATTTCCCAAATTAATGGACGATCAGCTGTCATGTTACCAAATTATGGCTACGCTGCAGTATAGTGTCCTCAGCCGCCATGTTGTAATTTTTCCCAGCAAAACTTGTAACATTGAGTTCCAATATGATATCCATCCGCATGTTCCGTTCCCAGGTTCGAGTCCCAGCTGGGTCAGCGTTGAGATTTATCTCCGCAAAATTCCCCGCCCTGCCCACGGTCAGTAGGGGACACCGATGGGCTTGGAAAGGCCGTCGTCTGTCGGATGGAACGTTAAGCCGTGGCCCCGTGTGCGGTAGAGCCATACCCTATGCACGTTGAAGAACACGCTGGATGGCCTTGACGGGAGGTTACCATCTGTCTCCCAACAGTTGTTCCAGTGGGTCCCCTCCCCCAACCTTCTCTGAGCCTTCGAGGTCCATGTGACCTGGCCATTTAGCCCATGGTGTGCAAAAAAGTGCCGCTCAGAGGTAAAACAACCCAATCCAATGTATATGACTGAACCTTAATATAATCGCTTATATGTTTATGGAGTTACAAAAGTAAATCATTTAAAAAGCCTCACTAGTATAGATTAAATATTGTGCTTTTTGTCTTTTGCATGCAGTTATGTAAAAGATTTAACAAGTTCTTGTTGGATCTAGCTTGCTAATTGAGAAATATTATCAGTCTTTTTAATTGAGAATGATCATTAGCCATTTAAATTGAGGTTGGAGAACAGACCATTTCTATGCCAAAACCTTCATTTTTCATTCTCGGCATCGAATCGCGTGACCTGCACGAAATGAATCGGCTGTTATCGCGGTTACGCTCGTTAACCGTACCAAGATTTTGAGGTCATTTTTAATTCGCGATTTTCGAATTGTGGATAGGAAGCGTGTGACCTAAATGCCGCAGCGACTAATAGTCGATACGTGAACATTCTTCGATTTTCAGACTTTTAAATGCTATCAACATTAAAAATATAAATAATATTATTTCAGTATTTAAAGAATTGTGGATGTTTCAACATTTAACAACACTAACGCTAAAACGAAAAAATATAGCTTTGAAGTTAATTTACACTGGGATGTGACGACTTTTTAATCTGCAATTGCAGATTAAAAAGGTCGAATTTGATTCAGAAACATTTTACCGAACGAAATTCTGCACCGTCGAAGCTTTTTCCAATTGGTTGCCAGTTTCTTAACAGTCTGTAAATAGGAATCTCTAGAGCTGGGGCGGGGATGGCGCAGTCGGTAGCGCAACAGGCTCGTAATCTGTACTTCCCAGGTTCGAGTCCCAACTGGGTCAGCGTTGAGATTTATCTCCGCAAAAGTCCCCGCCCTGCCCACGGTCATTAGAGGGACACCGATGGGCTTGGAAAGACCGCCGTCCGTCGGATGTGACGTTAAGCCGTGGCCCCGTGTGCTGGAGAGCCATACCCTGTGCACGTTAAAGAACACGCTGGATGGCCTTGACGGGAGGCTACCATCTGTCTCCCAACACCTGTTCCCAGTGGGTCTCCTCCCCCAACCTTCTCTGAGCCTTCGGGGTCCTTGTGACCTGGCCATTTAGCCCATGGTGTGCAAAAAAGTTGAACCACCTAATGCCCAATAGGTGGTTTAACTTTGTAACTAATGATGAGGTTAGGCAAAGGAGTTTGCAACCTCCTTTAAGCAGCATATTGTGCAGAGAGAGACTCCGTTGGTTTCGCCATGTTGCCCGTATGAATAATTATAGATTGGCGAATAGGGTTATGAACAGTGTGCCTAAAGGCCTCAGAACGAAGGAGAGACCTAGGATGCGGTGGGCAGACAATGTCAAACAGGACCTTGTTAGAATTGGTGTGCAGTGGCCAGATGCAGTAGATGTAGTTCAGGATAGACTTGGTTGGAGAACTAAATTGCACGGTTGGTTGGACCTCCGTAGCCCATGGCTGCTTGAGGATGATGATGATGATGTGCAAAAAAGTGCCGCTCAGAGGTAAAACAAACGAACTTTGAAGAACACGCTGGATGGCCTTGACGGGAGGCTATCATCTGTCTCCCAACAGCTGTTCCAGTGGGTCCCCTCCCCCAACCTTCTCTGAGCCTTCGGGGTCCTTGTGACCTGACCATTTAGCCCATTGTGTGTAAAAAAAGTGCCGCTCAGAACCGCTTCTAGAGCTAATTTCCTCCTCACACGCCATACAGGGCACGTGATAATCATTTCCAAAACCACGCACTCTCTGCCCCACGAGGTCATAGACATCCCAAAGGAACATCTTGCAAGTTTTCTGCCAACTGTGTCTGAGAAATGTCATCTGTCTCCATGCAGAACGACATGCCTTATGAACGTTAGTTCCGCTTCAAATTATTGGTGCAAATCTCAGTTGCTGAGTCTGATTATTCTGTCTCTGCACACTGCTGATTTAAGGGGAAAAGGAGTCTGCCAATCAAAAAACGATTAAAGAATAAACTTTCGCTTTTTAGTAATGCACCCCACGGAAGAGTCCAATTTTCTGTCAACCACGCTTTCGTGATTGAGAGTAATTTGCTATCACTTCTTGTGGAAAGACATCAAATGCGCTAATTGAAAAACTTTTGCAACCTCGCGCTGAAAAATTAGTCGTTAATCGAATACGAAATGGTTACTCGTGCAGTAAACTATAACTGCACAAGTAACCATTTCGATTAATTAAACTTAGGATGGCGATTTTAATTGCATTGCTATTGATTTCGCAACATTACTTAGCAATGTATAGTAGCAGATGACAATTTTAACTTGTTTTTTACTTAGACCAGTGGGGCGGGGGTGGCTCAGTCGGTAGCGCGCCAGGCTCGTAATCTGTAGTTTCCAGGTTCGAGTCCCAGCTGGGTCAGCGTTGAGATTTATCTCCGCAAAATTCCCCACCCTGCCCTCGGTCAGTAGGGGACTCCGATGGGCTTGGAAAGGCCGCCGTCCGTCGGATGGGACGTTAAGCCGTGGCTCCGTGTGTGGGAGTGCCATACCTGTGCACGTTAAAGAACACGCTGGATGGTCTTGACGGGAGGCTACAATCTGTCTTCCAACATCTGTTCCATTGGGTCCCCTCCCCCAACCTTCTCTGAGCCTTCGGGGTCCATGTGACCTGGCCATTTAGCCCATGGTGTGCAAAAAAGTACCGCTCAGAGGTAAAACAACCCAACGTTAAAGAACACGCTGGATGACCTGGACGGGAGGCTACCATCTGTTTCCCAACAGCTGTTCCAGTGGGTCCCCTCCCCCAACCTTCTCTGAGCCTTTGGGGTCCATGTGACCTGGCAATTTAGCCCATGGTGTGCAAAAAAGTGCCGCTCAGAGGTAAAACAACCTAATTACAAGTCTTCGGTACAACTTGAAGATGCTAAAGAACAACAAATGAATTCCTCATTGTACATTTTTCTGTCCAATATGAATGTCTCAAAGGAGTATTTTTTTTTCTCTTATCCAGATATCGATGCATTGTTCCTGGCAGACTTCCACGTGGAGCTCCGTCACGAGAAGTGTGTAGAGTGATTCTCGATAGAATCCAGAACTCCAAAGAGCAGCACCAGCTGGGGAGCTCTAAGGTAAGAACTACAAATATTCGTTATCACCTTTTGCTATACAAAGGAAAGCGTCGCTCAAAAAAAAATATCCGAACACTATGGTTGATTGGGGCGTGGGTGGCTCATTCGGTAGCGCGCCAGACTCGTAATCTGTAGTTCCCAGGTTCGAGTCCCAGCTGGGTCAGCTTTGAGATTTATCTCCGCAAAATTCCTCGCCCTGCCCACGGTCAGTAGGGGACACCGATAGGCTTGAAAAGGCCGCCGTCAGTCGGATGGGACGTTAAGCCGTGGCCCCGTGTGCGGGAGAGCCATACCCTGTGCACGTTAAAGAACACTCTGGATGGCCTTGACGGGAGGCTACCATCTGTCTCCCAACAGCTGTTCCAGTGGGTCCCCTCCTCCAACTTTCTCTGAGCCTTCGGGGTCTTTATGACCTGTCCATTTAGCCCATGGTGTGCAAAAAAGTGGCGCTAATAGGTAAAACAACTCAACGTTAAAGAACACGCTAGATGGCCTTGACGGGAGCTACCATCTGTCTCCCAACAGCTCTTCCAGTGGGTCCCCTCCCCCAACCTTCTCTGAGCCTTCGGGGTCCTTGTGCCCTGGCCAATTTAGCCCATGGTGTGCAAAAAAGTGCCGCTCAGAGGTAAAACAACCCAATCCATAGTGTTCGGATATTTTCTTCAGCCACTGTACATACTGACGGAAAATCTTTTCTAAGATTCTTACCACAAATAGCAAAATGATTTTGAACTGTGATTTTTTTTTTAAGTTTTATTATGAAGTGACACTTTTAGTGATTACTACCCACAGTTTGATAAATCATCTGTTAAAGAATTAATTTTTCGTTTTTAATATATTTTTCCGTTTCAGGTTTTTCTTCGCGAGTCCTTAGAGCAAGCCCTGGAGAAAGAACGAGTGAACATTCTTCGTGGTTCGGTAGTGACCATCCAGCGCTATGTGCGGGGCTACCAAGCCAGGAAGCGGTACCGAGCGATGCGGCTCAGTGCGGTCAGGATTCAAACTGCTTACCGCTCTTTTGTGGCCAGGTGAGTCGATCATTATCGCTCATTACTGTCTCAGATAAACCCAAAATGAAAATGATATGCAAATGCGCTCCATTGTTAGGTCAAAAAAAAATTTTAAAAGTGGAAATTCGTTGCAATTATCGCAGGCAGTTCAAAATTTTGTTGACTCAAAACTCGAAGAATTTTGATAATGAAAAGATTCTGCAGGTTTTTAATTCTTTATGAAGGAAAAAATTTGATTTATGTCACCCAGCGGGGCGGGGGTGGCTCAATCGGCAGCGCGCCAGGCTCGTAATCTGTACTTCCCAGGTTGGAGTCCCACCTGGGTCAGCGTTGAGATTGATCTCCGCAAAATTCCCTCCCTGCCCACGGTCAGTAGGGGACATCGATGGGCTTGGAAAGGCCGCCGTCTGTTGGTTGGGATGTTAAGAAGTGGCCACTTGTGAAGTAGAGCCATACTCTATGCACGTTAAAGAACACGCTGGATGGCCTTGACGGGAGGCTACCATCTGTCTCCCAACAGCTGTTCTAGTGAGTCCCCTCCCCCAACCCTCTGAGCCTTCGGGGTCCATGTGAGCTGGCCATTTAGCCCATGATGTGCAAAAAAGTGCCGCTCAGAGGTAAAACAACTCAACGTTATAGAACACGCTAGATGGCCTTGACGGGAGGCTACCATCTGTCTCCCAACAGCTGTTCCAGTGAGTCCCCTCCCCCAACCCTCTCTGAGCCTTCGGGGTCCATGTGACCTGGCCATTTAGCCCATGGTGTGCAAAAAAGTGCCGCTCAGAGGTAAAACAATCCAACGTTAAAGAACACGCTGGATGGCCTTGATGGGAGGCTACCATCTGTCTCCCAACAGCTGTTCCAGTGAGTCCCCTCCCCCAACCTTCTCTGAGCTTTCGGGGTCTATGTGACCTGGCCATTTAGCCCATGATGTGCAAAAAAGTGCCGCTCAGAGATAAAACAACTCAACGTTATAGAACACGCTAGATGGCCTTGACGGGAGGCTACCATCTGTCTACCAACAGCTGTTCCAATGGGTCCCGTCCCCCAACCTTCTCTGAGCTTTCGGGGTCTATGTGACTTGGCCATTTAGCCCATGGTGTGCAAAAAAGTGCCGCTCAGATATAAAACCCATTGTGTCCAAAAGAGTGCTAGAGGTAAAACAACCCAACAGCATCATCCAGACTGGAGATTTGTATTAATATCTTTTCGTATAGGAACTGGAATTTAAATCGGTTTCTGAATTCAGTCAGGATGTTTATAGATGCAAAAGCAGATTGTCTCGTGGTTGAAGGTGATTGTATCAGAAATATTGCTTTTACCTTTAAAGAAGCCGTGCAGGGCTTGTGATTACAGGATGCCATATCTCGTGGAGATAAATTCAATCTCAAATATTCAAGTCAAACCCCGAAAAAACCTTGAAATTTCCCAGGCCCATTTCGGTAATTACCGAGCCCGATTTCAAGGAAACAATTTCTCTGCCACATTGAAAAATAAATTAAAAAATGAATACCCCCTCAAGCAGCTGCTTGCCACAGAGGTCTGATAGGTACCTGTCAGTTTAATCGCCGTAGTAGAAAGTCTGTGAGAATGGCGGGACCTCAGCAGAAAGATAACACAAACTCGAACCCAGGTCCCTTAGATCAGTAGCCAAGCACGCTAACCGCTTGTCCACAGAGGTCTGAGAAAGAACGAGGGAACATTTTGCGTGGCAAATTATAAATTACAAAATGCGTATAAAAAAAAGCTTGTCGTTAAACTATTTTTTTAATTCTCTGTATTATACGCCATGTACACTTTCAAAGGGGCGGGGGTGGCTCAGTCGGTAGCGCGCCAGGCTCGTAATCTGTAGTTCCCAGGTTCGAGTCCCAGCTGGGTCAGCGTTGAGATTTATCTCCGCAAAATTCCCCACCCTGCCCACGGTCAGTAGGGGACACCGAAGGGCTTGGAAAGGCTGCCATCCATCGGATGGGATTTAAGCCGTGGTCCGTGTGCAGGAGAGGCATACCTTGTGCACGTTAAAAGAACACGCTGGATGGCCTTGACGGGAGGCTACCATCTGACTCCCAACAGCTGTTCCAGTGGGTCCCCTCTCCCAACACTTTCATAGAGCTTCGTTATTTGAAGACCAATTTAAAAAACTCGTTGTTTGGAACGAAAAAATGTAGAAATTGATTTGTATAAACTGAAAATTCTTAATCATAAGGTCATCATACACCATAAAAATGATTCTTTAGTGAAAGCAAGAAAATTGCCAAATAAAGAAAAAGACTGGATTTTTTTTACTTTTTTAAATGACAAGAAAAAAATAAATTATGACAATCCAAATTCCTCTGTGAATAGTGGTGACAAGGGTTTAGTTTGTAATAATTGATTCACAAAGTAATTATAATGATTCACAAAATCGTGAAATTTTATAATGATTCACAAAGTCTTGAAATTTTGTTATAGTTGATTCACAAAGCCTCGAAATTTTATAATAATTGCATCGTTATTTGAAATTTTGTAATAATTCAAAAAGCCCAGAAATTTTGTAATAATTGATTCACAAACTCCTTTAATTTTCAAATATATCTCCGAGTAGTGAAACCAAATTGTCAGATAGCCCCACAAGAAAGGGGCGGGGGTGGCTCAGTCGGTAGCGCGCCAGGCTCGTAATCTGTAGTTCCCAGGTTCGAGTCCCAGCTGGGTCAGCGTTGAGATTTATCTCCGCAAAAATTCCCGCCCTGCAAACGGTCAGTAGGGGACACCGATGGGCTTGGAAAGGCCGCCGTCCGTCGGATGGGACGTTAAGCCGTGGCCCCGTGTGCCGGAGAGCCATACCCTGTGCACGTTAAAGAACACGCTGGATGGCCTTGACGGGAGGCAACCATCTGTCTCCAAACAGCTGTTCCAATGGGCCCCCTCCCCCAACTTTCTCTGAGCCTTCGGGGTCCATTTGACCTGGCCATTTAGCCCATGGTTGCAAAAAGTGCCGCTCAGAGGTAAAACAACCCAAAGCCCCACAAGAAAAAATTAAGGAGTGTGAAAAATCAGAACTCCTTAGTGACCATAAAACGAAACCACCTCTGCCAATCCATCTGTCAGAAAATGTTGGACAACCCTCATTTTTAGAGGGAGAGGGGTTGATTTGTGAAGGATTACGATTGCATGATTAAAATTCGAGACCTGAATGATTTAAAAGGCAGAATAAGAAAGCCAACTAAGCAAGTAATCGAATGGAGATAGGAAAGGTTCCGAAATTATTTCAGGTTGGATTGTTTTACCTCTGAGCGCCACTTTTTTGCACACCATGGGCTAAATGGTCAGGTCACATGGACCCCGAAGGCTCAGAAGTTTGGGGGAGGGGACCCACTGGAACAAGCTGTTGGGAGACAGATGGTAGCCTCCCGTCAAGGCCATCCAGCGTGTTCTTTAATGCTGGATTGTTTTACCTCTGAGCGGCACTTTTTTGCACACAGTGGACTAAATGGCCAGGTCACAAGGACCCCGAAGGCTCAGAGAAGGTTGGGGGAGGGGACCCACTGGAACAGCTGTTGGGAGACAGATGGTAGCCTCTCGACAAAGCCATCCAGAGTGTTCTTTAACGTTCAGAGGTATGTCTCTCCCACACAAGGAGTCACGGTTTAACGTCCCATCCGATGGACGGCGGCCTTTCCAAGCCCATTGGTGTCCCCTACTGACCGTGGGCAGGGAAATGTCGAACAGTTCCATCTCCCTAGTAACAATCCACGATATGTCCCTGGCGATCTCTAGAACAGTGTTCTTTTTCAGCTGGAAAGATGTTTCTTTTTTTTGACTTTCTGTTTATAGTAATAAAAGAAAAATAGATTTATTTATTAAAGAGATTTTGGTAAAATGAAAGACAGATAATCAGAAAATTTCGCGAATATCTTATCGAAAGTTCTGATTTTCTTCACTTCCTTAAAAAAAAAATCTTACCCCCATCATTTTAGACTATTCTATTTGCTCCAAAACAAAATTTAATTTTTGAAATTTCGAAAGACATCACTAAGTAGAAGAAAAAATTTTAAAACTATTTCAAAGTCTTATTTTGCTTATTAATATTTGTATCAATCAAAATATTTAGAAGCAATATTGATTTTTTTTTGGTCCTCGCTTGTAAATCAACGCTTCACTCACCATCCAATTTGCTGAATATGAATGCCAATTCTGCTGGGATCTCGAGATGGTTGACCCCCGCCACTGCACGTGACGCTCGCTCCTGTTCTTCTCTGCTCGCTCGCTCCTTGGCCCGCTCAATCGCCGCTTTGTCAGCTTCTCTCTTCCTCGCAAGAATCGCTTTGATCTGAAGAGATAATTGAAAAGGAAATGAAGGATTCAGTGCCATGGACATGGCAATATTTCGGATACAATATATTAAGCTGCATTTTTCAGTAAATCTTGACCGCGTGGGTTGGGTTGTTTTACCTCTGAGCAGCACTTTTTTGCACACCGTGGGGTAAATGGCCAAGTCACAAGGACCCCGAAGGCTCAGAGAAGGTTGGGTTGTTTTACCTCTGAGCGGCACTTTTTTGCACACCATGGGCTAAATGGCCAGGTCACATGGACCCCGAAGGCTCAGAGAAGGTTGGGGGAGGGGACCCACTGGAACAGCTGTTGGGCGACAGATGGTAGCCTCCCGTCAAGGCCATACAGCGTGTTCTTTAACGTTGGGTTGTTTTACCTCTGAGCGGCACTTTTTTGCACACCATGGGTTAAATGGCCAGGTCACATGGACCCCGAAGGCTCAGAGAAGGTTGGGGGAGGGGACCCACTGGAACAGCTGTTGGGAGACAGATGGTAGCCTCCCGTTAAGGCCATCCAGCGTGTTCTTTAACGTGCACAGGGTATGGCTCTCCCGCACACGGGCCACGGCTTAACGTCCAATCCGACGGACCTCGGCCTTTCCAAGTCCATCGGTGGCCCCTACTGACCGTGGACAGGGCGGGGAATTTTTGTGGAGATAAATTTCAACGCTGACCCAGCTGGGACTCGTACCTGGGAACTACAGATTACAAGCCTGGCGCGCTACCGACTGAGCCATTGGGACTCGAACCTGGGAACTACAGATTATGAGCCTACGCGCTACCGACTGAGCCACCCCCCGCCCAATATTTCAGGTACACTTTAAACTGAAATAGTACTTTCTTTAATATGTATATATGATATGTATATTTTCCTACATATTGGTTATATTATAGTTTATAAAAAAATTATATAAATTTTATAAAATTATACTTTATTATGAAACAATATCAATAGCGTTTTAGAATGTTTTATTGACCAATTATAATACCTATATTCGATTTTATTTGCTGTATACTAATGATAGTTATCCCAGTTTATATTGGTTGATACGAATTCAAGGTTTTCTATGATATATGGGGCGGGGGTGGCTCAGTCGGTAGCGCGCCAGGCTCGTAATCTGTAGTTCCCAGGTTCGAGTCCCAGCTGGGTCAGCGTTGAGATTTATCTCCGCAAAATTCCCCACCCTGCCCACGGTCAGTAGGGGACACCGATGGGCTTGGAAAGGCCGCCGTCCGTCGGATGGGACGTTAAGCCGTGGCCCCGTGTGCCGGAGAGCCATCCCCTCTGCACGTTAAAGAACACGCTGGATGGCCTTGACGGGAGGCTACCATCTGTCTCCCAACAGCTGTTCCAGTGGGTCCCCTCCCCCAACCTTCTCTGAGCCTTCAGGGTCCATGTGACCTGGCCATTTAGCCCATGGTGTGCAAAAAAAGTGCCGCTCAGAGGTAAAACAACCCAACCCAACTCTATGATATACTGGATATATACAATGTTTTTTTTTTGTTATGCAATCTGAAAAATGTTTAATATTACAGTTTATGAATTTCTATTCTATATAGAGTATTTTGTTGTATTGTGAATATGTGAAAATAAAATCTTACTTTATTCATCAAACACCTTGTATTTAAAAAGTGCATCTAACATTTTAAATTTACTCGATATTTATAATTCTGAGTAATGAAGATTTATCGAATTGGGAAAATTTCATTCATTCATATTTTCATTTTCATGTGTGTGTGTGTTTTTTTTTTTGCTTTTAATTTCTACGTTTTATTTTTAGTTTATATATTTTAATTTCCAATTTCTAATTTTTTTTTCAGACGACGGTTCCTGACTATCCGCAAGGGGATTGTCAGAGCGCAGGCTAATTACCGGATGTTACGTCAGAAAAGAGAGTATGAAAAGGTAGCATTTCCTTTCAATGCAATAAGATATAAAAAACATCTTTTTTTTGTTTATTTAATGGATTCTCTTTTTAAAAAACTCACTAAGTGATGAGATCCGATTCGAACTCATCTCTTCCTATTTCACATTCTTTACCTCTTAATCGGAAGTTACTATCGCAATATCACCAGTTGCACTGATTAACAAATTAATGCATTTTCCTATACTTGATCCCCTGACGAATTTATTGCGAAATATTTTCTCAAGAGAAATCAAAACTACATATACCAAATCATGCGAAATAAAAATTAATTTCAAATATATTTTCGGCAAATGTTTTTTCTTTTCAGTAATTATAAGACTTAGAAGAATCCTGGAAATTACCACCAATGGGCTTGGAAAGGCCGCCGTCCGTCGGATGGGACGTTAAGCCGTGGCCCGTGTGCGGGAGAGCCATACCCTGTGCACATTAAAGAACACGCTGGATGGCCTTAATGGGAGGCTACCATCTGTCTCCCAACAGCTGTTCCAGTGGGTCCCCTCTCCCAACCTTCTCTGAGCATTCGGGGTCCATGTGACCTGGCCATTTAGCCCATGGTGTGCAAAAAAGTGCCACTCAGAGGTAAAACAAGCCCACCCTAGAAATTACTCTTAGCTTCTACATGCCTTGAAGGCCACCGCCATCCGTCGGGCGGAACGTTAAGCCTTGGTCCCGTGTGCGAGAACCATACCATGTGCATGTTAAAGAACACGCTAGATGGTCTTGACCGTAGGCTTCCATCTGTCTTGTAATAGCTGTACAGTGGGTTCCCTTCCTCCAATGTGGCTGTCAGTAGCGCGCCAGGTTCGTAATCTGTAGTTCCCAGGTTCGAGTCCCAGCTGGGTCAGTGTTGAGATTTATCTCAGCAAAATTCCCCGCCCTGCCCACGGTCAATAGGGGACACCAATGGGCTTGGAAAGACCGCCGTCCATCGGTTGGGACGTTAAGCCGTGGCCCCGTGTGTGGGAGAGCCATACCCTGTGCACATTCAAGAACACGCTGGATGGCCTTGATGGGAGGCTACCATCTGTCTCCCAACAGCTTTTTTGTGGGTCCCCTTCCCCAAATTCTCTGAGAGGTCCATGTGACCTGACCACATTGTGTGCCCATTGTGTGCAAAAAGTGCCTCTCAGAGGTAAAACAACCCAAACCAAATCCTTTCCCCCAACTTTCTCTGAGCCATCGGGGTCCTTGTGACCTGGCCATTTAGCCTATTGTGTGAAAAAAATGCTGAGATGTTAAACAACCCAAACCAACTGAATTAGCAAAAACTATCTACTGAAATGGATTAGTGCTCCAGGCTCCACAATTCCCAGGTTCTAGTCCCAGTTGCGACAGTATTGAGATTTATCTCTGCTCTATCTATCCCAGTGGGGTGGGGGTGGCTCAGTCTGTACCGTCCCAGGTTCTAGTCCCAGTTGTGACAGAATTGAGATTTATCTCTGCTCCATCTATCCCAGTGGGGGTGGCTCAGTCTGTACCGTCCCAGGTTCTAGTCCCAATTGTGACAGTATTGAGATTTATCTCTGCTCTATCTATCCCAGTGGGGTGGGGGTGGCTCAGTCTGTACCGTCCCAGGTTCTAGTCCCAGTTGTGACAGAATTGAGATTTATCTCTGCTCCATCTATCCCAGTGGGGGTGGCTCAGTCTGTACCGTCCCAGGTTCTAGTCCCAATTGTGACAGTATTGAGATTTATCTCTGCTCTATCTATCCCAGTGGGGTGGGGGTGGCTCAGTCTGTACCGTCCCAGGTTCTAGTCCCAGTTGTGACAGAATTGAGATTTATCTCTGCTCCATCTATCCCAGTGGGGGTGGCTCAGTCTGTACCGTCCCAGGTTCTAGTCCCAATTGTGACAGTATTGAGATTTATCTCTGCTCTATCTATCCCAGTGGGGTGGGGGTGGCTCAGTCTGTACCGTCCCAGGTTCTAGTCCCAATTGTGACAGTATTGAGATTTATCTCTGCTCTATCTATCCCAGTGGGGTGGGGGTGGCTCATTCTGTACCGTCCCAGGTTCTAGTCCCAATTGTGACAGTATTGAGATTTATCTCTGCTATATCTATCCCAGTGTGGTGGGGGTGGCTCAGTCTGTACCGTCCCAGGTTTGAGTCCCAATTGTGACAGTATTGAGATTTATCTCTGCTCTATCTATCCCAGTGGGGATGGCTCAGTCTGCACCGTCCCAGATTCTAGTCCCAATTGTGACAGTATTGAGATTTATCAATGTACTACTACTATTTATCAATGTACTGAGCCACCCCAACCCCACTGGGATAGATAGAGCACAGTCTGTACCATCCCAGGTTCTAGTCCCAGTTGTGACAGAATTGAGATTTATCTCTGCTCTATCTATCCCAGTGGGGTGGGGGTGGCTCAGTCTGTACCGTCCCAGGTTCTAGTCCCAGTTGTGACAGAATTGAGATTTATCTCTGCTCTATCTATCCCAGTGGGGGTGGCTCAGTCTGTACCGTCCCAGGTTCTAGTCCCAATTGTGACAGTATTGAGATTAATCTCTGCTCTATCTATCCCAGTGGGGGTGGCTCAGTCTGTACCGTCCCAGGTTCTAGTCCCAATTGTGACAGTATTGAGATTTATCTCTGCTATATCTATCCCAGTGGGGTGGGGGTGGCTCAGTCTGTACCGTCCCAGGTTTGAGTCCCAATTGTGACAGTATTGAGATTTATCTCTGCTCGATCTATCCCAGTGGGGATGGCTCAGTCTGCACCGTCCCAGATTCTAGTCCCAATTGTGACAGTATTGAGATTTATCAATGTACTACTACTATTTATCAATGTACTGAGCCACCCCAACCCCACTGGGATAGATAGAGCACAGTCTGTACCATCCCAGGTTCTAGTCCCAGTTGTGACAGAATTGAGATTTATCTCTGCTCTATCTATCCCAGTGGGGTGGGGGTGGCTCAGTCTGTACCGCCCCAGGTTCTAGTCCCAGTTGTGACAGAATTGAGATTTATCTCTGCTCTATCTATCCCAGTGGGGGTGGCTCAGTCTGTACCATCCCAGGTTCTAGTCCCAATTGTGACAGTATTGAGATTAATCTCTGCTCTATCTATCCCAGTGGGGTGGGGGTGGCTCAGTCTGTACCGTCCCAGTTGTGACAGAATTGAGATTTATCTCTGCTCTATCTATCCCAGTGGGGGTGGCTCAGTCTGTACCGTCCCAGGTTCTAGTCCCAGTTGTGACAGAATTGAGATTTATCTCTGCTCTATCTATCCCAGTGGGGGTGGCTCAGTCTGTACCGTCCCAGGTTCTAGTCCCAATTGTGACAGTATTGAGATTAATCTCTGCTCTATCTATCCCAGTGGGGGTGGCTCAGTCTGTACCGTCCCAGGTTCTAGTCCCAATTGTGACAGTATTGAGATTTATATCTGCTATATCTATCCCAGTGGGGTGGGGGTGGCTCAGTCTGTACCGTCCCAGGTTTGAGTCCCAATTGTGACAGTATTGAGATTTATCTCTGCTCTATCTATCCCAGTGGGGATGGCTCAGTCTGCACCGTCCCAGATTCTAGTCCCAATTGTGACAGTATTGAGATTTATCAATGTACTACTACTATTTTTCAATGTACTGAGCCACCCCAACCCCACTGGGATAGATAGAGCACAGTCTGTACCATCCCAGGTTCTAGTCCCAGTTGTGACAGAATTGAGATTTATCTCTGCTCTATATATCCCAGTGGGGATGGCTCAGTCTGTACCATCCCAGGTTCTAGTCCCAATTGGGATAGTACTGAGATTTATCTCTGCTCTATCTATCCCAGTGGGGTGGGGGTGGCTCAGTCTGTACCGTCCCAGGTTCTAGTCCCAATTGTGACAGTATTGAGATTTATCTCTGCTCTATATATCCCAGTGGGGATGGCTCAGTCTGTACCATCCCAGGTTCTAGTCCCAATTGTGACAGTACTGAGATTTATCTCTGCTCTATCTATCCCAGTGGGGTGGGGGTGGCTCAGTCTGTACCGTCCCAGGTTCTAGTCCCAGTTGTGACAGAATTGAGATTTATCTCTGCTCTATCTATCCCAGTGGGGGTGGCTCAGTCTGTACCGTCCCAGGTTCTAGTCCCAATTGTGACAGTATTGAGATTAATCTCTGCTCTATCTATCCCAGTGGGGGTGGCTCAGTCTGTACCGTCCCAGGTTCTAGTCCCAATTGTGACAGTATTGAGATTTATCTCTGCTATATCTATCCCAGTGGGGTGGGGGTGGCTCAGTCTGTACCGTCCCAGGTTTGAGTCCCAATTGTGACAGTATTGAGATTTATCTCTGCTCGATCTATCCCAGTGGGGATGGCTCAGTCTGCACCGTCCCAGATTCTAGTCCCAATTGTGACAGTATTGAGATTTATCAATGTACTACTACTATTTATCAATGTACTGAGCCACCCCAACCCCACTGGGATAGATAGAGCACAGTCTGTACCATCCCAGGTTCTAGTCCCAGTTGTGACAGAATTGAGATTTATCTCTGCTCTATCTATCCCAGTGGGGTGGGGGTGGCTCAGTCTGTACCGTCCCAGGTTCTAGTCCCAGTTGTGACAGAATTGAGATTTATCTCTGCTCTATCTATCCCAGTGGGGGTGGCTCAGTCTGTACCGTCCCAGGTTCTAGTCCCAATTGTGACAGTATTGAGATTAATCTCTGCTCTATCTATCCCAGTGGGGGTGGCTCAGTCTGTACCGTCCCAGGTTCTAGTCCCAATTGTGACAGTATTGAGATTTATCTCTGCTATATCTATCCCAGTGGGGTGGGGGTGGCTCAGTCTGTACCGTCCCAGGTTTGAGTCCCAATTGTGACAGTATTGAGATTTATCTCTGCTCGATCTATCCCAGTGGGGATGGCTCAGTCTGCACCGTCCCAGATTCTAGTCCCAATTGTGACAGTATTGAGATTTATCAATGTACTACTACTATTTATCAATGTACTGAGCCACCCCAACCCCACTGGGATAGATAGAGCACAGTCTGTACCATCCCAGGTTCTAGTCCCAGTTGTGACAGAATTGAGATTTATCTCTGCTCTATCTATCCCAGTGGGGTGGGGGTGGCTCAGTCTGTACCGCCCCAGGTTCTAGTCCCAGTTGTGACAGAATTGAGATTTATCTCTGCTCTATCTATCCCAGTGGGGGTGGCTCAGTCTGTACCATCCCAGGTTCTAGTCCCAATTGTGACAGTATTGAGATTAATCTCTGCTCTATCTATCCCATTGGGGTGGGGGTGGCTCAGTCTGTACCGTCCCAGTTGTGACAGAATTGAGATTTATCTCTGCTCTATCTATCCCAGTGGGGGTGGCTCAGTCTGTACCGTCCCAGGTTCTAGTCCCAGTTGTGACAGAATTGAGATTTATCTCTGCTCTATCTATCCCAGTGGGGGTGGCTCAGTCTGTACCGTCCCAGGTTCTAGTCCCAATTGTGACAGTATTGAGATTAATCTCTGCTCTATCTATCCCAGTGGGGGTGGCTCAGTCTGTACCGTCCCAGGTTCTAGTCCCAATTGTGACAGTATTGAGATTTATATCTGCTATATCTATCCCAGTGGGGTGGGGGTGGCTCAGTCTGTACCGTCCCAGGTTTGAGTCCCAATTGTGACAGTATTGAGATTTATCTCTGCTCTATCTATCCCAGTGGGGATGGCTCAGTCTGCACCGTCCCAGATTCTAGTCCCAATTGTGACAGTATTGAGATTTATCAATGTACTACTACTATTTTTCAATGTACTGAGCCACCCCAACCCCACTGGGATAGATAGAGCACAGTCTGTACCATCCCAGGTTCTAGTTCCAGTTGTGACAGAATTGAGATTTATCTCTGCTCTATATATCCCAGTGGGGATGGCTCAGTCTGTACCATCCCAGGTTCTAGTCCCAATTGGGATAGTACTGAGATTTATCTCTGCTCTATCTATCCCAGTGGGGTGGGGGTGGCTCAGTCTGTACCGTCCCAGGTTCTAGTCCCAATTGTGACAGTATTGAGATTTATCTCTGCTCTATATATCCCAGTGGGGATGGCTCAGTCTGTACCATCCCAGGTTCTAGTCCCAATTGTGACAGTACTGAGATTTATCTCTGCTCTATCTATCCCAGTGGGGTGGGTGTGGCTCAGTCTGTACTGTCCCAGGTTCTAGTCCCAATTGTGACAGTATTGAGATTTATCTCTGCTCTATCTATCCCAGTGGGGTGGGGGTGGCTCAGTCTGTACCATCCCAGGTTCGAGTTCCACCTGGGCCGGCATTGAGCTATATCTTCGCAAAATTCTCCTCCCTGTCCATGGTCAGTAGGGGACAACGATGGGCTTGGAAAGGCTACCATCCCTCTAATGGAATGTTAAGCCTTGGCCTAGTATGTGGGAGAGCCATACCCTGTGCACGTTAAAGAACACGCTGGATGGCCTTGAATGGAGGCTACCATCTGTCTGTGAAGTAAAACAACCTAACCGTACCATTGGTCAGTAGAGTACACTGATAACTTGGATAGGCTGCCGTCCTTTGGATGGGATGTTAAGCAATGGTCCTGTGTGCCTTAAAGTTTCATGTACAGAAAAAAAAAATCAATGATTTAATTAAAACATCTGAATTGCACTTTGATTTATGTATCTATTGAAATATTTTTAACAAAAAAATTTATTTATCACATAATGAGTACATAGAAATGCAACAAAACTGATATGGAGCCATGGGTAATTTCACTTATCAAGGATAAAAATTTTCAAAATTTAAGTAGCAATACGTACGTTACGCAGATCATCATACACACATAAGTATAAAAATAAACATTTCGAATATGCATAAAAAATGACCTAAATACATGCTCATCCAGGTTATGATGCAAAATTCGTTATATATATATTCTTTCAAAATAAAATGATTACAATTAATAAATTAGGAATAAAAAGAACTGAACTCAGGCCACAATTATTTAATTGAGCTCAATCTTCAATATTTAGATTTTTTATGATTTACAAAAATAAAAGTATTAGTATATCAACGTGCTCAATTGTTAACAAATGTTCGGTTTTATAGTTTTTTTTAATGTTCTCAAAACATTTCTCATTTCTCATAATTAATATTTTATTATAATTATGATAATTGATAAAAATTCCATGTTTCTAACCTGAATTAAAAGAAACTTGAATTTTCAAATGTGTTGAAAAATTTTGACACTTTGAAAAAGAAGCCGTCCCGTGGCCGAGTGGTTAGCGCGCTTGGCTAATGATCTACGGGACCTGGGTTCGAGTCCCGGGTAAGGCATGGATGTATGTGTCGTTTTTCTGCTGAGGTCCTGCCATCCTCTCAGATCTTCTACTGTGGCATATAAACTGACAGGCTCCTGTCAGACCTCTGTGGCAAGCAGCTGCTTGAGGGGTATTTATTTTTTTTTATTGAAAAAGAAACTTTTATGGAAGATTTCTTTATTGGTTTTTCTGAACATAAAATTTCAAGCCTCGACTTCTTGAATTAAACTTACTTATTGGCATTGAATTTTAAATTTTGAGTAAAATGATGAAATAGGAAAATAATTTTCTCAAAGGTAATATTATGTAACTCTGATATATTGAATTTACAATTATTCCAAATTTTTCTCTTTCTAGGCAATAATTCCCCGCCCTGCCCACGGTTAGTAGGGGACATCAATGGGTTTGAAAAGGCCGCCGTCCGTCGGATGGGACGTTAAGCCGTGGCTCCGTGTGCGGGAGAGCCATACCCTGTGCACGTTAAAGAACACACTGGATGGCCTTGACGGGAGGCTACCATCTGTCTCCCAACAGCTGTTCCAGTGGGTCCCCTCCCCCAATCTTCTCTGAGCCTTTGGGGTCCATGTGACCTGACCATTTAGCCCATGGTGTGCAAAAAAGTGCCGCTCAGAGGTAAACCAACCCAACGTTAAAGAACACACTGGATGGCCTTGACGGGAGGCTACCATCTGTCTCCCAACAGCTGTTCCAGTGAGTCCCCTCCCCAAACCTTCTCTGAGCCTTCGGGGTCCATGTGACCTGACCATTTAGCCCATGGTGTGCAAAAAAGTGCCGCTCAGAGGTAAACCAACCCAACGTTAAAGAACACGCTGGATAGCCTTGACAGGAGGCTACCATCTGTCTCCCAACAGCTGTTCCAGTGGGTCCCCTCCCCCAACCTTCTCTGAGCCTTCGGGGTCCTTGTGACTTGGCCATTTACCCCATGGTGTGCAAAAAAGTGCCGCTCAGAGGTAAAACAACCCAACCCACGCGGTCAAGATTTACTGAAAAATGCAGCTTAATATATTGTATCCGAAATATTGCCATGTCCATGGCACTGAATCCTTCATTTCCTTTTCAATTATCTCTTCAGATCAAAGCGATTCTTGCGAGGAAGAGAGAAGCAGACAAAGCGGCGATTGAGCGGGCCAAGGAGCGGGCGAGCAGAGAAGAACAGGAGCGAGCGTCACGTGCAGTGGCGGGTGTCAACCATCTCGAGATCCCAGCAGAATTGGCATTCATATTCAGCAAATTGGATGGTGAGTGATGCGTTGATTTACAAGCGAGGACCAAAAAAAAATCAATATTGCTTCTAAATATTTTGATTGATACAAATATTAATAAGCAAAATAAGATTTTGCAATAGTTTTAAATTTTTTTCTTCTACTTAGTGATGTTTTTCGAAATTTCAAAAATTAAATTTTGTTTTGGAGCAAACAGAATAGTCTAAAACGATGGGGGCGGTGGTGGATCAGTCGGTAGCGCGCCAGGCTCGTAATCTGTAGTTCCCAGGTTCGAGCACCAGCTGGATCAGCGTTGAGATTTATCTCCGCAAAATTCCCCGCCCTGCCCACGGTCAGTAGGGGACACCGATGGGCTTGGAAAGGCCGCCGTCCGTCGGATGGGACGTTAAGCCGTGGCCCCGTGTGTGGGAGAGCCATACCCTGTGCACGTTAAAGAACACGCTGGATTACCTTGACGGGAGGCTACCATCTGTCTCCCAACAGCTGTTCCAGTGGTTCCCCTCCCCCAACCTTCTCTGAGCCTTCGGGGTCCTTGTGACGTAGCCATTTAGTCCACTGTGTGCAAAAAAGTGCTGCTCAGAGGTAAAACAATCGAGCGTTAAAGAACACGCTGGATGGTCTTGACGGGAGGCTACCATCTGTCTCCCAACAGCTGTTCCAGTGGGTCCCCTCTCCCAACCTTCTCTGAGCCTCCGGGGGTCCTTGTGACCTGGCCATTTAGCCCACGGTGTGCAAAAAAAGTGCCTCTCAGAGGGTAAAACAATCCAACGTTAAAGAACACGCTGGATGGCCTTGCCGGGAGGCTACCATCTGTCTCCCAACAGCTGTTTTAGTGGGTCCCCTCTCCCAACCTTCTCTGAGTCTACGGGGTCCATGTGACCTGGCCATTTAGCATATTGTGTGCAAAAAAGTGCTGCTCAGAGGTAAAACAACCCAACAACCTAACTGTCTTTATAGCTACAAAATTGTTTCAAAAAGTGTATCGTTCAGCATAACAATATTTTTTTCTAGAGTAATTCATTTGTTTACAATTTCACTTTTTTCTTTCAGAATGGCAATGTGTGCACAACGATAGGAATATCTTGAAAGTGGTTGGTGACGTTGCCAAGTGTCGTCCGTTAGAACATCGTCTTCCATTGGACATTGACCAATATGCCTTCACGAAGTTCACCAATGTCTATTTCAAGGCCCACATTTGGGGCATGAAACGAGAGACTATCAAGACCCCTTTCCTCGCTAAGACTAACGAGGCGGACTATCAGGACTCTTTAGCCCTTTTCAAACTGGTTAGTGATTATTTGTTTTCCATTCGCGCCCTGTTAAATTTGTCTCGTGTTCCTTATATAACCCAAAAAGTGTATTCAGTTGGTAAATACCGGTTAAGGCGTGGATGTTTGTGTTGTTCTTCTGCTTGAGGTTTCTCTTCCGCACCGAGCTTCCCTTTGACGTATTAAACTGACCTGCTCTTGTTAGACTTCTGTGGCAGGCAGCTCTTGAGGAGGTACAGTCACTGAAAAAAATATCCGAACACTATGGTTGATTACAGAATTCTGAAAAAATGTCTGGCAACGATTTTTTTTTAGTGATCTGGCAACCTTCGTGTAAACACTATGATTGATTACAGAATTCAGGAAAAATATCTAGAGCGTGTACAGCAAATGTACACGCTCCAGTTACCGTTCACAGCAAACTGGAGCGTGTGCAGTAACTGCACACGCTCCAGTTTGCTGTGAACGGTAACTGCACACGCTCAATATTTCCGTGAGTGAGCCCACACGATCTAGTATCAAAATGATATGTGTTCAGTTACTGCACATGCTCCAGTTTGCTGTGTACGGTAACTGCACACGCTCAATATTTCCGTGAGTGAGCCCACACGATCCAATGTGCTGTGAACATTAACCGCAACCGCTCCAGTTTGCTCTCAACGGTAACTACACACGCTCAATATTTCCGTGAGTGAGCCCACACGATCCAGGTATTTGTGAGCTCACACGATCCAATGTGCTGTGAACATTAATCGCAACTGCTCCAGTTTGCTCTGAACGGTAACTGCACACGCTCAATATTTCTGTGAGTGGGCCCACACGATCCATGTTTTTGTGAGCTCACACGATCCAATGTGCTGTGAACATTAACCGCAACCGCTCCAGCTTGCTGTGAACGGTAACTGCACACACTCAATATTTTTGTGAGTTGGCCCACACGATCCAGGTTTTTGAGAGCTCACACGATCCAATGTGCTGTGAACGGTAACTGCACATACTCAATATTTCTATGAGTGGGCCCACACGATCCAGGTTTTTGTGAGTTCACACGATCCAATGTGCTGTGAACATTAACCGCAACCGCTCCAGTTTGCTGTGAACGGTAACTGCACACGCTCAATATTTCTATGAGAGGGCCCACAAGATCTAGGTCTTTGTGAGCTCACACGATCCAATGTGCTGTGAACATTAACCGCAACCGCTCCAGTTTGCTGTGAACGGTAACTGCATACGCTCAATATTTCCGTGAGTGAGCCCACACGATCTAGTATCAAAATAATATGACCACCTACATTCGCTCAAAAAAGTATCCGAACACTATGGTTGATTACAGAATTCAGAAAAAATATCTGGAGCGTGTACAGCAACTGTACACGCTCCAGTTACCGTTCACAGCAAACTGGAGCGTGTGCAGTAACTGTTCACAGGAGCGACTACACAACAGCAAACTGGATTTTACACACTCACAGCAAACTGGAGCGTGTGCAGTAACTGCACACGCTCCAGTTTGCTGTGAACGGTAACTGCTCACACGATCCAATGTGCTGTGAACATTAACTGCAACCGCTCCAGTTTACTGTACACTTCATTATTTATAAAATGGTTTTAAATAATAATATCCAGTTTCAGTTTATTTCCAAGGTAAATTCTTTAGCTTAGCATTGCTATTGTTAAATATTCGAACTGTAACATATCTTGAAATACCGAAGCAATATTATTGAAATCGATATTTAAATAGAATTAATTGAGGTCTTTATTTTTAGTCACATTTACTCATAAAACGCTTATTTTGAGAGCTTTTAAGTTTGCATACCATTAAATTAGGGTGCTTATATAATTCAGTGATTACTCTGTGTAGTCTATTCATAGCATCGTTTGGGGCGGAGGGGGGGGGGGGCTCAGTAGGTAGCGCACCAAGCTCGTAATTCGCAGTTCCCAAGTTCGAGTCCCAGCTGCGTCAGCTATGAGACTTATCTCTGACAAACCCCCCACCCTGGGCTTGAAAAGATCACCGTCATTTTTTTTCTCTAAACATTCGAGGTCCATGTGACCTGGCAATTTAGCTTATTGTGTGCAAAAAAGGGCCACTCAGAGTACATCCTAACTTCTATACAGGAGAGCCATACCCTATGCACGTTAACCCGCCAGATGGCCTTGACGGGAGGCTACCATCTGTCTCCCAACAGCTGTTCCAGTGGGTCCCCTCCCCCAACCTTCTCTGAGCCATCAGAGAAGGTTGGGGGAGGGGACCCACTGGAACAGCTGTTGGACATGGTCATTTGTGTTGGACATTGCCATCTTGTGACATGGTCATTTAACCCATGGCGTGCAAAAAAAGTGCCGCTCAGAGGTAAAACAACTCAACGTTAAAGAACACGCTCGATGGTCTTGACGGGAGGCTACCATCTGTCTCCCAACAGCTGTTCCAGTGGGCCCCCTCCCAACAGCTGTTCCAGTGGGTCCCCTCCCCCAACCTTCTCTGAGCAATCAGGGTCCTTGTGACATGGCCATTTAACCCATGGCGTGCAAAAAAAGTGCCGCTCAGAGGTAAAACAACTCAACGTTAAAGAACACGCTGGATGGCCTTGATAGGAGGCTACCATCTGTCTCCCAACAGCTGTTCCAGTGGGTCCCCTCCCCCAACCTTCTCTGAGCCATCAGGGTCCTTGTGACATGGCCATTTAACCCATGGCGTGCAAAAAAAGTGCCTCTCAAAGGTAAAACAACCCAACGTTAAAGAACACGCTGGATGGCCTTGACGGGAGGCTACCATCTATCTCCCAACAGCTGTTCCAGTGGGTCCCCTCCCCCAACCTTCTCTGAGCCTTCAGGGTCCTTGTGACCTGGCCATTTAGTCCATGGTGTGCAAAAAAGTGCCCCTCAGAGGTAAAACAATTCAACATTAAAGAACACGCTGGCTGGCTTTGACGGGAGGCTACCAGCTGTTCCAGTGGGTCCCCTCCCCCAACCTTCTCTGAGCCTTCAGGGTCCTTGTGACCTGGCCATTTAGTCCATGGTGTGCAAAAAAGTGCCCCTCAGAGGTAAAACAACTCAACGTTAAACAACACACTGGATGGCCTTGACGGGAGGCTACCATTTGTCTCTCAACAGCTGTTCCAGTGGGTCTCCTCCCACAACCTTCTCTGAGCCTTCGGGGTCCATGTGACCTGGCCATTTAGTCCATGGTGTGCAAAAAAGTGCCACTCAGAGGTAAAACAATCCAACATTAAAGAACACGCTGGATGGCCTTGACGGGAGGCTACCATCTGTCTCCCAACAGCTGTTCCAATGGGTCCCCTCCCCCAACCTTCTCTGAGCCATCGGATCCTTGTGACCTGGCCAATTTAGCCCATAGTGTGCAAAAAAAAGTGCCCTTCATAGGTAAAACAACCCATAGCATCGTCAGATCATAAGTCTCAACTAGAGAGAAAATGAAACAGTAGAGTTGCTACTTCATCCTTACAGAGTGCAATCAATGACCTATCACTCTTGAACGCATTGTTCCTCAATTACAGGAATGTCTGCGAGTTACGATTTCATTGATTATAAGTTGTTGTTTTTCCGCAGATCCTCCGTTTCATGAATGACAATAACCTGAATGGCAAGAAGGAGCAGGCGCTGGGGGATTACATCGTTCAGAAGGGACTGATGAACGACTCCATGCGAGATGAAATCCTCTGCCAGTTGTGCAATCAGACGTGGAAAAACGACAATGATGCTAACAACGAACGAGGATGGATGTTGATGGCCAACTGTCTCAGCTGTTTCCCACCCAGCCAGCAACTTTACAAATACTTGCTCAAGTAAGACGATCTTCATTATTTTTTCCTTGTTCCTTTTTTTTATCACTATTTTACATTATATACAGTCGCTCAAAAAAGTATCCGAACACTATGGTTGACTACAGAATTCAGAAAAAATATCTGGCGACGATTTTTTTTTTAGAAATTAGTTCTGTTTAGAAATTTCTTTTTAGAAAAATATCTGGTGACAATTTTTTTTTAGAAATTAGTGATCTGGCAATCTTCGTGTCACGTGACACGGAGGTTGCCAGATCACTAATTTGTAAAACAAATCGTCGCCAGATATTTTTTCTGAATTCTGTAGTCAACCATAGTGTTTGGATACTTTTTTGAGCGACTGTACATTGCGCAAATGAGAAGGGTTCCAAAGGGGGTTGACTCGGTTGGTAGGAGGTGGGGTTGACTTGGTTGGTTTCGAGGCCCACCTGGGCTGGCAGTGGTGGCTCAGTCAGTAGCCGGCCAGGCTCGAGTCCTAGCTGGGTCAGCGTTCAGATTTATTTCTGCAAAATTCCGCGCCCTGCCCATGGTCAGTAGGGAACACCAATGGGCTTGTAAAGGCTGCGGTCCATCAGATGGAACGTTGCCATAGCTACACCCTGTGCAGGTTAAAGAACACACTGGATGGCCTTGACGGGAGGCTACCATCTGTCTCCGAACAGCTGCTCCAGTGGGTCCCCTCTCCCAACCTTCTCTGAGCCTTCGGGGTCCACGTGACCTGGCCATTTAGCCCATGGTGGGCAAAAAAGTGCAGCTCAGAGGTAAAACAATCCAATGTTAAAGAATACGCTGGATGGCCTTGACGGGAGGCTACCATCTGTCTCCCAACAGCTGTTCCAGTGGGTCCCCTCCCCCAACCTTCTCTGAGCCTTCAGGGTCCTTGTGGCCTGGCCATTTAGCCCATGGTGTGCAAAATAGTGCCGCTCACAGGTAAAACAACCCAACGTTAAAGAACACGCTGGATGGCCTTGACGGGAGGCTACCATCTGTCTCCCATTAGCTGTTCCAGTGGTTCCCCTCCCCCAACCTTCTCTGAACATTCGGGGTCCTTGTGATCTGGCCATTCAGCCCATGGCATGCAAAAAAAGTGCCGCTCAGAAGTAAAACTATCCAACGTTAAAGAACACGCTGGATGGCCTTGACGGGAGGCTACCATCTGTCTCCCAACAGCTGTTCCGGTGGGTCCTTCTCCCAACCTTCTCTGAGCATTCGGGGTCCTTGTGATCTGGCCATTCAGCCCATGGCATGCAAAAAAAGTGCCGCTCAGAAGTAAAACTATCCAACGTTAAAGAACACGCTGGATGGCCTTGACGGGAGGCTACCATCTCTCTCCCAACAGCTGTTCCAGTGGATCCCCTCCCCCAACCTTCTCTGAGCCTTCGGGGTCCATGTGACCTGGCCATTTAGCCCAAGGTGTGCAAAAAAGTGCCGCTCAGAGGTAAAACAACCCAACCCACTGTGCAAAAAAGTGCTGCTCAGAGGTAAAATCATCCAATCCGAAATTGTGTGGCCTTATTAAAATAAAGTTTTTTTCCAAAGTGACATTGACAGGAACGCTGAGAAACGTCCACCCAAAGCTTTTTACACCAAAAGCACACAAAGCTTTTTTACCACCACAACACCAAAAGCACTTTTTTTTCACACAAATTTCACAAGTGACACCCAAAGCTTTTTTACTTTTAAAATGAGCTTTTTATGAAAAAAAAAATCACTTGAGGCAAATAGAAGATTTGTCTTAAATTTCTCAAAAATATTCGTTCAATATTTAAAACTGTTGAAGTTAAAAAAAATCTTAACAATATTGTGTTTAAAATCCGATGTTGTGTTTGTCTTCAAAGCTTAATTTCAAAATTAAAGAAAGAGAATTCACTGTTCATCACTTCGAATAAAATTACGTCTATTTCTGTATACGATATCTTATAGCAATCATAATTTCTGCTTTAATTAACTACTTGGGTAAATGCTGATCGCTAACGACAGAACTGCTATTAAATATTTTCATTTCGGTAACTCTAAACACAGAAAACAAAAAATAATACTGTTGAAAAGAGAGATTAATTATTTTCAGTTTTTTCAACTAATCTCAGATTAAAAATGAAAAACATTTTCAGAGTTCTTTCCGTATATAGAAAATGCATCAATACTTCTCTCAATGTACAGTTGCTTAAAAAAAAATATCCGAACACTATAGTTGATTACAGAATTCACGGAAAAAAAATATCGTTCGTGTCACGTGACACGAAGTCTATTAAAAAAAATAACCGAACACAATGGTTCATTACAGAATCCAGAAAAAATATCTGACAACGGTTTTTTTAGAAATTCGTGATCTGGCAACCTTCGTGTCACGTGACACGAAGTCTATTAAAAAATATCCGAACAATATGGTTCTTTACAGAATCCAGAAAAAATATCTGGGAACGATTATTTTTAGAAATTTGTGATCTGGCAACCTTTATGTCACGTGACACGAAGTCTATTAAAAAATATCCGAACACTGTAGTTCATTCCAGAATCCAGAAAAAATATCTGGCAACGATTTCTTTAGAAATTTGTGATCTGGCAACCTTCGTGTCACGTGACACGAAGTCTATTAAAAAATATCCGAACACTGGTTCATTACAGAATCCAGAAAAAATATCTGGCAACGATTTCTTTAGAAATTTGTGATCTGGCAACCTTCGTGTCACGAGACACGAAGTCTATTAAAAAATATCCGAACACTGTAGTTCATTCCAGAATCCAGAAAAAATATCTGGCAACGATTTCTTTAGAAATTTGTGATCTGGCAATCTTCGTGTCACGTGACACGAAGTCTATTAAAAAATATCCGAACACTATGGTTCATTACAGAATCCAGAAAAAATATCTGGCAACGATTTTTTTAGAAATTTGTGATCTCGCAACTTTCGTGTCACGTGACACGAAGTCTATTAAAAAATATCCGAACACTGGTTCATTACAGAATCCTGAAAAAATATCTGGCAACGATTTCTTTAGAAATTTGTGGTCTGGCAACCTTCGTGTCACGTGACACGAAGTCTATTAAAAAATATCCGAACACTATGGTTCATTACAGAATCCAGAAAAAATATCTGGCAACGATTTTTTTTAGAAATTTGTGATCTGGCAACCTTCGTGTCACGTGACACGAAGCCTATTAAAAAATATCCGAACACTATGGTTCATTACAGAATCCAGAAAAAATATCTGGCAACGATTTTTTTTAGAAATTTGTGATCTGGCAACCTTCGTGTCACGTGACACGAAGTCTATTAAAAAAAATCCGAACACTGTGGTTCATTACAGAATCCAGAAAAAATATCTGGCAACGATTTTTTTTTTAAATTAGTGGTCTGGCAATCTTCGTGTCACGTGACACGAAGTCTATTAAAAAATATACGAACACTGTGGTTCATTACAGAATCCCGAAAAAATATCTGGCAATGATTTTTTTTTTAAATTAGTGGTCTGGCAACCTTCGTGTCACGTGACATGAAGTCTATTAAAAAATATACGAACACTGTGGTTCATTACAGAATCCCGAAAAAATATCTGGCAATGATTTTTTTTTTAAATTAGTGGTCTGGCAACCTTCGTGTCACGTGACACGAAGTCTATTAAAAAATATCCAAACACTGTGGTTCATTACAGAATCCAGAAAAAATATCTGGCAACGATTTCTTTAGAAATTTGTGGTCTGGCAACCTTCGTGTCACCTGACACGAAGTCTATTAAAAAATGCCCGAACACTGTGGTTCATTACAGAATCCAGAAAAAATATGTGGCAACGATTTCTTTAGAAATTTGTGATCTTGTAACCTTCGTGTCACGTGACACGAAGTCTATTAAAAAATATCCGAACACTGTGGTTCATTACAGAATCCAGAAAAAATATCTGGCAACGATTTCTTTAGAAATTTGTGATCTGGCAACCTTCGTGTCACGTGACGCGAAGTCTATTAAAAAATATCCGAACACTGTGGTTCATTACAGAATCCCGAAAAAATATCTGGCAATGATTTTTTTTTTAAATTAGTGGTCTGGCAACCTTCGTGTCACGTGACACGAAGTCTATTAAAAAATATCCAAACACTGTGGTTCATTACAGAATCCAGAAAAAATATCTGGCAACGATTTTTTTTTAAATTAGTGGTCTGGCAACCTTCGTGTCACGTGACACGAAGTCTATTAAAAAATATCCGAACACTGTGGTTCATTACAGAATCCAGAAAAAATATCTGGCAACGATTTTTTTTTTAAATTAGTGGTCTGGCAATCTTCGTGTCACGTGACACGAAGTCTATTAAAAAATATACGAACACTGTGGTTCATTACAGAATCCCGAAAAAATATCTGGCAATGATTTTTTTTTTAAATTAGTGGTCTGGCAACCTTCGTGTCACGTGACACGAAGTCTATTAAAAAATATCCAAACACTGTGGTTCATTACAGAATCCAGAAAAAATATCTGGCAACGATTTTTTTTTAAATTAGTGGTCTGGCAACCTTCGTGTCACGTGACACGAAGTCTATTAAAAAATATCCGAACACTGTGGTTCATTACAGAATCCAGAAAAAATATCTGGCAACGATTTTTTTTTAAATTAGTGGTCTGGCAACCTTCGTGTCACGTGACACGAAGTCTATTAAAAAATATCCGAACACTGTGGTTCATTACAGAATCCAGAAAAAATATCTGGCAACGATTTTTTTTTTAAATTAGTGGTCTGGCAACCTTCGTGTCACGTGACACGAAGTCTATTAAAAAATATCCGAACACAGTGGTTCATTACAGAATCCAGAAAAAATATCTGGCAACGATGTTTTTTTTAATTAGTGGTCTGGCAACCTTCGTGTCACGTGACACGAAGTCTATGAAAAAATATCCGAACACTGTGGTTCATTACAGAATCCAGAAAAAATATCTGGCAACGATTTTTTTTTAAATTAGTGGTCTGGCAACCTTCGTGTCACGTGACACGAAGTCTATTAAAAAATATCCGAACACTGTGGTTCATTACAGAATCCAGAAAAAATATCTGGCAACGATTTTTTTTTAAATTAGTGGTCTGGCAACCTTCGTGTCACGTGACACGAAGTCTATTAAAAAATATCCGAACACTGTGGTTCATTACAGAATCCAGAAAAAATATCTGGCAACGATTTTTTTTAAAATTAGTGGTCTGGCAATCTTCGTGTCACGTGACACGAAGTCTATTAAAAAATATCCGAACACTGTGGTTCATTACAGAATCCAGAAAAAATATCTGGCAACGATTTTTTTAAAAATTAGTGGTCTGTCAACCTTCGTGTCACGTGACACGAAGTCTATTAAAAAATATCCGAACACTGTGGTTCATTACAGAATCTAGAAAAAATATCTGGCAACGATTTTTTTTAAAATTAGTGGTCTGTCAACCTTCGTGTCACGTGACACGAAGTCTATTAAAAAATATCCGAACACTGTGGTTCATTACAGAATCCAGAAAAAATATCTGGCAACGATTTTTTTTAAATTAGTGGTCTGGCAACCTTCGTGTCACGTGACACGAAGATCTGAGCAGTGCAGTTGAGCAGCACTTTTTTGCACAATGGGCTGAATGTCTAGGTCACAAGGGGCCCGGAGGTCCAGATAAGATTTGGGGAGGGGACCCACTGGAACAGCTGTTGGGAGATGATCTGATCAGTGGTCTGGCAACCTTCGTGTCACGTGACACGAAGGTTGCCAGACCACTAATTTCTAAAAAAATATTCATTGCCAGATATTTTTTCTGGATCCTGTAATCAACCATAGTGTTCGGATATTTTTTTTTGGAGCGACTGTACCACAATGATCTTTGATAAAAAATATTTATTAAGCTTGGAAAAAATAAAAAAAAACCTTTCCTCAATTAAAGAGTAAGATAAAGTGATTAAATTTTTGCAAAATTATTAAGCAAACAGAACCTGTTTTAATGAAAATGTTGTCCAATACAGTTAACTAATTATTAGGAGAATATTAATTTCGTGTCGTAAAATTGCTCATTTTTCCAGGTATGTTTCTGACCATGGCTACGATGGCTATAAAGCCCACTGCCAAAAGAAATTGCTTCAAGCAGAAAGGGTGGAGCCAGAATGCCCAAGGACATACCCTCCATGCCTTCTGGAGTGGAAGGCCAACACCAGAAGGGCTAACATGGCGCTGGAGGCGAAATTTGCCGATGGTAAGTACGATTCGAGCTTTAAAAAATAAGTGAACTTCTGTTATCATAGATTTCCTTCTCTTTCAACCAAAATTGCAAATTAATGAAATGTATATTGAATATTAAGGGACATAACACTCTGAAGTTAACGTCGATCAATTTTAGAAGAAAAATTGTCTGAAGCCAGGTGGGATACGAGTTGGGTTGTTTTTCCTCTGAGTGGCACTTTTTTGCACACCATGGGCTAAATGGCAAGGTCACAAGAACCCCAAAGGCTCAGAGAAGGTTGGGGGAAGGGGACCCATTGGAACAGCTGTTGGGAGACAGATGGTACCCTCCAGTCAAGGCCATCTAGCGTGTTCTTTGACGTTGGGTTGTTTTACCTCTGAGTGGCACTTTTTGCACACCATGGGCTAAATGGCCAGGTCACATGGACCCCGAAGCCTCAGAGAAGGTTGGGGGAGGGGACCCACTGGGAGAGCTGTTAGGAGACAGATGGTAGCCTCCCGTCAAGGCCATCCAGCGTGTTCTTTAACGTTAGGTTGTTTTACCTCCGAGTGGCACTTTTTGCACACCATGGGCTAAATGGCCAGGTCACATGGCCCCCGAAGGCTCAGAAAGTTGGGGGAGGGGACCCACTGGGAGAGCTGTTGGGAGACAGATGGTAGCCTCCCGTCAAGGCTATCCAGTGTGTTCTCTAATGTTGGGTTGTTTTGCCTCTGAGCGGCACTTTTTTGCACACCATGGGCTAAATGGCCAGGTCACAAGGACTCCAAAGGCTCATAGAAGGTTGGGGGATGGGACCCACTGGAACAGCTGTTGGGAGACAGATGGTAATCTCCCGTCAAGGCCATCCAGCGTGTTCTTTAATATGCACAGTGTATGGCTTTCCCGCACATGGGGCCATAGCTTAACGTTCAATATGATGGACAGCGTCCTTTACAAGCCCATCGGTGTTCCCCTACTGACCGTGGGCGGGGCGGGAAGTTTTGCGGAGATCAGTCTCAATGCTGACCAAACTGGGACTCGAACCTGGAAATTGATTAAGAGCCTGGCGTGCTACCGACTGAGCCTCCTACACCCCATGTGGTATAAGAACCCACGAGCTCCTGATAACATGTCAGGAGCTCTGGACTTCTGAGCTACCAGCTGCCAATCAAGATCTCCTCTAATTGATGGGAGGCTTTCATTTCTCACCTAACACCCACAGAGTGAATCCCCTAACTCCAACCTTCTCTGGGACCTAGTTACCTGGCCAATTAGCCATCTGTCTCCCAAAAGCTGTTCCAGTGGGTCCCCACCCTCAACCTTCTCTGGGACTTCAGGGTCTGAACCCACCACCTCCAAATAACATATCGATTACTCTAGCAGAGGACCACAGTGTCCTCTATTAGTGTGGGGCTGGGGTGACTCAGTCAGTAGCGTGCCAGGCTCGTAATCTGCAGTTCCCAGGTTCGAGTCCCTGCTCAGTCAGCGTTAAGATTTATCACCGCAAAATTCCCTGCCCATGGTCAGTAAGGGACACAGTTGGGCTTGGAAAGATCGCCATCCTTCAGATGGTACGTTAATCCGTGGTCCCCATGTACGGGAGAGCCATACCCTGTGCACGTTAAAGAACACTCTGGATGGCCTTTACGAGAGGCTACCATCTGTCTCCCAACAGCTGTTCCAGTGGATCTCCTCCCCCAACCTTCTCTGAGCCTTCGGGGTCCATGTGACCTGGCCATTTAGCCCATGGTGTGCAAAAAAGTGCCGCTCAGAGGTAAAACAACCCAACATTAAAGAATACTCTGTATGGCCTTTACGGGAGGCTACCATCTGTCTCCCAACAGCTGTTCCAGTGGGTCCCCTCCCCCAACCTTCTCTGAGCCTTCGGGGTCCATGTGACTTGGCCATTTAGCCCGTGGTGTGCAAAAAAGTGCCGCTCAGAGGTAAAACAACCCAACGTTAAAGAACACGCTGGATGGCTTTGACGGGAGGCTGCCATCTGTCTCCCAACAGCTGTTCCAGTGGGTCCCCTCCCCCAACCTTCTCTGAGCCTTCGGGGTCCTTGTGGCCTGGCCATTTAGCACATGGTGTGCAAAAAAGTGCCGCACAGAGTTAAAACAACCTAAGGTTAAAGAACACGCTGGATGGCCTTTTCTGGAGCTACCATCTGTTTCCCAACCGCTGTTCTAATTGGTTCCCTCCCCCAACCTTCTCTGAGTTTTCGGGATCCTTGTGACCTGCCATTCAGACCATTGTGTGCAAAAAAGTGTCGCTCAGAGGTAAAACAACCCAACGTTAAAGAACACGCTGGATGGCCTTGACGGGAGGCTACCATCTGTCTCCCAACAGCTGTTCCAGTGGGTCCCCTCCCCCAACCTTCTCTGAGCCTTCGGGGTCCATGTGACCTGGCCATTTAGCCCATGGTGTGCAAAAAAGTGCATCTCAGAGGTAAAACAACCCAACCCTTAGATCAGTAGCCGAGCGCGTTAACCACTCGGCCACGAGAAGGAAATTATATAAAAAAAATATTCTCACATCACATTTTTTAGTAAAATGTTTTTTTTTCTGAAAACTGTACTAAAAAAAAGTTATTTTCTAAATCGGTATCAAAAATCTCGTAAGGCACATCTAATGTATGTATGTAAGAAAAAAAAATTTAATCTGTTGATTAGTGAAATTCCAGTTCCCTATTTTTGATGTAAATATTCTGTTCCCAGGTGGCAGCATGTACGGACCAGTGGACTCTTGGACGACGGGGGAGGACTATACATCCACATTACTGAGATCCAGGTGAGCATCCTTATCTCTTGACATTCTCCGTTGCCATGGAAACAATCTACGAGTAATTCCATTTTTCAGATACCAACGGGGGACCGTATTACTGCCAAAAAGGCTAGCCTGCACGAATTTCTATTTTCAGTTTCATTTGCTATAAACATAAAATGCAGTTTTTTATACACCTTCAATTCCATCATGGTAATGTAAAAAAAAAGTCTTTAAAAAAAAGGTTTTTTCACTTTACAGAAATTGCGCAATTTCTGTTTTAAAGAAAATTTCGAACCTTTATTTAAATAATCGATCACCTGGAAGGCTATATTTAGAAGGGCTAGATAAAATAAAAGGGCCATGCCCCATTGAATGGGACGGGGGTGGCTCAGTTGGTAGCGCGCCAGGCTCGTAATCTGCAATTCTCAGATTTGAGTCCCAGCTGAATCAGCGTTGAGATTTATCTCCGCAAAATTCCCCGCCCCTCCCACGGTCAGTAGGGGACACCGATGGGCTTGAAAAGGCCGCCGTCCTTCGGATGGGACGTTGAGCCGTGGTCCCGTGTGCGGGAGAGCCATACTCTCTCCACGCTAAAGAACATGCTCGATGGCTTTGACGGGAGGCTACCATCTGTCTCCCAACAGCTGTTCCAGTGGGTCCCCTCCCCCAACCTTCTCTGAGCTTTGGGGTCCTTGTGACCTGACCATTTAGCCCATGGTGTGCAAAAAATGCCACTCAGAGGTAAAACAATCCAACCCTAAAGAACACGCTGGATGGCCTTGACGGGAAGCTACCATCTGCCTACCAACAGCTATTGCAGTTGGTCCCTTCCCCCAACCTTCTCTGAGCCTTTGAGGGCCTTGTGACCTGGCCATTTAGCCCATTGTTTGCAAAAAAGTGCCGCTCAGAGGCAAAACAACCCAACGTTAAAGAAGACGTTGGATGGCCTTGACGGGAGGCTATCATCTGTCTCCCAACAGCTGTTCCAGTGGGTCCCCTCCCCCAACCTTCTCTGAACCTTTGGGGCCCATGGTGTGCAAAAAAGTGCCGCTCAGAGGTAAAACAACCCAACGTTAAAGAACATGCTGAATGGCGTTGACGGGAGTCTACCATCTGCCTACCAACAGCTATTCTAGTTGGTCCCCTTCCCCCAACCTTCTCTGAGCATTTGAGGTTCTTGTGACCTGGCCATTTAGCGCATTGTGTGCAAGAAAGTGCCGCTTAGAGGTAAAAAAACCCAACGTTAAAGAAGACGCTGGATGGCCGTGACGGGAGGCTACCATCTGTCTCCCAACAGCTGTTCCAGTGGGTCCTCTCCCCCAACCTTCTCTGAGCCTTCGGGGTCCTTGTGACCTGGCCATTTAGCCCATGGTGTGCAAAAAAGTGCCGCTCAGAGGTAAAACAACCCAACAACAACGCCATTTCTAACTGAACGTAAGTTTATTAACATAATAAACTATTAGAAAGTCCCTGATAGCTACTGCGAGGCACAATAATCAGGAAGACAGATGTTGGAACAGATAACTTCGTTAAGATATGTGTTTCGAATGAGACAAGGCGCCTTACTTTAAGTCTTACCTTCTCTCTCAGCTGCTATCCGTGGATGTCTTCCCCAAAAGAGATTTGAAAGTCGTAACTGAATGTTTTTATTCTATTTTCTTGTCTATCAGGGGAGTTGATGAGTGTTACGGGTGGACAGTCGACCTCAATGACGACGGAGACGTTTACGAACTCAACGGTTACGACTATGTTCTGGATCTGGTGTCTGAAACAGAAATTCCTCCAGCGTTTCCTGTCTGCAAGTCTTTCTTCTTAGTTTCTGCCAATAAGAGTAAAACCGAAAAGACAACCCCCAGGACTGTGTGGGCGGCTTCGTAAGTATTTTCATCACTAATTCGCTCTTGTTAATTTTCGTTAGTTATTTTGGAAAGCCGTAAATATTTATACTCAAATTAAAAGCAGAAAACTTTGTGGTCATCAACCAAAAAAAGTTGTTTTTTATTGTTTTAATCCATAGCACTCGAGATTTTTAATTGAGTGCATCAGATTCTCAGATTTTGCGATAAATGTTTGGAATTCGACTTTGACGCATTTCAAAAATTACGTAAAAAAAGATATAACCGCTAAAATAAAATAAAAAATTGCTTCTGAAGTAAATAGATAAAATATAAAAATTTGTGACGATAAAGGGAACTACGGAATTTTTTCTTGTGAAAAATTGGGGGCGGGGGTGGCCCAGTCGGTAGCGCGTCAGGCTCGTAATCTGTAGTTCCCAGGTTCGAGTCCCAGCTGGGTCAGCGTTGAGATTTATCTCCGCAAAATTCCCCACCCTGCCCACGGTCAGTAGGGGACACCGATGGGCTTGGAAAGGCCGCCGTCCGTCGGATCGTACGTTAAGCCGTGGCCCCGTGTGCGGGAGAGCCATACCCTGTGCACGTTAAAGAACACGCTGGATGGCCTTGACGGGAGGCCACCATCTGTCTCTCAACAGCTGTTCCAGTGGGTCCCCTCATCCAACCTTCTCTGAGCCTTCGGGAACCTTGTGACCTGGCCATTTAGCCCATTGTGGACAGAAAAATGCCGCTCAGAGGTAAAACAACCCAACCCAATTGTGAAAGATTGAAACTAATGGCAGGGTTTGGCCCATAAACTGTTGTTGCCAGATTCGAGCCCCAACTCTGCATTTAAATTTTTTCTGTCCTCATTTTTGTGGTCCTTGTTGAGAAAGGGGCCATCAATGCTCTCGAAAAGTCCATCGGATTTGACATTAAGCCGTGGTTCGTTATTCAGTGTAGTTGTTCACTTTAAAGAACACGCTGGATGGTTTTAACTGGAGGTCTAACAGCTGTCTAATAGATCTTCTTCCCCTCTAGAACTTTGAGACCTTGAGGTCAGTGACTTATTTAAGGGTAAGTTCGGAGGGTTAACCCTCCCCCTCCTCAAGTATGTAAGTTTCAAAGAATTGTTTATTTTATGCTTTTGAAACATTTAGCAACTATTAAGCATTGGGGGGCAGGGGTCACTTAGTAGATAGCGCACCAGGCTCGTAATCTGTAGTTCCCAGGTTCGAGTCCCAGCTGGGTCAGCATTGAGATTTATCTCCGCAAAATTGCCCGCCCTTCCTACAGTCATTAGCGGACACTGATGGGCTTGGAAAGGCCGTCGGATCGGACGTTAAAGCCATACCCTGTGCACGCTAAAGAACACGCTGGATGGCCTTGACGTGAGTCTACCATCTGTCTATCAACAGCTGTTCCAGTGGATCCCTTCCCCCAACCTTCTCTGAGCCTTCGGGGTCCTTGTAAGCTGGCCATTTAGCCCATGGTGTGCAAAAAAGTGCCGCTCAGTGGTTAAAGAACACGCTGGATGGCCTTGACGGGAGGCTACCATCTGTCTCCCAACAGCTGTTTCAGTGGGTCCCCTTCCCCAACCTTCTCTGAGCCTTCGGGGTCCATGTGACCTGGCCATTTAGCCCATGGTGTGCAAAAAATTGCACTCAGAGGTAAAACAATCCAACGTTAAAGAACACGCTGCATGGCCTTGACGGGAGTCTACCATCTGTCTCCCAACAGCTGTTTCACTGGGTCCCATCCCCCAACCTTGTCTGAGCCTTCGGGGTCCATGTGACCTGGCCATTTAGCCCATGGTGTGCAAAAAAGTGCCGCTCAGAGGTAAAACAATCCAACGTTAAAGAACACGCTGGATGGCCTTGACGGGAGACTACCATCTGTCTCCCAACAGCTGTTCCAGTGGGTCCCCTCCCCCAACCTTCTCTGAGCCTTTGGGGTCTTTGTGACTTGGCCATTTTAGCCCATGGTGTGCAAAAAAGTGCCGCTCAGAGGTAAAACAACCCAACGTTAAAGAACACGCTGGATGGCCTTGACGGGAGGCTACCATCTGTCTCCCAACAGCTGTTCCAATGGGTCCCCTCCCCCAACCTTCTCTGAGCCTTCGGGGTCCATGTGACCTGGCCATGTAGCCCATGGTGTGCAAAAAAGTGCCGCTCAGAGGTAAAACAATCCAACGTTAAAGAACACGCTGGATGGCCTTGACGGGAGGCTACCATCTGTCTCCCAACAGCTGTTCCAATGGGTCCCCTCCCCCAACCTTCTCTGAGCCTTCGGGGTCCATGTGACCTGGCCATGTAGCCCATGGTGTGCAAAAAAGTGCCGCTCAGAGGTAAAACAACCCAACGTTAAAGAACACGCTGGATGGCCTTGACGGGAGGCTACCATCTGTCTCCCAACAGCTGTTCCAATGGGTCCCCTCCCCCAACCTTCTCTGAGCCTTCGGGGTCCATGTGACCTGGCCATGTAGCCCATGGTGTGCAAAAAAGTGCCGCTCAGAGGTAAAACAACCCAACGTTAAAGAACACGCTGGATGGCCTTGACGGGAGGCTACCATCTGTCTCCCAACAGCTGTTCCAATGGGTCCCCTCCCCCAACCTTCTCTGAGCCTTCGGGATCCATGTGACCTGGCCATGTAGCCCATGGTGTGCAAAAAAGTGCCGCTCAGAGGTAAAACAACCCAACCCTGAATTCATGGATCAAACAATATCTAAGTTTAATAAAGATAGCTTTGTCACCATCAGAAATAATTAATGATTTTGCGATCACTTTAATGATTGATAACTTGTTACTTCTGAATTCTTTACAATGTTAGGATGTGCACTTTACGACTACTATTTAGAGTACTTTTGTGTTTGGGATTTAGGCCTCACAATCCAGAGCGAATCAATACCTTTGAGATGGATGTCGAAGAGGCTCCCAGCGCCCCCGTGCGGCACCGCCCTCCCTCGCCACGACCCTTGTACTCCATCGGTGCCAGGGCAGAGGAAGTCACGCGTGTAGAACAACATTCTTCACAGGAATATGGTAAGTGGCATTCGAATCACGATCTTCGTGTTTTCAGTTTCTTCTTCACTCAAAGTCATTTCTTAAACGATAATTTGGTGGGATGGAAATAATTTTATATTTAACTGCAAAAATGAAATCTCAGTGTTGGAATTAAAATAAAATTAGAAACGATTATCAGAAATTTGAAAATTCTTGAGTAGAATCATTATGAACTAAAATAAGATCAATATTAGCCGTCCGGTGGCCGAGTGGTTAACGCGCGGACTTGAACCAGGTCCGTGAAACACGGGACCTGGGTTCGAACCCCGGGTAAGGCATGGATGTTCGTGTTGTTTTCTGCTGAGGTCCTGCCATCCTCTCAGATCTTCTACTATGGCATATAAACTGACAGGCTCCTGTCAGACCTCTGTGGCAAGCAGCTGCTTGAGAGGGTATTTATTATTTTAGCTGTCCCATGGCCGAGTGGTTAGCGTGCTTGGCTACTGATCTAAGGGACCTGGGTTCGAGCCCCGGGTAAGGCATGGATGTGTGTGTGTGTTGTTTTTCTGCTGAGGTCCTGCCATCCTCACAGACCTTCTACTATGGCATATAAACTGACAGGCTCCTGTCAGACCTCTGTGGCAAGCAGCTGCTTGAGGGTCTACTATGGCATATAAACTGACAGGCTCCTGTCAGACCTCTGTGGCAAGCAGCTGCTTGGGGGTCTACTATGGCATATAAAATGACAGGCTCCTGTCTGACCTCTGTGGCAAGCAGCTGCTTCAGGGTCTACTATGGCATATAAAATGACAGGCTCCTGTCTGACCTCTGCGGCAAGCAGCTGCTTGAGGGTCTACTATGGCATATAAAATGACAGGCTCCTGTCAGACCTCTGTGGCAAGCAGCTGCTTGAGGGGGAATTTATTTATTTATTATTTATTTATCCGTTAGCACAACGTTTTTGTAAAAGATGTAAAATTAAATCAGTAATTAAGAATCGCAGGATATGTCCTGTAGACATGAAAGTCGTGAAATATTAAGCTGAAAAAAAATGGTTTTGCCATGAGTGGGATTCGAACCCACGTCTCCAGGTAACATGCCTTTTATGCCATAAGTTGTTGGGGTTATAAGTTCACACAAGCTAAGAAAAGGTTAGTCATTGATGGTGTATTGGTAGCATAACAGGGATGCTTCCTGGAGACGTGGGGCGGGGGTAGCTCAGTCGGTAGCGCGCCAGGCTCGTAATCTGTAGTTCTCAGGTTCGAGTCCCAGCTGGTTCAGCGTTGAGATTTATCTCCGCAAAATTCCCCGCCCTGCCCACGGTCAGTAGGGGACACCGATGGGCTTGGAAAGGCCGCCGTCCGTCGGATGGGACGTTAAGCCGTGGCCCCGTGGGCGGGAGAGCCATATCCTGTGCACGTTAAAGAACACGCTGGATGGCCTCGACGGGAGGCTACCATCTGTCTCCCAACAGCTGTTCCAGTGGGTCCCCTACCCCAACCTTCTCTGAGCCTTCGGGGTCCATGTGACCTGGCCATTTAGCCCATGGTATGTAAAAAAAGTGCCGCTCAGAGGTAACCCAGCGTTAATGAACACGCTGGATGGCCTTGACCGAAGGCTACCATCTGTCTCCCAACAGCTGTTCCAGTAGGTCCCCTCCCTCCAACCTTCTCTGTGCCTTCAGGGTCCATGTGACCTGACCATTTAGCCCATGGTGTGCAAAAAGAGTGCCGCTCAGAGGTAAAACAACCCAACCGCTTCAGAATTTTAGCGACTACGTTTGCCCCGGTTAATTCGAGCACATCAGGAAGACGCTAAAGCTTTTAAAGGTCTTAGAATTTGCTCTCTGTTGAACTAATACGTGGATTTTCTCAAAAGCAAAAGCCATTAAGTATAAATATAAAATTATATTTAAAAATTTCTAAGTCTTGCCAACCTCTCAGATCTTCTACTGTGGCATATAAACTGACAGGCTCCTGTCAGACCTCTGTGGCAAGCAGCTGCTTGAGGGGGTATTTATTCTGCCGTCCCATGACCGAGTAGTTAGCGCGCTTGGCGACTGATCTAAGGGACCTGGGTTCGAGCCCCGGAGAAAGCATGGATGTTCGTGTCATTTTTCTGCTGAGGTCCTGCCATCCTCTCAGATCTTCTACTATGGCATATAAACTGACAGGCTCCTGTCAGACCTCTGTGGCAAGCAGCTGCTTCAGGGGGTATTTATTTATAATTTTTATAAAAACAATATTTTCTCTCTCTAATCTTCAAATAGCTGTAGATCTTAGTTTCATTCTAAAATCATTTTCTTTTTCAGTTCGCGAGATCAAAAAGAACGAGGATCGCCAACCAGTCAGAAGCGGAGCTCATGATCGAACGCGTTCGAACTCTCGCGAGCGATATGTGGATGAAGGCGCCATCGAGATGCCGCTGTCGAAAACGAGTGCACTCAACGACAGATATTTCGAAAACGGCAAGCCTCGACCAGAGTTTGCAGAAGAGCGTCGCCGGCAGGAACCAGTTGGACCGAGAGAAGCGTTGGGGCTCTCGAAGAGCAAACTCAATGATCGCTACGAAAGAGAGATCCAAGGACTCTCGGAGACCAGTCGACTCAATAAACGCTACCTAGCTTCAAAATCATCCTCAGCTCAGAAGTCAGCGAGCAGGGAGAAACTGGATGCCCTCGACGACTTGACCCATGGACCATCGAAGCAGACGAGTCCGCCAAATCCTAACGCTTGGCAAGATGAACTTGGATTGGCTTCGTCTGCTCTCAATGACCGCTACTTCTCCCGACAGGAGATTCTTAAGGCATCTAAGGCAGTTGAGGAAAGTGACGTGGGGAGCCGCCATGAAGAAAGCAGCCGCGGAACTCCAAGCCTGAAAGAATTGGAGAGAGCCAATCACGTGAATGGACACTCCGCCAAGCACAATGGCGCTCCCAATACTTCCGGATTGGACAGGGATGAGATGAACAGAGGAGACAGTCCGCCATTATCATCTCAAGCTTCAAATGGAATAGATTTCCCAGAATTTGATTTCACAGAACTCAACGGAGAAGATGGAGACAACGATGATCTGGATCACGACACTTCGAAATGCAGCAGGACCACTGAGTCGACGCGTTACATCAAATACGCCGGCAAGCAAGCTCCGACGAGGGCTCATCCCCATTCTACTAAGGCACACATCGACAAGAACAGAGATGATTACAGCACCGCTCCGAAAAGCTCGGCCATGTCCGATACTTCGGAAGCACCTTCTTTGGCATCGCACGTGCGAAACGTTCGAATTCCTTCGCACACATCGGATCTGGACCAATACCTGGATGACCTCTTCAACCCTGTTCTCGATGGCAATTTGGATGAGCTGAGCGACGCACGCTCCCTGGCGGCATCTATCAAAGGTGGAGGAAGAGACTGGAGGGATGACGGTTTTCCTGGCCCCAGAGATGCCACTGGCTTCCAAACAGGAAATAGTTATGTATCGTTTGCTACGAACAGTGATGTGGATGATACGAGTGACCTTTGTAATCCTCACCTGCTTGCTAAAGCTTTGAAAGGTGGTGGCGAAAAACAAAATGTAACCATGGATACGTACAGCTTCCTTGATGACTTGCTTCAGGCAGAGACAGATAGTTCTGTCAGTGGACTTGAAGATCCAAAGAATTTAGTGTCTGCATTAAAAGGAGGTGGAAAAGCAGGAGGTGGGATAGATACACAGGTAAGAAGGAGCTTTAAGAAGATTTTTAAAAAAGTTTTTATTTGTTATTGAGATAATTGCAATACCTTTTTAGATGGGTTGGGTTGTTTTACCTCTGAGCTGCACTTTTTTGCACACCATGGGCTAAATGGCCAGGTCACATGGATCCCGAAGGCTCAGAGAAGGTTGGGGAAGGGGACCCGCTGGAACAGCTGTTGGGAGACAGATGGTAGCCTCCCGTCAAGGCCATCCATCGTGTTCTTTAACGTGGACTGGGTATGGCTCTCCCGCATACGGGGCCACGGCTTAACGTCCCATCCGACGGACGGCGGCCTTTCCAAGCCCATCGGTGTCCCCTACTGACCATGGGCAGGGCGGGGAATTTTGCGGAGATAAATCTCAACGCTGACCCAGCTGAGACTCGAACCTGGGAACTACAGATTACGAGCATGGCTCGCTACCGGCTGAGCCACCCCCGCTCCCTTTTTAGATGACTGGGGCGGAGGTGGCTCAGTCGGTAGCGCGCCAGGCTCGTAATCTGCAGTTCCCAGGTTCGTGTCCCAGCTGGGTCAGCATTGAGATTTATCTCCGCAAAACTTACCGCCTTGCCCACGGTCAGTAGGGGAAACTGATGAGCTTGAAAAGGCCACCGTCTGTTGGTTGGGATGTTAAGAAGTGGCCCCGTGTGCAGGAGGGCCATACTCTATGCACGTTAAAGAACACGCTGGATGGCCTTGACAGGAAGCTACCATCTGTCTTCCAACAGCTGTTCCAGTGGGACCCCTCCCCCAACCTTCTCTGAGCCTTTTTGGGGTCCTTGTGACCTGGCCATTAAGCCCATGATGTGCAAAAAAAGTGCCGATCAGAGGTAAAACAATCCAACGTTAAAGAACACGCTGGATGGCCTTGACGGGAGGCTACCATCTGTCTCCCAACAGCTGTTCCATTGGGTCCCCTCCCCAACCTTCTCTGAGCCTTTGGGGTCCTTGTGACCTGGCCATTTAACCTACTGTGTGCAAAAAAGTGCCACTCAGTAGGTAAAACAACCCATCCCATTTTTAGATGACCAACTATAGATAATAGCGTAATTTGCATATAGATATAAAAAATGGATCCAATTAGTATTTTAATATTTCTGATACATATTCAACAATGAATATTATGGAACCAATATTTAAATTGTTTTGTGAGACTTTATTTGAAATTAAACAAAAGTACAGTCGCTCAAAAAAATATCCGAACACTATAGTTGATTACAGAATTCAGAAAAAATATCTGGCAACGATTTTTTTTAGAAATTAGTGATCTGGCAACCTTGTGACAAGTAACACGAAGGTTGCCAGGTCACTAAAAAAAAAATAGTCGCCAGATATTTTTTCTGAATTCTGTTATCAACCATATTATTTGGATATTTTTTTGAGCGACTGTAGTTTACCTCTCCCCCAGGTGGCGGGGATGTCTCAGTCAGTAGCACACCAAGCTCGGAATCGTCAGTTCCCTTTTTTGTAATTTAAGTCAATGTATTAATAAACTCTGCTGGTTAATAAAATTACTCTTGGAGTCGAAGAACTTCATGAGAAATTTTATTGAGTGCCTACCGACTCTAAAAATAATTAATTCATTTTATAAAAGTAACTATAAATGTGTCAACTGATTATTTTATAATAATCAATATTGAAAAGAGAATAGATTTAAAAAGCTGTTTCTTTCTCATAGCAACGAACCACAACAGGCCAAAATGGACTAGGATTAACCCTTAACCTTTCAAGCCCAGGGTTCGCAATGACCCCTCCACCGCAACCTCCCCCCATTGGGGGTCTCCCTCCGGTAACCACAGCGCCATCTTCTGGTCCAACAGTCAATACTAATCTACCTCTATATAATCTTTCTGGTAAGTATTAACATCTCATTTATTTGGTTAGTATTTGTTGAAACAGCAGGATAACGTGTAACACTTTAAAAAAACAACTTCTATAGATATAATTTCCTTTTATCTCTAGTTCACAAAATAAAATTTGTAGCTGTTATTTAATATTTAAATATTATTTATATTTATACTCTTTGCACATTTCATTTTTATATTTTCTATTTAGTCGCTTAAATTACACGTTCAGAATGTATGAAGGTTCTGATTATTTATTTCTACATTATGAATAAACTTTTTATTGGAATATTTTTAAAATTCGGATTACTATCTGGAGTTTGTTTCAAAACCTTAATTAAATGCTACAAATATATATAGTAAATATAGGGAATATTACCTATTAACTATGGGGGCGGGGGTGGCTCAGTCGGTAGCGCGCCAGGCTCGTAATCTGTAGTTCCCAGGTTCGAGTCCCAGCTGGGTCAGCGTTGAGATTTATCTCCGCAAAATTCCCCGCCCTGCTCACGGTCAGTAGGGGACACCGATGGGCTTGGAAAGGCCGTCGTCCGTCGGATGGGACGTTAAGCCGTGGCCCCGTGTGCGGGAGAGCCATACCCTGTGCATGTTAAAGAACACACTGGATGGCCTTGACGGGAGGCTACCATCTGTCTCCCAACAGCTGCTCCAGTGGGTCCCCTCCCCCAACCTTCTCTGAGCCTTCGGGGTCCATGTGACCTGGTCATTTAGCCCATGGTGTGCAAAAAAGTGCCGCTCAGAGGTAAAACAACCCAACCCTGTTACAGTCTGTTAGAAATTGAAAACCGAAGTTCAAAAGTTATGAAACATCAGAAAAGTCATAAAATTCGAGTGGATTATTTGCCGGTAGTAATATTTTGTAACTTTCTAATATTATTTACTTTATATTATTACCAATAATAATGTCATAAAAAAAAAAATACCCCCTCAAGCAGCTGCTTTCCACAGAGGTCTGACAAGAGCCTGTCAGTTTATATGCCACAGTAGAAGGTCTGAGAGGATGGCAGGACCTCAGCAGAAAACAACCCGAACATCCATGCCTTACCCAGGGCTCGAACCCAGGTCCCTTAGATCGGAAGCCAAGCACGCTAACCACTTGGCCACAGGACGGCTACAGGCAAATAATCCAGTCGAATTTTTATCTGACTTTTCTGGTGTACCATACTTTTTGAATGGTTTTCAATTTCTAACAGACTGTAACAGATATTAATATTATCTGCATTGTTTACAGAATTTAAATATTTAAATTTTTAAAGCTCCCCCTATCCGAAACTGAATCCTCAATATGTCCCTACTCGTGTGCTTCTTGATTTTTCAACTTTTTATATCCAATCCTTCAATATAGGTTTATTAATGTTCAACTTTTTTCAAATTCTGGTTTATTTAAATATCAATAAAATTATATTATAACGTTATATCTTTGCCCCTCGTTCAGTAAAGGTTAATAATTTTTCCAAATTTACCGCATGTGTTGTCAAACATCAAATCTAAAATTTAGAAAATGAAATCATAAAAAAATTACTCTTAATTTTAACTAGACTTAAAAGGAATCACTTCACCCGCTTTTAGTTTATCTCAAGTCTTTAACTGTTTTATAGATTTTCGAAATGGAATGATAAAATGAATTAAAATTTCTTCCCAGGTATGACTGTGCCCATGGTGGATGCATCGCAGTTAATTCAACAGCAGCTTTTGCAGCAGCAGATGATCCAAGTAAGTTCTCGTTCAGTTTCGGAAACTTTTCTTATTACATCTCTTACAAACCTATTTTCGATAACCAAAGGGATTTCAAAACAGTTCGTTCCTCTAGACTAGGAGCTCTCAATGTGGGGTAAGCTGTAAAATTTTTGGGGATATGCCGCGAGAGCTCAAAAGTTGCTAGATATATGTAATATACATACATTTTATTTTATTCCCATTGTTATACTATATAGCTTTATCTATCTATACAATGGGTACGCCAGTTACATACACATTTCCAGGGGGTACATGAAGCATAAAAGGTTGAGAACCACTGATATATATGTTTTATTTCATTCCCATTGTTATACTATAACTATAGTTTTATCTATCTATACAAGGGGTACGCCAGTTACATACACATTTCCAGTGGGTACGTGAAGCATAAAAGGTTGAGAACCACTGATATATATGTCTTATTTTATTCCCATTGTTATACTATAACCATAGTTTTATCTATCTATACAAAGGATACGCCAGCTAAATACACATTTCCAGTGGGTACGTGAAGCATAAAAGGTTGAGAACCACTGATATATATGTTTTATTTTATTCCCATTGATATACTATAACTATAGTTTTATCTATCTATACAAGGGGTATGCCAGTTACATACACATTTTCAGAGGGTACGTGAAGCATAAAAGGTTGAGAACCACTGATATATATGTTTTATTTTATCCCCATTGTTATACTATAACTATAATTTTATCTATCTATACAAGGGGTATGCCAGTTACATACACATTTTCAGAGGGTACGTGAAGCATAAAAGGTTGAGAACCACTGATATATATGTTTTATTTTATCCCCATTGTTATACTATAAAAATAGTTTTATCTATCTATACAAGGGGTATGCCAGTTACATACACATTTTCAGAGGATACGTGAAGCATAAAAGGTTGAGAACCACTGATATATATGTTTTATTTTATCCCCATTGTTATACTATAACTATAGTTTTATCTATCTATACAAGGGGTATGCCAGTTACATACACATTTTCAGAGGGTACGTGAAGCATAAAAGGTTGAGAACCACTGATATATATGTTTTATTTTATCCCCATTGTTATACTATAACTATAGTTTTATCTATCTATACAAGGGGTATGCCAGTTACATACACATTTTCAGAGGATACGTGAAGCATAAAAGGTTGAGAACCACTGATATATATGTTTTATTTTATCCCCATTGTTATACTATAACTATAGTTTTATCTATCTATACAAGGGGTATGCCAGTTACATACACATTTTCAGAGGGTACGTGAAGCATAAAAGGTTGAGAACCACTGATATATATGTTTTATTTTATCCCCATTGTTATACTATAACTATAGTTTTATCTATCTATACAAGGGGTATGCCAGTTACATACACATTTTCAGAGGGTACGTGAAGCATAAAAGGTTGAGAACCACTGATATATATGTTTTATTTTATCCCCATTGTTATACTATAACTATAGTTTTATCTATCTATACAAGGGGTACGCCAGTTACATACACATTTTCAGAGGGTACGTGAAGCATAAAAGGTTGAGAACCACTGATATATATGTTTTATTTTATCCCCATTGTTATACTATAACTATAGTTTTATCTATCTATACAAGGGGTATGCCAGTTACATACACATTTTCAGAGGATACGTGAAGCATAAAAGGTTGAGAACCACTGATATATATGTTTTATTTTATCCCCATTGTTATACTATAACTATAGTTTTATCTATCTATACAAGGGGTATGCCAGTTACATACACATTTTCAGAGGGTACGTGAAGCATAAAAGGTTGAGAACCACTGATATATATGTTTTATTTTATCCCCATTGTTATACTATAACTATAGTTTTATCTATCTATACAAGGGGTATGCCAGTTACATACACATTTTCAGAGGATACGTGAAGCATAAAAGGTTGAGAACCACTGATATATATGTTTTATTTTATCCCCATTGTTATACTATAACTATAGTTTTATCTATCTATACAAGGGGTACGCCAGTTACAGGCACATTTCCAGGGGGTACGTGAAGCATAAAAGGTTGAGAACCACTGATATATATGTTTTATTTTATTCCCATTGTTATACTATAACTATAGTTTTATCTATACAAGGGGTATGCCAGTTACATACACATTTTCAGAGGGTACGTGAAGCATAAAAGGTTGAGAACCACTGATATATATGTTTTATTTTATTCCCATTGTTATACTATAACTATAATTTTATCTATCTATACAAGGGGTACGCCAGTTACATACACATTTTCAGAGGGTACGTGAAGCATAAAAGGTTGAGATCCCCTACTCTAGGGCAATGTCTCAACGTTTTATTGTCATGACATAAAATTAAAATATTCACTCTCGATACAAATTCGTAATCATCTCAAGTCCTAAATAATAATGGTACTTACAGGTTGACTTCTCAGTCCAAGACAACAAGGGATCCCCTGGCCTACAGGGTTGAACGCTTTCTCTGAAATCTCTGAGCAGCCCACCAGCACCTCCTATTTGCTACCTTTTAAATGCAGTTTTTTTTTTAGTCCCGTATTTTTCCAGAGAGAGGTGGGCTTAGTCAGCAGTGTGCCAGGCTCGTAATCTGTAGTTCCCAGGTTCGAGTCCCAGCTCGGTCCAGTCCCCGCCCTGCCCACAGACAGTATGGGACACCGATGAGACTGCGCAGATCATTGGTTTGTTGATTGATATTCATTGACGTGTGGGGGGCGGAGGTGGCTCAGTCGGTAGCGCGCCAGGCTCGTAATCTGTAGTTCCCATGTTCGAGTCCCAGCTGGGTCAGCGTTGAGATTTATCTCCGCAAAAATTCCCCGCCCTGCCCACAGTCAGTAGGGGACACCGCTGGGCTTGGAAAGGCCGCCGTCCGTCGGATGGGACGTTAAGCCGTGGCCCCGTGTGCGGGAGAGCCATACCCTGTGCACGTTAAAGAACACGCTGGATGGCCTTGACGGGAGGCTACCATCTGTCTCCCAACAGCTGTTCCAGTGGGTCTCCTCCCCTAACCTTCTCTGAGCCATTCAGGGTCCATGTGACCTGGCCATTTAGCCCATGGTGTGCAAAAAAGTGCCGCTCAGAGGTAAAACAACCCAACCCATTGACCTGTGATAAATGTAACTGGGGAGAATGCGCAGTAAAGTATCCACTGCGCATTCTCCCCAGTTGCAAATCATGCTACGCCATTTTCTGTTACAAAATAAACACATTTTTATCGAATTAGGGAAATGTAGACAACATTGATCAAACCACTAAAATGCGCATTCTCTCTGTCTGGTCATCATTACCAACGCTCTGTATCTCAGCTATTTTTAATCCTGCCAACTTCAAATTTTTCACGTTAACTCTCGTTATGGTTGTCAAAACTTATGTAAATTTTGGGTTTACTCACTTTACAAGGTCCCATTCCAGGACTCTGTTTTTTAGCCTTCCAACCACGTAGGGACGGGGTGGCTCAGTCAATAGCGCACCAGACTCGAGTCCCAGCTGGGTCAGCATTGAGATTTATCTCCGTAAAATTCCCGCCCTGCCCATTTTCAGTAGGGGACACCGATGGGTTTGGACCAGGTGCCATCCGTTGGATAGGACATTAAACTGTGGCCTTGTGTGCAGAAGAGCCATCATACCCTGTGCATGTTAAAGAACATTCTGGATGGCCTTGACAGGAGACTACCATCTGTCTCCCAAGAACTATTCCAGTGAGTCCCCTCATCCAACCTTCTCTGAGCCTTCGGGATCTATGTGACCTGCCCATTTAGTCCATGCTGTGCAAAAAAAGTGCTGCTCAGAGGTAAAAATAAACGTAAAAGAATACGCTGGATGTTCTTGATGGGAGGTTACCATCTGTCTTCCAACAGCTGTTCCAGTGGGTCCCCTCCCCCAACCTTCTCTGAGCCTTCGGAGTCCTTGTGACCTGGCCATTTAGTCCATGGTGTGCAAAAAAAGTGCTGCTCAGAGGTAAAAACTCAACGTAAAAGAACACGCTGGATGGCCTTGACAGGAGACTACCATCTGTCTCCCAACAGCTAGTCCAGTGGGTTCCTTCATCCAACCTTCTCTGAGCCTTCGGGATCTATGTCACCTGGCCATTTAGTCCATGTGTGCAAAAAAAGTGTTGCTCAGAGGTAAAAACTCAACGTAAAAGAACACGCAGGATGGCCTTGACAGGAGACTACCATCTATCTCCCAACAGCTATTCCAGTGGGTCCCCTCATCCAACCTTCTCTGAGCCTTCGGGATCTATGTGACCCGGCCATTTAGTCGATGGTGTTCGAAAAAAGTGCCGCTCAGAGGTAAAACAACCCAACGTTAAAGAACACGCTGGATGGCCTTGACAGGAGACTACCATCTATCTCCCAACAGCTATTCCAGTGGGTCCCCTCATCCAACCTTCTCTGAGCCTTCGGGATCTATGTGACCCGGCCATTTAGTCCATGGTGTTCGAAAAAAGTGCCGCTCAGAGGTAAAACAACCCAACGTTAAAGAACACGCTGGATGGCCTTGACAGGAGACTACCATCTGTCTCCCAACAGCTAGTCCAGTGGGTTCCTTCATCCAACCTTCTCTGAGCCTTCGGGATCTATGTGACCTGGCCATTTAGTCCATGTGTGCAAAAAAAGTGTTGCTCAGAGGTAAAAACTCAACGTAAAAGAACACGCAGGATGGCCTTGACAGGAGACTACCATCTATCTCCCAACAGCTATTCCAGTGGGTCCCCTCATCCAACCTTCTCTGAGCCTTCGGGATCTATGTGACCCGGCCATTTAGTCCATGGTGTTCGAAAAAAGTGCCGCTCAGAGGCAAAACAATCCAACGTTAAAGAACACGCTGGATGGCCTTGACAGGAGACTACCATCTGTCTCCCAACAGCTAGTCCAGTGGGTTCCTTCATCCAACCTTCTCTGAGCCTTCGGGATCTATGTGACCTGGCCATTTAGTCCATGTGTGCAAAAAAAGTGTTGCTCAGAGGTAAAAACTCAACGTAAAAGAACACGCAGGATGGCCTTGACAGGAGACTACCATCTATCTCCCAACAGCTATTCCAGTGGGTCCCCTCATCCAACCTTCTCTGAGCCTTCGGGATCTATGTGACCCGGCCATTTAGTCCATGGTGTTCGAAAAAAGTGCCGCTCAGAGGTAAAACAACCCAACGTTAAAGAACACGCTGGATGGCCTTGACAGGAGACTACCATCTGTCTCCCAACAGCTAGTCCAGTGGGTTCCTTCATCCAACCTTCTCTGAGCCTTCGGGATCTATGTGACCTGGCCATTTAGTCCATGTGTGCAAAAAAAGTGTTGCTCAGAGGTAAAAACTCAACGTAAAAGAACACGCAGGATGGCCTTGACAGGAGACTACCATCTATCTCCCAACAGCTATTCCAGTGGGTCCCCTCATCCAACCTTCTCTGAGCCTTCGGGATCTATGTGACCCGGCCATTTAGTCCATGGTGTTCGAAAAAAGTGCCGCTCAGAGGCAAAACAATCCAACGTTAAAGAACACGCTGGATGGCCTTGACAGGAGACTACCATCTGTCTCCCAACAGCTAGTCCAGTGGGTTCCTTCATCCAACCTTCTCTGAGCCTTCGGGATCTATGTGACCTGGCCATTTAGTCCATGTGTGCAAAAAAAGTGTTGCTCAGAGGTAAAAACTCAACGTAAAAGAACACGCAGGATGGCCTTGACAGGAGACTACCATCTATCTCCCAACAGCTATTCCAGTGGGTCCCCTCATCCAACCTTCTCTGAGCCTTCGGGATCTATGTGACCCGGCCATTTAGTCCATGGTGTTCGAAAAAAGTGCCGCTCAGAGGTAAAACAACCCAACGTTAAAGAACACGCTGGATGGCCTTGACAGGAGACTACCATCTGTCTCCCAACAGCTAGTCCAGTGGGTTCCTTCATCCAACCTTCTCTGAGCCTTCGGGATCTATGTGACCTGGCCATTTAGTCCATGTGTGCAAAAAAAGTGTTGCTCAGAGGTAAAAACTCAACGTAAAAGAACACGCTGGATGGCCTTGACAGGAGACTACCATCTGTCTCCCAACAGCTATTCCAGTGGGTCCCCTCATCCAACCATCTCTGAGCCTTCGGGATCTATGTGACCCGGCCATTTAGTCCATGGTGTTCGAAAAAAGTGCCGCTCAGAGGTAAAACAACCCAACGTAAAAGAACACGCAGGATGGCCTTGACAGGAGACTACCATCTGTCTCCCAACAGCTAGTCCAGTGGGTTCCTTCATCCAACCTTCTCTGAGCCTTCGGGATCTATGTGACCTGGCCATTTAGTCCATGGTGTGCAAAAAAAGTGCTGCTCAGAGGTAAAACAACCCAACAAATCCAACCATGTATTGAAAAAGAGTGGCACTCAAGAATAATCGCAGAGCATTTACACAGAACATTGTGATTACAGAATTTTTGACTGATGATAATGTGATTAGATCTTTTCAAACTGAAATCACAAAGGCCGAATACTTATAAAGTTATCTAGAAATAAGCTCTTATCATTTGCTAATAGTAACTGCATATCCTTCTGCCGAAGGGATTTCTTTCAAAGGAATTCTGCTGCAATTCTGATTCTTTTTCAGCTTCAACAAAGAGCGTTTCTGGCGTCTGCTGTCCAGCAGAATCTCCAAATCCAGCAACACCTGATGCAACAGAATCAGGCTTTGCAACATCTGCTGCATAATAGTGCGGTAAGTTGTCCTTAAAAATTCATTTTGGGGGGTGGGGGGGTGGGGGGGGTTTGAAAGGTGGTTTGTGTTTCGACATTCTAAAAAGTTCTTCAGTTGTGGTAGCACCTCATCGGAGCAACAGTGTGGTCTCCGGATAATGGTGGCTGATCAAAGAATCTGGTTAGCATATCTGACAACTAAAAACAACTGCCAATGTCCTTGTATGAAAGGGGCGGGGGTGGCTCATTCGGTAGCGCGCCAGGCTCGTAATCTGTAGTTCCCAGGTTCGAGTCCCAGCTGGGTCAGCGTTGAGATTTATCTCCGCAAAACTCCCCGCCCTGCCCACGGTCATTAGGGCACACCGATGGGCTTGAAAAGGCTGCCGTCCGTCGAATGGGATGTTAAGCCGTGGCCCCGTGTGTGGGAGAGCATACCCTGTGCACGTTAAAGAACACGCTGGATGGCCTTGACGGGATGCTACCATCTGTCTCCCAACAGCTGTTCCAGTGGGTCCCTTCCCCAACCTTCTCTGAGCCTTCGTGGTCCATGTGATCTGGTCATTTAGCCCATAGTGTGCAAAAAAGTGCCGCTCAGAGGTAACCCAACCCGTGGCCGAGTGGTTAGCGCGCTTGGCTACTGATCTAAGGGACCTGGGTTCGAGTCCCGGGTAAGGCATGGATGTATGTGTCGTTTTTCTGCTGAGGTCCTGCCATCCTCACAGACCTTCTACTATGGCTTCTACTATGGCATGGTGACAGGCTCCTGTGAGACCTTTGTGGCAAGCAGCTGCTTGAGGGGGTATTTTTTTGTATGTAGCCGAGATAAATGTTTTATTTCCGTTAGAGCTTGCTGAAATATTAAAAATTTGAATTATTCTTTCATTTAACAAATTAAACTTGATAGTAGATTGAGAATTGCTTATTTTCCTACCAGTGACTTGTTTCATTTTTGTAAAAACGTCAAATTTTTCTCTCCCAACAGATGAGCCCAACGTCACCACCTCCAGTGGGTCCATCACTGCTAGCAGAAGCCACCCCTCTGGGTCTGGGTGGAGGAACCCCAACCTTAGCCCCATTGCCACCTCTCATCACTCAAAATACTCTCTCTTCATCACTACTTCAAACCACGCAGAATCCAAGCCAAGACTTCCCCAACATCACCTTTCAGCAGGCATCCATCTTCTCCCCTCATAGAGACGGATCTGACGGAGCGCCCCCTATTCCTCCTAAAGGGATCCAGAGACCGGCATCCCCGAGCAAAAGCAAGATGTCAAATTCTTCGTCTCCTCAAGACGTCTTCGGTGATGTCCTCAGCGAACTTCGAAGCAAAGCCGGGAGAGACGATGCTCCAGCAGTTCCTCGCTCCCAAGCTCCACGGATGCTTGGTGTTCCTCCCCCTCCTCCTCCTCCGCCGCCACCCCCTCCGCCACCGCCGCCGATGTCCCCCGACAGTCAGGCAAAGTATCACGACATGTACGGCCGAGCAAAGACCGTGCGTATCGGGAAGTGGAGGTGGCCGCCCCCTCGAGATGGCGACCAAACTCCCAACAGCTTCCTGGAATTCAAACTCAAGAAACACCAAGAGAAACAAGGCGATAAAGTCGGTCCTGGCGAATTCATAGAATTCCCCGAAATTCCCGACATGGAACAAAGTGATCCGGACGTCGCATTCCTTCTGCAGTCGGACTTGGCGGCTTATCACGCTCAACATCCGAACAACAATAATCTTCACAGAGCGTCTGCTGATCCAAACAACAGATCTAACACCCTGGAAGAGTTAAAGGAGGAAGAAAACGGCGACATCATCCGGGCTTTCGAAGGGAACGAAAAACCCTCCCCAGGAAGCATCGGGAAGTTGAGGATCAGTTCAGAAATGAGAGCCAAACTGGAGCAACTGACGATGGATCACAGCGTGCGATCTTCCCACAAAGATCCTCGCGCCAAAGTCTACACAGTGGTCGACCCCACATCTCAGCAATCTGTTAACAAAATCTCCGAAAGCAGGAAGGTGCTCCTGGAGCAGAAACTGAGAGGCAGCGGCGATTACATGGACAGCGCCCCCAGGCCTCGCAGAGACAGAGTCCAAGAGCCGTACGACCCGATGCTGCCTCTCGATGTCATGCCGTCGAGACTCGAGCAGAGGAAACGGAAGGACGAGCCTCAATTCGTTGTGGAAAATCTCGTTAAATCTCAAGTCGAGAGGATGGAGAGAGCCAGCAGAGAGATCAGAGAGCTGAGAGAGGAGCTCGGACATCCGATGGCTGCTCATCCTTCTAGGCCCACTGCTCAGCAGATGGAATACTTGTCAAGTCAGTCATCCGGAAAATACTTCTCTCAACATCCAATGGACAAATCGATGTTGTACGATCATTCCAGTCAAGCCTCTAGGAGCATCATCTATGAAGAAAGCCTAGCTTCGTCTCGTGGCTATCATCCAGACGATGCGAGGATGTACAGTGCCAAAGGTCAACATATTTTGCCCCCTGCCCCCGTGGGTCCTTTGGGTAAATCCCAACACCACATGTTAGGCCCTCCTCCATCTATCACTGCTTCCTCGAGCTATTACGCTCCCAGCACTTTGGTTGTGCCGAGACACAGGGAACCGCCAGCGCCGATCTCGCCGCCGAAACTGATGCACGAGAGGACGTCATCGGACAGAATTGAATGTGAGTCAATTTTTTTATTTCTTTGGATGTGCTATGAAACTCTAAACGTTTTCATGTTGTGGAACGAAGACATAAGACAGAATTGGCCAAAATGGGAAATTTCTTGGGTTGAGTTCTTTTACTCTCGATCGGCACTTTTTTTCTTGCACCCAATATATCCCCGCCATGCCCACGGTCAGTACGGAACCGATGGGCTTGGCGAAAACAGATCGGATAGAAAGGATTCCGTCCTTCGAATTGGATGTTAAACCGTGGTCTTTGAGAGCCTTACCTTGTGCATATTAAACAATACGCAGATGGCCTTGATGGAAGGCTACCATCTGTCTCCCAACATCTGTCCATTGGGTCCCCTTCCCTCAACTTCCTCGGAGCCTTGGGGTCCTTGTCACCTGACTATTTAGCCCATTTTGTGCAAAAAAAATCGCTCAGAAGTAAAAACCCAACTGAAGAGACCCAACACCCATCTGTCTCCTAACAGCTATCCAGTAGCCCCCCCCCCAAAAAAAAAACTTCTCTGAACCTTCAGGGTCCTTACAACCTGGCCATTTAACCCATTGTGTGCAAAAACGTGCCGCTCAGAGGTAAAACAATCCAACGTTAAAGAACACGCTGGATGGCCTTGACGGAAGGCTACCATCTGTCTCCCAACAGCTGTTCCAGTGGGTCCCCTCCCCCAACCTTCTCCGAGCCTTCGAAGTCCATGTGACCTGGCCATTTCACCCATGGTGTGCAAAAAAGTGCCGCTCAGAGGAAAAACAACCCAACGTTAAAGAACAGGCTGGATGGCCTTGACGGGAGACTACCATCTGTCTCCCAACAGCTGTTCTAATGGGTCCCCTCCCCCAACCTTCTCTGAGCCTTCGGGGTCCTTGTGACCTGGCCATTTAGCCCATGGTGTGCAAAAAAAGTGCCGCTCAGAGGAAAAACAACCCAACGTTAAAGAAAACGCTGGATGGCCTTGACTGGAGACTACCATCTGTCTCCCAACAGCTGTTCTAGTGGGTCCCCTCCCCCAACTTTCTCTGAGCCTTCGGGGTCCTTGTGACCTGGCCATTTAGCCTATGATGTGCAAAAAAGTGCCGCTCAGAGGTAAAACAACCCAGCCTGGGACTTAGATGTACATTTCTACCTAAATATAACGATTACCACATTTTTAATATTTTTATCTTTATTCTCCATTATTTTTGTTTTAATACAAATGAAACGTTTCTTTTTTCCAGTCGAAGAGAGTTCCGAGTTTCTGAAGCCTGTGGACACGGGTCCTCCCACAGTGATGGACACACCAGAACAAAGGACGCTCGAAAGCATCAAAACGAAATTGTTCCCGGCGAGCAGTGCGCCCTCTTTCTGTTACACCAAAGTCCCATGGGAATTGAGGGTCAGAAAAGAAGTAAGAATGAATTGCTCATTTCTTTGTAGCATTCGATGAAACTGTTTTTAGGGGTGAGAGTTTCTCAGCAGTCGATGAGGCTCTCTGTTTCTTACTAAGCTGAAATTCCCAGATTTCAGCCCCAAGTATGGCTTTGTTGGAAAAGCCGCATTTCTAATGCAATGTTAACACCTGTGTTAAAGTAAACACCTGTGTTTACACCTGGGCAATGTTAACACTGGGGTGTTAACACAGGTGTTAACCAGGTGTTAACACTGGGGTGTTAACACAGGTGTTAACCAGGTGTTAACACTGGTGCAATGTTAACACCTGTGTTTACACCTGGGCAATGTTAACAGTGGGATGTTAACACTGGTGTTATCCAGGGTTAACACTGGGGTGTTAACACTATGGTTAACACTGGTGTTAACCAGGTGTTAACACTGGTGCAATGTTAACACCTGGGTTAAAGTAAACATCTGTGTTTACACCTGGGCAATGTTAACACTGGGGTGTTAACACCGGTGTTATCCAGGGTTAACACTGGTGTTAACACTAAAGTTAACACTAGTGTTAACCAGGTGTTAACACTGGTGCAATGTTAACACCTGTGTTTACACCTGGGCAATGTTAACAGTGGGGTGTTAACACTGGTGTTATCCAGGGTTAACACTGGTGTTATCCAGGGTTAACAGTGGTGTTAACACTGGTGTTAACACTGGTGCAATGTTAACACCTGGGTTAAAGTAAACACCTGTGTTTACACCTGGGCAATGTTAACACTGGGGTGTTAACACTGGTGTTATCCAGGGTTAACACTGGTGTTAACACTAGGGTTAACACTGGTGTTAACCAGGTGTTAACACTGGTGCAATGTTAACACCTGTGTTTACACCTGGGCAATGTTAACAGTGGGGTGTTAACACTGGTGTTATCCAGGGTTAACACTGGGGTGTTAACACTGGTGTTATCCAGGGTTAACAGTGGTGTTAACACTGGTGTTAACACTAGGGTTAACACTGATGTTAACCAGGTGTTAACACTAGGGTTAACACTGGTGTTAACACTGGTGCAATGTTAACACCTGGGTTAAAATAAACACCTGTGTTTACACCTGGGCAATGTTAACACTGGGGTGTTAACACTAGGGTTAACACTGGTGCAATGTCAACACCTGTGTTTACACCTGGGCAATGTTAACAGTGGGGTGTTAACACTGGTGTTATCCAGGGTTAACAGTGGTGTTAACACTAGGGTTAACACTGATGTTAACCAGGTGTTAACACTGGTGCAATGTTGGTTGGGTTAATGTAAACACCTGTGCTTACTTTAACCATTACGCTACAAATTTAATCGCAGAGTTTGAAAGTTATTGAAAAGACTAGGTTTCATTTCTAAACAAGTAACAATCACTATCATCCGCATTCCATTCGAATGGTTAGTGATTATTCTGCTGACACAATTTGAATTCATAAATCTGGTCGTATGTCACAGAAGAGAATCAATTGACACTTTTTTTTTCACATGCACGAATGGAATATTAATTTTTTTTTTCTCATATAGAGTTGTTAATTAACCTTAGGTAATGTTTTTTACAGCTGTTTGCTAACCGTTAAAGCATTTAAGATTATCAACAAAATCAAATCTGTAAAGTCAGAGGTAAAACTTGAGGAATTATTACTAACCATTTCTTTGCAGAATTAATAGCAACATAAATGCCTTTTGGAGTGGGGCGGGGGTGACTCAGACGGTAGCGCGCCAGGCTCGTAATCTGTAGTTCCCAGGTTCGAGTCCCAGCTGGGTCAGCATTGAGATTTATCTCCGCAAAATTCCCCGACCTGCCCACGGTCAGTAGGGGACACCGATGGGCTTGGAAAGGCCGCCGTCCGTCGGATGGGACGTTAAGCCGTGGCGCCGTGTGTGGGAGAGCCATATCCTGTGCACGTTAAAGAACACGCTGGATGGCCTTGACAGGAGGCTACCATCTGTCTCCCAACAGCTGTTCAAATGGGTCCCCTCCCCCAACCTTCTCTGAGCCTTCGGGGTCCATGTGACCTGGCCATTTAGCCCATGGTGTGCAAAAATGTACCACTCAGGGGTAAAACAACCCAACGTTGACCCATTCGTTATAAAGGAACTCTGTTAAACCTGAGGTTATATTTTTACAAAGCGCATTTAAAACATCGTACTTAAAGACGAAATCAACTTGTGATTATTTTTTTCTCTTTCAGGTTTTTTCTCCCGCTGAGAAGCTGGACAACCCAGTTGCTCTTCATTTGATCTTCTCTCAAGTTGTCATGGATACTCTGGCTGCAGCTTGCATCCGATTAAATAGAGAAGAAAAGAGGAAACTTCAGCAACTCATTGGTGAGTTAGAAAACTTAGAGAGCATTGAAACCTTTTTTCTTTTTCAAAGGCAAGCTTATTGCAAATGTCACAGCATTTAAACTTCCATAAATTTAAAGTTTATGTGATGGTTTTAATCTGTTTTAAAATTGTTTTGAAAATAATTTACCGGATGTTATAACATGAGTAAATCAGGGGTTCTCAACGTAGGGGGGGGGGGCTCAGTCGGTAGCGCGCCAGGCTCGTAATCTGCAGTTCCCAGGTTCGAGTCCCAGCTGGTTCAGTGTTGAGATTTATCTCCGCAAAATTCCCCGCCCTGCCCACGGTCAGTAGGGGACACCGATGGGCTTGGAAAGGCCGCCGTCCGTCGGATGGGATGTTAAGCCGTGGCCCCGTGTGCGGGACATACCCTGTGCACGTTAAAGAACACGCTGGATGGCCTTGACGGGAGGCTACCATCTCTCCCAACAGCTGTTCCAGTGGGTCCCCTCCCCCAACCTTCTCTGAGCCTTTGGGATCCTTGTGACCTGGCCATTTAGCCCATGGTGTGCAAAAAAAGTACCGCTCAGAGGTAAAACAATCCAACTCAACGTGGGGTACGCCGTGAGAGCTCAAAAGTCGCGAGATCTAATGAAGTCGCTAAGTTGGCATTATTAAAATGTAACCATAGTTTTATCTATATAAGGGGTACACCAGTTACATACACATTTCCACGGGTACTTGAAGCATAAAAGGTTGAGAACCACTGCAGTAGATCAGTCATTCAAATTAGGGTTTCACAATCCTACATTTTATCGACATCTTTGAAAATTTTATTTCAGAATATTTTTATATTTTGTGTGTAGATGTGATTTGGCAGATTAAAAGTTTTCCCAATTGATTTCAGATGGATATGGCATCACATCAAACAATTTGCACTCAGGTAACTTGAAGTTAGCCATGAAACGAAACATCGTAGATGCAGCAAAAGATCTGCCCAACTATTTTTCCAGGCTGTTTCCTGTATCGGTAGGTGTTTTTAATGTGTATCTGACTTCTTTGTGGTTTTACCTCTGATTATTATTTAGTTTAAAACTTCAAAGATTACGCTAGATGGCCTTGAAATATGGCTTCCCCACTAATCGGTATTTAATGAAGGAATTCTAACTAGCTCCAGGTCCTTGGGGTTTAAAAAAAAAACTCTCAAAACTCGAACAGAATTACGAACACAGTGGGGGTGGGGGTGGCTCAGTCGGTAGCGCGCCAGGCTCGTAATCTGTAGTTCCCAGGTTCGAGTCCGAGCTGAGTCAGCATTGAGATTTAACTCCGCAAAATTCCCCGCCCTGCCCACGGTCAGTAGGGGTCACGGATGGGCTTGGAAAGGCCGCCGTCCGTCGGATGGGACGTTAAGCCGTGGTCCCGTGTGTGGGACATACCCTGTGCACGTTAAAGAACACGCTGGATGGCCTTGACGGGAGGCTACCATCTCTCCCAACAGCTGTTCCAGTGGGTCCCCTCCCCCAATCTTCTCTGAGCCTTTGGGATCCTTGTGACCTGGCCATTTAGCCCATGGTGTGCAAAAAAAGTACCGCTCAGAGGTAAAACAATCCAACGTTAAAGAACACGCTGGATGGCCTTGACGGGAAGCTACCATCTGTCTCCCAACAGCTGTTCCAGTGGGTCCCCTCCCCCAACCTTCTCTGAGCCTTCGGGGTCCATGTGACCTGGCCATTTAGCCCATGGTGTGCAAAAAAGTGCCGCTCAGAGGTAAAACAACCCAACCCAACGAACACAGTGTGTCTAAGGTTATCAAGAAAAGGAAGACGACCTGGAATCGGGCAGGAGTAGCTTAGTCGGTAGCGTGCCAGGCTCGTAATCTGCAGTTCATGGGTTCGAGTCCCAACTTAGCCAACTTTGAGACTTATCTCTGCAAAACTCCCTGCCATCAGTTTTTAGGGGCCACCTATGGTCTTGGGATGGCTGTTGTCCGTCGGATCGGACTTTAAGCTGTGGCCCCATGTGCAAGAGATTCCTGTGCACATTAACGAATATGCTGGATGGGCCTAGACATGAGTGTCTCGCAACAGCTGTACATGTGGCCCCCTTCCCTCATGGGGGGGAGCCGAGGGTGGCTCAGTCGGTAACGCGCCAGGCTCGTAATCTGTAGTTCCCAGGTTCGAGTCCCAGCTGGGTGAGTGTTGAGATTTATCTCCGCAAAATTCCCCGCCCTGCCCACGGTCAGTAGGGGACACCGATGGGCTTGGAACGGCCGCCGTCCTTCGGATGGGGCGTTAAGCCTTGGCCCCGTGTGCGGGAGAGCCATACCCTGTTCACGTTAAAGAACACGCTGGATGGCCTTGACGGGAGGCTACCATCTCTCCCAACAGCTGTTCCAGTGGGTCCCCTCCCCCAATCTTCTCTGAGCCTTCGGGATCCTTGTGACCTGGCCATTTAGCCCATGGTGTGCAAAAAAAGTACCGCTCAGACGTAAAACAACCCAATCCAACAACACATTAGGTGTAAATGAAAGGTGTAAACTTAAATTCTGTGTTATTACAATTAAGTGCAAACTCAAATTCTTTGTCTAGTACGATTTAATGTTTCAAGATAATATTTTCTCCAGAGCTGAGATCGATGCATTATTTTCAATGTATTCTGTGTCACGTGTTATGAAGATTTAAGAAACGATTTCAACTGGGACATTATTTTTTTCTTTTCCCCCAGGGTGGCCGGAACCTTCCCAACGTTCAGCTGTTGGGCGTATCTCATTCCGGCGTTCGACTCGTGAGGAGAGAACGAGATGCCATCTGTGACTATCTACGCGTGCTCGATACGCTCAGGTGAGAAAGTTTTCATTTTTGTTAAATCATATTTTAGTCGAAATCATTTATCTCTCTATCATTGGAACCAAAAAAAAAAATTCATTTCTGAAGCTCAATTTCTTTTAACTCTTACTGGGAGAACAATAACTCTTAAGTTCTAACTGAACTTAAAATTTGAGAAATGGTCAGTTGCACCAACCTTTTTTATCTCCTATACTATGGCCGAGTGGTTAGCGTGCTTGGCTACTAATCTAAGGGACCTGGGTTCGAGCCCCGGGCAAGGTATGGATGTATGTGTCGTTTTTCTGCTGAGGGCCTGCCATCCTCTCAGATCTTCTACTCTGGCATATAAACTGACAGGCTCCTGTCAGACCTCTGTGGCAAGCAGCTGCTTGAGGGGGGATTAATTTTTTTTTTAAATACTATGGCATATAAACTGACAGGCTCCTGTCAGACCTCTGTGGCAAGCAGCTGCTTGAGGGGGTATTTATTTATTTTAGCCGTCCCGTGGCCGAGTGGTTAGCAAACTTGGCTACTGATCTAAGGGACCTGGGTTCGAGGCCCGGATTAGGCATGGATGTGTGTCGTTTTTCTGCTGAGGTCCTGCCATCCTCACAGACCTTCTACTATGGCATATAAACTGGCAGGCTCTTGTCAGACCTCTGTGGCAAGCAGCTGCTTGAGGGGGTATTTATTTATATTATATTTATTTCCAGATTCCAACACCTCAGAGTTAAGTAGAGCCCACTGTGTTTATATTTTTTCTGTTTCTCTGATGTTTTCTCCAATAAAAATATAGCAGGGATGGCTCAATCGATAGCGTGCCAGGCTCGTAATCTGCAGTTCCCAGGTTCGTGTCCCAACTGGTTCAGTGTTAAGATTTATCTCCGCAAAAATCGCAGTTCTAACCTAAGTCAGTCGGGGACACCGATAGGCTTGGAAAGGCTACTGTCCGTTCAATGAAACTTTAAGCCGTGAACCAGTATTGGGGGGCGGGGGGGGGGGTTCAGTCGGTAGCGCGCCAGGCTCGTAATCTGTAGTTCCCAGGTTCGAGTCCCAGCTGGGTCAGCGTTGAGATTTATCTCCGCAAAATTCCCCGCCCTGCCCACGGTCAGTAGGGGACACGGATGGGCTTGGAAAGGCCGCCGTCCGTTGGATGGGACGTTAAGCCGTGGCCCCGTGTGCGGGAGAGCCATACCCTGTGCACGTGAAAGAACACGCTGGATGGCCTTGACGGGAGGCTACCATCTGTCTCCCAACAGCTGTTCCAGTGGGTCCCCTCCCCCAACCTTCTCTGAACCTTTGGGGTCCATGTGACCCGGCCATTTAGCCCATGGTGTGCAAAACAGTGCCGCTCAGAGGTAAAACAATCCAACGTTAAAGAACACGCTGGATGGCCTTAACGAGAGGCTACCATCTGCCACCCAACAGCTGTTCCAATGGGTCCTCTCCCCCAACCTTCTCTGAGCCTTCGGGGTCCATGTGACCTGGCCATTTAGTCCATGGTGTGCAAAAAAATTGCCGCTCAGCGGTAACAAACCAAATCTCTAACATAAATTTTAAAGGTCCCTTGCATTTGAAATCTTATATGTGTAACGAAAGGCAAATCCCATATGTATTCATACAAATTCTAAACCTTTCCCCGCCCTGCCCACGGTCAGTAGGGGACACCGATGGGCTTGAAAAGGTCGCCGTCCGTCGGATGGGACGTTAAGCCGTGGCCCCGTGTGCGGGAGAGCCATACCCTGTGCACGTTAAAGAACACGCTGGATGGCCTTGACGGGAGGCTACCATCTGTCTCCCAACAGCTGTTCCAGTGGGTCCCCTCTCCCAACCTTCTCTGAGCCTTCAGGGTCCTTGTGACCTGGCCATTTAGCCCATGGTGTGCAAAAAAGTGCCGCTCAGAGGTAAAACAACCCAACCCAAAACAACAAATTTTAAACCACAGTAACGACCACACACTGCGTTGATTACCTGAGGGCAAGTGTAGAAGTGAAGAAAAGGAATGTCCAGACGGCCTTCGCATAGTTTTGGACTTGTGCCAAGGGAGAAAACCCCTTTCTGTTGGCACGTGGGGAGGAGGACACGCGGTTGCGTCATTTCGATGCAACTTCTCCTGGCTTCTTGTTTTCGCTCCCAGTGTGCCTGCAACTGTTTACCGGATGTAAGTAACTCTTCTTTTGCTCTACACATATATTCCAATTTACCCCGTAACCAAAAGTATTGAAAAATGAGAACCTCTTAATGATCCAAGATAGCGAAAGCAAATCCTCTTATATACTTTTAAAGCACAGTAGGTCTTTGCCGCTGGTTTCTTACTTTAGGCCGAAACATTTTTCGTCAGTTGTGGATTTAGCGATTTCTGTTACACTTCAGTGATCTTTCAACTGAACGTTTAATTAAGAAAAGCGTATTCTCCCTTCGAGTGGGGCGGGGATGGCTCAGTCGGTAGCGCGCCAGGCTCGTAATCTGTAGTTCCCAGGTTCGACTCCCAGCTGGGTCAGCGTTGAGATTTATCTCCGCAAAATTCTCCGCCCTGCCCACGGTCAGTAGGGGACACCGATGGGCTTCGAAAGGCCGCCGTCCGTCGGATGGGACATTAAACCGTGGTCCCGTGTGCGGAAGAGCCATACTCTGTGCACGTTAAAGAACACGTTGGATGGCCTTGACGGGAGGCTATACATCTGTCTCCGAACAGCTGTTCCAGTGGGTCCCCTCCCCCAACCTTCTCTGAGCCTTCGGGGTCCATTTGACCTGGCCATTTAGCCCATGGTGTGCAAAAAAGTGCCGCTCAGAGGAAAAACAATCCAACGCTAAAGAACACGCTGGATGGCCTTGACGGGAGGCTACCATCTGTTTCCCAACAGCTGTTCCAGTGGGTCCCCTCCCCCAACCTTCTCTGAGCCTTCGGGGTCCATTTGACCTGGCCATTTAGCCCATGGTGTGCAAAAAAGTGCCGCTCAGAGGTAAAACAATCCAACGTTAAAGAACACGCTGGATGGCCTTGACGGGAGGCTACCATCTGTTTCCCAACAGCTGTTCCAGTGGGTCCCCTCCCCCAACCTTCTCTGAGCCTTCGGGGTCCATTTGACCTGGCCATTTAGCCCATGGTGTGCAAAAAAGTGCCGCTCAGAGGAAAAACAATCCAACGTTAAAGAACACGCTGGATGGCCTTGACGGGAGGCTACCATCTGTCTCCCAACAGCTGTTCCAGTGGGTCCCCTCCCCCAACCTTCTCTGAGCCTTCGGGGTCCTTGTGACCTGGCCATTTAGCCCATGGTGTGCAAAAAAGTGCCGCTCAGAGGTAAAACAACCCAACTCCCTTCGAGTAAAAAAAAATTCCTCTGAATTCCATTACAGTATAAAAATATTAATATGGGGGTAGGGCACCAAGCATTCAATCGAGTCTGACAAAGTGATGGATTTTTTATCATAATGTCAAAATTTTCCCATTTCAGAGTTCTCTTTCTGTTAAATGTTTCAAAAATGCGTGAATATGTACAGTCGCTCCAAAAAAATCCGAACACTATGGTTGATCACAGAATTCAGAAAAAATATCTGGCAACGTTGTTTTTTTTTTTAGAAATTAGTGATATGGCAACCTTCGTGTCACGTGACACAAAGGTTGCAATGTAAATATCGATTATTTTTTTTAGTTAATATTTTTGGGAATGTGATTTTATATTTTCTTACCGTATTTTCGAAATTAACTCTGAAGCTGACTTTCCCCTAAAGTTGAAAGTGTCCCTGTTATCCCAAAACAGCTTAGATTTGATATATAAAGAGAAATAAGCAGAACAAACTGATATTTCAGGATAAGTTGATTTAAATGTTAATGAGATGTTTTCTTCTTGTTTCCAGTTTTGAGGATATAGCCGAAGTCAGCGTACCCAAAAGCAGCACCATTCAGATCCTTCTAAGGAATGGCGGTTGGATGACTCTCTATTCGCACAAGGTCACGTGTTACATTTTGATTTTTCATTAAGTATAGATAAGTAATGTTATATCCTATCAAACGGTTAACCCTTTCAGGACCATAAGGTTTCTAAGAGTAAATATTAGTATGTAATTGTTTATTTTAGTTTGTTTAGACGTAAAAATAAATAAAAATCATAAGAAAAATACATAACAATGTGTAATTTTTTTGGAATTTTATGGGAAATATTTTTCCCAATGGACTATAAAAGTAACACAAATTATAGTTAGGCTTATTATACAATGTCTTTTATTTATTGGTTTATCATAACAAAATGTTAACTAAAATAATGCAAAATTATGAAATAAAATTACTATACAAAATGATGTGCTAATTATGATATTCTGCGAAGCAATTTCTTTTGGTAGTGTGGCAAAGATGGACATTGCACATAGTACATATATTATGCGTCCTGACAGTTCTGTTTTTGTTTTCTAAACGTTCCCGTTTACGTAATTGCGTTCGGCATACGTTCTATTTTAACATTCTGTATAAAAAATGCAGATAAGGTTATAATTAAATACGACAATCACCAATTTTAAAATGGGAAAAATGTTTTCCTTAGTCGTGAAAGGGTTAACTCTTTAAGTGTCCAAATTAAAATTAGACCTAACCAGCTTCAATTTCATAGTATTATTCAGAATGAAATGCTCTTTCATTTTGATATCAGTTATTCGCTGCAGGAAAGAGCTGTAAAAGGTTATTTTCCTGGTAAAAAATTGAAAATTTGACATGCATTCTCTTTTGTCAAAAACCTTCTCACACTTTAAGGATTAAATGTTTAACTTCGTGTAGCAGCACAATATAGCAATTATCATCATCCTCCTCAAGCAGCCATGGGCTACGGAGGTCCAACCAGACCGAGCAGTTTAATTCTCCAAGCATATCTGTCCTGAGCTACATCTAATGCATCCGGCCACTGCACACCAATTCTAACAAGGTCCTGTTTGACATTGTCTGCCCACCGCATCCTAGGTCTCCCCTTCTTTCTGAGGCCTTTAGGCACACTGTTCATAACCCTATTCGCCAATCTATAATTATCCATACGGGCAACTTGGCCAAACTAACGGAGTCTCTCTCTGCACAATATGCTGCTTAAAGGAGGTTGCAAACTCCTTTGCCTAACCTCATCATTAGTTACAAAGTTGAACCACCTAATGCCCAAGATACTGCGTAAGCATCTGGAATCAAAAGCATCTAGTTTCCTGTTATCTTGTTTACAAAGTGTCCAAGTTTCATTACCATTTAAGGCCAAAATCTTTCCCTTGAAGTGAATTTCGCATAACATAATCAATAACCAAACTAAAGAGAAAAGGAGACAAAATGCACCCTTGTCGAACACCAGAAGTAATGCTAAACCAATTGCTACAAGACTTGCCAACTCTCACACATGACTCAGTGTTATTATAGATAGCTTTCATTATGTTAACTAACTTCTCAGGTATACCATATGATCTCACAATCAACCACAAATTATGGCGATCAACAGAGTCGAAAGCCTTTTTGAAATCAACAAATCTAGCAACCAAAGGTTTCTGAAACTCTAAACATTTCTCAAGAATCTGCCTAAGTGAAAATATCTGATCCACACATCCCCTACCACTTCTAAATCCACATTCCTCATCACGCGATTGACTGTCAACCAGATTCTTAATTCTATTAAGCACAATCATGGAAAGAACTTTACCTGGAACAGAGAGTAGGCTGATACCCCTATAGTTATCACAAGAACTGCGATCACCTTTTTTGAAAATAGGGATAATAATAGCTCTGGTAAAATCCTTAGGAATCATGCCTTTATCATAAAAGATATTCAAAATTTCAATCATCCAAGTGGTAACTGAAGCATTCCAAGCTCTAAGCATTTCCGTAGTAATTTCATCTACCCCTGGGGATTTATGAAGTTTAAGTTTAGAGATAGCCAAAATAACTTCAGATTGTGTTATAGGGCCAACATTAAAGCCACCAATGCATCTATCATCATTGCAAACAATGGGAATAGAACTAACCACATTGTTTAGATATAATGGAATACTGATATGTATGTCTTATTTTATATTTCACTATTTTTTTTGAACGACTGTTTTCATCACTGAAATGCTCAGCCCACCTAGCCATGACAAAATCCTCACCTTCTATAACCTTACCTTGTTTATCCTTCAAACCCTGTATACCTGATCGTTTTCTACCACACGAAACATTAACTATTGTACCAGATAGCAATTATAAAAGAGTTAAAAATCCTAACGTCTTTTCAAAGCAAGAAAAAATGTCGTTTATATTTAAGGAAGGAATATTTTATTGATAAACATAAAACTGTGACATTTAGAAAGTCAAAAGTCAGTAGACAATTTTATTTTTGAATCAATTATGATCTGATTTTAAAATGTTTCCTTATGTGCCATTTCAGCTATTGGAATCATTTTCGTGTTGACTTATACCATTGGTTCTCAACCTTTTAAGCTTCATGTATCCCCTGGAAATGTGTATGTACAGTCACTCAAAATAATATCTGAACACTATGGTTGATTACAGAATTCAGAAAAATTATCTGGGAGCAATTTTTTTTAGAAATTAGTGTCACATGACACGAAAGTTGCCAGATCACTAATTTCTAAAAAAAATTGTTGCCAAACATTTTTCTAAATTCTGTAATCAACCATAGTGTTTGGATATTTTTTTGAACGACTGTAACTGGCGTACCCCTTGTATAGATAGATAAAACTATAGTTATATTATAACAATGGGAATGAAATAAAACATATATATCAGTGGTTCTCAACATTTTATGCTTCACGTACCCCCTAGAAATGTGCATTTAACTGGCGTACCCCTTGTATAGATAGGTAAATCTATAGTTATAGTATAACAATGGGAACAAAATAAGACATATATATCAGTGGTTCTCAACCTTTTATGCTTCAGGTACCCCCTGGAAATGTGTATGTAACTGGCGTACCCCTTGTATAGATAGATAAAACTATAGTTATAGTATAACAATGGTAACAAAATAAGACATATATATCAGTGGTTCTCAACCTTTTATGCTTCAGGTACCCCCTGGAAATGTGTATGTAACTGGCGTACCCCTTGTATAGATAGATTAAACTATAGTTATAGTATAACAATGGGAATAAAATAAATCATATATATCAGTGGTTCTCAACCTTTTATGCTTCAGGTACCCCCTGGAAATGTGTATGTAACTGGCGTACCCCTTGTATAGATAGATTAAACTATAGTTATAGTATAACAATGGGAATAAAATAAATCATATATATCAGTGGTTCTCAACCTTTTATGCTTCAGGTACCCCCTGGAAATGTGTATGTAACTGGCGTACCCCTTGTATAGATAGATTAAACTATAGTTATAGTATAACAATGGGAATAAAATAAATCATATATATCAGTGGTTCTCAACCTTTTATGCTTCACGTACCCCCTGGAAATGTGTATGTAACTGGCGTACCCCTTGTATAGATAGATAAAACTATAGTTATAGTATAACAATGGGAACAAAATAAGACATATATATCAGTGGTTCTCAACCTTTTATGCTTCAGGTACCCCCTGGAAATGTGTATGTAACTGGCGTACCCCTTGTATAGATAGATTAAACTATAGTTATAGTATAACAATGGGAATAAAATAAAACATATATATCAGTGGTTCTCAACCTTTTATGCTTCACGTACCCCCTGGAAATGTGTATGTAACTGGCGTACCCCTTGTATAGATAGATAAAACTATAGTTATAGTATAACAATGGGAACAAAATAAGACATATATATCAGTGGTTCTCAACCTTTTATGCTTCAGGTACCCCCTGGAAATGTGTATGTAACTGGCGTACCCCTTGTATAGATAGATTAAACTATAGTTATAGTATAACAATGGGAATAAAATAAATCATATATATCAGTGGTTCTCAACCTTTTATGCTTCAGGTACCCCCTGGAAATGTGTATGTAACTGGCGTACCCCTTGTATAGATAGATTAAACTATAGTTATAGTATAACAATGGGAATAAAATAAATCATATATATCAGTGGTTCTCAACCTTTTATGCTTCAGGTACCCCCTGGAAATGTGTATGTAACTGGCGTACCCCTTGTATAGATAGATTAAACTATAGTTATAGTATAACAATGGGAATAAAATAAATCATATATATCAGTGGTTCTCAACATTTTATTCTTCACGTACCCCCTGGATATGTGTATGTAACTGGCGTACCCCTTGTATAGATAAATAAAACTATAGTTATAGTATAACAATGGGAATAAAATATATATACCGTATTTTAACGTGTATAAGTAACCCCCTGATTTTTCATCAAAGATATTTTTATTTTAAGATATAATCATTTATTTATGAATGCTATCCATGTATAAGAAACCCCCCAATTTTTTGGCAAAAAGGGGTTCCTTATACGAGTTAAAATACGGTATATGGAAGCCGTCCCGTGGCCGAGTGGTTAGCGCGCTTGGTTTCTGATCTACGGGACCTGGGTTCGAGCCCCGGGTAAGGCATGGTTGTGTGTATTGTTTTTCTGCTGAGGTTCTGCCATCCTCTCAGATTTTCTACTTTGGCATATAAACTGACAGGCTCCTGTCAGACCTCTGTGGCAAGCAGCTGCTTGAAGGGGTATTTATTTTTTTATATCACATATATCTAGCGACTTTTGTGCTCACACGGCGTACCCCAAAAATTTTCCCGGGTACCCAACGTTGAGAACCCCTAACTTAGAAAATGACGTTGATTATTCTGACAACTCGCAAAAACTATGCCTTCTTCTGAAAAATTGGACCTGAAAGTTAAGAATAAAATATGTTTAAAAAAAAGTTGTCTCTAAGTAATATTTTAAGATAAAGGAAATTTTTGGAATAAGCTTTATAGTAAATAGAACAATATTTTAATTTAATATTTTATGGTAAAGTCTCTAACATAATCTTTTGATATTACAGGCTGAAAGGATTCGAAATATGATTGAGCGTTTCTGTGTGGAAGCTGCTCAGGTAATGACAATATTTAATAAATATCTTTAAATTATGGTTAATATGCCTATAATACATAATTTTACTTACAAACATTAATAAATTTAAAAACGACCAACATAGTCTACCTTTTAAATGACAAAGGAACTTTTTCTGTTAACTTGAAACAACTTTTTCGTTAGGTCTAACTTGCAGACTTTTCAAGAATTCCAGTTAAGGAACACCCACTTAGATACTCTTATAAGAATAGAAACAACTGTTTCGACCTTGAAAATTAAGATTTGACCTTTGCCTTCTGCCGTGGAGAGTGATCCAATACGATGAAAAACTTTTGCATCTCTCACGCTTTTCCTCGTACAGATGTATTCTTCATAATCCATAGCAGATTTCACTCAAATCTCAACTTTTCCAAAAAAAAAATCAAACTACAATTCATATTCAGCATCCTGGGCTTGGAAAGGCCGCCGTCATCGGATGGGACGTTAAGCCGTGGCCCCGTGTGAGGGAGAGCCATACCCTGTGCACGTTAAAGAACACGCTGGATGGCCTTGACGGGAGGCTACCATCTGTCTCCCAACAGCTGTTCCAGTGGGTCCCCTCCCCAACCTTCTCTGAGCCTTCAGGTTCCTTGTGACCTGGGCATTTAGCCCATCGTGTGCAAAAAAGTGCCGCTCAGAGGTAAAACAACACAACGTTAAAGAACACACTGGATGGCCTTGATGGGAGGCTACCATCTGTCTCCCAACAGCTGTTCCAGTGGGTCTCCTCCCCCAACCTTTTCTGAGCCTTCGGGGTCCATGTGACCTGGTCATTTAGCCCATGGTGTGCAAAAAAGTGCCGCTCAGAGGTAAAACAACCCAACGTTAAAGAACACGCTGGATGGCTTTGACGGGAGGCTACCATCTGTCTCCCAACAGCTGTTCTAGTGGGTCCCCTCCCCAACCTTCTCTGAGCCTTCAGGTTCCTTGTGACCTGGCCATTTAGCCCATGGTGTGCAAAAAAGTGCAGCTCAGAGGTAAAACATTCCATCCCATATTCAGCATCCTGATTCCGTTAAGGGTGTGGCTCAGTTGGTAGCGTGTCAGGCTCGTAACTACAGTTCCCAAATTCGAGTTCCAGTTGGGTCAGCGTTTAGACCGCTCAAAAATTATCTCCATAAAACTCCCCGCCCTGCCCTAGGTCAGTAAAGGGCATCGTTGCGTTTGGAAAAGTGTTGTTCGTCAGAAAGAACGTTAAGCTGTGACTCTTTAAGTGCGTTCTTTAACAAGAACACACTGGATGGTCTTGACTGGAGACTACCATCTGTTCCAGTGGGTCCCCTCCCCCAACCTTCTCTGAGCCTTCGGGGTCCATGTGACCTGGTCATTTAGCACATTGTGTGCAAAAAAGTGCCGCTCAGAGGTAAAATGATCCAACGTCAAAGAACACGCTAGATGGCCTTGACAGGAGGCTACCATCTGTCTCCCAACAGCTGTTCCAGTGGGTCCCTTCCCCCAACCTTCTCTGAGCATTCGGGGTCCTTGTGACCTGGCCATTTAGCCCATGGTGTGCAAAAAAGTGCCGCTCAGAGATAAAACAACCCAACGTTAAAGAACACGCTAGATGGCCTTGACAGGAGGCTACCATCTGTCTCCCAACAGCTGTTCCAGTGGGTCCCTTCCCCCAACCTTCTCTGAGCATTCGGGGTCCTCGTGACCTGGCCATTTAGCCCATGGTGTGCAAAAAAGTGCCGCTCAGAGGTAAAACAACCCAAAGTTAAAGAACATGCTGGATGGCCTTGATGGGAGGCTACCAGCTGTCTCCCAACAGCTGTTCCAGTGGGTCCCCTCCCCCAACCTTCTCTGAGCCTTCGGGGTACTTGTGACCTGGCCATTTAGACCATGGTGTGCAAAAAAGTGTCGCTCAGATGTAAAACAACTCATCCCTTACTGGCATTCTGAAAGGACGAGGGCATGCCCTTCCATAGATACGGCCGTGGTACCATCAGAAATATATGTCAACTATAAACTGAGTGCGCATTAAATTATGACCATCTCTCTACTTATGATATCAGTGTGAACTGATTTCGAAGCTTTATAACTTCTAAAAAGGAGTTTTGTGACAGAATGGGACTGTAGGAAAATTAAAGATCTCAATCAAATGTATATAAATCTCGATTTTCTATAATGTTCGCTTTGCACTTAGAGTTATAAACTTCGACTATTTAACAACAATAATGCATAAAGAGCCCCATCCACTTATCAGAATGCATGTCAAGTACGGCAAGGACAGATTTTACTGAAGTTTATTCCAGTCCGAACAAGTTCGCTCAGTGTTGTCATTCACGCGAAATTTGAACTTGACATGCATTTTGCTAAGTGGATGGGGGGAGCTCAGTCGGTAGCGCGCCAGGCTCGTAATCTGTAGTTCCCAGGTTCGAGTCCCAGCTGGGTCAGCGTTGATATTTATCTCGCAAAAATTCTCCGCCCTACCCACGGTCACTAGGGGACACCGATGGGCTTTGAAAGGCCGCCGTCCGTCGAATGGGACGTTAAGCCGTGGCCCAGTGTGTGGGAGAGCCATACCCTGTGCACGTTAAAGAACACACTGGATGGTCTTCACGGGATGCTACCATCTGTCTCCCAACAGCTGTTCCAGTGGTTCCCCTCCCCCAACTTTCTCTGAACCTTCGGGTCCATGTGGCCTGGCCATTTAGCCCATGGTGTGCAAAAAAGTGCCGCTCAGAGGTAATAAACCCAACCCCTCCCCCAACTTTCTCTGAGCCTTCGGGGTCCATGTGACCTGGCCATTTAGCCCATGGTGTGCAAAAAAGTGCCGCTCAGAGGTAAAACAACTCAAAGTTAAAGAACACGCTGGATGGCCTTGACGGGAGGCTACCATCTGTCTCCCAACAGCTGTTCCAGTGGGTCCCTTTCCCCCAACCTTCTCTGAGCCTTCGGGGTCCATGTGACCTGGCCATTTAGCCCATGGTGTGCAAAAAAGTGCCGCTCAGAGGTAAAACAATTCAACGTTAAAGAACACGCTGGATGGCCTTGACGGGAGGCTACCATCTGTCTCCCAACAGCTGTTCCAGTGGGTCCCCTCCCCCAACCTTCTCTGAGCCTTCGGGGTCCATGTGACCTGGCCATTAAGCCCATGGTGTGCAAAAAAGTGCCGCTCAGAGGTAAAACAACCCAACGTTAAAGAACACGCTGGATGGCTTTGACGGGAGGCTACCATCTGTCTCCCAACAGCTGTTCCAATGGGTCCCCTCCCCCAACCTTCTCTGAGCCTTCGGAGTCCTTGTGACCTGGCCATTTAGCCCATGGTGTGCAAAAAAGTGCCGCTCAGAGGTAAAACAACTCAACGTTAAAGAACACGCTGGATGGCTTTGACGGGAGGCTACCATCTGTCTCCCAACAGCTGTTCCAGTGGGTCCCCTCCCCCAACCTTCTCTGAGCCTTCGGAGTCCTTGTGACCTGGCCATTTAGCCCATGGTGTGCAAAAAAGTGCCGCTCACAGGTAAAACAACCCAACCTAAGTGGATGGGGCCCTTGACGTTAAAATTTAACTCAGTAGTTCATTATAATTTTAATTAAAGTATTATTTCACATTATTTAATACAACAGATATATATATATTTGAAAATTTAATATAATAATTTTTCAATTTTTCCTAAGACTTGCATTGTTGCTGTTAAATATTTAAAGTCCATATCTTTAAGTACAAAACAAACATTACTGAAAATCGAGATTTAGATAGATTGAGAGTTTAATTTACCTTTCGTTACATTTTCTCATAAAAAGCTTAGTTTAGAAGTTATAGATCTTCGAATTTAGCCTCCACTTATATAACACGGAAGGAGGTGGTCATAATTCAATGAGCACCGAGTGTATGTATCGTAATTTCCGAAGTAGTAAGCAAAATTCTACTTAGTAAAGTTTTGCGGAACCGAACATTTGAGAAAATCGGAGATTATCTGTATTTATATATGTAGGTTCTTAAGTATTTGATTATCAAGTGTTTTTTTCCGTATTCCCAACTGAAATGAATTTCTGTTCTTCCAGGGAGGTCACGAATATGTGAGAGCAGTCGCCGACTACGTGACACGTGAGGCCACATTGCTCAGCTTCAGGGAAGGGGACATCATTCGCGTAGTGAAGAACAAAAACGTGCATCTCGACAAAGGTAAACATTCTCTTCAGACAGATTTTTTTTTTATCTGATCATATTTATGATTCATGCATTTCTTAAAATTGGGAGTATGATCTGTTTCGGAGTTAAATCTGTTTCGATTTCTTTTAAAATCCATTTAGAATCTAGAACACAAAAACTTCCATAATAGTATAAGTCCGACATTAAAAATGGGGCGGGGGTGGCTCAGTCGGTAGCGCGCCAGGCTCGTAATCTGTAGTTCCCAGGTTCGAGTCCCAGCTGGGTCAGCGTTGAGATTTATCTCCGCAAAATTCCCCGCCCTGTCTGCGGTCAGTAGGGGACACCGATGGGCTTGGAAAGGTCGTCGTCCGTCGGATGGGACGTTAAGCCGTGGCCCCGTGTTCGGGAGAGCCATAACCTGTGCACGTTAAAGAACATGCTGGATGGCCTTGACGGGAGGCTACCATCTGTCTCCCAACAGCTGTTCCAGTGGGTCCCCTCCCCCAACCTTCTCTGAGCCTTTGGGGTCCATGTGACCTGACCATTTAGCCCATGGTGTGCGAAAAAGTGCCGCTCAGAGGTAAAACAACCAAACCCAACCCGACATTAAAAACAGATTTAAAAAACAACTATAAATATTTTTTCTTATATAGAATAGCAATTTAACCTCTCCTGCCATTGGAATACAAAAATTCCCCGCCCTGCCCACGGTCAGTAGGGGACACCGATGGGCTTGAAAAGGCCGCCGTCCGTCGGATGGGACGTTAAGCCGTGGCCCCGTGTGTGGGAGAGCCATACCCTGTGCACGTTAAAGAACACGCTTGATGGCCTTGACGGGAGGCTACCATCTGTCTCCCAACAGCTGTTCCAGTGGGTCCCCTCCCCCAACCTTCTCTGCGCCTTCGGGGTCCTTGTGGCCTGGCCATTTAGCCCATGGTGTGCAAAAAAGTGCCGCTCAGAGGTAAAACAACAACAAAAGCCATTGGAATATTTAAATAATTGAAAAAAAATCTTACTCAAGTCTTATTCACTGACCCGAAACCATGACGAAGAACCAATCAGCGTGCTTTGAACGAGAAACCATGACGAAGAACCAATCAGCGTGCTTTGAACGAGAAACCATGACGAAGAACCAATCAGCGTGCTTTGAACGAGACCGGTGTTAACCAATGAATGTGCGGCTGATGATTTGAATGGCAGGACTGATTGGTTGAAGAAATTACGAGACTGGTTGTAAAGATTTCTCCATCCTCCGGTAGAATGCGATTGTAACATCATATTAGCGAATCTACAAACCTGGCCATCACTATGGTAAAGTATGATCGAGATTTACCTCTACAAAATTTCATGCCCTGCCCACGATCAGTAGGGGACACCGATGGGATTGGGTAGGCCACCGTCCGTCGGATGGGACGTTAAGCCGTGGTCCCGTCTGCGGTAGAGCCATATCACATATACTTTAAAGAACACGCTGGATGGCCTTGACTGGAGGCTACCATCTGTCTCCCAACAGGCCAGGTCACATGGAATCTGAAGGCTCTGAGAAGGTTGGGGGAGGAGACCCACTGGAACAGCTGTTGGGAGACAGATGGTAGTCTTCCGTCAAGGCCATCCAGTGTGTTCTTTAACGTTGGGTTGTTTTACCTCTGAGCGGCACTTTTTCGCACACCATGGGCTAAATGGACAGATCACAAAGACTCTGAAGGCTCAGAGAAGGTTGGGGGAGGGGACCCACTGGAACAGCTGTTGGGAGACAGATGGTAGCCTCCCGTCATGGCCACCCAGCTTGTTCTTTAACGTTGGGTTGTTTTACCTCTGAGCGGCACTATTTTGCACACCATGGGCTAAATGGCCAGGTCACAAGGACCCCAAAGGCTCAGAGAAGGTTGGGAGAGGGGACCCACTGGAACAGCAGTTGGGAGACAGATGGTAGCTTCCCGTCAAGGCCATCCAGCCTGTTCTTTAACGTTGGGTTGTTTTACCTCTGAGCGGCACTATTTTGCGCACCATGGGCTAAATGGCCAGGTCACAAGGACCCCAAAGGCTCAGAGAAGGTTGGGAGAGGGGACCCACTGGAACAGCTGTTGGGAGACAGATGATAGCCTCCCGTCAAGGCCATCCAGCGTGTTCTTTAACGTTGGGTTGTTTTACCTCTGAATAATAACATCAAAATAATCTTTACATAAATCAGTAGAAAATGTTGTATTAAATAATTTTCACGATGATTGAAGAAACGATGCTCAAGTCTGAGAAAAAGGGCTCGCCAAGAAAGACATAGCTTGTCAAAAATGATTTCTCGTGGAACTGAAATCAAAGTTTTTCAGGTGTTGTTTGCTGGATGGGTTAAGTGATTAGATTTCAAATGTATATGATGTCTAAGTGGAAATATATCTACATTTTTACACTACACTGAGAAAAAAAACGGTCTAAGGTATTTTATTTTTTACTAAATTTTAGTGTGACAATATTGCTTGAAATTTGTTCAAGAAATATAACCTGAATAATAGTAGTAATAATATATCTCTTCTGCATCTCCCTGCTTTATTCCACTGAAATGTGTCTAAATTCTATTGACACAAGTGACAAAAGTCTCTCAACAGAGGGGCGGGGGTGGCTCAGTCGGTAGCGCGCCAGGCTCGTAATCTGTAGTTCCCAGGTTCGAGTCCCAGCTGGGTCAGCGTTGAGATTTATCTCCGCAAAATTCCCCGCCCTGCCCACGGTCAGTAGGGGACACCGATGGGCTTGGAAAGGCCGCCGTCCGTCGGATGGGACGTTAAGCCGTGGCCCCGTGTGCGGGAGAGACATACCCTGTGCACGTTAAAGAACACGCTGGATGGCCTTGACGGGAGGCTACCATCTGTCTCCCAACAGCTGTTCCAGTGGGTCCCCTCCCCCAACCTTCTCTGAGCCTTCGGGGTCCTTGTGACCTGGCCATTTAGCCCATGGTGTGCAAAAAAGTGCCGCTCAGAGGTAAAACAACCCAACAACCCATGGTGTGCAAAAAAGTGCCGCTCAGAGGTAAAAAACCCAACCTTGACAAGAGGCTACCATCTGTCTCCCAACAGCTGTTTCAATGGGTCCCCTCCCCCAACCTTCTCTGAGCCTTCGGGGTCCATGTGACCTGGCCCTTTAGCCCTTGGTGTGCAAAAAAGTGCCGCTCAGAGGTAAAACAACCCAACTAAACAAACCAACAAGTGACAAAAGTCTCTCTCAACAGACTTCACGGCTAATTTAACAAGTGCGTGATGTTCATGTCCTTTGGAAACTCCCACAGGAACGAAGTGACACTTTATATTAGAGAAGAAGTTCATTTTTTGTTTTCCCTAAGCGGAGATTATTTTCGACATGTCTTAAGTACTCTCTCTATACTAATCAGTTTTACTTCCAGCTTAAATTGTATACTTAACAGGCTTTTAGAGGTATACTATGACTAAGGCACTTGCTCTAATGTTTAGGCTTAGTACTTCTTAGGTTTAAGAGCCTTAGGTCTAAGAAGTCTTAAGGGATAATATCTCGTGTATAACAGATGATTGTGAGTAATGATCGATCATTCTAAATCGAACTGTGATAGAGAACTGCTGATTTGCAGGTAGGAGTAATCCAGGTCGTAGGTCACGAGAAAAATACCAAATCTGACCGCCAATGTTACTCTGAAGATCAAATAGAGGTTATTTAGAGGTCATATCTTGATCTACATGAAAATTTGTGTCTGGGGCTGTGTATGTCAAACTTTACAAAATTTCGGACGCAGAGGGTCCTTTGAGGTCAAAGGTGAAATTTAGATCCACGATTGCTGGGGGGTTATGAAATTTAGATCCACGAGTGCTGGAGGGGTCGCGAAATTTAGATCCACGAGTGCTGGAAGGGTCGCGAAATTTAGATCCACGAGTGCTGGAGGGAGTCGCGAAATTTAGATCCACGAGTGCTGGAGGGGTCGCGAAATTTAGATCCACGAGTGCTGGAGGGAGTCGTGAAATTTAGATCCACGAGTGCTGGAGGGAGTCGCGAAATTTAGATCCACGAGTGCTGGAGGGGTCGCGAAATTTAGATCCACGAGTGCTGGAGGGGTCGCGAAATTTAGATCCACGAGTGCTGGAGGGGTCGCGAAATTTAGATCCACGAGTGCTGGAGGGGTCGCGAAATTTAGATCCACGAGTGCTGGAGGGGTCGCGAAATTTAGATCCACGAGTGCTGGAGGGAGTCGCGAAATTTAGATCCACGAGTGCTGGAGGGAGTCGCAAAATTTAGATCCACGAGTGCTGGAGGGGTCGCGAAATTTAGATCCACGAGTGCTGGAGGGGTCGCGAAATTTAGATCCACGAGTGCTGGAGGGGTCGCGAAATTTAGATCCACGAGTGCTGGAGGGGTCGCGAAATTTAGATCCACGAGTGCTGGAGGGGTCGCGAAATTTAGATCCACGAGTGCTGGAGGGGTCAAATTTGATTTGTTTTGTTTCAGGGCTTAGATCTCAGAGGGGTAATGAAAATTTGAGTCCGATGGGTCATTGGAGGTTAAAGGTCAATAAGATCTTTGCTAGAGAGAGAAAAGTCGCTTCATATAAAGGTCTTTCGGATTGTGGAGCTCAGAAATGTTACGTAATTTGAGATCCGGTGTCACGTTAAAGGTTAAATAGGGGTCAGAGTGAGAGTCTACACATCAACGGTGTTCTATTGATTTCTAGTAGCACGTGAAATTATGAGTTGGAAAAAAATTTCCTGACTGGGAATCGGTCAGGACAACCAGTTTTTTTCAACTCATTATTTCAAGTGTTTTTCATCTGCAGGACTTTTCCTGTGATAATTTATTACTGATTTCTAGTAGAGTATATTTTCAGAGTTGGTAAGGTTTTACTTCTATTTCTGGGGGCGGGGGTGGCTCAGTCGGCAGCGCACCACGCTCGTATTCTGTAGTTCCCAGGTTCGAGTCCCAGCTGGGTCAGCATTGAGATTTATCTCAGTAAATCTCCCCGCCCTGCCTACGGTCAGTAGGGATCACCGATGGCTTGGATAGGCCGCCGTCCGTCGGATGGGACGTTAAGCCGTGGTCCCGTGTGCGGGAGAGCCATACCCTGTGAACGTTAAAGAACACACTGGATGGCCTTGACGGGAAGCTACCATCTGTCTCCCAACAGCTTGTTCCAGTGGTCCCGTGTGCGGGAGAGCCACACCCTGTGCACGTTAAAGAACACGCTGGAAGAGATGAGAGCTGTACCAGATATTTAATGTTTTGTGTGGTAGATAACTGACAAGTATACAGGGAGTGAAGGATAAACAAGGTAAGGTTGTAGAAGGTGAGGATTCTGCCATGGCTAGGTGGGCTGAGCATTTCAGTGATGTTGATGGGAGGCTACCATCTGTCTCCTAACAGCTGTTCCAGTGGGTCCCCTCCCCCAACCTTCTCTGAGCCTTCGGGGTCCTTGTGACCTGGCCATTTAGCCCATTGTGTGCAAAAAAAGTTCCGCTCAGAGGTAAAACAACCCAACCCTTAAATGGCTGGGAAGGACATTCCTCCCACACACAAAGGAACAGAAAAAAAAATCTGCTTTCACCACCAACAGAATTAATATCTAAACTCTAAATACGAAATTATCCAATTAATATTGAACCTAAAGTAAAATTATTTTCATTTGTTACTGTCAGGTGGCTTGTACGTATGTCCAGTTCTTTCGAATGGCAGTGCTCTTGATCCAAGTTTTAAATTTTATTATGTCTGGAGGTAAGTAATAGGAACTTGCAATGTATGGCATCAGATAAAGAGATGAAATAGGTATTCTGCTCTTGGAACTTTTAATGTGTGATTATAGATCTTTATAAACAAGCTTTAAGTTTCGAAACAGCCAAAATAACTTCAGATTGTGTTATAGGACCAACATTAAAGCCACCAATGCATCTATCATCATTGCAAACAATGGGAGTAGAACTAACCACATTGTTTAGAACATCACTGAAATGCTCAGCCCACCTAGCCATGACAGAATCCTCCCCTTCTATAACCTTACCTTGTTTATCCTTCAAACCCTGCGGGTGTGGCTCAGTCGGTAGCGCGCCAGGCGCGTAATCTGTAGTTCCCAGGTTCGATTCCCAGCTGGGTCAGCGTTGAGATTTATTTCCGCAAAATTCCCCGCCCTGCCCACGGTCAGTAGGGGACACCGATGGACTTGGAAAGGCCGCCGTCCGTCGGATGGGCCGCTAAGCCGTGGGTCCGTGTGAGGGAGAGCCATATCCAGTGCACGTTAAAGAACACGCTGGATGGCCTTGACGGGAGCCTACCATTTGTCTCCCAACAGCTGTTCCAGTGGGTCCCCTCCCCCAACCTTCTCTGAGCCTTCGGAGTCCATGTGACCTGGCCATTTAGCCCATGGTGTGCAAAAAAGTGCCGCTCAGAGGTAAAACAACCCAACCCTTCATTCCCTGTATACCTGTCCGTTATCTACCACACAAAACATTAACTATCTGGTACAGCTCTCTGCTGTTATTGCTGTCTAACTACTTCCCCAACTTTGTCAGCCAAGCCATCAAGCCAAAGATTCTTGTCAGCAGCTAACTGATCCTTTACATGTTTATTAAGCTCTCAAGCTAAGAGAAAACTTGATGCTTTCTAATTCTAGATGCGTACACAATGTTTTGCATATATTTGATAACGTCAATAATGATTAGACAAAAGAGTTTTTCAAAGCCTTTGATCAGTGTAGGGAGAAAATGCGTTATTTTTGCTACACGTGTAGAATGATATAACAACTAATCGAGTTATAAACTGTTTCTTAAAGGTTTCAGGAAAAGAGTTAGACTTAGTCACAATCGAGTACAACCTACCAAACGTTACAGCTCGGGATAGACTTACTTAGAGTTGGGTTGGGTTGTTTTACCTCTAAGCGGCACTTTTTTGCACATCATGGGCTAAATGGCCAGGCCACAAGGACCCCGAAGGCTCAGAGAAGGTTGGGGGAGGGGACCCACTGGAACAGCTGTTGGGAGACAGATGGTAGCCTCCCGTCAAGGCCATCCAGCGTGTTCTTTAACGTTGGGTTGTTTTACCTCTGAGCGGCACTTTTTTGCACACCATGGGCTAAATGGCCAGGTCACATGGACCCCGAAGGCTCAGAGAAGGTTGGGAGAGGGGATCCACTGGAACAGCTGTTGGGAGACAGATGGTAGCCTCCCGTCAAGGCCATCCAGCCTGTTCTTTAACGTGCACAGGGTATGGCTCTCCCGCACACGGAGCCACGGCTTAATCTCCCATCCGACGGACGGCGGCCTTTCCAAGCCCATCGGTGTCCTCTACTGACCGTGGGCAGGGCGGGGAATTTTGCGGAGATAAATCTCAACACTGACCCAGCTGGGACTCGAACCTGGGAACTACAGATTACAAGCCTGGCGCGCTACCGACTGAGCCACCCCCGCCCCGACTTTCTTAGAGAACTAAATGATCCATTCTGATTTGAACATCCGTAACATTTCAGTGCTCAAGGATTATGAATCCATAAAGAATATTTGTTCCGGTTTTAATAACTGATGAAGAATTAAAAAGTTTTAAACGCTAAAAAAGATTTTCGGTATATAATATACGCCGAAAATAAATCAGAATTGAGAATTTTGAAACTTAGTTCAACGAAACTCTAAAATTCTCAAATAATTCAAAATGGCGTAGGAAAAATTAACGCCAGTACTTATTGTTTGGAAAGCCAAGTCATCTGTCTCCCAACAGCGGTCCCACCAAACTTCTCCGAGTCATCGGAGTCCTTGTGACCTGGCTATTTAGCCCATTATAAGCAAAGAGGTATTATTCATAGGTAAAAATATCCCAAACTTTAATTCCAGATTTTTTGTTGCTGTAATTTCATTTAAATCTTTACATTTTTCCGTTGTGGAATCAACAGTTGAAATGTTTCCAACTTGTGAAATGATACGAAAAGGGTTTTGATCCTATAGGGGCCTAACATTCCTTAATTAACAAAAATGGTGTTAGATCGAAAAGGAATTTTGTGGAAGAGTGGGCTTTTCAAATACTAGAGAGAAATCATTGTGTAAACGATTCAGGTTCACTTTTCACTATATCCGCAAAATTCCCCGCCCTGCCCACGGTCAGTAAGGGACACCGATGGGCTTGGAAAGGTCGCCGTCCGTCGGATGGGAAGGTTAAGCCGTGGCCCCGTGTGCGGGAGAGCCATATCCTGTGCACGTTAAAGAACACGCTGGATGGCCTTGACGGGAGGCTACCATCTGTCTCCCAACAGCTGTTCCAGTGGGTCCCCTCCCCCAACCTTCTCTGAGCCTTTGGGGTCCATGTGACCTGGCCATTTAGCCCATGGTGTGTAAAAAGTGCCGCTCAGAGGTAAAACAACCCAACGTTAAATAACACGCCAGATGGCCTTGACGGGAGGCTACCATCTGTCTCCTAACAGCTGTTCCAGTGGGTCCCCTCCCCAACCTTCTCTGAGCCTTCGGGGGGGGGGGTCCTTGTGACCTGGCCATTTAGCCCATGGTGTGCAAAAAAGTGCCGCTCAGAGGTAAAACAACCCAACGTTAAAGAACACGCTGGATGGCCTTGACGGGAGGCTACCATCTGTCTCCCAACAGCTGTTCCAGTGGGTCCCCTCTTCCAATCTTCTCCGAGCCTTCGAGGTCCATGTGACCTGGCCATTTAGCCCATGGTGTGCAAAAAAGTGCCGCTCAGAGGTAAAACAATCCAACCCAACTCAGGTCGAACGGCCATAACGAACCATTTCTTAATTTTAGGCCTAACCATAGTCTTGTAATATCATTGGAGGAAAATCCATTGCACAAGTTACGACCGGAAGTTCAAAATTTACTAACGGATATATGTTAAAAAAAAACTAGCTACGAAATTTTAATTTTTCACTTAGAAAATGAAAATTGTTATTAAAATCTTTTTTTAAATGAAGGACCTAAAAGGTGATTTGATTTCGCATTCTCGAGGCTCAACGGCATAATCTTGAATCGACCAATCAGAAAACATCCACAGAATAAGTAGTTGACTAAACTGAGGAAGTGATAAAATCGAACGGAAGTGTTTTGAACTGGCCTTCCATCTGATACGATCTCTGCCTCATTTGGGTACACAACATTTCTCTCTATAAGAGTAATATCAAAGTCAACTTTAAGATAAATCACATTCGCCACATTTTCATCCTCTTCTAAGACACCGGAAATATGAGGTAATTATTACGAATCGACGAAAATTGTATCGTACTTTTTTCAAAAACAGTTCAAAATATTTCAACCACAGTTATCATCATCAAACCATAATAACCCTGATATCACTTACGGGATTTATTTTATATTAGTGGCGATTCATAACGAAAAACATTCCACGTGCGGGATTTTCGCCAAATATAAATCCAGGAAAAGACTGTTACAAATGCCAACACTTAACCAACTTCCTGGAAATAATGAAAGCATATTAGATATAAAAATATAGAAAGCATGTTAGATAATAAAGCTTAATCTGTTTCTGCATTTATTATCTGTTCTTAATCTGTTTCTGTTGACATGTTATATATAAAAATTATCCCTCGGAGGTCTGGCAGGAGGCTGTCGGCATAATACAGTCCCTCAAAAAATATCCGAACACTTATGGTTGATTACAGAATTCAGAAAAAATATCTGGCAACGATTATTTTTAGAAATTAGTTATCTGGCAACCTTTGTGTCACGTGACACGAAAATCGGAAAGAAGTGGCCACGTGTGTGTGAGAACCATACATTGTGCACGTTAAAGAACACGCTGGATGGCTTTGACGGGAGGCTACCATCTGTCTCCCAACAGCTTGTTCCAGTGGGTCCCCTCCCCAACCTTCTCTGAGCCTTCGGGATCCACGTGACCTGGCCATTTAGCCCATGGTGTGCAAAAAAGTGTCGCTCAGAGGTAAAACAACCCAACGTTAAAGAACACGCTGGATGGCCTTGACGGGAGGCTACCATCTGTCTCCCAACAGCTGTTCCAGTGGGTCCCCTCACCCAACCTTCTCTGAGCCTTCGGGATCCTTGTGACCTGGCCATTTAGTCCATTGTGTGCAAAAAAGTGCCGCTCAGAGGTAAAACAACCCAACGTTAAAGAACACGCTGGATGGCCTTGACGGGAGGCTACCATCTGTCTCCCAACAGTTGTTCCAGTGGGTCCCCTCACCCAACCTTCTCTGAGCCTTCGGGATCCTTGTGACCTGGCCATTTAGCCCATTGTGTGCAAAAAAGTGCCGCTCAGAGGTAAAACAACCCAACGTTAAAGAACACGCTGGATGGCCTTGACGGGAGGCTACCCTCTGTCTCCCAACAGCTGTTCCAGTGCGTCCCCTCCCCCAACCTTCTCTGAGCCTTCGGGGTCCTTGTGACCTGGCCATTTAGCCCATGGTGTGCAAAAAAGTGTCGCTCAGAGGTAAAATAACTCAACTCTGAACAGATAAATGACAGACAACTGTCTTAAAAAGGGTGGCATACGTAAAAAATAAAAAAAAGTTCAAGAAGTAATCAGTGTCATTATTTACCAATTTGCGTATAACTAATATACGATTCATTTTGTTATATTGTTCATTCTGGTTTTGAATTCAATACAGAAACGCTCGAAACCATGAAATTTATCAACACTTGAAAGCCAGACGTAATATTGAACGCATTGCTTCAGATGTTCTTGGATGTTTTTAATCACCTGTTCCGGAGACATCGTTTGCGGTAAAAGCCCAGCTGATGACGTAGTAGCCGCCTCAGTTGCGTCAGTCGTAAACCAACTCCATGCCATGAAGATGGACTCAGCTGGGCTCGTCATGCTGGACGACATTAAGAAATTTTGCAACGGATTTAATCTTTGAATTCGATTTCATAATACAGAAACCAAAAACGGGAAAGATTTTGCAAAAGAGACTTGTGGTTACCTGAAGATTGGGTTGTTTTACCTCTGAGCGGCATTTTTTGCACACCATGGGCTAAATGGCCAGGTGACATGGACCCCGAAGGCTCAGAGAAGGTTGGGGGAGGGGACCCACTGGAACAGCTGTTGGGAGACAGATGGTAGCCTCCCGTCAAGGCCATCCAGCGTGTTCTTTAACCTCTGAGTGGCACTTTTTTGTTGAGTGGCACCTTCTCTGAGCTTTCGGGGTCCTTGTGACCTGGCCATTTAGCCCATTGTGTGCAAAAAAAGTGCCGCTCAGAGGTAAAACAACCGAACCCAAATCTCAATATTGACCCAGCTGGGACTCGAACCTGGGAGCAGATTACGGCCTGGCGCGCTACTGACTGAACCACCCCCGCCTCCAGGTGGGACGTTAAGCCGTGGTCCCGTGTGCGGGAGAGTCATACCCTGTGCACGTTAAAGAACACGCTGGATGGCCTTGACGGGAGGTTACCATCTGTCTCCCAACAGCTGTTCCAGTGGATCCCCTCCCCCAACTTTCTCTGAGCCTTCGGGGTCCTTGTGACCTGGCCATTTAGCCCATGGTGTGCAAAAAAAGTGCCACTCAGAGGTAAAACAACCCAACGTTAAAGAACACGCTGGATGGCTTTGACGGGAGGCTACCATCTATCTCCCAACAGCTGTTCCATTGGGTCCCCTCCCCCAACCTTCTCTGAGCCTTTGGGGCCCATGTAACTTGGGCATTTAGCCTATGGTGTGCAAGAAAATGCTGCTCAGAGGTAAAACAACCCAAAAATCCCTTCTTGAAAGAGTCCAACTTTCTGCAGCAGATGTCAGAATCGCTAGAAAATGAAATTTCTTTTGTTAGAAAAGTTACAAGTGCTGGAAATCGTCACAGCATTGCAACACAAGTTCCATTTTGTATTTTTTTGTTCCCAAGGCACTAACGTCGCTTGCAAATGAGCGCAGCGGATTTCGTGTTTTTCGGCATGCGATGGCCCATTCGCGGCGACATTTCATGCTAGAACGAATTCGCCTGCAAATTGCTGTCCCGTTTCGAACAACATCCTGGCACGCCATCGGCTGCCACCGTTGTTGGATCCTCGAAAAGGGGGAGGGCATTGTCCAGCGAAAGCCTTGCCCTTGCAGCGGGGCGGCGGCGGGGGGGGGGTCACGTCTCGTCAAGGCCAACCACTTGCTGTTGCCACAGGAAGAGAGAGAAATTGCGACACTACGCAGACGGAAGTTCTAACAGCGCTGTCAAACGATACTTTCAACGCTGTTAAAAAACAAACCGACAAAGCTAAAAAGGTTTTCTGAACCTCAGGAAAGGAAATTGCGAAAAAAAAACAACACGTGACATACACGATACTAAAAAAATATTTTACGAACGGGCACGTGCTTCGAGTGAAACACTGAAAAAATGAGAAATCAGCGGATTTCATTTATCAACCGAATGTGTCTATTTTTATTTAAACGTAAAGTTGGAATTGGATGGCCAACACCTGGCTCAGTCAATAGCGCACCAGGCTCGTAATCTGCAGTTTCCAGGTTCAATTCCCAGCTGGGTTAGCGTTGAGATTTATCTCCGCAAAACTCTGACCTTCCCTCCCTCAGCAGGGGGCACCGTTGGAGTTGGAACAGCCGCCGTCCGTCGGATGGGACGTTAAGCCGTGGTCCCGTGTGCGGGAGAGCCATATCCTGTGCACGATAAAGAACACGCTGGATGGCCTTGACGGGAGACTACCATCTGTCTCCCAACAGCTGTTCCAGTGGGTCCCCTCACCCAACCTTCTCTGAGCCTACGGGGTCCATGTGACCTGACCATTTAGCCCATGGTGTGCAAAAAAGTGCCGCTCAGAGGTAAAACAACCCAACGTTAAAGAACACGCTGGATGGCCTTGATGGGAGGCTACCATCTGTCTCCCAACACCTGTTCCAGTGGGTCCTCTCCCTCAACCGTCTCTGAGCCTTCGTGGCGCTTGTGACCTGGCCATTTAGTCCATGGTGTGCAAAAAAAGTGCCGCTCAGAGGTAAAAAAGGCAAAATGGGCCGTTTCCTTGGCGACGAATTATGTCCTCCCTTTTATATCTAAGGAACTTTGCCCATCATTTGGTAAACGAAGCCTCAACCCTCCTCCCCTATCAGATAACATGCAGTGGCCCATTCGTCGCTGTGTCTATTCAGATGACTCACAAGTGTCAATTCCCGCCAGGTGGAAACGCTCGTGAGTCATGGTGGTCACGTGGATGGCGAGCACCTGCCGTGGACTTTGCTACTCGTTGGCGACTGAAGACCGTTATTTTTATGATCATGTAACAGAGGAATTTCGAAGATTATTTCCGCCGCTGTGTATCGTACGACAATCAACAAAATCGTATTCGCACGCCCACAGGGTCACACTTTCACCTTCTGAGGCCCGGGGCTAGGACAGGTTTTTAAAAGACCTCAAAATTTCGAAAGTCGAAATAAGATATATATTTATTATTCTGATTGAAGAGATCAATAAAAACTAAATACGAAAATGATGTGAAACATTAGGGATCTGGCAACCTTCGTGTCACGTGATTACAGAATTCAGAAAAAATATCTGGAGCGTGTACAGCAACTATACACGCTCCAGTTACCATTCACAGCAAACTGGAGCGTGTGCAGTAACTGCACACGCTCAATATTTCCGTGAGTGAGCCCACACGATCCAGGTTTTTGTGAGCTCACACGATCCAATGTGCTGTGAATATTAACCGCTCCAGTTTGCTGTGAACGGTAACTGTACACGCTCAATATTTCTGTGAGTGTGCCCACACGATCCAGGTTTCTGTGAGCTCACACGATCCAATGTGCTGTGAACATTAACCGCAACCGCTCCAGTTTGCTGTGAACGATAACTGCACACGCTCAATATTTCTGTGAGTGAGCCCACACGATCCAGGTCTTTGTGAGCTCACACGATCCAATGTGCTGTGAACATTAACCGCAACCGCTCCAGTTTGCTGTGAACGGTAACTGCACACGCTCAATATTTCTGTGAGTGAGCCCACACGATCCAGGTCTTTGTGAGCTCACACGATCCAATGTGCTGTGAACATTAACCGCAACCGCTCCAGTTTGCTGTGAACGGTAACTGCACACGCTCAATATTTCCGTGAGTGAACCCACACGATCCAATGTGCTGTGAACATTAACCGCAACCGCTCCAGTTTGCTGTGAACAATAACTGCACACGCTCAATATTTCCGTGAGTGAGCCCACACGATCCACGTCTTTGTGAGCTCACACGATCCAATGTGCTGTGAACGGTAACTGCACACGCTCAATATTTCCGTGAGTGGGCCCACACGATCCGGGTCTTTCTGAGCTCACACGATCCAATGTGCTGTGAACGTTAACCTCTCCAGTTTGCTGTGAACGGTAACTGCACACGCTCAATATTTCCGTGAGTGGGCCCACGCGATCCAGGTCTTTGTGAGCTCACACGATCCAATGTGCTGTGAACATTAACCGCAACTGCTCCAGTTTGCTGTGAACGGTAACTTGTGAATGTAACACGGGACACGAAGGTTACCAGATAACTAATTTCTAAAAAAAACATCGTTGCCAGATATTTTTTTCTGAATTCTGTATTCAACCATAGTGTTCGGATTTTTTTTAATATATATAATGCGTATGAATATATAATGCAACGAATATGGAGCGTGTGCAGTTACCGTTCACAGCAAACTGGAGCGGTTGCGGTTAATGTTCACAGCACATTGGATCGTGTAAGCTTCACAAAGACCTGGATCGTGTGGGCTCACTCACGGAAATATTGAGCGTGTGCAGTTACCGTTCACAGCAAACTGGAGCGTGTGCAGTAACTACACACGCTCCAGTTTGCCATGAACGGTAAGTGGAGCGTGTACAGTTGCTGTACACGCTCCAGATATTTTTCCTGAATTCTGTAATCACGTGACACGAAGGTTTCCAGATCACTGATTTCTTTAAAAAAAAATCGTTGCCAGATATTCTTTTCTGAATTCTGTAATCAACCATAGTGTTCGGATACTTTTTTTTGAGCGACTGTACATAATGGAAAAGTCGTTTTAACTTTTATATATTACTCATAAATTGTTTTAGTGAAATTGCACAACATTATTTTTTCTTTATTCTAATGTTATGTTTTAATAAAATGCCCTCATAAAATATACGTTTTGGAAGCCCGAATCTGGTAAAAAATGAATAGAAAGAGGGAGCGGCAAACTAAACAAAAAAAAATTTAACTTCAAAATATTTTTTTGAAAAATATATGTAAAACATGCACTGGCCTAGCAAAATATTAGAGAATTTCCGTGTTATAGGAATGGGAATTTGAAGTTCTGTAACGCATAGAATATGCATTTAACGGAAAAATGTAAATGATGATAAATATCAAAATCAAATCTGTTTAAATCTCGATTTTGCAGAATATTCGTTCTGCATTTAAATGATTATCAAAGCTGGAATATTTCAGAAAAATAATGTGTGATAAGAATTTAACTCGGAAATTAATTAAAACTAAAGTAATAAGTATTGTTCCAATCGTTTAATAAAATATAAAAAAATTTTTTGTTCTTTCCAAATATTTTCTCCGCAAAACTCCTCGCCCTGCCCTCGGTCAGTAGGGGACACCGATGGGTGTTGGAAAGGCAGGCGTCCGTCCGTCGGATGGTACGTTAAGCCGTGGCCTCGTGTGAGGGAGAGCCATATCCTGTGCACGTTAAAGAACACGCTGGATGGCCTTGACGGGAAGCTACCATCTGTCTCCCAACAGCTGTTCCAGTGGGTCCCCTCCCCCAACCTTCTCTGAGCCTTCGGGGTCCATGTGACCTGGCCATTTAGCCCATGGTGTGCAAAAAAGTGCCGCTCAGAGGTAAAACAACCCAACGTTAAAGAACACGCTGGATGGCCTTGACGGGAGGCTACCATCTGTCTCCCAACAGCTGTTCCAGTGGGTCCCCTCCCCCAACCTTCTCTGAGCCTTCGGGGTCCATGTGACCTGGCCATTTAGCCCATGGTGTGCAAAAAAGTGCCGCTCAGAGGTAAAACAACCCAACGTTAAAGAACACGCTGGATGGCCTTGACGGGAGGCTACCATCTGTCTTCCAACAGCTGTTCCAGTGGGTCCCCTCCCCCAACCTTCTCTGAGCCTTCGGGGTCCATGTGACCCGGCCATTTAGCCCATGGTGTGCAAAAAAGTGCCGCTCAGAGGTAAAACAACCCAACCCAATATTAGATTATTACGAATGATTTGTAAAAAACAAGATAATTTATTGTTAAATCTTCTAGCTTTCTTAACTGTTTAAATGCTGAAAAAAGAACATTTTTCAAAATAGAGATTTAAATAGGTCTTATTATCTTTAAGTTATCATCAGTCATATTTTTCCACCAAATGCTTATTTTAGAATCTACGCAGTTTCAAAATTCGATTCACATAACATTGGAATTTCGCTAAATTATTTATTATAAGAGTATTTTTGTTCGAAATGTACAATTTTCAGTATATTGTAGCTAAGAACAGACTTTCGAAAAAAGGCGGAGCAAATTGTTTAATAAATTTCGACAGAATGTGAAATTGATTTCGGTAAAAAAAAGAAATCGAAATATGAACATGATAAAATATTAGGAAACTAAGAATGGGAGGAAAAAAGTGCAGCTTTGTAAAAGAAAGCTATATTATTATTTTTTATTTATTATATCTTTCAGATCTTAATATTCGAAAAGTGTTCAAACATAATGAAAGCAAAATAGGAAATTTTTAGCGTATTTTATACTTTTGTACGAATTCTTCTAACTGATACTTTCCGTAATTATTTTAAAACAAAGTGTATGAATAAAGAAAGAATATAAAGTTGGAAAACAAAGTACATAAATTTGGGTTGTTTTACCTCTGAGCGGCACTTTTTTGCACACCATGGGCTAAATGGTCAGGTCACAAGGACCCCGAAGGCTCAGAGAAGGTTGGGGGAGGGGACCCACTGGAACAGCTGTTGGGAGACAGATGGTAGCCTCCCGTCAAGGCCATTCAGCGTGTTCTTTAACGTTGGGTTGTTTTACCTCTGAGCGGCACTTTTTTGCACACCATGGGCTAAATGGTCAGGTCACAAGGACCCCGAAGGCTCAGAGAAGGTTGGGGGAGGGGACCCACTGGAACAGCTGTTGGGAGACAGATGGTAGCCTCCCGTCAAGGCCATTCAGCGTGTTCTTTAACGTTGGGTTGTTTTACCTCTGAGCGGCACTTTTTTGCACACCATGGGCTAAATGGTCAGGTCACAAGGACCCCGAAGGCTCAGAGAAGGTTGGGGGAGGGGACCCACTGGAACAGCTGTTGGGAGACAGATGGTAGCCTCCCGTCAAGGCCATTCAGCGTGTTCTTTAACGTTGGGTTGTTTTACCTCTGAGCGGCACTTTTTTTGCACACCATGGGCTAAATGGTCAGGTCACAAGGACCCCGAAGGCTCAGAGAAGGTTGGGGGAGGGGACCCACTGGAACAGCTGTTGGGAGACAGATGGTAGCCTCCCGTCAAGGCCATCCAGCGTGTTCTTTAACGTGCACAGGGTATGTACACGGCGCCACGGCTTAACGTCCCATCCGACGGACGGCGGCATTTCCAAGCCCATCGGTGTCCCCTACTGACCGTGGGCAGGGCGGGGAATTTTGCGGAGATAATCTCAACGCTGACCCAGCTGGGACTCGAACCTGGGAACTACAGATTACGAGCCTGGTGCGCTACCGACTGAGCCACCCCCCGCCCCCGTCGAACCTGGGAACTACAGATAACGAACCTGGCGCGCTACCGACTGAGCCACCCCCGCCCCATATATAGTTTTGGAAAGAATATAAATTAGGAAAGCAAGCATATAGATTTGGAAAGAATGTAAAGTTGGAAAAGGATTCATATAAATTAGGAAATAATGTGAAGGTTGAAAACAAAATAAATTTGGGAAAACTATAAATTAGGAAAACAAATTATATAAATTTTAATAGAATATAAATTAAGAAAGGAAATAATATAAAGTTGGAAAACAAAGTATACAAATTTGGGGATAATATAAATTTGAAAATAATATAAAGTTGAAAAACAAAGTGTATAAATTTGGGGGAAATATAAATTTGGAAAGCAAATTATATATATTTGAAAAGAATATAAATTAGGAAAGGAAAGAATATAATGTTGGAAAACGAAGTATATAAATTTGGAAAGAATATAAATTAGGAAAACACAGTCTCATATTTCATCGCGATGTAAATTTCTGGAGTAATCTTTAAAGAAACGAAATCGTAAGTAAGGAAAATTGTTGATATTTATTTAGATGAGAATTTTCTAGCTTCAACTGGGTAGACTATGAGCCTGCGCAGTTGATGCTTTCACCTTTTTCGTATATTGCATCTTAATCAACTAACGATCTTTGAAAATTGTGCACTTTCCATTCTACTCAGTGTTCCGTTAAAGCCACTGGATTGTGCTCCCTGATTAATTCTCGCCTATACCTTGTAATCTGCAGTTCCCGGGTTCGAGTCTCCCTTGTGCCAGCGTTGATATTTATCTTCGCAACCCCTGCCTGGCTACCCTCGGTCAGAAAGGAGACATCGATGGACTTGGAAAGGCCTCCTTCCGTCGGATGGGGCGTTAAATTTTGGGGGCCAGGTGTTTGAGGCCCCTGCCCTAGCTCCCACCATTTAGGAGGAATTCTTTATCCTTAACGACATACACAAACCATTCAAATATTTAGGGGGCGGGGGTGGCTCAGTCGATAGCGCGCCAGGCTCGTAATCTGCAGTTCCCAGGTTCGAGTCCCAGCTGGGTCAGCGTTGAGATTTATCTCCGCAAAATTCCCCTCCCTGCCCATGGTCAGTAAGGGACACCGATGGGCTTGAAAAGGCCGCCGTCCGTCGGATGGGACGTTAAACCGTGGCCCGGGTGAGCCTTACCCTGTGCACGTTAAAGAATACGCTCGATGGCCTTGACGGAAGGCTACCCTCTGTCTCCCAACAGCGGTTCCAGTGAGTCCCCTCCCCCAACCTTCTCTGAGCCTTCGGGGTCCATGTGACCTGGCCATTTAGCCCATTGTGTGCAAAAAAGTGCCACTCAGAGGTAAAACAATCCAATCCAATTCAAATATTTAGCAGAAGTTTTTTTGTTTTTGTCTTCCCACGTGCTCTGTGTTTTACTCTTCTGACCCAAGGAAAAAAAAATCGCAAATTCAAAAAAGAAACCAAAACTCTTCCACTTCAAAATCCACTTCCTTCATCCCAATGCAAGAGTTGTGTGTCAACATCACCTTGATCAGCATCAAAGCCATTCGTTAATCCGTTCACATATTAAAGAGGGAAATGAGCCTGTTCGTATTCACATCCTGTTACCATGCCATTAATAACCCAGCAGCTATTCCATCCATTGTTCGCCATCCCTTCCAGGCAGATGGCTTTTGGTCGTGATAAGAACCCACCCACAGCATTTTGCCGGCGGGAGTGTGTAATGTATGCCAGCTCGCGCCTTCTCCGCAAGGTAGTCGGTCAGCCAACACTCTCTCTGGCAGACAACACTCTGCAGCAAGCGACGCCATAAGAGCGGAAATCACACTGCAAGGTGAAGTGTAGCGAAGCACTCGGTTTTGAGCCATTGCCCTGATAAGGAGCACGTGGAGTATGACCCGACATGGAAGTGTCAGAGGTCAACTGTTCAACGGAGGACCTGATCACTCCTAACAAAGTTCGCGTTAGAATCATGAAAGGACTAGGTAGCAAAGTCACCAACGCTAAAAAATTCATCCAAGGTAAGCTTTATTTTAATAGAAATGTTCGCCATTTTGTCAAGCGAAGTATTTGTGATCGAGAATCAAAAATAAGTCCCGAATTTGTAGATAGAGGGCACTGGTGATCAACCTTTTAATTACCGTGTATTTTCTCGGGGTCAAAAATTTAATCTCTCAGTCAAGTGTATTCAGATGGGTACAGTCGCTGAAAAAAAGTATCCGAACACTATGGTTGGTTACAGGATTCAGGAAAAATATCTGGAGCGTGTACAGCAACTGTACACGCTCCAGTTACCGTTCACAGCAAACTGGAGCGTGTCCAGTAACTGCACACGCTCCAGTTTGTTGTGAACGGTAACTGCACACGCTCAATATTTCCGTGAGTGAGCCCACACGATCCAGGTCTTTGTGAGCTCACACGACCCAATGTGTTCTGAACATTAACCGCAACCGCTCCAGTTTGCTGTGAACGGTAACTGCACACGCTCAATATTTCCGTGAGTGAGCCCACACGATCCAGGTCTTTGTGAGCTCACACGACCCAATGTGTTCTGAACATTAACCGCAACCGCTCCAGTTTGCTGTGAAAGGTAACTGCACACGCTCAATATTTCTGTGAGTGAGCCCACACGATCCAGGTCTTTGTGAGCTCACACGATCCAATGTGCTGTGAACATTAACCGCAACCGCTCCAGTTTGCTGTGAACGGTAACTGCACACGCTCCATATTCATTGCATTATATATATTCAAAAAAATATCCGAACACTATGGTTGATTACAGAATTCAGAAAAAATATCTGGCAACGATTGATCCGGCAACCTTCGTGTCACGTGACACGAAGGTTGCCGGATCACTCGTTGCCAGATATTTTTTCTGAATTCTGTAATCAACCATAGTGTTCGGATATTTTTTTTGAGCGACTGTACATTAACACATTGCAAGTTATAAGTTCACATATTAAAAACGGGGGAAATTCTGAAGAAGAAAAAAAATTATCGCAATCAATTCTGGGGAAGTTTAGAACTTTGGGGCAACTTCTAATGTTAGAAATGAATCATACACAAATTAGCAGTCATAAATTAGTTAATAATGCTAATAATACTGATTTTAACATTACTGCATTTTTTTTTAATGCCTACCACCCTCTTTAAGACTCTTAGCAGTGAACTGAGAAGAAAATAATTTACAAATTTTAAGCTAGTTCAGATTTATCAGTTTAGAAAGGATTCTTAAATTCATTTTTGTCACTAATTCGAAAGGTTGCTTAAGTTGGAAAACATTAATTTCTATTTTAAAATCCCACTACGCTTTTGGGGCGGGGGTTCCTCAGTCGGGAACGCACCAGGCTCGCAATCTGTACTTCCCAGGTTCGAGTCCCAGTTGGGTCAGCATTGAGATTTATCTCCGCAAAACTCCTCGCCTACGGTTAGTAGGGGACACCAATGGGCTTGGAAAGGCCGCCGTCCGTCGGATGGAACGTTAAACCGTGGCCAAAAGTGCGGGAGAGACATACCCTCTGCACGTTAAAGAACACGTTGGATGGCCTTCACGGGAGGCTACCATCTGTCTCCTAACAACCGTTCCAGTGGGTCCCCTCCCCTAACCTTCTCTGAGCCATCGGGATCCTTGTGACCTGGGGGCGGGGGTGGCTCAGTCGGTAGCGCGCCAGGCTCGTAATCTGTAGTTCCCAGGTTCGAGTCCCAGCTGGGTCAGCGTTGAGATTTATCTCCGCAAAATTCCCCGCCCTGCCCACGGTCAGTAGGGGACACCGATGGGCTAGGAAAGGCCGCCGTCCGTCGGATGGGACGTTAAGCCGTGGCCCCGTGTGCGGGAGAGCCATACCCTGTGCACGTTAAAGAACACGCTGGATGGCCTTGACGGGAGGCTACCATCTGTCTCCCAACAGCTGTTCCAGTGGGTCCCCTCCCCCAACCTTCTCTGAGCCTTCGGGGTCCATGTGACCTGGCCATTTAGCCCATTGTGTGCAAAAAGGTGCCGCTCAGAGGTAAAACAACCCACAACAACCCTTGTGACCTGACCATTTCGCCCATGGTGTGCAAAAAAGTACCGCTCACAGGTAAAACAATCCCTACCTTAATTCAGCCCACCAATTAAAACTTCCTGTATAGGCTCATTGACTGAAAGGGCATTTATTCCAGTTGCATGCAGGGAAAAACATTCATTCTAATTGTATTAATTTCGCTTGGGGGTCGTCCAAATGTCTCCTACTGCAGCTGAGAGGTGGGGGGGGGGGGGGGGTAGTCCAAAGTTTAAGGAAGTGAAATCTGTGGCAGAAAATTTAGAAACTTGCAAATTGCACATCAGGTTAATGATCATGTTGTGTGGGGGATTTAAAAGAATTAGTGTAAATATACTTCCCACCCACCCGGGGTGGGCCACCCCCCCCCCCACCCTCACCCCCACATCTGATGACCGTAAAATTGAAATAGTAATAAATTATTAGCTTCTATTCTATTCAGAATTTTGCCAATTATTTTTTTAAACAAAAAAGTTGCATTTCATCCCCCATCCCCTGGATTAAAAAAGAAAAAGACCACCAATGTAAACCACTAAAAAAAATTTTTAGTGTAAATAAATCGTTTGCAATATTCGTTTAACGTTTCGGCATATTTCCACCGTTAGAGGGCGCTATTTAAATTATTGGGAGATTCGAAAAATGAGAATCGTAAAATTGATCCAATGACCATCCAGCTCAAAAAAAGTATTTTTAATTTATCTCTCGGAACAGAAAAGTTCGATATCTTTAGATAAGAAAACAAAGTGGAAAAACATCAGCTTTTTTTTTTTAAGAGTGTTTTTTTTTTAATATATATATATTTTTCTTCATAAGCCGTCCCATGGCCGAGTGGTTAGCGCGCTTGGCTCCTGATCTAAGGGACCTGGGTTCGAGTCCCAGGTAAGGCATGGATGTGTGTGTGTGTTGTTTTTCTGCTGAGGTCCTGCCATCCTCTCAGATCTCCTACTGTGGCAAGCAGCTGCTTGAGGGGGTATTTATTCTGCCGTCCCATGGCCGAGTGGTTAGCGCACTTGGCTACTGATCTAAGGGACCTGGGTTCGAGCCACGGGTAAGGCATGGATGTATGTGTCGTTTATTGTGCTAAGGCCCTGCAATCCTCACAGACCTTCTACTATGGCATATAAACTGACAGGCTCCTGTCAGACCTCTGTGGCAAGCAGCTGCTTGAGAGGGTGTTATTTTTTAATTAATTTTTCCTGGGTTAATTCCCAGAAAAAGTCACCCCCCTGGCGGACTGTGACATATGGGGCGGGGGTGGCTCAGTCGGTAGCGCGCCAGGCTCGTAATCTGCAGTTCCCAGGTTCGAGTCCCAGCTGGGTCAGCGTTGAGATTTATCTCCGCAAAATTCCCCGCCCTGCCCACGATCAGTAGGGGACACCGATGGGCTTGGAAAGGCAGCCGTCCGTCGGAAGGGACGTTAAGCCGTGACCCCGTGTGCGGTAGAGCCATACCCTGTGCATGTTAAAGAACACGCTGGATGGCCTTGACGGGAGGCTACCATCTGTCTCCCAACAGCTGTTCCAGTGGGTCCCCTCCCCCAATCTTCTCTGAGCCTTCGGGGTCCTTGTGACCTGGCCATTTAGCCCATGGTGTGCGAAAAAATTGCCGCTCAGAGGTAAAACAACCCAACGTTAAAGAACACGCTGGATGGCCTTGACGGGAGGCTACCATCTGTCTCCCAACAGCTGTTCCAGTGGGTCCCCTCCCCCAATCTTCTCTGAGCCTTCGGGGTCCTTGTGACCTGGCCATTTATTATTGGGGCGGGAGTGGCTCAGTCGGTAGCGCGCCAGGCTCGTAATCTGTAGTTCCCAGGTTCGAGTCCCAGCTGGGTCAGCGTTGAGATTTATCTCCGCAAAAATTCCCCGCCCTGCCCACGGTCAGTAGGGGACACCGATGGGCTTGGAAAGGCCGCCGTCCGTCGGATGGGACGTTAAGCCGTGGCCCCGTGTGCGGGAGAGTCATACCCTGTGCACGTTAAAGAACACGCTGGATGGCCTTGACGGGAGGCTACCATCTGTCTCCCAACAGCTGTTCCAGTGGGTCCCCTCCCCCAACCTTCTCTGAGCCTTCGGGGTCCATGTGACCTGGCCATTTAGCCCATGGTGTGCAAAAAAGTGCCGCTCAGAGGTAAAACAACCCAACCTGGCCATTTATCCCATGGTGTGCAAAAAAGTGCCGCTCAGAGGTAAAACAACCCAACGTTAAAGAACACGCTGGATGGCCTTGACGGGAGGCTACCATCTGTCTCCCAACAGCTGTTCCAGTGGGTCCCCTCCCCCAACCTTCTCTGAGCCTTCGGGGTCCTTGTGACCTGGCCATTTAGCCCATGGTGTGCAAAAAAGTGCCGCTCAGAGGTACAACAATCCAACCCAGGGTTCGAGCCCCGGGTAAGGCATGGATGGATGGATGTGTATGTTGTTTTTCTGCTGAGGGTCCTGCCATCCTCACAGACCTTCTACTATGGCATATAAACTGACAGGCTCCTGTCAGACCTCTGTGGCAAGCAGCTGCTTGAAGGGTTATTTATTATTTATTTCTTATTTTTATTATTTATTGTTCATATCCTATTAAATTTTTAACGAATTCAAAAACTTGAATTCCTGAAGTAAAGATAACACATGAAATGAATAATTGAGAGCTTTCATTGCAATATATCTTCAGGTTGGCTGTACGGAGTTTTGGATAATGGCGAGGCAGGCATCTTCCCCTGTGAATACGTCTCACCCCTCGGCAAGCAAGAACCCAGAAGAGGTCACCGTCGAGAGGTAAGTTCAAAGGGGGATTTTTTTTATATTAAAAAAATCTTACGAAGCCAGTTAGAGTAAATTAATGTGAGTCTGATAACATGGAAACATAACTCTACATTTCATTCCGAAACGAAACTTTTTTTGAGTACTATTTGTACTCATTATATACACCAGATGGCGCCACGGGTTAAAAGGGGAGGGAATTTTAATAAGGGGGAGTCAAATATGAATATTAATATGGAGTGCGACCGGGTGCCATATCCCATGACAGTTGCGAGATAGGGGTCAAAGTCCGAGCGGTGACGTCATAGGGGGGAAAGCACAGTGCGTGGGGGGTACCAGGTTGTAAGGACACTACTGACAACAGATATATTAAAAGCTGATCTTTATGTTAAGTGTCGATATCGGCTTTCAAGAATTTCAATCTTCTGAAAAGTGTACAGACCACAGAAACAGTTGCACGAATTTTTGTTGGGTTTTTTTTTTTGACGGTTCTGGTAGAGAATTAAAATTTCTATTTTAATCGATATAACAGTTTATTTCTTTACAGTAATTATTCATTAGGCGCCTAGTTGTAAAATTGTCGAATAAGTTGATATAGTGAGAAATGGAAGTTCATTATTTTTGATGGTTCTTTTCATAAATGACTGAATCGCTTTCCCTGTCGTCCGATTATATCAGAGCCAATCGAAATATTTTTGGGTTAAACTGAAGTATTTAGAAACTTCATTTTGTGTTGGTGAACACGATTTCGTACCTCACTTTGGGTTTCTCTCCTAATCCTAATTCGCTTCTTGTTGTGTGTTTTTCTTTTAATTTCTTTTTTTCACCAACTGATCTCTTTGAATCTTCGTCTAATTGGCAAAGGCTGGATCTAGAAGGGCATCCCCCCTCACCCCTCCCTCTTTTCAGAACCCAAATAAGGGTAAAAAAAGTAAGGTTGGGTTGTTTTACCTCTGAGCGGCACTTTTTTGCACACCATTTTCTAAATGGCCAGGTCGCAAGGACCCCAAAGGCTCAGAGAAGGTTGGGGGAGGGAACCCACTGGAACAGCTGTTGGAAGACAGATGGTAGCCTCCCGTCAAGGCCATCCAGCGTGTTCTTTAACGTGCACAGGGTATGGCTCTCCCGCACACAGGGCCACGGCTTAACGTCCCACCCGACGGACGGCGGCCTTTCCAAGCCCATCGGTGTCCCCTACTGACCGTGGGCAGGGCGGGGAATTTTGCGAGATAAATCTCAACGCTGACCCAGCTGGGACTCAAACCTGGGAACTACAGATTACGAGCCTGGCGCGCTATTGACTGAGCCACCCCCGCCCCAGGTAAAAGAAGCAAAAAATTATTTAACTTATTTATATTCCCTGCATTTTTGAGGAAATTTTTTAAACTTTTTTAAAGAGGAGTGGGAAATGTTACACTGCATTCAAAATACAGTCTCTGCCCTCCCCTTAAATTTTCCGGCTCGATCGTGTTACTTCGCCCCCTCAATTTCTTTTTCAGATTCGGGCCAGGATTTCACCTGTAGTTTCATCAGTGTCATCAGGAGAGTAAGAAAAGCAGTTACCCTCACCTTACAAAAATTGAAAACTTAATTTGTTTTGAAAAAATATCATTTGTAACAAAAATATTTTAATGTAATCTTTTTTTTAATATAGCATTTTATTTGAAACGTTATTTATTTCTATTATTAAAATTCATTTTTAAAGTTGTTTTCAATTATTTTTTAATTCTGTTTGCAGTATTCGCAACTGCCCATTTCACGAACGGTTCCAACCTAAATATTTTCATCTTGAAACAATGATCATTTTTTCATTCACCCTCACTAAAGGGGCGGGGGTGGCCCAGTCGGTAGCGCGCCAGACTCGTAATCTGTAGTTCCCAGGTTCGAGTCCCAGCTGGGTCATTGTTGAGATTTATCTCCGTAAAATTTCCCTCCCTGCCCACGGTCAGTAGGGGACACCGATGGGCTTGGAAATGCCGCCGTCCGTCGGATGGGACGTTAAGCCGTGGACCCGTGTGTGGGAGAGCCATACCCTGTGCACGTTAAAGAACACGCTGGATGGCCTTGACGGGGGACTACCATCTGTCTCCCAACAGCTGTTCCAGTGGGTCCCCCTCCCCCAACCTTCTCTGAGCTTTCGGGGTCCATGTGACCTGGTCATTTAGCCCTTGGTGTGCAAAAAAGTGCCGCTCAGAGGTAAAACAATCCAACCCAACCTTTTTACTCTTATTTATTACCTTTTTGCTTCAGGTAAAACAATCAAATCGTCGCTGCTGGTTAGAGAATGATTTTCTTTCGTTTATGCAGTATGGTAACGTGATTTGTTTCCATTTCAGGCTGACTCGATCTCCCATCATCAGCAGCAACATCATCAGATTCATCAGCGCCGAGAACAGTATCTTCAGAAAGCCAATAATTCTTCTCCTCTTCCGATTTCCATCCAAAATGGCAGCATCGACGGTAGGGGAGTACCACGTGATCATGCTGCCACCTGGGTCGAGAGCAAAGTGGTGAGTTCATTCTACTCTCGAACCGTTCGCCCTAGATTCAATACTGGCAGACGCTTTCTTTACTCGAATCCTTAAATCTGTCAGATTTCTAGAAATTCGCGTAATTTTCGTTGAAATAATTTTTTTTAACTTGATTCAGCAGGAAAGAAAACCACTGTATAGTCGCTCAAAAAAATATCCGAACACTATAGTTGATTACAGAATTGAAAAAATATATCTGTCAACGATTTTTTTTAAGAAATTAGTGATCTGCGAAAAAAAAATATCCGAACACTATGGTTGATTACAGAATTAAGAAAAAGTATCTGGCACGATTTTTTTAGATATTAGTGACCTGGCAACCTTCGTGTCACGTGACACGAAGGTTGTCAGGTCACTAATTTCTAAAAAAAACAGTTGCCAGATATTTTTTCTGAATTCTGTAATCAACCATAGTGTTCGGATATTTTTTAATATATATAATGCGTATGAATATATAATGCAATGAATATGGAACGTCTGCAGTTACCGTTCACAGCAAAGTGGAGCGGTTGCGGTTAATGTTCACAGCACATTGGATTGTGTGATCTCACAAAGACCTGGATCGTGTGGGCTCACTCACGGAAATATTGAGCGTGGGCAGTTACCGTTCACAGCAAACTGGAGCGTGTGCAGTAACTGTACACGCTCCAGTTTGCTGTGAACGGTAACTGGAGCGTGTACAGTTGCTGTACACGCTCCAGATATTTTTCCTGAATTCTGTAATCAACCAGAGTGTTCGGATACTTTTTTGAGTGACTGTAGGTGGTCATATTATTTTGATACTAGATCGTGTGGGCTCACTCACGGAAATATTGAGCGTGTGCAGTTACCGTTCACAGCAAACTGGAGCGTGTGCAATCTGCACACGCTCCAGTTTGCTGTGAACGGTAACTGGAGCGTGTACAGTTGCTGTACACGCTCCAGATATTTTTCCTGAATTCTGTAATCACGTGACACGAAGGTTGCCAGATCACTAATTCCTAAAAAAAATCGTTGCCAGATATTTTTTCTCAATTCTGTAATCAACCATAGTGTTCGGATTTTTTTTTTCAGTGACTGTGCGATGGTAGTATAATTTACCACAAAAATATTTACATAAATATATCAATAGAATTAAAGTAAATAGCATTTATAACAAAAAGAACATGAACAAAAATATTGGGAAGGAGATAATACATGTTCCAATTTTTACAAAAGAAAAGACTATTTTGTTCTATGAATTAAACATTGACTCTAAGGGAAATTAGGGGCGGGGGGGGGGGGACTCAGTCGGCAGCGCGCCAGGCTCATAATTTACTGTTCCCAGTTTCGAGTCCCAGCTCGGCCAGCGTTGAGACTGCTAAATGAAGTTGTTAACATGTGTTTATATAAGTTGAATAGCTATGTAAATTACAGTCAGTCAGTTCGCTTAGGTCATTCGTTTATTACAAATTTTCGGGCGGGGGTGGCTCAGTCAGTAGCGCGCCAGGCTCGTAATCTGTAGTTCCCAGGTTCGAATCCCAGCTGGGTCAGCGTTGAGATTTATCTCCGCAAAATTTCCCCCCCCCCCCCCTGCCCACGGTCAGTAGGGGACACCGATGGGCTTGAAAAGGCCGCCGTCCGTCGGTTGGGACGTTAAGCCGTGGCCCCGTGTGCGGGAGAGCCATACCCTGTGCACGTTAAAGAACACGCTGGATGGCCTTGACGAGAGGCTACCATCTGTCTCCCAACAGCTGTTCCAGTGGATCCCCTCCACCAACCTTCTCTGAGCCTTCGAGGTCCATTTGACCTGGCCATTTAGCCCATGGTGTGCTGAAAAAAAGCGCCGCTCATAGGTAAAACAACCCAAGCTGATCGAAATCAATCTTGATCTTAAAATGCAGAAAACTTCAGAATTTTTCCGTTACCAGCAAAATTTCGACTCATTTATGAACGAACAAAGAAATGGTGAAATTTAAAACTTCTGCCAGAGCAATCTCTTCCGATGAATAACTCCTCAACAAATGAAATATCGATTGAGACTCGTGACATTCGCAACGTGATAGAAATATCCGATTGATCCTCGCAGTCCACATCAAAGGAAACTTGTCTCAACCGGAAATATGTGATCGGCATTAAGGAAGCAACAAACAGCCCACCGACAACAGGTCTCGGAAGATGACGTCACTCAAGTGGAAAGCAAATAGTTGGAATTGTGAAAGGAGTTGGGTTGTTTTACCTCTGAGAGGCACTTTTTTGCACACCATGGGCTAAATGGCCAGGTCACAAGGACCCCGAAGGATCAGAGAAGGTTGGGGGAGGGGACCCACTGGAACAGCTGTTGGGAGACAGATGGTAGCCTCCCGTCAAGTCCATCCAGCGTGTTCTTTAACGTGCACAGGGTATGACTCTCCCGCACATGGGGCCACGGCTTAACGTCCCATCCGACGGACGGCGGCCTTTCCAAGCCCATCGGTGTCCCCTACTGACCGTGGGCAGGGCGGGGAATTTTGCGGAGATAAATCTCAACGCTGAACCAGCTGGGACTCGAACCTGGGAACTACAGATTACGAGCCTGGCGCGCTACCGACTGAGCCACTCCCGCCCCCTTGTGAAAGGAAGAAAACCAGGAGATAATTAAATTCTTTCACGCAAAAGTTATACTCTTGATAGTCTGTATTCTTCAGATCTGCGTTTTTTCAACTCGTTCTACGGACATCTTTAAAAAATTCCACGAGGTTTGTAGATCATTTGAAAAACGTACAGTCGCTCAAAAAAATATCCGAACATTATGTTTGAGTACAGAATTTAGAAAAAAATATCTGGCAACGATTTTTTTTTTTAGGAATTAGTGATCAGGCAACCTTCGTGTCACGTGATTACAGAATTCAGGAAAACTGGAGCGTGTACAGCAACTGTACACGCTCCAGTTACAGTTCATAGCAAACTGGAGGGTGTGCAGTTGCTGCACACGCTCCAGTTTGCTGTGAACGGTAACTGCACACGCTCAATATTTCCGTGAGTGAGCCCACACGATCCAGGTCTTTGTGAGCTCACACGATTCAATGTACTGTGAACATTAACCGCAACCGCTCCAGTTTGCTGTGAACGGTAACTGCACACGCTCAATATTCATTGCATTATATATTCATACGCATTATATATATAAAATATATATTATATATATATATAACCTTCGTGTCACGTGACACGAAGGTTGCCAGATCACTGATTTCTAAAAAATCGTTGCCAGATACTTTTTTCTGAATTCTCTAATCAACCATATTGTTCAGATTTTTTTTTTAATTCTGTAATCAACCATAGTGTTCTGTTATTTTTGTTCTTAATTCTGTGATCAACCATAGTGTTCGGATATTATTTTTGAGCCATTGTATCGAAAAAGTTTAATTTTTCCAGCATCTTCCGTAAAAGAAGCATAATCAATAATACAGTTACAAATATTTGGCATATAAAAGTATATTAGCGAATATTTTTCTTTATTTTTTGTTTAAGGGTTTTAATTCCACAGAAGTCTGCCATATAATTATTCTGTTCTTAAAGGTTAAAAAAAAACCAGAGCATTTATTCATATATTTATTCTCGGCTGAAATTTCTACCCAAACTGTTTTTAATTGATTCTGAAAAAATGAGAAAATAAAGATTCATGAGAAATAGAGATTTTTGTTGTTGTTGTTGTTGCCCACATACATCCCCTTTGGTGCTTTCCCCCCCCCCCCGCCCAACCACACTCCGAATAAATTTAATTTTTATCGTTATTTTTTTTAACCAATAGTAATGCAGTTACATAATATATGCACTAAATTTATAATTTAAAATAAAAAAATAAAATAAAATTTAATCGTAATTAATATTAGATACCTACCTACATGGGGCGGGGGTGGCTCAGTCGGTAGCGCGCTACGCTCGTAATCTGTAGTTCCCAGGTTCGAGTCCCAGCTGGGTCAGCGTTGAGATTTACCTCCGCAAAATTCCCCGCCCTGTCCACGGTCAGTAGGGGACACCGATGGGCTTGGAAAGGCCGCCGTCCGTCGGATGGGACGTTAAGCCGTGGTCCCGTGTGCGGGAGAGCCATACCCTGTGCACGTTAAAGAACACATTGGATGGCCTTGACGGGAGGCTACCATCTGTCTCCCAACAGCTGTTCCAGTGGGTCCCCTCCCCCAACCTTCTCTGAGCCTTCGGGGTCCATGTGACCTGGCCATTTAGCCCATGGTGTGCAAAAAAGTGCCGCTCAGAGGTAAAACAACCCAACGTTAAATAACACGCTGGATGGCCTTGACGGGAGGCTACCATCTGTCTCCCAACAGCTGTTCCAGTGGGTCTCCTCCCCCAACCTTCTCTGAGCCTTCGGGGTCCTTCTGACCTGGCCATTTAGCCCATGATGTGCAAAAAAGTGCCGCTCAGAGGTAAAACAATCCAACCCTTGGAAACACCGCCGTCCGTCGGATGGGACGTTAAGCCTTGGCCCCGTGTGCGGGAGAACCATAACTTGTGCACGTTAAAGAACACGCTGGATGGCCTTGACAGGAGGCTACCATCTGTCTCCCAACAGCTGTTCCAGTGGGTCCCCTCCCCCAACCTTCTCTGAGCCTTCGGGGTCCATGTGACCTGGCCATTTAGCCCATGGTGTGCAAAAAAGTGCCGCTCAGAGGTAAAACAACCCAACGTTAAATAACACGCTGGATGGCCTTGACGGGAGGCTACCATCTGTCTCCCAACAGCTGTTCCAGTGAGTCCCCTTCCCCAAACCTTCTCTGAGCCTTCGGGGTCCATGTGACCTGGCCATTTAGCCCATGGTGTGCAAAAAAGTGCCGCTCAGAGGTAAAACAACCCAACGTTAAATAACACGCTGGATGGCCTTGACGGGAGGCTACCATCTGTCTCCCAACAGCTGTTCCAGTGAGTCCCCTTCCCCAAACCTTCTCTGAGCCTTCGGGGTCCATGTGACCTGGCCATTTAGCCCATGGTGTGCAAAAAAGTGCCGCTCAGAGGTAAAACAACCCAACGTTAAATAACACGCTGGATGGCCTTGACGGGAGGCTACCATCTGTCTCCCAACAGCTGTTCCAGTGAGTCCCCTTCCCCAAACCTTCTCTGAGCCTTCGGGGTCCATGTGACCTGGCCATTTAGCCCATGGTGTGCAAAAAAGTGCCGCTCAGAGGTAAAACAACCCAACGTTAAATAACACGCTGGATGGCCTTGACGGGAGGCTACCATCTGTCTCCCAACAGCTGTTCCAGTGAGTCCCCTTCCCCAAACCTTCTCTGAGCCTTCGGGGTCCATGTGACCTGGCCATTTAGCCCATGGTGTGCAAAAAAGTGCCGCTCAGAGGTAAAACAACCCAACGTTAAATAACACGCTGGATGGCCTTGACGGGAGGCTACCATCTGTCTCCCAACAGCTGTTCCAGTGAGTCCCCTTCCCCAAACCTTCTCTGAGCCTTCGGGGTCCATGTGACCTGGCCATTTAGCCCATGGTGTGCAAAAAAGTGCCGCTCAGAGGTAAAACAACCCAACGTTAAATAACACGCTGGATGGCCTTGACGGGAGGCTACCATCTGTCTCCCAACAGCTGTTCCAGTGAGTCCCCTTCCCCAAACCTTCTCTGAGCCTTCGGGGTCCATGTGACCTGGCCATTTAGCCCATGGTGTGCAAAAAAGTGCCGCTCAGAGGTAAAACAACCCAACCCATCGAGTTGGGACATTTCGTGTTGCTCACCAAATGAGAATATTTCGACATATGTTTGAATAATTTTAAAGTACTGTTCTGAAGATTTATTCATTTAGAGATAGGTTGCTTCAGACACTTCAACATCAGGATGTTTAGATTTTTAGAAAAAAGGAAAGTATTTTCCAAAGAGAATTTTTCTAAAACTTCAAAAAAACCATTTTTCGGAATGAAATACTTTTATTCATTTCCTGTAGCAAAATAAAACTCAAAAATCGCGAACTATCAATTTCCTGAGTAATAAGTTTTAAAGTGACAAGCCATCGTGCCGATATTTTTCCCTAAAAGAGTCGAATTTTGTCTACATTGCAAATAGTGCCACATCACTTTTGAGCCGAACCGTTATTTTTAAAGGAAAAAAGTGACAAAGCATCCAATTAAAGTCGGTTTCTTATTTTCCTGTTAAGTCAGTCGCGGAATGGTAAGTGCCCCCAACCCACACGCGCGCGCGCGCCACTTCCTCCAACGATATTTTCCTCGATTTTATCACTTGTTTGTGTGTCTCTCTTTTTCAGGAACATTTCGACGAAGGCAGAAGCGATGTCACTCAGTCGACTCAAGCCAACGACGCTAAATCTCTCCTCCAATTTGCTCTCTTTAACTTCAGGGAAAGTCTCGAAAAGTAAGTGCCACACTTTCTCATTCCTTCTTTAAAACTCGGGAAAAATTCAGAGTAGGAAACGACAATCTTAATCCGTTGTTGATTCCGAACCGATTTACTACTCTATGGGATTTCTCTGCAGATGTTTACTTCCATTCGTACTGATTAATCGAGATAAAAGGGAACACAAGTTAATTCAAGATGCTATGAAAAATGCCCGGATGTGATTGACACTGGGTGAGTATAGAAATATAGAGTTTCGTCCTTCTTGCAAAGGAAACGGTATGTCTGATTTGGGTCAGACAGACTCTGCAACGGTATGTCTGACATACCGTTGCAGAGAGTTAGGTTGTTAGGTTGTTTTACCACTGAGCGGCACTTTTTTGCACACCATGGGCTAAATGGCCAGGTCACATGGACCCCGAAGGCTCAGAGAAGGTTGGGGGAGGGGACACACTGGAACAGCTGTTAGGAGACAGATGGTAGCCTCCCGTCAAGGCCATCCAGCGTGTTCTTTAACGTGCACAGGGTATGGCTCTCCCGTACACGGGGCCACGGCTTAACGTCCCATCCGACGGACGGCGGCCTTTCCAAGCCCATCGGTGTCCCCTACTGACTGTGGGCAGGGCGGGGAATTTTGCGGGGATAAATCTCAACGCTGACCCAGCTGGGACTCGAACCTGGGAAGTACAGATTACGAGCCTGGCGCGCTACCGACTGAGCCACCCCCGCCCCACCGTTGCAGTGGAAACGGTATGTCTGAAACGGTATGTCACATCCTTATTTGGGCTTTGCTAAACTTGTAAATGTAATATAGCTATTTCAAGAGAGATTTATTCCCTAGGATGAATCGAAAACCTTTTTTCTCAGGACCTTCTCATTTGCATTTTGTAGATGGTTGCACTCTTGAACGGCTCTTGGGGCGGGAGTGGCTCAGTCGGTAGCGCGCCAGGCTCGTAATCTGTAGTTCCCAGGTTCGAGTCCCAGCTGGGTCAGCGTTGAGATTTATCTCCGCAAAATTCCCCGCCCTGCCCACGGTCAGTAGTGGACATCGATGGGCTTGGAAAGGCCGCCGTCCGTCGGATGGGACGTTAAGCCGTGGCCCCTTGTGCGGGAGAGCCATATCCTGTGCACGTTAAAGAACACGCTGGATGGCCTTGAAGGGAGGCTATCATATGTCTCCCAACAGCTGTTCCAGTGGGTCCCCTCTCCCAACCTTCTCTGAGCCTTCGGGGTCCATGTGACCTGGCCATTGAGCCCATGGTGTGCAAAAAAGTGCCGCTCAGAGGTAAAACAACCCAACGTTAAAGAACCCGCTGGATGGCCTTGACGGGAGGCTACCATCTGTCTCACAACAGCTGATCCAGTGGGTCCCCTCACCCAACCTTCTCTGAGCCTTCGAGGTCCATGTGACCTGGCCATTTAGCCCGTGGTATGCAAAAAAGTGCCGCTCAGAGGTAAAACAACCCAACCTTGAACGACTCTTTAAATATTTTGTCCAAACTCTCAGAGAAATCTATGATTCCCAATATCTGTTTCTCCCACAAACTGTAAAAAATTATGTCAGGAGAAATGTTGCAATCTAAAACGAATCCTGGGAAACTTTTACTCACAAGTACCCCCCTTTTCGTCCCCTCCCCCTGGTGTTGTGCATGGCAAGGAAAGGGAGGTTAAAAGAGTTTCAATGTAATGATCATATGTAGCAATTTATTATAGTGTTTTTTTTAAATAAATTGGTGACTAAAGTGGTGAAAATTGGTCAAGGATATAGTGCTTCAGTTACTTTGTGTCACAGCTTATCTTGGGAGCTATGTAACAGATGCTGGTGATGTGCGGCATGAGATTAACAGACGAATAGGGATTGCTGCCGGGACTTTTAAGAATCTATGGAGAGTGTGGAGAAATAGGCGTATACTCCTAAAGACTAAAATTAGACTGTATAATAGTTTGGTTCTTTCTAGGGTTAGTTATGGTAGTAAAACTTGGACACTTCGTAAAGAAGATGACAGGAAACTAGATGCTTTTGATTCCAGATGCTTACGCAGTATCTTGGGCATTAGGTGGTTCAACTTTGTAACTAATGATGAGGTTAGGCAAAGGAGTTTGCAACCTCCTTTAAGCAGCATATTGTGCAGAGAGAGACTCCGTTGGTTTGGCCATGTTGCCCGTATGGATAATTATAGATTGGCGAATAGGGTTATGAACAGTGTGCTAAAGGCCTCAGAAAGAAGGGGAGACCTAGGATGCGGTGGGCAGACAATGTCAAACAGGACCTTGTTAGAATTGGTGTACAGTGGCCAGATGCAGTAGATGTAGCTCAGGACAGACTTGCTTGGAGAACTAAATTTCACGGTCTGGTTGGACCTCCGTAGTCCATGGTTACTTAAGGAGGAGGGTGATGATGAAAGGGTTATGAACAAGTGTGCCTAAAGGCCTCAGAAAGAAGGGGAGACCTAGGATGCGGTAGGCAGACAATGTCAAACAGGACCTTGTTAGAATTGGTGTGCAGTGGCCAGATGCAGTAGATGTAGCTCAGGACAGATATGCTTGGAGAACTAAATTTCACGGTCTGGTTGGACCTCCGTAGTCCATGGTTACTTAAGGAGGAGGGTGATGATGAAAGGGTTATGAACAAGTGTGCCTAAAGGCCTCAGAAAGAAGGGGAGACCTAGGATGCGGTAGGCAGACAATGTCAAACAGGACCTTGTTAGAATTGGTGTGCAGTGGCCAGATGCAGTAGATGTAGCTCAGGACAGATATGCTTGGAGAACTAAATTGCACGGTCTGGTTGGACCTCCGTAGTCCATGACTGCTTGAGGATGATGATGATGAAAAGGGTTATGAACAGTGTGCCAAAAGGCCTCAGAAAGAGGGGGAGACCTAGGATGCGGTGGGCAGACAATGTCAAACAGGACCTTGTTAGAATTGGTGTGCAGTGGCCAAATGCAGTAGATGTAGCTCAGGACAGATATGCTTGGAGAACTAAATTGCACGGTCTGGTTGGACCTCCGTAGTCCATGACTGCTTGAGGATGATGATGATGAAAAGGGTTATGAACAGTGTGCCTAAAGGCCTCAGAAAGAGGGGGAGACCTAGGATGCGGTGGGCAGACAATGTCAAACAGGACCTTGTTAGAATTGGTGTGCAGTGGCCAGATGCAGTAGATGTAGCTCAGGACAGACTTGCTTGGAGAACTAAATTTCACGGTCTGGTTGGACCTCCGTAGTCCATGGTTACTTAAGGAGGAGGGTGATGATGAAAGGGTTATGAACAGTGTGCCTAAAGGCCTCAGAAAGAAGGGGAGACCTAGGATGCGGTAGGCAGACAATGTCAAACAGGACCTTGTTAGAATTGGTGTGCAGTGGCCAGATGCAGTAGATGTAGCTCAGGACAGACTTGCTTGGAGAACTAAATTTCACGGTCTGGTTGGACCTCCGTAGTCCATGGTTACTTAAGGAGGAGGGTGATGATGAAAGGGTTATGAACAGTGTGCCTAAAGGCCTCAGAAAGAAGGGGAGACCTAGGATGCGGTAGGCAGACAATGTCAAACAGGACCTTGTTAGAATTGGTGTGCAGTGGCCAGATGCAGTAGATGTAGCTCAGGACAGACTTGCTTGGAGAACTAAATTGCACGGTCTGGTTGGACCATGGAGGTAGGAAGATAAGGAGAGGCCCTAACGTGCTTTCCCTGTCCAAGGAAAATGATGCTAAGGCAGCAGGGCGGTAGCCATATTGTTGCATTCAAAACAAACCGTCTGCCGCTGCAGTCAAGCCTACTTTTCACGTGCTATACTCAGTTTTACTGTACGTTATATACGAGAAGATTACTTTTTTAAGACTAAGAGAAAGCCCATTTAAGCTATTTGAAATTTATATTGCTTTTTTTTAATGCAATGAATATTTCCATACAGAATTACTATATAGCAGAACTATTTATGTATTTCGTTGAATACGACAATAACAAACAATTGCACGATTTTAAAAGTTTATTTATACTACACTGATAACAGTAGAAAACATTTTATGGATAAACATAAAAGTTATATGCAATAAAAAAAATACCCCCTCAAGCAGCTGCTTGCCACAGAGGTCTGACAGGAGCCTGTCAGTTTATATGCCAGAATAGAAGGTCTGAGAGGATGGCAGGACCTCAGCAGAAAAATGACACATCCCTCATCCAGAGTTAACAATCAATACAAAATACACAATTATTACAATCTCTCTCAAAAAAAAAAACTTGTAAGGATTGAAATACATCCTTCCTCTCGCCGTCCGTCGGATGGGACGTTAAGCCGTGGCCCCGTGTGCGGGAAAGCCATACCCTGTGCACGTTAAAGAACACACTGGATGGCCTTGACGGGGGACTACCATCTGTCTCCCAACAGCTGTTCCAGTGGGTCCCCTCCCAAACCTTCTCTGAGCCTTCGGGGTTCATGTGACCTGGCCATTTAGCCCATGGTGTGCAAAAAAGTGCCGCTCAGAGGTAAAACAGCCCAACCCTACATTCTTCCTCAGTACAAAGGAAACTTTCAAAATAATATCTGAAAAAACTATATGAAAAAAAAGGCAACTAAAAATTATACTAAGCAAAAAAAATAAAAAAATTAAAAAATATACAAAAAAAAGAAAAAAATATATATCCACAGGGTGAAGGGAATATAATACCCATTTAAAAAAAAAAGGCAACGTTCCAGACAGTGGCTTCAACCCGACATCTCAGTGCCTGACTCCTCAGTCTCTCATACTTCCCTTCATGTACACCTAACCTACCCCTCAACCAAAGTAAAAATAAAATAACTACAAGCAATAAACTCGCTCTATTTGAAATCCATACAGAATTAAATAAATTAAGTGTTCACCTTAAAAGATACAATTAGAACCCTATCAGAAGAATTAACGAAAAGGAGAAAAGCATTACTCTCCTCTCCTCTTTTAACTAAAATTATTTAAACAATTTGAAAAATTTTCACCCTAATGATCGCTGTCATTCACCTACGACAATTTACACCAGATACATTAAATTAATCTAAAAAGGAATTCAAAAATATAAGACTCCAATCCAAGAAAAAAAGGGGGCATTTAAACAAAACCCTTAAATGCTATCAAAATTTAAAAAAAAAAGATTATATTTCTCCCCTTATGAAAATACTTTATTGTAATTTACTTTTCCCTTCTTACACTGAACTTATTAAATCATGAAGAGAGAGGAATTTAAACACTGAAACATTTAAACAAAATAATATCTAATACTTCCGCCTAAAATAAAATAAGAAACAAAAAAGAAACTCCTTGATATTTTAATCACCTCTATTTAAAAGTATGTAAATTCATCATCCATTAAATAGAATACACACTAATATTTAACTGAGAAAGCCTGCAGAAGGAATTCTCAAATAAGTGTAACGTAAAATCAATCAATCAATATAAGAAGTACATCTTCACATTTATCATCGAGTACAATCCGAAGAAAATAAAAAAACAAATCTGGTGAAGAATCGAGGTTTGTAACACGAAATAAAAACGATTTCATAGCGGCGTAATTTCAACACGAAGTTGCTTGTATCATTATATAATTATTTAAACTTTTATAAAATTGACAAACTTACCGATGAAAGGTAATTCCTGGTATCTTTTTTTAAGGACGATTCGTGCAGCCGTAAGCTGAACAGGCTGCCATAATGCAAATGTCGAAAAAAATTAAATTTTTATAGCGCAACACTTCATTACTCACCTATACTACTGATCAATGTTTTGAATAGAACAACATGGCTGCCGCGCAGTCGCCGAAGCATCATTTTCAAGTGCTTAGGGCTCCTCCTCTTATCTTCCTACCTTCATGGGTTGGACCTCCGTAGGCCATGGCTGCTTGATGATGATGATAAGGGTTATAAACAGTGTGCCTAAAGGCCTCAGAAAGAGGGGGAGACCTAGGATGCGGTGGGCAGACAATGTCAAACAGGACCTTGTTAGAATTGGTGTGCAGTGGCCAGATGCAGCAAATGTAGCTCAGGACAGACTTGCTTGGAGAACTAAATTGCACGGTCTGGTTGGACTTCCGTAGCCAATGGCTGCTTGAGGATAATGATGATGATGAAAAGGGTTATGAACAGTGTGCTTAAAGGCCTGAGAAAGAGGGGGAGACCTAGGATGCGGTGGGCAGACAATGTCAAACAGGACCTTGTTAGAATTGGTGTGCAGTGGCCAGATGCAGTAGATGTAGCTCAGGACAGACGTGTCTGGAGAGGAGAATTGCACAGTCTGGCTGGACCTCCGTAGCCCATGACTGCATGTGAATTTTGTATGTACGTATGGTGTGCGTACACAATAAAATTGTATCCACCAGGAAAATTTACCCATTTATCTCGAAAGATTTTAAAAGCGTTGCAATTGTACGCTTTTAAAATCTGCGGCGTTACAAGAGAAAATGGAAGTACAATTTCAATGGGGCATTTTGCCACAAAGTTGTTTGAATGTGGTACAGTCGCTCAAAAAAGTATCCAAACACTAATTTTGATTACAGAATTCAGCCGTGGACGAGTCGATAGCGTGCTTGGCTATTGATTAAAGGGACCTGGGTTGTCTCCTGGTTTATGGCTTGGATGTTTGTATTTTCTTTCTGCTGAGTTTCGCCTTCCTCACTGATCTGGGTGGCTCAGTCGGTAATCTGCAGTTCCCAGGTTCGAGTCCCAGCTGGGTCAGCGTTGAGATTTATCTCCGCAAAATTCCCCGCCCTGCCCATGGTCAGTAGGGGACACTGATGGGGTTGGAACGGCCGCTGTCCGTCGGATGGAATGTTAAGCCGTGGGAGAGCCACACCCTGTGCACGTTAAAGAACACGCTGGATGGCGTTGACGGGAGGCTACGATCTGTCTCACAACAGCTGTCCCAGTGGGTCCCCTCCCCCAACCTTCTCTGAGCCTTCGAGGTCCTTGTGACCTGGCCATTTAGCCTATGGTGTGCAAAAAAGTGCCGCTCAGAGGTAAAACAACCCAACGTTAAAGAACACGCTGGATGGCCTTGACGGGAGGCTACCATCTGTCTCCCAACAGCTGTTCCAGTGGGTCCCCTCCCCCAACCTTCTCTGAGCCTTCGGGGTCCATGTGACCTGGCCATTTAGCCCATGGTGTGCAAAAAAGCGCCGCTCAGAGGTAAAACAACCCAACGTTAAAGAACACTCTGGATGACCTTGACGGGAGGCTACCATCTGTCTCCCAACAGCTGTTCCAGTGGGTCCCCTCCCCGAACCTTCTCTGAGCCTTCGAGGTCCTTGTGACCTGGCCATTTAGCCTATGTTGTGTAAAAAAGTGCCGCTCAGAGGTAAAACAACCCAACGTTAAAGAACACACTTGGATGGCTTTGACGGGAGGCTACCATCTGTCTCCCAACAGCTGTTCCAGTGGGTCCCCTCCTCCAACTTTCTCTGAGCCTTCGGGGTCCATGTGACCTGGCCATTTAGCCCATGGTGTGCAAAAAAGTGCCGCTTAGAGGTAAAACAACCCAACCTTAAAGAACACGCTGGATGGCCTTGACGGGTGGCTACCATCTGTCTCCCAACAGCTGTTCCAGTGGGTCCCCTCCCCGAACCTTCTCTGAGCCTTCGAGGTCCTTGTGACCTGGACATTTAGCCCATTGTGTGCAAAAAAGTGCCGCTCAGAGGTAAAACAACCCAACCAGCAAAAGGGAGTCACTAGATTCGAAATGCTACTTGGGCGCCAGCAGCGTTAATATTTTCGTAAACTCTTTAGTCAAAATTGCCAGTTTGATGTAGTGGAATTCTCTTTCAGATCCATTTGATGTAATGTCTTCTTCTTCCCCCCTAGGTACGAGATGTTGAGGACCCGTGATGGCTCCATCCGGGGCTCCATCAAACTGATCGAGAGCCTCAAATCGAAGAAAAGTAAAGGGAAGAAAAGTAAAGAAGTTTCCGACTGGACTTGGAAGGAACTGGCGGACATGGTCAAGTACACTAAGGTCAGTTGAAGGTCAATCGCTCTTCGCCGACATTGTTACATTCGAAAGGGAAAGATTTTCGATTTGTAATTTGATTATTATTGATCGTTGTAAATTAAAAATTATTATTTAATTAAAATTAAATTAAAATTTTAACCTGATTTTCTCTGTAAAAGCCCCGGATCGGGAGGGATGAGAGGCAGGCATAATCTCTGATCAGTGGTAATTAGGCTCGTAATCTGTAGTTCCCAGGTTCTAGTCCCAGCTGGGTCAGCGTTGAGATTTATCCCCGCAAAATTCCCCGCCCTGCCCACGGTCAGTAGGGGACACCGATGGGCTTGGAAAGGTCGCCGTCCGTCGGATGGGACGTTAAGCCGTGGCCCCGTGTGCGGGAGAGACATACCCTGTGCACGTTAAAGAACACGCTGGATGGCCTTGACGGGAGGCTACCATCTGTCTCCCAACAGCTGTTCCAGTGGGTCCCCTCCCCCAACCTTCTCTGAGCCTTCGGGGTCCATGTGACCTGGCCATTTAGCCCATGGTGTGCAAAAAAGTGCCGTTCAGAGGTAAAACAACCCAACAACCTTCTTTGGATTCTTATGTCTTAGCCGTTTGTGTGCAATTTAGCCTGTTGCGTGCAAAAAAAATGCTTCTCAAAGGTAAAACAATCCAAATCCGTCAAGACCGTCATAGTTTGTAGTTGATTGTGAGACTATAGGGCATTCGTAATAAGTTAATTAACGTCATGATGGCTCTCTATAATAACACTGTGTCGTATGTGAGAGGGATTAAAACTTGTAGCGTTATTCTTGGAGTTAGACAAAGCTGCATTTTGTCACCTTTTCCTTTTTTTAGTTGATATGAGAAATCCATTACAATGGACAGACTGAAGCTTTAGATGGCTTCGATTATGGAGCTTTTGTCGTATGATTTAGACCATATTAACACTTTCATTAGAGATGTTGATGAAACTGGCAATACGGTAGGTGGCGAAATAAACGAAATTATCGTATTTCTTCGATTCTAAGAAGCCATCGATTTTAAGACGCACCTTAATTTCAGTACCACCACAGAAAAAAAAGCTTTGATTCTAAGAAAAATAAAACGCTAAAATATATCTAACAAATATTTTAATTATAATAGGGTTTGGTTGTTTTACCTCTGAGCGGCACTTTTATGAACACCATGGGCTAATTGGCCAGGTCACATGGACCGCAAAGGCTCAGAGAAGGTTGGGGGAGGGGACCCACTGGAACAGCTGTTGGGAGACAGATGGTAGCCTCCCGTCAAGGCCATCCAGCGTGTTCTTTAACGTGCACAGGGTATGACTCTCCCGCACAAGGGACCACGGCTTAACGTCCCATCCGACGGACGGCGGCCTTTCCAAGCCCATCGGTGTCCCCTACTGACTGTGGGCAGGGCGGGGAATTTGGCAGAGATAAATCTCAACGCTGATCCAGCTGGGATTCGAACCTGTGAACCACAGGTTACGAACCTGGCGCGCTACCGACTGAGCCATCCCCGCCCCTTTATTATAATAGAATTCAATTTACTAACAACAATAGTACCTATTTATCAGTAGGTATGTTATTCGTCACTTCCTTCTGAATCAATATCAGAGTCTTCTCATCAGTCTTTATCTTCATTATCCCACAATATATCGTCTTCTGAGCCATCGAAAGCGTTGGTGATGCAAAATTTCTCAAATGACTGGTTCACTATTTTTTCTGGGATTAGCTTCCAAGCTGTCGATACCCATTCCGTCAATTTTGATGCCTGCGCTTTCTTAATTTTTCCCGAAGAAGCCAGTGGAAGGTTGTCAGTCAACAGCCAGGTTCCAAGTTCACTATAATTCACTCACAGAGCTCCACTATAAGGTAATAAAGGTGACTTCACATTTGGAAAGCGCGGGAAAATACCCACGCCACTTTGGGGCGGGGGTGGCTCAGTCGGTAGCGCGACAGGCTCGTAATCTGTAGTTCCCAGGTTCGAGTCCCAGCTGGGTCAGCGTTGAGATTTATCTCCGCAAAATTTCCCACCCTGCCCACGGTCAGTAGGGGACACCGATGGGCTTGGAAATGCCGCCGTCCATCGGATGGGACGTTAAGCCGTGGTACAGTGTGCGGGAGAGCCATACCCTGTGCACGTTAAAGAACACGCTGGATGGCCTTGACGGGAGGCTACCATCTGTCTCCCAACAGCTGTTACAGTGGGTCCCCTCCCCCAACATTCTCTGAGCCTTCGGGATCCTTGTGGCCTGGCCATTTAGCCCATGGTGTGCAAAAAAGTGACGCTCAGAGGTAAAACAATCCAACGTTAAAGAACACGCTGGATGGCCTTGATTGGAGACTACCATCTGTCTCCCAACAGCTGTTACAGTGGGTCCCCTCCCCCAACATTCTCTGAGCCTTCGGGATCCTTGTGGCCTGGCCATTTAGCCCATGGTGTGCAAAAAAGTGACGCTCAGAGGTAAAACAATCCAACGTTAAAGAACACGCTGGATGGCCTTGATTGGAGACTACCATCTGTCTCCCAACAGCCGTTCCAGTGGGTCCCCACCCCAACCTTCTATGAGCCTTCGGGGTCCATATGACCTGGCCATTAAGCCCATGGTGTGCAAAAAAGTGCCGCTCAGAGGTAAAACAACCCAACGTTAAAGAACACGCTGGATGGCCTTGATGGGAGGCTACCATCTGTCTCCCAACAGCTGTTCCAGTGGGTCCCCTCCCCCAACCTTCTCTGAGCCTTCGGGGTCCATGTGACCTGGCCATTTAGCCCATGGTGTGCAAAAAAGTGCTGCTCAGAGGTAAAACAACAACCCAACCCACGCCACTTTATTCATCAATAGATTTGGAGAATGCGATAACGGTCAAACTTGGAAGCGGGGTTTCCGCGTAAAAACAAAACGTGTGGTGCCGTGTGCAAAGCGCGGGAAAATCTGTAAAAAAAATTGCGATTCTAAGACGAACCCCGTTTTTAGAGACGTTTATATGGGAAAAAAGTGCGTCTTAGAATCGAAGAAATACTGTAATGAAAATTGGTCAGGAGGGTAGTGTTGTAGTTCTTTTAAACATTTATGTTCCTGAGGAATATTCTCAATTTAATTTTCTCTCGAGTTATGTGGCAGATGTTGGAAATGTCTGACACCAGATAAATAGGAAAATAGGCATTACTGGTGGAAAATTTAAGAGTACATGGAAAAGTAAATGTATGACTTAGACTAAAATGAAGCTATATATTTACTTGCCCTATTTCAAAAGTTGGCTGTTACTGAATTTTGAATGTATACTAACCTACTATGTTAATGCATTAGATGTTTGAGCATGTAAACCCAGTATCTCGCAAACTTTTTTACCCTTTGGCACACTGAATCTAATTTTTTTTCCGCGGCACACTAAATCCATTTTTTTTTTCCGTGGCACACCTAAAAAAGAATAAAAGCAAACTATATAATCGTCATTATATTTGCGCTCTGTTGAAGTCATCGGCCTGGTTTTACTTTTAAGATTTGCTCTCGTTCTTTAATTCATAACTCGGTGTTTGTTTTAAATATTTGTCCATTCTATGGCTTGAAATAATCAAAAATTAACACCAAAATTTGGAAAAAGCTTGATAAATACTTACAAGATCCCAGTTGATAAAATCTGAGAGATTTTTATTAAAGCACGTCGATATTAAAGCACGTCGATAACACAAGTCAAGTCAAAATGAAATCTTTCGAATATCTAGTGTCACTTTGAAAATCTCTCGCGGCACACAGTTTGCGAGACACTGATGTAACCAAAGATTAGCAACAGTTGTAACTGAGGGCAGACTGTTTGGCAAAACTAAATTGCACAGTTTGGTTACTTTTCTGAAGCCTACGGCTGCATCAGGATTATATGTATGTGTGTGTATGTGTAACAAATGTTTTCTGGAACTGTATTTTATATTCATATTGTTCAGTGTTTAGAAATTAATATATAGTGATTAATAATATTTAAAATTGTATTTTAGTCACCTATTCAAGCTTCGCTTTTGAAATTTGAAGCTCAAGAACTCAACAAATTATCCCTAGAATGCTTCGTAGGTAAGTTTGCCAATTCAATTTCTGCTTTAATATAATTCTTTCAGAACGATAGGTCAGTAATAATATCCAATATATTAGGGCCATTCAAAAGAAAAAAATGGTATGCTTTTTATACACATGAAAATTTATCCTACAGCATTGTTACTTGTTCAGAGTTAGGTAGATCATCTAGGAACATATTCACATTTTTTTAAGACCACTTTCGCGCTAAAATATCTTGCATCACTTCAGAACAAATCGGTATGTCTTCACTGTCGGGGGGGGTGGGGGGGGGGCTCAGTCGGTAGCGCGCCAGGTTCGTAATCTGTAGTTACCAGGTTCGAGTCCCAGCTGGGTCAGCGTTGAGATTTATCTCCGCAAAATTCCCCGCCCTGCCCACGGTCAGTAGGGGACACCGATGGGCTTGGAAAGGCCGCCGTCCGTCGGATGGGACGTTAAGCCGTGGCCCCGTGTGCGGGAGAGCCATACTCTGTGCACGTTAAAGAACACTCTGGATGGCCTTGACGGGAGGCTACCATCTGTCTCCCAACAGCTGTTCCAGTGGGTCCCCTCCCCCAACCTTCTCTGAGCCTTCGGGGTCCATGTGACCTGGCCATTTACCCCATGGTGTGCAAAAAAGTGCCGCTCAGAGGTAAAACAACCCAACCAAACCCAACTTCACTGTCAGGGGAGTTGTAAAGATCAGTTTGTCCATCTTTTGCAGATGTCTTCTTGGCCCACCGAAACGAGTGTATTGCAATGAACAACATCGACATCATTCTAATCCCATTGAGGATATTTTCTACAATCCTAATCCATGCAATGAAAAGGTGAAGGTTGCAGAGAGGAGTCCAAAGAGATTACATTTCCTTTACAGTATATAATTTTTCCCTTTACAAATTTATAAAAAAAAAATTCATGAAAAGTACTTGAAATGAACATAAGTTTCTTAATTTTTTTTGTCTCTGATATCAGTAGCATTTTTAAAGTTCTCCCCTCTTAGCCTTGGGAGGGAACTATCCTCCCCCCTCCACCTTCAGACCCCCCACTGATATACAGTAGCTCTTACCATTTTTTTCAGATTTAATTTTAAAAGAATAATATCCTCTATATATATATGTTTATCTTCCTAAATATAGTCATTACTGATTTGTTTCAATAATAATTTTGTTGCAATTGGCAACAAATTAGAAATCGTCCTGCAAAAGAAATTAACAGATTTTTATCTTTGCGAATTTGCAATTTATGAATTACTAGATAAAAATATTCAAAAATTGTCATTTACAGCTGTCATGCGGTATATGGGCGATTACCCGATGACTAAAAACCAGTCGGAAGTGGACTGTGTATATACGATATTGGTGGTAAGTTGAATTTTCATTGTAGATAAAAGTATCTTTCATATTGATGATAAGGAGAAACAGTATCTTAACATACGCCATTTTTTTTGTATGTGGAACGTGAATCAGTTTTAAACATAATATTAAATTAAGAGTTTTATCCAACGGATTTTTCACTTAATTGTTCTAATCAAATTGCAGTTACTTTTATTCTCAGCTTTAAAGAAGTTTGACAGCATCCATAAATTAGGAATGAAACTCATTTTATGAGTTTGGCTAGGGCCAGATTAAGCAAATAGGACCCTGGAGCCAAACCTTAAATGAGGGACTCTAGAACCAAGCCCTAAACAGGGACACCCTGGAGCCAAGTACTAAATGGGGGACCCTAGAGCCAAGTACTAAATGGGGGACAGTAGAGCCGAGCCATAAATGAGGAACCCTAGAGCCAAACCATGAATGGGGGGACCCTAGAGCCAAGTACTAAATGGGGGACAGTAGAGCCGAGCCATAAATGGGGTACCCTAGAGCCAAGTACTAAATGGGGGACTGTAGAGCCGAGCCATAAATGGGGGACCCTAGAACTAAGCTCTAAATGGGTAGACCTTGAAGCCAAGTCCTAAATTGGGGACTCTAGAGCCAAACCATAAATGGGGATCCTAGAGCCAAGTCCTATATGGGGACTTTAGAGCCAAGCCATGAATGGGGGACCCTGGAACCAAGCCATAAATGGGGGGACTAAAGCCAAGTTCTAAATGGAGGGACTCTGAAGCCAAGTCATAAATGGGGACCCAGGAGCCAAACCCTAAATGGGGGGACTCTAAAGCCAAGTCTAAATGGAGAATTCTAAAGCCAAACCATAAATGGAGGACCCTGGAGCCAAACCCTAAATGAGAGGACGAGCCAATTCCAAAAGGGGTAGAGGACTAGAGCCAAGCCCTAAATGGAGGACCCTGGAGCCGGGTCCTAAATGGGTCCCCTGAGCAAGGCAGGTATGGTTGCATATCTTTGTTTACGACAAAAAATAATGGAAAATTTTACTTCATTTAAAATTGCCGATTGAGGGATTTAAAATAGTACCTTAAAAATGCTAAAAAAATACGTTAGGGGCCTTTACAGGCTAGGGCACTGGAGCCAGACATGTCTTTGACTTATCATTGAATTTGACTAACCTCACTTGTTCTTAGAACCTTAGGGGCGGCGGTGGCTCAGTCGGTAGCACACCAGGCTCGTTATCTGTAGTTCCCAGGTTCGAGTCCCAGCTGGGTCAGCATTGAGATTTATCTCCGCAAAAATTCCCCGCCCTGCCCACGGTCAGTAGGGGACACCGATGGGCTTGGAAAGGCCGCCGTCCGTCGGATGGGATGTTAAGCCGTGGCCCCATGTGCGGGAGAGACATACCCTGTGCACGTTAAAGAACATGCTGGATGGCCTTGACGGGAGGCTACCATCTGTCTCCCAACAGCTGTCCCAGTGGGTCCCCTCCTCCAACCTTCTCTGAGCCTCCGCGGTCCATGTGACCTGGCCATTTAGCCCGTGGTGTGCAAAAAAGTGCCGCTCAGAGATAAAACAACCCAAATCTTAGAACCTTATGTCAAATGCCCCTGTGATGCTTCATTTGATTTCATTTGCATATATATCACCTTTGTTTGGTGCACCATAGCCTTAACTGAAAATGCAGCATAAAAACGAAATAGGTGCAGTGAATCCTTGATAAAATTTTTCCAGATGCATCGATCATTTTATATAGTCCCTACTAAAGCCTGTTACATTCTCCTACATCCACTGTTTTTTGGGAAGACCTGGGGGGGGTGGGGAGGACTCGCGATGTGCAGGAGAGTCAAACACTGGGTACAGTCGCTCAAATAAATATCTGAACACTAAGTTGATTACAGAATTCAGAAAAAATATCTGGCAACGTTTTTTTTTTTAGAAAATAGTGATCTGGTAACCTACGTGACACAAAGGTTGCCAGATTATTAATTTCTAAAAAAATTGCTGCCAGATAACTTTTTTCAATTCTGTAATCAACTTAGTGTTCGGATATTTATTTGAGCGACTGTACATTAGAGAGAACACTGGGATTGCTTTGACAGGACTTTCCTTTTGTCTAATCCTTCATCTAACAGCTGATCTCACACAGATCTCGGTTATTAGGATCCATGTAACCTTCCCCCATTGTGTGGAGAGAAAAAAATATGTCTCTCAGAAATAAAACAGCCAGAGTCTGTTCCTCAAAGTGTTGTGTATCTGCATCAGTCATTCAGAATTCTTGTTCTCCATTCCAATATTTATCTTGATAGTGTTTCTTTTTTGCAAATATTAACCAATGATTACAGTCCAAAAAATTAAAACATACAAATGGAGAATAGTGTCTTCAGTTTTTTCCACTTTTAGCAACTTGCCAAGTTATGTTCTCAACTATTGAGAGAGAAAAGTGCAATCTAATTGAATATATCTCATCTGCTGACTTTGATGCATGTGCACGATGAATATTTTGCACTGAACTACTCTTCTGCCAGCAAAATCTCTCCTGGCATTTTCTGAAGCATGTGTTAGTTCCAAAACTGTTACGTCTCCTTTATCCATATATGCTTAGAGATCGAATGGAAATACTTTATAATCATCATATTGTGCAGAGAGAGACTGCATTGGTTTGGCCATATTGCCCATAAGCATATAGCTGCAGATTGGCAAATAGGATTATGAACAGTGTGCCTAAAGGCTTCAGCAAAAAATGGGGAGACCTAAGCAGTGGACGGACAATATCAAACAGGGCCTTGCCAGAATTGGCTTAGAGTGGCCAAATGCAGCAGCTGTAGCTCAGAAGGAGACATGTCTGGAGAGGAAACTTCCACAGTGTGGTTGGACCTCCATGGCCCTTGGCTGCATGAGGATTTTGTATGTATGTGTGAGATTGCTTCCAAATTGAAATTTCAATGCAAACAAACTGACAATTATGTTTTTTTTTCTTTTTGTTCATTTATAAGAGAAGCATTCGTTTAAAAAAAATTGTCTTCCCCCCCCCCACCGGAATAGTTTCTATAATCGAGATATCACTTATGGGTGTAGATTATGGAGGCCGCTCACACTTCCTTTCATATTCACTGGCCCATTTTCTTCACACTGATCCCTCTCCACCACAGTGAATCAGTCGCATGGTGTCTTTGCTATAAGTGATATTGAATATATGTTTACAGTTTTTAGATAACCTAGAATTAATAGGGATCAGGTGGGCTCAATCTGAAGCCTGCCTAGCTCGTAATCTGCAGTTCCCAGGTTCGAGTCCCAGCTGGGTCAGCTTTGAGATTTATCTCCGCAAAACTCCCCTGCCCACTGTCAGTAGGGGAACACCAATGGGCTTGGAAAGACTGCCGCCCGTCGGATGGGACATTAAGCCGTGGCTCCGTGTGCTGGTAGAGCCATACCTATACACATTAAGGAACATGTTGAATGACCTTGATGAAATGACCATCTTCTCTAAGCCTTCGGGGTCCTTGTGACCCGGCCATTTAGCCCATTATGCACAAAATGTGCCGCTCAGAGGTAACACAACCCAACATAGAATTCAATTTAAAATAATTAATTTTCTATATATTGCCTAAGTGTGATGTTTCTGATGAATTGACCTGTTAATTCAATTATCGTTATTGTCTGTTAATGACATATTATTTTTTTCGTTTTCCCGTTCTTGAAATCGATTTTAATTTGCTCTTTGTATTAATGTAATGTGTACTGCAGCAACGTAGTCAAGCTTTTGGGCTGTTCATATATTTATAAAATTTATTGTAAACTTTCTAATGATAACTAAATAGAAGCATTTAAACCATGAGCCTCACATGGGGGTTCACTTGCCGACATTCCCCCCTCCCCACAATGCTGAAAATTTCTTTTATTATTTAAAATTATTCTAAGAAATTTTTCCTAAAATTGCTATTTGTTCTAACAAATGCAGTTAATAAAAAACGATAATAAATATGATTTTAAAATATTGTAAATTCTATGAAGACATGCTCACTTTCTGAAAAAATAAAGAAGGCAGTGGTGCCCTTTCACTGATTCTTGCTTCCCTCTGCCTTTCAAAAATTTCTACTGACGTCACTGATTTCAGCATGAAACGTTTCTCTTCGGTGCCCTGCCCACGGTCAGTAGGGGACACTGATGGGCTTCGACAGGCCGCCGTCCGTCAGATGGGACATTAAGCTGTGGCCCCGTGTGCGGGAGAGCCATAACCTGTACACGTTAAAGAACACGCTGGATAGCCTTGACGGGAGGCTACGATCCGTCTCCCAACAACAGTTCCAACAGCAGTCCCTTCCCCCAACCTTCTCTGAGCCTTCGGGGTCCATGTGACCTGGCCATTTTGCCCATGGAGTGCAAAAAAGTGCCGCTCAGAGGTAAAACAAACCAACGTTAAAGAACACGCTGGATGGCTTTAATGGGAGGCTACATCTGTCTCCCAACAGCTGTTCCAGTGGCTCCCCTCCCCCAACCTTCTCTGAGCCTTCGGGGTCCATGTGACCTGGCCATTTTGCCCATGGAGTGCAAAAAAGTGCCACTCAGAGGTAAAGCAAACCAACGTTAAAGAACACGCTGGATGGCCTTAATGGGAGACTACCATCTGTCTCCCAACAGCTGTTCCAGTGGGTCCCCTTCCCCAACCTTCTCTGAGCCTTCGGGGTCCATGTGACCTGGCCATTTTGCCCATGGAGTGCAAAAAAGTGCCACTCAGAGGTAAAGCAAACCAACGTTAAAGAACACGCTGGATGGCCTTGACGGGAGGGCTACCATCTGTCTCCCAACAGCTGTTCCAGTGGGTCCCCTTCCCCAACCTTCTCTGAGCCTTCGGGGTCCATGTGACCTGGCCATTTAGCCCATGGAGTGCAAAAAGGTGCCGCTCAGAGGTAAAACAGCCCAATCCAAATCTCAGTTGAATTTGCACAATTTGGACGATATTTCACCGAAGCAGAATGTGTCTCCACTCTCATTTGCAATTTAATATTTTTCCAAGAGTATATTTGACTTAATATATGTAATAAGATGCTCTAAATATAGAGGGGAAAATTATTAACTTCTTTCTAATGATTAGAAATGTGTATTTCAGACTTGTCACAAATATCCTCAGCTTCGAGATGAAATCTACTGCCAGTTGATGAAGCAGACGACAAATAATAAAAGCCCAAAGTCGTAAGTATGACTAAAATTTTTTACATTTGCGTTTTAGTGAAATGGGAAAAACTAACAGCGACATTTCCAGATGGGCAAAGAAATATTCCATTTCCACAACGTTAAAAATATAACGAGTTATCGAAATGCAATCTGTCGAAATCCAAATCTAGAAATGCTAAGTTCATTAATGATTCCAAATTAAGCAATTAATGGATTACATCATTAGTTGGAATCTTAGAAAAAGACGACTTAGAAAGAAACTGGATTTCCAATATAGTGGGGGCGGGGGGGCTCAGTCGGTAGCGCGCCAGGCTTGTAATCTGTAGTTCCCAGGTTCGAGTCCCAGTTGGGTCAGCGTTCAGATTTATCTCCGCAAAATTCCCTGCCCTGCCCACGGTCAGTAGGGGACACCGATGGGCTTGTAAAGTCCGCCGTTCGTCGGATGGGACGTTAATCCGTGGCCCCGTGTGGGGAAGAGCCATACCCTGTGCACGTTAAACAACACGCTGGATGTCCTTGATGGGAGGCTACAATCTGTCTCCCAACAACTGTTCCAGTGGGTCCCCTCCCCCAACTTTCTCTGAACCTTCGGGGTCCATGTGACCTGGCCATTTAGCCCATGCTGTGCAAAAAAGTGCCGCTCAGAGGTAAAACAACCCAAATCCAATTTAGTGTAACATTTCCCCTTTAAGACTTCCTAAATAATTTCTTCAAAAATGCATGAAATATAAATAATTTTAATAATTTTTGCCTCTATTTACGTTACTAGAATTCTGGACCCCTTCTTAGCCCCTCCCCTCCCCTAGATGCAGCCTTATACACTGAAGTGCCATTGAAATAGGGACAGGAGATTTTATCCAAATTCGATACTGCATTTGTGCGCATGCGTGGCTGAAACTCTGGTCATATATAGCTGTCGGCTTTGGCTTCCCCAAGCATTCGTCGTGAGAAGCGTAATGGGAAAGGCTCGCGATTTACATGTGTTTGACAGAGGGTATATAGTAAGTGCCTGACGGATGGGACACTTGATCTCCAAAATTGCCAACAAACTTGGATTTTCTCATATGAGAGTTTCAAGAGTGTTCCAAGAATGTGAAAATTCCAGCATAAAAACAAGCACCTGGACAAACTGCAAAGGACAACCAGCCTTGAATGATCGGGGGCTTCGCCGTCTGACCCGCATCGTACGGACCATTAGGGGCCAGACTATCTGAAATCGCCTCCCATCTGAATGTGGGTTCCAGCCGGGAAGTCAGTGCATGGACCGTGCAATGCTCACTTCATTGTCTCAGCTTCAAGAGCCACTGACCTACGAGAGTCCCACTTCTAACGGCATGACACCAGCCTCAAAGCCTTGACTGGGCTAAAGAACATCGAAACTGCACCATCGGAAATTGGAAACAGATAGCCTGGAGTGATGAATCCCGATTTAAACTTCACTCCGATGGGAAAATGAGAGTATAGCACCAACCCCAAGAAGCCATGGATCCTGCATGTCAGGTCGGAACAGTACAAGCTGGTGGTGGCTCAGTGATGGCCTGGGGTGTCTTCAGTTAGACGTCTGTGGGACTTTGGTACATGTGCCGACGACTATCAATGCATCCCGGTACTATTGAATTCATGGTACGTAGAATTCATGGCTGTCCATTTACACCCATTTATGGCCATCATGCATCCCAATGGAGATGGCGTCTACTAGCAAGACAATTGTTCATCTCACAGGTCAGGTTGGCTACTGCATGGTTGCAGGAGCATTCTGCTGACTTTGAAATGATGAATTAGCTATCTAGAAGCCTAGATTTAAATCTCATCCAAAACCTTTGGGATACTGTCGAGCAGAATGTTCGGGCCCGTGTCCCATCAGCGACGACCTTGAGAGAATAGTGAACAGCTCTGGAAGATGCATGGTTCGCAATCCTGTGGAACATTTACGCAAGCTTGTGGAGTCCTTGTGGTGTGGCGGCCTTTATCAGAGCCAGAGAGGATCCAACACGTTACTAGGTTGCTATTAGTAATTCAATGACACTTCAGTGTATCAGACTATAGTGGAAACATCTTCAGTGATAAGCATTAATGCTTGGTTTGTAATTTATGACTTGGAATTCTTGCAGTCACTGAGTGGTTAGTCCGTTTGGTTACTGGTCAAAGAAGCCACAATTCGATCCTCCTAATAAGATATTGCAGTTCCTTTTCTGTGTTTTCCTTCTGCTGAGGTTTCGCCTTCCTCGCAGATCTTCTCTATGTTGCATTGTACTAACAGACTCATGTGGCAATTAACTGTTTGAGGGGGATTTTATTTTATACAGAGGTAGTTTTTTGAGTGGGGGAAGAAACATTTGCCTGGGAAGCCCAGAGTTTTGGGACTATCTAAAATGTAGTGTTAGTAATAATACAATGAATCTCCCGCAAATTTTCTGCTTAATATTATATTTGTCAAATTTACATTTATGATTCAGAGTGTTGGTAATATTAGTCTAATATTCACATATATTGTGTCAGTGTAAGGGCCCTTAAATTTGATCAACACCCAAGTCCCCAACCTCTGAAATGTAAATTCACTTTTGACGATGAATAATTTTGTTTCAAAATCACAATTGAAAAAAGTGAACAGAAGGATATTAATATGAAGACAAAGATTCTACCACAGCAAACAGATTATTACCTAACCTGCAAAGAAAATTCCCTTTCCTATTTAGCTGTTGTGACTTGGTGGTTTAGTCTACAACATACCAAAAACTGACATTGGAAAATGAACCAACATCTAACATGCAAATCCAATTTCCTTTCACATATTGGATGTCAATACATTTAAGAATCATAACTACATTAACTCGTTTTGATCAAACTGATTTTTTTCATGATTCCACAAAATGAAAATCGATCAAATATATTTTGAAAGGCATTCATGAAAGCATTTCTTTCCTCAGAGATAGCTGCCAGCGTGGTTGGAGACTCTTCTCAATTGTTGCATCATACTTCGAATGTTCTGATTCCCTAAAGCCATACCTCTTCAAGTATCTGGAAACAGCAGCATACGACAAAAGGAGAGCTTATCATGGTAACTAACTCTTTCACTCTTTTATACAATTATGGACATATATGAATTGTTTACATCAATTACACTTCCAATTAATAAATCATTTCAGAAATTTTATTGAATTCTAAATATAAGTTCTTATCTCTGCAAAATTCCCCACCTTTCCTACGGTTAGTAGGGGACATCGATGAGCTTGGAAAGGTCGCTGGGACGTTAAGCCATGTCCCCGTGTGACGGAGAGCCATACCCTTTGCACGTTAAAGAACATGCTGGATGGTCTTGATGGGAGGCTACCATCTGTCTCCCAACAGCTGTTCCAGTGGGTCCCCTTCTCCAACCTTCTCTGAGCCTTCGGGTCCATGTGACCTGGCCATTTAGGCCATGGTGTACAAAAAAGTGCCGCTCAGAGGTAAAACAACTCAACCTATATATAGGTTCAACTGTTCCTGCAGTTATAGTTCTCAGTTATAATAATGTTACATTCCTATATAAGCCATATTCCTGTTACATCGCCATGGGTATGTAATAGGTATATTACATACCCATGGCCTTGTCAGTCAATGTTGAGTGAATGTTTAACTAATATTCAAAGCAATAGATAGTTTAATATATATACATTTAAATATATTTATAAATGGCAAAAAAATTTTAAATGACAGATACAGTCACTCAAATAAATATTCGAACACTATGATTGATTACAGAATTCAGAAAAAAATATCTGACAACGATTTTTTTAGAAACCAATGATCTGGCAACCTTCGTGTCACGAAGGTTGCCAGATCACTAATTTCTAAAAAAATCGTTGTCAGATATTCTTTCTGAATTCTGTAATCGATCATAGTGTTTGAATATATTTTGAGCGATTGTACAACAGTTAATAAGAAAAGTCATAGTGATTACTGTTGATTACACTGTTTTTATAATCAAAAGAAATTTTTAAAACATTTATCTTTCATTTCTGATAACTCTACGTGATCAACTATGTTCTTGACAGATGTAATGTGTTGCAGGCTGAAACAGACTGAGTTCAGAATCACCAAACAAGCATGATATTATATAACTTAAAAATATATCGCATTTCCCAACATGTATTTTGGAATGTTATGTAAAGCAACAAGAAAAAGTGATAATGTCAAATTTATATTTCATTTATCAACATACATTAGGAATTATGAAATAACCAATAAGACTGATGTAACATTATATTTATCATATTTGCCAGTTATTCTGACGATTTTTGCATGATCACCAGATTAAATCACTTTTATCAAAGTATATACGATAACATTTTTCAAATGTGAACAATATATAGACATTCTCGGAAATGATTGTATTAAAATAAAAAGATTGCATGTGTGGAATTGTTTCAGAAATTATCAGCTCTCTGATTTCTATTTGCCTCGCCAAAATGATGCCACTTTTAAATGCTTTGGTTATTCTCTGAAATTTCTATATTTAGAAAGAATTTTGTTTTCTATAATAGGTTAAAAAGGATAAAAATTGTAACCTCAATATTTTTAAGACTTGGCTATTTTCTGTAATGTATTATTGCAATATGGAGCTTTGAAGAGAAAAACTACTTTGCCTGGCCTAATTATTATGAGGATTTCAATGTGTGCAAAGTGCTGTGAAAGACTTCAATGTTTTCAACATTTCTTACTGATGTCAGAATTCTACATCACTATGAAGTCCTATAAAAATCTCCGCAAAATTACCCGCCCTGCCCACAGTCAGTAGGGGACAACGATGGGCTTGGAAAGGCCACCGTCCATCGGATGGGACATTAAACCATGGCCTCATGTGCAGGAGAGCCATACCCTGTGCACATTAAAGAACATGCTGGACGACTTTGACAGGAGGCTACCATCTGTCTCCCAACAGCTATTCCAGTGGGTCCCCTCCCCCAACCTTCTCTGAGCCTTTGGGGTCCATGTGACCTGGCCATTTAGTCCATGGTGTGCAAAAAAAGTGCCGCTCAGTGGTAAAACAATCCAACGTTAAAGAACACACTGGATGACTTTAACGGGAGACTACCATCTGTCTCCCAACAGCTGTTCCAGTGGGTCCCCTCCCCCAACCTTCTCTGAGCCTTCAGGGGTCCATGTGACCTGGCCATTTATCCCATGGTGTGCAAAAAAGTGCTGCTCAGAGGTAAAGCAACCCAACCTATAAAAGCCATAAGGCATGGTAGAAAGCAAAGTCAAATGCAACATGGGTAAAAATGCTGGGAGAATGGTATAATGATCTGAAAACACTGGTCAATCATGAACTGACAGGCAGGGACAGGTGTTTGATGGCATGAACTGTGCAGCAAAACGGAACTGCTGCAGCTCATCAGCTGAGACAGAGATGACTGCTAGCATTACTCAAAAAACCATTTTAATCAGAACTATGCAGAGAGAAACAAACTTTGCAATTTGAGAATGTACCACAATACCTAAAATGAAATATTAGGTAGGGATTGATAATAATTTGGCCAGGCAATGCATAAGACAGTCATTTCTTATTTATATAGACACAGATTTAAACACCTTTTCATTCTGTTAAAATCTCTTATAGGTACTGCGATGGTTTGTTTGCAAAATTTAAGGAAAACTTTCAAATATGGTGGAAGAAAAAATGTACCAAGCATAGAAGAAATTTCTGCCATCTCTGTATGTATAATGCATTAATTTTTGTATTTTTTGGTTTATATCATACATGGGCAATCTCTGGCTGCAGGGTGTATATATTTTTATTAAGCATATGCAAATTAGGTTTAATGCAATAATTTCAAATACGGGTATTTCTTCGATTCTAAGATGCACTTTTTTTTCCATATAAATGTCTCTAAAAACGGGGTGCATCTTAGAATCGATGGTGTCTTAGAATCGAAGAAATACGGTATATGTTTCATGATTATTAGGCTCTAGCCATTGGCTACATTGTAAAAATTCTCTCTAAAACATATAAGCGATGTGAAGATTGACAATGACTTGTTTATATCAGTACCATTCGAAGCATTCTTTCAAACATCAATACAGACTTTAAACCAGAATATTTTTCTTGTAGTATATTCACCTAAAGAACAATTATAGCTACAGCTGCAAGATAATACAAAAAATTTATAGTTAAAATAATTTAAAGGAACTGACACGGTGCTTAATTCTTCAGTGAAGTGAGTCAATTCAATGAAGATGGAAAAGCTTATGAGTTTACTCCTAAAAACTTTTAATATTCAAATAGTTTGAAGGATGAATTTAATAATTTTATTGCTCAATGACACAGGCCTTTAAATTATCTTAACTATTTTATGAGCAAGAAGGGCCTTTTTAATTGTAAATTTATGATGTACATTAAATGGAAAAACAAATTTTTAGTAGCGTTTGATAACAGGATTAAATATGTACACAACCCTTTTTTAAATCCATAGATTTAAATACATTTTAAGGGCAAATTGTGGTTGTAATTAATAACTAAACTGGCTGCTATGGTAGTATTTGAAGATTAATATTAACACACACATAATTGAAACTCAAGTGGATACATAAGCTGTTGAATAAGACAGCAATATTAATAAAATTCCTAATCCGAAAATAATACTAATAAATATAGAGCATAATTATTCTGTGCTTTAGAACAATACACTTAGCTATCATCCAAAAATCTGTAGGTGCCATGAGCAAATATGACAGACATTCAGTGAGCTTGGAGACGCTGCTGCCCAGTCAGCCATGCCCCTATCGACTCTCTGCTGCTGCTTCCATACTTGAACTTGCAGCAAAGTTTTTCCATCGAGCTTCGGGCACAATGGCAGAGATCTTGATCTCAACAGGTTCGCAACAAGCATCATACCATTTGTCAAACTGTGGCGGTCTTGTTTTCACAGGAATCGCAAGGAAAAAGTTGTATTTTCTTGGCTCCGCTTAGGTCACTCGTTTATCACTCATTTATTTCTTCTTTGGGCGGACAACGAACCTAAGTGCGAGTTTTGTGATGCCATTTTAACTATTAAACACGTTTTACTCCATTGTATTGCTTTTTAACCTCGGAGACATTTTTTATTTTTCATGATTTGACGTCCGAGCCTCTTACACTCGGATATCTTTTTATCGGATGATTCGCTTATAACTCCTATCTTTGTGTTTTTACCTTATTGTGGCTATTTTAACTGGTTGTAATCTTTTACACTTGTTATTTTTTACATGGGCCTTTAGATTCTCTATTTTTATTGGCTTTTGTGTTGTATTTTTTCACCTTTACATGTTGCTTTCAGCTTTGGTTGTGGGTTTTCATGATTTTTATTGTTCGTTTTTTACTATTTGTTTTGTCTGGTGCATTATGGCCTTAGTTGTCTTTGCACCATTCAACTCCAATCAACCAACCAACAGTTAGTTTTGTATAGGACTTTACAGATATTAGAATTTTTCAATTTCCATTTGTAAAGGTGGCACTTTGCAAAGATGCAGTGAGAGCAAATAATCCTTTTCATTTTAGCACAGATTAAAGTAAGAGAATACCATCTAACACAACTTTTGATGATTCATAGAAGTGTTGGCTATCGCTTATAAGGAGTGCACTTTTAAAATATTTGTTCACTTTCTGTAGAGAAGCAAGTCTTTCCCGTCTCTGAGACTTAAGATTGTTGTTTCAATGACCCCAATACTTTCCTGCAAATGAATTTTGTACTCCATTTTAATTAAATTTACTAGAAATCAATCGGAGCTTTCGATGCCTTCTTCTAGCCCATCACCCCTATTTGACCTTGGATGTGAAACCAGATATGAAAACTCCTTATTTATGAGTTCGACTTTGAATTGATTCCTAGTCACCAATTTTTAACTCTCTAGCACAGGTAGAATGTAATCTGGCCTTTGATATCAAGGAGGTGGGGGGGCTCAATCGGTAGCGCACCAGGCTCGTAATCTGTAGTTTCCAGGTTTGAGTCTTAGCTGGGTTAGCATATTATTTCTTCAAAAAATTCTTCATTCATAGCAAAATTATTTCTTCATTTATCTCTTCAAAATTCCCTGACCTGCCCACAGTCAGTAGGGGACATCGATGGGCTTGGAAAGGCTACTGTCCATTGGATGGGATGTTAGGCCATGGTCCCGTGTGCGGGAGAGCCATACTCTGTGCACATTAAAGAACACACTGGATGGCCTTGACGGGAGACTACCATCTGTCTCCCAACAGCTGTTCCAGTGGGTCCCCTCCCACAACCTTCACTGAGCCTTCGGGGGTCCTTGTGACCTGGCCATTTAGCCCATGGTGTGCAAAAAAGTGCCGCTCAGAGGTAAAACAACCCAATGATTTCAAAGGACTCTACTGATCCGAAATTTCATCGTTTTTTTAGATCTATGGTCTGGAATAACCCAGACAACAATTTTTAGTTCTCTAGCACCGAGAGATCTAAATTTGGCCTTTGACCTCAAAGGATTCTTCTGATCCGAAATTTCGCAACATTTCCAACATCTGCAACCCAAAACACCCCAGACACCAATTTTCACATTTCTAGCACTCGTATATCAAGGGTTGACGTGTACGTGATCCCTATTTGATCTCAAATGATATGTCGGAGGCCAAATTTTTCCCAAGATCTACGACCCGGATAGCCCCTAGATGCAAATTTTGATAGCTCTACCATTTTTGAATCACAGTTAGGATTAGCGTGATCCCCTGTCAGCCATCAATCAATCGCTCACAATCGTCTATATATATTAGATGCTAATAAAATACTGCTTAAAATTACTGCAAAAGTATAACAGAAAAATTTTCTCATAAACTTATCTTTTTTTGCTCATTTTAGGCTGGAAGAAATTCGAAAAGACAGATATACAGATTGCCAGGAGGAACAGAGAGAGTCATCAACACAAAATCAACAACGGTGGTGCAGGATATCATTGAAGAAATTTGCACCATCTTAAATGTGCGTAATCAGTTGGAAATGGAAGAATTTTCATTGTATTGCATTGTAGAAGGAGGTAAGTTGTCTATCTCTATGCACTTGTTACTACATTTTAAATTATTATTAAGGGGGAGGTCTGGATCTCCCCCACCAAAAAAACTTTTTTTTTTTTGAAAATCTCAAACTTGTCTACTTGCTTTGAAATCCAAAACAGATGTCTCTGTATAATTTTATTTTAGCCCATAGTATGTCTAACACTAAAAATAGATTAAAAAAAAACAAAATTTAATTTCATACAGAATATCATTTTAACTTTTCTTACCCTGTGGAATATTTTAGTAATTGGGAAACCTTACTAAAGTGTTATTCTCAGACCCCTCCTCGAAACCTAATTCCTCGGACACTCTTCAATAGAATACCATAATCCTGTGTACATGCTTGCACTAATGCATTTTTTTTTTCTGAACTTTAATCTTAATGTAAAATATGTCTTTTCACTTGTTTTGGAATAAATTTTCAAGGTGTATGGGTGTTGATGGAAACAGTGGTGAATTTACATAGACTGAGAAAAAAGAAGGGCAGAAGACAGGATAATGATATTTTACATCCTACGGAGTTACCCACAACATAAGTTTTCATTTGCCGGGATAAGGGAAGAAAATATGGAAAATTTTATATGACCAGTTACTGTTCACCTCATAGACTTCCATATGATACAGAACCAATTACAATCGATTCTTAGGAAGTTGATCAAAACATCTGCTTTGACAAATTCAGTAACAAATGGCATGCAAAAGCATTAGCAAAAGGTTTGCTTTTTAAGATTTTCAACTGTTAAATATATTTCTGTATTAAGAACTACCTACTCGGCAATTACTTGGCACCTTTGGGTTTTCAAAAAAAAAATGTTTATATAATGCCTTCACCCAAATATTCAGCCATGACACTAGCTCCTCACTGATCATGGCATCCAATGGTGCATCCATATGAGTTCTATTTCTTTAATATATAGAACTCTGTGGGCAGAACACCTTATTAGGAAGCAGTAATCTTAAATGCAGAAAGGGAGTGGGCAGAACACATTATTAGGAAACTTAGTAATTGTTGAGGCAGGCAGTGGAGTGGACAGCAAGAGGTCATTTAGGGGTGTATGAAGAATTTTATGATCCAGAAATGATACTCTTTACTAAGCGATTATTTAGTAATTACTATTCTTTTTTATTAGCTTTTCATTTGGCCTATGGGATGCTGACAATGTCAGGAGTTTACCTTCTTGGAAAAGAAAATGGCGTTCAAACCCCGTGTCATTAATCCCTTCAGGAATGCAAAAATTGCTAATCATTGGAACTGAAAGAAAAAGAAAAATTCGTCTCTTGTAGGGGGCCTTGGTCTCTTATTATTTGTTTGTGGTATTAAGGTAGGAGGCAGAGTTTTCTACAAACATCTCCTGGGCCACTGGAGGTCAGTTCTAAAATGATTCTCTCTGAATTGTCCACCAACTCTATTCTAGACCACTTTCTCTGTGGCCTCTAGACACTCTTCCATCACTTCTTCCATATTACTGGACATCCTTTTACTTTTATTAACCCACTGAAAAAACAGTAAATATGACACATGCATTTCTCTCTCCTGTAGATCCGTACACCATGCCACTGAATCGAGAGGAGTATATATTGGATGTAACAACAGAACTGCTCAAGAACGGTCAAGTATTCTATCTGATATTTTGTCGCTCTGTTTGGTACTATCCTCTTCGCCTTGACAACCACCTCTACATTGAAGTCATCTTCAATCAAGTAGCACCCGATTACCTAGAAGGATTACTCCTTGTGATGCCTGGAGAACATATCAAAGAGCAAAATGTGGTAAGAATTATCGAGCACTTTACATGCTCTCCTACATTATTTTCATATTCGACAAAAATTCAAAGAACTTAAGACAATGTTTTCATGTACTTACAGTAAGTGCATGAATATCATCAGCTGAAATCAGCTCTTTGAAATGGTACAATAAAATTGTACCTTTAAACAACAAAAAATATCAGATGAAACTGAATTATGCAATTTCTATAAGATGTAAAAATGTATTGTACAGTTGCTCAAAAACAGTATCCGAACACTATGATTGATTACATAATTTAGGAAAAATATCTGGCAGCGATTTTTTTTAGAAATTAGTGATCTGACAATCTTCGTGTCACGTGACACAAAGTGTTCGGATATTTTTTTGAGCGACTGTACTTTATATTTTGTGCAATTCGTATGAATCTAAATTGATTTTTCAAATGTACGTCTCCAAAATGAGATATATAAACATATTTTATATATAGTGTTGCGATTTTGGATCATCCCCAATACATTCTGATAATCCAGTTTTGCAGAAATTTAAGGGCTTCTATACATTTAATACGTATATTGGGAAACATTTTGATTCAAATATATTTCACTGCATTTTTCTAATGAAGACTGAAAAGTAGTTGATTATTACTAATAATGTGTCGCAATTAAGTTTTGTAACATTAATTGCAAAATTATGAGAATAATAAGATCATTTATCTTCAGTAATTGAATAGATGCTAATCTGAAGTTTTGGTTCTCAATGCGGTTGAAAATGAGAGAAAAATGTTGCTTTGCCTAAGCACCTTAGTAAATTGAAATGGGTGTGAAAATAAAAATCGTAGTCATCTAAGTGTAGAGTTCACTGTGTACCATTAAAAAAAAATGGAAAGAATATTGAAAACTTTGTTGAATATAGAGAACTATCAGAGAACTCAATGGAAAACTCAAAATTAAAATTTTATGAAGTTGCAGCCAGATACACTAACCACTTAGACACTGCTATAATGAGATTTTTATTAAGTGGGAATATATTTGTTTTATTTTCAACTGCTTTTATTTTTAGGAATATATTGTTTTATTTTTAACTGCTTTTTGGCATTTCCTGTCCCTTTGCTTTAGTCTTCTGTTAATTCTGTTGAAATCATAAGAATTGTAAATCCAAGTCATATGCCCACTATAATCTATATCCATAAAGAACAGTTTAACTTTATCTCATTTTGGTACGACAGTCAAGAGGTGTTCATTGATAAAACAAAATGATGACCACATTATGAAACTGTCTACACATGAAGCCATATACATTAGAAATATCGCTTGAAATTTAATATCTGCATGCAAAATTTATATAATCAAAAGTGGGGGGGACAATGTAGAAGAATGCTATTAACACTACACCATTGTTTACCCCATAACCGTTAGCCAGAATAGTGTGTTTGGAGAAATTTGCATAAAATGGGTGCTGCTAATTCACCAGAGATGACTGGAATTCTAGTTCTTATCCTGTTTGCTTGTTCTTTGCCAGTGGTTACTGCAGTCCACAAAGGTAGTAAACGGTGTCCATGTGCTTTTTACAAAATTTCAGAAAGCTCTAACAGAAAGAGAACGTTTGCTATGTTAACATTGCATAACCATGTTGGATTTCATTGCTTTTGGCTGGAATTATGTCATTACCTTGCATATGAAGACTGGCTATCTCATGCATATCACAAAATGAAATTGGCTGTTTGACATTTTCTGAAGTATTGAATTCCTCCACTCAAATTCCTGATAAAGAACTTGAGATATAGCCCAATCTTAGAACTGCAGAAACAGTCGAGACTTGTAGGAGTCTGCAGAATGAGAATACATAGGTCTTCAGCACCAAAATGCTTGGGAACCACTTCTGTAGGCAATAGGGTGAGATATTTAGCTGTAAAGGTTCTTACTTAACCCTGAGTGTTTTGTAAGTCTCCTTACCTCACTGTGTGTAGGAGAGCCATACCATGTGCACGTTAAAGAACACTCCCTTGATGGGAGGCTACCATCTGTCTCCCAACAGCTGTTCCAGTGGATCCTCTCACCCAACCTTCTCTGAGCCTTCGGGGTCCATGTGACCTGGCCATTTAGCCCGTGGTGTGCAAAAAAGTGTCACTCAGAGGTAAAAACACCCAACCTTATCTCACTCTGTCTGAGGTTGAAAATATTATTTTGATATATTGGTTTTGATTTCATATTTTTTGTTGAGAGTGAAATTTTAATTTCCTTTCAGCCTGACATAGCCAAAGTAGCAGCACTCCTCCACAGGGCAGCAGACATGGACCACTCACCAGCCAAGTAAGTTGAAACCCTGATGTTAAAAATTTTCAAATAATAATTTATTTGTTCCTTAAATATTCCTGTGATGAATAGAACATTAGTTTAATGAATCAGAAAAATGTACATGTAGATAAATTGAAGATCTTACTCATATTCCAATAGTATTGATTTTTTTTTCAGCAATGAAAAAAATGAATAAAAATTTTTGAAAATTAATTTTATTTATTAGTTAAATTTTTGAAATATTTAACAGCAGGCCCTGGTATAACACTCATGAAAAATACCTTAAATCTGACAAAAAAAACTGAATCATTATAGAAAGTTCTAAAATTACATTCATTTTAATAAATGATTTGTTAAAATAGGGTTTTTTTTTACCGTTTGTGATAAATACTTATGACTAGTAACAGTACTCTTAAATATTTCAGCTCCCACATTTGTTTAAATATTAATCAGATATTGTTGAAAACCGAAATTTAATATATTCAATTCTTCTCTAGTGAATGTTTCTGAAAATATTCATTGTCCGACGCGTGGTGCAATGGTTAGCGCACTCTGGCATGAATCTGGAGAGATGCGGGTTCGATTCCCGCCGTGGCGGCGATGAATTTTTTCAGAATCTATTAATTCTGTGAAGAGCTTTTAAAAAGTGAAAATCCTCTTTATTAAGATGTTCACTCTTTGATTCCAGAGAGGAAGTGAAGTATCTGCTACCAAAACCTGTGCTTGGAGTGCGAGACATTAGACCAGCTCAATGGGTTGAATATGTTCAACAGAACTGGCCACAAATGACTGCTCTCACCACCACTGAAGCGAAGGCTCAATGTTTAGGTAGGGTGGAGGCTCTAAATTTCTTTAGATCAAGTAATAATAAGTCGACATGATTTAATTTAGTAGTTTGTTATATCAGTGTTTCTTTTCACATAGCTTAAATCTTTTAAAATGTATGCAAAAAGATTGAATATTGTGTTTAACAGCTAGTAGGGGTGAGAACCTCATCAAGTAAGTCTGTATTTCAGATGGCAGTTGAAGTTAGTCTCACAAAGTTTCTAAAACATAAATTGTACCATCTGTCAGTGATTATAGTTTTCATGACAAAAAGAATATCTTTCTTGAAGTTGTTGGAGCATATTTAAAAATGCAGCTGTTAAGGAAATTCAGCTCAACCATAGCAGTATTTTTTCCCTTCCAAAACTTTGTCCATGTTAGCATTCTTCGTACTTTTCATTAGCTCTCCTACCTCTGCCTTCAAGAATGCAGGTAGTTGGAATAGTTTCAAAGAATTGACTCCTGCCTCTGCCTATAATGGCTCCTGCCTCTGCTAGAAAGCAGTAATGGCTTCTCGCAAATATGGAAGAATTATGAACGACAGTTTCAGAGATTCCTTGGACAAAATTCCTTGCACAATTTTTATGTTATTTTTTTTGTTCTTTTCATAATTTCAACAGCCTTTTTTGAAATCACTAGTGAAATAAATTGGAGTCAAGATCCATGTTCCTCATATCGTTAACACGTACTGTGGAGGCAGTGCAAATTAAGACTAAGTTGCAATGACTGCCTTAATATTCGATGGAACTTTAAGAAAAGAGTTCTTGTCATTCGAAATAAAAGATCTACATCAAAGAATAAGCCATATACCTCCCCTACAATTGTGTGAAAAGTTTGTACCAAACACATGTGATGGAACATGGTTTTAGATGTTCATGAAACATTGAGCAGTTTTGCCTTTTAAAAGTGCTCAGAAATGACGAAATGTCATTGAGGACTTATCAGGCTCCATTGTCCCAATGAGGACTTTGACAATATGCCTTCTTGCAGTGTCCTTTGTTTTAACAGTAGAACCCAAATATCCTGCCTTTTAATATCTTCTCTAAATCTTTCAACTTCTTCATTTAAAAGCGTTTAATGAAGTTCAAAAAATTTCAGCTGAACTACTTTTGTCTCCAACTTTTTCTTAACTCCAAATCACAAGAAACATTTTCCTTTTCTTTAAAAAAAATTGTTTCTGTTTCCACAAAGGCAAACCAGCATCAGTGAACGTTTTGCACGAATCAACTGAAAACTGATTTCAAAATTAACCCAGAACTTGAAAAATTAAAATACACTCATGTTGAAAGACAGCATTTTTTTTGTGTGTGTTTGTATTCATTTCAAAAACAATTTGAATATATCCTAAAACTGCTTAACTACAACTTAACCATCATATCCAAAGCAAATGAGTAATGCTGCTGGGGATTTGTGAATAAATATAGTATCTTTGTTCATTGGCGAAGATAATCATGGGATTTCAGATTCAACTGATTCTAATATTATTTGTTTCCTAATCAAATGATATATATTCAGAATTGTACTTAAGAGGAAAAGGTTTTGATGCTTGAATTGGATATTCATAATTTTTTTTTGACAGTAAGAATATAAAAAATACAAATTTTACCCCAAGGTAGTAGGTCGATGTTGATTTTACTACACAATTATTTTTCTTTAATGTTTTGAACTCTTTTCAGGAAGTGCAAAAGGCTAATGCTCCTCTCATTCTTCCAGTTCTTGTGTGTGACATTTTAGTCATTCTTTAAGATGTTTATCTTCCCAAATGCATCCATCTAATTGATATCTTTATTTCAGATATACTGCAGAAGTGGCCACTCTTTGGTTCCTGCTTCTTCATTGTGAAGGTGAGTAGCTTCATTCTCACTTTATTTCATATCTGAGTGCAGCAATTTTTTAAATTTAAGTTTTATCTTCTCTTGGCCAAAGTCATCATCAAATGTCTGATGTACACTGTCTCTCTGTAGACTTTGTTTTACATATTCGGCAATGATTTTTCAATAACTAATATCTGGTGGTCACCACCATTCATTTATGCAATGAATTGTTTTGTTGAGTATTTAATCGAGACAATATCAAGTACATGGATTCTGATCATTTGCTTCTACTACCTGTTTTATTTAGTGATATGCTGGGGGATTTTTATAAGTATATTTAATATCAAACATTAATTAATAGATTCTGAAAAAATTCATCGCCGCCACGGCGGGAATTGAACCCACATCTGTCACATCTCAGGAAGAAGATTTATAAGGTCATATTCTGAAAATATTCGTTGTCCGACGCGTGGGGCAATGGTAGCACGCTCTGGCATGAATCTGGAGAGATGCGGGTTCAATTCCTGCCGTGGTCGCGATGAATTTTTTCAGAATCTATTAATGTTTGATGTCTATCTTAACAGGGAACTTACTGTGCATTATCTTAACACGGAACTTACTGTGCATATCTTAACAGGGAATTTACTGTGCATTCACTTTGGATTGATTTTTAAGTATATTTAATATTTTCCTTTGTTTTTACACCAGTTGATTTTGCTTTTAGAAGGGAGCTGTAGGGTACACTGATGGGCTTGGAAAGGCTGCAATGGTCTGTATGCAGTAGAGCACATGGGCCATGGTTTAATTGTACTCTGTGCACATTATAGAACATGCTGGATGGTCTTAACAGGAGACATCTGTCTCCTAGCCAGTGGGTCTCTCCCACAACCTGGGGATGGCTCAGTTGGTAGCAAGACAGGCTCATAATCTGCAGTTCCCAGGTTCGAATCCCAGCTGGGCCAGCATTGCGATTTATCTGCACAAAACTACCCTCCCTGCCCATGGTCAGTAGGAACACCGAAGGGCTTGAAAAGGTCACCATCTGTCTGATTGGACATTAAGCCATGGTGCATTGTGTGCTGGAGAGACATACCCTGTGCACATTAAGGAACATGCTGGATGACCTTGACAGAGGGCTACTATCTTTCTCCCAACAGCTATTCCAATGGGTCCCCTCTCCCAACTTGAACTGAGCCATCATGGTCTTTGTGATCTGGCCATTTAGCCTCTTGCTTTCAAAAAAAGTGCTGCTCAGAGGTAAAACAACCCAACTTGCCTGGCAACCCATATCTGGTTCCATATAAGGATATCTGGCAGTGTCCTACTATCAAGAACTAGTAAGCATTTTGATCAGAACAAATTAAAAAATAAAGCATTGATCATTTCTCAAATCACTGTAATCGTGTTTACATAGAAATTGCTCAGAAGTTGCACTTTTTTGGCACCTTATTGTACTTTATATATATTTCCTTTTACAAGATGGATGATCAACGTACTTGTAAGTTTTAGGCACCATTTTAACAGTGTATATTTTAATAGATTGACTGTGTATTGAAGAGATGGAATTCAATTTCATTAACACCTTGAAAATTGCATATTTGTATTTTTCTGATGTTTCGTTTTAATCACACTTGTTTTCGTTCATATTGTCTTTTGTACTTTTAAATGTGTCAAAACTTTTATACTTATTTTTTTTTCATCCTGTTTTCCTTACCATCTTACTTATCTGAGTTTTGCTGTTTTTAAATTATCTTGGTTGATCCATTACAGTCTGAATTTCTCTTGCTATTAAATATCAAAGCAATTCACCAACTCATTGGGAAGAATACCTACTAACACTTTGTAAATTCGCATCCAAAATCATCAAAGGTGGCAATTTTGTAACTTATATGGATGGATAGACACACTAACAAAACTGGGCCAGTCTGAGACAGTTGAGACAACCAACTGAGACAATTGTAATTTAGTCCCCTCCTATGTAGCAGAGTAAATTCACGATTATCCTCCTTGCTGGTTAATCATGCCATAATGCTAAAAATCCTCAACTATAAAATAACTAAAATCACAAGACACCATAAACTTAAAATTTTGAAATTATTTTAATCTGTACATGTTGAGTATTTTTTGTGTCCCACTCCATTACCTGAAATAATCAATTGCTCATTGTATCTACTTAATCGAGGATTAATTGGATTCTATATGCTTCTTTATTCGGACTTCATTCAAATATTTAAATTTCTCTCAGAACATTTTGAGTATCAATTATGAATATATATATACCAGTCGTATCAGAATAATATGGCCACCTACCTAATAATGGGAATAACCACCCTTGGCCCAGATGACAGCAGCGTGACAGCATGGCATGGATGCAATGAGTCCCTGAAAGGTTGCCAGAGGCACACGTACCCATTTGGACTCCAGCAGAGCACAGAGGTTCCGGAGATGACATGGTTGTGGGTCTGTACGCCGAACCTGTTGATCCAAATGGTCCCACAAGTGCTCTATGGGATTGAGATTGAGCGATTTCGCCAGCAAAAGGAGAACAGAGACATCACTGTCATGTTCATGGAACCAGTCACGCACCACCTTAGCGACATGGCAGGGCACATTGTCCTGTTGGTAACACCATCACCACCAGGGTAAACGTCCAACATGAAGGGATGCATGTGGTCAGTGAGGATGGACAGACCATTGGCATTCAGATACCCATCCAGTGGTAACAGCAGTCCCAGGTCATACCAAGAAAACATTCCCCAGACATGCAGACTGCCACCGCCGGCCTATACTTGACCAACAAGTGTGTTTGGGTGTTGATTCTCATGTGTCTGACGCAGTATCTGCCACCGCCCATCACTTCTGTGGAGTAGAAACCTCAGTTCGTCAGAGAAGGCAACCTTTTAGCACTCTTCCACCGTCCAATGACGGTAGCCCCATGCAAACTGCAGGCATCATTGCTGATGGACCTTGGTTAACATGGGCGCCTTTACACAGTGTTGACTCTGGAAACCCATGTGTAACAGGATTCGCTCTACTGTTATCAGGGACACATACCTGGGTGCCCCAGTGTTCATTTGAGTGATCAATTGCTGCACTGTTGCACGTCGATGGCCACTTTACCAGTCGACGGAGGCGACATTCTTCTCTGGAGTCAATGGCCTTTGGGTCTCCACAGTTATGACATCTAGAGTTACTCGGTGTGCAAGCAGTCCATTCTTGGTACACCCTTACTACAGCACCTTGCGAACAGCCCACAATGTCTGCTGTTTCCAAGATGCTTCCACCCTTGGTGCGGTAGCCGATGATTATTCTTTTTTGAATGTCCATCAAATCAATACCTCTGTCCATTGTGCTCACATTATGCGCTATGGCTCATCTGTCCTGGTCGGCTGCTTATATCTCCATGTGGTCGACTTTGTCATGTACACTCTGTGATATGCCTGGGTGGGTACACTGTGATTCCACGGGTGGTCATATTATTCTGATATGACTGTGTATATGCAACCGAGTAATCTAATGTTTCTGAAAATTCCAATGAATTTTAACGATTTTTAAAGAAAACTTCAAACTTTTTTTTTCCTAATTTAAAATGTCAATCATACAGAGTAATATTTCATGCTAATATGTAAATCTTAAAGTATTTACTGTGAAGTATGAATGCTTGCAAGTGGAATATTCTCTTTTTCTCCCTCAAAAAATGTAGCATTAAAAATTTTATTGCTACTGAGAGTTGACATTGAGCTGCATTGCTATTGCTTCCTGTCCGAGCTTAAACATTTTAATGTGCTCATTTACTACTTTATCTCAGAAAATTCCACAATATAGTTTCACAATGATAAACAATTACAATGGTAGTGTTGAAAAAAAAATTCTCACCATTTTAAGTGCCTTGAAAAGCAATAAAAACTTTTCTGTCTATAGTTAAGATTTTTTTTTCTTCCAGTGGATTCGAGGAGATGCCCAGCCAATTGACCACATTCTGGCTCTTAACAGGGAAGGTGTCCATTTCTTGGATGTTGTAACCCATGTGAGTATCAATGTAATTTCATACATTTCAACTGACAAATTTTACTTTGTGTGGCAAATATCACTTTGAAAAAAGAAATACTTATGAAAATTAGCAAAAAGATGTTCTGTTTTTAAGACAGCTGATTCAATGTAATGTTTTATTTAAAATAATCAAGGAAAATGTATAAATTCTATTCTTAGGTGAAATGGAATCATGTCCTATATAGCAGGGGAAGCCCCATTCAGCCTGGTCTGTTATCAGGTATTAATTCCTGACTTTCACCTGCATTGAGATTTTCTCTGCTAAGCCCTCTTTTTCCTGGTACAGGGGTGGCTCAGTCAGTAGTGCACCAGGCTTGTAATCTGTAGTTCCCAAGTTCGAGTCCCAACTGGGTCAGCATGGAGATTTATCTCTGCAAAATTTCCCGCCATCTCAAAGTCAGTAGGGGATACCGATGGGCTTAGAAAGGCCACTGTCCATCAGATGGGACATTAAGCCATGGCCCCATGTACGGGAGAGCCATACCCTGTGCACGTTAAAGAACATGTTGGATGGCCTTGATGGGAGGCTACCATCTGTCTCCCAATATCTGTTCCAGTGCATCCCCTCTCCCGATCTTCTTTGAGCCTTCACTGTCCATGTGACCTGGCCATTTAGCCCATTGTGTGCAAAAAAGTGCCGCACAGAGGTGAAACAACCCAACCCTTTTTTTCTCTCAGCAAGGAAAAGGAAACTGTTGTGTGAAATGTTACACTGTGGCTCCACGTTGGTAATTCCTGACTTTAAAAAACATTAGATGGCTTCGATGGGAGACTTTCAGATGTCTACTAAACAGTTGCTCTTGTCACCTCGCTCTTTAGCTCATTGGGTACGCAAAAGTGACACTGAAATAAATACAAAAATATATTGTTATAAATTAAATGGATGAAAATTGAGTGTGAGTTCAAATAAATTCTAAAACAATGTAATTTATTACAAAAGTATGGATGAAATCATTCATATAAACTAAAGTCAACCAACAGCATTTCTATATCAGTATAAAAATAAATCTTCAAAAGAACTTAGTATCTCATTACTATTTACTCTTAAATAATAAAATAAGGCTTATATCAGTCGATGAAAGGTACAATCATATTGTAAACAAATCTGCAACCCTTTCTAGAGTTCCCTTACCAATTCTTGTAAACAAAGTATAACTGTACACCAATTGATGAATTCTTCCTGCAGAAAAGTTGAAATCAGTTCAGTATGTTCGACTAACATAAAATCTCCTCAGCCATATTTTTTAAGTGTACTAAACATCCTTATTTTTCTTTCCAGTCCACTAGTAGAATCAACTCTAATAACTTATTTAATCTCCTGTGCACTCACCACATAAAACGTTTCTTCTTTTGATTATCTTATCAGGTACAAACTAAGACTAACTAGGTTTCTTTTCACACTCCAACTCCTCTTCATACAATTCTCTTATTATTCTTCAGTTAGGTTCTTTGAAGTTGTTAATGATGCATTCCTCATGCTGTACTACAATGAACTGCTATGTGATACATCACATCAAGGTTCATTGTAGTAATCTGTCCTAACATTTAAAATAATTTAAAATTCTCTGTCATTGAGCAATAAAATTTCAGAGTTTATCCTTCAAACTATTTGGATGTTGAAAGTTCTTAGGAGAAAACTCTCAGAAGCTTTTCGGAGCAAAGACAGCGCTCTGTCTTCAGTGAAGTGATGTTATGTACTGACATTGGGTCCGTTTAGACAAGGAGCGCTGTCTTTGCTCTGAAAAGCTTCTGAGAGTTTTCTCCTAAGAACTTTCAACATCCAAATAGTTTGAAGGATAAACTCTGAAATTTTATTGCTCAATGACAGAGAATTTTAAATTATTTTAAATTAATTTTTGAGCAAGAAGGTCTTTTAATTGTATACTGTCCTAACAATATATATAACAGAAAAAGTAATAATATGCAATTGTTGAAAGAATAAAATTATATACATGTAAAGTTATCAAAATCTTTTTTTACTTAATAACAGCCAAGAATGAATTTTCTTCCTTAATTCTCTCAAATGGGAAAACTAAGAAATCTTAACTGCCCTAGTATAATAATAGATACCTTGCTTATTATCCATATTACAACGTGGGTGGGATGGCTCAGTCGGTAGCACGCCAGGCTCATAATCTGTAGTTCCCAGGTTCGAGTCCCAGCTGGGTCAGCGTTGAGATTTATCTCCGCAAAATTTCCCCGCCCTGCCCACAGTCAGTAGGGGACACCGATGGGCTTGAAAAGGCTGCCGTCCGTCGGATGGGACGTTAAGCCGTGGCCCCATGTGCGGGAGAGCCATACCCTGTGCACGTTAAAGAACATGCTGGATGGCCTTGACGGGAGGCTACTATCTGTCTCCAAACAGCTGTTCCAGAGGGTCCCCTCCCCCAACCTTCTCTGAGCCTTCAGGGTCCATGTGACCTGGATATTACAATTTGTAGTGAATGTGATATGCTGAATAAATGATCATGAGATTAATAAATTATCTCCTTTCAATCAGGAAACTGGATGGAAGTACCCGTTCTCTGAGGTAATATCCACCAGGAAAGTCAGAGCAGAGGACGGAACACTCTTCCTCGACATGAAATGTGGAAACCTTATGGTTCAGAAAATCACACGCATCCAAACAGACCAGGTATGTGTTCTTTCAAATTCCTAATTACTGATAAATAAAATTAAGATCAATTGATGTTTTCTTAAACTTACATTTAGTTAAACTATACTCACTCTTCAGAAGAGCATAATTCAACTTATCAGTAGCATATGAGCATTGTATATATACGTAACCTTTGAGCAGCTGTGGAGGTCCAACAAGACTAATTTAATCCTCCAAACACATCTAACCTGAGCTACAGTTGCTATATGTAGCAGGCCAATTCTAATATCCTGTGTATATCCATATGTATATGGCCAATTCTAATATCCTGTTAAACAAATGTCTGCCCACTGTATCCTAGGTCTCCCTCTTTTTTTTGAAGCCTTTAGGCATGCTGTTGATAACTCTACTACTAAACTGTAGAGTTGGCTAAACCAACCCAGACTATCTTTGCACATGATGCTACTCAAAGGTGATTGCTGACTCCTTAATCTTGTCATCACTTACAAAGTCGAACTTCTAATGCCCATGATATTGTGTAAGCATCTAGAATCAAAGGCACCGAGTTTCCTGTCCAAGTTCCTCTACCATAACTAACTTTAGGAAGGGTCAAACTCAGAAATTTGCTCAAGGTAGCAATCATTCAAAAGAATTTCATCTTATCAACATCATTTCCCAAAATGGCCAAATCAAAAATATTGAAATCTCTAGAAAGTTTAGGGCCCCAATCTCCCACTTGCAATTAATTTTGCATAACATAAATAAAGAGAAAAGGATACAAAATGTTCTAATCTCTAACTCCATTAGCAATGCTAAACCAATTGTTACAAGCCTTACAAACTCTCACACACAACTCTGTTATTATAGAGAGCATTCATTATGTAACTATCTGGTATCCCATACGATCTCACAATCAACCACAAATTCTGATGGTCAACAGAGTCAAAACCTCTTTGAAATCAACAAAGCTAGCAACCAAAGGTTTCTGAAACTAAACATTTCTTAAGAATTTGTCTGAGTGAAAATATCTGATCTACACATCCCCTACCACTTCTGAATCCACATTGCTCATCACGCAGTTGCCTGGCAACCAGATTCTTTATTCTATTAAGCACAATCATGCAAAAAACTTTACCAGGAAGAGAAAGTAGATTGATATCCCTATAGATATCACAAGAACTGGATTCAGGGGTGTAGCAAAGGAACTAAGTTGGGGGGGGGGAGGCAGAGAACGAAAATTTTCGAACTCTGAAATCAAATTTTGCCAACTGACAAAATAAGTTTAATTATCAAGAAACCATAAAAGTTCTTACCATTTATGTATCATATTAAATAATCAGCAAGTAAGTAAAGTAATAGTTGGTAGAAGGCTTTTACTGCTGTGTCAGAACAATTACCCACATCTTAAATGTGTTATACCTTATTTACATAGTAATATCATTCAAATAGTAAACCCAATAAAATATTTAAATGGAAGTATCATTAAAGCTCCTCAGGTCTTGCATTTTGATAGGATGCAGTAAAGGAACGTACCGCCAGAAATTGGTTCCAAAAATTCCGAACCGGGGATGAGTCACTCAGATGTTCACCGTAGCGTAGCGGCCGCCTTGTGGCCATCAACAATGAAGCTTTGGAAGCAGCCACTGAAGAAGACAGCGGCCAAACATGCCAAGAGCTTGCTTTGATTTTCGATGTTAATGATGAAACCATTAGAAGACATCTGCACAAAATTGGTAAAACGTACCAATTGAGCAAAGGGGTCCCACATGAATTGTCCAAAGACAAAAAAACAACGTGTCAGCCTGCCTTGCCCTGCTCTCCCACCACAATAAAGATCCATTTCTCGATCGTTTGCTGATGTGATGAAAAGTGGATCCAATGTAAGAATTCTTCAAGTAAACGATATTTGGTGTCTATTAGGGACCTCACTCCACAAACTTCAAGGCCCCCCATTGCCATCAGTATAAGGTGTTCTTTTGTATGTGGTAGACAGCTCGTGGAATTCTCCACTTTGAGCTGCTAAAACCTGGCCAAATCATTACTGGTGAGATCTGTTCATAACAGCTGAACATGTCATGAGGCATTGAAAGAGAAGGAGGCAACACTTGTCAATTGTAAAGGAGTACTGTTCCTTCAAGATAACGCCTGTTCACATACGGCCAAGTTTACCACAGAGACAGTCATTTGTTACGAGAAACAAACTTCGTTTAAAATTATGCTTATGGAAACTCGAAAGTAAAAACTTTAAACCTTTAAACATTCATGGAGTAATTAATGGTTTTTGCAAAATTGTCAGTTATTTAATCCCTCAACTGATGGCTTCAAAGAAAGGTTTAAGATTTCTTGCTTACCCTAAGTACAAATATTTTCAATTGTTCATCCCTTGAGAAGAAACTGAAATAGTGGACAGCTTATCAGCATTTCACAACTGACTGATTGATAAAATTAACAAGAAAAACACCAGGCATCCTCCAACTACTTTTGATCAAGGCCGAATTAAGGAATTGAGGGCCCTCAAGCCAACTTCCAAATGGGGTCCCTGTAACCTAGGGTTTCTCAATGTGGGGTATGCGGTAAAATATTTTGGAGTATGCCATGAGAGCTCAAAAGTCGCTAGATCTAATTAGTAATGAAGTAAAAATAACCATTGTTATACTATAACTATAATTTTATCTATACAAAGGGTACGCCAGTTACTTGCATATTTCCATGGGGTACATGAAGCATAAAAGGTTGAGAACCACTGCTGTAACCTGCTAAATTCAAATGTAATAAAAAAAGTCATTATTTGTGTAAAATTGTCAATTCAGGCGATTAAAAAAAAATATAGGACCTTAAATAAAATCACCATCTGTCAATCACCACCAGAGCCCTGGAGTCCTTGAAGTAAGTCGAATATCATTAAATTATTCCTTCAATCGATGTGCACCCCCCCCATTAAATAGAGTTGATGCAAAACTCTGATATAAATCTCTATATAACATTTCTTTGATATACAGCGGCTTTCCGTTGATACTTTGCATGTTAAGCTCTCTGTAATTGTTGTATGATGTTAGGACTACCAAGGTTTTGATTAGTTTATCCTTGCAATTCCTTCTTCCAGAAATAAACTTCATTTCCTTATCACTCAATGATTTTGTCTCTCACGATCCTTTTCACCCAGAAAACAATTGGTTTTAAAAACAGCCTGCTTTAAAATGATCTCATTCTTCCTTAACTTTAGTTGTAAGTAAACTACGATTGTTACCTATCATAATAAGCTTTGGCTATTTCTAGGTCTTTCAGTGTTAAAGGTAATTCTCTTTATCTTTAGCATATTTCTAAGCTTCAGACGTAAAACTTTTAACAAATAAGTGAGAATGTTAATAAGGGTATTGTAGGCAAACAACTGTTATACTTGTGCATGTTTTACACATTTTTTCAAGGTTTTTTAAGACCTCTGATATGGAGGAGAATAATACTACAATGGAAGTCCAGTCTCATGACAGGACATTTTTCCACCTTGATTATGTCACGCCTTCTATGCCTGTTAATATACAATCTATGAATAATATAATGTATTCCTATGCAACCCTTCAGATGATAAATCATAGTTGCGGTTTATACACAATTCTTCTGAGGTACTTCACATTGAATACTCGTCAATTCTTTAACTGTCAACTCTCTTAGATATTTAAACCTTTTCTCTAAGGGAATATTTTCATTCAAAAGCACCCGTATTCTGCATTATGACCAGTCAGAACCAAACTGACTAACTTGCTTTTGTATTTTCAGGATTTTATATTTTTCAGAATTTTATATATTTCAGAATACATTTGTCTGAAACTTTTGCTGCGTAATTCAAATAGGAAATTAAAGATTTTCAGTGAAAAAAATATTCAGGAGTGGTTTAAAAAGAAGTATGTATTTTTGTGTGTGTTGAATTAATTAGTTTAGTTTCTGACAAGCTCATGCATTGAATTGGCAATTCTTCCCATCAAATGGTTAAGAGGTATTCTTTATTATACATAAAACATACTAAAGCAAAAGAACTATAAAACCTTAACCGGAGATCCATGCATTGATATAAATAATACTGCTTGACTGATTCCATTCCTTTGTTTTCTTCCAGGCTCATGAAGTGTCCAGACTAATTCGTCAATACATAAATATTGAGCAGAAACACAGAGGAGTATCAAATGGAGATGCTCCACATGACCTCACGCTATCACGACATCTGGACAAGTAGCCTAATGCTAGCCATCATCTGACTCATATTCACTGGCTGTCATCACGGGACTCTCCAGTCATAAGTGTGTGTGTGTTTGCATGCCAATAGAGAATGCCTGATTAGTGTGTAGCAGGGACACTGATGATGCTGTTTTAAGGATAGATAGCTTCCAGAAAGCTCATTATCACGAGACTGACATAAATGATGAACTGTCATTCCTCCACTGAGTCTTGGAACAATATTTAAACATCTAAGACATCCTTCATTTGAATACTGCCTGCATTTCAACCCCACTATTACAGTGTGGCAGCAAAGAGAATAAAAACAATGACTGATTTGGATTTGGGGTGCCAAACTCGAAGCTGACACAACAGTACTTTGCCAGAAACTGTTGATAGTATTATTATTTATTGTCTTTTAATCATTTACAAAATTTGTTATTAAGTGCTTGTTTATAGTAGATCCAGTGCATTCAGTGTTCATCATTTTTTTAAATATAAAAGTACATTTTTTTTCCCAATAAGATATATTTTAACTTTTAATGCTAAAATTTGTCATGGCCCACTACTTCAAAGAACTTCATTTTTGTACGAAAGTCATTTCTTCCAAGTGAATAATCACAAACATTAAAATTCCAATTACTTTTAACAGGTTTTACTTAATGTTTAAATCAGTGTTAGTGATTTGAATTCTAATTATTGTTAAAAAAAAGTCATTTTAATATCTATTGATGACTAAGAGCAACTGCTAGTTTTTTTAAATGCACGTGCAGTTGCTCACGTGTTGCCCATTTCTTGGTCACAGGTGTAAAATAAGAAATGTTATTGTGTAGAGTTGGAGTTTGGATAATTTGCTCAGTTTTAACCATAAGCAACTTCAAGGTACATACTTTGAATGCTTTTTAAATGAGAAAATATAGAGCGACCATAATAAATCTGTAATTAAATGTACATTTATAAATACATAGCTATCGCTTGAGGCAGCATTCAAGGAAAGCCTGGAAGTTGCAACATTAACAATTTTCCTTGTAACTGTAATGTCATCGGACATGATATTTTAGTTGAATATAATGTTGTCCTATCAAAACATTCTTAATTGTAATAAATGTTTTCCGTCCAGTACATTTTGTATGTTTTTTTTTTGCTTTCGCTTGATTTTTTTTTTAGTACAGGTTGATATAGTCGTTCAAAAAATATCTGAACACTATGGTTGATTACAGAATTCAGAAAAAATATCTGGCAACGATTTTTTTTAATTGGTGATCTGGCAACCTGGGTGTCACGTGACACAGATTGCCAGATCACTAATTTCTAAAAAAAAAAAATCGTTGCCAGATATTTTTTCCTGAATTCTGTAATCAACCATAGTGTTCGGATATTTTTTGAGCGACTGTACCTTATCGATGATTGGTCGCTCCTGTCAAATATGGAGTGCTCGTTTGTAAAGAAAATAATTGTCATTTTTCAATTTCAGTGCTTTTTATTTCAGAGTGAAACTAATCGAAAAATCTGAAATTCTAACATTAACGGAAAGGAGAAGTCGAATTGTCCACAGATAGTACAAAGGAACTTTAATGTTTTGTTATACAAGGTAAGATAAAAAGGTACACCACCACTATTGCAACATGAAACATATATGCACAGAGTTTGCCATCCGAAACAATTAATCCTGCTGTTGTATTCGGGTCTTTTTTGACCAAAATTAATTGTTTACAAGTTTTAGCTGTAAACTTTTAAATATTCCAAACACATTCTCTAACTCCTTTGCTTTACTCTGAATTAATAATTGCTAGTATAGTGTTTATTCTCGAAAATATATTAATTTCAACCTCTATAGCTGCTCCAGATGGATTTAATTGCATACCTATGTAATGAATAATATTTCTATCCTTTCGCTCGTTAAACCTTACTAAAAATTTGTTTTCGATCACTAGCAAGATTTAACTTCTCTAAGCTGTCCCGTGACCGAGTGGTTAGCGCACTTGGCTGCGGATCTAAGGGACCTGGGTTCGAGCCCCGGGTAAGGCATGGATGTTCGTGTTTTCTGCTGAGGTCCTGCCATCCTCTCAGATCTACTGTGGGATCATAAACCGACAGGCTCCTGTCAGACCTCTATGGCAAGCAGCTGCCTGAGGGGGTATTTTTTTTATTTTAAACTGAATTATTTTAAGCTAGTAAAACCACAGTCAACTCATTTTTTTCAGCAAATTCCAGTTGTAGATTTTTACAAATCGGCTATGCTTATAAGAGAATGTAAAATAGTAGCTAGATAGTCACTGGAAGGAGAGCTCTGCACTAATCTCCTGTGATTATGCAGAGAACCAGTCAGGCCTAGAATCTAATGTCCGACCCTGATTTCTCCTGGTGCAGATCGTTAGTACCATTCAAAAGAAACGCTCTCTTGTGGAATGGAAAGGAAGAGCTACCAGATTAGTGTGACTTACTGATCTGAAAAACTGTGGCTACTTTCATTTTTTTCTACTCTGCTGAGGAGTGGTCTACACAGTCTTGGTACTGACCATATAAATAAACTTACCAGACTGGATTAAGGCTTTGAACTTGATTATGGATCCTGAATTTACTGCACTCGTGGGCTTCTGTTGAGGGATACCTTTTTGCCGTGTTTCCTGTGGGTTGCCAGCCCTGAGTGAATAGATTCAGAAGATATGTTTTATCAGCTGGTGAATAATCCTGATCAGAGGCCATCGCAGTTACCTGAACCCTCACTTAGCTAGTCAGGCATCATCAATCCTACACTAATGTGTCTCGGGAAGGTCAGTGTCAGGTTCTTGAAAAAGGTCCATTTGAAAAGGTAACGCCTGAAGTTCCTACTAGCATGGATGGCTTTGGCCTTTAGCATTGGGGGAACTGGTCTTTGCCTCATGCCTGCGATTATGGGGCTGTTTGATATTGTTGGCCCTACCTATCTGAATAAACCCAGTTTCTTTAAAAATCCAACTAATTTTCTTTCTGCAGTTACGTGGAATATGAGTCCATTACATAGAGATTATTCTTTTGATGTCCTCATGCAGGAATTTCAGTGCTATAACCTAGATATTCTAGGCTTGCAAGAGACCAGATGGACAGGTAAAGGTGAGATACTTAAAAATAATTTTAAATTTCTCTTTTCAGGGAGGGAGGATGGAAAGTATCTCCAAGGTGTAAGTTTGCTTCTCAGCAGACACGCCAGTGATGATTGCATTAATGAAAGATTTCTTGCACCTAAATTTAAAACAAAAATTAAAGACTTGAATGTCATCTGTTGTTATGCCCGCACAGAGGACTCTGATGAGAACGAGAAGGATACGTTTTACAGCCAGCTTCAGGATATTTTGAATTCTGTGAAAAAAGGAGATATTTCTCTTGTGCTAGGTGGCTTCAATACTAAAGTTGGTACTGACTCTGACCTTTGGGCAGGAGTTTTAGGTCCCTTTGGCATTGGTAGTTCCAATGGCAAAGGGGAATGTCTCCTACAGGTAAGTAAGCTTAATGGTTTACGAACCATTAACATGTACTACGAACACCGGGACATTTATAAATGCACATGGATTTCAACTGATGGTTTGCACAGGAATATGACATTATATTTTAATTAACAGCAAATGGGCTAGTTCAGTTAGGAATACTAGATCGTACAGGGGAGCCGAAATTAGGTCTGACCATTACATGGTCAAAATTACACTACATGATCAAAAGCATGAGGACACTTGCTCATTCACAATCACCCTGTGATAGGGAGGGAATATCGCTTTGATCCACCCTTTGCTGCTATCACAGCCTGCACTCTGCAGGGAAGGCTTTCCACTACATTTTGGTACGTTGCTGTGGGAATTACCTGACATTCTACTGCAAGAGCATTGATGATGCCGGTCACTGATATCAAGCGATTCTGCCTGGCTTGCAGTCTGCGTTCTAATTCATCCCAAACGTGTTCCATGGGGTTGAGATCGGGGCTCTGTGCAGGCCAGTGAAGTTCTTCCACATCAATCTGGTCAAACCATCCCTGCACAATTGTCCCTTTGTGGACGTGGGCGTTTTCATGTTGATACTGGAAAGAGTCTTCACCGAACTGCTGCCATAATGTTGGGAGCACAGAATTGTTGAGAATGTCGTTATAGGCCGCAGCATTCCGAGTCCCGTTCACTAGAACTAGGGGACCCAGCGCAAACCATGAAAGGCAGCCCCAGAAAATAAGGCCTCTTGCACCAAACTTCACATTTAGCACAGTTTGGGTTGGGTTGTTTTACCTCTGAGTGGCACTTTTTTGCACACCATGGGCTAAATGGCCAGGTCACATGGACCCCGAAGGCTCAGAGAAGGTTGGGGGAGGGGACCCACTGAAACAGCTGTTGGGAGACAGATGGTAGCCTCTCGTCAAGGCCATCCAGCGTGTTCTTTAACGTGCACAGGGTATGGCTCTCCCGTACATAGGGCTACAGCTTAACGTCCCATCCGACAGACTGTGTTTGCCAGCATGGACTAAATGGCTAGGTCACAAGGATCCCGAAGGCTGGGGGAGGTGACCCACTGGAACATCTGTTGGGAGACAGATGGTAGCCTCCCGTCAAGGCCATCCAGCATGTTCTTTAACGTGCCCAGGGTGTGGCTCTCCCGCACACGGAGCCACGGCTTAACGTCCCATCCGACGGACAGCAGCCTTTCCAAGCCCATCGGTGTCCCCTACTGACCATGGGCAGGGCGGGGAATTTTGCGGAGATAAATCTCAACGCTGACCCAGCTGGGACTCAAACCTGGAAACTACAGATTACGAGCCTGGCGCGCTACCGACTGAGCCACCCGAGCACAACACAGTCAGGCTGGTATCATTCATTTGGTAACAACACAGTCAGGCTGGTATCCCGAGCACAACACAGTCAGGCTGGTATCATTCATTTGGTTCAACACAGTCAGGCTGGTATCATTCACATGGTCAGAATGGTAGCATTCATTTGGCATCCTCCAAACCCAGACTCATCCGTCAGACTGCCGGATGGTGAAGGGTGATTCATCACTCAAGAGAACGCTATTCCACTGCTCAATGAGTCCATTGGCGCTGTGCTCCACACCTATCGACGCTTGGCGTTGATCTTGTTGATGTTAATCTTATGTGCGGCTGCTCTGCCATGAAAACCCATTTCGTGCAGCTCACGATGAATTGTTATGGTGTTGGCATTGCTTCCAGAGGCATTTTGGAACTCTGTGGCGAGTATTGCGACTGAGGACAGGCGATTTTGTTGCACCAACCACTTCAGCACTCGGCGCTCCTACTCTGTCATTTTATGTGGCCTACCAGGTCAGAATTGCACTGTTGTTTTGCTCCTAGACATTTCCAATTCACAATAACATCACTTGCAGGAGATCTGCAGCAGTGCCGAAATGTCCCGAACTGACTTGTTGCTAAGACGGCATCCAGGACCACGTTGAAAGTCACTGAGCTCTGCCGTACGGCCCATTCTCCTGTTCATGCTAGTCTATGAGGTTTGCCAGGTCATGTGCATCCTTTTAGTTTTATAACTGTTTGAGTCATGGCTGTGGCGTGTATGGGTGTCCAGATACTTTTGATTACACCTTCAGATGATCTTGCAGCTGAAGCTTCAGAAATGTTGGCTAAGGTTAAGAGGATTGCTTTCAACACTGAAGATCTGAAAGATCCAGATATAGCCAAAGTATACCATGATAAGCTACTTAGCCATTTTGACACTCGTGGTTTGATTACTGCTGAAGTTGAGAAAGAATGGGATCAGCTTTAAAGCTTTTCTTGAAACCAACAATACTCTTCGGTAGAGGTTCTCAACGAGGGGTACGCGGTAAAATTTTTTGGGGTTAGCAATGAGAGCTCAAAAGTCGCTAGATCTAGTAACAAAGTTTTATTTCCATTGTTATACTACAGCTATATTTTTATCTATCTATACAAGGGGTACTTGGAAAGACCGCCGTCCATCGGATGGGACGTTAAGCGTGGGCCCATGTTAGGGAGAGCCATACCCTGTGCACGTTAAAGAACACGCTGGATAGCCTTGACGGGAGGCTACCATCTGTCTCCCAACAGCTGTTCCAGTGGGTCCACTCCCCAACCTTCTCTGAGCCTTTGGATTCCTTGTGACCTGGCCATTTAGCCCATGGTGTGCAAAAAAGTGCCGCTCAGAGGTAAAACAATCCAACTATACAAGAGATACGCCAGTTACATACACATTTCCAGAGGGTTTGTGAAGCATAAAAGGTTGAGAACCACTGTTATACGTTTTATTTTATTCCATTGTTATACTATAACTATAGTTTTATCTATCTATACAAGGGGTACGCCATTACATACACATTTCAAGGGGGTACGTGAAGCATAAAAGGTTGAGAACCACTGCTCTTGGGTAAAAGGAAACAGAGGAAAGTTTTGTGTGGGAAGAAACAGATACACAAGGATTGAGGGATAAACATGGTAAGGAAATTAAAGGTGGGGATTCTGTGATGGCTATGTGGGCTGAGCATTTCAGAGATGTTCTAAACAATGTAATTAGTTCTACTCCCATTGTTTGTAATGAAGATAGATGCATTATTGCCAATAAAACATTACTGAGAATCAAACTTCGAAGTTCTGTGACTTCTAAATATGTATTTAATGGAAAAAAAAGGAACTGATATTATTAAAGATCATAATCAAATCTACTTAAATCTCGATTTTAAACAATATTCGTTCAGTATTTAAAGAGGCATGGAAGCTGGAATATTTAACAATAAATTTTCATAAATATCATTAATGATTGTCTAATATTGAAATAATCATTACGCAAACTTTTAAAACGTATATTTTACTAAATGGGTTGAAAGAATACTTGTTATGCAAGTTTTAATTCATTTCTGAGATAAATTTTTCTGACGCATGTTTAACCTTTCAAAGTCTAAATTATTATCTCTAGAGTTCATTTGAACAAACCACAGATGCAGAAAGTCAATAAAACCACATCTGACACTGCGATGAATCGACGTGCGATAAATTGGGAGCGATGAATTGACTGTGCACCGTGTGAGAATTGGTAATGCTGACAACTATTGGTTTAGAATTGCACGTGGAGTTAGAGAAGGGTGCATTTTGTCTCCTTTTCTCTTTAGTTTGGTTATTGATTATGTTATGCGAAATTCACTGCTAGGGAAAGATTTTGGGCTTAAAGGATGTAGTGATTTCGGAATTTCTGATTTAGATTATGCTGATTTAGATTGGCCCTGTTGGCTAATGATGCTAATGAGATGAAAACTCTTTCATTCCAGCTATTGATGAGACTTGTAGTAGAGTATGTTTGGTTATAAACAGAGAGAAAACTAAACTGATGAAATTTGGTTAAGCAAGCTGTGATTAAGTCAATCTGAATGGTTGCAGTCTTGAGTAGGTGTCACAGTTTAATTATCTTGGGAGCTACGTAATAGATACTGGTGATATGCGGCATGAGATTAACAGATGAACAGGGATTGCTGCCGGGACTTTTTAAGAATCCATGAAGAGTACGGAGAAATAGGTGTAACACTAGAATTTGGCTGTATAATAGTTTCGTTCTTTCTAAGATTACTTATGACAGCGAAACATGGACTCTTTATAAGCAGGATAACTAGAAATTTGATGCCTTTGATTCTAAATGTTTACGCAGTATCTTGGGCATTAGGCGGTTCGGCTTGAAAATGATGAGGTTAGGAGTCATCAACCTCCTTTGAGCAGCATATTGTGCAAAGAAAGACTGCATTGGCTTGGCCATGTTGCTCATAATCATAGCTGCAGATTGGCAAATAAGATTATGAACAGTGTGCCCAAGGGCTTCAGAAAAAAAGGTCGAGACCTACAATGCGATGGACAGACAGTGTCATCAAACAGGTTCGGTTGTTTTACCTCTGAGCGACACTTTTTTGCACACCATGGGCTAAATGGCCAGGTCACATGGACCCCGAAGGCTCAGAGAAGGTTGGGGGAGGGGACCCACTGGAACAGCTGTTGGGAGACAGATGGTAGCTCCCCGTCAAGGCCATCCAGCGTGTTCTTTAACGTTGGATTGTTTTACCTCTGAGCGGCACTTTTTTGCACACAATGAATGGCAGGTCACAAGGACCCCGAAGGCTCAGAGAAGGTTGGGAGGAGTGGACCCACTGGAACAGCTGTTAGGAGACAGATGGTAGCCTCCTGTCAAGGCCATCCAGCGTGTTCTTTAACGTGCACAGGGTATGGCTCTCCCGCACACGGGGCCACGGCTTAACGTCCCATCCGACGGACAGCAGCCTTTCCAAGCCCATCGGTGTCCCCTACTGCCCGTGGGCAAGGCAGGGAATTTTTGCGGAGATAAATCTCAACGCTGACCCAGCTGGGACTCGAACCTGGGAACTACAGATTACGAGCCTGGGGCGCTACCGACTGAGCCACCCCCGCCCCCATCAAACAGGACCTTGCTAGAATTGGCCAAATGCAGCAGCTGGAGAAGAAAATTACATAGCCTGGTAGGACCTCCATAACCCATGGCTGAATTAGGATTTTGATGTATGGCTGCTATTCTCTACCCCCCTCCCCCCCCCCGAATAGGAGCCACCTTGTTGAGGTGTGTGTGGGGGAGGGGGGACTTGAGGCCTAAATGAAGTTGAAGGCATTGCTGACCAGAGTAGCACCGGTCGAACAAGCTAAGATGGACAGGCCGGATTAAGACCTTCCGTCACGGGAGCCGAAGCAACTTGGATTCTACAGGGTGAATCTGAAAAAATGGGCAAAACTTTACAGGGTGGTAGAACGCAGCTATACGAGCAATATTCGTCATAGAATGTATGGTCGGAACGCAAGCGGTGAGAAGTTAAAAGGTAGTTTTCCACTGTCCCATTTAAAGAATGAACACAAAAAGGAGAGGAGATACTTCAGAAAACATTTTATTAACAGGAATGTAATTGAGGTACATGCTCAAATAAATTGCTCAAAAGAGCTGCCGCCAGCTGTAATGCAGGCTTCACACCTGCGGGATAGGGACCGACGCACATTTGCGAAGACACCAGGCATTTCCCGAATATCGCCGGCAACAACGGCGATCCTGGCGACTAGATCCATATCGGTTTCAATGGGGCACTCGTAGATTAGGCTTTTCATATGGCTCCACAGGAAAATGTCCAAACACGAGAGATCCGGCGATCTTGGTGGCCAAGCTATGGGACCACCTCGACCAATTCATCACCATGGGAACGTTGCATGTAAAGTGTTCCGCACATCTAAGCTGAAGTGTGCAGGCGCACCGTCGTGCTGGAACCACATTCTCGACCTGCTGGGGGTTGGAATCGGACGCAGCAGCTCCTGCAACACCTCTCGTAGGAATGTGTTATACGATTTGCCGTCCAGACAGTGTGGCAGGAGGTATGGGCCAACCAAATGGTCATGGAGGGTCCCTGCCCAAACATTTACGGAGAACCGCTGCTGGAACGAATGAGGACGTGTGGCATGTGGGTTCACAGATGCCCACGTGTGTGAATGGTGGGTATTCAAAACGCCCTCACAGGTGAAAGTGCACTCGTCCGTAAACAGAACATGTGCACCAAAATCCGGCTGCGCTGCATTCTGCTGGAGGTACCAACGTGCGAAATCGACACGTGGCTGATAGTCCGCCGGTGACAAAGCTTGTACCTTCTGCGTACGATAGGGGTGTATTCCTTCCTCCTGTAGCACACGGCAAACCGACATTTGGGACACGTGTACTGCACAGGAAACCGCTCGCATGCTACATCCCGGTCGCTCTTCCACCCTACGCAGAATGCCCTCTGCAAGTTGCGGCGTCCTGACACTCCTTTCATGCCCTGCATCTTGCTTGGCCGCGGCGAAGGATCCCATTTCACACATCTGCCGATGCAAACGCTCGAAGGTTTTCCGATCTGGAGTGCATCTCATCGGAAACCGGTCGCGGTAACGTCTCTGTGCCTCACTTGCATTCCCGTCCGCCGCACCGTACACAAAGTGCATATCCGCCATTTCGTGGTTAGTATAACCAGCCATCCTCTCGGCAATCCACGGTAGAAATGCCGTTGGGTGCGAGGACCAACCCTTTTATACCATTTCCAACGCCACCTAGCGGCTCGCCGTTTGCGTTCTGCCCATACTTTCTATGACGAATATTGCTCGTATAGCTGCGTTCTACCACCCCGTAAAGTTTTGCCCACTTTTTCAGATTCACCCTGTATATCCTTGTTTGTGGCGATCCGGGACACAGAATAAATTTAGGTTTTGACCGATGGATGAACTTCTATAGTACTGTTCGCCATAGGTAGTCATGGTGCGAGCTGTATCTATATGGTGCTGTCTTGTTCTCGACCGGGGCGGGGGTGGCTCAGTCGGTAGCGCGCCAGGCTCGTAATCTGTAGTTCCGAGGTTCGATTCCTAGCTGGGTCACCGTTGAGATTTAACTCCTCAAAATTCCCCGCCCTGCCCATGGTCAGTAGGGGACACCGATGGGCTTGGAAAGGACGCCGTCCGTCGGATGGGACGTTAAGCCGTGGCCTCGTGTGCGGGAGAGCCATACCCTGTGCACGTTAAAGAACACGCTGGATGGCCTTGACGGGAGGCTACCATCTGTCTCTCAACAGCTATTCCAGTGCGTCCCCTCCCCCAAACTTCTCTGAGCCTTCGGGGTCCATGTGACCTGGCCATTTAGCCCATGGTGTGCAAATAAGTGCCGCTCAGAGGTAAAACAACCCAAGTTCCAGAATTGGCGTAGACGTCTGCAACAGATGGTGCGATTCCCGATGACGTCTTTAGCCATCAAGATCACTTCAGTGCAATTCTCCACACGCCCACGTGTTTGGTACGCAACTGCAGTCATTTACATAACCCAACTGTCGGCACATACCCACTTATTTGCATTGCGCTCCCACAAATACTTCCCTGTGTGGCATTTTCTATATCGTACAATGTATATATTTTTGTCACTAAAAAAAAATTCCCCGCCCTGCCCACGGTCAGTTGGGGACACCGATGGGCTTGGAAAGGCCGCCGTCCGTCGGATGGAACGTTAAGCTGTGGCCCCGTGTGCGGGAGAGTCGTACACTGTGCATGTTAAAGAACACGCTGGATGGCCTTGACGGGAGGCTACCATCTATCTCCCAACAGCTGTTCCAGTGGGTCCCCTCCCCCAACTTTCTCTGAGTCTTCGGGGTCCTTGTGACCTGGTCATTTAGCCCATGGTGTGCAAAAAAGTGTTTGCTCAGAGGTAAAACAACCCAACCCTTTGTCACTAAAAATATCTATCTTCAGAAACTCTCATATGATGAAGCCTCGTGAACATCGACCACATTCTTCCCCCCCCCCCCCCCTCCTGGAGCCAATAGAAAGTAGCCCATGACATTGGGGACATCACAGGCTTTGAGATAAAACTCGTTAAGGCCCACCCCTGCGAAAAACGGACGCTTTTTGGGGGAGAGGTGTGGGGGGAATATTCGAAATAATCTATGACGGTTCTCACATCAGCTTTCATTTGGCACCTAGCTCGCAACCGAGGCCGTTGCGTTCCGAAGAGAGATAGCGGAGCAATCATTTTCATATTTCCCCTTCCCCTTTTTAGCGGGTTAAATTTTTATACCCTAAGCTTCTCCTCGTGTAACAAGTTTTCATTTGAAGCATAATTTGGGACGGGGGTGGCTCGGTCGGTAGCGCGCCAGGCTCGTAATCTGTAGTTCCCAGGTTCGAGTCCCAGCTGGGTCAGCGCTGAGATTTATCTCCGCAAAATTCCCTGCCCTGCCCACGGACAGTAGGGGAGAACCGATGGACTTGGAAAGGCCGCCGTCCGTCGGATGGGATGTTAAACCGTGACCCCGTGTGCGGGAGAGCCATACCCTGTGCACGTTAAAGAACACACTGGATGGCCTTGATGGGAGGCTACCATCTGTCTCCTAGCAGCTGTTCCAGTGGGTCCCCTCTCCCAACCTTCTCTGAGCCTTCGGGGTCCATTTGACCTGACCATTTAGCCCATTGTGTGCAAAAAAGTGCCGCTCAGAGGTAAAACAACCCAACAACTCAACCCTCCCCCAACCTTCTCTGAGCCTTCGGGGACCATGTGACCTCGCCATTTAGCCCATGGTGTGCTAAAAAGTGCCGCTCAGAGGTAAAACAACCCAACAACTCAACCCTCCCCCAACCTTCTCTGAGCCTTCGGGGTCCATGTGACCTGGCCCATAGTGTGCAAAAATGTGCCGCTCAGAGATAAAACAACTCAACCTACCATTGTCACTCTTGGAAGAGAGAATTAGCAATACACAATACAGAGTAATTTTTTTTTGTTGTGTTTAACGTAGCCCATGATGTTGGCGACATCACAAGCTTTATTTTGAGATATAATTCATTGAGCCTTTGCGAGACTCGGCTATTTATCTGAAGAAAAATAAGTAGGTTAAAATTACGGTTAGTAAAGATAAAAGCCGAGGCTTGTAATGCCCCTGATCATGTGAATTGTAATTTTTAAATGATTTATGATACGGACCTTGGTGAAAGCAAAGAGGGGAAGGGCCTCCATTCCAGCTGATTTAATAATCGGGTCGAGCTGAGGCCCTGCCTCCAAATGCGGTCAACCAACAGTTGTCGCTTGCCGAAACAGGATGTTTGAGGAATCATTCTCTCGGGATTTAATGGCTCGTACTATGTACCGAAGTCAACGGCTAACTGACGCTGTGTGGTTTAGAGCATGCACATTCGTGTTCTGCTACAAACGCACAGGTTTGTAGCAGAACATGAATTGTTTAGAATGGGGTCAGCTGAAAAGAACCCTTGAGATTCATTCACTTAAATACTTTCATCTTCATTATAATAAACACACACCAAAAAACTAAGAATAATACACTGAATGGGCAAATTATATTTACAAGTCACGCGAGGCATTGAAACTGGTAATGCCTATAAATAGAGCAGGTCTCTATGCATTGAAGGGGCGGGGGTGGCTCAGTCAGTAGCTCGCCAGGCTCGTAATCTGTAGTTCCCAGGTTGGAGTCTCAGCTGGGTCAGCGTTGAGATTTATCTCCGCAAAATTACCCGCCCTGCCGATGGTCAGTAGGGGAAACCGATGGGCTTGGAAAGGCCGCCGTCCGTCGGATGGGACGTTAAGCCGTGGCCCGTGTGCGGTAGAGACATACCCTGTGCACGTTAAAGAACACGCTGAATGGCCTTGACGAGAGGCTATCATCTGTCCCCCAACAGCTGTTCCAGTGGGTCCCCTCTCCCAACCTTCTCTGAGCCTTCGGGGTCCTTGTGACCTGGCCATTCTGCCCATGGTGTGCAAAAAAGTGTCGCTCAGAGGTAAAACAACCCAACGTTATAGAACACGCTGGATGGACTTGACGGGAGGCTACCATCTGTCTCCCAACAGCTGTTCCAGTGGGTCCCCTCCCCCAACCTTCTGGGTCCATGTGACCTGGCTATTTCGCCCATGGTGTGCAAAAAAAGTGCCGCTTAGAGGTAAAACAACCCAACGTTAAAGAACACGCTGGATGGACTTGACGGGAGGCTACCATCTGTCTCCCAACAGCTGTTCCAGTGGGTCCCCTCCCCAACCTTCTCTGAGCCTTCTGGGTTTTTTAGCCCATGGTGTGCAAAAAAGTGCCGCTCAGAGGTAAAACAACCCAACGTTAAAGAACACGCTGGATGGCCTTGACGGGACGCTACCATCTGTCTCCCAACAGCTGTTCCAGTGGGTCCCCTCTCCCAACCTTCTCTGAGCCTTCGGGGTCCTTGTGACCTGGCCATTCTGCCCATGGTGTGCAAAAAAGTGCCGCTCAGAGGTAAAACAACCCAACGTTATAGAACACGCTGGATGGACCTGACGGGAGGCTACCATCTGTCTCCCAACAGCTGTTCCAGTGTGTCCCCTCCCCCAACCTTCTCTGAGCCTTCGGGGTCCATGTGACCTGGCCGTTTCGCCCATGGTGTGCAAAAAAAGTGCCGCTCAGAGGTAAAACAACCCAACGTTAAAGAACACGCTGGATGGACTTGACGGGAGGCTACCATCTGTCTCCCAACAGCTGTTCCAGTGGGTCCCCTCCTAAACCTTCTCTGAGCTTCTCTGAGCCTTCTGGGTTTTTTAGTCTTCCAACCTTCTGGGTTTTTTAGTCTTCTCTGAGTTCCAGTGGGTCCCCTCCTAAACCTTCTCTGGTTGGGGTAAATGAATAGAAATTTAACAAAATTTCTATTCATTTATCCCATAGCTCATTTAGCGCTTTCAATTTGCTTTGCTCAAGTCTTCTTAGTGGCCATCAAATGACTTGTCTTCTTCGTAGTCATCAAATCTGATAAGGAATCTCAAGATTGTTCAAGGGTTGATATTGTGTAGCCCTGAAAACCACATCTTTGTGATCATCCTATACTCAGTCGATTTGTTCTACGTTGGGTTGTTTTACCTCTGAGCGGCACTTTTTTGTAGGTCACAAGGACCCCGAAGGCTCAGAGAAGGTTGGGGGAGGGGACCCACTGGAACAGCTGTTGGGATACAGATGATAGCCTCCCGTCAAGGCCATCCAACGTGTTCTTTAACGTGCACAGGGTATGGCTCTCCCGCACACGGGGCCACAGCTTAACGTCCCATCCGACGGACGGCGGCCTTTCCAAGCCCACCGGTGTTCCCTACTGACCGTGGGCGGGGTATTTTGCAGAGATAAATCTCAACGCTGACCCAGCTGGGACTCGAACCTGGGAACTACAGATTACGAGTCTGACGCGCTACCGACTGAGCCACTCCTTTTTGTTCTACGTGTTACATCAGTTTACAACAATAAGCAAATTAAGCATACAACTTTATAGCATCCAAATACTTCCACTGGTTAGAGCCCCTCACGGATACGGATAAAGATTAATATTAACAAAGTGGATAAACAATGGATTGAAAATTGATATTAATATGAATAAAACCTATAGGAACATGGACAAATGCTACTGCACTTTTGGTGGCTGACAGGAGTGAAAATTAAATGATACATTAAAAAGCTTATGTGAGGAAATCTTTTTGCCGAGAAAGCTAAGTACAAAAAATTTCTCGAGTGTTGTGTATAAAACTGCAATTAAATCAGTTTTTCCTTCATGGAAATAAAGAAATATGCAGAGTGAAATGTAGAAAAGGTATTGGTTAATAAAAAGGAGTTATTTCCTATAATTGGAGATAACGGCATTTAAAAGAGCAAATTTTACTGATAAATATTTACCATGGAAGGATGCACTTTCGCAAATTCTTACCTAACGCATCAGGATATTCTTTCACTAATATTTTATCTTAATTATCGTAATTATTTCATCACTAATAAACCATTACACTGATTTCTTCTACCCGCAAACATATATCAGATCTCATGCATTTGCTAAACCTCCCAATTATTAAGCGTTGTTTGGGTTGTTTTACCTCTGAGCGGCACTTTTTTGCACACCATGGGCTAAATGGCCAGGTCACATGGACCCCGAAGGCTCAGAGAAGGTTGGGGGAGGGGACCCACTGGAACAGCTGTTGGAAGACAGATGGTAGCCTCCCGTCAAGGCCATCCAGCGTGTTCTTTAACGTTGGGTTGTTTTACCTCTGAGCGGCACTTTTTTGCACACCATGGGCTAAATGGCCAGGTCACATGGACCCCGAAGGCTCAGAGAAGGTTGGGAGAGGGGACCCACTGGAACAGCTGTTGGGAGACAGATGGTAGCCTCCCGTCAAAGACATCCAGCGTGTTCTTTAACGTTGGGTTGTTTTACCTCTGAGCGGCACATTTTTGCACACCATGGGCTAAATGGCCAGGTCACATGGACCCCGAAGGCTCAGAGAAGGTTGGGGGAGGGGACCCACTGGAACAGCTGTTGGAAGACAGATGGTAGCCTCCCGTCAAGGCCATCCAGCGTGTTCTTTAACGTTGGGTTGTTTTACCTCTGAGCGGCACTTTTTTGCACACCATGGGCTAAATGGCCATGGGCTAAAAAACCCAGAAGGCTCAGAGAAGGTTGGGGGAGTCTATGAGCTATGGGATAAATGAATAGAAATTTTGTTAAATCTTTACAATCCTAATGCGTTTGTCACTGTAGCGCTTTCACAAAAAGTGCCCGTTTTGACAATAAACCTAGTTATGAGTGGAATATTCAGACCTACCGTTAGTGTCCCTGAAAGAAATCTAGGATTCAGAATAGACCTAATGCCATGTGACAACTTTTTAATGCTCCAAGACTGAAAAGAGGTATTACTATTATGCGAACCATACGAAAAATCACGATATCAATTCCCGTACTACAAACTAAACATCTACTTGTCTTCACAAGGGACACAACCCTCGTTTCATATATACCTAAAAAAAAATAGATGTGTAATTCTATAAAGTAGCAGGGGTGGCTCAGTCGGTAGCGCGCCAGGCTCGTAATCTGTAGTTTCCAGGTTCGAGTCCCAGCTGGGTCAGCGTTGAGATTTATCTCCACAAAATTCCCCGCCCTGCCCACGGTCAGTAGGGGACACCGATGGGCTTGGAAAGGCCGCCGTCCGTCGGATGGGACGTTAAGCCGTGGCCCCGTGTGCGGGAGAGCCATACCCTGTGCACGTTAAAGAACACGCTGGATGGCCTTGACGGGAGGCTACCATCTGTCTCCCAACAGCTGTTCCAGTGGGTCCCTTCCCCCAACCTTTTCTGAGCCTTTGGGGTCCATGTGACCTGGCCATTTAGTCCATGGTGTGCAAAAAAGTGCCGCTCAGAGGTAAAACAACCCAACCTATAAAGTAGCTTTTACTTAAAAATGTTTTGGATTATAATGAAAGGAACTATGAACACAAGATAAAATTAAAAGAAATCAATTCTTATCAGTCCCAGCTGTTGCCAGCGTTGAGATTTAGACTACCGTCTACCTCCCAACAGTTGTCCAGTGGGTCCCCTCCCCCCAACGTTCTCGGAGCCTTCAGGATCCTTGAGACCTGGCCATTTAGCCCAGGGTGTGCAAAAAAAGTGCCGCTCAGAGGTAAAGCAATCCATTCTTTTCTAGTATCTCATTCATAACTAGCTTAGAGATTATCTAGTGAAGAGAAAAAAATCATCTCAGAACAAAGAGTGGAGTATTGAGATGAAGTACCTCGAAGAGTTGGGTTGGGTTGTTTTACCTCTGAGCGGCACTTTTTTTGCACACCATGGGCTAAATGGCCAGGTCACATGGACCCCGAAGGCTCAGAGAAGGTTGGGGGAGGGGACCCACTGTAACAGCTGTTGGGAGACAGATGGTAGCCTCCCGTCAAGGCCATCCAGCGTGTTCTTTAACGTGCACAGGGTATTGCTCTCCCACACACGGGGCCACGGCTTAACGTCCCATCCGACGGACGGCGGCCTTTCCAAGCCCATCGGTGTCCCCTACTGACCGTGGGCAGGGCAGGGAATTTTGCGGAAATAAATCTCAACGCTGACCCAGCTGGGACTCGAACCTGAGAACTACAGATTACAAGCCTGGCGCGCTACCACCTCGAAGAGTGATATCTTCCACAAACGTTCTCTTAGATGCAATTAATGGGAGAAAATGATTTGCAAAACCTGTTTCATTCGTAAAACAAACCGTAAATCTCAAAATAATCTACCCATGAAACATTTCGATAAGTGTTTTTAAACCCAAACATCTCACGTGTAGAAAACTGATAATGCAGTAAGGGTTAAATAATTGCCAACTCACTATGTTAAAAAGTGTTACTGTTAGATACAAATAATATTTATTTGCATACACATTTTTGCACAGATGATTCTATTCTTTCAATACTACCACATGGTTCTTACAGCACTGTTATGGCATTATGCGCAATACTTAATACAGTTAAAGGCAAAATAATTTTGCATTCTACAAACAATTAGCTATATTATGCAGATTTGCTGAAAATATTACGACAGAAAATAATGCATCTGATTAAAATAAAATTTTATTACTGGTGCAGCACATTAAATGTTCAGCTACTACACTGAGATAATTTTATATCTCGACACAAGTTTAAATGATATAATTATCTATGGACCAAATAATAAACGATCGAATTTACAATTTCACATATTATGTTGCAAGGATAACTAATTTTTCGCAGCAGATAGATGAGTAACAACTAATTCAAGAATTTCATTTTAAAAAGGGGTTACCTCAGTAGCAAAGTTGCATAATATTTAAAACATATACTCTGAATAACTTATAAAAACAGAAAAATGTGTACAGACACTAATCATAAACTATTTTAACCAGACATAACACTTGTAAACAGGGAACCATACTATATATCCCTAGTACATTCATATATATATAAAATACCACAGAAACAGTGATGTATGAAATGTACATAAGTGCACAGTAAGATACAATGGATATTTACACACATTGATCTAAGATCAAAATGCAAGAACAAGGCAACCAGCCTTTTTAGTTGGGTGAGCTTATGCTGGCAAATTAGAATGTGGAATATGGACATAGAGGAAGCCACAACTCGACACCGAAAGTTCATTACTTTGGCTCCCAACTGCACCGCCATCAAGATTTTCACAACTGCTGGCCAAATATGGGATATTATACTATGGTCTTACTGCAGGAGACACACATATGTACATGTTTGAAAAAAGGCAAAATGGTTTTTAAAGAACACTGCCAGTTGCTTTAGACAGCTATTTGGTGGGTCTCCTTCCCCAACAAAGAATTAGTCTCTGCTATATGGCCATTAAACCCATTTAAAAAAAAATACTGCTTCGAAATACAACAATGCAACCCAAAACAAAATAAACACACTGAACAAAATTACTGCAGTTTGCATTACATTCCTGAAAACCAACTCAAATTTTTTGTTTATAAGAAATACATAAGAAATGACTAAAAACCTGAGATATATTCTGGCACTCTTAATAATTCATATATAATCTAAATACAAATAATACTAAATACTGAAGAAAAGTACATGTAATAAAATTACAAATATATATGCAGTCAAAAAGATAAAACTGTGCCATTTATTCATGGTATTTTATCACTGTGCAATTGATTCAACTAGAGCAGGGTGGGCAAATAGAAGCCCGCTAAGAGTTTTTTGTGGCCCGCCAAGACAGTCAGAAAAATCCACCTTGAACCGAGATTTCCTTCCCGTGCGCGACCGAAGATTCATCTCGTATTTTCCACTAGGACGGCCACGTCAATATGCATGCGCAGTGTAGATACGAAAACGATTGCCCACCCCTGAACTAGAGGATTATATACCCAATGTGTAAGTGAAGCAGTACACAGCAAGGGTTGGAAACTTGCATGCATGTGGCTTTATTATTCGCAATATTAATGAGACATTTTACTATGATTTACAATCAGCTCCCAAAATAAATGGCTGCACACTTTATTCCCAAACCTCTAAAATCAATCTCTCAAGAGTATTCAGATGCTGTAAGAGAGAATCTTTGTGGCTTTCACAAAAAATTCGAGGGCAACCTAAGTGGTTTATATCAGTTTTGAAAACTGTGATTGGCTGGAGCTCCTGTCCTATTTATATTATGTGAGGGTAAGCCATCCTGTGGCTGAGTAGTTAGCATGCTTTGCTACTAACCAAAGGGATATGGGTTCCGAGCCTCTGGTCCCTTCGATTCTACTATGGTGGATAAACTGACAGGCCTCTGGGGCAATCAGCTGGTTGATGGGTTTTTTTATTATTCATGTATATATGTTGTGGTTTCGAAGTATTTTGAAGGTTAAAAAAAATAACTGAAAGGTTGCCAACCCACATCATAAAAAAGTTATTTTAAGAAATTAATGATATTAACCTTTCATTAGTTATACAGTGTTCCTACACTATTTTTCTATCCTTGAACCTATGCAGTATTTATAGGCATGAATCCCTTGGTATGGTATTTACTTGACAGCCACACATTCAAATTATTCTCAGTCATAATGCATAACAGACTGACACGTATTTAGGCATATTGTTGGAACAGCAGTACAGGGAAGTTTGATATCATACCTCAGCTCCTCTAGAGTTGCAGACTTCCTGGCATTCACAATTTTCTTTAGAGTACTCCTAAGTAGAAATCTAGTGGTATTAAGGTTGGGTTGTTTTACCTCTGAGCGACACTTTTTTGCACACTATGGGCTAAATGGCCAGGTCACATGGACCCCGAAGGCTCAGAGAAGGTTGGGGGAGGGGACCCACTGGAACAGCTGTTGGGAGACAGATGGTAGCCTCCCGTCAAGGCCATCCAGCGTGTTCTTTAACGTGCACAGGGTATGGCTCTCCCGCACACGGGGCCACGGCTTAACGTCCCATCCGACGGACGGCGGCCTTTCCAAGCCCATCGGTGTCCCCTACTGACCGTGGGCAGGGTGGTATTAAGGAATCAGAGTGAATACTCCATGTCCTATATATTTTTGCTTCCACCAGCAACAAGTCTAAAAGTATTTAGGCCTGTCATGGATAATTGCAATTGATGTGTGCATTTTAAACATTTGTGACCCTAATATCAAAATGCCCCAACTAGGGTGTTTGTATATTTTACACATTCAGAGATAGGAAAATAAAGTGTGTACATTTTAAGGATACTCTGCATAACCAAAATTAAGATTTATTTCACTTTGCTGCAAATTATCACTCATATAGAAAGCTTTAAATATACCAGGTTGAGGATTCCTGTTGAAAGCCATGCAAGCTGTTCAAAATATTAGTACTACTTACTTATTTTAATTACCCTGGTAGCTCAGTAATACTTTAAGAATTATGCCACACTTAGATGAAAAACGGATTTACCACTCTCTCTTCACTTTTGTGGTTTAGATTACCTGTTAAAAAATTTAATGTATAAACTGTGAAGTCAAATAGTGCAGAACTGTATAGACATTATACTATTTACTTTTTTAACATAATTTGAACACAACTTTTTTGCCACTTGGGGGGAAATTTTTCACTTAGTGTGTCATCAGCCTTACTAAACAGTTAAACTAGCTTGTGGGTTCTGAAATGTCTCCGCAAAATTCTCCGCCCTGCCCACGGTCAGTAGGGGACACCGATGGGCTTGGAAAGGCCGCCGTCCGTCGGATCGGACGTTAAGCCGTGGCCCCGTGTGCGGGAGAGCCATACCCTGTGCACATTAAAGAACATGCTGGATGGCCTTGACGGGAGGCTACCATCTGTCTCCCAACAGCTGTTCCAGTAGGTCCCGTCCCCCAACCTTCTCTGAGCCTTCGGGGTCCATGTGACCTGGCCATTTAGCCCATGGTGTGCAAAAAAGTGCCGCTCAGAGGTAAAACAACCCGGGTTCTAAAATGATTTCCTTAGAACTGCATCATTCAGCACAATTTTTACAGAAGACTTAATTTTTGCTTCATTACATACTATTGCTTCTTGTCCTGGAATGCTATCCATTATTAACTGTTCCAGTGTCCATCCAGAGGCCATGCTATTTTCTCCCTATGCTCAGCCAAAAAAAATTTCAATTTAGAACTTTTTTGCCAAGTACTTAATGAAAAGAGTTATGGCATGTTACATGCCAAATTCATCAGCATTTAATTCTTGATTTTCTGAAAATAAAATATTTAGCAAAAAATAGATGACGTTTTATCTTAATAGGACTTTTTTAGAGTCATGTAGTAAAAAATGCATTCTGGCAACATAAAAAAAATTAATAGATAGAAATGATTATAATGCACATGAATAGAAAGTATTTCTGAATAACAAAACAAAATAATTTTTCTTGTTTAAAATAAACATTTCTTCCATTTTGAAATTTTTTTCTCTGTACCATTACTTTGAGAAAAGTCCAGGCTTGTTGCAGATTCCAATAAACAAGTCAACTTTAGGATTTTTTAAATAAATAACTAATCAACAGAAATAGGTGTGTTATATACCAAATTAAAGAGAATTTAATTCAGAATTTTATTAAAGTAAAAATTTTGAACATTGTAGAAAGATTAATTTTAATGACGTTTTACAGTGGTATACCAAAAAAAGGTACAAATTACATAACTTCCAAAATCCTCCATTTTTAAAAATAGCAGTATTTTGTTAATTATCAGGAGATTTTTGAAACTTTAAGGAAAAAATTTGTTAATAATAGTTCAAATGAAACTTCTGAGCTTAAATTAGCAGATTGCTAACATTATTCTATGTTGAAGAAGCAAACAGATTGGCAATACCTTATCTCTCTTCTAAGAAATGGCAATCACATGGCTTTAGCAAATTATTTGTGTCATAGTTTAATGAAATATTTATCAAATGAAAAAAGAAAATATTTATCAAGCCTAAATTTTATATATTTATAAAAAAATTAAAATGTTAATTTCTATTTAAAATTTTTTGTTGTTGTTGTTGTTGTTGCGCTAAAAATGTATATATACGTCCTTGGCCTCTCATTTCGAATTCTGCAAACTATACAGATGTCCTGCACACTGAAAGGGTTAAAAATATGCAATCCCTAAATTTTGCCTAAAATTAGTGTGTCTTTATCATCTTTTTATGCCATCATATGAAATACGAACAATATTAATAGTGGAAAATTTGTCATGTATGGTCTGTACATATCAGCAAATATTATTAAATCTCACTTAGCACAGACAAAAAGACAATAATTCATTCTTATATATAATTTTAAAAGATAATTTTCATACAAAAATCTGGGACCTCTGGTGAGTTCACTAATGAGGGCAAGGTTAAGAAAAACTTATGATGGTCTTTGTGAGAAAACTATAAAAAAAAGTATCCATTAATGAAATTTTTTTCTGAAAATTGGGAAAAGGCCACCATTAGTCTTTCATCAGTGAAACACATACATCCAATTTATTTAGTAGCATGGTTTAAAACCACTGGGTTATTTCATATGCCTTTCCCAATAGTATTCTTTTTCTGTACACTCTAGGTAAGTAGTTCTAGTGGGAGTATTTTCTTGAGAGAAATAGATTAAATAGAATATTGAATATTTCTTAAATTAACACAGTTATGCACATTTTCTTTCAACAAAAAGTCTTGGAAATTTATGGACACTATAACAAAATACTTGTAAATTTGTATACATGATAAGCATCATTGAAACTAATTTTATATAGGCAAAATTTTTTGAATTCCATGAAGGCCTTAAGTCTTGAAACTCTATTTCAAAACAATAAGATAATCTGCAGTTGTTGATATTTTGAGGCACAACTAAAGCAAAAGCTACTAGATATATAGAGAAAAGTACAGCAGCTGTCACAAAGCATAGCTTCAGACTTCTAGATGCAAATAAATCAATAAAAGACTTTTTCATCCATTATTTACCATTAATTTATGCTGAATTATGGGCAGCTGACAATTAACCAACATTACCAGTAAAAATAGTGAAAGTGAAAAAAAATTATCACAAATCAAAGAAAATTGCATAATACACATTAGTGGTACATTTTAATTTTTAAATAATCTTTTAGCAGTATGTGCTTTAAATGTATATAATTGAGAATATAAAGTTACAATAAATAATTTGTAAACAAAAGCATAGCACACAACATTCTCCTGAATGAATATGCTTCTCTTAAGCATGTATGGTAATTTGCATTGTTACACAATCAAGTTTACTGACTACAGCACTAATAAACATTTTAAAAATCACAATATAAATCTAATAATGCTACAGAATCATGAGGCATTATAATCATTATTTTAAAGATGATTCAAAATAAATATTAACTAAAATTCAAAGGTATAACACAGTGTGCTGAATTAAATAAAGATTAAAATAACTATAAACATTGTAGGTGCTGGACTAGTCATGTAGTATTACATAAAAACATCCACTGATATCGAAAATGCCGCTCTCCAACTTATCACTTAGAGCGTGCTCTATTTGACCCCCCCCCGAATCTTCCAAGAATCCCCTCACACTGTCAAATTGGGATACAAATTTATAGAGCTTACATAACTTACCCATTCTCCCCAGTTATACTTGTTCCACATGATATCATTGCACCCTGATACTGGATGCTGCAATGAGGCAGAGGTTGTCATATCCACTGCATCCACATACTTTAACATATATGATGCACTGAGGCTAACCACATCCTCCAATTATTTACAAATTAATCACAGCACATGCCTCCAAACTGAGGGAGTCCAAATGGGTTTGCCTCTTTTGGTCCTCCACCACATTGAGGACACCATCCTTGGAGGACATGACCCTCAACCACTGCTATGGGCATGGTACATTGTTGATATATTTCTTGTCGCCCACCCACTCTTATATAAAAAGTCAGCATTTAATGCACTATTCTTAAGAGCCATGATTACTGTTCAACAGAAGAACTTCTGAAAATGGAAATAAAATACATTAAGACACAGGGAGATGAGCAGGATATTCAGATAAGTTTATGGAAGCAATTTATCATAATATTCAGGGGCAATTTCAAAACTCTGAACTAGCCTCACTTACCTAACCCAAAATTAAATACACTAGAGCATTTCCGTATATACCTCAGTTATTGAACACCCAAAGCAACACCATGAAGCAATATAAGTTTAAAATATCTGTATCAGTCGGGAACACTGATGTAGTGAGGGAAGATCACAATCTAAGAAAACTGGCAGGTGGAATTTATATACCATTAAATGATCCAAACAAAGTACTGCATGAAAAAAATATATATATATATTGGCAAAACTTTCCAAAACTTCAAAATTTACCTGGAGGAACATCAGCAGGACTTCCAAAAACAAATTACAATTCATAGCCCTCACACAAACTGCTATCACTTGGGAAACTACTCTCACAGTTTGACATAGCCAAAATACTAAGCTCACCACTTATTACACACCAGTTGAAAATAATGGAAGACTACCTAATTACATTAATATAAATTTCATATGCAACATGGATATAATACTGTCTCCTTCAGCTTGAAAACTATTACTGGAAAGGATGAATATACTTTTCATTTAACTACATAACAACCCTTGACACAAGGGTCAAACCCTGGACCCTCCCGATACTTAGGCCAAGGCTCGCACCCTGACACTGCCACTGGAAACCAAAAAACAACAAATAAGGGGGATTGAGGGGGGACTTTGAACAATAGGGATAATGTACTGCCAAACGAAGCATACCACCCTGGACAATACAGTAATGAAAAATAACTTTTGAAATATATAGCCTTTCTTATATTTATTAAAATTCACTTGATTTTCTTTATTTGTAAAATCTGGGAATTTACCATATCCAAATATTCTAACAAATAATATGGAAACTGATTTTCTCTTTTTTAAAACAACACACAAACCTGCCCAGTGCATCTCGTGTGCATTTCTGAATCATCCCCCTATTCATGGCATCTCAGGGGCACACCTGATCCACATCTTAACCTTGGTGACCTCATGTAGTCCACATGTACATCCACTGATTGAGCCCATTGCATTTCCAACACATCCCGCTGACAGGACAGTGCTTGCCTGATGACATGCCGAAGCAGACCGCACAAAATGCATAGCAATGCCGGTTGCAAATACCTCATATAACTGCACCAATATAAGACTATCAATTACTCCATTAGTTTTTAATGAGCCGATTGTTTTTACCCGATACCACTTGACTAGTCCATCACCTAGTGTTTATAGTTATTTTAATCTTTATTTAAACATTAACTGTAAAATATATAATATTTAGTAACTTTTTAATTAAATAACATTTATTTTTTAATATCATAAATGGATATTTTGAATGGACAACATTAAAAACTCAAACACTTGATGACTGGTGAGTCGAATAATTCTTTTTTAAAAAAAAAACATCTGTTTTCCTGAACACTGTTTACTTGTGAATAGTTTGTAGCTAACACTATTTGAGTAATGTTATTTGTATTAAAAGAATTCTCCATGGAATAGAAATTATCTGTTTAATGGAACAAAGCAAAAATCATTCTTGAATTTTTAATGCTGCCCATGATTTATGAGGCTGAATCACAGTTTTATAAACTAAACTTCATCAAAGTAAATGAAAAGGGTAAATGATGTTTTAAGATTTTAAACTTCAATTTATAGGTTAAAAAAGTTAGCATAAAAGCAAACCATTACAAATTACGTTTTTTGAAGACTCAAATGGGAAAGACTTGACAACAAGTCTTTGACATCAATATCCACCTGAAATGAAATATATGCAAAAAATTAAATGGTGACTAATGCTTCAATTGCTTTTAACATTACATATACTCTTTCACAATATTACACTTTATTAGTGAAGCTAATTAATAACTTAGATAATTTACTTTATAATTTCTGTAACATTTCTTTTAATTTTCATCATACAGGAATTGGATTTATTATATGCAGAAACATGTTTAGCACTAAAATATATTATTCTAGCAATTTCATGTAACATATTTACACTTTCAGTGAAGTTCATAAATATTTAAAATCACTAGAGATACTACAAAATGTTTTTAAAATTACTTGAGCTACCAAATATTTATGTGTTTTATGCATTATGGCTTTGCAATGGCTTCAGAATATCAGTAATTTTAAAAATAAAAAAAATACCCCCTCAAGCAGCTGCTTGCCACAGAGATCTGACAAGAGCCTGCCAGTTTATATGCCATAGTAGAAGGTCCGAGAGGATGGCAGAACCTCAGCAGAAAAACAACACACACAACCATGCCTTACCCGGGGCTCGAACCCAGGTCCCTTAGATCAGTAGCCAAGCGTGCTAACCACTCGGCCATGGGACACATCTGCTATTTTCTAAAAAAACTTTTTTCTCTCGTTTTCAAAGAAAACAAGATAATAGTTTTGCTTTGTCGTCTGTCTGTAGACATTGAACTTTTTTGCTTACAGAGATAAATCAAAAATTCTTTTTGTGTTGGATAGGTATTGAAGAAATATTACGATATTCACTTTCTGAATCTCACTAAAGCCACAATTACGCCCTCTAGTGGTAGAAAATTTTAAAAATTTCAAATGAATATTACAAATGATATATTTATAATAGAAATTTGGTGGTGGAATGTGGTCATGATGTTTTCATTGCCATCAATGAGTTGACCCCTTATACCCAGAGGGTGTAAGAAAACACTTTTTAGTTTTAGCAGATAATTGCTTGTTTTTAGAGATAAATGAAAAATTCTTTCTGGGTTTAGATAGGAATTCATAAAATATTATGATTCACACTTTTTAAATCTTCTGAAAACTATAATTGTGTCCTCTAATGGTGGAAAAATTTGCAAATTCCAAAATTTCAAACGAATGTTGCAAATGACATATTTAATCTAGAAATCTTAAATTTTGGTGGTGGAATGTGAATGCCATGATGTTGGGCAATGGCAACAATGAATTGGCCTCTTAGACACAGGGTGGGTTAGAAAATACAATTTTTTTGTTTTAGCAGATAATTGCTTGTATTTAGAGAAAAATTAAAAAATCCTTTTAGGGTTAAATAAGAATTGATAAAATATTATGATTCGCACTTTTGAACACTATAATTTTGCTCTCTTTAATGGTGAAAAAGTTTGAAAATTCCAAGTGAATATTATAACGATGATAGAAATATGAAATTTTGATGGTATAATGTGAATGTCATGAAGTTTCGATTGGAAACAAATACAAATGATAATTAGAAAACTCTTTCAGTTTGATTGGTACTACTGAAATATTATAATTCCCATTTTTTAAATCCTTAGTAGTTTTAATATATCGTAGATCGTATAATCATATTCGATGTACTGGGTATAGAATAGAAATTTGAAAAATTAGTGGTAATTTTTAAGAGATATTCCACTGACAGCAATAACTTACCAACTTTTCTCAGAAAAGTGTGGGAAATGCAACTTTTTAGATTTAAGAATTAAAAGAGAATACTTTTTTGTTAAATAATTATTAATAAAATACTATTTGCATTTTTCCCATTATCCTTTATCTGCTCAAATTAAAACTTTTAAGGGATGAAACAGTAGGTAAAGGAAAATCTTCATTCTCTCTGAAAATGAGATTCTCATACGCATCAGAGATGATATGCATTCTTCTAGTTTTCAATATCTTCAAATTGTGGGTTGTAATATTTTAAGCACTAAATTTAAATTATTTGTAAGTATGCATAATACCTCTTCTCTGGTCTGATGATGTTGGAGTCTATTTGAAAATGCATTAAGCAGATCTACTTCTGCTGCCTTTCCTGATCTCTGTAGATATACTTGCATCATTTCAACTACCTGGAAAAACATAAAAATACTTTGATGGCAAATTCATTTTGCACCTATTAATTAATTCAGCAACAGAAAAAACTAAATTTTATGTGAGGAAAATTTAAAATTACTATATTTTACATAAATGTTATAAAAACAATCCATAGGAATAACATTTGCACATGGTAAATTTATCTTCATTATGAGATTTGGAGAAAAGTAGAAAAATAATAGTTGTAAAGGCTAAGAAAAAATACTGTAATAATCTACTCCAGTAAAACATTTATTTCTAAAAATAATCTCTTTACATTTCTTAGTTATTTAATCCTCTGACATATATCTGACATATACTTTGCTGAAAGTAGAAGTAGTAGAGTTCTTAAGCAAAATAATTCAGTTTCTAGAAAAAACATCTAGAACAGTGATGCCCGATCAGTAGCTGACAAAAGCCATCTTATGAAATTTTCTCCCAATTATGACTCACAAATTTCACTGGGTTATGGGAGCAAAAGGGGAAACAGTTTTGGGCAAACTAAGTAGCCTGAGAAGGTTGAACACCACTGATCTAGAAGACTAATTAAGGAATAATGCAAATGAGCATCCACACAAATATTGTGGCAAAAAATGTGCACTATTACAGCTTGTCACATATCACAGTTTCATATTCTGTATGATGAAACTACTTTTAATGTTGCTATATAATTACAAAAATGGAATTTAATGATACAGGCCAGTAACTTTGTAGTAACAATGAAAAACAGGAGGAATTAAAAGTAAAAAAAAATAATACACGAAAGCTAAAATATCAAACTTACATGGACAACTTCAGCCTTCAGCTGACTGGAAGAATAAGATTTATTCATTTGCAAAAGCTTTAATTTAGACTGTGCCAAATGAAGTGGAGTTCGACCAGAATTGTCCAGTGCATTAACATCTGTGCCTGAAATTACACCTCACAATGTAATTTTGTAATTAGATAAACATAATGCATGCTAAATTACAAGTTACATATATAAAAAAAGTTATATAATTGGTTATTTTAAAAAGAACTATGAGAAACATGAAATACAAACAAATTCATTGTTTTGTGTTATTTAAAAAGTAAGTCATCATTGTAACTTTAGGTGATTGTAATATTCTAAAGAAAAAAAAAGAAAAAAAATCAAGCACACAGGTCCAATTCATCACTAAAAAAAAGTTACAGATAGGATCAAAAGAATTGGAAAGAGTAATTAAAATCTTTAACAACTTCCCTTTACCAGCTGATAAAAATTAACAGAACCTAAATTTCTTAAAGAGAAGTAGAGTTGATTTGGAAGATATTTTCATGTCATTTAATGGTAAACAGATTTGTAATATACTTATTTTATCTAGTGATTTTATATAATTGGGATGTTTCTATGTTTCATAACATTAGAAATTTGTATTTGTTTTATAATTCTATTAACTAACAAAAGTAAAATAAAAATATTACATACCAGCTTTTAATAACAAGGTGACCATTTCTATGTGACTTGTACAAGCAGCTGAAAAATGATTTAAACATCAGGAAACAAATAATATTAGATTTTTCAAATTGAAATAAAATAATTCCTAATTCATTTACACATTAAACCCAATCACTATTTAATATTTAATTATATTATTCAGTAAACTTAATAGTTTGAGAATAACTAACACTTACTTCCAACACTGGGGTATTTATAAATATATATGAGTTGCATAGGAATATAATTAATTATATATCAGTTGGCAGCAAATAGGCTTGCTCTGTTAGGACCAGGCCACATAGGGGGGCTGAAATTAGGTCTGACTGTTACCTCCTTAACAGCGTTAACTGAAGCTTCAGAACTGTTGCACTAAGGTTAAAAGAATTTCTTTTGACATTGAAGCTCTGAAAGAACTAAGGTATCCAAAGCTTACCATGATAGGTTTGTCATTATGGCAATCAAGGTTTTTTTTTACTACTGAGAGAGAATGAATGAGAACATTTTAAGCAAGCTACTTTTAAAATCAATGATAGTGTTTTGGATAAAAAGGAGCACAGGAAAGTTATTTGAGTGATAAAGGTATACAGTCTACATCTGAAAGAAGGGAATGCCTGAGTTGAATCAATACCCTACTGATCTTAACAGACAATATTATAGAGAGTTTAATAAACAACATGTATATGATCAGTTGAATATGGATCAAAATTTAATAACCTAGCTGATAGCTTCTAGAGAACACAACAGAGAGTTGTATTAGGTAGTAAATATTTTGCATAGGAAAAAGTAGAATGGCCTACAGGAATAAGGATGAGGTTTGGTTGGGTTGTTTTACCTCTGAGCGGCACTTTTTTGCACACCGTGGGCTAAATAAATGGCCAGGTCACAAGGACCCCGAAGGCTCTGAGAAGGTTGGGGGAGGGGACCCACTGGAAGTTGTTGGGAGAGATGGTTAGCCTCCCATCAAGGCCATCCAGCGTGTTCTTTAATGTGCATAGGGTATGAGTCTCCTGCACATGGGACCACAGCTTAATGTCCCATCCGATGGACGGCAGCCTTTCCAAGCCCATCGGTGTCCCCTACTGACCGGGGTCAGGGCAGGAAATTTTACGGACAAATCTCAACGCTGACCCAGCTGGGACTCAAACCTGGGAACTACAGATTACGAGCCTGGCACACTACTGACTGAGACGCCCCCGCCCCCCAAAATAAGGATTATTGAATGTGAGGTATCTTCATAGACAGATGGGTTAATATTCAGAGATGTCATGAATAACTTGGTTAGTTCCACTCCCACTGTTTGCAATGATGATGGCTCAATTACTGGCTTTAATAATGGACCTATTACACAATCTGAAGTTCCTTGGCTATCTTTAAATTAAAACTACACAAATTATCCAGTAGATGAATTCACTGTTGAATGCTTAGACCTGGGAATAATGCTGTTATCAGATGGTTGATTATGTTAAATATTTCTATGGCTTTTACTGGAGATATTATTATCACTATTACCAAAAAAAGTGATCGCAATTCTTATAAATTACAGGGGCATCAGTCTACTCAATGTTCAAGGTACTGTACATTATTGTGCTTACAAATTCAAACACTTGACTGATGGATAACTTCAGGATCAACAGTATGAGTTCAGAAGTGATAAGGGTGTATAGACCAAATTTTTTTTGCTTAGATTTTTAGGTAATGTTTAGAATTTCAAAAGCCTATGATTACTTGTTTTGTTGATTTCAAAAAGGACTTTGATTTTGTTGAAAACCATAGCTTGTGGTTGACTGTGAGGTCATATTGGCATTCCTGATAAGTTAGTTAGCATAATGATAACTCCATCTGATTATTAGATGATGATGATGACATTAAAAATTAATTTAAAACTCTGTCACTTTATCAATGACAGCAAATATTTACAGCATGGACTAAAAACAACCTATCAATGCAATATTACAATATGGGTGGCAACACAACTGCAGAGCGTCTTATTAACTGAACTTATGTTGTAAGCATATATTCTCTTATATCAATGTTAAAAACATTTTAAAAAGTTTATCTGAAATAACATTTTGCTTAAAGATTCTTGCTTAAAACATACTGCTACAAACACTGCACTACTGAATAAATAGTTGATACTAATCATTGGAGCAATGGCAGAGTTATAAAATGGTTTTGCAATTGGTAAGATATGGTAATGGTGGTCAGGTAAATGGACACAGGTTGCAAACTTTTCCGTCAACTATGAACCACCATGCTTCACATGTGAATACTTGAATAACATAGAACTGTATCTCCTACAGAATCAAAATAAAAGGGTAACACCATTTAATGCACTTTATGACCTTACCTTCCTGCAATTTGATTACCCTCCTACTCAACTCTGAGTCCTTTGGGATTTTGTGTGACCTAGTCAAATGCTACTCAAAAGTAAAACAACCCAACCGTTTCAGCAGCATCTTTCAAAAGGAGTGACCAAAATGGTTTGTCCTTGTTGTTTGTGTGCATAATGACAGATTAGCAGAGCTATGAACAATGTGCCAAAGTGCTTGTTTAGGATTAATGTATTTGAAGAAGTAAGTTCTATGCTCTGGTTGGACTACTATGGCCTATGATGGCTTGATGATTATGCATGTATATGCAACTACACTGAATCCAGGATTCAGGGGGAAATTGCAAATAACTTACCCAAATGAAGAGGTGTGTTCCCTACAATATCCCTCTGATTTGGATCAGCTCCTCTTTCTAACAGAAGCTTGGCTGTAACAAACAGATTTAATTTATTGCAAAAGGATTTTTAAAAAACTACATATAACATTAAAAATAAAATTTTATAAAACAAAAACATAAAAAATTAAATTTGAAATAATTCGTAACAGTATGACATTTTAATACAATTAAAATGTCCATGAATGGGTTAAAATATTAAAAATCCAAACCAATCAATATAAAATACATTGAATCAATCAAAATTTATTTTCCATACTAGAGTTGTCAGATGCCCTATATTTCACTGATTTATTCTAGAAGAATCACCAAATACAAATGGGATATTCAAAACAAAATTCCACAAACAACCTACACCAAACTTGAAGAAACTACCTTAGTTTCCCTCTGCCTTCGTCATTCCCCAACCTTTTTTCTTTTCTTGAAAAACTCTTTGAATTTTTGCCAATAAAAACAAATGCTGCAACTTTAATACTTTCCTTGCAGCATGGTGCATTCTTCTTTGGGAAAGTCTACCCCCAAAGTTTGCTTTGTGAAGTTCCATTAGTTACACTAAAATAAAATATCATTGCATGAAGTCAATAAGAGTTCTTGGCATTTTTTTATGTTTACTTGGATGAACACATCATCATCCTCAAGCAGCCATGGGCTACGGAGGTCCAACCAGACCGTGCAATTTAGTTCTCCAAGCAAGTCTATCCTGAGCTACATCTACTGCATCTGGCCACTGCACACCAATTCTAAGACCCGTTCCCCCACTACTAAAGGCTGAAGCCATCTACACTGGAAGACTTCCTCCAATGTAGAATTTGACGATGTCAATAGAAGCAAAGAGTTCAGGTGCCTGCGATGACTTCTGCTCAGGATTATCCACCAGCTGATAAACATATCCTGTGAATCTATTCACTTGGGGCTGTCAACCCACAAACAAACAGAAAACACAGCGGAAGATTTTCCCTCCACAGAAGCCCACCAGTGCAGCAAAATCAGGATCCATAATCAAGCTCAGAGCCATATATCTGTCCAGTCCAGTAGGTTTATATGGTCAGCACCAGGACCCTGTGTGGTTGACCACTCCTCAGCAGGGCAGAAAAAAAAGAAAAGTAGCCATAGTTGTCCAGATCAGTAGGCCACACTAATCTGGCAGCCCTCCCCTTCCGTTCACTTCCACAAGAGAGTATCTCTTTTGAAAGTTACTAACGGTCCGCACCACGAGAAGGCGGGGTCGGACATTAGGTGCTAGGCCTGGCCGGTTCTATGCATCATCACAGGGGATTGGTGCATAGCTCTCCTTCCAGTGACTACCTAGCTACACACAAGATGGAGTAATAATGCCACTGTAGTATGTAAAATGGTAGATGGCTATTCAATGTGAAGCAAAATTACCTAATATGTCTGTTAGTGTAAATCAGGTAATTTTTCAAAAATTACTGATTTTGTTTGAAAAATATTAAGGTTACTAAATTATTCTCTAATTAGAAATTAAGCCTTAATTACTGTAGTTTACCAGTTCCATGTCACAAAATGTGTAAAATTTGAACCTCGAAAACAAATTATGAATTCTGGAACTTCAATATCATGACAGTTATATGTAAATTTCATTTTTTGCTCTTAGTTCTTGAAACAGCAACCAGCTGTGAAAGACTTAACATAGTCACCATAATCACCTACAGATCATTTTTGCAATTTTTCACTTTATCCATGCATTAAGATTGCCCTCCAACTTTCGGCTTTTCAGCATTTCTCAGCTTAGATGCAATAATGTGCAGTACCTTTACTCCATAATTTTTATTTAGCAGTTTCAGAAAAGTGGACAATACTATATGAAACATTAAATATTTACCTATTTCTGAAAACCCTCTACATGCAGCAAAATGCAAAGCTGTTCTTTTTCTTTCATCTGCTGCACATGGATCTACTCCAGCATCAAGAAGATTTTGAGCTAAAACATAAAGTAAATATTCAATTAGCTTGCCTATTTTCATTTATTTATTGGTACAATAATTTTCCCACCATCAGAGAGTGCAATAAAAACTTTTCGGAGATTCTAAAAGTGTGAATTATAATAGTTTATCGGTGCCTATCCAAACCAAAAAGAATTTTCAATTATCTCTAAAAACAATCCATAAAAAAAAGTGTTTCCACCCCCTCTGGGAGTAAAGGTAAAAATCATTTGCTGTCAATGCAAACTTCACAATATTAACATTTCACAACCAAAATTTAAAATTTCTGACATAATTACATCACTTGTGATATTAGTTTAAATTTTGCAATTTTCAACTTTTTCACCTTTAGAGATAACCCTTTTAATTTTCACCCTTTAAGCTTTTGGGAGATTCTGAAAGTGAGAATCATAATATTTCATCAACAGCAATCAAACCTAAAAAGAATTTTTATCTTTAAAAACAAAAAGGTTTTGTGTCTACAGACAGATAGACAGAAGACAAAGCGAAAACATTACCTTTTTTTTTTCTTCTGAAAATGAGCTAAAAATAATAGCTCAGCAAAGAAATAAAATTATAAAAATAAATACCCCCTTCAAGCAGCTGCTTGTCACAGAGGTCTAACAGCAGCCTGTCATTTTATGCACTATAGTAGACAGAATAAGAAAAAATTTAACCAAAAAAATTGATAACATTGAAAACATTTCTAGTCTTAAGAATTAAACAAGAGGTTGGACTTATGAAAAATCAGTAGTCAGAAGAAAAAATGACGTCCCCCATTACTGTCATGGTCTTAAGTAATGAAGTTTGCAGCCAAGCTCAGACTTTGAGATGATTTCTAGCCCACAAGAATAAAGAAGAGGAATTTCTAATAGGGAAAACAAAGCTAAATTGCCCACAGTCTGTTATTATTCAAACTAGAGAAAATAATCGTGGGCTATTCTTCAAATAGCTGCATATCAAGCTTCATCATAAAATTTGCATTTTCTTGCATCCCCCCCCCCCCCCCCACACACACACACACACACACTATACTTTTGGGGGTTGCGGAAACTATCAGTACATCTCTCGATGCAGGCCCAGATCTGGAGGGCACGATTTTTTTTTTCCAGAATGCTAATAAGAGTAATAAAGGCAAAAATATTAATCTTGTTTATATCAGACCTTCTACTATGGCATATAAACTGACAGGCTCCTGTCAGACCTCTGTGGCAAGCAGCTGCTTGAGGGGGTATTTATTTTTTTTTATTTATATTTTTATTGAATTTTCTCTATATCACTGTAATTAGTGGAAAAGTTGAGACAGCTGGATGGAATTATCATCTAGATTTCAGTTTTTTAAAGTGTAAAACAGCTAAAAATCATGACAATTAAACTTGATAAAGTGTAGCTGTGCTTGCAATTTATATATCTATCTAGATATTTACCTTGCTTTCTTCCTTGCAATGATTTCTGATGGGTAGATGACACTATTGTTCTGTAGTGGGTAGTATAATCCAGATATGCATTCACTTATATTCTTTATTTTCTGTTCTCTGAGAGATTGTTGGTAACAGTTTGATGTCAATTTGGTGCACATGTCAACCAATGCATTTTTAGATTCATACCTTATGTCTCACTTATCCGGGAGTATGAATATGCTACTGCATACTCGCTATACATTTCACATTGTTGCTCCAATGCATCGTCAGGCAAAATAGTTATTTTGCAGCAGGAACTTAATGTGCTGCGGTCAGCGTTTATTTATGTTAGATTCAGAGCATGTTGTGTGGAGGGGTGGGTGGTAGTACATATGGTGCCCTTTATTGAGGGGTTAGGGGTAGTAGAATTTTAGAGTTTGGTTTTTTCTTGGAGCTTTATTTATACATAATTGTGGTAACTTTTATTTGGTGCTGTTGTGTTTTTGTGTGCATGTAGGAAGTGCAGGAAATGTGTGTGTGTGGGAGGGGGGTTGCTTAATTTAGTTGAAATTTCTTAGGGTGGGGGAGAATAGTATTCTTGTGTCATTGAATTTTGGTGTTAGGTTGTGGATGTGGCCTTGGGTTAGGGCTATCTTCTGGTTGGCTTTTTCATAATCTTCTTGGTGTTCTGCCAGTCAGGTTGAGAATTGTCTAAAGGTTTTTCCTACATATTTATTTTTCTGCTGGAGTTCATGTGGGTCTTCATATGAATGGCATAAATGCCACCTGAAGGTATTTGTTGGTCTCAGTCATTTTTAATTAATTTTGAGATAGTGCTTTGTATTTTTATTGGCGCAGTGTAATTAAATTCTTTCATAATTTTTATCAAAGAATTGGTTAGGTGTGGGATAAGAGGGAATAGCGTAGTAAATTTTTTTACGAGTTTGTGTGGGTACAGGTAAGGAAACATTTTGTTGTAACTCTACCTTTTTTAGGATATTACTTAGAAATTTATATGTGTAACCTGCTTGTTTTCCAAATTTCATGATGTATTTTATTTCCATATAGAGAAAATTCAATAATTTTTGATCAACACTGTGACTTAAACATCTATCTTTTTGTTTATATTTGATGCATTTTTTAAAGAAATTTTTTTAAAGACCTGTAAAATGGAGGGGGGGGGAAATGTTATACTGCATTGAAATCCAGTCTCTTGTCCCCCCCCCCCTACTCAATTTTTTTAAGATACGGGTATGGTAAGATATAATGGATGTTAAAATCATTAATGAACAGAGCATTTCTAGATTTGGATTTCAATAGATCAAGTGGTCAGCCAATCAAAAGAACAGTGCAGTAACCCAGTTGTCAACTTCCTCAACTGTAGTGAAAGACCAAATAATAATACATATGCATGAGACCCGTTCCAGTTGCAATGTTAATCATGTCCACAGATTAGGGAAGTTCTATAATGTGTTCACTCTGAAGTTTTCAATTCTAAGTAATCCAATTAGAATTTAATTTGCCAGAACTGGGATAGTTGGATCCAATAAATTTCCATTTAGAAGCAATCTATATACACTGAAGTGTCATTGAATTAGGGATAGATGTTATCCAAATTCAATACTGCAAGTCAAACATTTGAGAGCATGCATGGCTGAAACTCTGGTCATATATAGCTGTCAGCTTTGGCTTCCCCTAGCATTCATCATGAGAAGCATAATGGGAAGGCATGGGATTTACGTGCATTTGACAGAGGGCAGATCATAGGTGCCTGACGGATGAGACACTCGATCTCCGAAATTGTCAACGAACTTGGATTTTCTCGTACAACAGTTTCAAGAGTGTTCCGGGAATATGAAAATTTCAGCAAAAAAACAAGCGCCCAGACAAACTGCAGAGGACAACCAGCCTTAAATGATTGTGGGCTTCGCTGTCTGACCTGCATCATACGGACCAATGGGGGCCAGACATTATCTGAAATCACCTCCCATCTGAATGTGGATTCCAGCTGGGGAGTCAGTGCATGGACCGTGCAACACTCACTTCATCGTCTCAGCTTCGGGAGCCACTGACCTATGAGATAATACTTTTAATAGCACAACACCAAGCTCAATGCCTTGCCTGGGCTAAAGAACATTGAAACTGGACCAGCGAAAATTGGCAATGGATAGCACGGAGTGATGAATCCCGATTTAAACTTCATCATGCCAATGGGAGACTGAGGATATGGAGCCAACCTCATGCAGCTATGGATCCTTCATGTCAGGTCGGAACAGTATAAGCTGGTGGTGGCTCAGTGATAGCCTGGGGTGTCTTCATTTGGACATCTGTGGGACCTTGGTATGTGTACCGATGACTCTCAATGCATCACGGCATGTAGAACTCATGGCTGACCATTTACACTCATTTATGGCCATCATGCACCCCAATGGAGATGGCATCTATCAGCAAGACAACTATTCATCATCCAGGTTGGCTACTGCATGATTGCAGGAGCATTCTGCTGACTTTGAAATAATGAATTGGCCACCTAGAAGCCCAGATTTAAATCCCATCGAAAATCTTTGGGATACCGTCAAGTAGATTGTTCAGGCCCATGTCCCATCAGCGATGATATTGAGAGAATTGTGAACAGCTCTGGAGGATGCATGGGTCGCCATACTTGTGGAACATTTACCCAAGCTTGTGGAGTCATTGCCTTGTCATATGGAGGCCATTATCAGGGCAAGAGGGGGTCCAACATGTTACTAGATTGCTATATCTAATTCAATGTCACTTCAGTGTATAGCCTTCAACTCTGCATAAGAATTTAGGTGTAGACTTTGCCATGTGTTTGTCCAGAAATGGTCAGTTGAAATCTTAGACTTCCTCTTCAATGAGCAGGTGAGCCACACAAGCAAGCACAGATTAGGGAATGGGGGAGAACAGCTGCACACCTTTAGTACAATAAAAGAGCAAAATTAGAAACAGTTCTTCCCTTTCCTTAAAATTGTCCTTTTGGGAAAAGTGCAAAAATAGTGCAAAATTTGGGTGCAAAAATACCCAAAATTCGCATCTTCAATGACCAATTTGAATTTTTGAATTTCAAATAAAAATTTGGAGAAAATCCCCAAAAAAAAGTGTAGTTAGCAGCTCTGCTCTTATTTTTTAATTATTAAATGTTGATTAAAAGGTTGAATCATTATCAAAAGATAGTATTTATTTTGCTTTTTTTTTTACATAATTTTTTACCAATCGTTCTATTGCTTCTCACTTGTCAATTATCTGTTTGTAAAAACGCGACTAACAAACTGAACAATTTATGGGTCAAATCAAAACTTATGACGTGGTAGAGTGTCATAGGCTATAAAAAATTAACTCTCCATGCTTTCTTCCCCCTAAAAAAGATGGGGAAATATGAAAATTATTGTTTCACTATATCCTCCAAATGCGATGGCCAAAAGTAACAAGTTATGCGTCAAATTAAAGCTTGTCATGCAAAAAGTGTCATAAGTTATAAAAAAAAAGACCCCCCCCCCCCTGGTGCTGTCTTTCCCCCTAAAAAATGGAAAAAATTGAAAGCAATTCATTATTTTATCTTTAAAGCATTAAACTGTTAGAAATGGAAATACATTAGGTACATCTCATAAAAATAAGGTTTTTAACAATTAGCTGAGGTAAAATGCAATTAGGGGATTTTTTCCTCCTACATTTTCAATTATACTGGAATAATCTGGGCAATCCAAAAAGCATTTTGAAATGTGAACAGTATATGCCAGGTAAAATTATCTTCCTAGCTTGATAAAAAAAATACCAAAATATCCTTTCAATACAAAACCTGAAATAAATTGATTTTTTCCCTACTTCAAAATACAGCTTTTATCTTAATATAAATTTCATATATATTTTATATTTTTAGTAACTATATCATATATTTAACTTTTGTTTTCCATTTGGTGGAAGTCTAGAATTCAATAATTCTGTCTTCTATAAAACTTATTTATATTCAGATCAAATGTAAAAAAAACTTTAAAATATAAAAACTTTTACATACCAGTTTCTAATGAATTTGCATTGGCAGCTTGCCTCAGTTTCCTTTCCCCTATTTCAATAAACAAAGAGGGATTTTATAACATAACAAAAGTAGACAAATCAAATTCTCTCAATATTTCAATTTGATATTTAACAAAAACTTGCTGAAAAAACCTACTCAGTTAACCCTTTCAGAGCCAAGGACGTCTATAGAAGTTTTTGGTACAACACATGGGTCAGGATCGACCAGATCAGCTGGGACAATATGCCACCCTCCCACCTTTCTTTCCGTATCAACAGGAGCAGGAAAGGTCACATCCTACCTGCATTCCATGAGAATTAACTCTACTGTGCAGATTGCACAAGCAGGGCTGGACAGGCCTGATAGCAAAGGCAGAAGGGAAACCCCGTCTATGAACAAGGAGAAAGGAACTTGGGGTTGTCTGCTCAGTAGTTGTGGTCAGGCTGGAAATCCTAAGTATGGGAGCCAGGTATAATTTGTAAAAAAATAGAAATTAGCGAGAAACCTGCGCACAGAATAGTAATCTCTGGCAGAGTAATTTGTTGTGTATCTTGACAAAGGAAAATAAATTATTTTGTTATTGTTACTTAAGTAAAGTGGTTTCGAGTCTGATTAAACCAAGGTACCAGAAAGGAGTAACATTTAGCCAAATTCATGTAAAACGTGTTTTTTTTTTTTGGATATGCCACTCCATGCCCAGTACTGCATACCACTCGGCAATTGAGTTTATGACATCCTTTGGCATCAGAAGTTGGGTTAGTTTTTAACAAGGCATACGTGGTACCTTTGGTTGACTTGGAACATAGAATCTTTTGTTGAGTGTGCACCGTGTTAGTCAAGTGGAAATAAAAAGTCAAGTCCTGCATATGGAGTATTCGCATATCAGGATGCTCCTGGTCTGCACAAGTAAGGCTAGTTTGGTACTAGAGTTGCTTTTCCTGTGCATTTTTTTTGTTCATGACACTGTCGGCATCCAGTACTAACGAGTTTCACTCCCGAGGACACATGAGACTATGATAAGTTAAAGTTAGCCAAGCTCTGAGCGAGCAGACTCTCGACACTAGAGTACCACAAACGATTCAATAGTGCGAATAAGTGACCTACAGAGTATTGGTCTGGGTTCGATTTCCACCTTCAGGCAATTTTAGGCGAATATATGGAGAGTAGAAAAGCGCTGGATATAGAAAAAATTAAGAAATTGTGTCGGATCGCGTGAAAGAAGAATTATCACCTGCTGCATGAGAGTTTGTTTTGCAGAAAGAGGCAGAAAACTGGCTAGCACCGCAAGAGTTAGCTGAATTAATCGAGATCTATGCCAATAGCTCTAGTCACTCAGTGTGCGACCTTAGGCATGAGGAGCCATCTCAACACGTGGCCCCTGCAATGTGTGTTGAGAGAGAGAGAGCCCTAGGGCTTGGGATCAACACTAGGCACACTTTGCAGGGAGTGGGTGTTTTCAATGTGGTTTGAAGGGCCATTTAAAGCGTGATTGTCCCAAGAATGTGCACACAATCTCGGAAGCCAGGTTGCCAACATCAGACAGATAGAAGCTGAACAGCTTAGCAGCAGTGGTGAAGCTATTTGTACATACGTGACACTGTCGGCCTTTTGCTTTGAAGGGGAGAAAGAAAGCACAATTGCGGGTAAAAATATTATCCTTTCAATGATGGAAAAAGTGCACAAAATATGTGGCTCTGCAAGGTTAGAGGCAATTGTTGATTCTGGGTGCGAGATTAGCGTAATATACTCCTGTGATGTGCCACCAGAATTCCGAAAGCATTGCGGCAAAATTTTGCTATGACCTGCTTTTGAGAAGCCAATTACTGCTCCCTTCATTAAGATATTTATGCACAAGGAGATGACTGAGGCTGGCGACATTGAGATTAATCCAGGAGTTGCTATTATTTATGCTGTAGTAAGCAATCTTACAGCCCCAGTTTTGCTAATGGTAATGCACTCAAAGCATTATGTGCACAAGATCCTGGCAGCAAGAGCAGCAGGGAAGCGCTGAGCAGAAGTGAAGCAGTGAGCGCAGCGTGTGTGGATGAAAACAAAGCTGCAGCAACAGCTAGTGTTTTGGCTGCTCCCAGAAGTGATGCTATTATGGCAAGCAGCAGTAAGTGCAAGAATGCCATGCTGGAGACATACTATTTTGAGAGAAGGAGAGATGAGAAATTCAGAAGACAACAGCTTGATGACATTACTATTAAGCAAACTTCGCATGATCAACATTGCGGACGTAATAATTTCTGCCATCATGATCATTTGTGTGTCAGGCGCAAGAATTTTCCAAAAGCACAAAGTTTCAAAGGTGGTCACTGGCACTCAAGTGATGCCAGGTGGAACCAAAATACCAGAAGGGTAAGGAAAACAGGAATGCTGATGCCTTCAGCCATTTGCCGATCAATTAGGCAACGAATGGAAGAACAAACCACTTATAAGCCATCGTTGGGAAAGAGGCTCCAGGTTTGACTCTGGCCCTACTGACCTTTAATGGGTGGAACTGCGAGTGTGTCGAGAGAGCTGGAACATTTTCAACTACATGTCATCCTATGATGAAGCGATAGGAAGTATGACAGGACTTCATGCAGTCTCCATAAGCATTTCTTGTGCACATGTTTCATTAAGGTGCAGTTACATACAGGGTGACTGAAGAATAAGAACAGTGTAGTTTTTTTTAGCAGTAACTTTTGCAGATTGTCACATTTCATGATTTTATTTGTGCATATGATTGGTGTAAGACATAACGCCACAACAGACAAGAGAAGGAATCGGCTGCATGATAAGTACATCTACCTCCTGTCATTCCTGTGTAGGGGGAATTTGGAATTAATATATCGAACAGCAGCCACTGGGCGATATGAATCTTGGTAGGGGGGTGTCAGGGTCAACCAGATCAGCTGGGACAATATGCCTCCCTCCCCCCTTTCCGTATCAACAGGTGCAGGAAAGGTTGCACCCTACCTGCATTCCACGAGAATTAGCTCTGCTGTGCAGATTGCACAAGCAGGGCTGGACAGGCCCAGATAGCGAGAGCAGAAGAGACAAAAGGGAAACCGTCTATGAACAAGGAGAAAGGAACTTGGGGTTCAGTCTCCTGGGTAATCATGCTCAGAGAGGTCACCGCTTGCAATCCTACATACGGGCGCCAGGTATAATTTGTAGAAAGTAGAAATTAGTGAGAAACCTGTGCAGAGAATAATAATCTCTGGCAGGGTAATTTGTTTTGTATCTTGACAAAGGAAAACAAATCGTTTTGTTTACTTAAATAAAGTGGTATAAAGTTACTTTAATAAAGTTTACTTAAATAAAGTGGTTTCGAGTCTGATTAAACCAAGGTACCAGAAAAGAGTAACATTTAGTCAAATTCGTGCATTTGTGCATATGCTGTCCCATGTCTAGTACTACATACCACTCAGCAATTAAGTTTACGACAACATGAAACTTTGATTTTTTTTTAAACTGCCATTTGAAAATTATCTAACATATATCTTTTAAAAATACATAATTCAACCTTGAAAAATAATATTTTCTTTTTTCATTTGATGAATGTTTTATTAGGCTACAATATAATAAATCAATAAAGCCATCTGATTGACATATTTTAGAAGCGCTATATGGTATAGCCGATTTGTTTGTTAATGTTACTCTGTATTGAATCAATCACCTGATTTAAGCTCAGAAGTTTGATTTTCAAGTATTATCAACAAATGTTTCCTTAAAGTTTCTCAAGACCTCTGATAATTAATAAAAAAAACTGTATTTTTTAAAAACTGAAGATTTTGGAAGTAATTATGATATATGTACCTATTTTTTCAGTGTACCACTGTAAAAAGTGCTATTAAAATTAATATGTTACTACAATGTTCAATTTTTTTTACTTCAGTAAAATTCAGAATTAAATTCTCTTTAATATGTTATACAACATGACCTATTCCTGTTGGTTAGTTATTTATTAAAAATATTCTAAAGGTCCACTGATCCGGCAGCCCTCCCCTTCCATTCCCTTCCACAAGAGATTAGTTCATTTGTTTTGAAAATGTTCAAAAGAGATAATCTTTTCACTTTTTTGTTTGTTTGTTCATCTCCAGATATTCAACATTTTTGCCTTTAGAGATAAATTAAAACTTCTTTTTTCGACTGGATAGGTATTTATCCTTAGTAGCTAACTATTGATATGTTGGTCATGCTACATATATGAAATGAAAGATCATTTCATTTTTATTATTAACAGAGAATCAAATTAAAATAGTTATGCAAGTCTTTTTTTTTAAATTGGTTAACTGGCTTTGGACATTTTAAGAGTTATTCGTAAGAATGTGTGAACAAGGTAAGCAAAATATTCTCTTTCTGTTTAAATAAAATAGGATTATTCAATAAAGAAAATGGATACACAATAATCACTGTGACATAAATAATTCTTGATAGCACAGAATTAGCTAATATTCCCCTACAGTGAGAATAATACTCAACATATAACCCACATGACTAAAATTGCCCCACCAAGGTTACAACTGCTCACTCTTCAATAAAAAAAATTTAATAGTATGCAATTTTTTTGATATAAGTGTTTTACTATACACATGTCCATGAGTTGTAATTTCACTTCCTGTACTGCTATAGGCATTATTATCACATACATTCTGCTGAAAATCTGAACATTTAAAGACAAAAACACATACCTATCACATCTCTAATTTTGGGATAAATACCACCAACGTGTTTCCATCTTATGGCATGCTTTCTTTGAATTATACCAGGTCTCATTTTCCTTAAATAGTCATGTTGTCTGTAATCACTATAACCATAGCTAGATGACAGTGGCTGAAATTCAACCAATGGCATATTCAGATGATGCTCAATAAGAAGTCCTGACAAATGGGGTTTTTCAACACTATCACTGGAATCCTGAAATGCAGAAGTATTTTATTGTAACCTCAACAATATATTAAATAACATCATTATGCAATGTTTATTTACAAGTTATGAGGGGCATTCAAAAAGTTCTTGACATGCATCTGCAGAACAAAACCATTGTACTTACAAATTTTACTGTCCTTCAAAATACCCCTCCCCCTTCAGCATCTATGCAAAGTTGCAGATGTCTACACCAATTTTGGAACACTTGCTGGTACTTCTGTTGAGGATAATCAGCAACTCTGAATGAACAGAGTTTGCAAAATCGTGCACTTTTGAAAAAAACTTTCCAGCAAGTTCCTTTTTAATTTTTCGAAACAAAACCAAAAATCACATTGTGCAAGATCGGGTGAATATGCAAGATGAGGAAGGCTGTTTGATTTTTTCCTACTCCAAATAGGCCATAACTTGCCAGGTTTTGTGAATACTGGCATTGTCATGAAGAAGGAGAACCCTTGACATACCTGTTATTGGACACTGCTCCGTCGTCATCTTAACCAATTTGGTCAAAACAATGTTGGTGTAGTATTGGCCATTTATAGTCATTTTTTCAGGTAAGGTGTCCATGGCTACCACTCCTGGGAAATGAAAAAATTGCGAACATCCTCTTCCTTAAGCGAAAGTCTTGTCTGAGGATTTGGGAATGAATTCATCTTCTGCAACCAAAACAAAGTTCTTGATCTTTCTGGGAGTTGTATAGTAATAAAACCACATCTCATCACCTGTGACAATATCTGTTAACTGTTTGGGGCCACTAGCCGCAAACAGTTAATAAACTAAATAAAAGTGAAAGTTTTTGCCAGCATCACATTGCACAGATCAACTCTAGCCCTTTTTTGCTATTATGTCAGTGTATGGGGTGCCCATTTGGCACAATTTTTTGGAACTTTAAATGTTAATCAATAATTGTTTCTGCACTGCAAAATCGATACATTGGCATCTAAATTTATTATCTCACTGATGATGTATGGGTGTTTCTCAATTTTATCAAAATTTCCCTAATTTAATGAGTTCACTAACAACAGTGATGGTTCCTCTCATTCCCAGCCTCATTCAGACTTCCTGCACAAGGGGGGACTTCAAAGCTCTGCCATCCTTCTCTGAATCTCTGCATCTGTCCTGTAACAGTGCCATATGAATCGGCATCATTCTCATATAATTGTGATAATTCAGCATGATTTTTTGTGTGCGTCTTCACCAAGCTGTATCTTTGTGAAAATGCAAAATTTTTCCTCATCTTTAGTAGGCTCCATAACAATAAGCACAGATTTCACAGACCAAACTTTACTCACCACCAGTGAAGAGAGAAATGATGATATGGCCTTTGTTTTTAACACATAATGACAACTTTTCAAACAAGTCACAGCTCATTAACTTTTGAGGAACAAGTGTAAATCTACAGATTCATGTCAAGAACTTTTTGAATGTCCTCCATATTAAAAACATACATGCTTATCAAAAAAGATACACATATTTATATTATTCAATAATTAAAACCATATATACTACACTACCCTACTAAAATATTAAGAGAATTTCCATATGTTGACACAGATAGTGGAATGTGACCACTATCAAGTTATTATAGTGGAATATGACAATTTTATGTTAATGCAGATAGCAGTTTAATGGCTGACATGAGCGAAAAAAATTACTTTAAAAATGAAAAAAAGGTTGATTTTAAAATACAATGATATTCTTTTTAAAAAGAAAAAATGCAATGGGAAAAAGCCACAAATTAAAAACTTATTTAATGTGACAGAAGTTTTTTTTTTTTTGGCAAAGTAGAACATAATTTCAAAAAACTACTCAAGCATTGCAGAGGAAACTGGAATGAAATGGGTGAAAATATCAGTGGTTCCCATTGACATAACATGGAATTTCTCTAAACTTTTCATTGGGCAGTGAATAGTGTTTTGTATTTTTCAACATGTGCTAAATTTAATACATCACTGAAACAATGAAACCAACAGCAGTGAAAGTCTAAGAAGACTTTTTGACAGCCTGCCTTTTAGGCATGTATGAAAAAAACTGTGATCTGCTTTCCATACTGATGGATGAGGTCTTTGGGAGGTAGAGTTACTGGAATATTTTTACACTTGCCAAATACTGAACATCTGCTTCTATGACTTTCACAGCTGAGAGTTGCATCATTTTGAACTAAATAGTTGCCATTTAAAGTTGATAATGCTATCAACATTTAGTGAGCTGAGGTTCATGTACCCAGATAATCATCAAATTCTCTTTTAAGCTCAGTTGTAACTTCTTATTTTCCTTTCCTTATGCTCTAAAATTCTCACCAGTAATAAGCTACTGATAACTCTAATATCTATTATCACAATCCTTTGTAATTCTGAGTTTCATGAACATCCTATATTTACAACATCTATAAAGCTCAGAAATGAGAACAAAATTATACAAAACATTTAATTTGTTTAATTATATTTTACAAAAGACAAAATATTTCTTCCAAAATTATATTACGTTTGAATACCTTACTTATGCCCTAAAAAAAACACTGTGCAACACTAGATTTGAAGCCATGCTGGAGACAGAAAATAACATTGAAGTTGGTGCTATAATGCATTCCAAAAGGGGGGCGGGGGTGGCTCAGTCGGTAGTGCGCCAGGCTCATAATCTGTAGTTCCCAGGTTCGAGTCCCAGCTGGGTCAGCTTCGAGATTTATCTCCGCAAAATTCCCCGCCCTGCCCATGGTCAGTAGGGGACACCAATGGGCTTGGAAAGGCTGCCGTCCGTTGGATGGGATGTTAAGCAGTGGCCCCGTATGCGGGAGAGCCATACCCTGTGCACGCTAAAGAACACGCTGGATGGCCTTGACGGAGGACTACCATCTGTCTCCCAACAGCTGTTCCAATGGGTCCCCTCCCCCAAACTTCTCTAAGCCTTCGGGGTCCATGTGACCTGGCCATTTAGCCCACGGTGTGTAAAAAAGTGCTGCTCAGAGGTAAAACAACCCAACCCAACGCATTCAGAAAGTGCGTGCACAGGGTATGCAGGAGAGCCATACCCTGTGCATGCTAAAGAACACGCTGGATGGCCTTGACGGAGGACTACCATCTGTCTCCCAACAGCTGTTCCAATGGGTCCCCTCCACCAAACTTCTCTGAGCCTTCGGGGTCCATGTGACCTGGCCATTTAGCCCACGGTGTGTAAAAAAGTGCTGCTCAGAGGTAAACAACCCAACGCATTCAGAAAGTATGCCAAAATTAATAATGAAACAAAACTAAGAAAATACCAAACCTGATGTTCATATGAAACTTGATATTACATTTTGTTCATTTCTTCTTGACATTAACTTGAGAACACATTCTATTATTGACTGATGTACGATAAATGTAATGCAGTGGTAGCTAGTGAGTTTTGTTAGTGCGGGTGCAGCTAGACCAAAGAATACAGTACAAGGAATGAAATCTTGTCCACAATGTAAAATACTATTAGTAATTACTGTAATAATTGTATTCATGGCTGTCTTAGAATAGTTAGGGTATTATAATTTAAAAACATAAGACCAGGATTCACTTACCTGTGAGTAACTTTCCTAATATTTCGACTCCTGACTGGGGTCGTCTTCCAAGAAGGTTGCAACTATCTTGGAACTTTCTGTGGTAGTGGTTGCCAGATTATAGATAAACAATAACCAAGCATATCATTCATGGCACCATCTGTTGATTGTATTAATAATTCTTCTTTGGATCCAAAGCAGAAAATCAAGTGTGGAACCAAAATATCGCTCATTATCTCATTACCATGTTCTCAGAAAATCCCCAAAATTGCCCAGCTGGGTGTCTGCAGAACTTGAGCACAAAACAGATTTTAATATGTACCTTTGGGAATAGTTATCACATTTACCAATTGCATGTGAAGTCTCCATTTTAGCAGGATATGGTCGGTGTATTGGTTATGGTCCTCAGCTAACAGATGCACTACTCAAGTGGCGTATGACATCAATGTGTAAAGTATAACGTAGAAACATAACTGTTGGTTGTTGGTGGCCTATGGTTCTTTGATTTGTTTCTTTTGGGTGGGTAATGTGGAGTCACGTGTTGTGTGTGATTTTTCACAGGAGTGTGAAGTTACGTTTGATTTTTTTGTCATTTTTTCTTTATAATTCACTTGGATAACATGCCTGTATGGTTAGAGCATATGTATTGTATATTTAATGAGGGTATTTTTTTAGTAATATCTACAATAATCGACATGTTTTTGGAAAATTAATAATGATATGGTAAAAAATAAGTTATTAAGGATATTATGGAATTGAAATTATTTAATATTAGGAGGGTTGTTGTTGATAGTGTTAGTGAACTGTTTTGTAATGTTAAGGTCACATGGTTTGGAAGTCAGAATTCAGTAGCTTTTTACTGCTGTGTGTAGGGGGGAATGTTTTTGTAAGTTGTTCAGAGTGAGGGGCATTTGAAGGGGTAGGGAGGAGTGGTTAACCATATAGCATTATTTTAATTTTTTTTATGTTTAGTATGATACAGTAGTATGTGTTTTGTTGTGAGTGGAAGAAAATGACAAAAGTTTATAATGTGGACTGATTAAGTTTAAAAAATTAGTTTTTATGGGGTGTTAAGGTTTTAAAAGAATAGTTTTTGGTGAAACGTTGAGAGTTTTCACAAGATTCTAATGTAGTGGGGGGGGGGTATACATTGGGAAAGAATGTTGGACGTTTTTTGTATGGGACTGAACATGGTGGTAGTAACGAATATGTGTATTCTGTTATTGTAATTTGGAATGAATTGAGTGTTTTTTAGTACTTACGTGTAGTATGGCACATTTTTGCACACCATGAGTAAAATTGCCAGGTCACAAGGACCCTGAAGGCTCAGAGACGGTTGGGGGAAGGGACCCACTGAACAGCTGTTGGGAGATAGATGGTAGCCTCCTGTGAAGGCCATTCACTGTGTCCTTTAACGTGAACAGGGTATGGCTCTCCCGCACATGGGGCCATGGCTTAACATCCCATCTGAGGGATGGCAGCCTTTCCAATGAAAAGTATCGGTGTCCTCTACTGACCATGGGCAGGGTGGGGAAATTTGCAGTGATAAATCTCAACGCTGACCCAGCTGGGACTTGAACCTGGGAACTGTAGATTATGAGCCTGGTGCCCTCTGACTGAGCCACCTCAACTGCAGAAATTATGGGTATTGTAGAATCACCAGTGTGGAAAAACATGGTATTTTTTGATGGAGTCAGGAGGGTAATCAATAATTTAGGGGATGGCTATTTGAGCTATAAAAATTTTTTGTTCTATCAGAAGAGATTATTGTTTCTGGGGCTTTTTTATAATTCGGTCAGTTGTACACTGTTTACGATTTTCATGTTTTTTGGTTTGTGTTGTCTGGGAGGACATTTAGTTTTGGGGCTTTTTTATAATTCAGTCAACAGGGCACCGTTTCCGATTTTTATGTTTTTTGGTTTGTGTTGCCTGGGAGGACATTATTCAGTTTTTGGGGCTTTTTATAATTCAGTTGCCAGTGCAATGTTTCGATTTTTTTGCTTTTTGGTATGTGTTATGACCGATGAGATTTAGTTTTGGGGGCTTTTTTATATTGCTGGTCGGCAATGCATTGTCGATGGTGCTTTTGGTTTTGAGATTGGTGTTTGATTTATTTAATTCTGGTGATTTATTTAGACTAATTATTGTATGTGTGACTGGATTGATTAGTTTGTGGAAATATATTTGTGGAGTGTTTTAAATATTTGGAAAAGAGGGGGGGAAGTATTTCAGATATTTGTAGTATATGGGAAGGCAACTTTAGTGTAGTTCTTTTTTTTTTCATAATTTTTTTAAGAATTTGTGGTTGTGTGAAATGTTTTTAGTGGAAACGCGTTTTTCTTTTTTTTTATGTTGTTTCTTTACAATGCAAATTACCGTTACCACGGTAATGGTACTTGCGTTTGACATAAACTTGGGTTTTTCGTTACTATGATAACGAAAAAAACAATCATTTTTCTAGAAACCCGTTTGGGTTAGGGTTTCAGGGTGTTGTAGGAATCAACTAAAAGGGCTGTTTCGTTACGTTGTGTCAAAAAAATGGCGGCTGAGGATCGTGATCTGTACTACTGCCCAGGATATATTTTCTTACTAATTATGTTTCCTAATTATTATTTTGTGAAATATAATTTTACATATTAATAAAAACATAAATTACTATTTCTTATAAAAACTGGCGAACTTTTTATTTTTCTGAATTACAACGGAAAGGAAAACTTTAATAAAATATTTTCGAAATATTCAATTAAAAAACATTTTTCTTAAATAAATAAATAAAAAGACCCTCAAGCAGCTGTTTGCAGAAATATTTTTATTGAACTAAAAATTTTTAGGAAGAATATCTGAAATGTTTAATGAAAAATTGTTACCTTTTGGCTACTTTTAAAAAAATATTAATCTTTTAAAAAAAAATATTAATTTAGAATTATGTACATACCTTATCTTCATCTGACCGAGGAGGAGATTCCACGGACATACAGTTACTTTCATTACTTTCACTTCCAGTATCAACTCCAGAATCACTTTCTGACATGTTTAAACTTTGTTTAAATAATTAGAACATTTTGCTTCAATTCCAAAAACTTTAAACTCTTGCCATATAAAATCAATTCATTTAATACTCCTACAACCACCATTAATTGTCAACTATATGCAATTTAGCAAGGTTTGTCTTCTTCCCACCACAACATACTATTTTTATTCCAATGGTCCCGTGGCCGAGTGGTTAGCGCGCTTGGCTACTGATCTACGGGATCTGGGTTCGAGCCCCGGGTAAGGCATGGACGTTTGTGTTGTTTTTCTGCTGAGGTCCTGCCATCCTCTCAGACCTTCTACTGTGGCATATAAACTGACAGGCTCCTGTCAGACCTCTGTGGCAAGCAGCTGCTTGAGGGGGTATTTATTTTTATTGTATTTTATTCATGGTTGTTAATTGTGATGCTTTTACATATTCAAAGTAATAGAATATGTGAAAATAATTCCTCATTGAGATTCATGACACAACACAGCATTCGTGTATCAAAAAACCATTCAACGTTCCATCAACCAAGTAATGCTGGAAAAAGAAAATAAACATTTCAACCTATAACAGACGATAGGATATCGGAGCAAATTGTACAGCAACCCAGCAGGATTCGTACACGTTTTCCCAAAATACCTATATCAGGCACAGAAACGTTTTATTCAATTCTAAAGGCAAGAAAATGCTTTTTTTTTTAAATCTCCTCGCAAGATGGCAGATTCATACATTAACGTTTCTTAAAACTGTTTCTCTACCTTAAAGAATTTAGGTTTTCCCTGTTTTGAGTTTCCCTACATAGATCATAACTCAAAAATCAAGGCTGTTTACACAGAACAATTTATCTGCTTTTGATTGCGCTTGGTTTCAAACATTTTCACCTAACTTTTATGACTTTTTTTTTTGTCATATATTATTATATGCTATTATAAGTTCAATTGAAAAATAAAAGTATTTTCTTTCAAAACTTTTTGCATCAAAATTCACGATTAACGAATTTTCTATGATAGCATTCAAAAACATAAAATTTCCTGGCAGAAAAGGTTTTGAACTTTTTTTACCCATAAAGGGCCGAATTCAATAGACCCATAGATTACAGCCAATAGATTGACCAAAAGTTTGAAATAAGCAAAGAAAATGTATAATTTTTGACACGGAATTCCGAAAAGAAAAATATTTTACCGAAATGAGTAAAGTCGTGGTCATGGTAAAGAAAGTCTACATGAGATTATGTGGTAAAACAGCTAAAAACGTCCTTAAACCTGTAAGCAGTAATATACAACTTTAGAAAAGAAACACACATATGCACAACTTATGCACTTTAGGCTCCAGCTTTCTTATGCTGAACAACTTTGCCTGAAATAATTCCTGCCGATCCACCTCTCTCAACAGAGTATTTTAAAAATATGTTTCGATGGAAAGGGGGGCAGTCAAAACATCAAAAAAGTTTAATCAAGACTTCAACAATAAATAAGAATATGTGCAATTTTTTTGTGAGATCATTGAATAAAATTAAAAATTCTCACAGACATTTTTCCACTTCCTCAACTATGGTACCTCAATATCTTTTCTGAAATGTATGCATTGATGGAAGGAGGAAGTCCCAATACCCTCTAATACTCCACTGACCGCAGTTTGCTCACCTACCGTGAAACAGGAGGTTGGGTGAAGGGGACCCACTGAAAGCAGTTAGGTGATAAATGGAAACCTCCCATCAAATCCCTCCAGAGTGTTCCTTAGTACGCAGGGTATGGCACATATTAGTTATTCTGTGGGGTATGGATCCTCTGCACATATGGCCATGCCTTTTCAAGCCTGATGGTGTCCCATTTTCCGCAAATGGCAGTGTACGGTTAGAAGAAAAATTATCAACATTAAGTTGGGACTCCAACATGGGAATATCAGATTACAAGCAAAGAAAGTTACAAGCCTGGCGTGTTACCCATGAGCCAACCCCGTTCTCATCAGTCGGGGAAAATGTTATTCAATAAGGTACTTGTACCCCACTAGTTGTTTTCCTAAAATCTGTGTCGAAAATGGCAATCCAGTACTTTTTGTGCATTGTTGAGCTTTGCATTTTTGACTGAGTGCAAAGTTCTTTTATTTATTAAATCGAAAATATATCTAATCTAGGTATGTTGATCCCAGAAGGTAATCGGTGAGATATATCGATCCTCATCAGTGAGAAAATTTAATATTTAAGGTGTAGTTATATTTCCAACCATAATTAAAACTTCTTATGGGCAGCGTGATCAAGTGGCCAGGATTGTTTGCTAAGAGTGGACCATTTTATGATGGTTTGTGTTTGAGGAGGAAGCTGTTATCCTGGGCCAGCGTTAAGATTCATCTCAAAACTTCATCCTGCCCTCAGTCAGTAGGGGACACCAATGGGCTTGAAAACGCCGACATCCATGAGATGGAACATTAAGCCATGACTCCATATGCTGGAGAGTCATACCCTCTGCACTTTGAAAAATACAGAGAAGGTTGGGGAGAGGGGACCTACTGAATAGCTATTCAGTAGGTCCCCTCTCCCCAACCTTCTCTGAGCCCTCGGAATGCTTGGGACCTGGCCATTTAGCTCGTACCGTATGTGCAGAAAAATGCCGCTCATAAAATGCCGCTTATACCCAACTCAAAGTGTGGTAGGGTCTGATGCCCAGTACCAGTCAATGTAAAAAACACCAGTCGTTAGAAAATATATGAATAAGTGCGTTATGCTCTATTATAACCGCGCACATTCATGATTGCGACAAGATAGGAATGGTTCCCACTGCACATTTCCTATTTTATACTTAGTATTCTCTTCCTAGTTATTTAAAAATTATAAATGCATACAGAGTAAATAACTTATTATTATAAGATTAAATACAGAGTAAAAAAGTAAACATTTTTTCCTGTATTTTTTTATGTGCGTTTGTATTTTTGGATCCCCAGCTACATATAGAAAGTTTTGGAAATCCTGTATTTGTAAAATGTTTCACATAATCTATGTAATTTGCGAACTGCATTAAGGTGCACTTAGATTAGGTGATTGTCAATTTATTCTTAACAATAACGTTTTCAATGCTAATAACGATATAAAGCTTTTCAAAGTTGAAACATTCCTACTACACTGAAGACTGTAATGCGTTTTTATTTAAAGTGATATTTGTTCTTCGAAATTAAAATATTTGCGAAATATTATTTAGAATCTAATTCAATTTTTGTCATAAAATTGATGTCTAAGTTCAATATTTCTTTTAGAAACAAAATTCACGAAAATATTCTATAAATTCCATGCTGTTTGGATCTATAAATCGCCTTCTTTTCATATGTAAATATTATTAATTTCATTTATGAAAAAAAATCGTGAACTACATCTGATATTATACTAGGACATAACTGTATTTTAAAATGCTTTATTTATTTTTAGGCCTCTCTGCTTTAACAATTTAAATTTAAAAGCATTTCATAATATTCGTAAATTACTAACTTATGAAATGTCGAATTGCTGCTCTTATAGTATTTTTCAGCAGTTAGTACACAATTCATGTAATCTAACAGCGTGGTGAGAGGTTTGTTTACGCTAATCAAACACGCCTCTCTGCCTCACTGAGGAGTAGGCTTAGGATTTCGTACATGTTCATGGCGTCCGTTGCCAGTCCTGTCTCTAGTAATATTACCTCAATGAAACGAACCCGTTTCACTGTACTCATCATTACTTTTGTCGCTGTTGACGATGTTTTTTTTTATAAATTAGAATATTGAAAAAAGATGAAAACAACTTTCATCAAACAAGTCAATAATAATAATGTGAATAAGATTTATTTGTGATAGTTACTGTAATGTTTGACATAATTTTATTTCAATAAGGAAATTGTACTATAAAGGTAATTAAACAAATTTTCTATTAAATGACGAATTAGAATTGTAAATAAATTCAGCAAGATAATTTCAAAGAGTGCTTTCAAGTGCAAAATAAATATGTGTCACAGTTTGGCATTAAAGGTAAAATTCATTGGAGCCCTCTCAGGTAACTCATCAGTAGTTGTACAAATATTTACAACTTGAATATGATTTTAGGATTCTTTTCAATTCGCTTTTTAAAGGCATAGTAGTAATGATCGCAATTGGAGAATGTACGTTAAGAATAAAACTAGCACATTGCAAGCTACTAAAATTTATAAACTACCAAAAATTTCGCGTGTCACTAAATCATTGATAATATAAATGTGTGCACTCATCAGTTGGTTCAGACAAGTGCAGCCAGTTCTTAATGTATTTCAATTGTGAAATGTATATTTAAAATGTTTGTAGAAAATATTCTGATATAAGTGCTATAATGGGAAGTCAAGTCAGATTGAGTTTATATGCATCCATTTATGCACTGTATGTATACTTTTCAGTATCAGAATAAATCTTTGGTTAGGCTGCAGTTCACGCTACAACTTGGCATTAAGTGAAAGTGTAATTAGAAAGTGTATGATCTCAAGTAAGTATAAAGGTAAGTATCAGTTTGTAAGCACACCGAATTTAACTACTGAAAACATTACAGATCATCTAGAGCTTAATTTAACTACTGAAAACATTACAGATCATCTAGAGCTTAATTTAGCTACTGAAAACATTACAGATCATCTTATAGAATGCTGACAAATTTCTCAGAATCCTATAGGAATTGCTCATTGTGATTGTGCTATCAACAACTACCAATGACATTCCTATTATAGGGTATCACAACCCCATAGGCACAACAGAATTATATGTCAAAGGTAGTGGAAAAGCCACCAAATACTTTCAGTTATAATCAACCATAAATTCATAATGTAAAGCCCATAAATTACCATACTGGGTATTAAAAAATTCAACACCCAGGGAATTTCAGAAAAGAGTAGAGGGTATTAAGGAAAGGAATAACACTTGACTAGTCCATTTAAAAATTTTGACCATTATGGGCATTAAAGGGTTAATAATTGCAATAATCTTTCATGTAGTAACCATTATATTTCACATAGCTGCTAATGTATTTTGTTAAAATTTTAAACTAATATTCCAATTCATAATCACAAGTAATAATGAAAACCCTATTTCACATCCACTCAATGTGACTTCCAAGCATTAGCCTAACTTTGCAAGATTTATCATCATTGAATGATGAATGCAAATGGCAGTCAAAGTCTGCTATAAATTCCTTTGAAGGTATATTTGTCATTTGCTGTTCCTTTTTGGAAATATCTCGTGGAATGAATAACTGAACCTGTAGGAGCACAGAATGTGTACATTCAAGTCATGGTAGATGTATTTTAACAAAATACATCTACCTAGCTGTTTGGTGAGAGTAATTTTAGCAATTCTGTTTCTTTTGCATTCTTGAAATGTCTCTTGTTTCACAATGCATTTGACTTTGCACATTGCAGTTCAGCTGCTGTCATTAAAGGCCTCTCCTCCGTACTATCATGATGATTATAATAAAAATTTCTTTTTTTTATTTTTATTTCCTATTGTTAAATTATTAAATTTTGAACATGAATTTTGGTCACATGCACTCTCATTGTCTATCCTAATGCTTTGCTATTGATGAACCTTGTTCACCATAACATTAGGGAACCAAATTATTCCACATAACTGCTCGAGAATTACAGTGACTGTTTAAGCCATAAATGAGTGCTAACTCAGAGAATCAACTGTGTAGTTTCTAAGATAATTTAGTGTGATACTCCAGTGATTCAGGAATTGAATTGCATTCAGTTGTAAGTTGTGTGGCTACTGTTTAAAATGATTGACATGTGAAATGTGACTTAAAATGTGAATGTTGCCATTTATTTCCTTTTTCTGTGTTAGTAACAGAAGAAAATTGCACCCTAACTCTGATGTTCATTCAGTGTTTTATAATTTATTAACTCATTATCTGTAGACATTGATAAATTGTGAAACCACAGACACAGATGTTTTTATTTCAACACAAAAACGTTTTTGCAAATTAAATATTTAGTTTATGTATATGCTTTAAAGTTAATAAATCATGTTTACTATTTTAATTTACTATAAATGTGATCAGTAGTGATGTTACTTTTGCTGAACAAGTGAAAAAATATCTGAGCCTCCATATTCATTCCAATTTTACAGGCTGAACCCTGGAAGAGAATGTTTATTTTGGAGAGATGTATTAAATTATTTTGGATAATCAATAAATTCCTATTCAAGGAATTAAAAGAAAAGCCTTTGTGGACAGTAATGATGGTAACAATAAAATAAATTTAATTAATAAAAACTGTCAAAAGCATTTATTTAAATCAAAAATGTATTTGTTTCAGCTCACTTTTCCCTATATGACTCAGTCAAAAGTGCTAACTTTGGTACTTGTCAGGAGAGGTCATAGCATTTTACTAGGTCTAAAAAAAAGGGGATTTGGCCAAGGAAAGTGGAATGGATTTGGTGGAAAAGTACACACTGGTGAAAGTATTGAAGATGGAGCAAAACGGTAAGATTAAAAGAACTTTTCATTTGTTTTTTAATAATTGCATAAATGTCAATTCTTTGTTGATGTATTTTCTTTGAATATATATTGCACAGGTTAAAAAAATTTATACCAATAAGTTATAATTAAAGTGAATGGTGCTAAGTTTTATATGTATAGATGAAATTTGTATTGTTTTTTGAATTTCTAATACATTCATCTCACTCTGCATATAATAATATATTCTAATATATTCATCTCACTCTGTAATAATAAATTCCTCCCTCATTGGAGAATAATTTCACCTTGAACCTTGATCACTCTCTTTTCCTAGTATGTTTTATGATCCCTTTAATGTATATGTTATGTTAAACAATTTTCTTTAAATTTTTTAAATAATATTATAATTGAATCAGTTTATTGAAAAAGAGAGTTTGGATAAATTTCCTCTCTGATATAATCATACACTTCATACTATAGAAAAGATAGGATTGTTCACTTAACACAATCATTTCCCTGTCAATATGGTGATTACCTGACTATTCCAATAATCTCTAAAATAATGAAATGTAGCCGTCCCATGGCCGAGTGGTTAGCGCGCTTGGCTACTGATCTAAGGGACCTGGGTTCGAGCCCTGGATAAGGCATGGTTGTATGTGTTGTTTTTCTGCTGAGGTCCTGCCATCCTCTCAGATCTTCTACTTTGGCATATAAACTGACAGGCTCCTGTCAGACCTCTGTGGCAAGCAGCTGCTTGAGGGGGTATTTATTTTATTATTTTTTTATCTGTGATTAAAACGTGTGCAGTTTGAATTTATTTTGTACTTACTGTTCCTCCATAACCAATGGGTCATCTAGCCGTTTTGTATTAGTTTTGTGGAAACAAATGTTAGAAATTAAAAAACTACCAATCCTATTTGCACCCTAAAAGGTAGACAATATAACCAAAGCCTGTCGATGGTGCAGTAATTGAATTAGTATTCACTTCAAAGAAGGCTAGAAGGGGAGGTCAGTTTAGAGAAGTAAATTGACACTTTTGATGTGAATATGAATTCAGCAACTGATTACACCATCAGTAAGCTGTAGGTTTGTTTTTTTTTTCTACTTTTTATATTCATATAAGAGATGTTTTATTTTCTAATTTTTTTCTTTGTCACTAAAAACACGTATTTACAGAACTTCCATTTAATACATTATTTTGTTTGGAGGGTCATGTTTGTTAGGTGTCATGTTTGAAGTAGCTTGTGGCATTGGAGAAGTCACCGGCTTTAATTTATATAACTTATTAAATTTGAACTTTGTGAATTTCTATACTCTTTTAAGGAGGGAGATAATGGTGGTTGTGGGGGGAAGGCATAGTTCAAAGTAGTCTATTACTGTCTTTACGTAAGCTTTCATTTGTCACCTAACTTGGAACTCTTACGTCCTCACATTTCAAGAACTTTGGAACTCTTACGTCCTCACATTTGAAGATATAAGTAGAAGAACAACTTTCATATTTCCTCTTCTCTAGGAGGGAAGAGAATAAGGATGATATTCAGTATTAAATTATCACAGGAAAAGTCCAGCGGACAAGGAATGGTTGAAAAATTGAGTTGTAAAGAATTTATTTTCCTGACTGGGATTCGAATCCAGGTCTCCCAGAAGCATGCCGTCCAACACTCCCCATGTCAGAAGATTTCATTTGACATGCAACTTGTTATGTTCAGCCCTTGCATTCGAAAGATATAATTGAACAATTCTTCACATTTTTTCTCCATTGTTTGTGTGTTAGAAAGTATGTGGGGGTAATTTTTATAACCTCTGACACTCCACATCACAAGCTTTCATTTGACGCATAACTGATTACTTTTTTCCTCTCATTCTGAAGATATGTAGCGAGGTAGTTCTTTTCATATTTCCCCTTTCTTTAGAGGTAATAAAGCATGTGGAGTAAATTTTTTTATAGCCTATGACACTCCCTGCTTTCATTTGATACACGAAATCATCAACTCTTCCAAGATCCCCGTCAATTATACATGTTGACAGAATCCAAAATTAAAGACCCAAGACATCTATGTTCATTTTTAGTAATAACACATGAAACTTTGATTTAAAGAAATTGTAAATTGCCATTTGAAAATTTTCTTACATATGTCATAAAAATATAAAATTCATCATCATCATCATCCTCAAGCAGCCATGGGCTACGGAGGTCCAACCAGACTGTGCAATTTAGTTCTCCAAGCAAGTCTGTCCTGAGCTACACCTGCTGCATCTGGCCACTGCACACCAATTCTAATAAGGTTCTGTTTGACATTGTCTGCTCACCGCATCCTTGGTCTCCCCCTCTTTCTGAAGCCTTTAGGCACACTGTTCATAACCCTATTCGCCAATCTATAATTATCCATACGGGCAACATGGCCAAACCAACGGAGTCTCTCTCTGCACAATATGTATAGCGGTACACCGGGATTGCCATACTGTACTAAGTTGTCCAATCATTGCAGTCATATTTTCTCAGAAATCACAAGGAGGAAATTGCATTTGTTCAGCTCAGCTGAGGCCATTGGTTTCTTATACATTCTTTTATGGGCAGACAACGGACCTAAGTATTAGTTTTTTGACACCATTTTAACCATCAAACATATTTTAATCCAATGTCCCACTTTTAATTGTGAACGTTTTCTAAATTTTAGTTCTAATCATTTGCCATTTGTGCTCCTTAGACTCTGCCATCTTTTAGATGACAATTCTTTTTCGACACTGTATTTGAATTCTTACATTTTACCCAATATTTTTAACCACATCTAATATTTTTACTTTGGTAGTATGTTATTACATTTGTTGCCTTTTACCAGGATCCTTTACACCCATTGTTGGTTCTTTACTTTTAGTCCTCTTGATTTTTATTTCTGCATGGAATTTTACTTCTGTTGTGTTTGTTTTATGCTTTTATTGTGTCTTGTCTTTTCTGTTTTACTTTTAACTCTGATTGAAGTGTCCATAACTTTTGGGGACAAGGCTGGCTTAGTCAGTAGCATACAGGCTTGTGATCTGCAGTTTCTAGATCTAGATTCCAGCTGGGCTAGCATTGAGATTTATCTCCGCAATACTCCCCTTGTTGCCCTTGATCAGTAAGGGACATGGATGGGACTTGAACCCTTTGATGCCCATAACAGCCCAAAATGGCCAAATTTTGAAATGGACTCACCCAAATAGTGCTATTCCTTTATCTTTAATATCCTGTATCCTTTTCTGCAATTCCTGGGTGTTAAAAGGTTAAACTGTTGCCTCCTGTGCACTTTAAAGAATGACACTGGATGACCTTGATAGGCGGACTGCCATCTGCTCCCTAACAGCTGTCCAGTGGGTCCCCTCCCCCAAACCTTCTCTGAGCCTTTAGGGTCCTTGTGACCTGGCCATTTAGTCCATTGTGTTCAAAAAAAGTCATGCTCAGAGGAAAATCCAAAAAATCCATGGCTTTTATCTCTTTATTCTTGTATTGCAAATCTTGTTTGGTACATCATGGTCTTAGTTGCCCTTGCACTATTAAACCACGCATGTTTTATTTGTTGGGTTTTCCAAAATAAAGCCTTATTTGCATAATCAGATCTAATTTTTCACTATATAATTGTGTAAAGGCTTATTAAAATTGTGATACAATTCACTTTTACTTTTCCTTAACCAGTTTTTCTTTATTTACATTATATTTATCATTTTGGGGATTATTTTTTAGTTGGCCATCATTTTCTTTCTTCTGAGCCACTAAAGGAGTTGCGCATGCGCAACTCCGACTTTTGATTGACAGTCACTAATGTACACGTTTATGACACACACCCTCTTGCATCATAGCTAGCACGATTGTCAGATTATACAAATGTTTTTCCCAGTGTGCAACACACGTGTCAGTTGTACACTGCACATTTACTGAGTGATGTTAGATCACAGTCAGTATGGTGTTATGAAGCTAGGAGTTAGTAGATGTGAGAGAATCAGTAGAGAGTGTCAGTAAGAGGAAGGATGTTAGTAGAGATGAAGCTTTTATTTGCTCCGATTTTTGTATTCGTCAGTATATATGGTGAGTCTTGAATTTTTTTAAGATAAACTTTGTTTGTTATCTGCCTGTATTTGACTTTTCTATTTTTTCATCTTGAGCAACGATGATTGATTTTTGATTTTGATTTAAGATATGACTTTAATATTTTGACAATTCTTTTGATTTCTTACTCAATAAGTAATGCCCATATACCTAACAAACCCTCATTTGACTTTATTTGGCAAGTTAATATTGCCTGGCACCCAATTTGCTATCCGGAGTTTTGATTTAATTTGGATCAGTTAAAAGGTCCAAGGTAAAGAAGTTTAATAATCTTTTGGAGCATTACAAAATTAATATATTTGTAAATTTTTTATTTTCGTAAAATTTAGAATTGATTTCTGTTTAATTTAATTATAACATGGCCTATTTCTATAAATAGCTTAACTTAGTGTCCATTATTCAAATATATATATATGTACACATTTCACTGATACTAGCACAGAAGTTGTTAAATGTTCATATGAAAATGATGTCTTAAGATAAACAGACTACATCACAAAAATCAGAATCTCCTTAGGAGCATAATAAGATGAATTTATTTCATGATGCCAAAGGCTACAGAAGAAAATACCACTTCCTTAACATACAAAAAGATGGCACAAACTAATCAAAAACTATTGAAAATATTCATAAATAGTTGACAAATTATCGTTATTTTGGATATATTTAAATCCATCATCAAATTTAAGAAGATATTTTGAAGGCTACACAAGAAATTATACCATTTAAATTGCATCAGAACATGCATTATATTGACAGCCCCAAGTGAATAGATTCACAGGATATGTTTATCAGCTGGTGGATAATCCTGAGCAGAAGTCATCGCAGGCACCTGAACTCTTTGCTTCTATTGGCATCGTCAAATTCTACGTTGGAGGAAATCTTCCACTGTAGATGGCTTCAACCTTTAGTAGTGGGGGAACGGGTCTTTGCCCCATGTCTGCGATTAGGGGGCTGTTTGATATTGTCGGCATTCCCTCTCTCAATAAACATAGTTTCTTTAAACATCCCACTAACCATTTTCTCTCCATAGGTAGTTGGAATGTGAGGACTCTGCACAGAGCTTTTTCTCTTGATGTCCTCACACAAGAATTCCACCATTATAATTTAGATATTCTTGGCTTGCAAGAGACCAGATGGACAGATAAAGGTCAGATTCTTAAAAATAATCTTAAATTTCTCTTTTCAGGGAGGGACGACAATAAGCATCACCAAGGCGTGGGTCTGCTTCTCAGCAGACACGCTAGTGATGCTCTTTTACGATATGAGTGCATTAATGAAAGGTTTCTTACAGCAAAATTTCAGACAAGCGTTAAAGACTTGAATGTTATCTGCTGTTATGCCTCCACTGAGGATGCCGATGAGGATGAGAAGGATAGGTTTTATGAACAACTTCAGGATATTTTGTATTCTGTCAAGAAAGGAGATATTACCTTTGTTCTTGGTGACTTCAATGCCAAAGTTGGTACTGACTCTGACCTTTGGGGAGGAGTAATAGGCCCTTTTGGTATTGGTAGCTGCAATGGCAATGGGCAATGTCTCCTACAGGTAAGTAAACTCAATGGATTCAGAATAACTAACACTTATTACAAACACCGCGACATACATAAGTACACATGGGTTTCACCTGATGGGCTGGGGGGCGGGTGTGGCTCAGTCGGTAGCGCGCCAGGCTCGTAATTTGTAGTTCCCAGGTTCGAGTCCCAGCTGGGTCAGTGTTGAGATTTATCTCCGCAAAATTCCCCGCCCTGCCCATGGTCAGTAGGGGACACCGATGGGCTTGGAAAGGCCGCCGTCCGTCGGATGGGACGTTAAGCCGTGGCCCCGTGTGCGGGAGAGCCATACCCTGTGCACGTTAAAGAACACGCTGGATGGCCTTGACGGGAGGCTACCATCTGTCTCCCAACAGCTGTTCCAGTGGGTCCCCTCCCCCAACCTTCTCTGAGCCTTCGGGGTCCATGTGACCTGGCCATTTAGCCCATGCTGTGCAAAAAAGTGCCGCTCAGAGGTAAAACAACCCAACCCTGATGGGCTGCATAAGAATATGATTGATTACATATTAATTAACAGCAAATGGGCTAGTTCTGTTAGGAATACCAGGGCATATAGGGGAGCTGAAATTTGATCTGACCATTACCTTGTTAAAAGTGTGTTGCAACTTAAACTTAAAAAGTGTTGTGCTAGGATTAAAATATTTACTTTTAATACTGAAGCTCTGAAAGATCCAGTTATAGCCAAAACTTACCATGATAGGTTACTTAGTCATTATGACAGTCATGGTTTGCTTACTACTGAAGTTGAGGAAGAATGGGATCATTTTAAACAGGCTTTTTTTTTTTGGAAACTAACAGTACTCTTTTAGGAAAAAAGGAGCAGAAGAGGCAAAATTATCTGAGTGATAAGGCACTTGAGCTTATTTCGGAAAGAAAGAACTGCAGGAGTGTCTTTAATCAATACCCTACTAGTCCTAATAGAAAGCATTACAGAGAACTTAATAAACGTGTAAAAGATCAGTTAGCTGCTGATAAGAATCTTTGGCTTGATGGTTTGGCTGACAAAGCCGAGGAAGCAGTTAGACAGCACAACAGCAGAGAGCTGTACCAGATAGTTAATGTTTTATGTGGTAGAAAACGGACAGGCATACAAGGATTGAAGGATAAAAAAGGTAAGGTTATAGAAGGGGAGGATTCTGTCATGGCTAGGTGGGCTGAGCATTTCAGCGATGTTCTAAACAATGTAGTTGGTTCTGCTCCCATTGTTTGCAGTGATGATGGATGCATTGGTGGCTTTAATGTTGGCCCTATAACACAATCTGAAGATATTTTGGCTGTTTCCAAACTTAAACTACATAAATCCCCAGGGGTAGATGAAATTACTATCGAAATGCTTAGAGCTGGGAATGTTTCGGTTACCACTTGGATGACTGAAATTCTGAATATCTTTTATGATAAAGGCATGGTTCCTAAGGATTTTACCAGAGCTATTGTTATCCCTATTTTCAAAAAAGGTGATCGCAGTTCTTGTGATAACTATAGGGGTATCAGCCTACTCTCTGTTCCAGGGAAAGTTCTTTCCATGATTGTGCTTAATAGAATTAAGAATCTGGTTGACAATCAATTGCGTGATGAGCATTGTGGATTCAGAAGTGGTAGGGGATGTGTGGATCAGATATTTTCACTTAGGCAGATTCTTGAGAAATGTTTAGAGTTTCAGAAACCTTTGGTTGCTAGCTTTGTTGATTTCAAAAAGGCTTTTGACTCTGTTGATCGTCATAATTTGTGGTTGATTGTGAAATCATATGGTATACCTGACAAGTTAGTTAACATAATGAAAGCTCTCTATAATAACACTGAGTTGTGTGTGAGAGTTGGTAAGGCTTGTAGCAATTGGTTTAGCATTACTTCTGGTGTTCGACAAGGGTGCATTTTGTCTCCTTTTCTCTTTAGCTTGGTTATTGATTATGTTATGCGAAATTCACTTCAAGGGAAAGATTTTGGCCTTAAACGGGCTGGAGATACGAAAATTTATGATTTAGATTATGCTGATGATTTAGCCCTTTTGGCAAATGATGTTGATGAGATGAACTCTTTCATTCGAGCCGTTGATGAGACTGGTAGTAGAGTAGGTTTGGTTATAAACAGAGAGAAAACTAAAGTGATGAAAATTGGTCAGGCAGGCTGTGATTCAGTTAATCTGAATGGTTGCAGTCTTGAGCAGGTGTCACAGTTTAATTATCTTGGGAGCTATGTAACAGATAATGGTGATGTGCGGCATGAGATTAACAGACGAATAGGGATTGCTGCCGGGACTTTTAAGAATCTATGGAGAGTGTGGAGAAATAGGCGTATACACCTAAAGACTAAAATTAGACTGTATAATAGTTTGGTTATTTCTAGGGTCAGTTATGGTAGTGAAACTTGGACACTTTGTAAACAAGATAACAAGAAACTTGATGCTTTTGATTCCAGATGCTTACGCAGTATCTTGGGCATTAGGTGGTTCAACTTTGTAACTAATGATGAGGTTAGGCAAAGGAGTTTGCAACCTCTTTTAAGCAGCATATTGTGCAGAGAGAGACTCCGTTGGTTTGGCCATGTTGCCCGTATGAATAATTATAGATTGGCGAATAGGGTTATGAACAGTGTGCCTAAAGGTCTCAGAAAGAAGGGGAGACCTAGGATGCGGTGGGCAGACAATGTCAAACAGGACCTTGTTAGAATTGGTGTGCAGTGGCCAGATGCAATAGATGTAGCTCAGGATAGACTAGCTTGGAGAACTAAATTGCACGGTCTGGTTGGACCTCCGTAGCCCATGGCTGCTTGAGGATGATGATGATGATGATGCAATTCTCATTCCTTTAGTTGTTATCTACCTCCTCTAAAAGTTTGTACCTATATTTTTGAGACACCCTGTATAACCTATTTTTGTTTATTGGTTATTTTTGAAAAAAAATTCTAAGTTGACTTGTTTATTTGACTCAGCACAGTTCACAAAAAGCATGGACTTTTCTGAAACTGTAGTACAAAGAAAACAGTTAGACAAAGAGTAAAATTCTTGTTTTAAGTAAAAAAAATAATAATAATAATTTGTGTTTTAGAAATAAATAGCCTTTTCATTCATATGCATTATAATTATTTATTTCTGTTAGTACCTTCTAGTGAAACCTCAGCAGGAAAAACAACACAAGAGAACTTCCATACCTTATCCAGGGCTCAAACCCAGGTTCCCTTGCTCTTCAGCCAGGCACATTAAATTTGTGAATAAATCTATTGCATTTTGAATTTCATAATGCTCAAATGAAAGTGTAATAGACAAACTAAGATATTTTATAACCTGTTTAGTCATGTTTGACCAACCATATGTGCACTAAATTTTTTCTGCCTCTGAAGTAAGCTTTCAGAATATCAGATGACCATTGCATGGTTACTATTAAAAACTTAAAATTTGGCAGTCACATATCTCTGTTGGTTAATGATAAAGTTATGCCCTGTAATAAATGCTACTGAAATGAATTTCATGTCTCAAAAGATGTTTAAATGAGATTCAATATCATTTATGCAACTAAGGCTGCTGCAATTTTTGCAGTGATATAATAATTTTATCAGTTGTTAAAATAAGCAAAATGAAAAATTCTGCTAAGTTCATTCTTATTTTTCAATAATTATCATTTTCTGGTGACAAGTTAAAGTAAATGTATGTACACTAAGTTGACAACAATCACTTCTAACATTAGTTTAATGTGGCATGTTAAACATATAATACTTCTAAAAATTTCTGTCTTTTGCTTGAACCATGATGTAGCAACTCAAAGACAAAAGTATTTCTATAAAATGTATGCATTATTATGAAATTTGGTTTTGAATTTTAATTAATGTTAAATATTGTTTGGGAATTAAGAATTTAAATGCTTTGATTTCAGGGAGTTGACAGAAGAATGCAGTATAGTTACAGATAATCTTATCAAAATAGGCCATCTAACATTTGAATTTATAGATGATCCAGTATTGCTGGATGTTCATGTATTTACCACTTCTGTTTTTTGTGGGGAACCACAAGAAAGTGAAGGTAAGACTTCTGTACATTTCTCTGTATTTTCAAAATGTACATGCATACAAAATCCTGAAACAGCTACAGAGATCCAGCCAGCTGTGTAATTTAACCATCCATAATATATTTATCATGAGTGCAGCATTTAGCCGCTACAGATCAGTTCCAACAAAATCATGTGACACTATCCACCTCATTCTAGATATCCCACTTTTTTTTATGCCTTTAGGCACATTGTTCATAGCTCTATTTGCTAATCTCTAGTCTATATAATGGATAAGTCTCATACTGCTGAGCACTTGAATACTCATAAGTTGAATTTCAAAGGAGAAATTAATCCGAGTGTTCAATTTAATTCATTTCAAGAGCCACTCGTCTTTCCACCACTCATCGTCTTTCTTCCTAAGTCTGTCAGAATCCTCTTCCAAGGTTCACAAATCTTGTCACACATTCACACTGTCCAACAGTCACATCCTTACTACTTCTCCTCTCGCATTCCTCGGTATTCTCCTACACAGTCTTTTCCCTTCCAACTCACCCCCTCAGGGTTTCAAGGATGAGGGACTGTGTCCCAAGCTGCAAGAGCAGCTGGACAGTGGGCGCTGAGGTCACCTCCATGTGACCCTCCCCCTATGGCATGTATTACCACAGTACAATGGTGAGCCTATATGAAATTGATAAAAATTCTGTTCCAATGTTCACTAAATACACAGTTAAAATGTGAAACTTTGTGGACAGCCCTTCCACTTTCGCTGTCACACGTAATTAGAGCAATAAAATCATGATGCAAGCTTATATATGGTAACATAACTATACAAATAATTTTAGTTTGCCAAACCAATTATGTGGCTACCTAACTTCATTTTTTCTACTCCCATACTAGTGAGAACTCTAAGCTTGGGAGAGCGAGTAAACAAAAACTGTTCGACAAGAAAACTTTTTTTTTGCAGTGACACCAGCAGTTTGCATGAGACTACTGTCATTGGACAGTGGAAGAGTGGAAAAAGGTTGCCTTCTCTGACAAATCAAGGTTTCTACTCCACATAACTGATGAGCAGTGGCAGATACGGCATCAGACACGAGAACCAAAACCTGAACATGCTTTTGGTCAAGTACAGGCCTGCAGTGGCAGTGTGCATGTCTAGGGATGTTTTCCTGGTATTACCATGTTGAGTACCCCTACCATAGAGCACTTGTGGAACCATTTGGATCGACAGGTTCGGCGTGCGAATTCACAACCACGTCATCTCCAGAACCTCCCTGCTCTCTTGGAGTCAAAATGGGCATGTGTGCCTCTGGCAACCTTCCCGGGCGTCATTCTGTCAATGCCACGCCATCATGCCACTGTCATCCGAGCCAAGGGTGTTTATTCCCATTATTAGGTAGGTGGACATATTTTTCTGATATGACTATGTATAATTGATCATATCTTGTAGTCCATCTGGTGAAACCCATGTGTATTTATAAATGTCCTAGTATTTGTAGTATGTGTTAGTTATTCTCAAACCATTAAGTTTACTTACCTATAGGAAACATTCCCCATTGACATTGGATATACCAATGCCAAAAAAACTTGACACTCTGACCAAAGGTCAGAGTCATTACCGGCTTTAACACTGAAGTCACCTAACATAAAAGAAATATCTCCTTTCTTGACAGAATTCGACAGAATCCTTTGTGTGCAACAGATAACATTCAAGTCTAATATCAGTTTTAAATTTAGCTGTAAGAAATTTTTCATTGATGCAGTTATATCCTTGAAGAGCATCATTGGTGTGTCTGCAGAGAAGCAAACCTACACCTTGGAGATGCTTTCCATCCTCCCTCCCTGAAAAGAGAAATTTAAAATAATTTTTAGTATCTGACTTTTATGTGTCCATCTGGTCTGTTGCAAACCCAGAATATCCAGGTTACAATGCTGGAATTCCTATGTAAGGAGTCAAGACAATAATCTCTGTGCAGAGTCATCACATTCCACATTCCTGCAGAGAAAAAATTATTTGTAGATTTTTTAAGCAAACTGGGTTTATTGAGAGAGGTACCTGCAATGGCTTCTCGTCAGATTATCCACCACCTGATATGAAGTATCTTGTGCCTCTGTTCACTTAGGACTGGCAACCCACAGGCAAACAGAAAACACAGCAGCAGATTTTTCCTCAACAGAGGCCCACCAGTGCAGCAAGTGCAATATCCATAATCAAGCTCAAAGGCCATAAACCAATCCAGTGAATATAAATGGTCAGCACCAAGAACCTGTAAAGTTGACCACTCCTCAGCAGGTCACAAAAAAAAGTTGCCACAGATGCCAGATAACTAAGCCAAATTGATCTAGCAGCCTTCCACCACCATTACCTTCCAAAAGAGAATATTTCTTCTGAAAGGTACTAATGGCTTGCACCTCAAGAAGGTGGTGTCAGACATTAGGTGCTAGGCCTGGTGGTTCTATGCATCAACACCTGGGATTTGTACACAGCTCTCCTTCCAGTGTATGCCTTAGCTTCCATTTACAGACCATGTTACAGACCAAGTACATACAAGATCTCTACTGACATTTGTTTCGAAAAATTTAAATCTTGTTAAACTTCTTAAATGCAAAATTTTATGAGCATGTTTTCTCTTAAAAATTTCTGTCTGTCAAATTTTAGAGAAAATATAGTAAATGTATGCTTCATATTCTTAAGATTCACTTCTGTCTGTTTTAATAAAAAATGTTACTGTTAACAAAAGCCTGCAAATTTTGTTGAGTAGAAATTTTCTGAGAATTTTTTATTAAGAGAAAATTCAAAGATCCTTTTATATGCATATATAAAAGCAAAAAATTTTTTATATGCATATATAAAAGCAAAACATTCTTTTATTGCATATGTACAAGCAAAAGATCTTTTTATATGCATATATAAAAGGATCTTTTGCTTGTAGACATTGTAGTCAGTCGTATGACTGACCAGTTCCCACAGTATCTCATTCACCAAGTCATCCAACTACAGTCATTATTTTTATAGCAAGATATAAAAGAATGTGCAAACTTTCTCATGTGCACAAACAGTGCAGGCACTGTTTTTCTTTATGAAATTGAATTGCAGTCAGCCAGAGTGCCATAAGCAGTGCATTACTCATCAAAATACGTTTGAAAAGAATCAGATCTGCAATAGGCAAGATCTTACTTTATTTAATTTTCCTATTTTTAAGTTTCACTGTAATATTGGTTATATTACAATTTTATATGATATTTATATTTTATATGATAATCCAAGAGGTTATATTACAATTCTTGAATTTGATATGATTAATCCAAGAGGTTATATTAAATTCTTAAATTTGATATGATTTGCCTAAGAGGTTATATTACACCTTAGATTTGATATGATTAATTATTGGCTGGGCAGGTTCCCTTAAGTGGCAGCTGGGGCGGGGGGGGGCTAAGCTACAAGACTATGCAGTTGACACTTCAGTAGTTCTCTAAATTTCAGTTTTGCCATCTGTCGGTCAACCAATGATTAATGTGAAGTATCAACTAGTGATTAATTAGAAGCATTAAATGTAGGATTTCACAGTCTTTCCTAGCCTTAGCAATTGCCATTGATAATCACTTATAGTTAAGCTATGCAAAATAGTTATATTCGAAAGAATCTATATCAGAGCTGAAGAGGAAAAACTGGCTTCTCAGTTTTTAGGGAGAAAATGTTAACATAGAAAAATGCATGTGAATTGTATTTAAAAAAATTAAGGTGCATCACAGCTAGTATGCAAAATTTGAAATCTCACATTTCATAAAACTTCAGAGCTCATTTAAAGTGAAGAAACAGTTTGCCTTCCCTTCAATCCAGCCCTGATACAGATAACTGTTCCAGAATATTTTCATTATCATAACAGATTTTTATTTTTTGCAGAAATGAAACCCAAATGGTTTAAAATTACTGAAATTCCATATGCAGAGATGTGGGCAGATGATAAATATTGGTTTCCACTCTTCCTAAAAGGCTCAAAATTTGTTGGTTATTTCAAATTATCAGGTCATGAAGAAATAGTAGATTTTAAATTAAGAGAGGTTACTTGTCTAGATTCCAGTGTTATCCCATTGTGTTAAAAGTACTCATTTCTAATATCCATTAAATGTTATTATAATTCTGTAGACCAGTGGTATCTGAACTGTACACTACAAATAGCTAACCAATTTACCAGCAGAAAATTAAAACCATTTGGAATTTTCTACAGATGGATTTACTTTTTTTCTCCTGCTAATCACTTTTAATTTTTTTTTTTTGCGTTAAAATGAGAAATTCTGGCTTATATGGTACTGTCAATTTTCTAAAGGGTCACTGATAGGGCCAGATCTAGTGGAGATGCCCCCGTCAGATTGTTAGTAAGGGTAATAGGGGCAAAAAATTAGTAAAACATACTTATAAATTTCTCAAGACATTTTTAAGACCTGTCAAACAGAGGGGAAAATGTTCATTACATTGGAAATACAAATGCTTCTAGGTCTGGTCACTAATGTAATGTAGCTCTTACAAAAGAAAATCTCATTTGTCTTAGTGGTCATGAACTTATATACTTTGAATAACTTAAAATGAAATTCTGAAGATTAAAAGAATCACTAGCAGTCTAAAAAATTCAATTTGCTATATATTTTTCCAAATTCAGGATTTACTCCATTGTTTTGCAGTGTTCAGACCCTGTTTCTGCAGCAGTATTTAACTGAATGTCGGCTATATTTTGCAGCTTTTATTTACTGAATGCCATCTAGAGATGCATTGTGCAGACAATTTTTGGTGTTCTCAGTCATAATTTTTTTCTCATATGCGTGAATTTTTTTTTCATTATTTGTCTTCATTTTAATTTCAACTTTTTAATTAGACTTTACTAATTAAAGGGGGCTAAGACTAAGAAGATAATTAGACTTTACTAATTAAAGATAAGTATCATTCAGCCTTTTTTTTTAAAGCGTATTCTCTCATTTATTACTGAATAAATCTTAAGTTTTTAGTGATGTTGCTAAGGTATTTATAGTTTCATTTAATTACTAGTTAAACATCTGTCCATTGATAACTTGCTACATCATTCACAACTTTCAACTCTCCATTCATAAGGTAGGCAATGGCAACACCCAGAAATTCTGGACACTTGCAAAGGGATTAATCCTAAACCACGACAGCTAAGAACTCAATCTCTTTTCCCACCAGAGCAACGGGTATCACTGCACCAAATTTGGGACTGATCAGTCAAGTACCTGTGGAATCACAGGGAGCTGAAAATTTCTGTCACCAATGACATCACACCACAGACATACAAAAAATGCTTGGGCCCAATCCGAATAGGACATATAATGATTTTTAATTCTAATTTTTTAACAATTAAGATTTTAATTTTATTGTCAAATAATTATAATTATTTAAAGTTTGCAATAGCTATAATATGAAAAACTTAAAAATGGCTTACTGTCATGCATTTTGGTATGCATATTTTATGATGTATCAGTTTTTTTCCCCTTTAACTGGACTTGGAATTGGAAAGTTTATCCAAAACTCATCTCTAATACCAATTAACTCTTAAGAGTCTAAAGAGGATAAACCAGTTTGTTGAAATTAGGTTTAAGTAGCTTTCATTTCAACTTGAATTTCTGTTATTTTATTATTCAGAATGAAATGCTCTTTCATTTAGTATGTAATATGACCTACAGATATGTTATACTGCAGAATATTTAGTTTGTTTTCTGATGAAAAAAAAATGGCTATGAATACATTCATTGTAAGAAGCCTGACACTTTAATGAATAAAAACAATTAGAAGGTCCCAAAACTGGAACTGTTCAAGAAACGACAGTCCGAAATTCAGTTGTTTTTATTATTAGTAATACCTAAATAAAATTTCTTACTAATTCTAAACTTTTTTTCTTTTGTTCCGTTCAATAACCACTTAATAATAAGCATATGCTTTTTTCCTACAAAGTACACTGGCTTTCATAAATTAAGGAAAATCCCTATGTTATGTCAATGGGAATCTAACCTTGAACCTCTGTAACTTCTAAAATAGGTTTTTTGGTTTTGAAAAATGTGACTGAAGATAAAGATCTCAGTGAAATAAATCAATATCTCGATTTTCAACAATATTCATTCAGTATTTAATGAGTTATGGAAGTTTGAAAATTTAACAACAGCAATGCCAATCTTAAGAAACTTATACAAAACTGAAGAATAGTGAAAGAATTCTTCACACAAAGTTCTAAAATACAAACTTATTAAACACTTTGATACAATACTTTTTACTAAGTATTAATTAACTTCTGAAGTCAATTTTTCCGGCTGGCATTGTTGTTGCTAAATATTCAAACTTCCATAACTCGATAAATACTGAACGAATATTGTTGAAAATCGAGATATTGATTTATTTGATTGAGATCTTTATCTGCACTCACATTTTTCGAAGCAAAAAAGTTTTGACGTTAGCTTCCCATTTACTTAACATAAATATTTTCCTTAATTTATGGAAACCAGTGTATTAGCATACTCAAGCAAAAGATCAAATATGATATTTATTCACTTCAGAAATATAATATTATAATCAATTGTTTTAATTGCCAAAGCAGAAATAAAGTACTGCTCTTCATAATTTAGGAAATAGTAAACTTTTGGGTAACCTGAGATTTATTTGTTTAATATCTTTTTCCTTGCATTTTAAACATGCTCATGTATATAGATGCAGTCAGGGGTGTAACTTTGGAGGGGGAGGACTCTCCCCTGCCAAAGCAATCGGAGTTGGCAAAATTAGAAGCGACTTTGTAAAATCCAAGTGAGTTGTGAAAATTTGGATTTTTATTTTGTAAAACTAAAGGGAGTTGGTAAAATCAATATAACTTGGCAAAATTCGAAGCCACTTAGTAAAAATTCAGGTGAGACGTAAAAATTGGGATTTTTTCTGTAAAATTATGGCGGTTGCCAAAATTCGGGTGAGATGTAACAATTGGGATTTTTTTTTAAATTATGGCGAGTTGGTAAAATACAAGTTGTGACAATTGGAATTGGTTTTTGTGAAATTTTGGAAAGTTGGCAAAATCGAGAAAACTTTGGCAAATCTTGGGGAGTAGGCAAAATCGGGACAACTTAGGAAAATTGTAAATTTGTTCTGTCCAATTCCCCATCCCCACCCAACAGAGCAGAAATCTGGCTGCGACCCCTGCAGAGAAAGAAATTATGTAAAGATAATATTTTCTCAGTTGACGAAATTTTATTTCCAAGATGGCAAATTTTCTTTGCTTCCCCCCCACACACACACGCTAACCATATTCCTTCGTTACGTCCCTAATGGCAAATTCAGGGGAGTTGTAAAATTTGTGATTGTTTTTATGAAATTATGAAGAGGGCACAATCTAGGGGAGTTGGGCAATATTGGAAATATTGTAAAAAAAAGGTGAGTTGTGGTTTTGGGATTGGTTTTGTGACATTAAGGAGAGTTGGCAAAATTCGAAGTGACTTTGTAAAATTCAGATGAGACGTAAAAAGTGGGATTTTTTCTGTAAAATCTAGGACAGTTGGCAAAATTCGAAGCCACTTGGTAAAATGCAGGTGAGTTGTGAATTAAAAATTAAAAAATAATACATATCTTCCTATGTGGCCCTAAAAAGTAGAAATAAACCTAAAGCATATCGATGGTGCAATCAGTCACAGAGTTCGTATTCACTTCAAAATAAAACAGAGCACCGGCAATCTTGTTCAGCTGGTAAATCGGTGCCATATCTTCCTTTGAAGCGAATACGAATTTAGTGACTGCATCATCGATATGTTAAGTTTATTTTGTACTTTTTTATTCTAAGAAGATATTGGTATTTTTTTTGTCCCTAAACAGACTACCTTAAAAAAAACTTTCATTTGATATGACTCATAAACATCGACCACATTTTTCCTCCCTTTTGGAGTCATGTTTGAGCTAGCCCATTGTATTGGAGACGTCACAAGTTTTAATTTGAGATATGATTCGTTAAAGTCGAACCCTGCGAAAATCCGCCCCTCTTTTTATCTAGAGGCAAAATTAATAATAGTTTACGACGGTCATTGTAGGAGCTTTCATTTGACATCTAACTTGTAACTGTAGGCTCCCGCATTTGCAAGATGTAATAGAACAACTTTCACAGTTCCCATTTCTAGGAGGGAAAGAATGCATGCCAGTGTCAATTTTTTTTATGGCCTATGACACTCGCTTTTAGGAGATATAGGGGGACAATCGTTTTCATATTTCCACCGCTTTTCAGAAGGGGAGATATTAAAGCAAGAGGTCAGTTTTTTATATAGCGTATGACATTCGCTTCGTTAGAAGCTTTCATTTAACGCATAGCTTGTTACTATCAACACTCTCGTGTTCTGGAGAGATAGGGGAACAATCGTTTTTATATTTCACCCCCTCCCTCTTTCAGGGGGGGGGGCATTAATAGTGTATGACATTCTCCATGTCAGAAGCTTCGTTTGACACAGCTTGTTACTTTCCGCACTAGTTCCCAGGTTCGAGTCGCAGCTGGGTCAGCGTTGAGATTTATCTCCGCAAAATTCCTCGCCCTACCCACGGTCAGTAGGAGACACCGATGGGCTTGGAAATTCTGCCGTCCATCGGATGGGACAACATCCGATTCTGACCTGGTAGGCCACGTAAATTCTGACCTGGTAGGCCACGTAAAATGACAGAGTAGGAGCGCCGAGTGCTGAAGTGGTTGGTGCAACAAAATCGCCTGTCCTCAGTCGCAATACTCGCCACAGAGTTCCAAAATGCCTCTGGAAGCAATGCCAACACCATAACAATTCATCGTGAGCTGCACGAAATGGGTTTTCATGGCAGAGCAGCCGCACATAAGATTAACATCAACAAGATCAACGCCAAGCGTCGATAGGTGTGGAGCACAGCGCCAATGGACTCATTGAGCAGTGGAATAGCGTTCTCTTGAGTGATGAATCACCTTTCACCATCCGGCAGTCTGACGGATGAGTCTGGGTTTGGAGGATGCCAAATGAATGCTACCAGCCTGACTGTGTTGTGCTCGGGTGGCTCAGTCGGTAGCGCGCCAGACTCGTAATCTGTAGTTTCCAGGTTCGAGTCCCAGCTGGGTCAGCGTTGAGATTTATCTCCGCAAAATTCCCCGCCCTGCCCACGGTCAGTAGGGGACACCGATGGGCTTGGAAAGGCTGCCGTCCGTCGGATGGGACGTTAAGCCGTGGCTCCGTGTGTGGGAGAGCCACACCCTGTGCACGTTAAAGAACACGCTAGATGGCCTTGACGGGAGGCTACCATCTGTCTCCCAACAGCTGTTTCGAAGGGCCCCTCCCCCAACCTTCTGTGAGCCTTCGGGGTCCATGTGACCTGGCCATTTAGCCCATGGTGTGCAAAAAATGCCGTTCAGAGGTAAAACAACCTAACTTTCCCCACTCGAGTTCAGGAGATATAGAGGAACAATCGTTTTCATATTTTCCCTCCTTTTTTAAGGGAGGAGAAAGGGGGAGGGGTCAATTTTTCGTAGCTTCTGACATTCCGCAGGTCTGAAGCATTAATTTGACTTATTGTTACTTTTGGCTCTGCTGTTCTGGATATGTAGAGGAAGAATTGTTTTCATATTTCCCCTTTTTTAAGGGGGAGGGAAGAAAGCATTTTGGGATCAGTTTTTTTTTTATTACCTATATACTCCCCGAGTCGCAAGCTTTCATTTGACACATAAGCCATTAAGTTTCTCCATCGCGTTCGAAAACATGGCGGAACAACTTGTCAAATCCGCAAACCGACAAATGTCAAAGCTAAAAGCAATAGGAAGATAGGCAGAGGTGAAAGTAGATTTTATTTCTTATCGGTACGCTTCAAAGCATAGCTATGTGTGGAAAATCACACACAGGCGATCACTCCAGTGAAGTCGTCTCAAATGGGTTAATAAATTAAAGTGCGTCGCGACGAAAGTACAATGCTCATAGATTTTCTCATTTTCCATGTTTTCCGCAAATAGTGAATGATTTAGGGATTTTTAATGTGAAATAAATATTAATATATTTAAATACTTGCTGATTCCGTTGTATTCTTGGATTTCAGTCTTATTGAAAAAAATAATGATTTGGATGTTTTTAAAATTATTTTAGTACTTAAAGAAATTTGTTTAGAAAGGAAAATTAACGTTTCACTCGTATTCTAATTTTGAATACTCAACTTACATATTTTAAACTCGGAAGCCAAATATAGCATTTTTTTAGAATAACATTTATCGGAGATTTGGAATAGCCTTTAAAATTTATAAAGCTTAGTCAATGATTACATGACATACCGAAATTTCGCCTCTGACTTTTCCTGATAATAGATGCGAAATTGCAGAGTTTCCACATCCAAATTAAGATCGGAAAAGAGTAACTTTTGTCAAAAAAAAAATGTTGCGAGATGATTTTGTTGAGCGCTCTTTGTGCCAAGCAAAATCATCTAGCTTTCCACTCTTGTCACGGGTACTATAGTTTGGCCATACCTGCAGTAGAAAAATTAATCATTTCACTTTTTACACGTGATATACGTATTTGTTGGCACGCTTAACTTTACATTTGATTTGACCCCAATATAGACCTTGTCCTTAATGAGAAATGTTTAGCGATTCAGCAACGCTAATACCACAGAGTGAAAATGGCAACTACAGTGAACCTTCGTTATAGCGCTGCTCGCTATACCGCGCACTCGGTTATAGCGCGGGCGATGTCGCGATAAGTTCAAACATGTTTATACAGGTCCGTGCGGCGTTAGTGAGTATCGCATTTTATTGTTACTGCGTATTGAGTAATTGTGTATGTATTGAGTTCCTGCATGTATTTTGAATAGTGTTTAATTATTGTATGCATGATGAGTAAAAGAAAAGCTTACAGTGTGAAACTTATTGTGTCGCCACCGCGCCGCTCGGTATAACGCGGGTGTTGTTTCCCGCCCGACATGCGCGTTATATCGGGGGTCCACTGTATTAGGTTGGCCGTGAGTGCATGTTTTTACCTTTTGGATACCATCGCAGCACGATATGCAGAAGACCACTGCATCCCAAACTCTCCTCATTTTTCACGCTTGCTTCCTTTCCCCCTTAAGGGGTAGCCGCTAATTGTAAACTGCAACGCCACTCTTCTAGTGGACCTGGCAGAATTCTTTCTGGTCTCTCCTAACCTTAATCCAATCTGATACAAGGTTCCAAGAAGAGTAACCTCGCTTTTCTTTAATGCAAAAACTGCTGGACTTTTTCTTTCAGTTCCACAGCATTGTTCGTTAAAGCAGAACGCAAATCATGCTATAGCTTTATTTTTATATCAAATTTATTGTTTGGTGTAATTAAAAAGTTGATAATAATTTTATCAGTGTTTCTAAGGAAAAACATCTTTATCATAAATTGATATCATAATTTCTTTTTATTATAATGATTCTGATATTTGCGAATCTGAAACGGCTCGATATTCTAATATGTATAATAAAATAAATAAATATCCCCTCAAGCAGCTGCTTGCCACAGAAGCCTGACAGTAGAAGGTCTGTGAGGATGGCAGGACCTCAGCAGAAAAACAACACAAACATACATGCCTTATCCGGGGCTCGAACCCCCAGGTCCCGTCGATCAGTAGTCAAGCGCGCTAACCACTGGGCCACGGGACGGCTTAGTATGTATACAAATAATATAAATTCTGATACTGAAGGTTAAATTCCAAGGGATGCAAATGATGAAAAAAGCATTAGAGAATTAAATTCTTAGTTGATAATTTTTTTATACCTCTCAAACAGCTGTTTATCACTGGTCTGATAAGAGCCTGTCGATTTTAAACTTCAGATGACTTATGAAGGCGAGATCTCAGCAGAAAGAAAATAGCCATACCTATAGGGTCTCGAATCTAGGTCCCATAAACTTGAAGCGAAGCGTGTAAACCACCTGAGCACAAGGACAATGTCAAGCTCGATAAATTTAACAAATGGCAATTATCAACGACGAAGTTTTTGTTAATCATTTTGAATCTTCTGTGGGCCTTATTCTTGAACTATCTTATTATCATTAGCTATCCGTTATTTTAACCCCTTAACAGTTTTGCCCGAACACCACTCGGATGCTGCGAAAGGTCACTTTTCTGATTTGCCCGTACGCCGCTCGGGCATCTTATTTTTCTACGCCAATCCAATGATTTGCCCGGCTTTTTAACTTTTTTTTCGTTTGCAATGTTTCTAATAGACGGCTTTTTAGTAGTCCAGTAAAGATTGGAATGCAAAACATAAGTACACCGGTTTTATATCAGGTCTTTATCTTTATCTTTTCGTTTACACGGGAGAAGGAGTGATTTTTGTTTTCACTTGTGTAGTGTATCACACGTTGCGAATACTATTTCTTTTGAATTCTGTGCTAAAATAAAAGGGGAATGAGTGACAGTGAGCGGCTCATAACAGAATATAATTCTGATATTGGATCAGATAATGAATCGGAAATTTCTCTAAATGATTCTGGAAGTTGTGAAAGTTCGTTATCGGACTTCTCTAGTGAAGAGGAAACGGAAAGTTCCGATGATCTAACTCGGGTGCGGAACTTTTGTGAAATTGATACTAGTAATCCTCCTGCAGCACCGCCGTGATTTCCTTTCACAGCGAATCCTGCTGTTCATTTGGATTATCAAAAATGTGCTTATTTTTTGACACAATATGGCAGAAAAAAGAAACTGTTAAGGGGTTAAACTTCTTTTTACAGACGACAATGTTGACATGCTGCGGGTAAATACTAACAAATATACTAAATTCAGTGAAAATGAGAGTGGTTATAAAAGTCGGAACTGGTAGTTCAGTATAAACTACTGATGAAATATGAAGAGGATTAATCATTGCAATTGCCTTGAGTATGGGCCTTTTTTGGATGTCGAAAATCTCAGACTACAAGTAGAGTCGCTCAAAAAAGTATCCGAACACTATGGTTGATTGCAGAATTGAGAAAAAAAATATCTGGCAACGATTTTTTTTAGAAATTAGTGATCTGGCAATCTTCGTGTACGTACACGAAGGTTGCCAGATCACTAATTTCTAAAAAAAATCGTTGCCAGATATTTTTTCTCAATTCTGTAATCCATAGTTCGGTCAAAAAATTATTCGCATACTTTTTTGAGCAACTGTACGTATTAAAAAAGAGATTTTTCAAAAGCATTATTAATATTTAACATCAAACAAACAAAATTGGGATATTGTTACTTAAAAAGAGAAAATTTACAGCAATATAAAGTTTTCAAACTAAAATTAACTGCACTGAAATAAAAATCGCAAAATCGTTTTCCCCAGTAGTATATTGGCGACAAGACGGGTGGAAAAAACTTTTTCTTGGGCCTAAAGCCTATGAGGAGCGACGAGGGAGAAAGTGAAAATTCCATAGAAGTATAATACCTTTTATTTAATATTCAAATAAACTTATCTAAAGTGAATAAATATATTTACTTTCTTTTGTTAAAATTTATAATTAGATTCAAATAAAAATTTTTAAATTAACATACTCCAAAATTCTTTTTTTTTAATCTTCCAAATAATTTCAGTCGTAGAGTTTAGGAGTGTGCGTATTCTCTTACTGTGTGTGTGTATACTCTGAATACATGTCTGTTTAGAACTCGCAGATGTTTAGGAGATGACGAAACAGACCACCAGTTTTTGAAATGGCTAAGAAGGACAACTTAATATTTAAAATCCATAGCAAATATTTCCTGCCTTAAAATTAAGCGATGTGTGCTAAGCGAAAATTATGTTTAAAAAAAAAAATGATGTGCCAACTTTTGTGAGACAATAAAATTAAAAGAACGTGTATTAGTTTTTCTATTATGAAAGAATTTTTCTATAATTCCAACTTCTATGGAATCTTCTATGGAGTTTTCACTTCAGTAGCGTAATGTAAAGTGATTAATTAATAAAATTAATTTTTAAAAATCTGTTTTTCCATGATTTTATATTAAAAAGTCGCCCCCCCCCCTCCTTCAAACTCATTACCTTAAATTTGGGGAAGCATGTGCCTCATCGCCCCCATTAAACTGCCTTTCCTTTATTTCCAGAAATGTTTAGAATTTTCAATTCGGCAGAATACAAAAAAAATATTTTGAAAACGAAAATTACAAGTACACGCTGCTTTGCAATGGATTTCAATGTCCAAGTGAGATCATATCCTTTCTTTGATTTACCATCCCATTTTCCCAGTTCTGCCACCGGTAGTGATTATGACAGAACCCAGACAGCTACGGCGGATGGAAAGCTTGCATTGTCCGTGTACTCAACGACTCCCCGAAAGACGGCTGTGGTTGGAGTCGCCTTTGTCTATCTAGTTCTGCTCTCTGTACCCAATAGCAAGGATATTTCCTTGCTAATCGTTCAAAGAGAGAATTTCTAGCACTCCCCCTTGACACTCCATGTCGGCAGAAATGGAATCTCAAGTGTCCGGTTTCTAAACATCTTGGTATCTAAAGGGTTAAACTGTAGTAATGCAATTAAAAACCGACGAGATTTTCTTAAAGGGAATGGTTCGCTTTAAAAAACAATTCAATTCTCGGTTGAAAAAGCATTAAGGTGAAAAAGAAATCGTTAATGGAGCCACTACTGAAAAATGTCTTACCGGTGTACCGGCAAATAATTTGCTGGTACGGCGTACCGGCCTACTTTACTGAAGATAGGTAAAAGTGAGATTGATTTTGTAAAATATAGTACAGTTGGCGTAATCGAGAAATATTTGCAAAATCTAGGGCAGTTGGCAAAATGTGAAGCCACTTGCTAAAGTACAGGAGAATTGTGATGAATGGGATTGATTTTGTAAAATTAAGGAGAGTTCCTGATGTTGTTCGGGACCCGCTCTCCGCGTGCTTCTCGCCCACACGCCCTCACCCCGTCGCCTACGGGCGGCTGGGATCTTCTCCCAGTGCGTGTCCTGTCCATGATATCCCTTGCGCCACCTCTCTAGCCGTCCCGTCATCGAGTGGTTAGGGCGCTTGGCTACTGATCTAAGGGACCTGGGTTCGAGCCCGAGTAAGGCATGGATGTATGTGACGTTTTCCTGCTGAGGTCCTACCATCCTGTTAGTATGAACTGACAAGCTCCTGTCAGACCTCTGCGGGAAGCAGCTGCTTGAGGGGTATTTATTTATATTATTTATTTATTTGTACAATCGAGAAAATTGCCAAAATTCGACAGGACTTGGAAAAATATAGGAAAGGGAATAATTTTTTTTTTAAATTGTGGCGAGGTTGCAAAAACGAAAATCGATGGAATCTGGCACCCCCCCCACCCTCCTGAACAAAATCAGAAGATGCGTTATTAAAGTTACTTAAAATATTTATTTTCTCGGGAAATTTTCGTTCTCTCTCCCTTCCCAACCATAGACAAACTTGGATACAGTCATCTAATATTTTATATATATATAATAAAAACAAGCATATTCGCCATAGCAAAAATTGCCAAATTTATTCATTACACTTGTTATAAACAACGTCTTTTGGGAATATTCAATGCACACACATTTTTACATTGTACACAATATTGCTTAGACATTTTCAAAATTCTACAAGAGCATAAATAGCGTCTTTTGTGTTTTCGATTTCCAGACATCTTGAACTTGCACATTACTGGTAGTTGCAACACCCAACCTTTCACTGATGATCGTTTACGCACACTTGCTACTCTATGATTTGCTCTCTCGACTGTCGGGATGAACGTATTCCAACTGACCGAAGAAACAGTTTTCTTAGAGGACTTCTTTATTCCATTCAGGACACAGATTTTTCCAAATGTCGAAGGATGCACTTTAAATGTCAATCATGTTATAAAAGAACGCTACAGACCATCTGTTTCTCTCTTTGCTGTATAGGTATAGATAAGATAGACTGCATTAGATCACGGGTGATGAAAAAGTAATCAAATGTTACATTTCTGTTTGTTCGTAGATAACGCTCACATAAACTGTTCGACTCTCTTTGACCTCTTCTACCTTTACTCAATAATAGTATTCCATTTAGTGGATAGCTTGTTTTGCTATCACATACCCAATAGATGTTGAAGCCGTACTTATCAGGTTTATTAGGTAAATGCTGTAGGAATGGGAGGGAAGGTTCAGTTGGTAGCTTGCCAGGTTTGTAATCTGCAGTTCCCAGGATCGTATCCCAGTTGGGATTAGCATTGAGATTATCTCCGCAAAACTGTCCACCCTGTCCACAGTCAGTAGGGGGCACTGAAGGTCTTGAAGGCTACCGTGGTTCCGTGTGTGGGAGAGCCATTCAAAAACGCTCTAGATGGCCTTGAAGGATACAGCTGTTTCAGTGGATCGCCTTCCCTAACCTCTGAGCCTTAGGTGTCCTTGTGGCGTGGCCATTTAGCCCATGTGTGCAAAAAGTGCCACTCAGAGGTAAACCCAACGTAGAAATGGACAACGATCTCGTAATGGGTCTAGTTCAACAACAGTAATTGCAAATTTATTTCTAAAAGAAAAAGTGCATTTTCATTAGTTAACTATGATTTTCATTACTATTTTGTTATTAAAACTACGATTTTCATTAGTTAAATCATATTAGAATTTACCTTATTCCACAAATCTCTAATAGAGGTGAATTTATCTCTAGTTCTAAAGCTCCTAGTACTCTTATTTAAAAACGTAGATTCTTTGAAACTGCAAAAAAAAAAGCAATATTTCCCCATGGTTGCTCGGAAAATCTGAGATCCAAAAATTGGCACTAAAATTCGGTGTGATCTACTTATCAACAGCAGCCAGAATGAGCAATCCCAGTATGCTTTCATTTGGATATCGTCAGCTAATTTCCATGTTTTTTTTTCCTCCATTGGTGTGTAGCTTCACTAAAAATATCAGTGACGGTCTGATCAGACTAGAGGCTCTATATAGGTAGAGGTTGGCCATCTCCAAATTGGACGCCATGTTTTGTCGTCGCTCGAATTGCTTAGCGTGCATAGCTGATAGTGTACAGAGAGGACGTGAATGAAAGAGCAGCACGTAGGTGAACAAAATGCTTTTTATTAATCACAATAGATACATTTGCGAAATGTTCAGAGGTCACAGAAGATGTTCGAAGTTGCGACCAAAAGCTGTAGCACAGGCCTGACATAGTCGGCGCATGGAATCACGTACATTCTGAAAGATTCTTGGCGTGTCTCGGACTTCCGAGGCAGCTATGGAGATGCGTGCCGCAAGATTCTCAGTACTTTCAACGGGGGTGTCGAACACGTCCTTTGATGCAACCCCAGACGGACCGACGATCTTGCAGGCCAATGAACAAAGCCCGATCCACTGTTGTCCAAATGTCACGTTTAAGTGTTGACGAACTTCATGGCTGAAATGGGCGGGGGCCCCCCATCGTGCTGGAATCACATTGCACGGCACAGGCGACTGAGGGACCTGTTGTTCATACAAAAGTTCTGGAAAGATCTCCGAGAAATATCTGGTAACTCCTTCCGTCCAGACGAACAGGCATGAGGTATGGGCCTATTAAGTAGTCCCCAACAATGCCAGACCAAACATTTACAGCAAAACGGTTTTGTGCTGCACGTGTTCGTGTACAATGGGGGTTCTCCACCGCCCATGCATGCGCAATTCTTTCCCGTGTAAAGCATGCCTCGTCTGTGAACAGCACAGAAGCAGGAAATTTAGGTTCTGCTGCACCCTTCTGCAGGTACCATTGCATAAATGCAATGCGCTGTGGGTAATTCTGAGGCTTCAGTGTCTGGATGCAATTGGTTATCGTGCATAATCCTCCATACGGTGGATTAGGAAAGTCCGACCCAGTGGGCCATTGCTCGAGTACTGACACTGTATGACATAGTACATTCTCCTCCATGTCAGGGGTCTGCCCATTGTTCCCGACTCCTGGCAGGTCTCTGGAAGGAACCAGTGTCACATAACCTCTGATGCAGCCGTGCAAACATCTGGTGGTTGGAAGTACACCTCATCGGGTACTGTTCCTGGTGCACGCGCATAGCAGCTTGCCCATTACAGTCTGCAGTCCTGTATGCGAGACGCATATCGACCTAATCGGCGTTTGTGTAATCGGCCATCCTACTACTTTTGTGGGCGGTTTGCGAATGACGGTTACCTGCGAGGACGTTGTGCAGTCCCGCTGCCGTACAATGCCATCTACCGTGTGAAGATGCCGTTACTGACCTTATAGCAATGCATGCTATATGATTCCGATTCGTCTTTGTGCAACCTACCACTCCCAGAAGTTTGTACACACTTAACTGAATCACCCTGTATATTTAATGAGTATTAAGAATTGGCATCTTCTAAAGAAAAGGGACATTGATTTGAAAGACTTTCCATTGGATGGGATATGAAGTTGTGGCTCCGTGTGCAGAAAAGCCATACTCTGTGAATGTAAATGAACATGCTGGATGACCTTTACAGTACAACTGTAGTGGGTTCCCTTCTTCCAACCTTTTCTGAGCTTTGGGATCATTGTGATTTGACCATTTAGTCCATTATGTACACAAAACTGCCATTCAGAGACCAACTTAAGAACAGAAAAAAAACGACAAAAAAAAATAATGATTCCATCTTTAAGAGCCACAGATAAAATCTATTAGTTGAAGAAGAAAACACATTTGTAATGAATTTGAAAAAAATATTTAAGGAATCAAGAAAATATCGTAATTAAAAAGCAAAAATACACTTTTGAATTATTGTGATTATGAGTACTATGAAGTGGCAAAATCGTTTATTTAGTTGTGTACCCAAAAATGTTCATCAAAACATTAATAATATTCAGTATATTGATTATGAGTTTTAGGAGCCGAAGAATATTTTTTGCATTGGCTGCTCCTGAACCATGGTTTATAAGGCCTAAAAAGAAAGAAGTGAAATTGAACAGGTAAAGGAGGTTCAGAAAATAAATAATGACAAATAATGAAAAGTAAAATACATATATGTAAATGTTAAACGCTGAACAAAATATTAAAATACCTTGAATTATTGAAATAATGTTGCAAGGCTGACATAATTTGGTTGTTTTTCCTGAAACGAAAGGAATGCATTATAAATCAGTAACCTATGCAGAATCGAGCAAATAAAACATTTTTGCGATACTTGTGAAAACAGCTTCCACGCTTGACAATAGATTCGATTTCAAATAGTTTCTTGTTAACATGGAGGAAGGAACAAGAGTAAACTCCATAAGGTCTTAAACGTGATGCAATAGCTCGTTCATCTGTATTGGCCAAGGTAAGTGGCCCGTATGATGGTGGCGGCCTTTTTGAAGCCATCGGTATTCCATTTCTCACCCAGGGCTGTCGAGGGTTTAACAGAGCTCAATTTCAAAGATGCCACAGTTGGGACATGCAAATTTAAATTTCAGAAAGATCAAAATCATTTTAAATAATGAGTATGATTAACATGTTTTTCACTTATCTGCCCCCTTAATAGAAAACATTAGAGAAATGCATATTTTGTTGCATATATTTATCAGCATATTTTGCATTCTGTCAAGAAAGGGGATATTAATCTTGTTCTAGGTGATTTCAATGCCAAAGTTGGTATTGACTCTGACCTTTAGGGAAGAGTGATAGGCGCTTTTGTTATTGGTAGCTGCAATGGCAACGGGTAAATTCTCCTACAGGTAAGTAAACTCAATGGTTTCAGAACAATTAACAATTATTACAAACACCGCGGCATACATAAGTACACATGGCTTTCCCCTGATAGGCTGCATAAGAATATGATTGATTATATATTAAGCCAAATGGGCTAGTTCTATTAGAAATACCAGGTAATATAAGGGAGCTCAAATTCGATCTGACCATTACCTTGTTAAAAGTGTCTTTCAACTTAAACTTAAAAAGTGTTGTGCTAAGGTTAAAAATTTTACCTTTAATTCTGAAGCTCTAAAAGACCCAGTAATAGCTAAAGCTTACCATGATAGGTTTCTTAGTCATTATAACAGTCACGGTTGTATTACTACTGATGTTGAGGAAGAATATGACTCTTTTTAACAGGTTTTCCTTGAAATTAACAATTTTCTTTTAGGAAAAAAAGGGGCAGAGAAGGCAAAATTATTGAGTGATAAGGCATTTGAGCTTATTTCAGAAAGAGAGAACTACAACAATGTCCTTAATCAATACCCTATTAGTCCTAATAGAGAGCATTAGAGAAAACATAATAAACGTGAGATCGGTTTGATGCTGATAAGAATCTTTGGCTTGATGGCTTGGCTGAAGAAGCAGTTAGGCAGCACAACAGCAGAAAGCTGTACCAGAGAGCTAATATTTTGTGTGGTAGAAAACAGACAGGTATACGGGGATTGAAGGATAAACAAGGTAAGGTTATAGAAGGTGAGGATTCTGTCATGGCTAGTTGGGCTGAGCATTTCAGTTCTCTTTAAAAGAAGTGCTTGAATATTTCTTGAAAAATTCATAAAATATAAAAAAGTTTATAAATTTTTTGCTTCGATAACCCATATTTTCTGGATCCAGCCCTGTATAATACGTAGTTAAGCATATTTGTTATGTATAGTTTATCAGTCTTCAAAGCATAACTCATTTAAACTATTTACTGGCTACACATATAAATAAAATTTCAAAAAATGATGTAATCATTTCTTTTGTTATTATTCCATTCATTCAAATTTATCTATTTGTATTAAATGTTTGTGGTAATTAAGTAACAGTTATATAATGGAAAATGTGTATAATACTCTGCTACAGCTATTCAAAAAAATATCTTTACTAAATCGAAAAAAATAAATCCACTTTTCTGAAATATACACTGGTGTCTATAAATTAAGGAAATTCCCTATGTTAAGGCAATGGGAAGCTAACGTAAAAGTTCTATAATTTCTAAAATATTTTTTTTTTGTTTTGAAAACTGTGATTGCAGAAAAATATCTCAATCAAATATATCAATACATCTATTTTCAGCAATATTCGTTCAGTGTGTAATGAGTTATGGAAGTTTGAATATTTAGCGACAACAATGAGCCATTAAAAAAATTTAGCCACAAAACTGGACTTCAGAAGTTAATTAATACTTAGTAGTAAGTATTGTATCAAAGTGTTTAATAAGTTTGAATTTTTTTATAGAATAGCAGAAGTAATGCTAAACCAATTGCTACAAGCCTTACCAACTCTCACACACGACTCAGTGTTATTATATAGAGCTTTCATTATGTTAACTAACTTGTCTGGTATGCCATACGATCTAACAAAACCACAAATTATGGAGATCAACAAAATCACTAGTAAACAAACGTTTCTGAAACTCTAAACATTTCTCAAGAATCTGACTGAATGAAAATATCTGATCTGCACTCCCCTACCACTTCTGAATCTACATAGCTCATCACGCAATTGCCTGTCAACTAGATTCTTAATTTTATTAAGCACAATCATGAAAAAAACTTTACCTGGAACAGAGAGTAGGCTGATACCCCTATAGTTATCACAAGAACTGCGATCACCTTTTTTGAAAATAGGGAAAATAATAGTGCTGGTAAAATCCTTAGGAACCTTGCTTTATCATAAAAGATATTCAAAATTTCAGTCATCCAAGTGGTAATTGAAGCATTCCAAGCTCTAAGCATTTATGTAATAATTTCATCTACCCCTGGGGATTTATGAAGTTTAAGTTTAGAAATAACCAAAATAACTTCAGATTGTGTTATGGGCAGATTATATTATATTGTGTATTAAAGCCACCAATGCATTTGTCATCATTGCAAACAATGGGAGTAGAACTAACCACATTGTTTAGAACATCACTGAAATGCTCAGCCCACCTAGCCATGACATAATCCTCACCTATAACCTTACCTTGTTTATCCATCAATCCCTGTATACCTGTCTGTTTTCTACCACACAAAATATTAGCTCTCTGGTACAGCTTTCTGCTGTTGTGCTGCCTAACTGCTTCTTCAGCCAAGCCATCACGCCAAAGATTCTTATCAGCATCAAACCGATCTCACGTTTATTATGTTTTCTCTAATGCTCTCTATTAGGACTAATAGGGTATTGATTAAGGACATTGTTGTAGTTCTCTCTTTCTGAAATAAGCTCAAATGCCTTATCACTCAATAATTTTGCCTCCTCTGCCCCTTTTTTTCCTAAAAGAATATTGTTAATTTCAAGGAAAGCCTGTTAAAAAGAGTCATATTCTTCCTCAACATCAGTAGTAATACAACCGTGACTGTTATAATGACTAAGAAACCTATCATGGTAAGCTTTAGCTATTACTGGGTCTTTTAGAGCTTCAGAACTAAAAGTAAAATTTTTAACCTTAGCACAACACTTTTTAAGTTTATGTTGAAAGACACTTTTAACAAGGTAATGGTCAGATCGAATTTGAGCTCCCTTATATGACCTGGTATTTCTAATAGAACTAGCCCATTTGGCTTAATACATAATCAATCATATTCTTATGCGGCCCATCAGGAGAAACCAATGTGTACTTTTTTATGTCGTGTGTTTGTAATAAGTGTTAGTTATTCTCAAACAATTAAGTTTACTTGCTTTTATGAGAAGTTGCCTATTCCATTGGAGCTACCAATACCAAAAAGGCCTATCATCCCACCCGAAAGTTCAGAATCAGTACCAACTTTGGAACTGAAGTCACCAAGAAGTCACAAGATAATATCTCCCTTCTTGAGAGAATTCAAAATATCCTGAAGTTGTCCCTAAATCTTATTTTTCTCATTATCATTGGAATCCTCAGTGGAAGCATAACAACAGATAACATTAAGTCTTTAATGTTTGCCTGAAATTTAGCTGTAATAAATCTTTCATTAATGCACTCATATTCTAGAAGACCATCATTTGTGTGTCTGCTGAGAAGCAGTCCTATGCCTTGGAAACGTTTATTATCTTCCCTCCCTGAAAAGAATTTTTTTTAGAATCTGACGTGATCTCTTGCAAGCCGAGAATATCAAGATATTATATCGGTGGAATTCTTGTGTGAGGATATCAAGAGAATAATCTTTGTGCAGAGTATTCACATTCAACTACCTATGGAGAGAAAATGGATAGTGGGATGTTGAAAGAAACTATGTTTGTTGAGAGAGGAAATTCCGACAATTTCAAAGAGCTCCCTAATCGCAGGCATGAGGCAAAGACCCGTTCTCACATTACTGAAGGCTGAATCCATCTACACTGCAATACTTCCACTAATATAGGATTTGACGATGCCTAACAATTCTTCAGAAGATGAAGTTCAAGTGGGAAGAAAGAGTTCAGGTGTCTGCGATGACCTCTGCTCAGGATTATCCACCAATTGATAAAACATATCCTGTGAGTCTATTCACTTGGGATTGTCAACCCACAAACAAATAGAATACACATCGGAAGATTCTCCCTCTACAGAAGCCCACCAGGGCAGCAAATTCAGGATCCATAATCAAGCTCAGAGACTTAATTCAGTATGGTCTGGTAAGTTCAAATGGTCAACACCAGGACCCTGTGTAACTGATCACTCCTCAGCAGAGTAGAAAAAAAAGTTTCTATAGTTGTCCAGATCAATAGGCACACTAATCTGGCAGCTCTACTCTTTAGCTACCATCTGTCTCCCAACAGCTGTTCCAGTGGGTCCCCTCCCCCAACCTTCTCTGAGCCTTCGGGGTCCATGTGACCTGGCCATTTAGCCCATGGTGTGCAAAAAAGTGCCGCTCAGAGGTAAAACAACCCAACTACTCTTTAGTTCCCATCCACAAGAGAGCATCTCTTTTGAAAGGTACTAACTGCCTGAACCAGGAGAAGTTGTTGTCGGAAATTGGATTCTAGGCTTGGCCGATTCTATGCATCAAACACAAGTGATTGGTGCATAGCTTTCCTTCCAGTGACTACTTAGGTACCAGGGAAAATATTTAGGGGAAATCCATTTTTCCAGCACTTTTCAGCCTCTTTCCCCTCCCCCTTTACCTCTCTGCACACACCTCTTCATAATTTCCTTCTCCACTGACTTCTCCAACCAACTACTACCAGGTACTGTTCAGAAATGCAACATCTCCTTCAATTCATCTCCCAGGGCGACCTGCGACCTTCATGCCCATTCGCAACTTGTAGGTTCGCTTGCATCACTGTTGCATGGGTTCCTGCCTTCACTTTCCATATTGCCTCCACTGCACTGAATTTACGTTTGGACCAGATGATAGGAGACCCACTCGGCCCCCTTACAAAGTGGTCCAGTTTGAAAGATGGAGGATGTTTAACACTTAGCTATCATTTACAGACCTAACAGTTCAGTATTCGGGAATATCGGGTCTTATTCTTTCAATAAGCTGCCAACTATTGGGCTGCGGTGGATGCAGGGCAATGCTTGTGATCCACTGACAGATATATAGATATTGAGTTATTTTAATATATAGATTTTTTTTTTCGTTGATCGTATGTTTTTTTCACCTACTATCCTTAGAAATATGTAGTGATATTGAGTATTTTATGGTAGAGTTATTTGTAGCACGGCAGACTAAGATTAATCTGAATTGTCCGTGCGTGTAATGTATACGTACTACTGCTACTGCACGCTTTGTGGTTCGAAGAATTACTATAATAGATCGTAACCGCCTTGAACTCTTATTAACTTGGTTAACGTTGTGGAATTGCAAAGTAATTGAATTATAGGCACAGTTGTATTCTTAACGAATAGTTGAGAAACGAAATTGTTTTTTCGTGAATATCAAAGTTATATTAATAGTGTATATATTGTTGTCTTACCCATATTAATGGATGCCATAATGATCAATATGTTTTGAGCTGTTGTATTACACTAAACAGCTGTATAGTGAATAGTGCTGATCTTTGTTTTCCGGGCAGTTGGAAATTGAAGTAAAATCCAGAACGCTCTAAAGGTAGGTCTTTGTAAAAGAAATATTTTTTACGGTGGAATTGCTGTGCCACGGATGCCACAATTGCTGGGAAATTCTACAGTTTAGATGTCTCGATGGTTCCCTAGAAATACATCTCGTTACTTCGTTCGCAACAGCTTTGATTTTGGGCGCAGAAAAAATTTACAAATAAAATGTATGTGAAATTCCTTATTCCATCATTGGTGTTTGCTCTATAATTTCTCCATTATGTGATTGAGGTCCAGATTTTAATGTTCACGATTTTACTAAACCAAAACGTCGATCGTAATTGAAAAAGGTCGGTGGAAGGGTGAAAACTTCACATTCTCTAGTATGTACTGATTTGTATATTCTCAATATTTAAATTAATTAGCAATTGTTCTGCATATTGTAATTAAAATTTAGTCAATGGTTCAGCCAAAAATGTGTGTTTCAGATAGTTTATTTCAAGTTTATTTTCTAATATGGCTTGTGCCAGTGCTATGTTAGGTTAACTGGTTTTTATATTGTATTCATGTTCTTTAATACACTGATCATATGTACAGTATCTTTTTGTTTGTAATTTATTTTTGGGATCGTCAGTCTAAATGTTGTATGTGTCACCTGTGGGGGAAGTTTATTGCATTAATTGATTAATGAAGTTTTAATATTCTTTATGATACATGGTACTTTATAGTCATATTTTTTCATAATGTTAGTTCAAGTTTTGAATATTCCTGTTTGATATGAGAAACTTTGTGTGTGTATTTTTAATTTTGCTCTGTTGGGTTGGAGGGGGTGGTGAATTTGTTCATTTTATATTCAGTTTCATTGTGTATTGTAATTTTTTTAGGTGGGTATCCTGCATTTTTAGCTATATCATATATAAATGTTAATTCTTATTTCAATAAGATTTTATTTTAGTACTTAAACACCAAAGAGCCAAAACATTACGACCAAGTACATCTTTATGCAAATTGAAGCAACTGCAAGTAAATAATGGCATGTGTGAATGAAACAGTATAAATAACATCTGATAGTGAGCTCTGTTAATCAGTGTTATTCTTGTTCTTCAGATAAGAAAGGCAGTGGACTTAAGCGAATTTGGCAAAGGCCAAATTGTAATTGCCAGATGACTGGGTCAGAGCATTTCTGAGATGGCAAGGCTTGTGGGGTGCTCACAGTTCAGCCCACACACTGCCGGCAAGGTATGGGCCGACCAAGGCTCACTGATGCTAGAGGTGAATGAAGGTTATTCTGTATGATAATTTGAATGCTGGTGACAGGAGTAATGTGTCACAATACACGGTACATCGAACCCTGCTGAAAATGGGACTGAGCCCACTCCAAGTGCCCATGCTAACCTCGATTTGCCATTGAAAGCACCTACAAACTGGACCTTGAATGATTGGAAGAAGGTTGTCTGGTCCAATGAATCTCATTTCCTGTTGCACTATGTGGATGACTGGGTACATGTGTGTCATTTACCTGGGGAAATAACACCAGGATGCACCATGGGATGAAAATAAGACTGTGGAGGAAGTGTAATGCTTTGGGCAAAGTTCTTCTGGAAAACCCTTGGTCCAGTCATTCATGTGCAGGAAACTATGATGTCCACCACCTACCAAATCATCATTGCAGACCAGGTACATCGCCACCCTGCCCACAGTCAGTAGGGGACATCAATGGGTTGGAAAGGCCATCGTTCCGTTGGATGGGACGTTAAGCCGTGGCCTTGTGTGCGGGAGAACCACACCTTGTGCACATTATGCATGATGGATGGCTTTGATGGGAGGCTTTCTGTCTCCCAACATCTGTTCCAGTGGGTCCCCTCCCCCAACCTTCTCTGAGCCTTTGGGGTCCTTGTGACCTGGCCATTTAGTCCATTGCATGCAAAAAAGTGTTGCTCAGAGGTAAAACAACCCAACCCTCCCTCAACTTTCTCTGAGCCTTCAGGGTCCTTGTGATCTGGCCATTTAGCCCATCATGTGCAAAAAAGTGCTGCTCAGAGATAAAACAACCCAACCCAGGTACATCCTTTCATGGCCAGCTTATACCCCTCTTGTAGTGCCTTCTTTGAGCAGGATAATGTGCCATGCCACACTTCTGGAACAATCCAGACATGGTTCGCGAAACATGAGGAAGATTTCCAGATATTGCCCTCGCCTTCAAATTCCCCAGACATCAGTCAAGCATCTGGGGTTTGTGCTGGAACAGCATATTTATTTCTGCGGTAGTTCAACCACATAATTTACAAAAGTATGCTGGTAATGTGTTGGTACCAAATATCACAAGATATCTTTAGAAATCTTGTAGCATCCATGCCTCTCCAGGTAATAACTGTTTTGGCAGCACATGGAGGGCCAACATCATATTAGGCAGGTGGTCATAATGTTTTGGCTCTTCAGTGTAAGCTCTTATGAAATATTGTGTTATTGCAGCCTTTTTATATTTTAGGGGATGTGCTTAGTTATACAGAAATATTGGGGATATAAGTAGGTTTACGATAGACTGCCGTATTACAATGGGGGTTGATTTTGTAATTAAGATATCCAAGTATGGTAATTTATCCTTATTTTCTTTTTTTTTTGTGTGAATTTAATGGAAGATAAGACATTGTTAAATGTCCCAGAAACATGCCGGGTATGATAACCACATCATCAGAGACTAACCATTTTCTTCAGCAATGTAACATATAAGTATTCCTGCACAATTTATTGATTTCCCAATGGTGCCATCTATGCTGGGAATTGGGCAACCAAGCTGCCTCATGTGATGGAAGAAATATTTGTCACTCACAGTGTTATATATAAATAATTCAGTAATAAAGTATCACAGGAAAATATCCTGTAGACTAAAAATACTTGAAATAATTAGTTGAAAAATTTTTTTTTTTTTTTTGCCTTGAGTAGGATTCAAACCTATGTCTCCTGAAATATGCCAGGTATGAAAACCATTACACCATCAGAGACTAATCCCAATTTCAAGGGATTCATTTTTATTTGTTAACTATTATTAGGGTTAGGTTTTCTAACCAGTGAGTGGAACTATTTTTATACAAAATGGGCTAAATAGCCAAGTCACAAAGACCCTTAGGATTCAGAGAAGGTTAGGGAAAGAGACTCACTGAACATTGGTTAGGAGATGGTAGCCTCCCATTATGGCCTATCTCTGCTAACCCTCACGCTGTATTTGGAGAGAAAAGGGACAGCAATGGGCTTGGAAAGACAGTCCATCAGATGTGATGTTAAGCTGTGGCCCCATGTGCTGGAGAGCCAGACTGATGAAAGAACATGCTGGATGCCCTTGACAGTAGGCGACTAATCTGTTTCCTAACAGCTATCCAGTGTGTCCCCCTGCCCCAGTCTTCTCTGAGTTCCTGGGGTACTTGTGACCTGGTCATTGGCCCATTCTGCACAAAAAATGTGCCACTCAGCGATGACACAATCTGCAACTTAATGCCATTCAGCATGTTCTTTAAGTGCATAAGATATGGTTCTCCTGTACATTTTGCATGGCAACAATAAATTGATTTAGCAATGTAACTTAAAGTATTATCCCAAATTTGATGGTATTGTGATTCTTTCAGGAATAGTACAAAAGATTATTGAAATTAAATACTATATTATGTTTTGAGAATATGAATTTCTTAATGCATATTTTATTTCAGGTTACCAGCCAATGAACAGAGACAGCATTTTTTAGTTTCTGCATACTGTATGTTTAGCTCCATGAAGTAAGAAATAGATAAATGACTGACTGATATACAGGATTATACAGCATCAAATAACAATGATTAATGTGCATGGACTTAGACGCAATGTAAAAAATGTGGTGAAAAATTACTCTGAAGCCCAGATTAAAGTACGAGAGGCCACTTCAAATGACCCATGGGGACCTTCTGGAACATTAATGAGTGAAATAGCTGATTTGACATATAATGTTGTAGCATTCTCAGAAATCATGCAAGTTATTTGGAAAAGATTAAATGACCATGGAAAGAATTGGAAACATGTTTATAAGGCTTTGGTGTTATTAGAATACCTGATTAAAACTGGATCAGAAAAGGTATATTTTTTGCAGTGTGTTTTACATATTTTCAAATAATTTTGAGTGATAATGTTACTGCTTAAGTTCCTCATAGAAAGTTTGCTGGAAAAATAATTCAGTTTTTTTAGAGGAATGGAGACAACCTATGACCTGATAATAATGAAGTGTGCTTCCTGCTGAATTATTCCTCTTCACTGTCATTCCCTATTCAAATACTTCAGTGCCATAAAGAGATGCTGAAGAATTTGAGTGAGACAGAATAGTTTGGTAGGAAGGGCAGTAGATTGCTATTTTGGCTCCCATTCCCACTAGAATTCAACTTTAAGTTTTGCAGAATATTTGCCAGTGAGTTACTATAATGAACGTTTTTGTCAGTATTGGTGATAAGTATATTAACTTATGTATTTGCTGCAGTAACCCTTGTTGTATTTGAATTGATTAGTTAATAATTTAATATATAGTCTAGCTATTTTATTCTGATAAATTATAGAGTTGCAATATTCAGTTAGAGATTATGTAAATTAATGTATCTGATTTATTCCACCTGAAGTGTAAATATTATCTAGTAGTGTAAGTATTAATTAGATTAAAATTCTGCCTAAAAATTTTATCCAAAATTCTGTTTGTTATAATGGATTCATGAAGTATAATACACTGCTCAACATAGAAAATGCCACACCATGAAAGAAAGCATGAGACAAAACTTACCAGCCATGTAAACAAGTAAGTGGGAGAGAAGTGATTTAGTTTCTGAGGGATTACATGAATGCAATAGGGGAGGGGACACTATAATGTGGCCTGAGTCACTAGGTTGTATGACTGCCATTCTGGACTATACATTTGGCAATGTGGCATGGCATTGACTGGAAAAGTCTGGATGGTGTTCTGAGGTATCTTGGGTCATGTTTCGTTGCCTGTGTCAATAATTCATTGCAAGGGGATCATACAGAGACTTGAAGTCATCTGCCAATAACATCCCACACATTTTCTATGAGGGAGAAGACGGGATCACTCTGGCCAAGGCAGCATCTGGGGACACCTTGTAGGCATTCTCTGCTGATGTTGACAGTGTGTTTGTGTTTGTTATTGTGTTGAAACTGAACATCAGGGATACCATGGAGATACTGCAACAAAGCAGGCAACACCTCATTGATGTATCATCGTGCTGTCATTGTACTCACTATGCATGCAAGCAGTGAGCGGCTGTTGAAATTGATAGCACCCCAAACCATAACACCAAGCTGAGGAGCCATGTGACACTCAGAGATGGAAGCAAGATCAGCCGAGTAACTATATTATCTCCAGACTCCGCTGAATATGACATGGTTCCATTCATCCTGCCATGCATGTCTGGTATGGCACTACTGTAACTGCATGACGATGTGTTGTGGTGAATGGTATTCATCGCAACCTGGTGAGAGTGCAAACTTGCCTCGGCCAATCTGCAATTGACAGTCTGTGTCAACATGGGGATATCCATAGCTGCCTTTACACCACGTTGAATGTCGTATTCTGTGGATGGTGGGGCTGCTGCAATTGAGGCATTTGTGTACATAGCCCTATGATGAAGTCTCTGGTAAAGGTGTCTGTGTGATGGTCATTCCCAATGATGTATTCCAGACATTCTCACTCCTTACACATTATTTTGCCACCAAGATCACTGATGCAGTGGTCCACATGCCCAGGTGAGGATGACAAAACTTAGCCTCTGAGTCTTTTTGCCCTGTTATCTTCCTCATTATCACAAGATTGGTTTGCAACTGCACTCATTTTCATAACCTGACCATCAACACATACCCACCTGTTTGCACAGTGCTCCAACAAATACTTCCTGGTGTGGTATTTTCTATGTCAAGCAGTGTAATTACATAGAACAATTGTATTGTGATAATTATAAATCTGAAGTGGTAAATTAGATTCAATTTACTAAAGTTAGAGATTATGTTATATATTAAATAGTTAAACAGTTGTTTAAATATGAAACCTGAAGAGGGAAATTTTAGTCTTAATTTAAGAGATATTATACCTTCATTATAGCCAAGGTTGAGAGAATCCACTTGGTAACAGCAAGTGAATTTTGTTGCATGGGTTATTTTAAAGATTAACCAGGAGAGAGGATGTCAACATTCACCTTTGAATACAACAGTATCATTAATTTTGTTCCATGCTCTTTTTTAATGCACATAAAGGTAGGAAAAAGATTTTGTCCTCTGCTCCCCCAATTTGATAGATCTCTGTTCTGGCTTGTGATAAAAATGCTGGTTGGTCATATTTTTCCAACCTAATTTTTTAAAGCTAACAAAAGTAGTTTTCTGCGTGAGAGTGTGGCATTTTAGCAAAAATTTTATAGATGACTACAAAGCTCAGTATCTTCAGTGGTATGCAATATAAGGAAATGGGTTTGTGGAATACATAATGACAGGTGACAAAATGTTGGTCCATCACTTAATTCATAAATGAAGCAGGCAACAATAGAATGATACATATCTTTCTGAAACCCAAAAAATTCAAAGTATTCACATTGGTTGGAAAGGTCAGGGCATCAGTGTTTTAGGACAGTGAAGGAATGATTCTAGAGTTCATGCCATGTGGAATAAGAATTTTTTGCTGATGTTTTTCGTTTGATGTTAAAAATTGTATGATTTAAACTTTTACAGACTAGAGTGTGGGAAGCTGTCAGAAAAGAAACAACCAGGACTTTTTTCTCTCATGCAGTGATTCTTCATAACACTAATGCAGTATTACACAGTGCATGTCATCTTCAAGGATGGTTGCAGTCATTTGGGTGGGAAGTTTTTGAATCCCCATCACACAGTTTAAACCTTATTCTCTCTGATTACTTATTCAGGCTGGTGGAGAAACACCCGTGAGGTTAATTTCAATCACATGCTGAAGCGGTAAGCACGGTTCCTATATGACTCAATCAACAAGAGCCCCATTTTTAGTTATGAATTGTTCGAATATGTACCTCAATAGATATGGTATGTAAGTAAAGAAATAATGCTCAGAATATACAATGCATTGCATATTTTCAAACGTATATTAGCACACTTGGCTGCTGATATCAGGGACCTGGGTTTGAGCCCCAGATTAGGCATGGATGTGTGTGTCGTTTTTCTGCTGAGGACCTGCCATCCTCTCGGATCTCCTACTGTGGCATATAAACTGACAGGCTCCTGTCAGATCTCTGTGGCAAGCAGCTGCTTGAGCGGGTATTTATTTTTTATTTATTTTTTATTTGTACTTGTTTAAAATTTTATGTCTTAGGGAACCATGCTTTTTGATCACCTTACATAAATATGTAAATAAACAAACTGTAAAGAAGACTGTGACACATTTAATCATAAAAATTCTAATTTATAAATCATTTTTGTTCAATACAAAAAATTAAAGAGCTGCAGAAGTTTATCTAAAGTAAGTGACAAACAGAACTTGGTCATGTTATTTAGGATTATTTCAGGTTAATTTTCATAAGTTTGTTAATAATTCATGTGTAATTTGAAAAAAATTGTAAAAGGAAAATTTCCTTTAGCAAAAATCTGAAAACTTTCAGCAAAGCTCTCTGGGAACTGTAGTGTCTTCCAGCACTTTAAGAGTTAAAAGTGATTATATACACTTTTGACATGTGGGAAGTCAAAGTTTCATTCCATATGCAAAATTTTGGGGTTTGCGTAGGTAACCAAAATATAAAAAAGGTTTCTGTGAATATGGGTCTCCTCATCCAATATACACCTCTGGGTATTATGTATCGAAGTAATCTCTGACTACATGGTCGTACTGACAAGAGTCCAAGCTATCCCATTTAAACACATTGATATGAGCTTGGTATACCAGCAAGTGTGAGTTAGAACACATGATTAGAACTGATTTTATGTCCCAACAGCCATGAAGCAAGTATCTACACAATAATGTAACAATATCTCAAGAAGGAACTATTTATGGATCCATGTTCATTGATATTTTTTTTATTGTTTCGGTACCCTGAACAAGCCCCAAAATTATGTAGGTAAAATTTTGACACTCTGTTAAAGTTAGAGGAAAAATTGTTTTGACTCAGGTAGGTAGAATCCATACCTGAAAAATGTCAGGTGCCCTACAAATGGCACATTATGGCCTTAGTTGCCAATGCACCATTAAAACCCAAACAACCAATCACATTCACAAACTACACTGGGGGAAATTGAAAAAAAATCACCAAGAAGGAATTCCTTTAAGAACATCATAATATGTTAATAGTTAAGGGCAGAAGAAATCGTGATCCAAGATTAATAGTCATTGGATGAAATAATGACATCACTGAGGATGACAACATGCAAGTGTACGCAGCGCATATTTAAGGACGGTGTGAAGAAAGAAGTTATTCATTTTGTGTCCTGTTGTTCAGTGCTTTTTGAAGAAGCTACTGTACCTGGACAATGCAGTGCACAACATTTGTTCAGTTAGTGGAGTTTGAGTGAGGTCGTATAGTGGGTCTTCGGGAAGCAGGTTGGTCTTTTCATCAAATTGCACACTCACAGATGTTCCGAGCAGCACAAAGTTATGGAACACGAGAGGATTGACATATCATGAGGGCGGTGGTGGCAGCACGAACGACTTCAGCATCACAAATTCAATCCTCTTTCATACCAAGGGTGTTTTCAAGAATGAAATGCAATCATCTTTTGGAAGCAGGACTACTGGCACCTTGTCACTGTCGAGCATGTTTGCAGTGATGTCAAGAACAAGTTTGTTAGAGGGAAGAATGGCAGTCTGTGGTCTTCAGTGATGAAAGCCAATTCTGCTTAGGAGCATCTGTAGGTCATTTACATGTCCAAAGGTGACAAGGTGAGCGACTTCTTCCATTGTGCATCTGCCAGCAACACACAGGGCCCACGACAGGCATCATGGTGTGGGGAGCAATTAGCTATCACTATTTATGTGTCTGGTGTTTGTTGAAGTACACTGAATGGTGTTTGTTGAGGTACATTGAATAGCAATATATATGTCAGCGACATTGTACAGCCGGTCATCCTGCCATATTTGAGTGTAACCCAAATGTGATATTCCAGGAGGATAACGCCTGCCTTCTCTCTGCCTAGGCAACTCAACAAGCTCTTCAGGCAGTGCACCAACTCCCTTGGCCAGCACACTCTCCAGACTTATCTCCAATCGAGCATGTCTGGGATTGGATCGGACAAAGATTCTTCCATGGACCCCGGCAGGCAATGACCATCACTGAATTATGCATCCAAGTTGAAAGTCCAAGTTGGTATCCCCCAGTGTGATATCTAGCATTTGTACAACTGATTGCATGCCAGATTGGAAGCTTGTATTGCTGCTTGAGGAGATACAACACCTTATTAAAATGTGCCTTCTTTAAAATGTAGTACTCATTTAAAGGTAAAATAAACATTGAATTGCTTCACACTTGAGATCATTATCCTTTCCCAACAAGTTTTTTCTGCTATATAAATCTCATAGATTATGCTTCAATTGTTAATGTTCTTTTTTCAAATTCTGCCAGTGTATATGCAACATAGTCTGTAGAACTAATTTTACTTAGAAGGATCTAATTAACAGAAAAATATACAGAGTGTTTATAAAGTAACTATCCATTTCTGTGAACAAACCTTTTAATAATTCTCTTTGTGTTACAAATGAATCAAAAATATGAAAACATTAATACGATTCAACATGACCTCCTTGCATGTCAACACACAAATCCCAATGTTCAGTGGTAGCACGGTAAACCATTTCGTAGATATCGGGTGTAATCTTAGCCACTGCAGCTGTAATCTGCTCCTTCAGCTTCCTCTGATTTGATATAACCCCACACAAAAAATCTAGAGGTGTGAGGTCAGGTGACCTTGGAGCCCAAAATCTGACGGAACCTCTTCCGATCCACCCACCCTGAAAGGTTTCATGTAGGTAGTCATGGACAATTTTTGCAAAATGGGGTAGTGCCCCATCTTGGACATCAAACACATGGCTAGATGAGCTGCATAGTCCTCTTCATGTAGCTTATGAAGCATCTGTAGATAACACCATTTTTTCAATGTGAAACATAGAGTTTTCCAAACAACCATTTGCATTACAGCAAGTTTCCTGCTTAGTCTCCTTGTTGATGTACGAGGGCTACGATTGATTGCATCCTTGATGCATTCACAGTTTCTGATGATACTGGAGGTCGACCAGAACGTTTCTCATCACGAACACTCCCTGTCTCTGAAATTTGTACGCCAGGGATCTGATTGCTGCCCTTGTTGGCAGTGGTTTATGGAATTTATGAGTGAAGTCTTGTCTCACCCCTTCAAACGGCACGCCTTACAGACGTGCCTCAACTACTGTTCTTTCTTCAGTCATCAGCATTATTCACAAAACCTGGAACAGAAAATGATCAGTCAGCGTTTTCAGGAAAATGGATAGTTATTTTATAAACACCCTGAATAACAAATATATGAACAGCCAAATGTAAAATTTTGTACATCTATTATATTTCCCCATTGACAGCAGTACCAATGATAGCTTGACATGTTGATCTTTTATCTTCAGTCAATTCTAATTAGTTGTATTCCAAATGCCATCAGAATTGAAGAGAGAAATTAATATATTAAATTTTATAGCCTATGATTTATATATTTTTTAAAAGTCTTTGCTAATTACCTAATATATTTTAATATTTTTCTTTACAATATTATACTTTAGGTAACACAACAGTGTAAAGAGAACATTTTTGCTATTCAGACTCTAAAGGATTTTCAATATACAGAAGAAAACAAAGACCAAGGAATAAATGTTAGGGAAAAAGCCAAACAATTAGTATCACTTTTAAAAGATGATGACAGGTTGAAAAGTGAAAGAGCTCGTGCACTGAAGGCACGAGAAAGATTTGCTCAGGCAACATCACATGTAGGAAATGAAGCTGTTGGAAGGGTATGTTTTTAGTTGAATGATTATTTTCCCAAAATGTTGAATAAGTAAAAATTTTCACCTTTAAAGAATTTTTAATCTTAGAAGATGATTTTATAATGACAATGTGAATTGTTCACTCTTTTAAATGTATGTATTTAAAATTTTAAACTTAATAACATATGTAAATTAGCTCCCATAAGAGGGTTATGTGCGTTCGACAGCAACAGACTTGAACCAGTAATAAATGCATCTTACAAATAGTTGGCTGTGTGCTACAAGGTTCATACAGTGCCAATAAGTGGTTGTGTGCCACATGTGTTAGCTGCTCCATGAAACATGAGTCACACCAAAGATGTGAATGAGTGGCAAAAAGATGTTATTTCATTTGGCTGAGCCAAAGGGTATAGTATACAAGAAGTTGCTGCCTTCGTAGGTGTGTCAAAACGTACTGTCCAAAGGGTCTTCCAGCAGCGGCATACATTGCAGTCCATCACTAATCATCGCCAGAACTACGGCAGAAAGAGTGCTCACCAATAGGGGCTACCACAGTGTGTCATGCACACTGTTAGGGCAGACTGCTTTGCAACGAGGCAGGAATTGCTCCAGTCAGTCAATGCAGGCCTACAACAAGCTGTTTCTGAATGAACCCTCCGAAGGGAACTGCATGCCATGGATATCTGGAACAGAGTACCGTGGAAGAGACCCATGTTAACAGCTCTGCACGAGGCTGCATGGCTACAGTGGGTGCGGCACCACAAAGATGGACTGTTGACTCTTGGAAGTGTGTGATCTGTTTTAATGAGTCACATTTTTGAGTGTACTCAAATGATGCAAGGTAGCAGGTGCATCGTAAGCTGCATGAAGCCTTTCATGCAGACTGTATGCAAGGTTCTGTTCAAGCTGGAGGAGGCTGTGATGTTCTGGGAGTGTTTCATGTACGAGGAAATGGGTCCTTTGGTTGCAGTGACATCACACTTGAACCAGAAGCGCTATATGGAGCTACTGGATGACCACATTTTGCCTTTTATACAGCATCTCCACAATGAACACCAGAAGGATACCCCAGTCTTCCAAGATGACAATCATCGCATGCACAGAGCTCGAAGTGTGTCTGATTGGCACGACAAGCATTCTGAAGCCTTCGAACATCTTGACTGGCTCACCAAATCACTGAATTTGAATCTCATAGAAAACTTGTGGGACTCTTTGGGACAAAAAGTGAAGCGCTGTCCCAGCCATCCACCAATCTGGGCAAACTGTGGCATTTGCTGCTGGAAGAGTGGATGAATATTGATATGCACTACATCCGCACACTGGTGGCATCCATGCCAGACAGGATTTTGGCTGTTCTTTGGTCGCACGGAGGTGTTACGTGCTATTAGGTGACATTCAGCCAGGGGTGACTAATTTTTTGTCTGGTGAGCTTAATTATTAATCACTGTCTAACAGGGTTGGGTTGTTTTTATCTCTGATTGGCACTTTTTACACACCATGGGCTAAATGGCCAGGTCACAAGGACCCAAAGGCTCAGAGAAGGTTGGGGGAGGGGACTCACTGGAACAGTTGTTAGGAGACAGACTATCTACAAGGAGTTCCTTAAATTTTATTAAGGAAATCAATAAAGCACAGCATCTGCTTGACCCAGTATCTCATGATGCCAGAGGCCATATCTAGCCATTGCAAGAAATTTTATTGTTCCCAAAGAATTTGTGAAAAAAAAAAAAAGAAATATTTTTATTTTTGCAAAAGAAATATGGGAAACAACAAATGGAGGATATGTAAAGTACTTTTTTTTTTTGCAACATTAAGGACACAGAAGAATCCTAGAAGCTACTCCTAACTTTTACAGACCTTCTCATACAAAGACATGCCTCACTAAGTTGAAGTCACTGCTGACTATTGCCTCAGTTGGAGTTGACACAACACACAAAGTTTGCCTTGCTGCAACAGTAGCTAGCTCCTAAAAAATATGCCAATTAAGACATAAGACTTAATTGTGCGTTTTCTTTTCCCTTGTGTCACAATTATTATTTTTTTGTCTTAATCTCTAACTCTTCATCATTCATCTGGTAATGCAAATAAGTTTATTTTAAAGAAGAAAACTAATGGACAGAAATAATTATAATGCATATGAATAGAAAGGCTATTTATTCCCAAATAACAGGAAAATAAAGTTTTACTTGAAATAAGGAAATTGCTCTGTTTTTGTAATTTTTTTCTCAGTTGAGAAAGTCCAGGCTTGTCAAGTCAAATTTATAATATTTTTAACAAGTAACTAATCAACAGAAATAGGTTGTGTTATATACCAAATTAAACAAAATTTAATTCTTAATTTTATTAAAATAAAAATTTGAACAAATGTAGAATCATATTAATTTTAATAAGACTTTTTACAGTGATATTAGTGAAAAATTTGGTATCAATTTAATAATTACTTCCAAAATCTTTCAGCAATAAGTGTTCATGAAAAAAAAATTGCTGACATACGGGACTTTAACCCACATTTCTCCAGAAACATGCCAGAGTATTCTAACCATTGAACTAATGCCAGCTGTCTTTTTTTCCACTAAGTATGATTTTCATTGTTAAAATCTTGCATTTTTAAAAAAATTTTTACTAATTATCAGGAGATTTTTCAAAACTTTAGAAAAAATCTGTTGATAATAATTCAGATCAAACTTGTGAGCTTAAATTTGGGAATTGTTTCAGTATGGAGTAATGTTAACAAATAAATCAGCAGTACCACATATTGCTCTTAAAAAATGGCAATCAGACCGCTTTAACAAAATATTTACGTCATAGTTTAATAAAATATGCATCAAATGAAAAAACAAAAATATTATTTTTTAAGCATTAATAATTATTTTTATAAGATATACGTGAGAAATTTTTCAAACTGCTTCTGTTTTGTGTTAAATTTTTCTTAAACTGAACAAACTACTTGACCAGAAGACTAAAATCTGCAGTTAAGTTATTAAAGTAGCCTTTGTGATTGTTTCATAATGTACATAGGTATGTTTTAATGTATTCTGATGTATCCTTTGTTCTCTGCATTAAAAAATTCTTGTGTATATGACTTCTAAATTTGTTTTCACTGCAGTTTGGATCAACAGATTTTGATGATTCTCATAATTCACTAGATGAAGCAATATCTCCAAGAGGTTAGTACAATATGCATAATTATTCTGTTATACTTGGATTGTTAAATAATTTCAAAATAGTTTGATGGGATAATTTTAAAAGACGTCACCAACTTTACTAACCTATTTCATCTATTCATTATTTTATCTCCCCCCCCCCCCCTCCATATTTTTTTTAATTCATTTTACATAATTCAGTTTTTTCTTCCTCTAATAGTTAGGTTTTTTTGTAACATCACTACTGTTGTGCAATGGGAATGTATGTGTACTTAAGCATGCCTTTGACAAGCTAGCATAGTTGGTTGTCACATTCCTAACAGCATTTGATTATTGAATTATTTTTTTATTTGTGTGTAATTGGAAAGAATATAAAAGAATTTGAAGAGCTCATAAAATTAGATAAGTTCAACAAAGCATCATTGCTTGTTTATTATAATAGATTTGAATCCCCATATTATTTTTTATTCCAATTTTTAGACTTATAGTGCGTAATTGTGAAAAAACAACATAAAAGGGCACATAAAACGTGGCAGCTGCATGAAATAACAAATTATGATTTTTTTATAACTATAATAGTGCTAAATGTAATCTTTATATAAATAATGTTAAAATAAATATTTTATTGGTACTTAAAAAAAATATATTTTCCCTTTAAGGTGGTAAGCTGGGTCGAATTTGACCTGATGATTTTCAGTGTAACTTATTTTGAGGAATATATGAGGGTTAAGAGAGGTGCAGATGAAGTTGTTGAGGCTTTATAATAATAAATAAATAAAAATAAATACCCCCTCAAGCAGCTGCTTGCCACAGAGGTCTGACAGGAGCCTGTCAGTTTATATGCCACAGTAGGAGATCTGAGAGGATGGCAGGACCTCAGCAGAAAAACGACACACACATCCATGCCTAATTCCGGGGCTCGAACCCAGGTCCCTTAGATCAGTAGCCAAGCGTGCTAACCACTCGGCCACGGGACAGCCAAAAAATTTGCTTCCGACGCCGTATTTGAACTCATTACCTCTGTGCCAATAGCAGGAGCGTAATTGCGCTCAGCTATGCCTTGTACTGAGGCTTTATGCAATTGTTAAAATTATTTCAATATGACGCTTATACACACTATATTTCATGATAAAACTTTAAATATTTAATAATCTTTTAAATCAAATCATGTGTGTAGCACATAATCTGGAACAGGAGTCAGAAACTGGCAGCTCCAGAGCTGCATGCCACTCTGAGCACTGTCAAAATTGGCTCTTGAAACTTTTTCGTTCTATTTTCATCTCTGAAAAATTTTTAATGAATTGTTTTAAACAAGCACTAGAGCAGTTTGGCAGATGATAGTTTCAAAGCATTAATGTCATTTAAATGCTATAAATACACTCCAAATTTCATTAAGCTAGTTGAGAAGATTCAAAAGTTTGATGAATGTCAAATTTTTTAATAATTATTTTCAATAGTGAATAATGAAATAAGCTCAACGTATTTCAATCAAGTAAATAAATTAGCACTTTAGCATCGATTTAAATTTTAGAGGAAAAATTGTCTTGAGCCGGGTGGGATACGAACCCACATCCTCCTGATAACATGTCAGGTGCTCTGGACTGCTGAGCTACCGGCCACCGATCAAGATCTCCTCTAATTAGTGCTATGAACATTCCTTTTATGTTTCATATAGGCGCTATTCAGGCAATTTTAGCCACAAGCGGCATTTATATTTGCCAATAGATGGAAGCATGTATTACAAGTATGCAGATAATAAATAATGAAATAAGCTCAACGTATTTCAATCAAGTAAATAAATCAGCACTTTAGCGTCGATTTAAATTTTTAGAGGAAAAATTGTCTTGAGCCGGGTGGGATACGAACCCACGACCTCCTGATTACATGTCAGGTGCTCTGGACCACTGAGCTACTAAAGTGCTGATTTATTTACTTGATTGAAATACGTTGAGCTTATTTCATTATTTATTATCTGCATACTTGTGATACATGCTTCTATCTATTGGCAAATATAAATGCCGCTTGTGGTTAAAATTGCCTGAATAGTGCTTACATGAAACATAAAAGGATTGTTCATAGCGCTAATTAGAGGAGATCTTGATCGGCGGCCGGTAGCTCAGTGGTCCAGAGCACCTGACATGTTATCAGGAGGTCGTGGGTACATATCCCACCCGGCTCAAGACAATTTTTCCTCTAAAATTTAAATTGACGCTAAAGTGCTGTTTTATTCTTTTCAGTAGTTTTATTGTATTCACTTGAATACTCCTATTTTAAAATTACGTACTTTGGTTTTATTTTTGTTAATAAAATAATCCGTGGTTTATTTTCTCCTATTATGGCTCTTGAACCAATAGTAATTAAAATTTGAGGCTCTCAAATTTTGTTGGTTTAACCTTTTCTTGCAGTTTTGACTCTTGACCCTAAAAAGGTTCTCAACACCTGATTTAAAGGGGCGGGGGTGGCTCAGTAGGTAGCGCGCCAGGCTCATAATCTGTAGTTCCCAGGTTCGAGTCCCAGCTGGGTCAGCGTTGAGATTTATCTCCACAAAATTCCCCGCCCTGCCCACGGTCAGTAGGGGACACCAATGGGCTTGGAAAGGCCGCCATCCGTCAGATGGGACGTTAAGCCGTGGCCCCGTGTGCGGGAGAGCCATACCCTGTGCACGTTAAAGAACACACTGGATGGCCTTGACGGGAGGGTATCATCTGTCTCCCAACAGCTGTTCCAGTGGGTCCCCTCCCCCAACCTTCTCTGTGCCTTCGGGGTCCATGTGACCTGGCCATTTAGCCCATGGTGTGCAAAAAAGTGCCGCTCAGAGGTAAAACAAGCCAATCCTGTTTTAAATGTTCAAACATTTAACTGTTTTTCTTATCGTTTATGCACAGTGTTATAAAAAAAAAAATACTCCCTCAAGCAGCTGCTTGCCACAGAGGTCTGACAGAAGGATGGCAGGACCTCAGCAGAAAAATGACACATACATCCATGCCTTACCCAGGGCTCGAACCCAGGTCCCTTAGGTCAGTAGCCAAGCGCACTAACCACTCGGCCTTGGGATAGCACAGTGTTACTATTAACTTTTTGTATATTATTAAATTTTTCAGTCCTGAATTAATTTGGTTCATCTAACAATGCTTGAGGCATGATTATATTGTTAGGACCCCAAAAAAAGATCTTCAAAATAAAAAAATAATGAAAAAAAAAATGATAATAATAAATGAATAAAAATTGTAAAAGCAAAATGAAAAATTAAAAAAAGCTTCTGTTAATTGTAAATATATGACAAGTTCTCATGTGGGAAGCAATATTCAAATATGTAGTAGAACAGTTTTTTATTGATTGAAAATAATTTTTATGTTAATATATGGGGACCAAAAGCATTTTGCACTCTGCTTTTGTCTTTTTAATTATTTAAGAAGTATGGAGCATAAATACACTAAAAGGTAGTATTGTATAAAACAGTGTTTTCATGAAATGTAATATCCTTCAAACAAACCTTGAGACTTGGTGCATGATGAAAAATCAAAATAGGTTATTTTATGCACTTTAAATTTTAGGCATGTTTGTTATGTTAAATTGGATGAACAGGGCAAATGTTCAGCTAGACATCTGAGCTATAAGTAGGAAGCAGCAGAAGTGACCTCTAACAAATTGAGTTTCTTAAAGTGAAATTGCTCTGGTGTGCAAAAGTTTCTAACTGGTTTCTATCAGTAAAGATGCAACAATTGCTCACAAGTTCAAGTTGTATTGAGTTATAAGTTGCTACAGCTTCCATCCTCCGTAGATAGGCGGGGATAGTCTCAGTTGGTACACTGCAGTTCCCAGGTTTGAGTCCCACCTGGCCTAGCATTGAGATTTATCTCCACAAAACTCCTCACCTCTCCTTGAGCAGTAGGAGAGACTGATGGACTTGGAATGGCCACTCTCCTTCAGATGAGACATTAAGCTATGGCTCCACATGTGTGAAAGCTATACCCTATGCGTGTTAAAGAATATGCTGGATGGCCTTGATGGGAGGCTACCATCTGTTTCCTAGCAGCTGTTCATTGGGTCCCCATCCCCCAACTTTCTCTCTTGGGGTCCTTGTGATACAGCCATTTAACCCATTTTATACAAAAAATGCCACTGAGAGGTTCCCCCCCCCCCCCCAGATGTGTTAAATTCTAGAAATGTTGATTTTAATTGCATAATGGAATTTCATATGAATCATTTATGTTTAAAAGTGCATTAGTTCAATAGAAACATATTGGTATCCTGTCATTATTCTTAGGAGTATAACTTGATTCCAGGCCATATATACATATATATTTCAATATGCATTGCATTTGAAAGGTATGAAGTCACTTTTAGCATTAATATCAAGTGACTAGAAAATTTATTAAGTAATGCATTGTGTGCAGCTACACCCAATCTTGGAACCTAAGAAGGATGTTTTCACTTCCAGAGTGGAAAAGATGCATAGAATGCTGGTAAAAATGATTCTGGGAATACTGAAATAGGTTTATAGCATAAAAGAGTGTAAAATGAGGGGGGGGGGGGGGGATGGTAGTACATACTTTGTAATTACTCTTCTAAAATCTGCCGTTTTTAAAAATGGCAGGTTTCATTAATTTTTAGGAGATTTTTGAAAATTTAAGGAGAAATTTGTTGATAATAGCTTAAATCAGAAGGTTGCTTCAGCAAAAAAGAACATTAACAAGCAAATCAGCAATACCATTTAGTGCAATCAAATTATTTTATATTTGTAGTTTAATATAATATGCATCAAATTAAAAAAAGAAAATATTAATTTCAAAGCTTAAATTATGTATTTTTAAAAGATATATCTAAGAAAATTTTCAAATGGCCATTTTTCAAAAAATCGAAAGTTTCATGTGTTGTACAAAAGTGATCTATTGATGTCCTTGACCTCTCATTTTGGATTCTGTCAACATCTATGTTCAACAGTGACCTGGGAAGGGTTAAAAAGGTAGTAATGATTAATCTCTTAATCACCTGTGTGCATATTAAGGGTGTGTTAGGGGCTCTCAGTATGGTGTATGATCACCTTTGGTGATGATGCATGCAGTTTCCTAATAGTCTAATAGTGTCCTGAGGCACTTTCTGACATTCATCCTCCAAGTGGAGACACATGGTGTCCAAAGTTTATTCTGCCATAAACCTATTCTTGCTGTCGACCTTTCGCATTCCATGTGTACCACAAGCAGTGTTGGACAATGTGCCATATGGGGATGTGCATTATCTGAAAAAAAAAAAGCTGAAAAATGGCACCAGGAGAGCTCTGCAGGAAAGGTAGATATTGGAGCACCAGAGTGTCATCAATGTTTCATTGAGCTGTCAAAGTTCCTTGAACAAATACTAAAGGTGTTCTGGAGTCATAACTGATGGCACCCCACACCAAAATGCTGGGTGTGCAGGTACTGTGGCACCCCTGGATATGTGCCAGATCCTGTTGCTGGCTGCAGCGATACTAAACCCTGATGCAAGCATTATCTGCATCCAAACAGAAGTGTGACTCATCTAAGAAGATGATATGGTGTCATTCCCCCTCCCATGTCACATGCTCGATGCATCACAAACGATGTACATGGTGATGATTAACAATCAAAGACAACCTGTCCTGAAGACGCTATGCCTGTAATTCAGCTTCATTCAATTGTCATCCATTGTTGGCTCCACATCGTGCTGTAGATGTTGCACAGGGGTTGGAGTTTGGTTGTTGGTGGAGGCTGTGTGTCAACCAAGATGGTCAGCTATATGAAGGGCAGATCAACCTGCCTTATGCATCCTCTACAATACGACCCTATTCAAATAGGCATAGCTGCTGATAGCATACTGTTTGTTGTTTGGTAGCATACATGTTTGTTGTTTGGCTTAACTGAAACACACATGCACTGTTTTGCTTCCACAGTCTTCTTACTGTCAGCTAAGGTGGCTTTTATAGGTCTGTCTCTATTTCCAATTCCCTGTGATGGAATTGGAAATAAAGATTGGAAATCCTATGCAAATGATTCCTGTGTCATCACAGGAATCATTTGCATAGGACCTCCAGTACTTTGTGTGGTAATGATTTGGTGTCACTCTATTCTTCCTTTATGGGTTTTACAATTTTTATGTCTATGAGTGTATATACTTTTGTGTTAAATCAATTTATTTTTCTTAAAAATTTGAGAAACTGTTTCATGTAAAAAAAATTGCATGTGACATAACATTCCTATACTTTTTGCATTCCAAATATTATTAGACAGACACTGTATTGAGTGACTAATAATATAGTGACTTAATGGATAGGTAGGTGATTATTGGTCTTCATTACAAAATGTTATCAAATCCATTGTTGACATGACAAAAGCATTAAGAGTGTTAATTAGCATGCTAACAACTAAATTAAGTTCTTAGCATGCCTCTTCACAAGCAATAATATGTGATATAAATTCTTGAAGGTGATTGTGAAGTACTTGTGTACTTTCAGTAATTGAAGGTAATGTGCCATCTATTTTCAGGTTATTCTTCTTCAGAATTGGAAAATGCTCGTCCACAAACAGCAGGAGAAGAGGAGCTGCAATTACAGCTGGCTTTGGCCATGAGCAAAGAAGAGGCTGAACAAGAAGAGCGTGTGAGGCGTAATGATGATTTGAGACTTAAGATGGCTCTCACAGAGAGTGAAGAAGCTTTCAAACGGTGTCATGTGCAAGAAGAGGAAAAAGAAAAAAAGTCACCTGCTATAGATGACTTACTTGGGATTTGTGTTAACCAACAAGTAAATAACCAAAATCCAGTGTCGGCTTCAGCTGTAGACCCTTGGGGCTTACCACTTGGTATATCACAAGTGAGTGCAATTTACCACATATGTAGTATTCAAAATTATAATTGCTGCATTTTATTGTAGATAACATTGGTATTTATTGTGAAAAAAATCACTTAAAATACATATTTTTCTCCTCAGTCATTTGTGGTGTTCACCAGTAAATATCCTATACATTCCAAATCTGGGATGGAGATGGCTTGGTAGTATGTCAGCTCATAATTTGTAGTTGCCAGGTTCGATTCCTGCCGGCATTGAGATTTATCTCTGCAAAACTCACCACCCTACCCTCAGTCAATAGGGAGACACCAATGGACTGGAAAAGGCCACCATCCATCGGATGGGACTTTAAGCTGCGGCCCCCATGTGCGGGAGAGCCATACCCTGTGCACATTAAAGAAATGCTGGATAGTCTTGATGGGAGGCTGCCATCTGTCTCCTAACAGCTGTCCAGTGGGTCCCCATTCTTTCAACCTTCTCTGAGCCTTTGGGGTCCTGTGACTGGCCATTTTGCCCATTGTGTGCAAAAAAGTGCTGCTCAGAGGCAAAACAACCCAACTCATTCCAAATCTCCCAATTTATCTAGGAGATTCCAGTTTTAAACTTATTTTCATGTTGGTGTAGCTACTGATCACAGGGACTCGAGTTTTGAGCCCTAGAAAAGGTATTGATATTTCTGTATTATCTTTTTGCTGAGATGTTGCTTTCCTCACATAGCTCCTCTATGGTAGTGGCGAAATGTGACATTTTGAGTAGGGGGAACAATTAACAAAAGTACTACTGCAACAAAATGGAACACAGTTCCGCTACTCTCTGCTTCCGAATCATTGAATCAGAACATCATTCCACTACTTGATGTTTTTGATTCACTGAAACAGAACACCATTCCACTACTTGATGTTTCTGATTCACTGAAACAGAACACCATTCCATTACTAGATAATTTTGAATCATTGAACCATAATGGCGTTCCAGTATTTGATATTTCTGAATCATTGAGTGAAAGCAGTTCTGTACTTTTTAAATCAAATATTAGTAATATATATATACACTCTAGGAGCAAAGTAGGAGTGGGGGATTCAGAGAGTAATCTCCCAGTCATTGAGGAAAGTTATTTTCAGCAAACTATTCATTGGTGTTCTGATGGCTGGATGGTTAGCGTTAGTGGTTAACCGTTGGTGGTTAACCTTAGGGGTGGTTAACCTTTGAGCCCCAGCTGTAATGCATGAATGTTTATTTTCTGCTAAAGTCTCACCTTTCTCACAAACCTTCTCTATGGCGTACTGACAGGCTCCTATCAGATTTCTGGGAGCAAGCAGCTGTTTGAGGGATAATTTGTTTGATCATTAACTGGTATTAATAAAAATGTTAACAAATTTTTTGAAGAACCCCATACTTCCATAGAAAATTAATTTGATTCTCATTTAATTTAGTCTAAATTAAATCTCATAAATTTAATACATTGAATCACTGTGCAAAAGCATTATTATGCCGATATATTGAATTAAATTTTGTATTATGTAGATAGTAAAAAGCCGAAGCATTTTTTATGTGATTGAAAAACCAGCATTATTCATAAAATTACCATGGCCTAATGTCCAACCCTGCTTTCTCATGGTGCAGGCTGTTAGTACCTTTCAAAAGAGATATTCCCTTTTGGAAGGGAACGGAAGGGGAGGGCTGTCAGTTCAGTATGGCCTACTGATCTGGTCATCTATGGCCATTTTTTTCTTTTTTTTTTTCAACCCTGCTGTGGAGTGGCCAACTTCACAGGGTCCTGGTGCTGACCATTTATACCTACTAGACTGGACTTGTTTAGGGATTTGAGCTTGATTATGGATCCTGGACTTGCTGCAGTGGTGGGCCTCTGTTGAGGGAGAATCTGCTGCTGTGTTTTCTGTTTGCTTTCTGGGTTGCCAGCCCTAAGTGAGCAGAGGCATGGGATACCTTATATCAGTTGGTGGATAATCCTAATCAGAGGCCATCACAGGTACCTGAACCTCACTTAGCTAGTTGGGCATCGTCAAGCCTAAACTGGAGTAATGTGTCTAAGGCAGGCCGTATGGCTCTTGAAAAATTCCACTTGGAAAGGTGGTGCCTGAAGTTCCTGCCAGCATTGGTGACTTCAGCCTTTAGTAGAGGGGGAACAGGTCTTTGCCCCATGCCTGCAATCAGGGGGCTGTTTGATATTGTTGGCCCTACCTATCTAAATAAACCTAGTTTCTTTAAAAAAAACCTACTAATCATTTTCTCTCTGCAGGAACATGAGGACATTATATAGAGATTATTCTCTTGATGTCCACATGAAGGAATTCCAGCACTATAACCTAGATATTCTAGGCTTGCAAGAGACTCAGATGGACAGGTAAAGGTGAGATACTTAAAAATAACTTCAAATTTCTCTTTACAGGGAAGGAGGATGGAAAGCATCGCCAAGGCATGGGTCTGCTTCTCAGCAGACATACTAGTGATGCTCTTCTAGGATATGAGTGCATTAATGAAAGGTTTCTTACAGCAAAATTTCAGACAAGCGTTAAAGACTTGAATGTTATCTGCTGTTATGCCCCCACTGAGGATGAGGATGAGGATAGATTTTACGGACAACTTCAGGATATTTTGAATTCTGTCAAGAAAGGAGATATTACCCTTGTTCTAGGTGACTTCAATGCTGAAGTTGGTACTGACTCTGACCTTTGGGGAGGAGTAATAGGCCCTTTTTGTATTAGTAGCTGCAATGGCAATGGGCAACGTCTCCTACAGGTAAGTAAACTCAATGGTTTCAGAATAACTAACACTTATTACAAACACCGCGACATACATAAGTACACATGGGTTTCATAAGAATATGACTGATGGGCTGCATAAGAATATGATTGATTTAATTAACAGCAAATGGGCTAGTTCTGTTAGGAATACCAGATCATATAGGGGAGCTGAAATTGGATCTGACCATTATCTTGCAACTTAAACTTAAAAAGCGTTGTGCAAGGTTTAAAAATTTTACCTTTAATACTGAAGCTCTGAAAGACCCAGTTATAGCTAAAGCTTACCATGATAGGATATTTAGTCATTATGACAGTCATGGTTTGCTGAAGTTGAGGAAGAATGGAACCATTTTAAACAGTCTTTTTTGGAAACTAACAGTATTCTTTTAGAAGAAAAAGGAGCAGAGGAGGCAGAATTATTTGAGTGATAAGGTACTTGAGTTCATTTCAGAAAGAAGAAAGTGCAGGAATGTCCTTAATCAATACCCTATTACTCCTAATAGAAAGGATTACAGAAAGCTTAATAAACATGTAAAGGATCAGTTAGCTGCTGATAAGAATCTTTGGGTTGATGGCTTGGCTGACAAAGCTGAGGAAGCAGTTAGGCAGCACAACAGCAGAGAACTGTACCAGATAGTTAATGTTTTATGTGGTAGAAAACGGACAGGCATACAGGGATTGAAGGATAAACAAGGTAAGGTTATAGAAGGTGAGGATTCTGTCATGACTAGGTGGGCTGAGCATTTCAGTGATGTTCTAAACAATGTGGTTAGTTCTACTCCCATTGTTTGCAATGGTGGCAAATGCATTGGTGGCTTTAATACACAATATAATATAATCTGCCCTATAACACAATCTGAAGTTATTTTGGCTATTTCTAAACTTAAACTTCATAAATCCCCAGGGGTAGATGAAATTACTACGTAAATGCTTAGAGCTTGGAATGCTTCAGTTACCACTTGGATGATTGAAATTTTGAATATCTTTTATGATAAAGGCAAGGTTCCTAAGGATTTTACCAGCGGTATTATTTTCCCTATTTTCAAAAAAGGTGATTGCAGTTCTTGTGATAACTATAGGGGTATCAGCCTACTCTCTGTTCCAGGTAAAGTTCTTTCCATGATTGTGCTTAATAGAATTAAGAATCTGGTTGACAGTCAATTGTGTGATGAGCAATGTGGTTTTAAAAGTGGTAGGTGTAGATCAGATATTTTCACTTAGGCAGATTCTTGAGAAATGTGTAGAGTTTGGGAAACCTTTGGTTGCTAGCTTTGATGATTTCAAAAAGGTTTTCGACTCTGTTGATCTTCATAAGTTGTGGTTGATTGTGAGATCATATGGTATACCAGACAAGTTAGTTAACATTATGAAAGCTCTCTATAATAATGTTGCGGATTACAAAAATGGATAGCCACTGAGCGTGAGTATTAAAAGCTATATTTCAAAACCAAATTCAATACAAGGTAAATTGTTACAAAGGAAATATGGATGAAGTATCTTATTAACAAATCAACTATTAACATGCACAAGTCATCAATCTTCCTGCGTAGAGCACACAATATCAGCTCTGTGTATTTTACTAAATACTACCTTTTACTTGATTTACCAGGTCACCCGAAGATCTTCACTCGTAAACCAATTCTCGTCCTGTGCTAATAACTTTTCACACACTAGCCGAACAAAAAGACAGTCCGTGTAGACATTCGAAGTTAGCCATAAAAGTTCCCACTTTTATACTTCCGCGTATACACAACACATCAAGTTACTTCTTGATACTTAACGATAAAAGATCCCACTTTTATCCTTCCGCGTATACACAACACATCAAGTTACTTCTTGATACTTACGCGCACTGTCTCAGAACAGCTCACCGTCCATTTTCGAACTCACCGACCGTTACAACACAACGACCGTTACAATACAACGACCGTTAACGCTCCACTCTTCTTCTCCAAATTCTCCCAACGTTCTTATTCGTTGGCTGAAACTTTTTGCTTTCGGTTGCCAGATTCCTTCTGTCGTAACACTGCCCCCTTCCTAGGTCTTGTTCGTCCCGAACAATTCTGGATTCCAAAGTTTCTTCAGTTCTTCGATGAAACGGGGCCAAACGATCCACGTGAACCACCTTGCACTTTGTAGCTGGACGTCGACGAATGCGATATACCACGTCTGTGTCAAAATGAAAGCGAATCTCATTATGACGTAGATTTCTTTTCTGACTGAAGCCTCGTCCACAAACATAATACGTGTAAGGCCTATAGCCCTTGTGAACACGTTTATGTCTCTGCAGGGAGAAGAATCGACTAAGAGTTTTCGTGCAAAACCTGTAAAAAGTTTTCTTCTTTGTCGAAAGTTTTCTTCTTTGGATTTTTACTTCTATCAAGAGTAACAAGGAATGAAAGTCATTAGTGACATAAAATCTAGGGAGAAGTTTCATCCTCCAGTCTGACCCTTTTGTCAGTTGACTTTCCCTTAATTCAGAACTGTCGTGATGAACCTTCAGCCATATTTCACCTGATTCCATTTGATCCCCAAGGTGCTTCACAAATATAATATCAGCTCCATAATTCTTTTTAGCTCTTCGGTCCATCTCCTCCTTCCATACTCTTGCTAGAACTGCAGCTTCTAATCCGACAACCTTACCTGTTTCTCCTGTATAAGTGAAATCAGTGATGTGTCGGGCTGCTAGCAATATTTTTTCTGTTTTACCTTCACATAGCCAGCTTGCAACATCTTCAGATACTCCTTGTTCTATTAACATGTTACGAAACTTGTTCAAAGCATTGCCGTTATGCAGAACCTTGCAGACACGTGATGCTTCATCTACCCTATTATCCACAATGTTCACCAAACGCAGAAGTTCTCCTCCTAACTCTTCGACGAGCTCTTGCAGTTCCAAGGATCCGTCACCAAGGAAACACTGAACAGCTTCCATCACTTCCAGAGAGTTGTCAACAGAGTTTTCAAGAGGTGAATCCATGTTGCTGATAACAGCTGAACAACTCAAACTCTTCATTCCACGAGCTTGTGATGCTGCAACCATTTTCTTAACTAAATCAACAGCAACATCTTCTGTACTGATGAGATCAATAGCTCCTTTTCCGAATTCAACATCATAAACCAAAGCACACACTCCTTCAGCCAGCTTTTTGGACACAATTGAGCATATCATTAGAGGAACGCTATCTATGGTAGCCATCAGATCCTTGCAGCGGTAAATCTCCTTATCTGTTGGCACCAGCTCCTCTGTCTGTCCTACGATGCAGCATCCGACGTCTTCCATCATCTGCTCGATTTTATCTTTAGTGCAGTCGACTGTGAAGCCAGGGATGGATTCCAATTTATACAGAGTATCTCCCGTCAATTGGAGAGCACGACCGGAGATCATAGGGACCTTGAGACCTAAAGCAGCAAGTGCAGGAGCCAAGACAAGACTCACTTTGTCGCCGACACCTCCTGTACCGTATTTATCTACCATCCGATGGCGCCACTCGGGTCTCCAGCAAAACACATGACCCGAGGAGGTCATAGTTGCTGTTTCTTCGGAATTCACTTTCTTGGAGCTCTCATTGTAATTAGCCAGGGAAACATCAGTCATGATTGCCAAATTGTTCATTCTGGAGATCAGCGACGAGTTTTGTAACATGATATTGTCCACTTTAGAGCTCTTGTAGTCGTGATAAAACTTTTCTATATCCTTATAATCTAAATGGTTATAATGTCCAAATCTGCACATTGACTGTTCAGAAAAGAAATTCAGCGTGGCTACGTTGAAATTATCTGAGGGATTCACTTCTCTCTGATCGTAACTCTGAGGCTTAGTTTCATCCAGAAAGTTAGTCTTTGAAGTACTGTCTCTGCCTGAAGCTCCTTTACTAGCATAACCTGTTACGCTTCTAAGCCATTCTTCGGAATTCTTCTTTCTTAAATCCCCACTTTCTATAAACGATTCGAGTGTGGCTATATGTTTCGGAAAAATCTCTCCGACTTCCCCAGTAACGTCGAATGGCACTTTGTATCTATGATGAATGGACGCCTCTTCTTTACTCGGACCACTCTGCGAAACGTAAACTCTGTTTCGTTCCCCCTCATTACCACTCGTTACTCTGCCTTTGCGATAATTGTCCATGACGCATTTTGCTGACGGCGAGGAATAGAATACCTTTCGTGTGGATCTCTCTTCAGATCGTGCCAGACTTGTATACCTAGGTATTTTGAAGTGCAAAGCGTACTGTATAGTCTCACAGCTCTCTGATCTGTGTGATTGTTCTTCACAGTTCCTAGACATGTCACCAGCGACATAGACACTCTGCCATGCATCACCAGTAGTTGCGTGGTCAAAGGCATTATCTGCGCTATCTCTACGATTCTTGATTTCCAGTAGCAGATCCACATTTTTATATGCGTTGCCTTTCTCTTTTTCTTTTCCATGTTTACAATCAGTTTTTACAATTTCAATTTCGTGTTTATAATCTAACTTAACACTATCAAGATCATCTTTTTCACTGACAAATTCAACATTTAAACTATTGCATTGTCTATTGAGTTCGGTTTTATGATCCTTGAAGTGATCAATAATCTTACCAACTTGAGAAGCCACTTCAGCTCTCATCTCAGTATTTTGTGCGGCCATTTCGGCTTTCAAATCATCTTTTCGAGAAACTATCTCCGTTCTCAACTCATTATTTTGTGCGGCCATTTCGGCTTTCAAATCATCTTTTCGAGAAACTATCTCAGTCCTCAACTCATTATTTCGTGCGGCCATTTCGGCTTTCAAGTCATCTTTTTGAGAAACTATCTCAGTCCTCAACTCATTATTTTGTCTAGCAAGGTCACCTATTTTATCGCTTTGGGCAGCTAAATCACCTTTAATATCGGCTTTCAAGTCATTTAACAACTTTACTAATTCATCCATACTTCTAGTTAACGGCATTCAATAAATTATCCCGCCTCTGACACCAAATGTTGCGGATTACAAAAATGGATAGCCACTGAGCGTGAGTATTAAAAGCTATATTTCAAAACCAAATTCAATACAAGGTAAATTGTTACAAAGGAAATATGGATGAAGTATCTTATTAACAAATCAACTATTAACATGCACAAGTCATCAATCTTCCTGCGTAGAGCACACAATATCAGCTCTGTGTATTTTACTAAATACTACCTTTTACTTGATTTACCAGGTCACCCGAAGATCTTCACTCGTAAACCAATTCTCGTCCTGTGCTAATAACTTTTCACACACTAGCCGAACAAAAAGACAGTCCGTGTAGACATTCGAAGTTAGCCATAAAAGTTCCCACTTTTATACTTCCGCGTATACACAACACATCAAGTTACTTCTTGATACTTAACGATAAAAGATCCCACTTTTATCCTTCCGCGTATACACAACACATCAAGTTACTTCTTGATACTTACGCGCACTGTCTCAGAACAGCTCACCGTCCATTTTCGAACTCACCGACCGTTACAACACAACGACCGTTACAATACAACGACCGTTAACGCTCCACTCTTCTTCTCCAAATTCTCCCAACGTTCTTATTCGTTGGCTGAAACTTTTTGCTTTCGGTTGCCAGATTCCTTCTGTCGTAACAATAACACTGAGTCGTGTGTGAGAGTTGGTAAGGCTTGTAGCAATTGGTTTAGCATTACTTCTGGTGTTCGACAAGGGTGCATTTTGTCTCCTTTTCTCTTTAGCTTGGTTATTGATTATGTTATGCGAAATTCACTTCAAGGGAAAGATTTTGGCCTTAAATGGGCTGGAGATACGAAAATTTCTGATTTAGATTATGCTGATGATTTAGCCCTTTTGGCAAACGATGTTGATGAGATGAACTCTTTCATTCGAGCTGTTGATGAGACTGGTAGTAGAGTAGGTGTGGTTATAATAAACAGAGAAAACTAAAGGTATGAAAATGGTCAGGCAGGCTGTGATTCAGTTAATCTGAGTGGTTGCAGTCTTGAGCAGGTGTCACAGTTTAATTATCTTGGGAGCTATGTAACAGATAATGGTGATGTGCGGCATGAGATTAACAGACGAATAGGGATTGCTGCCGGGACTTTTAAGAATCTATTGAGAGTGTGGAGAAATAGGCGTATACACCTAAAGACTAAAATTAGACTGTATAATAGTTTGGTTCTTTCTAGGGTTAGTTATGGCAGTGAAACTTGGACACTTTGTAAACAAGATAACAGGAAACTAGATGCTTTTGATCCTAGATGCTTACACAGTATCTTGGGTATTAAGTGGTTTAACTTTGTAACTAATGATGAGGTTAGGCAAAGGAGTCTGCAACTTCCTTTAAGCAGCATATTGTGCAGAGAGAGACTCCACTGGTATGGCCATGTTGCCCATATGGATAATTATAGATTGGTGAATAGGGTTATGAACAGTGTGCCTAAAGGCTTCAGAAAGAGGGGGAGACCTAGGATGCAGTTGGCAGACAGTGTCAAACAGGACCTTGTTAGAATTGGTGTGCAGTGGCTGGATGCAGCAGATGTAAGCTCAGGACAGATATGCTTGGAGAATTAAACTGCATGGTCTGGTTGGACATCCATAGCCCATGGCTGCTTGATGATGATGATGATGTATGTTTTGTATTTAAAATGTACAACATTAAATAGCAGAGAGATTTTTAAAAGTAGAAAGAGATGTAGCTCAACATGCCTATAACTGTAGGCTCCCATAAAAATAAAGTTGTTGCATTTAATTTCATAACTTCTGCACAATGAAAAGATTAATGTTTTAAGTCAGTTCTGTGGATGAGAATCTAAAAATTCAAGAAGAGATTTGCTGAACCTCAAATATTCTGATCAAAGTCAGTAGAAAGTTCTAATATGTTTGAGAATAATATTTTTTAAGAATTTTAATTTTATTTAATTCAAATGTGATATTTGAGGGAAACTTGAAATTCATCATTGATGCATATATATATATACACACATTCTTCACTCAAGTCAATTACATTTTATTTACAGCTTACATTTCCAGTGGGTAATCCACTTTGTTTTTAATGTTTCAGTCAAGTATTTTGTAATTTAAAATAAATGTTTGTACAAGTTAAATCAAAATTTAAGGGAAAAGTTGTATAATATCTAATTATAAATGTAGCTGTGTCTGTAATGCAGTGGTATTGCATTCACATGGAGTTACCAAGGTCTGTGTTTCATTTTCCAGGATGATATTGTTGTGTGTCTGTATTTTTAGAAAAATCAAGACAAGCCTGATAGAGTATCTAGGTTATCTAGATTCTTTGTGTGTGTGTGTGTGTTTTTTTAATTGCATTTTAAACATAATAATTTAATATTTAACCCTTCCAGTGTCCAGGCTGAAAAACAGGTTTCCATCCATGGGCCAAGCTATCTTCTGCCTTTGCTCAGCCAAAAAAAAACTTTAAAACTTTTTTGCCAAATAATTAATGAAAGAAATTATGGCACGTTGTATACCAAATTAATCAGCATTTAATTCTGGATTTTCTGAAAATCAAGTATTTAACAAAAAACATGTTTTATTTTAATAGGACTTTTTTAGAGCCATGCAGTAAAAAAATGCATCTGACAACACAAATAAAAATTTATTAAAAAAAACTAATAAACAATTTTTTTTGGTTTTAAGTAAATATTTCTCTCATTTTGAAATTTTTTTCTCAGTACCATACTTTGAGAAAATTACAGGCTTTTAGCCAATTGTGCTGAGTCAAATAAACAAGTCAACTTTAGAATTAAAAAAAGAAATAACCAACCAATGGAAATAGGTCATGTTATATATCAAATTAAACAGAATTTAATTACGAATTTTATAAAAATAAATAATGTAAATAAATTTCCAAGCATATTGATTTTAATAAGCCTTTTTCAATGTGATATGGTGGAAAAAAAAAATCACACTATGCAATTAAGACTTCACTTTGAAAAACCCGATGAATAAAAATAGTTAAATTATATATTTATCTAAATTAAAGCAATTTAATTCTCTATGACACTGTTAAATGTTTTTAAGCACTTAAACACATGGACTATGCTATCAAGTATCAATAATTATTAAGGAGAGATTTATGTACCATACCGTAGAGGATGGGTAGTAGCAGGAACTTCTTGGGATGCTTTCGGTGAGAAATTTAAAATTTGACTTTCTTGCTGCAAGTGATTTCTCAGTAGAGATTAAAATAAGGATGCCACCTACCAATAGTCTACCCACATTGGCGAATGAAATAACCATTTACACTTTGATAGCATAGAGTGTTTAAAAAGTTTCAGATCTATGACATGCGTTTTGTACCATTCCTATCTGCACTTCTCCAAGTGGGAAGTGAGGAGCTTATAGCAGGAGAGGCAGTTTGTTGGTGAGCACAGGGAGGGGTGGGGACGTCACTTGCCCGGCAAGAACGTCGAATTTTAAATTTCTCACTGAAAGCATCCCAAGAAGTTCCTGTTACTCCCCATCCTCTATGGCATAGTACGTAAATCTCTCCTTAATAATCATTGATACTTGATAGCATAGTCCATGTGTTGAAGTGCTTAAAAACATTTAACAGTGTCATAGAGAATTAAATTGCTTTAATTTTAATTACCACACTGTTGTACCTCTAATCTAATTTTTATTTATCTAAAGGAAATTTCCTCCTGAATAATATAATATTCAACCTGAAATATGATTTTTATTTCTTTTAATGATTCTTTTCAATATCATATATTTTAAACATGGCCATTTGTTACATGACTTGGACTACTCACATTCACGGGATTTTCTGAACTGGTTATGAAATAGAAAAAAACTTCCTTGGCTGCCTTTTTTTTTACTAAATGTTATGAATTTTTTCTTTGGGTGTTGAATTTCGGTGATCTTAGCTAAGTGCAGAAAGGTTTGTTCACCAAAGCACCAGCCCTTCCTGAAATTGCCCTCCCACATGACTGCCGATTTTTATAGCAAGGAAGTGTATTTTGCTTTCATATCCAAGACATTCATTTTCAGAAAATGTTACAAGCTCAAAGTTTTTTTTAATTAAAAAACAAAAAATAATAAAATAAAAATTTCATATAACCTAATGGAATGTTAAATAAAATATCCACAACAACTTTTAACTGGCCTCCGATCTAGCATAACTCAGAAAGATCAGTAAATCAGCCGATCGTAAGATCACTAACTAACGGAAGTAAATCTATAGAAATGAATTTGCTTTCATATCCAAAAACTCATTTATTTTCAGAAAATGATACTAGATCAAAGTTTTACTAGAAAAGTAATAAATAATAAAATAGAAATTAACATATAGCCTAACGCGATGTTAAAATATCCACAGCAACAAGTTGTAGGCCGGCCATACGGTATAACATAACTATGAAAAAAATCAATACTTATCGATTGGCCAAAAGATCACTAATTTCCAAAAATCTACTGAAATGAAAACTAAGGTTTAAATATAAAAAAAATACTAACTTTACAAAGAGTGTCCAATATGCTGGAACAAAACTGTAAATAACATTTATAATAGCACATGCAACGGAGATTACATCAGCCATCTGCGTCTTGTTTGCCTCAGTGAAGCATAACTAATTAAATGCAGGTGGAACCAGAATTTCTAAGAAGGATATGTTTATTTTCAGTTTCTATTTGAAAGTGGGAAAAGATGCATAGAATGCTTGGAAAAATAATAAAAATAACTTGGGGAATACTGAAATAGGTTTATGACAGAAAAGAGTGTGAAACGGGGAAAAAAATAGCAGTGCATATTTTGTAATACTTCCAAAATATGGTTTTTAAAAATAGCAGTTTTTTTGTTAATTTTTAGGAGATGTTCGAAAATTTAAGGAAAAATTTGTTGATAATAGCTAAAATCAAACTTGTGAGCTTAAATCACAAGGTTGCTTCAGCAAATAGGAATGTTAACAAGCAAATCAGCAATACCGTTTAGTGCTTCTAAGAAATGTCTATCAGATAGCTTTATAAAATTATTTATATTGTAGTTTAATAAAATATGCATCAAATTAAAAAATATAATATTATTTTTAAAGCCTGAATTATATATTTTTATAAGATATATGTATAAAAAAATTTACAATGTCAATTTTTATTTTTTAAAAAGTTGATTTTTTTGTTGTACTAAAAACGTATGTATACGTCCTTGGCCTCTCAATTCAGATTCTCCGAACATATACAGACAACCTGCTGGACACTCGAAGGGTTAAGCATAATAAACCTATATCAGTGTCTTTAATTGATTTCCACTGGATGTGTTATGAACTGTTCATATACTGATATTATATACAGGTGCCAAGTGCTAATGATACGTCTTTTAACTGGAATATGACCACATCATTGTCTGATAAAAATAACACACTGGGTAAGTTTTTAGATTAATCAGTATAATTAATTCTTTTTCATTCACATTGTAAGTAAAATAAATATTCATATAATTGTATACTGAAAATAACTATGCTAGGTGAGTGCTAAGAAGTGAGCTGTTCACTATTCCTCTTAGATGAATGGAATCAACCAGGTATACAATCTAATGTCAATATGTCTTGAGATGCAGATTGTTAGTACTCTAGATGAGATATTATTACTTCTTAGATATAACAGAGGAGAGGGCTAACTTAACAACTTTAGATCTACTCTGATAAGTTCCTTTTTCCACCTTGCTTGGGAAGGGGGGGAAGTGATTTGTCCAAGTTCATACTCATGCATGTCAAGAGGTAGCAGTATGGAATTCTGTTCATGGTGAATTGCATTTATATCTGCATATCCCTCCTTGTGAGGTGCGTTTGAAGTACTTTAACCCTTACCAAGCCTCTAAAACTGAATTATACCCTGTAGTCAGGATTTTTTTTAAACTGTGTTCAGTCAAAAAAAGTTAACTTCAGAGCTTTTTTGCTAACTAACTAGTGAAAGGAACTATGGCATGTTGTAAGCCAAATTAATAAGAATTTTTGGATTTTCTGAAAATAAAATACTTAACATAAAAGATGACAAGTTTTGTTTTAATTGGATGAAAATAATTATAATGATGTGTAATTATAAAAAATAATAAAAAGACCCTACATGGTCTAGTGGTTAGGTACCCAATGACAGCAGGGTTGGGATGACTCAGTCAGTAGTGTGCCAGGCTCATAATCTGCCTATTTATTTTTAACCCCACAATTTAGTTTACAAAATTTATGAAGGTAATAAAAGTCCCACTCATTATACTCCAAATGCAACTCACATGAAACCAAACCAATATTTTTTTTATCTTCACAAAATGAAGCTTTTCCCTAGACTCACTAATCTTGGAGAGTTCCCATAACATCACACCCTCTTTCCAACCTCCTTCCCATGCAGATTGCTTGTGCACCTGCACATCCACCGGCCACTCCGAACCTCAGAGCTGAGCCACTGACAGTGCAATTTATGGCACCCCACCCTGCCCCTGCTCTCAACAACCAGTTGCCTCTCATGCAATATATAAAGCTGCTCATTTCCCACCTGATGAAGCACCTAAAGTAAGGGCACAAAACACACATCATGGAACTCAAAGTTTTTTAAGTACTCTATACTACCCAAAAGTATTATTGGTTATACTTCACTAAACCTTAAGCAAATAAATTATCAGCATTCCTCATCACCTTCTCAAACTCTACTGAGGTATCACTTGCCAGCAAGAATGTCGAAAATTAAACTTGTTCATTGCAAGCATCCCAGAAGTTCCTCTTACTACCCATCCTCTGCAGTATGGTACATAAATTTCTCCTTAATAACTTGATACTTGATAGCATAAACTTAAAAACATTTAATGGTGTCATAGAGAATTAAAGATTTCAATTTAATTTTAATTAAATTTAAATTAATAATTAAATTAATTTTAATTAAATTAAATATAATTGCACTTTGAACCTCTACTGTAATTTTTGTTACCTTTACATTTTTTATGCACTTCAGACATAGTTAATTTTCTTTTGCTATAAAGTTACATATGCCTGTCAAACTGTATCTGAGGAACTCTGGTGGGTACGAAGTTACGTGAAAGGTTTGATTATCTGAATGAGGAAATTCTGTTTTTTGGTTTGGAAACTTCTGATAGGAGGATTATGGGTACCTCGAACTATGTCCATTTCTTTCCTCCTGTAAAAGAGACAGAAAAATTTTTAACCAGTGGGGAGGAGATCAATCATAATGATTTTTTTGTCAAATGAAAGCTTTCATCTGCTTTATATTTCAGAAAGTTTCAGACCCAAGCAACGCTAGGTAACTTAGCATAGCAGTTATTCAAAATGGCTTGGGGAATGCCATCTACCACAACCTTAGAGAGTTTGAGACCTCCCCTATAAGAGAAGGATAAAATTTTTACCAGGGGGGAGAAGAAACTATCATAATTAATTTTATGACAAATGAAAGCTTCTGGTGTGGGAAGTGTAATCTACTATACACTTCTGTGAATTTCAGACCTCCCCCTAAAAGAGGGAGATAAAATTTTTACCAGGGGGTAGTAGTGGGGGGAGTAGGGATGAAACGATTGTAATGAGTTTTATGCTAAGTAGAACCTTGAGATGTAGAGAGTGCCACATACACTATATTTTAGAGTTTTGGATCTCCTCTAGAAGAGGGGATAAATTTTTTGCCATGGGTGAGCAGGGAGGATGATATGATCGTAATGAGTTTTAAGCCAAATGAAAGTTTGTGGCCTGGGGAGTGCATTGTTCTATATACTTTAGAGAGTTTCAGATCTCCCCTAGAAGAGGAGGATATAATTTTTGCCATGGGGTGAGCAGGGGGTGGGGGAGAAATGATCCTATTGAGTTTTATGCCAAATGAAAGCTTACGAAATGGAGAATGCCATTTACTATATACTTTAGAGAATTTCAGACCTGAGCAATGCCAGGTAAATCTGCTAGTATATAAATAAAAAGTTAGTTCAAACTTTTAATATTTAAAACAAAATTTAATTTTTTTTATGGTACTAACAAATAGATTTTCAAGGTTATGGCAGCGCAAGGTTTAAGCTGACACTCCATCAAGCTGTTTATTACCATCACAGAAAGTGTCTTCTTGCACTAGCAATTGTCATGAGCACTATAACAGAATATGCATATGGATAAGGATTTTTATTTTGTCATATATCTGTTTCTGCTGTGTTCTTAGGTTGTTCTGTTGGGCCATAAGTCCAACAAATTGTGAGTGTTAATATTCTATGTGACAGATTACCCAATGAACTTCTGCATTATGCTGCATCTGGTTGGTGACTTGATGGCTGATTTCATTAATGAACATTTTACATTTTTTGAATTTACCACTTAAGTCTGAATGGATGGAATCATCACAATTAAAGTTTACTAAATTGTAAAGAATTGAAAAAAAAATACAAAAATAACTGCTAATAAAACTTTTAAATTTCAGTGTTATTTGTTCATTAGGTATTATTATTGTAGGGTTATTTTTGTTATTTTGCTACTGTTAATATTTTAACTGCACCAATTAACACTCCTTAATAATTGTTTTAACTGATAAAGGTATATAGCAATAATGGAATAGTGCATCATAACTTTCATTGTCCAGTAATATTCATTTGGATTTGTTTATCTTGGGAGAATTCTATGTTTATTTATAATAACCTGCAATAGTAGTTAAAACTTTTTAATCATTCAGTAAATCATTTAATAATTAAAATTCCCTTTAATATACCATACATTTCTAGTGGACAAGAGAACTAGATTTATTCGTATGTAAAATATACTGTAAATCAATGACCTATCTGTATTTCAGATTATCCTGGTCTGCATGAAAATCCTCCCTCGAAAAAAAAAATGTGTGTACTTTATAGATTTGAGGGTGCTGAATCCGAATCTAGAATCCAAATGTTTATTTCAGGCACTATTTTCATGGGAGGGTGTTTTTGTGTATATATATATGATTTTATTTGTTTTCAAGCTACTGGAAGCTTGTTTTATTATGTGAGATAACTGACAGATGACACCACTTGTATGAGGACAATCTGTCAAACCTGCTTTTCCTTGTAGATTCCACATGTCTTATCTAATATGTTCGTTAGAGTATAAATAGCTGTGCATGAGATGCTGTAGTGAAGTTTCTGTAAATTGAAATATGCTAAAGTGATTGTTTATAAAGTATTCATCAAATGTTTTTAACATTGTGTTTTGCAAATTCAGCATTTTATTTGCTTTGTGAGATCAGTGCTTCTGATTCAAGTGCTATGTAATTTTATATGTAATTTTTTTGCTACGTAATTTTTACAATACAATGTTGCAGTCATCTCATTCTTGCAAAAATCAACCTGACAGCTTCTGTTAATGTGTGGGGGAAGTCACTTTAAAAGCACAAAATAAGGTTCTCACACCACTTGTAAAGATAACTTATCTTTACAAGTAGTGTGAGTACCTTATTTTGTATTATTTCAGCTGCAAGGTCAGAGATTAAGATAAAGTTTGTGCTCCAAAAATTTGTAACACAAGTTCGAGAACTCTGACTGGCTGGTTAAAACGTATGCACAAATTTATGTCTTTTGCTTTACCTATGATCTGGTGTGAGTCTCACAATCATGTGGATGACTGCTATTTTTGTATGACAGACATTTTAGGCTTTACTGCTAAATCAAAACAAAAAATGCAATACCCTGACATAGCATCTGCATTGAGACCTGTTCCTCATGACACTTTGTCTGTACTGATACCACCTGCAGGATACAATCTAGTCTCAGAATCAGAAGAATCATCTCCAGAATTTAGTCCCAGCAACATGGAAGGCAGGAGAAGTCCTACAACAGAGCCACATTTGATCACCCAGGCAGAATTGAATGATCTGCTTCAGGATTTAGACCTTCTAAAAACCAAAGCACAGCTATTTTGTTCATGTCAAGCAATGGAACCTTCTAGAAAAAGATGTGAAAATTTCATTTTTCCCGACAGAGGCAGTCCCAAATTCTGAAAATTTTCTCGAAAGATGGTGATTTAATATACTGTGACAACATCCAAGGTCTGTTAGAAGAACTGAAGCTTCCTAACTCCCCTGAGCAGTGGAGGTTCTTCATTGATTCCTGCAAGGTGAGCTTCAAAGCAGTTCTGTTACACAATGGTAATGATGAGCACACTTTGGTACCTGTTGGGTACACAGTCCATATGAAAGAAACATATCAAAATATGGTGATTCTGTTCCAAAAAATTCAATACAAGGAATGTAGGTGGAATGTATAAATAAAAAAATGAATACCCCCTCAAGCAGCTGCTTGCCACAGAGGTCTGACAGGAGCCTGTCAGTTTATATGCCACAATAGGAGATCTGAGAGGATGGCAGGACCTCAGCAGAAAAACGACACACACATCCGTGTCTAAATCCGGGGCTCGAACCCAGATCCCTTAGATCAGTAGCCAAGTGTGCTAACTACTCGGCCACGGGACGGCATATAAATAAATACCCCATCAAGCAGCGCAGACTTAAAAATAATTGCTTTGTTAACTAGCTACAAGAAGGGTATACAAAATACTGTTTTTTTTTGTGTTGCTGGGACAGCCAAGCGAAAGACCGCCATTATGTGGTGAAAATATGGCCTGATTGAACCGAAACTATCCCTGGTGAGAAGAACATAGCACATCCAACATTAGTGGATAAGACAAAAATGTCGTTGCTGCCTCTGCATATGAAATTAGGATTAATGAAAAATTTTGTGAAAGCAATGAATAGAGAAGGTGATGGATTTGCTTACTTAAGGCAAAAATTTTCACGGATTAGTGACACAAAAATAAAAGAGGGAATTTTCATTGGTCCTCAGATCAGACAGTTGTTTCAAGATCCTGAGTTCCAAAATAAATTAAACTGCAATGAAAAGAGCCTGGGAAACATTCAGAAATGTTTGCAACAACTTTTTAGGCAATGTAAGGGCAGATAAGTACAAAGAAATCATTGAAGAACTACTTTCTTCATATAGAGTATTAGGATGTAATATGTCGCTAAAGCTGCATTTTTTACATTCACACCTGATTTTTTTTCTACAATTGATGGGAGCAGTCTTGGATGAGCATAGAGAAGACATATCTGAAATGAAAAAATGATATAGCAGCAAATGGAACGAGAGTATGTTGGTGGACTATCGTTGGGCCCTGCAGCAAGAGGCTCCAGAGATAAAATAGAAGCGACAAGACAGCAAATTATTTTTTGTGTAAATATTTACATGTATCAGGATTTATTAGTGTCAGCTCTAACTTTTTATAATGTAAATGAATATTTGGTAAAATATATTTATCTTCTCTGATTAAAATAGTGTTTTTTAAATTAAACCCATATCTCTAGAAAACTGTAGGTGATAGAACAAATCAGCTGTCAGATTCAGCATCCTCAAAAACAAAAATCAGACAAAATTTTGGAAGGGAGGGGAAAATTTTTTTTGGAGACCATTGTTATTGAAGACAACTTACGTGATCACAAAAAAGCAATGCTATAAACTTCTAGGACATCATTTGTTATTAAGTTCTAGTATATGTTCATTCTGAAAGCAAAATATATAAATATTACATCAGGATTATATTTTATAGTATGTGAGAATAATGGTCAGTTTCCTTATAAAAACCTATTCTGCGTGTGACACTATATTCTGAATTCGTACAGTAGACTGTGATAAATGTTTCCATTAAACTACTAGCAACTTCCCCATTACAAACTTGCAGTATGTAATAGGGAAGTATTACAGTTAGATAACTGAACTGAGGGATGTATTGCATCCCTCAGTTATCTAACTAGTACATATTATGTGCTTTCTGCAGAGATTTATGTAAGAACTTTTTCTATTTTAAGAATTTATTCACATCTCAACTTCTTTTTAACTGTTATAGCTGCTAATGTTCTTATGTTTTCAGTGTTATATTAATGGAATTTTATTAACATTATAGCCCTTTTCATTGAAATTTATACTCATCATGGACATCTTTATACAGTCATTTATATCTGAGCTTTTGGATATACTAATCTTATTTTATCATTTTTTTTACTGTTTGCAATATTTACTATCCTGTTTCCATTGAAGATCTTTCAGTGTAATCAATACATCTTCATCAATAACTTGCATTTCATCAGATTTTTCATTAGGGCTCACCCACAAATTAACAGCATCCTCAATTTAATCCTTTTATTTGAGTTAAAATTAGTATACTCATTTTAATAGAAAAAAATGTGGTAATGAAAAATTTTAATGAATAGAGACAAAAACTAGAAAATTTAAACCATAACTCTAAATCTGATACCTCAACTTGAAATGGAGGATGTGTCAGGAGTCACTCTAATGGATATCATAGGTAGGGTAGTTAAAAGTTTTAAGAGTGTGTGGGTAGCAATAATTTTTATTTCTTTGAGGTTTGGATCCTGCACATTGGCAAAACTTTTTTCCACAAAAATATTGATTGATTGGGTATACCTATTTATAGCATTTTCTGCCACTGATTTTTTTTAAAATATGCTCTTTCCTTAATATTTGTATGATTCTCATTATTCTACCTATATATGATTGTAGTCTTTGTTGTTTGTCTAGTTGTTTTTCTTCCCCATTTTTGCATATTTTATGTGAATTCTATCTTGCTAAACAGATGTAAGAATCATTTTCTACCTAACATAATAACTAGTGTGAGTCTTTTAAATCAAAAATTAACAACATTACCTAACCATCATCAGGAGCTGACATTATATAAGGGGTGGAAAATTTGAGAATTTTTTCAAAATTCATTAACCTTTTAATCCTGCTGTGATTTTAACTTCTTTATTTTAAATCAATAATTCTTAACAAAAAATATTCAGAAGAAATATTTTTGGGCAACCTTTGTAATAGGTAGTCTCTTTTTTTTTTCTGTGCAATTTATGCAATATTGTTTAGTAAATAAATTCATTCACTTCTAGTAATTTTTTGTTTTATTCAACTTGTGTTTTAGGAATGGGTCCATGGACATCTACTTCAGTTTATGCTGATCCCTGGAATTCTAAACCTGTTGATAAAGATGAAGAACTTAGCAGAAGTAAAACCAGTGAATATGATGCAATCAGAGGACCTATAAGAAATTCTCCAGGCAATTTTTTAAATATATTTTTTAGTTAAATGTTAATAAGTTATTACCCTTACAGTGTTGGGTTTCTGAAATTGAACTCACTGTGGTGGCCAGATTTATTTCAAAGTATTTTCAGAAAATAAACAGCTGTAGAATCTCATCCGAAAATAACTAATGAATGGAAATATAATACAATGAATGGAAAAATAAAATAATGTTACATAACAAAAGAAAGAGCATTTAATTTTGCTTAATAAAATGTAAAAATTTTGAGGGAAAAAATGGTAAGTTAAAAATTTTTAAGTATTTTTTAAAACACTGCAAACTTTTACTGTATTTTTTCCACTTTTTCTTTATTATAATTTTATATATATATATACCATTTTTTCAATTTTATTTTATTATACTAATATTAACAGTTCATAATATTTCTGTTATTGCTTAAATCTTTCATTTATTTTGTTTTCTCTAACCTTTTTACTCATTTATGCATATAACACATAATGCATATTCTTAGACTTTTGACAATTGCATATTATGTCTTAAGTAAAGCAGAATAAAAATTAATTTTGTTTTGAAAAAAAAATAATTTAAATAAATATTGAAAAATATAACAGAAAAGTGATAAAGAACTGTAAAAAAAATCTATAAAATGTTTCAAAACATATAAAGTTTAACTGAATTTTCAGATGAGTCTCTTTGTTATAAAACTGCATAACTGCAACAGAACAGTTTAATTCTAAACTTCTGGCAGAAATTTTGGTTAAAAATTGCAATTTCCTGGCCTTAATTAGTTTTTATGTTTTAAATATAATTAAAAGTGTCGATAAATATAGTTCTACCATTTGAAAATAGCACTTTGGGTAATCCTAATGATCTTTGGACTGCTGCCATTACAGATCTCTAGTGGATTAGTTGTCAATCGTCTAAAATTAATTATTCTTTATAATTGCAGTATCCATTGGAGAAGCAATAAAGAATAATTTTAAAAGCATTAAAGTTAAAAAAAAAGTATTTAAAATCGAAAGTTTGCTAAAATATTGATTAAAAATCGATGGATAATTATAGATTGGCGAATAGGGTTATGAACAGTGTGCCTAAAGGCTTCAGAAAGAGAGGTAGACCAAGGATGCGGTGGGTAGACAATGTCAAACAGAACCTTATTAGAATTGGTGTGCAGTGGCCAGATGCAGCAGATGTAGCTCGGGACAGACATGCTTGGAGAACTAAATTGCACGGTCTAGTTGGACCTCCATAGCCCATGGCTGCTTGATGATGATGATAATGATGACTAAAAACGGATATTTATGTCCTTGGCCTCTCAATTCAGATTCTCCAAACGTATACAGACAATGAGGACACTGGAAGGGTTAAGAGACAGTTGTTTTCCACCAAAGATAGCCAGTGCGTTATTTAATGTGTGCATTGTTATGGCTCCTCTGATTGTTGTGATGGTCCACCCATTCACTTTTACTTTCTTTAACCAGTTTTGTTTATTGATGATGATTTATTTAGTTCTTTAATTATGAACATTTTCATCAATTAAAGGAGATCTTGATCTGCAACTGGTAGATTAGTGGTCCAGAGCACCTGACATGCTATCAGGAGGTCATGGATTTGTATCCCACCCAGCTCAAGACAATTTTTCCTCTAAAAATTTGAATCGACTCAAAAGCCGTAATTACTTATTGTATACCAAAAAAGTAGAGTTTTTTCAATATTTAATGTTTAAAGTTTCAGAAACCTTCAGTTACTAGCTTTGTTGATTTCAAAAAGGCTGTTGACTCTGTTAATTTTCATAATTTGTGATTGATCATGAGATCATATGGCATACCAGACAAGTTAGTTAACGTAATGAAAGCTCTCTGTAATAATACTGAGTCATGTGTGAGAGTTGGTTTAGCACTGCTAGTGGAGTTTGAAAAGAGTGCATTTTGTCTCCTTTTCTCTTCAGGTTGGTTATTGATTATGTTATGCAGAATTTTTTGCAAAAAAAAGATTTTGACCTATAGAAATTACAAAATTTTTAATTTTGATTATGCAGATGATTTGGTCATGTTAGCTAATGACGTTGATGAGATGAATTCTTTCATTAGGGCTGTTGATGAGACTGGTAACAGGATAGATTTGGTTATAAACAGAAAGAAAACTAAAGTGATAAAATTTCATCAGGCAGATGGGTGCTTCAGTTGCTTTGAATGGTTGAACTCTTCAACAAGTGTCTCAGTTTAATTATCTTGGGAGCTATGTAACAGATACTGGTGATGTGTGGATGAGATAAAGAGAAGAATAGAGATTACTGCTGAGACCTTTAAGGTCCTGTGTAGAGTGTGGAGAAATAGGCGTATACAGCTAAAGATGAAAATTAGACTGTATAATAGTTTGGTTCTTTCTAGAGTTAGTTATGATAATGAAAGTTGGACCCTATGTAAACAAGATAACAGGAAACTTGATTCTAGATGCTTACACAATATCTTGGGCATTAGGTGGTACAACTTTGTAAGTAGTGATGAGGTTAGGCAAAGGAGTTGGCAACCTCCTTTGAGCAGCATATTGTGCAGAGAGAGACTCCTTTGGTTTGGCCATGTTGCCTGTATGCATAATTATAGATTAGTGAATAGGGTTATGAAACAGTGCGCCTAAATGCTTTCGAAAGAGGGGGAGACCTAGATGTGGTGGATAGACAATGTCAAACAGAATCTTGTTAGAATTGGTGTACAGTGGTCAGGTGCAGCATATTTAGCTGAGGACAGATATGTTTGGAGAACTAAATTGCAAAATCTGGTTGGACCTCCATAGCCCATGGCTGCTTGAGGAGGATGATAATGAGACTTTTTTCGGTAAAAGTGGCTATGCCTGTACGAGGGGAATTCAAAAAGTTCTTGACCTGCATCTGCAGAACAAAAGCCATTGCACTTACCTCAATAAAAACTCCCATCCAGCATCTATGCAAAGTAGCAGACATCTGCACCAATTCTAGGAACACTTGGTGGTACTTCTGTTAGGGATACTTAGCAACTCTGAATGAACACATTTTGCAAAGTTTGCACCTTTGAAAAAGGCTTGACAGCAAGTTCTTGTTTAATTTTTGGAAACAACCAAAAATCACATGGTGCAAGATCGAGGGAACATGCTGGATGGAGCAGCTGTTTAATTTTTTCCTACTCCAAACAGGCTGTAAATTGCCAGGTTTTGTGAGCACTGGCATTGTCATAAAGAAGGAGAACCCTTGAAACACCTGTTATTGGATACTGCTCCATCACATCCTTAACCAATTCAGGGAAAACAATGTTGAAATAGTATTGGCCATTTATAGCCACTTTTTCAGGTAAGGTGTCCATTGTTACCACTTTTTGGGAATTGAAAAAATTATGAACACCCTCTTTCTTGAGCAAAAATCTTGTCAGAAGATTTAAGAATGCAGTTCATCTTCTGCAACCAAAACATAGTTGTTGATCTTTCTGGGAATTGTATAGTAATAAAACCCCATCTCATCACATGACAATGTCTGTTAACTGTTTGATTTCAGAGAGAGTAGAATCCTCTGAAAGTGCTTCAAAAGATATTCCAATTACCTTTTATGCAATTATAAGCAAAGTTTAAATTATAACTGAGCCAAAGCCATTTGTACTATTTCCAGCTTGGATATTTTTTAAACAGGATGGAGCTCTGCCACATTTTGTAGTAAATATATAAAATTGTTTGAACACAGTGCTTGAGGAAAAGAGATAGAATGGCTTCCCAAAAAACCAGACTTATTTCCAGGCCTGTTTTCTGTTTGCCTGAGTGCAAGAACACTTCATGGTCGTTCAAGTCACCCTTGTGGCTGATTCTAATCTCCCTCTTTGTGGGCTATGTTTCACCTATGAGGGTGTCCACATGACATCTAAATTCATATGAAGGTCTTGAATGTGATCAAAACCTGTGACTCTGTCCAAAGGGAACTTTGAGCAATGTGAATCAAATGAGTGCATCACACCACTATTTGATGATAATCATAATTGTACTATTCCATTTGTTGCCATTCTGAAAGCAAATATTCAATGGGTATAGTGAAATCTCCAAAGAACCATAGAATTGCATTTTTACTTTAATATGAGACAGAATTCATATGTACAGTAGGTAATTTGTACATTTTATTGTAATTTTTTTTAAGCAGCAATGGGTCCAGACTTCTGAGCTACCAAGTAAAACTTATGTGTTTTTTTTTGTCACTTTAACTTTGTTTTCTCATTTTATCATGTAATGTGATATGTGAATTAGAAGTATTCTGCACAATTGCAGATATATCAAGAACAGATTCTTCAAGTCCATTTGATATGTTGAGCATGAAGAAGTCTTTATCTGCTGATTCAAGTCTTCAGAGCTCTTCACAAGATAAAAAGATAACACCTGAAGTTTTCTTAGGAGCAAATTCCAATTTAGTAAACTTGGATGTTTTGATTAATTCAGGAGCATCGTGTATGTATTAGTTCATAAATATATATATTTCTTAGACTTCCAAATACCTCAAAATAAAATGGTCTGATTAAATTTTTAGGTTATGCTGAAAAATATATCCTTTTGCATTTCAATATTTCTAAATAAATTTATTTTCACCAGCATGTTTACCTCACCAATAACTGAATTAAGCAACCTTCCTATTGTCAGCAGTAAATTTATGCAATTAACACTGCAAATATGAAAAGTAGGAAAAGCTATTCAGTATTTTTTTGTGGAAAATGAAATGTCAGTTATCGTACCATCTTTGATTTTTAATTTTGTGATAAATTACCTACTTCTTAAGACTTGAATTGAAGTTCCTCTGAAATTCTTGAAGAAATTAATGTTTTGTGTCGTGCAATTAAATTGTAATAGCTAATTAAAACTGGGCATTTATATATGTGTGTGTGTACATAAATGAATGAAATGATGTTCAAAAATCAAATCCTGATCAATTTCTGTGTTTTATTGGCACATTAAATGAAGATTTAATCTTGATATATTCTGAGTGTAATTATGTGGGATCCATCAGCTCACAGGTGCCATCAAATGATTCTTTACTATTACAGAATGTTAGTAATAATCCATTTCTTGTACTAAATCAAATAAATAGTGATACTATGATATCATTAATCCTGATGTGGATTTAATATTTTGTTGCATTGACTCTTGTAAATCAGCAGTCTCCTAACATTTTTGATTTGTAGGCAACATTGGCAGTTGTCTACAAGCTTGTGGGTTGAAAGCTTTTTTTTTTTACAGATCTTTTTCATTTATAGACTTTGTTTTTATATAGGGAAGAAGGTATTCCTTATACAAAGGATGAAGATAGCAAAGAAGCTGCATTGCTTGTCTTGGTTTCTTATATAACATACAAACACATATATAAGGGCTTGACCACTAATGTCTTATATCAATGGTGCCTAAATTTTCACAAAAAGGTTATATATGGCATTGAAAGCCATAGAATACAAGAATAAAATCACCTAAAACACTGTTGTAGATTGATGTACGGTGTGAAAGTTTCTTGTTATTAGACGTGCACAGATAACCAAGATGAAGACAATTCAGCAAAGTCCAATTTAATGAAGTAGATACACTTACAGTTCTAAACAAATGGAAAGGAATGGTAACTTCTAGATGAATGAACTTGTTGATATTAATTCAGGAATATTGTAGGGGGCAGGTGTGGCTCAGTCGGTAGCACACCAGGCTCGTAATCTGTAGTTTCCAGGTTCGAGTCCCAGCTGGGTCAGCGTTGAGATTTATCTCCGCAAAATTCCCCTCCCTGCCCACGGTCAGTAGGGGACACTGATGGGCTTGGAAAGGCTGCCTTCCGTCAGATGGGACATTAAGCAGTGGCCCCGTGTGTGGGAGAGCACATTATGCACATTAAAGAACACGCTGGATGACCTTGACGGGAGGCTACCATCTGTCTCCCAACAGCTGTCCCAGTGGGTCCCCTCTCCCAACCTTCTCTGAGTCTTCAGGGTCCATGTAACCTGGCCATTTAGCCCATGGTGTGCAAAAAAGTGCCGCTCAGAGGTAAAACAACCCAAAAGGAATATTTTAGAATCCCTTTGTGGCAAAACACAATATTAAATGTCAAGAAATGATCGAAGCATTTTTTTTTTCTTTTCAACACACTTTCTATGTTATATGATGTGCTTCGATAATTTCTTGGTATTTAATATTGTGTGCGATTTTGCCACAAAGGGATTCTACAATGTTTCCGAATTAATATCAAGTTCATTCATCCAGAAGTCTCCATTCTTTTCCATCTGTTTAGAACTGTAAGTGTATCTACTATTTCATTAAATTGGACTTCACTGAATTGTCTTCATCTTTGCTCATCTGTGCACTTCTAATAACAAGAAACTTTCACATTGTACATCAATCTATGCCAATGTTTTAAGGTGATTTTATTCTTGTATTCTACAATTTACACACTGGGACTGTTGAACTATTGAAAGCCATTAGAAAAAAATTAATTACCCTTGAAGCAGCTTCTTGTACAGGAACTTGTCAATATAATACACCATTGAGTAGATCTGTGAAGTGAGACCACAGCAGAGAGAGACACCCAAGCCTTAACCAGGGCTCAAACTTGGATCTCTTGATCAGTAGTCAAGCATCAAGTCTAGCTGGCAGAACTCGCTAAGAAAAGGAAAAGATGCTAATTGGGTAGTTAGAAAAAAACTTTTCTCACAAGCAAAAATTAAATCATTATTTAAAAGCAATGAATAGGGAATATTATCATTCAAAACAAAGAAAAAAATCACATATATTTCAGGTTGTAATGAAAACTGTGTTTGATTTTTTTCATGACAAATCCAACAATAAGTTTGTCAGAACATTAATTTGAATTTCGCTAGTTCATTGTTTGCTTCATGGACCAGATTAGTAACCTTTGGGGCAGACCATAGTTTCAGGACCTTCTTCTATATATATACAATTTTCAAATTGCACACTGCTCAACAGCATATCCACCTCCATCTAATCTGTCAGCTGCAAGTAGCCAATTCAATATCATAATATTCTACTTTGCATACTTATAATTTTCAAGTGAAAGCTGACAATTTCAAACTTTTCTGATCAGCAGTCCCCAATTAGGTTTCTTTACAGTCCATAATAAAAGAAAAATTACTCTTTACATACACATCCTTTATTACTATGAAACTAATAAAACATCAATTATTATATTTCAGAGAGTTTGTCCTCTTGTTAATTATTGTGCCAATCACAGACAAACATTATAAATATAATGTAAAATTGTAAAAATGAAATAATTGTTTGAACATTCTGTCAGGATCAAATCATGTGATATGCCAAAAATTAGTTGATCTGTTAATTCTTGGCCCATGTTCCAGATAGTGACTCTTGATTACACTCAAAACTGCCATCCAGAATTTTGTAAATGTGATTAGCCTTTTTTTTTCATTGAGCTTGTGCCATGAACATCTGTTAGAATTGTATATATTGCAACACTCAAGCTCTTACATGTCTGTAGGAGCTGCAGCATGTTCTTCAACAAATTTATCCATCTAAAACCAAACCAGCAACAAATGAAAATAAAATTAAACTCTCTATGATATAATCTGTTGAGACATTGCAAACTTTTTTTAGTGACTGTTTGTGCAAAGATCGGAAAAATCGAAAAACTTGAAATAGCATATGCAGTATTTCTTACACAAACCCAGCAATTGAGATTTTATTTGTATTAATGATACTCATTATTATACAACCCAGTCCAATAAAACTGAACAACCAAAACGACATTGTCATGAATGAACAATTCTTAATAAAAAGTGTCAATTTTTATGTTTCAGCACATGCGAGTCAGAAGTCGTAATAGAATTAAGTGACATGATTTATTAGAATCACTGTCAGTTAAAGTATAACATTAATGTAACTGGATTTCTCTATATTTTTCAGTAGAGGCACAAAATGGTGAATATTATACTACCTAGACTAAAATGGAAGGGGAGAAAATATCAGTGCCATAGATTAGCTCATCTGTCTTCCACAGTATCCTTCTACGAGGTGACGCACCAGCAATCGCAGGCCATGCCTAAACTTTTTGGTAGATCACTTTGCCTAAAGCAGGGATGATAAAAACTTTCTTGTGTAACAGAAGCTTCAGAATCACATCCATTTTAGTTTCTTTTAATTAAAAATGTACTTTTATTTCTTACAACTGAAATTTGATACAATTCATGTCATTAAAAAGGGGGAATTCTGCCAGATTTTACAGAAAAACCACTCACATAAAAAGATTTTGTTTGTGACATGCTTTCCACTCATTTCAATGTTATATATAATTATAAATTAGCTAGGAGTGCATCATACATTAAACAACTTTCTCGTATGCTTAGATCATTAATTGAAATAATGCAGTTTTAAAATTTTTACTAAGCTTTCAGACTGGGATAACATTTGCAATGGCTGAAAGTATGAGGATGAGTCAAAAGTAGCAAAAAAAAAATAACTACAAATGTAGAAAGCTAAAAGTGATTTTTTTTTTCCTATAATCACCACACTTATTAATACATTTTTAACATCATTGTAATAATTCCTCAAAAGCCTTAAGTGGCATAGTGGTTAAGGAGCTACTGTAACAGCAGGCATACTATTTATGTGTTATTTTAATTCTTAGTGAGGCAGTTGTCAGTTAAATCTGATTTTGATCTTCTCAAATGAAAATGAATAAAAATGAAGGAATGGCACTTTAATTAATTCCAACTGCAGTATTTTTTAAATATAGTGGAGTTATATCATTGTGTGAGAAGGCCTGTAAAAGCTAGGCATCGCTTCTAAGGTTCAGAACAGAACTCAGTGTTGTAAATAAAAAAGAAACTGGTAAAAGTTTTTTGATTGGCCACAGAGCTACTACTAAAAAAAATAAAAAATAAATCCCCCTGCAAGCCACTGCTTGCCACAGAGGTCTGACAGGAGCCTGTCAGTTTATATGCCATAGTAGAAGTTCTGAGAGGATGGAGGACCTCAGCAGAAAAACAACACACACACACATCCATGCCTTACCCAGGGCAACCCAAGTCCCTTAGAACAGTAGCCAAGCACGCTAACCACTCGGCCATGGGACAGCGAGCTACTACTAACATGCTATATTTTCAGCCTCTGGAAATAATGTCCATATAAACTCTCATTTTAGTGATCCAAAAAGATTGAAATCTGAGAGAGCTAGATTGAGTGATCCAAATTTTAAACCCTACTTTTCTAGTTGTTTTCACTGTTCATTTGGTTACATCAGGTCTTGCATATCCTGAAGGAATATGAGCCCTTTGGAAAGATTTCACTTTTTTGTTCAAATGGCATGTTTTAACTGATGTTCTGTTTATTTGTTACTGTTTACATTTTTGTTTATTGTTTCATCTTTTTTCCAAAAAAAAAGTTAATCACTAATGATTTTAGAGAATCCCAAAAAATATCCAATTTTTTTTTTACTCATTGCTTGTTCTTGAATTATTTGGGTCTTGATGAATCAAAATGTTTTGAGATCAGGCCTGTTTTCTTGTTTTCTGGTTCAAAGTAATGAACACGTGTTTCTCAACAGTAACTGTTCTCAGTAAGAATGTATCCATTTGATCATTACATCCTTCCAAAATTTTCTTAGTTATTCGATCTTTTTTTTTGTTTTTTATTTTTTTTTCTGAATCGGCAAAGAATTGATAAAAACCAATTACAATTTGACCTCATTTTAACTTCTAGATTTTAACTGCAGAAAACAAATCATTGTTTTTCTTTTAGTTTGATTCCCTTTTGAATTCATTTCTCAGTGCATCAGAGAAATAATCCTTGAAGAATTCAAGTGATGTTTTACCTGTCAAGATGCTAGGTTAACTTCTTAAAAGGTTACTAATTTCAGTAGAGACCATAACAATGTAATATGCAGAATTGGAAATGTAAGAGTAACTATTTTTATATGTACAATTATGTAATTTATATAGGTACAAAAAGTTAAGATGTTGCATTTTGTATTTCTATCATCAGAAGGATCCCTATCATTGTTGATGAAATTAGAAAATAAACTGAAAAAATCAAATTATATGTGCATATTATATTGCATTTTGATATCTGTAGAAAAAACAGTGTGAAAAATAAATGGCTCCTTCATATTTCTGAATATGGGAAAACATGCATCCCTTAACAATAATGCCACATAATGTTATCTTTGTTTTTTAATATTTGGTATTTTCATCTCACCTTGACAGCCAGTTCATCAAAATGAATTTTAACCTTTGACTGTATATGTTACTGAGAATATTAACATTGGTTCTTGGAGAATTAACATAAGTTAGTATTGTGAGACGAGACAATTTATGCCATTCCATTGTCACGTAAAGCAAGGGTGTGAAGAAAGTATGTGCATTGCATTTGAAGTTCAGACTGGTGACTTGGGTGTATTTGTCAATATTTTGTTGAGCAGGCACTAGCTCTCTCATCTTCCTGCACCGTCGTCTCCCCGCTGTGATGTCAAAACGCCTAGCCAATGACCCTATTTAATGCTCCCTCACAAAGTGGCACCAGCCTATCTTCATTCACCTTGCATTTTGACTGGTTTTATCTTTTAGAATAATTAAAAGAATCTAGAATGATTTTTACCCTTGTTTTGTGTTTCACTTATTTCTAAATCAATTGCCTGAGGTAAAGTTGCTCCTGCAGCATAAATAGCATTTTGTTGTTAAAATTTTTGGGAGAATTGTAGAAGTGATGATGTTTAAACTAAGATTGTTGTTTTTTCAGCTGTGGGCACTGCTGCGAATACTTTCACTCCTGCTTCCTACAACCCTTTTCAAGCAATGAAGCCAGCACCACCAACAATTAATGAACTCCGAGCGCAGAATGAATTTCCTATTTTTCCAGCTGCCTCAAATTCGCCAGTTTTTGGAAATGCATCTTCTCCTCTAGCTACAAATGAAAATTCTACATCAAACCAGTCTATGCCATCAAATAACAATCCTTTTATCTAAGAATTGTTTTGCATTTCTGGTATACTTGCTTAAAATCGCAGCAACTAAGGTTTGTATATTGATATGTTACATCAGTGATAGATTGGTAAATTCTGTGATTAAATTCTTTGTTACTCTCACTAGAAATCCTTTGTGTTTGCTCATCAAACATTGTAAAGATGCTTATATATTATCTTTTACCCACAGAAATCTTTGTACAAAATAGCATTTTTTAAAAAGCAGCCTCATGATTGCATATATTAATAAGTAATTTATAAATGAATAGTTATGCAATTGATGCATTCAGAAACATATTTGCTGTAATGTTAACCTAGCAGTAGTAAAGAAGCTATAAATTAATTTTTTTAACATTTTCAGAAGAAAGAATATATGCTAATACTAATCACATCATTGTTTATTAAAAGTTAATGTATTTTAAACAAAGTTTAATCCATGCTTAATTGGAGATTCATTTTATTCTCATCTTTAATATGTTAAGAGAAGACAGGTTGATTTTGTGTAGTCAATACTACCTATATTTGTTTCATAGGTTTGGAAATAACAGTAATCCTTTTATAATATATAGAACTATTGAAGTAATTGCACTAAATATTTTGTAGTGTTAATGCATCAAACTTCAACAGTAAGCATAAGTAATTGTGTTGTTCAATGTGTTTGTTATGTTTTTAAAATACTATGTTTCAACATTTCTTTGTATTTTAAAGCATTAAGGCAAAATTTTGATTTATTTGAAATAAAAATGCTTAGCTTTTAACCTGTACATTGCAATGGAGTAATAAGTTTACCAAGCAGATTATCAGTTATTTTTATAATGCTCAGGTTAACAAGACAACATAAATATTTTATTTAAGTTCTGTGTTAAGCTTCATAATTAATAATTTGTTTATACACCTTTGATATACAAATGTGGGGTTGGGAAAATCCACTCACCAATGGCGAGTGAATTTTCTGGTGTAGCTTGTTGCTTTTCAAATCTAGAAAAAAATACAGTAGTAAAATATTTCCAGGTAACAGTAAAATGCTATACTTATTTTTGCAATGAACCATTTTTCCCCTTTTTTTCTAATGGCAAAAAATGTATATATATAACATCAATTAACACCCCTGAATGTAATATCATTAATTTCACTGCATGGTCTTTTTTAATACAAATAACAGCACAGAAAATATTTTGTCCCTCTCCCACATGTCCCTCTCCCACAATCATATATGCCTTTACTTTCACTTGTGGTAAAATCTGCTGGTTCAGTTTTTTTCACATTTCCTTAACCATGATCCAGGAGTAGGTCTGGTTTTAGTGACTCGTGAAGCTCTTTTTCTTTTGTAACTGAATGAATATCAATCAACATACTAAAAATTAAAATGGTTCTAGCTTCATAGTGTAATTAGTGTTCATGGCATCATGCTTAGCCATCAAACAGATAACAAAACATATTAAGTTACCAAACTAGATGGTTTGAGCAGTAGCTGAAAACTTTTAGGCAAAATATTTATGCTTATGTGTAAATATTTTAGTTGATGTAGAAAAAGCAAATATAGTGAAACCTGGTTGATATATCGATCTATATGTAGTTCTTGTTTATATGAAGCATTTCTTATTCCCATCAAAAAGAAGAGTCATTTCAGTGTTAGTAAATTTATTATGAAATATCGTCAATATGTAATACAGGGTCAGTGTAGTTCTTTGAGAGGTATACATATATTTAATACTTAGTGTGAAGTTTCATCCCTATGAAGTCAGTTTGTAAAATAAAAGATACCCAAGAATGGAATTTTGCACATCACATTATGTGCATCTCACACCTACCTGTGGATAAACAAACACTGTTTGTCTAGACAACATTGATCTTATCTCAGGTCTCGAGTAATAAAAAAATGCTATTAGTGTTAACCTTTTGTCATTTATATACTCTGGTGACAAATAACAGCTGAAGGTTGAAAATGGAGGTAGAGAAATGTTAAACAAGGGAAAACTTTCACGTTATCTTTCAAATTTTGAAAGAACTGTGATTGGTTAACCATCAAGTGGGTGGCCAGCTGAAAATTATTTTTGTTCATAGAAATGAATTGTATGTCATTTGGACATAGTTTTCATTATTCTTTAAGTAAACGAGGTATGTAAGTGAATGCATTTCTTCAAAGGAAAAAGATTTTTCCTCAAGAGACTTGTGGTATTGTATATTAATATTTTTAGTCCCTCCAGGTATGTGTTAATAAGGTTTCACTGTATTAATTGTAAAATAATAACCTTACAGGGCTGCTGAGTCCAATCTTCAGACTTGTTTTATATGACCTTTGGGTGTAGTAACCATTTACGTTAATTTCAAAAAGTAACATTTTGCCCTTATTGAAGAAGGTGATAGTGATGGGTGGTGTAAGATGTAGCCTCTTGCATGAGAGACTCGTAACCTGTGCTTGTGAGAATTACGCTATTAGGTGGACATCTGGAATCCACCTCCAAATTCCTACATTTTGCTCGTTTTAACCCACTGTGCTGCAAAAATGTTTTGCTTGATACAAAGCCTGATGTAATAGTCTGACCAATGGATGATTGTAGTTTATCTTTTTTAGTATATATTTTTGATTGAAGTTCTTATGGAGGGCATAGCTTCTGCATTCTTATTCTGAACATCCAAAAGATCCCTAAATATGATATTCCTATAATAATAAAAAATGTCAATTTTTAGAGTTGGTATGCTGTAAACATACAAGTTTTGATTTTGCTGTATTATCTCAGGAATGTGTGTTTGTTCCCAATTGTTTTTAATGTCAAAGCTGATTATATGCTACAGCAAATTTAACTTGTGATGAATTACTTTTATCACTATTATTAGTTAATTTTAATTCTTTAATAAATTTAACTCAATTGGATCTTGAGGTAAATTAAACTAATCATGCCAGCTTTAAAACTTTTGTACTTTTTAGTATAATATGAAGATATTGTGGTGTTTACTTTTGTAAAACTTTATGTAGAAGATTGTTTACATTAGTAATGTTTTGATGAGTGAGTAGAAGTTCTTAAAATTTCTTTATCAAAAGGACATTTTAGAGATTGAAATATAATTGTAGACCATGCAATGAAAAAATATTTTTTATTTTATGAGAAGTATATTCTCTCTTTTGACCAAAATTACTGTGGTAGAAAACTTCAGTAGGCTGTTTTAATGTTTGCAACCATCATCTGCAAGAGGAAGAAAATATCAAATTGCACTCGTATATTTTCAGTTGTGTGTTTTATTCAAATCTTTTGATAAAAGTTAATTAGATCCCCAGCTAATGTCAACTTGTTTAATATTTTGCCTTAATATCATTACCTAAATACTATTATATCATTATTTGTTTTAACTCGTCTTAAATTTGTTTTAATTGGAAGTGTAAAAGAAGTTTGATTCAAATTTAGTCTGGCTCAATGCTGGAAAATCAAAAGTAGTCGCATGTGCATCTGCATCACATGATGTTCAGTAAGCATACCATTTTGGTTTGGAAAAATGTACTGGATTTATTTATTTGTGGTTTATTTTGCACAAGTGGAAATCCCTGTTTTCTGTTCAAGTAGAGGGACCACAAGAGCCCTAAGCACAATGATTATTCTATGTGTAAATTATATGAATAATGATGGATTTAAATTAAATATTATTTACATTTTCATTATAGTTTGAATGTAACTTTTTTATCGATTGAATCTTCTAACATGCAATACCAACAGTTGCCTAGATGGTGTTAGTATGGAAAAACAAAAGTGGTTTTAGACTCAAACTTTGATACTATTATAGGTTTCAACTTCATTTTTTTAATACAATATTGCAAAATGGATTGCATTGGGAAATTCCCATATGTAAAATTTGGGAATGGCCAGTCCAGTTGTCTAGTAAAATCTTTTGATAGGAGCCCACCTAAATTCTCCACTTTGATTTCTGATTTAAAAAAAAAGCTCCAATAAGTAATGTGAAGTGAAAAATTTAATGAGTACTCCTATTATAAATGTTAACTTTTTTTATATATATTATTTATTATTATTGCTAGAATGTGTATATTTTACATTTTGATTCATTTATTTATGCTCAGATATTAATTATAACATTGGAGAGAACACTTTAAATAGTTTAAAATAATTATTTTTGGGTTTCAGAACAGGAATTTTAAAATCAGTTATAGTTTATAACATTGTTTCCTATGAGAACTTATGCTATGATTAATGTTTCACTAAACATTATTTTTTCAAGAATGAAATGATGTGGACCTACTGTATAATCAGTATTGCAGTCAGCTCATTTCTCAGTCAAGTAAAAGAGAGGTTGTGGGCTACACAGTGTTTGCTTGAGGATACCTGGGTTATTTGAGATTCCTTGAGTTATAGAAGTGCAAAGTGAATGCACAGTATTCCCTGTTAAGAAACAATAATTAATAGATTCTGAAAAAAATTCTTCGTCGCCACGGCGGGAATCGAACCCGCATCTCTCCAGATTCATGCCAGAGCACGCTACCATTGCACCACGCGTCGGACTGGCATGAATCTGGAGAGATGCGGGTTCGATTCCCGCCGTGGCGGCGATGAATTTTTTTCAGAATCTATTAATTATAGAAGTGGTTCTTTAAACATTTTAGATGAAGGGTCTTTTTAATATCTAAGTAACTTTATCAGTTGTGATGAATATTTAGCTTTCTTCAGTTAACTAATATCAACAAAGATAAAAAAAAATTATGTTTTTCAAATCAGAAAAGTAGAAGTGCTCGAATCAAATTTTTGTAGCAAAAATAAAGCTAAGTTTCAATAAGATGCTAATTATTTTGACATAGTTTTGCACTTTTATTACAGCATGTATATTAATTTGCCTGAAAACATTACATAAACATAGTGGGCCCCATTTTGAAGATTTATAGCAATTAGACTCTGAATGTTAAACAAGCATTAATGTGTTTATTTTGCCCATGGAACTAGGTGCAAACCTTTTGGGAGTATAGATATTTAAATTAAAAAAAAAGGATTGCTATATAATTAAGTGTAAATCAGAAACAAGAAGAAGAGGTGTGGACTGGATACAACTTAGATTGCATATTATATCTAGCATGCTTAACTGCGAGTTTTAGAAATCATTTTTATAGACCTGTTCAGCTAAGACTAAAATTTTATTAAAAATAATTAACTCATGGTAACAAAGCATTTTCTGTATTTGGCCATTTAACAGAAATATCCCTCATCCTAATCAGTTTTCTTCAAAATGTAAAAATTTAATTATTATACAAACTTTTAAAACTATTGTTTTTAAAATGAGTAGTATCTCATAGCATTTGTGATGTTTTATCTACTTTTGACATCGATTCTTAGGAGGCACTCTAAATAATAATCTAATAGAATATTTATTCTCTTTAAATATTGATAGAATTCAAATTTTATCTTCACTAAAGAGAATAGTCATAACAGATTCAGCATTTTCAAAATAATCTATGGTTGCTGTCAAATCATCTATTGCTGTTCTAAAAGCATCTACAACAGATCAATAGCATAATCAGTTCATTATAGAAGTAATGAGTTCTGTTCTTACAATTAATGCACTGATTAAAGAAAACATTAACTGTGTAGAGCACAAAATTATATATTACCCAAAGTTTGTAATTTATTTTTGTCATTTATATATAATGCATTTGTATAAACACAAAATAATGTAAAGGAAATTTCCTGCCTATGGAGAAATTCTACAGTTAAATGTGGTTGTATTATTATTGATTATGTTATGTGGAATTCCTTGCAAGGGAAAGATTTTGACTTTAGTCTAGAGATATCAAATTTTTTGATTTATATTATACAAATGATTTGGTCTTGCTGTCTAATGTTGATGAGATGAATTGCTTCATTATGGCTGTTGGTGAGACTGGTATTAACACTTTAATGCTCATAATGGCCCAAAATGGCAGATTTTGAAATGGACTCATCCAAATAGTGCTATTCCTTTGTCTTTAATACCCTCTACCCTTTTCTGAAAATTTCTGGGTGTTAAAGGGTTAAAGTAGGTTTGGTGATAAACAGAGAAAAAAACTAAAAGTGCTGAAAATTGGGCAGGCTGATGGTGCTTCAGTTGCTTTGAACTGTTGCACTCTTGAGCAGATACTGATGATGTATGGCATGAGACAATAGGTATTGCTACTGGGACCTTAAGAATCTTTTGAGAGAGTGGAAAAATAGGCATATACATCTAAAGACTAAACTTAGGCTGTATAATAGTTTGCTCCTCTCTCTCTCAGATTAGTTATGGTAGTGAAACTTGATGCCTTTGATTCTAGATGCTTATGCACTATCTTGGGCATTAGGTGGTTTGGCTTCTAAGTAATGATGAGGTTAGGCAAAGGAATAGGCAACCTCCTTTGAGCAGCTTATTTTGCTCAAAGTGGTTGCTACAAGTGGTGGTAAGGTGTACCTAAAGGTCACCTTACCACCACTTGTAGCAAGCATCATGAGTGTCTTGCAATAATGGGCAGACAGTGTCAAACAGAACCTTGCTAGAATTGGCCTACAGTGACCAAATGCTGTAACTCAGGGCATAATGTGTTTTATAGAACAAAATTGAACAGTCTGGGTTGGACCTCCATTGCCCACGGCTGCATGAGGATTACTTTCACAACAGAATAAATCACCTAATTTAGTAATTATTGCATTTTGCTAGACATACTGTAGAAACTACCTTTTCTTTTGATCCTTATGACTTAGCAATTTACCCATAGAGCAGCAAAATCTACCACTTATGTATAAAGCAACTCTGCTCTCTTGGTATAGTTAGCCTGTGTTTGGGGCTGATCTGTGTATTTTGTTCAGTATTTCAGTTCTTAACCAAACTATAACCCTGAAACAGCTTTCCTACCATTGGATTGAAATGCAAAACCATTACAAAGGGTCCAAAAGGATGGAGAGTCCAGAATGATGAAGCATTCATATTGGGACAAAAAAAGTCACTTAGCCCTAGTTGTCAAGGAGATTTTGTAATTTAACAAAGGGTGGAAAAGTATGAGGTATTAAATGTTTTTGCATAACGCTTAATATCATTCTTATTCTTCTTTTTAAAAAAAATAATTCCTTATAAGTGTATGGACAACTATAGGTCTTGCAGAATATATCAGTGTTCTTAATTGTATTTAAATTACTTTCCCACTATTAAAAAATATTCTTCCCTTTCCTATCTCCTTCATGCTGACAACCTAAGCCATAACCTTTGCTCTGTTGCATATGCCCAGTTTTTGTATTTGATATTGGAGTATATTCCTGTTTCCCAACTTTGTTTAAGGCTGTGTCTGTATTTATTTATAACATAAATATTGCTCAAATAATGCAGTAGAGACATAACAAGTACATATTTTAGAAATCTCAATTATGCTTAAATAATTGAGTTCACTATTGAATTCCTGAAAAAGTAGTACAAGTATCTCAGACAAATAAGGATGATAGCACTAAAGAATCCAAGTCTGTTGCATATGGTAGGGAACATGTCAAAAATATGAGTCAGTGGTGTAAACAAAGTACAAAGATAGCTAGCTCTTCATAGAGGTGCATTTCATAGTCACAAGACATGAAACTCTCTCCCTGGCAGAAGTATGATAGGTGACGAACAGAAGGATGTGGAGTTCTGATAAGTGAAGGATTAAAAAATGGGAATTATTTAATCTATCTCACCAGAATATATATATATTTTTTTTATATGAACTTAATTTCCAGAATAAATATTGACCATGCTTTCAGATACAAGTTTAAAAGTTAGAGAACATTGACATAATTTGTAGAAAAAAATGTTTCATTGTATTTCTGATGACAAAGATTGTGAATTTATAATATGTATCTGTGTAGCTATTAGTTGCATTTATTTGTAATAATTGGGTCAGTGGAAGATTTATAACAGCTGTAAAGTAGTCAGTAAGTCAGTATTTACTTTATTTACATACTATTATGTAAATATCATAGTTGCTAGTTTGATATACTGAAATATTTAAGCAGTAGATTTTTAGTGTAATGTAGTAGATGGGATTTCTTTGTGGATGACAGAATTTGATAATTGGGATCACAAATTATAGTTCTAAATCAGTTAAGTTATTTGAATCATTAAATCTGTACATATCTAGTAAAGGTTTAGGATAGTAATTTATATATATATATATCATTGCATTAGTGTTTATACTAATTGGGAGTAGCATTTAGAGTTTAGGAAAAGGTATTTTTTTTTCCTTTAGATACTTATCCAACCAACAAATGTAGCTTATGTGCTGCTTCTGTTGTTAACTGATATTTATCAGTTAAGAAGACAAGTTAAAAAATAAGTAAACTTTCATAGAAATAATAAATTTAGTAATTTTTTTCTACTTTTGAAGTATTTTATCTTTGTGTATTCACAATTGTTGTACTAGTTTTCTTTCCCCAATATATAAGTATAAAAAGCACTGTATTACAGTGTTTCTGCCAAAACATTTTAAAAGTATGCAACAATATATTCAAATACTAACTCTGGTTGAAAGAAATATAGCAGAGCATTTATTTACTGTTAATAGCAACTAATGTTATTCTTTACACTGAAATACCTATTTTGCTTGCATGCCTTTCACATAATGTTACAACCAAAAAAAGTTCATTATGATACCCTATATTAGATAATAATAAAGCTTTTAGTTTGTGAGGAATTTTAATAATATATAACATTCCATTTACTTTACTGTCAAAAAAATTTACTTCACATGGAAATCATTTTTTAGCTTCTATATACTTTCATATCTGTTGCGTAGCATATGGTATATTGAAACAAAGAATTGGAAACATAGTAAACAAACCACAACCATCAATTAATTATGAAGCTAATTCATTGTTTAAAAGAATCGTAATACTATTATTATCTGTAAAGAAATTATATGTTTAGTTGATTAAGGGTAAAAAAAGATATATATATATATATCAAAAAATGAGTAGAAATATAGTTTTACGTAATTTTAATGTGTGTTTTTAAAAAATAAAGATAGATTGTTTTTTCTGTTGTCAAAAACACTCTGAACTTGCTAACTAAAATTGGCTTTACTGTCAGTGTTATTTTTTTTTACATCGAGTATTTTTGCCTGTAGTTAAAATAATGTAAGTAGCTTATAATATAATGCTGCTCCTTCAAAATAATATAAGTAATCTTGGTAGAAGAGTTGAAATATCTGAAAAATATTTAAACATGTTTTTCATGTGAAGTGAAGTAAAATCAGTAAAAAAAAATTTTTGTACACATCAGGCTTGCAAGGGAAATTAAATGTTATATATATGTTTATGTATTTTTTAACTACAACGTTAATTAAAAATTGTACTGTAATGAAATGTATTGATAATTGTGCTTGTAAGAAAAATCATTTTAAAATATATCAATAGGAATAAATTTAAAGTTCCAGAAAAATATCACTTGTGGCAATTAAACTTTATAAAAAAAAATTTTTTTTGTTAAAAAAATTTTAAGAGAAAGGCTTTTTTATACTTTTATTCAGTTGTATTCTTCAACTGTTGACTTGAAATCTGTTTTGTGTTCCTTGTGGATGCTTAGTAAACAGTGGATATAAATAATTCTCTCTTACATTATATATCCATGTTATTGTTTAGGTTTCAGCATTAATATTTAAATCATAATAATGTTTCCCCAATTTGTGGGCCATTAATTTGTGAGTTTATCTTATTTGAATGTGCATTATGAAGCTGCTGCAGCCCTGGTATTACTTTGATTTTATATTTTTGTGTGTATCAGATATGCTGTTATAGTAAAATTGGAATGATAGGAAAATGTACCTCCACATAAGAAGCCACCTTAGCAGTACCACATATTTTATAAGATCAAGTAATTGTTAAAAACTACAACTTGCAGCTGTATTGCAAAATCTTGTTTTCCATAATATCTGTTGTATCTTTATCGATTCCAACTATCTATTGTATCTTTGTTGTTATCTTCTGTTTGAATTTTCTCTTCAGAAAAGCCAAAATTTTTTATATGATGCAGGTTAGCTCTTTTATCAATGTAATAACAATTTTAATATAATTACTATTCTTCCAACATGCTCATTAAGCCTTTTATTTTATGATTTCATATGTGACTTTGTGGTTTACATTTTTTTTTTTTCCGGAAATTGTTGATGTCTACAAAATTTCTTTGAGTCCACATCAAATTATGGTTCATTAGTTGAGTAGCCTTGCCTTAATCTTTACATCATACGCTTTAGTATTTTCACCTATACTGTCTAAAGTTCTAATAAGGTCAGATATATGTCATTAATGAGACATTAATTAAGAATGGATCATTAGCAATAGTTTAATGTATATTTCTGAAATTATCGCTGTGGCAGGAATTAACTAAATAACAATTGGTAATTGTCTTGAAGTAAGAATAATAACACTGAGCCATCAGTGGCTTGCAAGGCTTATAGTTTTATTAATAGTGGTAAATTTGAATTTTCAGCCAGATGAGATAGGAACCCATATGTTTGCAGATATAAAGTTTTTAGTCCCAATCTCAACCAGCATCGAAATATTCCCCTCTTCTGCAATTTGCCCTCATTGGAAAAGGAAGCAAGAAAGGCCTTGCAAAGGCCACCGTCCATTCAAATAGGACATTAACTTATGATCCTATGTATGGGAGAGCCCATGCCATATGCATGTTCTTCACAGGAGATTAATCTTCTTCAAATAGCTGTCCAGTGGGTTTACTTAGCCTTTGTGTTCTTTTCATATGGCCATATAGTCCATTGGAACAAAAAGAGGTTCCACTTGGTGGAAAAATAATTCAGCTAAAGTGAAACTGTTAAAAAGCATAGGTTAAAAAATGCTAGTAGATTAATGTGGGAAATAGAGTTTTGATATAAAAATTATTTACACTAATAAATGAATTGTTATATTTTAATGAAAAATGCAAGGCAGTATTCGCTGAGTTTTAAAAAATTAAGACACCATTGGGAAATAGCATCTTTTGCCCAACTCAGAAAAGGAGTTTTAGGGAACATTAATAAAGTTCTTCTTATGTTAAATGACTCTGAAAGATTAGACAAGTTTGGTATTATATTTACAATTCCACTGTATATACATCACCCTTTGAAATTGTCAGTCAATGATGACATAGTGCAACACGCAAAGATGCAGCATGAAAATTTTTCATTTTGCATTTAGAATGTGTAAAGTATTGATTAATTGCCGGTTTGTGAGTTCAATGTAAATATTCCATGTTATCACTTTCATTCAGATATATTTTTCATAATACCATGTGGCCTTATATTGTAGTAGACAAAATTCCCTCTACTGAATAATATGCATAATTTTTTCTGATGAACTCTGCATTTTACATTATTTAATGCTATAAAATTATTTCATAAGTGTAAACATATTTGAACTAGTAATTAACTGTTTTCCAAACAATATAATCAAAGTTTTTCAATATAAATGATTTAATTTTGCCTTCTGGTAGTAATGTTCAAATGTTTTTTATGTGAATTAAAGTCAGTTATTAATTATTTCTATGAAAAAAATCTTGAATTGTAGAAACATAATGTTTAAAAAAAGTAGGGAAAATTATGTGATGCGAAACTAGTTCTGTACCATTTTTGTTTTAAAGGAAGATGCTAAAACAGTTCTTAATAAAATTGTCTATACTGTAATGGATTTAAAATATTTTATTAAATTTGTAAACTTGATTTCAAACTTTCAATTTTTATGTTCAAATGTGGCTACTTTTGAAGATTGAATTGTAATTTACTCCTTATTGATGAATTATTTATGTGTGGAAGTGCCTCTTTTTCAAATAGATAACCCTCCCTTTCTATAAGTATTTTACAATTTGCCAGAAAATTTCTATTAGGTGTGTGTGCAAAGAGTATAGCAGTTATGTGTGTCGATAAGAAACTTGAATCCATGTAGATAAATCATTTGCTATTTTATGTGCTTTGAGTAAGTATTGGAATGTTATTTTATGTTCATATATCTTTCAATGCATTTTAGAATCCATTTATATGTATGTACATAATTTTTTTCAAATAGATAAATATAATGAGTTCTAATATAACAAATTGTATTTGTTAATCATTAAATAAACTTATAACCTGCTCAGTGCCAAATCTCAAACAAATTTCGTTTGCAGCAGAAAATAATTTCCTTCATTGTGTCAGTTTTTTTGTCATTCAATTTAATGACATTGGAATTAGTTTCAATTCAATATTTCTGTAAAAGATTGAATAAGTGGCCAAAAATATGGTTAATTTTACTGCTTTATGTTAGCAGAGTTTGTACAGCTTTTATTGTAAACGAAGCATTCGAATTTGGTATGTTTTTCATTATTTAAGTAAATTATGAAAAGTTAATCCAACATTACAGGAATTGAATTACAGGATTATGATAAATACTATTTCTGCTTGTAATTAATTATTGTATTAATGTTCACGCCAGCTTTTCTTTTACTTGTTCCAGAACATTGAAGTTACTAATCTATATATATATCACTTTATAAGGGCAATAGTTTCCAGTCTTTTTCAGGTTCTGCCTCTGCGACCATTGCAACCCCAATATCTGTCTGGTCTGTTGTGACCCGTCCTCTCCTCATTTTCGAAATTTCAGCCAAATTATTTAATCAAGATAGTCTCCATTTATTCATTTAGTTTTTAATATTAATAGATCATTGATGACAAAACCATGTTTTAAAGTAAGAAAGCATAGGTATGTTTTATTCAAATACCTGATTTCATAACTGTTGTTTATTTACTGTAAAGTGATGTGATTAAGCTATTGGTTAGTAATTTCAGTGTACAAGAAGGTGTCTCAAAGAAGTAGCTTAGATTTCAATATACTAGTTGTTCCTCATAAAATAATTACTTACCACTGAGTCACAGAACTAGCTTTCAACACTTCTTAATTTCTAATAATGTTGGATGACTTTTCATTGACTGTTAAATATTGCATCATATTTATATATCTACTAGAGTTAAACTTTGTGTGTATATTTTTAGTTTATTGACATAGCTAGCCCTACCCTCACCATGCCCCATGTGAATATGCATTTTTTTAAAAAGGAATGGGTTTTACTCTCTGGGATGTTTTTTTTTTAACTCCTTGCAACGTAAAACACCAAGCTGATATAATTCAAAAGTGTTTTATTTGGGAGTTGATACAGAGCAGGTTAAATATGTTATTTAAGTACACAATGATCAGCTTTATCATGTAGCAGAGAGTTGCAGACATAACCAGCCTGAATACCCATTTAGTTTAAATACCATTATTGTTTAAATTTAAGTTACCACTTGTAAATTTTCAAATCAAAATATTAGACAGTATTTTTTTTTCATAACGTATCTTGGGGCGGGGGTGGCTTAGTCGGTAGCGCGCCAGGCTCGTAATCTGTAGTTCCCAGGTTCAAGTCCCAGCTGGGTCAGCGTTGAGATTTATCTCCGCAAAATTCCCCGCCCTGCCCACGGTCAGTAGGGGACACCGATGGGCTTGGAAAGGCCACCGTGCGTCGGATGGGATGTTAAGCCGTGGCCCCGTGTGCGGGAGAGCCATACCCTGTGCACGTTAAAGAACACGCTGGATGGCCTTGACGGGAGGCTACCATCTGTCTCCCAACAGCTGTTCCAGTGGGTCCCCTCCCCCAACCTTCTCTGAGCCTTCGGGGTCCATGTGACCTGGCCATTTAGTCCATGGTGTGCAAAAAAGTGCCGCTCAGAGGTAAAACAACCCAACCCATAACGTATCTTGAATATTTTAAACTGTCTCAATATATTTGTGACCATCTTGGTGGCAGAATAGTTATTTTGCTTGGCTGTAGAAGGATCTGGTTCAAGCCCTAAATAACTATTCGATGTTTCTTTTTTAGTGTTGTCTTTCCTCACAGACCTTCTCTATGGCATATTATACTGAAAGAATCCAATCAAACCACTGATGGCAAGCAGCTGCTTGAGGAGTAATTTTATTCACTATATAATCCAGTTCAAAATATAAAGTGAATTTTGAAGTGTTTAGAACTTTTTTTTTTATAATAGCAACAATTAACAATTGGTTTTATCATTATTAAAGAGAAAGTCATAAAAGCAAAGCAAAATGACAACTATTATAATTTAGACATGTAACTATTTCTACAATTTATGAGGTTTAACTCTAAATTTATCCATATAATTGCAACACTGTTACAATAAAGTTTGCAGAAATGCCTTGACAGTGTAGCATTGAGTTGTCTGAGCATTATGATGACGTAATATGGAGGTGTTCTTTTTTTTTGGCAGTTGAAGCTATGATGGCCAGATCTGGTAGCACCTGCCCCTCCCCTCCTCTCTTTTGAGAATGCTAGTAAGGGTAATAGAGGCAAAAATTGTTAAACTCATGTATATTTCGCCACCCCACACTTTTACCTTTTCACGGCTCTATTAGAGGGGTAGTCTTCTCAGTAGCACACCAGGCTTGTAATCTGCAGTTCCCAGGTTCAAGTCCTGCCTCGGCCAGAATTGAGATTTATCCTCACAAAACTCTCCACTCTGCCAGTAGGGGACACTGATGAGTTTGGGAAGGCTGCTATTCATCAGACAGGATGGCCTTGATGGGAGGCCACCATTTGTTTCCCAACAGCTGTCCACTGGGTTCCCTCTCCCAACCTCCGAGTCCTTGTAACTTGGCCATTTAGCCCATTGTGTGCAAAAAAAGCTGCTCAGAGGTAAACAACCCAATCCAGCTTAGTTTTGTATTTTCTAGATATGGTTGCAGCATAAGGAAACAACCATTCCAGCTGGTTTAATATTGCTGGTTAAAGCAGGGAATCAATATCAAGTTTTGTACAGTGCAAGTTAAACTGCAGATGTTAGAAATTTATGGGGATGTGATGGAAAAGGCGAGTATTTTTGAATAGCATACGCTATTTAAAGAAGATACGGACGAGATGAAAGAAGTGGCCATCTGGATTCTCACAACTCTGGTGAAAAGGATGCAGAATTTGATTTAGTCAGAGAGACATTTAATCATGTTACTGATAACAGAGGAATTAAATTTGGTCAGAAATTGTGAGAAGATTTGAAACAGAGAATTTGGACATTGAGGAAGTTTCAACAAAGACGGAACCTTCAATGCAGACTTTGTGGACGTAAAAAGAAAAGGTTGACCTAAATGGTATTTCTCGGCAGTACATGTTTTAGACAGTTGCAACATCATTGGGCTAAGAGTGTCAGTACCTCTGGGAAGCCACTTTAAGAGTGACAACAGCCATTAGCATATAAGTTGTGCTCATAATCTGTAGTTCCCAGATTTGAGTCCCACCAGTACCAGCATTGAGATATAACTGCCCTTGGTAAAATAGGGGTTTACAGAGAATTCTGAAAGGGCCATTGGATGGTACATTAAGCTCTGCTCCTGTGTGCTGGAGAGCCATACGCTGTGCCAGGAATGGGGGGTTAAATTAAATCCCTCCCCAAAACACACACACTAACCCCCCCCCCCCCCAAAAAAAAAAAAAAAAAAAAACACACAAACTAAACAAAATCCTGGGTCTAACAATGTCCCTGCCCTGTACATATTAAAGAACTCGCTGGATAACAATAATAATAATTTATTTCATGCAGGGGGTTACAGTAAAGCCAAGGTACAAGTAATTTTGGATATTAGTTTAAACGTTCAAGGCAATAGCCGTGATCGGAAGCTATCATCTGTTTCTTTACAGTTGATCGTTTCCCCCAATCTTTTCTGAGCCCTTGTGACCTGGCCATTTTGCGCAATGTGTGCAAAAAGTGCTGTTCGAAGGTAAAACAACAATTGCCAATGCACTGAATATTTTTTTTTTGCTTAAACAATACTGTTTGTTATCCACCATATAAATAATATGAGCAGTTCTAACTATTCTGAACAAGATGTGTAGGATTTGTTTGACTAACTGCATTATTTTTGAAAAAACAACGAATTTTGTGTTAACTGCACAAAAGTTGGATTACTGATCTTCCATTTAATAAAAATGGTAAAATCATTGCTCATCTTAGGAATACGTTACTAGAAAATATAATTCAGCACATGAATTTACGTCTTTTATCAGACAGAAATAATGATGAAACCATTTTAAATTATTTGGATTTATTAAAACCATCATTTATGAAGAACTAGATGCCATATGGCGTCTAGTTCTTCATAAATGAAGTCAGCGTATGGTTCATAAATAAAGCGTATTATTCATAAATAAAGCGTTAATCATAAATCAGCGTATGGTTTACCACGGATAAACTGGTACATTTTTTTTTCACTAAGTGAAGTTTTAAAATATGAAATTGATTTGAACGATTTCGGGATTTTGTAGTAATAACGCAGAATCAAAAAATGTTTCAATCTCTGCAAGTATTCAAAAAGCTAAAAAAGATAGAACTGTTGCAATCAGTAGGGCTGAAAGAGGTTTCAGTTTGATGAATATAATTTGTATGAGGTTGAGAAATAGTTTAACAATAGATCCTATCGGTTTTAATAGCGATAAATTTATTGGGAAAATAAAATCCATTTGTCAAATCATGGTTGAATCGCAACCATAGATTGGCTACTACGGATACAAGAGCTGGAAAAAAGTTAACGAAAACATTTTGTGATAATCATTTGGCTATATGGAAATTACAATAAATAATGAATATTTTATTTTTGTTCGAAATTTCTGTATTCCAAATTGTTGTAAAAATCAGTAAAACGTATAATAAATATATACACACATATGTAGTAAGGTCCAAAAGTTTCGGCCCCGAACATGTTAGAACAAGAATTGACAGGTCTAACTCCGTCAAACCGCCCCCCCCCCCTTATGTTTTATTGCACTGCAGTTAAAATTTTGCAGCTCTAGCATCAGTAGCACTCCAGCTAGCGTCGCAGATAGAAATGCTGTTGCCCAATATTTAAAAATGTTTAAACTTGAGTATCGCGCGGTCATTAAATTTTTGACAAAAGGAACAAAAGCCCGGCAGAAATTAAACGACGTTTAGATTTTTAAAAAAAATTATTTTAAAAATGTTTTTTTATTATTTTTATTTCAAAAAAATTATTTTAAAACAGTGGATTCTGCTAGTCGACTTTAAGGAATAAAAAAGGAACGAAATGCTACAGTTACTGGTGAATATTATGCGTCATTAATGCACAAATTGAATGGGGCGGGGGTGGCTCAGTCGGTAGCGCGCCAGGCTCGTAATCTGTAGTTCCCAGGTTCGAGTCCCAGCTGGGTCAGCGTTGAGATTTATCTCCGCAAAATTCCCCGCCCTGCCCACGGTCAGTAGGGGACACCGATGGGCTTGGAAAGGCCGCCGTCCGTCGGATGGGACGTTAAGCCGTGGCTCCGTGTGCGGGAGAGCCATACCCTGTGCACGTTAAAGAACACGCTGGATGGCCATGACGGGAGGCTGTCTCCCAACAGCTGTTCCAGTGTGTCCCCTCCCCCAACCTTCTCTGAGCCTTCGGGGTCCATGTGACCTGGCCATTTAGCCCATGGTGTGCAAAAAAGTGCCGCTCAGAGGTAAAACAACCCAACCTGTACAAATTGAAGGCTACCATCAAAGAGAAACGCCGAAGAGTGAGGTTATTGCACGACAATGCGCCAGTGCACACTTCAGTTGCTGCGAAGGCTGCTATTCAGTAATGTGGTTTCCAGGAATAAATCACTCACCGTACAGCCCCGACCTAGCCCCTAGCGACTATTTTTTGTTTTCAAAATTGAAGGCCGATCTGCGTGGGAAAAAATTTACAAGTGATGAAGTCATTTCTGCAGTTTTAGACCATTTTAAGTACAAAAAATTCAGATTATTTTTGCAGTGGTACAGAAAAGTTAATTAGCCGTTCTAAAAATGTATTGAAATAAAGGGTGATTATATTGAAAACTAAAAATTATTGTTTGATTCTATTACCTGTTTAATACCCTTGGGCCGGAAACTTTTGGACCTTAACTACGTATTATTGGTCGCGTTTTTTTTTTTAGCGAGCCGTTTAAAAATTTCCTAGCACACCACAGACAGTGTAGGCCAAGCAGGTTTTCAGGGGGTCGTCGATTTGGTTCCCCCATTTTCAATAATCGGTTTTTCAGCTAACTCTTCAGCTGTTAAAAGAATAGTTGTTGGATTTTTTTATATGTATTAATATACTGACAAATCGAAATGAATTGTCTTCTCAAAAGGCAGGTTGGTTTGTATCTCTCTACTGTGTTTTAGTAAGCATAGAGTTATAGCGGTCCATTTGCATTTAATTCTGTCACCTTCAATATTTATGGCAAATCAGTAGTAGTTTTTTTTTTTTTTTTTGGGGGGGGGGGGTGTGGAGTGGGGTAAATGTATTTTGTGGCAAGATCATTTCTGAATCCTCATGATATCTCTTTAAAAATGTTTACATCATCCATTAACTATTTTAACAGTTTCTGTATTTTTATATTGCTTTATTTTTATTAAAATAGATTGCTGTAGTATTAAATGTGAAATGTTTTTCGTTTTTTTTATTCCAAAAAGTGTTTTAAGTACGGGTAAATTATTTACATTGCATTGTAATATTTTCTTGGATGCTGCAATATTCAAAAGCAGTGTGTACTGCTACGCAATTAAAACTTGGACGTTTAAAGCCGGATTCTGATTTCAGCTGTATTGCATTTTCTAATGGTGATAAGAATTTTTTATTGTAAAAGATATTCACCTTAGTATTGTACAGCATGCATTAATTTATCTCAAGAAAGTTGAATCCATCATTAGCTTAATATGTGTAAATTATGTTGATTGAATCAAACTGTATAAACTTGTGAGTCCCAAACCTTTTATGGCTCTGAACCCCTTTGAGCATGCAAGCTTAACAGGATCGCCTAATTCACAAGATCTGTACTTTTCAAAACAGAATTCTAAATTCTGACCTTCAGATAGGTTCACCAGCTTTACAGATTATAACTGTAGCCGCTTTGTTGCTGTCATTTTTATAAACTTTTATCACTGTTAAGGTATTTCATTAAATTAGCAAGTTACAGATTGACCTCGGCTCAAATTTTATGTCAGGCTTGCCTATTTGCTGAGGTCTCTTGACTTTCATAACATCTCCTTTAGAACAATTTACACTCATAGGAACTTGAAGACTTCTTCAACAAACGACGGTGACAAAGAATTTCAGTTTTGGATTTATTTTGTAATAACACCTTGCAACTTCTAGGGATCATTGCCACAGTTTGGGAAGCACTTGTATAAACTATAATTATCCCATATGTAATGGCTCGTCATTTATAGGATTTCATCATACATCGAAGCAGCAACATTTTGTGTCCTGTGCATTTTTAATAATATCGAATGAAGTGCTTTGCTTGTGAAACAGAAAAGTCAGTTGATTTCAAATGTGACTTGGAAGTCCTCTTATATGCTAAAAATTGTGGCACATAAAAATTTATAACTTTAAATGATAATATACACCAGTTCAGAATGATAAATCTTCAAATAATCAGATTTCTCCATTATTTAACACGGCTTGTAAAAAAAAAATGAAAATAAAATCGAGAAGAAGAAGTTTTGCTGAAGGTTGATTCAATTCATTCACACTTGTTCCGACTTCTTTCACTAAAAATTTTTATCCGCACTATGCGATTATCATAAGTTCAAAAATCACTGCTCCAACTCGTGTACAGCGTGATAAAAAAGTTCACAAATTTAGATATTTGACTATGGCCAAGACCAAGAGTTTTCAGAAACTGAAAATCGGATAGTTTGTAAATCGACATTTTTCCAGAAAATTATTTAAGCATAAATTTTTTTTTGTACCTTCCTGAGTACTTTTATCTCATAGAGGTTAATTTGTGAAGGCCTAAACTCCAGTAGACCTTGCCCCGATCAGTATATACTTTGGTTTCAATTACATTCAGCTGCAATCCTCAATACCACATTCTAAATATTTTTAAAAAAAGCCTTCGTTTTTGAGTAAATATATTTTTTTGACATTTAAAGTTCTAGTGACCTGAAATTTCGAAAGTCGTCATCAACTATGAAATTCATTTGAAACTTCTAAAAAAGAATACAAAAATCTGCAAAAAAAGATTCTGATAGCACATTAAAAACTGAGATTTTAAGATACCTTGGTATTATAGAATATGTGAACAAAATATATATACAGTCAGAGACCAAGTTTGATGAATTGAAAGTATAGTCTCAGTTAGTACACTCATCACAGACTTTGGTCTAAGCTTCACGTAGATTAATTTATCCACATTTGGTACAAAAAAGCTTTTTTCCCCCGAGATTCGATGAGGATGCTATAGAACATCAAACTCAAAGGATGACATTTTAAGTCACCTAAGTGCCGCTCAGAGGTAAAGCAACCCAACCTATATGGAAACCACTGATTTTTGTGAAGAACCGAAAAGTTCATCTACTGTGGTGTCAGGAACACCATGACTGGAAAAAAAGTCGTCCGACGAATAACGGTACACCTTCTGTACCGATGATAGGCAGAGAGTTTGGCAGGAGTCCCATGAAGCAATGGATCCAGCTTGCCTTGTAAACACAACCCAAGGTTCTGGAGGCGGTGTTGGGCACGTTCTGTTGGTACAGAACGGGTGCCCTGGTATTGCTGGAAAGTCTGGTGTCCTCCAAGGATTATCTGAACATTGTTACTGATCAAGCTTAACCTGCAATGTTGACTTTTTATGGAGCAGGTGATGGCTGTTTCATGGACGATAATGCTATTGTCCATCGCTCAAGGTATGTTCAGCTAGCATGACAGCAACTTCCACAATCTTCTCTGGCCACCACAAAGCTCGGATCTGAACCCCATTGAGAATGTATCGGACATGTTAGAAAAACTGATCAGGGAGCAAAGTCCTCTTCCGTCAAATCTAAGCCAGTTACAGGACTGTGTGAACCCCCTGGTATGCTGGAGATGTAAAGGCACTCCAACACCTTGTGAAATCTATGCCAAACCGCGTACATGATATAATTGGGGCTAAAGGAGATCCAACTCAGTTATCAAATAAAGGTTTCTAATTCAGTGGCTGGTGCGTGTACTTGGGGACATGTCTCCTTTTTTTTATCAGAAGGGTTTAGAAGTTCATGGCAACACTGCAATCAGTAAAGTGCCTAAAATCTGGTGACGTGTTGGTGGAAACTATGCTTTAAACACTCGGAGCTCCTGAAAGTAGCAACTCTCAACGTGAATCGTTGAATTTCTCACGTGGGGTATTTTGCTACAAATGAGGCCTCTTCAAGGCATATCAGGATGATATCCTCTTGGAGCTCACTGCCCAAAGAGTGATTGCAGTTCATCAGATTTCAGATCGTCGAAATGGAAAATTTGTTCCCACCAAGGTGCTAATTTTAACTTTAAATTCTAAAATTCAACGCTGCCCCAGTCTACCACCATCGAATTGATTGGTTGGGGTTTTATGGCGCATCAGCAATGACCATTATATGCCAAATAGTGTAGAAAAAAAGGTAACCACGACTAAAGTTAAAAGCACGCACAGAAAACATAGCAAAGACAAATCTGCAATGGTAAAAAGGGAAAAAAAGTAAAAATCTATAGAACAATAGGCATATTCAAAAAATAGAACCAACTCATGTTTAAAAGACCCAGGCAGATAGAATAAATACGATAAAGTGATAAAATCAATTTTAAACTACCCAGAAAGTGTAAAAAGTCAAATCAGGAGTTAAAAAAGAATCGTCAAAGTAACTGGTTTGGACATAAAATCGTGGAACAGACACATAATTAAAACACTCCAAATAGCCAAAACGTGACCACCTGCCTAACATGATGTTGGTCCTCAAAATGTCACCAAACAGCTCTTACCCGGTGAGACATGGACGCTACAAGATTTCTAAAGGTGTCTTGTGGTATCTTTTTACCGACACGTTAGCAGCAGATCCTTTGACTCTTGTAACTTACATGGTTGAGCCGCCGCAGATCAGATATGCTGTTCCAATACAAACAGATGTTTGATTGAATTGATGTCTTGGGAATTTGGAGGCCAGAGCAATACCTGGAAGTTTTCCTCATGTTCCGCAAACCATTGTCGAACAATTTGGGCAGTGTGGCATGGCACACTGCCCAATTTTGTATTCTCTGATTCAGGTATGAATTTGCATAAAGATGCGCTGGTCATAATTTATATTATCCTGCTGAAAGAAGGCACTACTAGAGGGATATACCGTTACCATGAAAGGATGTACCTGATCTGCAATGATGTTTAGGTAGGTGGTAGACATCGTAGTTTCCTGCACATGAATGATTGAACCCAGGGTTTCCCAGCAGAACATTGCCCAAGGCATTACACTTCCTCCACTGGCTAGTTTTTGTCCTACAGTGCATCCTGGTGCCAACACTTCCCTAAGTGAATGAAGCACACGTACCCAGCCATGGAAACGAGATTCATCAGACCAGATGACCTTCCAATCATTCAAGGTTAAGTTTTGATGCTCGTGTGCCCATTGTAGGCGCTTTCGAAGGTGAACCGAGGTTAGCATGGACACTTAGAGCAGCCCCATTTTCAGCAGGGTTCGATGTACTCTGTGTTGCGACACATTACTCCTGTCACCAGCATTCAAATTACGGGCAAGTTGGGGCGGGGGTGGCTCAGTCGGTAGCGCGCCAGGCTTGTAATCTGTAGTTCCCAGGTTCGAGTCCCAGCTGGGTCAGCGTTGAGATATATCTCCGCAAAATTCCTCGCCCTGCCCACGTCAGTAGGGGACACCGATGGGCTTGGAAAGGCCGCCATCCGTCGGATGGGACGTTAAGCCGTGGTCCCGTGTGCGGGAGAGCCATACCCTGTGCACGTTAAAGAACACGCTGGATGGCCTTGACGGGAGGCTACCATCTTTCTCCCAACAGCTGTTCCAGTGGGTCCCCTCCCCCAACCTTCTCTGAGCCTTCGGGGTCCATGTGACCTGGCCATTTAGCCCATGGTGTGCAAAAAAGTGCCGCTCAGAGGTAAAACAACCCAACCCAACGGGCAAGTTGTGCCACAGTATCCCTTCTGTTGGCTCATACCATACGGGATAGCCTTCACTCACTTCTAGCATCGACAAGCCATGGTTGGACCATACCTTGCCGGCAACTCATGGTTTTTCCCTCATAACACTTTTCGAAAGTACTAACCATGGCTCACTGTGAGCACCCCACAAGCCTTGCCATCTTGAAAATGCTGTGACCCAGTCGTCTGGCCACTACTTAAGTCCGCTGCCTTTCCCATCAGAAGAACAAGAATAACACTGATTCAGAGAATACAACAGAACAAGAATAACACTGAAACAGAGCTTAGTATCAGGTGTTATTTATACCGTTTCATGACCACATGTGCCGTCGTTTACCTGCAGTTGCTTCAATTTGCATAAAGATGCTGTTAAAATGGTGTTGCAAAACTCGTACTTAGGTTCATCATCTGCCCGTAGAAAAAATGAACATGTAAGAAATTAATGACCTAAATGAAGGCGAGCAAGAACGACTTCCTCCTTGCGAAAACGTGACTGCCATGGTTTGACAGGCATGATCTCGAAGAGTTTTTTCATTATCTGTTCTGATCAAGATTGCTGCCACTGTGCCCTGAATTAGGTGGGAAAACACTGCCAGAAATCCGCATATGGAAGCTGCAGTAAAGACTTGGACATGGGCATGGCTGACTTGGTAGCAGCATCTGCAAAAGTCATTGCCTCTGATCCCAACATGGCTGGGCATGCAACAGAGGGCGGGGGTGGCTCAGTTGGTAATGCGCCAGGCTCGTAATCTGTAGTTCCCAGGTTCGAGTACCAGCTGGGTCAGTGTTGAGATTTATCTCCGCAAAATTCCCCGCCCTGCCCACGGTCAGTAGGGGACACCGATGGGCTTGGAAAGGCTGCCGTCCGTCGGATGGGACGTTAAGCCGTGGCAATGTGTGTGGGAGAGCCATACCCTGTGCACGTTAAAGAACACGCTGGATGGCCTTGACGGGAGGCTACCATCTGTCTCCCAACAGCTGTTCCAGTGGGTCCCCTCCCCCAACATTCTCTGAGTCTTCAGGGTCCATGTGACCTGGCCATTTAGCCCATGGTGTGCAAAAAAAGTGCCGCTCAGAGGTAAAACAACAAACAAAACAACCCATGTAACAGAAGAAAATGGGTTTTGGCTGCCAGACAATGGAGCTGCTGACGGATCTTGGAAAGAATAGGTGAAAACAAGGCCTTACCAACATCAAAGCCTGTGGTGAGTCAGTGTAAAGCACACATCGACAATGGTGCTTGGCAGACACGTGGTCCAAGGTGAGGCCACAACGTGCAACTTTGCAGTGAACATAGAGCACTGCAGTTGGATCTGGTCTACAATGATAGTATCACAGTAGACTATAGTTAAACTCACTGATATACCGGACTTTTAACCATCTGTGAAGACAGGCAAGAAGTCCAGGTGCTCAGTGGCTGGCAAAGAGTTATTAGTACCAGCAGTTGGATATAAAGGCTTTCACCATCCTGCAAAGAGAAAATTCACAGGAAGGGGAAACAGTGAACTATGGTGGGAGTGACTTGGCTGTCAACTGGACAATGTTATTGAGACTAATGTTGATGTCTCTAAGGTAGCCTGAATATGCAAACCGAGAGCTGAATGGCAGTCGGTCGATTTGTGTAGAGCATTCCACCAAGGACTAAAAATGCAGTTCCAAGTGGGATGGCCTGGCAGGGATACTAACTTAGATGTATACTGTAAGGACAACTGCTGGTGGTGGAATAAAGGTAGTTCATTTGACTCAATGCAAAGACTTCAGCAGTGAATTGCGGAAGTTCCCTGTGCAAACACACAGGGCCTGAAGGGGTCCAACTCCTTCACAACCTATGTTAAGCCGTGGCCCCGTGTGCGGGAGAGACATACCCTGTGCATGTTAAAGAACACGCTGGATGGCCTTGACGGGAGGCTACCATCTGTCTCCCAACAGCTGTTCCAGTGGGTCCCCTCCCCCAACCTCTGAGCCTTCGGGGTCCATGTGACCTGGCCATTTAGCCCATGGTGTGCAAAAAAGTGCCGCTCAGAGGTAAAACAACCCAACCCTTCACAACCGAATCCCGAACGGAATTGTATATCTGGGATTGGTAGTCCAGTTTCGATCACACGAGTGCGTGATACAAGCGGAGCAAAGAACATCAGTCTGCTCCCCAAGAGAGGGAGAAGAGGACCTTGATGATGTTCAATGACTGTGCGCACTTCGACCTGAGATGGCATATGCGTGGTAAAAAAAAAGTCAAGTTCCAGTCGAAGATGAGATTGAGAAACTTGGTCTCCACCACAACTAGAATGGTGGTATCTCTGAGCTGAAGCTCAGGATCCAGATGAAGATTATGCTTGGGGCAAAAGCGTGCACAAGCAGTCTTCTGTGGAGAGAACTGAAACCCATTGGCTGTTGCTCAAACTGAGATTGTTCAAGGCAGTTTGCAGTTGTTGCTCAATGACCTTCATGCTGGACGAAAAGCAAAAGATGCTAAAATCGACAACACAGAGGGCATTGCCTACAGACTGAGGAAATTGTCGAGCAATAGAATTTATCCTCGCAACGAAAACTGTAACACTCAGAACGCAGCCTTGTGGAACCCCCTGCTCTTTCGGGAAACGCCACAATAGAGTGTTGCTAACATGGACATGAAAAGTGAGAAAATAAAAAGTTAAAAATGAAAATTGGCATGTGACCTCTCAAGCCACAGGCATGGAGGTCACGAAGACTGCCGAATCACCAAGTCATGTCGTATGCTTTTTCGATATCAAGGAAAATTGAGACCAGGTACTCTCTGCATAAAAAGGAATTCCTGATCGCCAATTCGAAGTAGATCGTTGCCTGCGAAAGCCACACTGGATGTTGCAAAGAAGGTTGTGATGTTCTAAATACCAGACGAGTCTGGCATTCACCATTCATTCCAACGACTGGGACGTGCAGCTCGTCAAAGCAATGGGAAAATAATTATTAATAATCTTGGGATCCTTTCTGGCCTGGTTAAGCCGAAAATGATGGCCTCGAACCAGGAGTCTGGAAACTGCTTTTCAAGAAAGATTCCGTTGAAAAGTCGAATTTGGGTTGAGTTGTTTTACCTCTGAGCGGCACTTTTTTGCACACCATGGGCTAAATGGCCAGGTTACATGGACCCCGAAGGCTCAGAGAAGGTTGGGGGAAGGGACCCACTGGAACAGCTGTTGGGAGACAGATGGTAGCCTCCCGTCAAGGCCATCCAGCATGTTCTTTAACGTGCACAGGGTATGGCTCTCCCGCACACGGGGCCATGGCTTAACGTCCCATCCGACGGACGGCGGCCTTTTCAAGCCCATCGTGTGAATTTTGCGGGGGAATTTTGCGGAGATAAATCTCAACGCTGACCCAGCTGGGACTCGAACTTGGGAACTAGATTACGAGCCTGGCGTGCTACCGACTGAGCCACCCTCGCCCCTATTTGAAAAGTCAAAGCAGCCGATCCTTCCTCAATGGTAAGAGATGTTGGAGCATGGCGTAATAGACATTGTCCTGTGCATCTGCTGAGTGACAGTAGATGCACAGGAAGGTGAAGCTCCTCTACTATGAATGGCCTGCTGTAAAGCTTCACAGGCCATTCGAGTGGAGAGCATTTGGCCTTGCTCTTCAGGGCCAGAGTCTCTGGTTAATATTAAGAATTGGAGGAGGACTCCCCCGTGTTGGCAATTGCCTAGCCATTGTGGTACGGTACCGATAATGAGCTCCGCAAAATTCCCCGCCCTGCCCACAGTCACACCGATGGGCTTGGAAAGACCGCCGTCCGTCGGATGGGACGTTAAGCCATGGTTCCGTGTGCGGGAGAGCCATATCCTGTGCACGTTAAAGAACACGCTGGATATCCTTGACGGGAGGCTACCATCTGTCTTCCAACAGCTGTTCCAGTGGGTCTCCTCCCCCAACCTTCTCTGAGCCTTCGAGTAAATGTGACCTGGCCATTTAGCCCACGGAGTGCAAAAAAGTGCCGCTCAGAGGTAAAACAATCCAATGTTAAAGAACACGCTGGATGGCCTTGACGGGAGGCTACCATCTGTCTCCCAACAGCTGTTCCAGTGGGTCCCCTCCCCCAACCTTCTCTGAGCCTTCGGGGTCCTTGTGGCCTGGCCATTTAGCCCATGGTGTGCAAAAAAGTGCCGCTCAGAGGTAAAACAATCCAATCCAATCTCTGAACCTTCGGGGTCCATGTGACCTGGCCATTTAGCCCATGGTGTGTAAAAAAGTGCCGCTCAGAGGTAAAACAACCCAACCCGATAATGAGCGAGACGTGTAGTTCCCACCCATCTTCTGAACTTTATCCCACAGAACTTTTTCAGGTGATGGAAGACTGTATAGATCAGGTAAATAAAGTTCAGGTAACGGAAGACAGAAAGAAGTATATTTGATCCAAGATTCCTTCTGGCTCTGGTGCCAAATATGAAATAGGATTCCACCCCAGTGAGTGTGTTTGAAAGCTTCAAGGTTAGAGGATGTCGGATATCTTCGAAACACACAAAGCCTTGTTCTGAGCTTTACAAACTGCATTTGGTATTCCATCACGGTTTTGGAAATCAAGGTAACCGTGTCCAAGTTTGAGGAATAGTCAAGGCAGCTGCACGAACTATATAGTCCATCTCCACCACTGGAGCACTGATTGGCTCCTGGCTAACAGAGTATTGGTTTAACTCAGAGTTCAAAACTACCCTAGTGAGCCTTATTTTGGTTTTACCTCTGAGTGGCACTTTTTTGCATACCACGGACTAAATGGCCAGGTGACATGGACCCCGAAGTCTCAGAGAAGGTTGGGGGAGGGGACCCACTGGAACAGCTGTTGGGAGACAGATGGTAGCCTCCCGTCAAGGCCATTCAGCGTGTTCTTTAACGTTGGATTGTTTTACCTCTGAGCGGCACTTTTTTGCACTCCGTGGGCTAAATGGCCAGGTCACATGGACCCGAAGGCTCAGAGAAGGTTGGGGGAGGAGACCCACTGGAACAGCTGTTGGAAGACAGATGGTAGCCTCCCGGCAAGGCCATCCAGCGTGTTCTTTAACGTGCACAGGGTATGGCTCTCCCGCACACGGAACCATGGCTTAACGTCCCATCCGACGGACGGCGGCCTTTCCAAGCCCATCGGTGTGACTGTGGGCAGGGCGGGGAATTTTGCGGAGCTCATTATCGGTACCGTACCACAATGGCTAGGCAATTGCCAACACGGGGGAGTCCTCCTCCAATTCTTAATATTAACCAGAGACTCTGACCCTGAAGAGCAAGGCCAAACGCTCTCCACTCGAATGGCCTATGAAGCTTTACAGCAGGCCATTCATAGTAGAGGAGCTTCACCTTCCTGTGCATCTACTGTCACTCAGCAGATGCACAGGACAATGTCTATTACGCCATGCTCCAACATCTCTTACCATTGAGGAAGGATCGGCTGCTTTGACTTTTCAAATAGGGGCGGGGGTGGCTCAGTCGGTAGCACGCCAGGCTCGTAATCTAGTTCCCAAGTTCGAGTCCCAGCTGGGTCAGCGTTGAGATTTATCTCCGCAAAATTCCCCGCCCTGCCCACGGTCAGTAGGGGACACCGATGGGCTTGGAAAGGCCGCCATCCGTCGGATGGGACGTTAAGCCGTGGCTCCGTGTGCGGGAGAGCCATACCCTGTGCATGTTAAAGAACACGCTGGATGGCCTTGACGGGAGGCTACCATCTGTCTTCCAACAGCTGTTCCAGTGGGTCCCCTCCCCCAACCTTCTCTGAGCCTTCGGAGTCCATGTGACCTGGCCATTTAGCCCATGGTGTGCAAAAAAGTGCCGCTCAGAGGTAAAACAACCCAACCCGATAACGAGCGAGACGTGTAGTTCCCACCCATCTTCTGAACTTTATCCCACAGAACTTTTTCAGGTAATGGAAGACTGTATAGATCAGGTAAATAAAGTTCAGGTAACGGAAGACAGAAAGAAGTATATTTGATCCAAGATTCCTTCTGGCTCTGGTGCCAAATATGAAATAGAATTCCACCCCAGTGAGTGTGTTTGAAAGCTTCAAGGTTAGAGGATGTCGGATATCTTCGAAACACACAAAGCCTTGTTCTGAGCTTTACAAACTGCATTTGGTATTCCATCACGGTTTTGGAAATCAAGGTAACCGTGTCCAAGTTTGAGGAATAGTCAAGGCAGCTGCACGAACTATATAGTCCTTCATCTCCACCACTGGAGCACTGATTGGCTCCTGGCTAACAGAGTATTGGTTTAACTCAGAGTTCAAAACTACCCTAGTGAGCCTTATTTTGGTTTTACCTCTGAGTGGCACTTTTTTGCATACCATGGACTAAATGGCCAGGTGACATGGACCCCGAAGTCTCAGAGAAGGTTGGGGGAGGGGACCCACTGGAACAGCTGTTGGGAGACAGATGGTAGCCTCCCGTCAAGGCCATCCAGCGTGTTCTTTAACGTGCACAGGGTATGGCTCTTCCGCACACGGGGCCACGTCTTAACGTCCCATCCGACGGATGGCGGCCTTTCCAAGCCCATCGGTGTCCCCTACTGACTGTGGGCAGGGCGGGGAATTTTGCGGAGATAAATCTCAACGCTGACCCAGCTGGGAATCGAACCTGGGAACTACAGATTGTGAGCCTGGCGCGCTACCAACGGAGCCTGATCAAGTCTTCACGTGACACGTGAAGAGTAGTAAAGCCTCCCATGGGAGATGGTGCCAATTCATTTGCGTCTCTTAAACATATTTTGACTGTATTGCTTTTAACATGGAACATTGGTTATATTGTAACTTTCACGATTTTACACCCAGCCCCTTAAACAAGGACATATTTTATCCAATCATTGCTTTTCAGCGTTTCTTAATTTTTACCCTACCCTGGATATTTTAATCGCCTCTAAATTTACATCCTTGTTATTCTTCTATGCATATTTAACCTGGTTTCGTTTTATTTGCATTTCTATTTATATCATTGCTTTACACGTTCTTCATCATTTTAGCCTTTTCCCATTTTGCTTTTGTGCTATTATTTAAAAATTTGGTTGCGTGTATATTTATAAGTACTACGGGTTATTTTACCTTCTTTGGGACAATATAGCCTATGTTGCTCATGCACCATAAAATTTCAAACCAAATGATGGTTCTCAACCTTTTCTGTGCTGTGGACTTCCAGGAATTCTCATTTTTTAACGTGCATAGAGTATGGTTCTCTTGGACGCTGATCTCCCGGATGAATAATTTTTTTACTGTATTTTTGATAGAGTTTATATCCCTGAAACAATTTCTATTATCCAGAGAAAATTTTTATGTAAATATCTGTGAATGGCCACCTTTTAGAGTCACGTGAAGAATTGGAATGGCTTATGCCATGGAGGTGGCTTATGTTACGTTGACAATAGTAAAGAACTGCAGCCAGTTTTCTTAGGGCCAAGTCCTCTTTGGGGGAGTCAAAAGACATTGCAAATATGGATTTGAGTGTGGTTCTGGCGCAATAACTCACGAAGTGTTGCATTAGGTTCATAATTTGCAGTTCCCAGGTTTTAGTCCCACCTGAGCTAGTATTGATTTCTCTTCGCAAAACTCTGCCCTGCTCTTGGTCATTAGGGGACATCGATGGGCATGGAAAGGCCACCGTCCATCAGATGGGATGTTAGTGGTTAGAGCCGCACCCTGTACACGTTAAAAAACATGCTGGATGGTCTTGACAGGTTTCCATCTCCTGTCCAGTGGTCCCCCCAACCTTCTTGGGGTCCTTGTGACCTGGCTATTTAGCTCATTTTGTGCAAAAAAAGTGATGCTCAAAGGTAACACAACCCGAATCTAAATGCTAAAGCAGTGAAGATATTTGAAAATTTTTTTCTTTATCGTATATTTCTCTCCTTTCTGAGCCTTTCATTCGCTTACCGTATGGAGCTCTCTTATCAAATACACGACTTAGCAGCAGGTCCAAAATTTCGTGTTCAAACTGCACTTGGTTTATTTTTTAATAGCAAAAGATCCGAGATAAAGTAATAAAGTTGTTATTAGCATTTGTATGAAAATTATCAGAGGGCTGGTGGTTCTTAAAGATATTTTATAAACAGTCTCCATTTACCTTAGCTAAAAACCAAATAAAAATAAATCAGGGAAGAATTTCTCTTGAACAGTAGGAGCTACAACCACTAAATTTGGTTGAGTTGGGTTGTTTTACCTCTGAGCGGCACTTTTTTGCACACCATGGACTAAATGGCCAGGTCACATGGACCCCGAAGGCTCGGAGGTTGGGGGAGGGGACCCACTGGAACAGCTGTTGGGAGACAGATGGTAACCTCCCGTCAAGGCCATCCAGCGTGTTCTTTAATGTTGGGTTGTTTTACCTCTGAGCGGCACTTTTTTGCACACCATGGACTAAATGGCCAGGTCACATGGACCCCGAAGGCTCAGAGAAGGTTGGGGGAGGGGACCCACTGGAACAGCTGTTGGGAGACAGATGGTAGCCTCCCGTCAAGGCCATCCAGCGTGTTCTTTAACGTGCACAGGGTATGGCTCTCCCGCACACGGGGCCAGTGATTAACGTCCCATCCGACGGACGACGGCCTTTCCAAGCCCATCGGTGTCCCCTACTGACCGTGGGCAGGGCGGGGAATTTTGCGGAGATAAATCTCAACGCTGACCCAGCTGGGACTCGAACCTGGGAACTACAGATTACGAGTCTTGCGCGCTACCGACTGAGCCACCCCCGCCCAACTAAATTTAGTATACAGCTTCCTCTTACTGTAATATAAAGCAAAGCAAGAGTACACTAACGAAAAAATGAAATATTTAAGCGTGACCACATTCGGTCAACTATTCTAAAAAGTAAAAAAAATAGATTCTGGATTAGACAACAGAACTTTGCGTTTCATAAGAATGGAGTTAGTTTGACCCAGTTGTCCATGGACCGATTTAGTAAATAGGAATCTGAAGAGTGTCATGAAGTGTTAGCCGTAAAAAAGATGCACCAACACTATCAACGAAACTTCATTAAGGATAGCTTGCAACAACAGAATACAGTAACTTTCCATAGTAAATACACAGATTACCTGAAGATATGGGGCGGGGGTGGCTCAGTCGGTAGCGCGCCAGGCTCGTAATCTGTAGTTCCCAGGTTCGAGTCCCAGCTGGGTCAGCGTTGAGATTTATCTCCGCAAAATTCCCCGCCCTGTCCACGGTCAGTAGGGAACACCGATGGGCTTGGAAAGGCTGCCGTCCGTCGGATGGGACGTTAAGCCGTGGCTCCGTGTGCGGGAGAACCATACCATGTGCACGTTAAAGAACACGCTGGATGGCCTTGACGGGAGGCTACCATCTGTCTCCCAACAGTTGTTCCAGTGGGTCCCCTCACCCAACCTTCTCTGAGCCTTCGGGGTCCATGTGACCTGGCCATTTAGCCCATGGTGTGCAAAAAACTGCCGCTCAGAGGTAAAACAACCCAACGTTAAAGAATACGCTGGATGGCCTTGACGGGAGGCTACCATCTGTCTCCCAACAGCTGTTCCAGTGGGTCCCCTCCCCCGACCTTCTCTGATCCTTTAGGGTCCATGTGACCTGGCCATTTAGCCCACGGTGTGCAAAAAAAGTGCCGCTCAGAGGTAAAACAACCCAACGTTAAAGAATACGCTGGATGGGTTGGGTTGTTTTACCTCTGAGCGGCACTTTTTTGCACACCATGGGCTAAATGGCCAGGTCACATGGACACCGAAGGCTCAGAGAAGGTTGGGGGAGGGACCCACTGGAACAGGTGTTGGGAGACAGATGGCAATCTCCCGTCAAGGCCATCCAGCGTGTTCTTTAACGTGCACAGGGTATGGCTCTCCCGCACACGGGGCCACGGCTTAACGTCCCATCCGACGGACGGTGGCCTTTCCAAGCCCATCGGTGTCCCCTTCTGACCGTGGGCAGGGCGGGGGAATTTTGCGGAGATAACGCTGGATGGCCTTGACGGGAGGCTACCATCTGTCTTCCAACAGCTGTTCCAGTGGGTCCCCTCACCCAACCTTCGGGGTCTATGTGACCTGGCCATTTAGCCCATGGTGTGCAAAAAAGTGCCGCTCGGAGATAAAACAACCCAACCTGAAGATATAGAATTCAGTGAATACTTATATGGAAATTATTTTTGCCGATGGCAAGGGGCTCGAACCCGTGTCTCTCTAGGTACATGCCAGGGTGCTCTAATCACTAAACTAACGACTCCGTAATTTATTTCCGCAATGTGCCATATGTCTCTTGTCGAAAGTGGCAGACCTGGCACCATCTATAATTGGGAAACTTCCACACAAGTATTTTCAACGTAAGGCAAACATGTTCACATAATAATACTCTACAATCTGGTTTAATATACTAATTATTTAATTCTCACCAAAAAATTACTTATAAATACGTATTAGGTCAAACGGAATACATTTGAACACAGTTCAGCAAAAAAAAGAAAACATTTTTCATCTTACAGTAAAATTCATTTTCACAACAGTTCAGTCATTTTTGTATCGCAAACAAATATAAGTCAGAAAAATTATATTCCTTTTTAAAATTTCCTATGCATTATTTATATACACAGGATATATAAATAATACCAAGCTTAACTGTCATCGTGTTCTTTTACAGTCACACCTCTTTCCTAAAACATTTAAAATAAGGATGCATCTATAGTTTTTTTTTATAATCACAATTTACAAAGCTCACAACATGAAGCAATGTGATTCAGGGAAATGAAATTTGACACACTTTTCTTACTGAAAGATATGGTGTAAAAAATATCAACAGAAGGCATTTATCCTAAAAATTATTCACATTTAAACGACAGATTTGTATGAGCAAATATTTCACTGATTTGAGCAAACGAGCCAGCTAAAATTTCAAATGCACCATTTAGAATGACTTCCGTTGAAAATGATTTTTTGCGACGATAACGACAATTTTGCATAACATCAAGATGACTCGAAAGGTTTCAAGTGAACAGCATTCAGTGTATTCATTTGTGCTTCACAGTAGAAATGTTAATGCTAGTTGAATGCATCCACTCCGCTCAGGGTGACTGGCAAATTCCTGTTTTAATACGGAATAACATTTAGGAAAAATTCTTGAAACACTGGTTTTACTTTAGTTTGGCTTTGTCAGGTCTCATTGTCATCACTTACAGGAGATTTATCTGGTGATTGGTAGCAACAACAAAGCAATGCTATAAATTTGTTGAAATCGTCGTACAACACTATTGCAGGAAGCCTGGAAATAGTGGATAGGGTTGGGTTGTTTTACCTACGAGTGGCACTCTTTTGCACACAATGGGCTAAATGGACACATCACAAGGACCCCGAAGGCTCAGAAAAGGTTGGGGGAGGGGACCCACTGGAACAGCTGTTAGGAGAGATGGTAGTATCCCGTCAAGGCCATCCAGCATGTTCTTTAACGTGCACATGGTATGGCTCTCCCACACACAGGGCCACGGCTTAACGTCAAATCCGACGGACAGAAGCCTTTCCAAGCTCATCGCTGTACCCTACTGACCATGGGCAGGGAGCTTTGCGGAGAAAAATCTCCACATTGACCCAGCTGGGACTCAAACCTGAGAAACTTGCATGTTCAAATCATATGAACTGTCTGTATTATTGTATTTGTATAAGATGCATGCTATAACCCTTGCCAGAAAATGTGTGATTTCAGTATTATCAATGAAGCAATTTTTGACACTAAACCAAACCACAATGGAATGTTTTGGTGACATTGAGCAAATTATTTGGCATGCGTCACAGCACCTAAAAAACATTACCAAAAAGGGCTTCAAAGCATGGAAGACTAGAATGGAAAAGGGTATTGGAGCCAATGGAAAGTATTTTGATGGGAGAACCTTGGATTTCTGTAATTTTTCTATGATATATTATTTATATGTGTCATATCAGCATGGCCTAGTGGTTAGCACACCTGGCTACTGATCTAAGGGACCTGGGTTAGAGCCCTGGGTAAGGCTATGATATATGTGTCGTTATTCTGCTGAGTGGAACTCAGCTATGGTAAGGCATGGATATATGTGTCGTACATATATATATTTGCTGTTAGCTGATACTGAATGGTTATTCCCCAATAAACCTGTCTTTCACTACAGTAATCAGACTGTACAATATTGCATCATTTCTCTCATGAAGACTCTGCTATGGTAAGGCATGGATATGTGTCGTTATTCTATTCATCCTCACAGACCTTCTACTATGGCATATAAACTGACAGGCTCCTATCAGACCTCTGTGGCAAGCAGCTGCTTGAGGGGGTATTTATATTTTATGTGTCATATCTCATTGGCATAGTCTCATTTCTTTTTTGATGCACCTCATATAAATAGTTGGCAACCTTGTGGTTTGTGATAGACTAGTATCGTCCCTTTTTAGGCAGTTTTTTATTCAGTGGATTCTCAACTGTTCCAGATTCTTCACAAATGATCACAAATTACATTATTTATAGAAAAATATTTAGTTCATGGAAATAATTATAAGAAAAAAAAAAGAAGAATTTGGTCATCAGGGCCGCCGACAGGGGGGGGGGGGGCAAGGGGGACTAGTGCATAGGGGCCCGTCAGATTAAGTGACTCTACATTTTCTTACAAAAATTATTCTTAGTTAGGCTATATATCGATCCTATGCTAAAACGTTTTATGTGACATAAACTGTGTAGGCCTATGTTTTTGCATGCCTGACTGCGCAACAGGCTTTTTTTCCTCTGTATGTCATCGTGTCCAGAATAATTGCTATTAATGATTTGTAAAGATAAAAAGTTTTCAAGGGGGGCCCCGAGCATAATATTACATAGGGGCCCATAAATTCTCTCGGCGGCCCTGTTGGTCATCATTTAACCCCTAACCAAGTGCATCGGAATATTTCACAGAATTAGACATAAATTTTAAACAAATCATAGTAGTAAACAATACACAAAATGCAGTGCCTAATTCAGAGTCTATTTTTAATTTCAATATGACAATAACTATTCTGTTCACCATAAATCTACATGCTTTCAATAATTGAATAAAAAATAACTCTGCTGCATCTGTAACAAACTGTTAGAATGTTTTTCCTCTTAGCCAATTTTACACCTTGCCAGCAATAGCTATATCATCACACATTGCTTCAATAACCATTCAAATCTTACTGATATGTGAAAAGATTCTAACTTATGCCCCCAACCCCCCCTAGACAAATTCCCATTATTAAAATATACACATACAAATTATATGGAAAAGAGGCTCACTGAAGTGGCACTGATGGTTAGTTACGATCAGGCATGTGGGAAGAATTCATCCAACTTTCTCTTAGTTGCATTAATCCTGTCAGAAAAAATTCCCCGCCCTGCCCATGGTCAGTAGGGGACACCGATGGGCTTGGAAAGTCCGTCAGATGGGATGTTAAGCCGTGGTCCCGTGTGTAGGAGAGCCATACCCTGTGCATGTTAAAGAACACGCTGGATGGCCTTGACGGGAGGCTACCATCTGTCTCCCAACAGCTCTTCCAGTGGGTCCCCTCCCCCAACCTTCTCTGAGCCTTCGGGGTCCATGTGACCTGGCCATTTAGCCCATGGTGTGCAAAAAAGTGCCGCTCAGAGGTAAAACAATCCAACGTTAAAGAACACGCTGGATGGCCTTGACGGGAGGCTACCATCTGTCTCCCAACAGCTGTTCCAGTGGGTCCCCTCTCCCAACCTTCTCTGGGCCTTCGGGGTCCATGTGACCTGGCCATTTAGCCCATGGTGTGCAAAAAAGTGCCGCTCAGAAAAAAAAATGTCAGAACTCTCATCAATTATTGCTTGTTACCCTCACATAAAATGCATTTGTAAGAAATAGTGTATACCTGTTAAGGTGATATGTAAAATGTTACCAATCACGGTATTTCATACATGAAATCCCACTATGTATAGTTTACCTTATGATGCATGTGCATTAAGTTGAAGGTGCTGCCAATAGTTTGCAAAGTGCTGATATGTATAATTGCTACACTGAAACGATGGAATGCAACTATTTTCATAATACATTAAAATTATAATATTCATGCAATAAACATTAAAAGCATTCATTTGTGAAAAAAACTTAACAAGTACCAAATTATATAAGTAGATTAACTGCAATTTATTTTTGACTAATGAAGCCACTAGCTGCCTTAACTTGTTTCTGGATGCTATCAACGGATCTCTGCACTCCAATTGGAAATAAAAACTTTGACACCTTATATGCTATTACATTTCCCCAAACTGTTGAAAACAAGTCACAGAGTATAAATCTGTATTACGTAAATAATGATTCCTTTTGATTCAACTTCTATTCACGAGGATGTATATATAATTATCAGCATAATTTGCTGTTAGCTGATACTGAATGGTTATTCCCCAATAAACCTGTCTTTCACTACTGTAATCAGACTGTACAATATTGCATCATTTCTCTCATGAAGACAATGTGGAAAAACACGTGTTGATGCTTGCCTTTTAAATCAGGTGAAAGTACAACATAGATCTGTCAAAACTGTAACAGTATTTCAGTTTCTGAAGTCAAATCTATACAATTAATCCTAAATGTACATGACAGATGTGTTCCTCAGAGTGGTCACAACTCAAAACTACTTTCCCCACAGAAATAATGTTATAAGTTAAAATATAAAATAAATACCCCCTCAAGCAGCTGCTTGCCAGAGAGGTCTGACAGGAGCCTGTCAGTTTATATGCCAGAGTAGAAGGTCTGTGAGGATGGCAGGACCTCAGCAGAAAAACGACACACACATCCATGCCTAATCCGGGCTCGAACCCAGGTCCCTTAGAGCCCTGGATTAGGGCTCTAAGGGACCTCTCTGGGGCTCTAAGGGACCTGGGTTCGAGCCCCGGATTAGGCATGGATGTGTGTGTCGTTTTTCTGCTGAGGTCCTGCCATCCTCACAGACCTTCTACTCTGGCATATAAACTGACAGGCTCCTGTCAGACCTCTCTGGCAAGCAGCTGCTTGAGGGGGTATTTATTTTATATTTTAACTTATAACATTATTTCTGTGGGGAAAGTAGTTTTGAGTTGTGACCACTCTGAGGAACACATCTGTCATGTACAGTTAAAATAGTTTTATCATAATTTCACTGCTAAAATAAATTTAAATGCCCTTAATTATGCTCTTAATCTAAGACATGGACTAAGCTTTTCTAACACAAAGTGTTGCAGTATACAACATCCAAACACTGAATAGAGATTATTTTCATCACAGCTGTTATGCAAGTATAAACAAGATCCTACGTTGAATAAAGTGTATCCAAAATAGCATGTAGAACTTTACTCAGTAAAAGTAACGTTGTGCTACAATGTACGATAAACTAAAACTACTCCATATTGTATTCTGCAACATTTTGAATTAGAAAAGCTTAAAAGCATAAAAGCATTTAAATTTGTTTTAACAGTGAATTTGTGATTAAACTATTTTAAATATCTATCACTGTGTATTTAACTTATATAGTTAGACATACAATTGGCTCCTCACAAGATAGCCAAAAAATACTTTCAGCTTAGGCACTCCCTAAATAAGATGCTTTTACAGTAACATTTTTCCCATCTTCCTACCATAAAGCACCACCAGGGGACAGCCTATGATAAGCAACATTCACTAAGCATCACATCTGACAAAGGATGTAGAAACACTAGCAATAATGGATCTGCATAGATTGAGCTGGCTTTTCTGGATCTCTGCTCATACAAACTCATGTTACAGTGAATTTGTTGTACTTGATATGTTTAAAGAATTTAATATTACCTATTTAAATTCTGACTGTTGCATTTTCTCATTTTGAGTCTATTTTATAAAGGTTTATGGGCCCTCTCCACCACATTCCATGACTTAGCTTTCATGTATTATTTCATTTAAGCAAGATTTTAGTTTGGCTTAAAAAATAAATACTCCAGTTTGGTATTATTAACACTTTCCTTATAATACAAAACAGCTTTGTCATAGTGACTTTCCTTGACTGACAAATGAAACAATCTTTCTTAAGTTATTTCAAAACATGTCATGACAGTGCAGACCATGAACAGTTTAATAGAAATAAAAGAAACACAACTTGAATACAGAGAAACAAGAAATCCTGACAAAGGAAAAGGTTAAAAGTTTCATTATAATTCATTCTTGCATTTTCTGTTGCAAAATTCAAAGAGAAGTAGTATCTAAAGTAATTTACCTTCATGCTGGTTAGTTTAGTTCCATTTGATTTCAACTATTCAACTACTTCATTCTTTTTAGGTGTGCTTTTAACATATAGTAATTTGCTTGCTTTATCACTTTTAAATATCTAATACTATATTTCATTCTGAAACAGAAATAAATTTATTCATTGCTTATTTGGGTAAATTTAAGAAATAAATGAAACAAATTAAAATGATTAAAATAATTGCAGTCAAAAAGATAACTGTTACTTTTCATTGGTTCTATTTCAATCTGGTGACTTCAAGTCACTTGAAAAAGTATATGTTTTTTCCAACTGGCATCAATAGAAATAATAATGGAATGTTCTGATAACCATCATGAGTGCATTTAGGCAAGTTTTGCACTAACACACTATTAAAGCTGTAGGGCAGTTTAAAGGTATATCCCTGCATTGGTTAGATACAAGATTATAAATACCTTTAGACATTGTTTTTGGGATATTGCCAAAGTCCAGTTCTTCAGAATACAGTTGTTTCCAAATGCGAAGTTGGAGGTTGTTTTGGTTTCTTTGCCAGGTTTTGTCACAGCACTTTTTAGTTCTTTGATTCACGTGTATTATAAATTCACTTTTTCACAGATAGTCCTGTTGCATCAATGGTACTTCTGTTTTTTATTATTTACTATTAAATGTCCAAGAATTATTAAGTTTTGTTGAGCACCGTGCAGTTTTTGAAGTATCAGCAGTCTTTTCTTTATTTACTACTGTTTTGTTTTTAAATTAACGTTTGCTGTTGGAGTTCACAGTAGCTCTTAACTGGTTTTTTACAATATTCACACGCATGCTTACCAGTTTCAACTATCTATGTGGTCAATGTCACGAGCACTGTTTGTTGACAGTTGTAAGGGACTATATTGTATGGGTGTGCGTGTATTTCTTCTGCTGCCATGTTGATGCTATTTGGGGAGGTTTCATTGCTTTGTGGTGGGGCTGTCATCTGTTTGTTGTTTATACTTTGAAGTGGAGAATTTTAACTGCATGTTTGTTGCTAATTTTTGGGATCTTTTATATTTCCCTGCTTATTGGTCAAGTAGAAGCTTCCATGGCAAGGGGAGGGGGTGGCTGATATACTTTGTCACTACAGCATTCATCCCTATTTTCACGTATTATAAGTTGTTTTGCGATGTTTAGCTGATAATTTGTTGATGGTGCTATGATAATTTTGGCATTTAGTCTTTTATGTATTGATAATTATCCTGCTCTGCTTCATTGTTTCATTAACCCTAAAGTACTTGAAAATATTTTTTTTATCAAAAATACTACAAATGAGTCTGGAACATGTTTTTTATGCTTACGAGGGCCGCCATCAACTTTGTGGGGCCAGGTTCCAAAAAAAAAAAATGCATTTATATGTACTTCTAAATTTTATAATAATAAATTATTTATTGTAAGTACAAAGTGTGGTACATATCTACATACAACTTACAGGAACAGCAAGTATATTATAAATATTACATAATATTTTTCTCTGCAAAATCTTTAATGTGTCATCAAAATTGACCTTGCTTTCTATTGAAAGAATAGCCAGGGATGTAAATTGGTCTTGGCTTACTGCTGATCAGAGATAATTTTTTTATTAGTTTCAATCCCGAAAAACTACTTTCAGCTGAAGCCACAGTTACTGGCATTGTCAACATTGATTTGTAATGCAATTAATATTATTTTTAACAATAATTTTCATCATATCAAGACCCGAACAATTTTCTTGCATTATCGACCGGAAAATCTTGATATCTTCAAACATTTCTGCTCCATCAAATTTACTATTGGGCTTGGAAAATAACTGACGTGCTTTGATGGTGGGATGTGGAGCTACAGGAACGAGGATACATTGTGTTGGTTGCTGTGTTAAAGATATGAAAATGGTGTCTGTTTTTTATGACAAGCTTTTCGTGGACAGCAGGACCTTTTAAAGCTTGGGGCCAGGTTCCAGGGAATATGCTGAACACGCCTCGCATCGGCCCTGATGCTTACCTACCAATTATTTCCTTTGTACTCATATAGTTTAGAATTAAATGCTCTTAAAATAACTTAAAGTTCTCTGTTGATGAGCAATAAAATTTTGATAAATAATGAAATAAGCTCGACGTATTCCATATCAACTAATAAATCAGCACTTTAGCGTCGATTTAAATTTTAGAGGAAAAATTGTCTTGAGCCGGGTGGGATATGAACCCATGACCTCCTGATATCATGTCAGGTGCTCTGGACCACTGAGCTACCGGCCGACGATCAAGATCTCCTCTAATTAGCGCAATGAACATTCCTTTTATGTTTCATATAGGCGCTATTCAGGCAATTTTAGCCACAAGTGGCATTTATATTTGCCAATAGATGGAAGCATGTATTACAAGTATGCAGATAATAAATAATGAAATAAGCTCGACGTATTTCAATCAAGTAAATAAATCAGCACTTTAGTAGCTCAGTGGTCCAGAGCACCTGACATGTAATCAGGAGGTCGTGGGTTCGTATCCCACCCGGCTCAAGCCAATTTTTCCTCTAAAATTTAAATCGACGCTCAAGTGCTGATTTATTAGTTGATAATAAAATTTTGAAGTTTATCTTTCAAACTATTTGAGTATTAAAAAGATTTTAGGACTTGTCTGTCCCCATCTGCAACTGAGACACTGGAATCTCCCTTCGCAACATGTAAAAAGTAGTTCTTAACAGCCTTAACGTCACCACATAGTGTCATGTTGTCCTTGCTCCGAAAAGCTTCCGAGTTTGCTCCTAAACATTTTTTAATATGAAAGTGGTTTGAAGCTTCACAAATTTATTGCTCAATGATATTTAAGTTACTTTAGTTATTTTTTTTTTATATTTTTAGTTCCTTTAATTATTTTCTGAGCAAGGTCTTTTAAACCATGTTTTTAAATGCTTTTCCTTTTGGTACACAATGTGAACTATTTTGTTCACCAATTACTTCAGAGTAAGATTTGTTTTGTTTTTTTAAACACTTGGCTGTTTAAGGGTTAATAACATTCAATAAAAAGAGTTCACTTGCACATCACTCTCCAAGAGAGCCCAATTGGGCCCACCATTTAGCAAGAACTCTTTTTATTAAGTATTCAGCATGCCTCAATATCACTAACATCAGTGTATGTTACTTTGGTGTGCAAGTTCTACATTGCTTTCTTATATCAATTATGATGCCATTTACTATTGCTCATATAGACTTGTGCATCTATATAACCTTGTTTTAGTGCGTCTCATCTTTCACATTAAGTTTTGGCAGTGTACCTATCATCATGGATAACTCTCCTCTTATGTTGTTGTTTAACCCTTTTTAGCTCATTCTGAAAAATTTCTTTTCATATTGGATATAATTGATGAAATATTACAATATGAGAAACAATTTTGTGGATGAGTGGGATTTGAACCCATACACCTCCCAGTTACATTTGCCTTTTTCAAAATGCAAAAACTTTTTAAAAAAAATTGTGATCTATTTATGCTAAAAATTTAAAACTTTGATGGTAGGGTGGTAGAGTGTCATGGTCAAGAGGTTTACAATGATTTTGCCCTAATCCCAGGGGTGGTGAGAAAATGCAACAAATTTCTTTTCAGATATAAATGAACACTTTTTTTCTGTGCATTTTCAAACTATTGTTGTTAGAGGGTAAAGGCAGAAAATAAAAAACAAATAAAAATTAATTCTCTAACTATATGAACATCCCATGCTTACTATATTACTACATCCATGCTTTTTGCTAGACACAATAAGTTGTCTTTCTAGTTACCATTCACAACCACCATTTTAGTTCCAAGATCACTATTCATAACAATCCTACCAAGGTTTTAAAACTTTAAAGTGTTTCCATAAAACTTATTACAATATGTATAGTTATTAAATTGTATACCTTTTAATACCAAATTGTTTTCGTAAGTTTAAAAACAAACACGTTACAATACAAAAGCATACATGAAAAAAAAACTCCCTAGCTCCCATAAACAGAATACTCTTAGTTATATAAAAGTAGAAAATGCAACTTTCCTTCTCATCCCAGATGAAAAAAACTTCATGAATCTTGCAAAAGAAAAAGAACTATATTACTCTGCAGCAGTTACTTGCTTGCCCCCATACTTTCCAGTTCACCACCATCAGTGAATTATGGCATCAATGGGTGGAACTTAATCAATTGGCAGAGCTTACTATATTCATAGTTTGGCTAGCCCAGCTACAAAATTCTACTCAGAAGCTCCAAGAGCACATTGAATTCTGCTATTATTTTTATAAGCAACGGTTCATGTTTGGAGTACGAGCATAATATACATTAAAACAATAGAATATTAAAATACCTTTAATAAAAAAATTGTATAAACATGTAAACACTGAAATATGATATAGTTTACTATTATGGTACAAATTAGCTATCTATAGTTTACTATTACAGCACAAATTAACACAAATAGAAATAGTATAGTGCAAGGGTGGGCAATTGTTTCGTATCTACACTGTGCATGCGTATTGACGTGGCCGTCCTAGTGGAAAATAAGAGACAAATCTTCAGTCGCGCACGGGAAGGAAATCTCGGTTCAAGGCAGATTTTTCTGACTGTCTTGGCGGGCCACAAAAAACTCTTAGCTGGTGGAATGCGGCCCGCGGGCCGCTATTTGCCCACCCCTGGTTAGTGCATAAAATAAAGCCAAAGTTCTCTTTTATGAAGTCTTTTGTTAATATGCAAAAAATGTATATAATTCAAGGTTTTAAGAAAATTATCAACAAAATTTGCTGTATCATGGAGTAAAGATCTTTGATAAGTTTAGACTTTTAATATACATAATGGGAAAAAATTACCCCTACTACATCATATACAGCAAGCTGCAGTAACGTCAATGAAAAAAAAACTCTTCAATCACGAGAACAACATCACACTTAGGGAAATGAGACTTTTGGTGTTGACTGTGCTTCATTCACTAGTGACAATTATCTATTTTATATATAAGGACTAATTTATTAAGTTTTTTTTCCTTTTGCCTTAAAAATAACATTTAACAATAAACTATTTTTTTAAGCAATTGTCTGTCTGATGTGACAGCTGAGAAGCTTTTGAAGTGACTGCCAACAATTGTACTGAGATCTATTTCCATTCACAATGAAATATTAAGGAATTTTCTGACAAATACATAGAAAAATTTCCAAGCAGCAAAGAGCTTATTAGCTTGAGAATGGCAAACTACATCAATAGGCACATATACCATTAAACACACTTAAAACTACCTTGGTTGTGCCAATGGTATTTGGGGTCAGAAATATAAAACAAGTGCATTAGAATTGTCTTTAATGACAAAGATCCAACAATTCATCAATAGAGGAACTGTGCAATCAGGTTAACACTATTAATCAAACAAGAACATTTTATATAAGCAGACAAAACTACAATTTGTTTCCAGCTTCTAAATCATTGTCACTGTAATTTTCTGAATCAAGATTGACTTCTGAATATTATTTCCAACTGGTTAAAGAATTTTTCTTCAAAACTTAATTGTAATTTTGCCATATTTTGTCAAAAAAATTTAAAAACTTTATATACTGTGCTCAGAAAAGTATTGTATTAATGAAATACAGTGTATAGATCACTATAATGTAACAGGAGTTTTCTTTTTCTAATTCAAAACTGTGGTTTTACATATAAACTAATTTTTGCATCATGCTATTTTATAGTTCTTTAAAAACAAACTTTACAATTTCTACAATTTGACTATAACCAAGTTGTCAGCGTTTACGTTTAAAACAAGACTGACACACAACTTGCTGTCGACGATTATCTCCATCCGTTGCCGATGCCTTAACATTGTCATATTGCCACTGTGCTCGAGATCCTTCAGGACCTGGTTGGGAGCTCCCACAGATAGCACATAATCCACAACGCTGACAGATCCATCTTCCATGGGGTAAGCTTTTTAAGCCAACACAAAAAGTGTGATATCCCCTATCACACTGGTCACAAAACAGCATTTTATCCTCATCATATGGATCTCTGCAATGTACACAAGTCTTGCAATCCATGCACTGCCAAGGATAAGTTTTCAAAATCTCTACCATCTCTGATGTTAATTCTAAACAAGAAGGATGTCCACTGTTATCGCATTCTGAACAATGTATCAACTGTTCTGGTTTTCCATCTTTGTTTTTCTCACTTGTCCCCTTACACACTTTGCAGATCGCATTTGGTTTACACTTTGGTTTATATGCTACTTCTGCATGAGCTGGAATTTTATCAGGCACCGGAGCAGCTTGTGGCTTAACATTATTTTCAGATCCTGAACTACTTTCTCCGCTTCCATCGTGTGTACCCTGACTTGAACTACAACAGGATGCCTCAGAAGCAGAACTTTCTTCCGAATCTGAATGACTGCCATCTGAACCTGGTTGAATAAGTACACTGCTCAATTCTTGAGGAGGACCATAAATTACAGTATTTAACGGAAGGTACTTCAGTTCTTTGGAGGTATATTCTTTGTAGTAATCTTGAAATTGGCCAGGTAAAAGTGCAACAGGATAATGTCCCATTTTAGTAGAATCCTTGTTACATTTCATCTTTCCAGTTGGAAAATGAATCGTGTGTGTCTGAAGGTCAAAACATGCTTGGCGTTCTTCTTTTCTTTCATGATTCAAATGGGCATTGTACTCAGCAGCTGATTGGACAGCCTTCTTAATGAAGTCAGCCATTTTACTTTTATCAACATTAGGAGTGGTATACTCCCTATGTTTTTCACTTATGCTCTGTTGCTCTTTTTCTTGTAAAACACGAATATATTCATTATATTTCTGTGGGTAATCTTTACTCATTAATTCCATAACATCATCAGATCTTAAAGCTGTTAAGCCAAGATCACATTGTGTTTCTGAAACAACTCCCCGATCTTTTAAAAATTGCTTTTCATCCATATCTACTGGTCTGCGGACTAAGTCTGGATATTTCCTTTTAAAAGACTTTACAACTAAAAAGTCACTAATTTGTTCTTGTAGGAAATAAAACTCTCCTCTATCAGGAGGCCAAGGATATTCAAACAAATTTTCTGCTGGAAAAATACTACCTCCAACTTCATCATCTGAGTATCGTCTCTTTAATGAACTTTTCTGGCTACTAAAGCTGTTTTGAGAATCTTCATCAATGACAGCTTCCTTGAAGGGAATGTTCTTTGTAGTATCCACTCCCCACGAGCTTCTTGTATCTTCTTCAAAGCATGGAATTCCACCAGCACCTCTTGGGCTTGATCTGTCATGACTACTACCACCAGTACTTCTTGGAGTTAAACTAAGTTTATGTCTACTAATTATATCAAATGATAAATCATCAGACTGTTGATCAGTAGCACCAGTTATAGTTTCTGAAGGAAACGAACTTAGTGAATCACCCTCTCCTACTTCACCTGCTCCAACAAATGCTCTAGGTAACCAATTCGTATCATCACCCATCTTGCAATTATATACAATAGCTTTTACATAAAATACATAAAAATCATTTCATAGAATATTCGACTAGGCCCAACGAAACACCGCATACAACAAATCGTTATAGACATTACTTAAATACACTTACAGTTACGGTTAACTCTTTCTTGCTATGGAGTAGAGGACCGGCAGCCATACTGGTCTATGATCTGGCAGACGGAGTGTGACGTCATAACGCTGAAGCCGACGAGTCAAGGCGAAAGTCACGTGACGCGGCTCTAGAAAAAAACAACAGTAATTAAGAGGCATATACGGATTATATTTACATCTGAAACAGCGTTAGAATTGTATTTAGACAGAAAATGGTTCGTAGGTGTTCTACGTATAATTGCAATGAACGATTCCAGAAAGGAAAAGGAATATCGCTTCACAGCTAAAGTACCAGTTCGGCAACCAAATATGTAGGCAGTCTATAGGCTATGGGTTCACCCCTTTTCGGCATCCTCTCCGAGATTTCCTTCAAGATCTTGAAACAAAATTATTGAACTCAGCAGCAATTTTACTCTTCTTCTGGAGTCGCTATGTAGACGATATTTTTTTAATTTGGAATGGCAGCAATGAGCAATTAAACAGCCTCATTGACTCTGCCAACAATATATATCCTATGTTTTACTAAGGAGGAGAAAAATAGAAGTGCCACCCCCCTATTTAGATGTTTTCATCCAAAAAGATGACGCAGGAGCCTTGACCTTGACCTTCATAAAAGTAAAGAGTAGAATACAGTTACCATTTGACTCTCAAAGCTAAATAACTTACCCGTAGGAAAATGAATAAATTTAATATAACATAAGGGATTCAGCTAGAATTATGGTTATTCCCAAAACATCACATATAACATTGTAAACTGGTTGCACTATAATCATAAACTGAACTTATTGTAACTTCTACGCAATTTCTAATACAGAACTTATTGTAATTTCTACACAATTTCTAATATAGAACTTATTGTAACTTCTTCGTGATCTTATTCAATTTTCGTTCTTTATATGGAAACATTTTTGGTTTTGGGAAATACCTAATTTGTAGTCAAGCTGTACAGTACAGTGCAGGCAAATAAATAAATACCCCCCTCAAGCAGCTGCTTGCCACAGAGGTCTGACAAGAGCCTGTCAGTTTATATGCCAAAGTAGGTGTGAGAGGATGGCTTTTTATTTTTACCTTTGTAATGCAAAACCGCATCCGTGTGTAGAAAGCACCGATGGATAATGTGAACGTGGTAAGCTAATTTTTAAAAACCACAATATTCATTAAGGCGTAATATTCTTACAATATAATGCTTCATTGGTGAAAAGAAAATCGCACATTGTTTTCATATTTAAAGTATTAATCTTATCTTTTGGCTCACCTTTCTTTTTCGAAAGTGTTGCCATTGCTGTCAACTGAGTATGATGTGGAAATGCATGTTATTAATTATTAGGGGACGTTCAAACATTTGGTGGGAGGGGATTTGGTTGGGTTTTTTACCGCTAAGCGGTACTTTTATACTTTTTTTGCCCACAATGGGCCAAATGGCCAGGTCACAAGGATATCCCCCCCCCCTCCCCGAAAGCTCAGAGAAGGTTGGGGAAGGGACACCCCCCCATTCCCCAACCCTTCATACTCAGTTGCCATTGCTGTCAACTGAGTATGATGTGGAAATGCATGTTATTAATTATTAGGGGACGTTCAAACATTTGGTGGGAGGGGATTTGGTTGGGTTTTTTACCGCTAAGCGGTACTTTTTTTGCCCACAATGGGCCAAATGGCCAGGTCACAAGGATATCCCCCCCCTCCCCGAAAGCTCAGAGAAGGTTGGGGAAGGGACACCCCCACTGGACAGCTGTTAGGAGGCGGATAATAGCCTCCCATCAAGGCCACCCAGCGTGTTCTTTAACGTGCACAGAATATGATTCTCCTGCATAGACCATGGCTTAATGGCCATCCAGTTGGGTTTGGTATAATTTGATCGAATGAAAGTTGTTTGAGCAATATTTTGTTGACAGTTTGAGAAGCCGATAGGGGACGTCCTCAATAAGGTCCTTTCTGCTTTGTTACTGGGAGATTATCGGAGAGGGAGTGGATCTGGGAAGAGCGGTGACAAAAGAGAAGGCTTTTAGATTAGGTAGAGTAAACCACTTGTTTCCCAGACAATCCAGGTACCATTTAATTCCTTTCAGTTTTCCTTATTCTTATAAGTTAGACCGAGTAGTTAGTAAGGCATGGATGTTATGGACCTCTATGGCAAGCAGCTTCTTGAGGGGATATTTATTTTTTTTTGCTCAGATCTTTGAAGTAGATGAATTATTTTTGAAATTTAAATCAAGATTATTTTTCAAAATTATATATCTTTTAATAGTGAGATGTTTATAATTGTGTCTTCTTGACTCGCTCTCTATACTACTGCATCATCTGTGTGTCCCTTCCCATCTAACTTTGCTCACAGAACGAATAACACTGGTACAAAAATGAGCAGCTCTCATCTCCCCTCCACTGGCCCACTGCACATTCTTTCTTGGTAGTTGGTAAAATGGACTTTGTCGGTTTAAGGGGCAGCAGGGTTAAAGACATTGTTTCTATGTGTTACCCATAGGGCCAGTAGCATTAATTGTTGCTTGCCACCGGGCAATCCTCAGAAGGGTAGGCAGCGTGGGAAACAAAAGAGAAGGTCAGCCATGGCTCTCTTGATCCTCTCCCCCAAGATCCAGCACTTCTGGTACCATATTTCAAAGAGAAAAATTAGAAGTGGAGAGAGTCGAACCCCCACCCTTCCAGAATATTCATTTATTGTATCATGCGTCTTAGCCTTCATAACTATATATGTGAGCTTTATGAAAGTTTTCTGTTCTCAAGCAATAATATTTTGAAGCGTATCTCTCAAATTATTTGCATATTAAAAAGTCAGAAGTAAAGAATCACATGATATGTCCTGTAGACATGGAACTCATGAAATAATAAGCTGAAAATAATTAATTTTGCTGTGAGTGGGATTCGAACCCACATCTAGAAACATGCCAGTTTTGCTAACCACTACACCATCATTAGCTGATGTGACATAAGCTTTCCAGATTTTTTATTGGATTTGCACAGTGGCAACATCTCTACGGCAGCACTGCTCTGGGAGTGAGCCTTCTATAATGATCCTTTCACCTTTCAGGAACTCATTTCGGCAATTGATGCTTCAAAGTGCTCCTCGGCCCCAGGCCCTGTCAGCATCAGCTATACTCAGTTAGCTAACCCGAGGCTCTGCTTGTGATTCTTAAAGCCTTCAATCACTCTTGGGCCACCTCTTTTCCTGATTCATGTAAGTCTATGCACATAGTACTTATCTTGAAGCAGGGAAAACCTACTATGAACCTCTTGCCCTATAGGCTCATTGCTCTTTTTGCCTCTGCAAGATTCTTGAGAGACTTGTCCTTGGTCTCCTGAAATGGTACCTGGAGTCCAAGGGCATCCTTCCTGACTGCCTCTCTGGTTTCTGCAAAGGTTGGTGTATGTCAGATAACCTGATGGACTTTACTTGTGCCACTGACCAGGCTTTGTCTGGAGGGCAGACTACCATCGCTGTCTTCTTCTGCATCCAGAAGTCATTTAACTCCCTGTCCCACTTGGATATTCTCTCAGAGGCAATATCATCCACTGGATCACGGCATACCTCTCCAACAGAACAGTTCATGTCAAGCTGGGCAACACTCAGTGCTTCCCACACTGTCAGTCGTGGAGTACCTTAAGGGGATGTCCTCAGTGCAATGCTTTTGAATATCTTGCTGTCAGATCTACCTTCTCGATTCAAGAATAGAGTGGGTGTTTTCATTTATGCAGATGACAGCTGCATCTGGATCCCCAGACAAGACCCCTCCTATGCTCAGCTCAAAATGAAATGAGCTGTGGCCATGGTTGTCAAGTTTTTCGACAACCTCAGCCTTACTCTTTCCACCAAAAAGTCTGTGGCCATAGTTCTCGCGAAGAGACACCTTCTGCCCACCTTCCCTAGCATCATGCTTGAGCCAGACCACACCAAGGTCATCAAACAGCATAAGTTCCTTGGTGTCATCCTGGACAACAGACTGACCTGGGGACCTTATATTCAGCATATTAAGACAGTCGCTACTGCACATCGAAATATACTGTCTTTCTTTGCTGGTATCCACTGGGGCAGTTCCTGCAAGATCCTCCTAGTCTTGTACTGACACTTGATCCTCTCCCGAGTCAAGTCACAGTGATCATCTTCTGAGCAATGGTTCTGCTTCACTGCTGAGCAAGTTGACCACTGTCCACATTATATCTCTGTGCCTCTATCTCAGACTCTGTCCTAACACACCTAATATGTCTGTTATCACAGAGACTGACAACATGCCTTTCTGCCTGCACTGAAAGAGAGATATTTTGTCATCTCTTGAGGCTCCACTCTTCCCACTTTAATCACAAGCTTCTCAGAAAGTTGCAAGAAAGCCAGATTCTGTTGTTGCCATGTCTACCACTGACTTCTATGACCTCTCTGCTAGCTCCACAGCTAGCAATACGCTCTTTCCTGACCTTCCACCCTGGAAGAACCTTCTCTAGGTCAAAAGAGTGACTCCGATCCAGTGGCCATCAGGCTTCTCTCCACTTCCAATGTCACTGCACAATATGGATGTACCGAGGTCTACACGGACAGATCTGCTGACCGGGAGAGCTACGTACTGCTTCTGCCTTTTCCATCCCCAATACTGGCATCACCAGAGGTTTCCATCTTCCACATCTCACTTCCTCCACCTATGCTGAACTCCATGCTATCCTTGAAGCTGTACTTTTCATCCACCTCGGTAGTGGCATCTTTATCATCCTTTATGACTCCAAATCAGCCTTGCAGCTCTCCAGAAGTGAGACAGCAAGAACTGCAACCCCTTCCTTATTTAGACGATCATGGAGACATGCTCCTAGCTCACTTTTTCCGGTATCACAATCCACTTCCTGGGGATTCGATCCCATGTAGGGATACCAGCAATGAGCTTGCTGATTGAACTGCGAAAGAGGCCCTTGGAAGTCGGGTATGCAACATATTATCCTCTCTCTCTCAGCGACTGCAAGAGTTTTGTCTCACAGCTGATGAGCCAGTATCATCTTGCCCAATGGCAGAGGTAGTTCCTCTTTCAGGTACCTGGTTGATCCTTCTCTCACTGCTCCTAACCTCAGAGACCTTTGCAAATCTGAGGAGACCCTCCTGCATTTCCTCTGAGTTGGTGTCATCTACAGGAACTCTACGCTTCACACTCTCAGTAGAGCGTACAGTCCTAACTGTGCCACATGCAGCACATCTGAGACTGTATCTCACGTACTGCTCAACTGCTCCTGCTACAATGCTGAAAGAGAAGCTTTGTTCCGGGAGCTTCATGCTATCAGAACCATCGACTATTCCATCACCTCCCTTCTTGGTAACCACCAGAATATGAAGCTGCAGCAAACTCACTTGCGAATGGTCACTGATTTCTTTCAGAACATTGACCTCTTCTGCAAGGTCTAATGTCTCTTACTTAAATGAGATTAGTATAGTTAATAGTTTTGAGAGATAGCTGAGACAGTATCTTCTACTTCTGATATCTCAACCTCCTGTTGTGACTGGTGTAGGGTGCCCCTCATTGGAGGCTAATTTCACCATGAACTTACAACAGCTTGTTGACTGACGATGTATAGATCAAATATTTTCACTTAGGCAGATTCTTGAGAAATGCTTCAAGTTTCAGAAACCTTTGTAGATTTTAAAAAGATCTTTTACTCTGTTGATTGTCATAATTTGTGGTTGATTGTGAGATCTTATGGCATACCAGACAAGTTAACTTGGTTAACCCTTCTGGTCAACAGCCAGAACTTGTCTGGTATGTCAAAAAAGGAAAGTGAGTAAAAACTCTATAATAATACTGAATCATGTGTGAAAGTTGGTAAGCTTGTAGCAATTGGTGTAGCATTGCTAGTAGAGTTAGTCAAGGGAGCATTTTGTCTCCTTTTCTCTTTAGTTTGGCTATGTTATGCAGAATTCACTGCAAAAGAAAGATTTTGCCATTAAATGATCTAGAGATTTGAAAATCTCTGAATTAGATTATGCTGATGATTTGGCCCTTTTGATAAATGATGTTGATCAGATGAACTATTTCATTGGAGCTGTTGATGAGACTAGTATTAGAGTAGGTTTGGTAATAAACAGAGAGAAAACTAAAGTGATGAAAATTGATCAGGCAAATTGTGGTTCAGTTAATCTGAATGGTTGCACCCTTGAGCAAGTGTCAGTTTAATTATCATGAGATCATTGTAACAGATTCTGGTGATGTGCAACACAAGATAAACAGAAGGATAGAAATTATTGCTGAGATTTTTAAGAATCTAAGGAGAATATGAAAAAGTTGGTCCTTAGTTGGTTGCACTTCTGAGCATACCCATCATGTGCACTGGCCTGGATGGCTCTTAAGGATACAGTCTCCAAATACAGTCAAAGACAGCTTCTTGAGACTGAACCTATGTTGTACGGCGTAACATCAACAATGGAGGATGATTGTTCGGTGGCCAATAGTTCAGCAGTCAGAACTCTTGACGTGTTATCAGGAGATTGTGGGTTCAGATCCCACCCAGCTAAAAATGATTTTTTTTTATACCTTTGTCATATGAATAAATACAGCATAATAGTGTAAATACCAGTAAGAACTGAGGAGTGTGGATATAATTAATAATATACACCTAAAGATTAAAATTAGGCTATATAAAAGTTTTATCTTTTCTAAAGTTAGTTATGTTAATGAAATGTGGACATTAAGCAAGATAACAGGAAACTTGATGCCTTTGTTTCTAGATATTTACAGTCTTGAGCATTAGGTGGTTTGTACACTGATACACTTAGTGTCAAACTTGGTTTTAACATAAAGTTATGGTCATTTTTATATAGGCCTTCCTAAATTAATAATGTTTAAACCTATTTATCACAAATTAATAATGTTTAAACCTATTTATCACACACCGTTTTAGATATCTTTACCACAGTGAAAAAAAACTTATGAAATATTTTGTATTGTTTTTCAGAGTGTTATCATTCCTGTACATAATGCAGAAAAGTGGCTAGAAGAATGTTTAACATCTGTACTAATGCAGCAGTTTTGTGGAACTTTAGAGCTGTCTGTTTATAATGATGCCAGTTCTGTAAGATGCCTTTTTATATTCAAATATTTATGCACCATTTGGGCTCAATTACCTGAATTAAACAAGACTGAGGGCTATCAATAATATATATAACTATTGTAAATTGTTATATGCATATATATATATACATATTGCATAAAGTGCTGTAAGAATTCACTTATATTTTACTTGAAATGCTTCTTAATATCATCAGTGGCATATTATTTTACTTCTACACACAACCATTCTTTTTCCACTTCAGTATACTTTTAAAAAATTATTAAAGCATAATCATATAATTTAGTATAATGAATGTTTATGAGGGGGGTGGGAAAACTAAAAGGCAAAACTGACTAGAATAACTTGCAACCTATTTTTATGTAAAGATATTATACAGTGTATATTTAAATTATCCTTACAGCTTGTGAATAAAAACTGTGAAAAGACAGATACAATGTGTATCATCTATAAGAGAAACTCAGAATTTGTTCTGAACACCATATGTCACATGTGCAATACCCAAGTGATATTCAAGTTCCATCCATGTCAACATCAAATGATGCAATAGTAGCTTTGATTTTGTTCTTCAAATCGATGTTGACCACCAGAATTTGGTACACACAGTCTCTTACATATCTCCATAGGAATAAATCACAGGATATGATATCTAATGATCTGGTGAGCCAAGAGATGAAACCATCGTGGCCAGTCCATCAGTGTGGGAAATTCTGATTAAGAGATGCATGCACAATCAAACTCTAGTGTGGGGTGTGCCATCTTGTGAAAAGAAATGGCAGGCTGCATTTCTTTTAATTGTAAATAGAGACTGTTTCAGTAAAAGGAAGCACTTGCAGATGACCAATGGATGCTCAAAGAACTATGTTTTCAGGTTTAGCATTTTTTTTTCAAGCAGAATCAACTGATAGAAAAAAGTTAAATTTTTAAAGTAAATTTTCATGTTTAGAAAAAAGTTTAAAAATATCTAATATCTTTTTTTTAAATTCACAACCTTTTATTATGGTATGGATGCCCTTTAATAGGCACTAGAATTAAGAGAGTCAAAATGATAGATTGAACTTGGACACACAAAGAATTAATGAAGACAGTAACTCCTATCATTATAATTTATGTGGTAGAACAACTGGAACATGAGCAAAGTAAGGACAATCAGCAGTTCTAGTAAAAACAACAAAGTAAGTAGCTGAATAATATTTTTCTTACTTTTGTAGGATAAATCATTAGAAATTTTAGAATGTTGGTCATCCAAGTTCATTACTGCAGGAATAAAAGTAAAAATAAGCAGTAGTGATTCCCATTTGCCTAAAGGAGGTAAGCAAAACACTTTAATGTGACGATATATATCACAATTCTCCTTCTAATTATAATATCCTTTTTGGGCATTATATTATTAAATGGTATATAATTGTTACTGGTAGGTTCAGTTGTCATTATGTTGCTCCTCATTACTTTAAAATTGCTCAAGTGATTTAAATTATCTATGATTTAAATGAAAAAAGGGCAATGTATAGTGTGCTTTTAAAAGGCTAGATATATAGAAACTTTTACCTAGGATTGATCCTAGACCAAATGAAGCTCCAGACTAGAAAAATATTTGGGCACTCTCCACTGTTGTCTGCAGTTTTTTCAATCCTAAAATGTGTGTACACTTCCATAATACCTTCCACTGCTATTATCTTTATGCTGAGAGGTAGCATTTCAAATAGCACATGGCTTTGGGACATTTGCAGTTTATCTTGCTTAGGTGATGGTGATATGTATATTCATAGCCCAACACTCCCAATCCTGTTGTCCAGAGCAGCTGTCTGCCCTTATGACTAGCACTGCTTTCAACATGAAATTCAATAAAAATTCATAAAAAGTCCCAAGAATTTTTTTTTTTTGTAAAAGATTTTTTATGAGTTCTGCAATTTTTTAATGACAAGTAAAATATTTCACCAAATTTACTGACTTGATGTTGACATTTCAAAAACAATCACTAAACATTAAATACCAAAAGAGTTTGTTGTAAGTTTTTATCTTCTTTCTAATTATCTTATAAAAGTTTATTCTTCAAGGTATGGAGTTTCTAATTTCTCTCAATTGGCATGAAAAATTCAATTTTGTGTTTCTAGGCTGTAATAACTAGTGAAATTATTATTCAGAGCATGACTTATATTTGTATAAACTGTTTTCCAGTTGGTTATGCTAAAAACAGAGCAGTAGAACAAAGTTCTGGGGAATACCTATGCTTTCTTGATGCTGTAAGTTATTTTTATTTGTAATAATTTTAGTGTTAATCAAGATTAAAAAATATGTATTTAAACATAATTCAATGGGCACTTTATCTAGAACATCCTCACGTTATGGCAAAAGAGAGCTAAATTCATAGCTTCTTAATTTCATAAGCTTTTTGTGGAGAAGATGTAGCTGAAAATGAATTAAAGAGCTCGATCATATTTACCGAAATAATGATTTTTCAAAAATCTTTCCTCGGTATTTGAAGCAATAACTGTTATGTTAAATTTTACTAAAATGTATAAAGTATATTGTTAGCAGTATGAGTGGTGATTATTTTATATTTCATGAATTCTGAATAATGTTTGTAAAACAAGTTGAGTTTCAAAATATTCAAAATTTGATAACTCTTCAGATACTGAATGAATATGCTGAATATTAGACAATATTCTGCTGAATATTATGCTGAAGATTTAGACAGATTTGACTGGCTGATTTCTTCAGGTACATTCTTCCTAAAAATGTATCTGAAGAAATATATATATAGCCTGCTTAAGAAGTTACTGAGCTGTAGATCTGACTGCGAATTAACATAACATAGGCCTGCCCCTTTTTTAATGAGCCTTCAGTATATTTTTAATATGCATTCATTGACAATATGAATAATTGTAAAACTTAAAATCATGAGGGCTCAAAGTCAAAACAACTGGTTTTGTGTGTGTTTGTGTGTGTTTCCCCCCTCTTACAAGTAGACTGTTTAACCTTTATGAAAATTATTGTTGTGAATATATCCATCAACAGTCTATGTGGAAAAGGTTTATTCTACTTTTGTCTCAACTGTCACTTAGATATTTTTACAAAAAAAAAGTACAATGCTAGGTAGTAGCTATTTTTTTTTCTTTGAAAATTTGTAAAATACAGTTTGTATGTAATATTTTATTGCTAAAAATCAATCCAAAGTGAATGCACAGTATTCCCTGTTAAGATAGACATCAAACATTAATTAATGGATTCTGAAAAAAATTCATTGCCGCCACGGCGGGAATCGAACCCGCATCTCTCCAGATGCGGATTCCGCCGTGGCGGCGATGAATTTTTTTCAGAATCCATTAATTAATGTTTGATATTTTATTGCATTAAATGCATAAAAAAATTATTGCATTTTGGTTGCTTTAAAAATTGCAACACATTTAAAGTATTATAATAGTATACTATTAAAAAGACCTTCTTGCTCAAAAATTAATTTAAAATAATTTAAAATTCTCTGTCATTGAGCAAAAAATTAATGCAGTGCTTTGTAATAGTGTAAGATTTTTAAAAATGCTGTCTCTAAACAATAGAGGAAAGCTATTGTGGCAGCTGAATGAAACTTTCACATTTTTTAAAAATATTTCTGCTAAGTAAATGGCCCTATTTCACAATTGGTGAAGAAAGCAGTTAAATTGTAAATGAAATTACTCTCTCAATATGTGTTATTGTCTGATACTCTAAGAAGCAACTGGCAGAGTTATATACTGTATATGAGTATTTTGCAACTGGCAGAGTCGCAAAGAATGAAAAAAAAAAATAACCCTTGGATTGCTGAAATTGTACACATTTGAAGAATTTCCCTAAGTTTTGTCAGAGTTCCAAGGTTATAAATTACTACAAGATGTGTTTTTATAGCAGTTTTAAATTTAGCAAAGGTCAACCCAATAATTGATAAACAAAATTATTCATGAATTCTGAATAAAATGTGGGTGTGGGAGTTGGCTCAGTTGTTTAGCACACTAGGCTCATAATCTGCATTTCCCAGATTTGGTCCCATCTGAGCCAGCTTTGAGATTTATCTCCGCAAAACTCCTCACCCTGCCATCGGGAATTAGGGAACATTGATGGGCTTGGAAAAGCTAGTGTCCTTCAGATGGAATTAAGCTGTGACCTCGTGTGCTGAATAGCCATACCTTGTGCACATTAAAGAACACGCTGGATGGCCTTGACAGGAGGCTACCATCTGTCTCCCAACAGTTGCCCAGTGTGTTCCCTCAACCTTCTCTGAGTCTCGGGGACTTTGTGACCTGGCCATTTAGCTCGTGTGCAAAAACGTGCCACTCAGAGGTAAAACAACCCAACCCAATGTAACGCTCCAAAGAAATGAAATACTTTAAAGTTTGGATCCTTTGTCTGATTCAATTATTTTCATGCTCTGGATAGCTGAGACGGGCCCCAGGCAATAATTAACAAATTGCCAAAAAATAGAATAAGTTAAATTAGGGTTCAAAATACCAGTGAGCGTTAATGAGTAAGAATCCAAAAATGATTGTCAAGTTTAATTTCTAAATATAATCAAATCTTAATTCACGTTGCTCAAGAGAAAAAATTAGTAAAGACTCCAAAGGTTTAAATAACAAACAAATTTATTTCCAAAAAATCAACTCACCAAAACTTCAATGAAGAAGATACATCAACTCAGCACTCTTCCGTGCTACATGCTTATGCTCTGACAACTCACTATGCTACTCTAAATGCTGCTGCGCTAAGTGCTTCAATGCACCATATGCTTCTGTGACCACATGTCATCAGACTTTTACAAGAGCCGGACGCGTGTCATGTTGCATGCCGGGAAAGACATTTACATAAAATGACGAGTGACGCAAGCTATGACGCAAGAGGGGGCGTGTCCTTGTGCACGTGTTTTAGCGGGTGACAGTTGGAAGATCGGAGTTGCGCATGCGCAACTCCTAACTCTTGGAAACGAGCGCTGTGATGCCAAAAAGGAAATAAAAATCCCCAAAATGATAAATATAACGTAAATTAAACAAAACTGATTAAGGTAAAGCAAAAGTGAACGATGGGGCATCACAGCATGCGCAACTCCTATGCTCTTGGAAATGAGCACTGTGATGCCAAAAAGGAAATAAAAATCCCCAGAATGATAAATATAACGTAAATTAAGCAAAACTGGCTAAGGTAAAGTACAAGTGAATGGGGGGGCATCACACCAAATCCCAGGTTCAAGTCCCAACTAAAGAATTCTTAAAATATTTATGATTAAAAATTAGGATTGCTATTAGATTTTGAATTATGGTCTCCTCTTATCTTCTAATGTTTCATTAAATTTCATATAATATCGGTTTCTAAGTAAGGCAATACTGGCCAGATATTTATTGAAAAATAGTTTTATTCCTGTTTATAGTTTTTGATACAAATTTAGGTATGTTGTACAAAAAATATGCTTATTGAAATTTCAGGATGATGCTATGCACCCTCTCAGGATTCAGAAGCAATATGATGCTGCTTGTCAGAGAAAGAAATGTGTAAGGGAGTTATTTGAATTATATATGAATACCATTACATATTTGTTTTATTGTGATTCTTTTGTACAGCATTTCTTCTATTTGCATATATTAATTGCAAAGGAAGTATCACAATGGCAAATGTGTTTTAATGATTTTAAAACTTTTTATTTTGGTAACAAATTAATATACTATGGTTAATAATGTTTAAAGATTTAATTACTTTAAATGTATTTTTGTTCATCTAGAGTTGTATTTAATCATAGCTTGATTATGCTCTTCAAAAAAATGGTTTAAATGTTTTTATACTTTTGAAAATTTTTTAGTATGTTGAGTAGTACAATGCTTAATTTTTATTTGCAGTTAATTGGGTGTAAGTTTCATCGACTTCCAGAGGGTTCTACAGCAAGATATACAGAATGGGCAAATAATTTACTTCCATCACAGTTATACACTCAAGTAAGAAATTTTATTGAAATTTGCTATATTTCAGGATATGTGTGTGTTTGTGTTTTAATGTTCATCATCAAAATTATCATTAACCCTTAAAGTCTCTTAAGCCAGTTAATTATATATAATAACTATATTATAATATTTTGAAAATTAGGCTTCTTTCATTTTAATTTGAGGTTATATTATTTTATTGAGAATGAAGTGCTTTTTTCATTTAGTAGATAATATTCTTATATTCTTGTAATGCTCCAAAGATTATTGACTTTTCAAGTTGGACCTTTTGTCTGAACCAAAATGGATTCAAACTCCAGATAGCTTCTTGGGCACCAGGCAATATTAACTTGCCAAATAAAGTTGAAATAGGGTTTGTTTTGTTTTTATAGCATTACTTATCCAGTAAGAATTCAAAAAGGATTGTCAAGTTTAATTAAAGTTTAAATCTAATTCAAAATCAATTTAACATTGTTGAAGAAAAAATAGCAAAAGTCAAAAATTTCTGTAACAATCAGAGACTCACCAATTTAGTTGATAAATACAAAAAGTTGGAGTAACTAACAACTCGCATCTTTCTAAATCTCTACTAACAACTCCTTCTATCTACACAGTACATTCTTACTGACCTCCTCCTCCTCCTCCTAACCCCATACTCTCTCTACTCCATTCAACATACTTCAACTCTCTGACCTCTGATGTCCCTTAGTATAATATGTGGCGTACAATCCGGCATGTATCTGTTGCATGCTGGGAAAATATTTGCTTAATCTGATGATTGCATTAGCTATGACACAAAAGGGGTTGTGTCCTATATGCACACATTAGTGGCTGACAATCAAAAGGTCAGAGTTGCACATGTGCAACTCCTCAGCTCAGATCAAGTCCAAAATGAAATGATCCCTAAGATGATAAATGTAAAGTAAAACTGGTTAAGGAAAAGTAAAAGTGAATGGATGGACCATCACATTCTGTTAGTCGCTGTTGGATAAAGTTCAGTTGTTTTTCTGCTGTAGAAAGTTAAAAATTATCTTGAATGCAATTGCATGTATTGTGAGAAACCTGATGCTTTAAGTGTTAAAAGATATTTAGTCTGTATTCTTTCAAAAGAATAGACTAATTATAAAGTATTCCTACAACTTTAACATTTATAACTAGTTTATTTCTGACACAGAAGAAAACAAATACAATGAAAAAAAAAATGCATCAAATTTACAGATGTTCAGTATGGGGTCAGAGGTGATGAGCACTGAAATTCAATATCCTCCACACTCTGGGGAGCATATCAAGAGTTACTTGGGCAAAAATGTTAGTAATGCTGCCCTTTAGTTCATTGTTGGATTGTGGTAATGGTGTTAATTTAGTGATCTTAGAAAACTCTGGCATGTACCTGGAGAGACATGGGTTTGAATCCTGCACATAGGCAAAACTCAATTTTTCCATGAAACCATTGGCAGGTGATAAACTGCATCTTTGATAAAGCTCACACAAAGGAATCATATGGGATTAAGTAAGGTCAACAACAAAGCCACTTAAGGGGAATACCATAACCAATCTAGTAGAGTGAAAATTACTTATTTAGGCAATCTTGCAGCAAGTAATATGGAAACATGCCATCTTAAAAATGATTCTTCCAGTTTATAATCGTTGATTTGAGGTAAAACATATTTGAGTTTGTCGAGATAAATGACACATGTTGCTGTCTTTTCATTACAAAAACAAAGTATGTTAATTTTTGCAAACCAATGGGAAAGCAAGTGATTAATATCTCTTCATTTGTTATGCAGCTTGTTTTCCTTTCTTGTGGTGAATAAAGTAGTTATAATATATATTTGAAGTTGTAAAGCTGTTTTGTAATCATCCTCTATAAAAAATCTTGAAATATCTTACTGGTGTGATGCTTAGCAAATATGACTACTATGCAGTAGGCAGATCTTTATGTAAGTATCTTTGCATGTATGAGAAATTAGGACAGGCTAGATAACATCCATTATTGGTTTTAGGGAGCCTTGGTTTGTCAGAAAAAATTTACAAAAAATTGTTTAAAGGAAAAGTATTAAGTGTAACGAAGTTTGTGTACCATCAAAGTATCAGTACCATTTTCATCACCTGGAAAACTAATGAAAGACACTGCAATTAGATTCAGTAGCCAGGTGGTTAGCATGCTTGACTATTGATCAGAAGAACATGTTTGAACCTCAGATAAGGAATGGATGTTTCTTTTCTGTGTTGTTTTCTGCTGAGATCTTGCTCTCCTTCTAGATCTTCTTTGTTGCATATGATATTGGCAGGTTGCTCTTTGACTTATGGGACAAGTTACTGCTTGAAAAGTAATTTATTTAATTACTGAATATTAAGATTTTTAAGTACAGAACAATATGTTACTAATTCTTGAAAATAAAAAATTGAAATCTATTCCCCCCCCCCCCCCCTAATTTTCAGTTACTACTACATAAGTTACTACTACATAAGTATAAGAAAAAAGAATTTTTTTTTTTTTTTTTTTCAGATTTATACTTCATTTGGCCCTACAATAGTAATGCCAACATGGTTTTGTCATCGCCAAGTGTACAGTGCTGTTAGAAGTTTTAGTGAAGATGGGAAGGTAGCCTTTGGTAATAAGTGATCTTTTTGTGTATAAATATGTTTCTAGTTGTCATTCAGAGTTCTTGCATTATAAATAATGTCTCTAAGTCTAGTTGATTTTCTCATTCAATTTTTCATATATTTTTTCATAAAGATCTTTTGTGGTGTATGAAACTGACAGCTCCTCTCAGACCTCTGTGGCAAATAGCTGCTTAAGGGGGAAATTAATTTTCAATTGCAGACAAAAAAAAATTTAAAATGTCAAGTTTTATATATCGAAAAATTTATCTGCTGTTTATAAACTATTAAAACAGCCTCTAACTACAGTACAAAATCCAAAATATAGCAACCCTCTAGTTTTTGAGGTTTGCCAGATTTTGAATGATACATATGCACACAAGCTATATAAGCTGAATAATGCTTATTTTTTTATAAGAACTTTAATACCTTATAGCCCAAAACTTCATAAAAAATTATATGAAAATGTAGAATGGAGTAATTTTTTTACTTATTACATTGTAATCATACTAAGCACACAAGAGCCATTTTGTGGTTTTAAGTGAGAAATCGAGATTTCTTATTACCAATGTGTTGTGTGTAAAAAACGTTTTACAGTAGAAGCAAAGGGAATTTACTTTTACATATTAGTTTAGGAAGCAAACAACAATAAAATGTCTGTGATGCCAGTGATGTTTTTTGAAGAATTAGGACACTATATTATTATTTGGCACCTTTAGAAATGCAGTGCAAAAATTTCATTTTTAAGGTGTTATAAAAATGTTAAGACTTCATAATGTCTATGTGCTTTTGAATAGTATCCCATGATAAAATAGCATATAAGATTATGCTTTACTATCAACTAACTGAATTGCATTCAGAGTGACTATATATGTACAAGGTATCCCATAAGTCCTTATACATAGGCAAAGTAATAATGTTCAACTGTACATATATTCAATTTTTATATTCTCTTTATTCAACTGTACTGAATCGATACTAAGACATTAAATGCTCAGACTGAGCAACCCTGTGTTGCTTCCACATGGCAATCCTGTCTCTGAGTACTAATGCGACATTCACTGTGGATGGCCTTTAATTCATCCAGTGTTCGAGGGGGATTTTGCTACACACGAGAGTTTGGGTCACCCGCATAGGAAAAAAATTCCAAGGGAGTTCAATCTGAATGGTGGGTGGCCATTCCACTCCCCTAGTCATCCTATCCATTTGTGTAGTAGTGTTTCATCCAAGGCTGGATCTAGGGGGGTCCCAAGGGGGGTATGCCCCCCCCCCCCCCCTTTAGAATGCTAATAATGGTAAGAGGCAAAAAATTATGAAACTTATTTATATGTTATGCATTTTTCAAGAAATTTTTTTAAAGATCTGTAAAACAGAGGGGGAAATGTTATACTGCATTTGAAATCCAGTATCTTGCCCGCACCCCCTTCATTTTTTTTGGCTCGATTGAGTTTCTTGCCCCCTCCCCATCCCATTCTTTTCTAGGTCAGGGCCTGGTTTCATTCAACCTAGTTTGAGCAGGTATAGCATAATGGGGTGATGTCCCATCCTGCTGAAAGAAAACACTGCAGTAACATGCTAAGGGTATAAGTAGAGTACCAAAAAATAATATTTAACATTTACAAATAAAAGCTGCCGGTGACTGTGTCAGTATAAAAGTAAGGTCCTATGATGATGTTACCATGAATTACACCCAAACAGATACTCATTCTGTATGTGCATCTTCAACCCACTGTGGTTGTGTCACAGCCCAATAATGATAGTTGTGGTGGTTGACTGACCCATTCAAGTAAAAGTTTGTGCAATTGCTGAAGATTATGTCAGCCAAGAGAGACATTGTTCCTCAAGTTTTTCCAGTACCCAATCACAGAACTGCTCTCTGCAGTCCATGTCATCCCCATGCTACTCCTGTACCATTTGCATTTTTTATGGGTGGAACCTATTTCTTCTCAGGATTCTGGATGCAGATGATTTCCCATTTCTCACCTCCTGTGAAATTTTTCATACAGGCTGATGAGGGATAATTCGACTTTCACCAGAACATCCACAGTGTGGTCTTCATCTATGGTACTACTCACTTGGCTGGTTTACGTTTATCTATTACCAAACCAGTCTCCTTCAGTCTCTTCAGAATATTACTGATGGACATGTAACATGGCTTTAACTTGTCTGGATGTAGGATGTGAAATTCCTTGTATGCTTCTCACTTATTTTTTTCCAGCAACATGAATAAGTACCAATTACATTCTCCAGGGGTGTGAGGACTATACAATGTTACTCTGTCATTCATCAGTGTATCAACTCATCTGAAACAACAAATTGGAAAAACTTATTATAGTTATTTTGATTTGTTACCAGATAGATGAATGTATGGGACACTTGTGCCTATGTATAAGGACTTTGAGACATCCTGTATACCAGGGGAGTTCAAAAAATTCTTGACATTCATCTGCAGAATAAAACCATTGCACTTACCTCAACAAAACATTTACTGTCCTTCAAAGTACTCCCCTCTAGCATATATGCAAAGTTGCAGATGTCCACCAATTCTGGAACACTTGGTGGTACACCTGTTGGGAAATACTCAGAAACTCTGAATGAACACATTTTGCAAAGTTGAAAAAGACTTTTCTCTCTGGGAAACCCTTGGAAAAGGCTTCCCACAAAGTTCCTTTTTAATTTTTGGAAACAACCAAAAATTGCATGGTGCAAGATCGGATCAATATGCAGGATGGTCTGACATCAACAAAAAAAAATATTGGGATATATTCTAATGGTGCAGATAGTGAAGATAACTCTAAATTGGTTATTGTTTTTATATGTGGCATATGATAAGTACACTTCATTTTTACCCCTTTTTTAGCTGAAATATTTTGAATTTAGACAAATATTCTTTTTCTACTAAAATTTCATGTTGGCAGTCTGTCTAGCTGTTTGATTTTGCCCTGCTCTAGATAGACTGTAACTTGCTGGGTTTTGTGAGCACTGGAATTGTTCTGAAGAAGGAGAACCCTTGATACACTTGTTTTTGGATGCTGCCCGTTTCTTCTTTTCAACCATTTTGAGCAAAACAATGTTGGTGTAGTATTAGCCATTTGTAGTCATTTTTAAGGTAAATATCTATGGCTACCCCTCCTTGGGAATTGAAAAAAAAAAAAATATGAACATCCTCTTCCTTGAGGGAAATTCTTGTCAGAGGCTTTGGGAACACAGTTCATCTTCCACAATCCAAACATAGTTGTCACTCTTTCTCGGAGTTGTAATAAAACCCCATCTCTTGAACTGTGACAATGTCTGTTAAACATTTGGGGCCACTAGGTTCAAACGTTGCCAGCATCTCCTTGCACGAGTCAACTCTAACCCTTTTTTGCTGTTCTGTCAGTTTGTGGTAGTCTGCCATTTGGCACAGATCTTTTGGAACTTTAAATGTTGATGAATAATTGCTTCCACACTGACATCTAAACTTATCTGAATGGTAATGTGTGAGTTTTCCTTAATGAGCTCACAAACAGCAGCAACGGGTTTCTCTTTTACAGCCTCCTTTAGTCTTCCTGCATGAGGGTGGGGGGGATCTTTGAAGCTCTGCCATCCTTTTCTGAAATTGAGCATCCATCCCATAACAATGCCATATGAGAAGGCATTATCCCCATATACTTCTGATAAATTACCATGAAATTTTTTTTGCATTGTCCTTAAGCTGCATCCTTATGAAAATATAAAATCTTTTCCCCTCTTTAGTAGGCTCCATAGCAGCAACACACACATTTTGCAAAAACATTTATGCACCACTAGTGAAGAGAGAAATGATGATACAGCCTTTGTTTTTAACATGTAATGTCAAGTTTTCAAACAAGTTATGGCTCGTTAACTTCGGAGGAGCTAGTGCAAATCTACAGACATACATCAAGAACTTTTTGAATGTGCAAGCAGTAACCAATTTAAAGTTATCTTCACTATCTGTACTATTAGATATTATCCCAATATTCATTTTTTTTATCCTACCTTCAATGGGTATTAATAATAGATTGAGATATTTATCATATATATTAGTTTTTATTCCTATCCTGTTGGTATGTTCAGTTAAAATATGCCAGGCAGTCCTCTCAAATAGCTACACTTAATAGAGTGCAGCAAAATATATATATAATTGACTTTAATTTTTTTCTAGCATGAACCAGTTACTCACTGACAAAACAATATACTCAGAACTTTCTTTTCTCATTTAAAACAATATTCACTACTAGTTACTAATTTCATGTAAGCTCTATTTATTCTCAAATGAAGTAATTTTGAGAGGACTATTTGGCAAATTTAATTAAGCTTACCAACAGCATAGTAATAGAAAAATTATATACGTATGGTAAAAATCTCAATCTGTTGTTATTTTTATTTAAGGTAGGATAAAAAAAAATATATTAGGATATATTCTAATAGGTCAGATAGTGAAGATAAATCTAAATTGGTTATTGCTTTTATATATGGCATATAAGTACACTTCATTTTTGCCCCTTTTTTGGCTGAAATATTTTGAATTTAGACAAATATTCTTTTTCTATTAAAATTTCATGTCGGCAATTTCAATGTTAAAATCTAATTAATGATTAAAAAAATACACTCAAGATATATGAGTCTATCATGTAGCTTAAATGGGAATCTATAAATTACTAACCGTTGCTTAAGTCAGTGGAACACTATACTACCCTGCTGGTTAGTGAGGCTTCAGCTTACATGTTGAAACTTCATCATGTTGAAGTCATTGAAACAGACCTTGGCTTTGTGCCAGTAGATAATACTATTAGGGCACTGTAGTTGATGCATGCGTAATGCAGTTTTAGCTGATGAACTCATTGAATATTATCTAGTTGTAATTAAGGATGGTGGTAATGTCTAGTTGTTCTCCAGTTAGCTTCACTACTTCTGTTATAGAAACATAAAATGTCAGTCCAAATGATTGTATGTTGGGCTAGTGCACTCATTGAGCATCACCTTAAATGACTGTGGCAGCTGAGTGCAATGGGGATTTCTCGTAGTTTGTAGGATGTTATTAGCAGTTATCTTGTTATGACAAATATGATCCAATATTGGACCATATGAAAATAATTTCATAAGTTGAGGTTACTATTGCTTTGGCTCCTGTTTTAAAAGCACTAAAAGATGGTAAATTAACATTATCTTAGAAATCCATTATAGTACATTAAGTTTAAAAAGTATTAAAAGTTACTTAAAATTATATTGTTGAAGAGCCATGACACTTTTTACTAAGAGATGATTCAGAATCATCATGTGATGGTGCTGAGTCTCAGTCAATCATGTCACACAATTATCATCCTTATATTTTTTTAATACAATGGAAGCAGAGCAGTAGTAACCTCAATATATGAAAGTTATTGATATTTGGACTGGTATCTAGTATTTGTGATAATGACAAAATCACTAGTATCATCCTACAAACTACCTGAAATCAGCATTGCAATCAACTGTCAGAATCAAAGTCAATCAGATGCTAGTTACTAATTTCATGGTGGTAAGGATAACAACAGAAATAGTGAAATAGACTGAGGAACAACAGGATATTACTACCATCCTTAATTATAACTAGATGATATTCAATGAGAGCATCAGCTAAAACCACTTTCACTGCAATTATCATTATCAACTACAGTGCTCTAATAATATTGTAGAGCTATCTACTACTCCAATTTTATCGGGGTTTCTCTGATTTTTTTTTAAATCCAAAAAACCGATTTTTGGGTGTTTTTTATTTTAACTTACGAAAATCTGGACAAAAATCCTCCATATTGTACAATATTTTTGACCTTTTCCTAATAGGTGGATGTTAATTAAAGGGAAGAATTGTTTCTGATTTAGCTCTTTTACTGTACTAAAGGTGCAGCTGTAGCTCCACTACCTAATCTGTGCTTGCTTGTGAACTCCCCTGCACACCAATCAGAAGAAATCTGACTCCAGCTGACATTTTCTGGACAGAATACATGGTGAAGTCAAAGTCCACACCTAAATTTTTTTTATAGAGTTCTTTCTAAAGTTTATGTTCACCTACCTGCTGTAGAGTTTTATATATGCTATTTATGAAATATGTGGAATCAAATTCATCAACAAAATTCAATATCATCAAAAATGGAATAATTTCTGTATTATGCCAATGGAAAGAAAAATTTAACGCTTCAAAACTTCTAAAAAATTTTTAAGGAAAAATCTGACTGGAAGTTAAAGAGCACAATCATATCTATCTAAACCTTGATTTTCCACAATTATTCATTAGTATTTAAAGTTATTGAAGTTTTGAATATTTAGCAACAGAAGTGCAACTCAAGAATTTAGAGATTAATTAGAATTTATAGAGGTATTTTTCCACAGCATTTAATAAAATAAGTATGATTTTTAAACTTTGAGTGAACATTCTTTCAAAATTTATAATTTTTGTATAAGTTTATTAGGACTGGCATTGCTCTGTTAAATATTGCAGCTTCCATACTTTTTAAATATTTGATGCACGTTTTTTAACTTTAGGAAATAGATCAACTTGATGTATCTTTCCTTTATTTTCAGTCACATTTTTCTGTAAAGCGCATATTTTAGAAGTTATGGAACATCAAATTTGGCTTTCTGCTGGCATAACATGGAAATTCTATTAATTTATTTTATGTTTAAACAGTATATACGGCTCATGAACATACATAACATGAATGTATACATGATACATGACATAATGTCTCAAAAAAGCAATTGATTTAGGGTACAGTTTTAAATGTTTACTTTTACTGAAGAAGCCCATATGTGAACAAGAAGATAGATTATTTTCATTTATTCCAAATATTTTTGCTTTTCCTTTTACAGGGTACACCTGAGGATCTTTTGTTCTTTTTTGCACATTTGCAACTTGGAAACAAGGTGTATCGTGTTGATGAAGATCTTCTTTTATACCGATATCATCATGCTGCAACCACGTTCACTATACATGAGTATGTATTCATACATGTATTCAAAATGTTTGTAAAATGAGCAAATTCATTCGTAAAGTTCTTATAGATCTGTATGTATTTTCTTAGCCAGTGTAAGTCTGGTACAATCAGATAATTATGCATTTACATCTGTAAAATGAAGCCACTGTATTAGAGTTTACTTCTTAAAAAAAGTCGGTCTTTAACTATCTGTTTCAACAAGCATCTCTCTGTGAATTCTTAAATGTTGTCACAACTCTTCAAGAATATCTTTCTGTGTCATTACAAAATGGCAAAGATTTCATCCATATTGGCTGCTAATGAAAATATAATAATTAGCAAACTTAACTAAACTATAAGAAAAATTAACAAATATAACAAAAATTTAATGAATGATAAAATAAATGCGTGGATTGGAACTTTTCACTGATGCTACCATTGCTTGAAATACAATCAGATGGTATTCTCCCAAGTTTAAAATGGGGTGGTGGTGGCTCAGTCGGTAGCGCGCCAGGCTCGTAATCTGTAGTTCCCAGGTTCGAGTCCCAGCCTGGGTCAGCATTGAGATTTATCTCCACAAAATTCCCCGCCCTGCCCACGGTCAGTAGGGGACACCGATGGGCTTGGAAAGGCTGCGGTCTGTCAGATGGGACGTTAAGCCGTGGCCGCGTGTGTGGGAGAGCCATACCCTCTGCACATTAAAGAACACGCTGGATGGCCTTGACGGGAGGCTACCATCTGTTTCCTAACAGCTGTTCCAGTGGGTCCCCTCTCCCAACCTTCTCTGAGCCTTCGGGGTCCATGTGACCTGGCCATTTAGCCCATGGTGTGCAAAAAAGTGCCGCTCACAGGTAAAACACCCCAACCCAAGTTTAAAAATCCCCTTTTATGCTAGGAAAATATGACATTGCTGCTTTAAAGCATTATCCCAGCACATGTAGAGAGCATCTATGCCATACAGTGAGATTGGCAAAAAATGCCTATGGGAAATTATAATAGTACATGATATGTAGTGCTGTGATTGGTTAGAATCTTTGCAAAGTTGTCAGATGCTAAAAACCATAACACATGAAGAAAGAAAATTTATATGTTGTACATATTGTTTAAGGATTTTCTTTTTACATACACCTGTCCCTCGATTTACACGGTACTCAGTTCACACAATTTTGGCTTTGCACGGTCAAAAAATGCAACCAGTTTCGATTTACACGGTACTGACTGAGACGTACATAGAAAGGAAATCTCAGTCAGTACTGTGTAAATCAAAACTGGTTGCATTTTTTGACCGTGCAAAGCCAAAATTGTGTGAACTGAGTACCGTGTAAATCGAGGGATAGGTGTATTTTGCTATGCTGGTCACTTTTTTGCATCGGGTTAAATTTTTATTTCATTAAACTGATGTTTTTATTATACTTGGTGGTCATTAAAATGAAACATTTTTATGTAGAGATACACAGTAAATTGGCTTGAGTCAGAAATTTTTTTTGTTACACTTATTATTTCATTATTTTGCCATTTTTTTATATTGACATTTCACTATACTCTACAGTAGTCCTCCAAAAATCTCAATTTGAGTTTATTCATTAACCTTTTAAGTGTCTGAAACTTATTAATCAGTTTTCAAAAATTACTACAAATGAACTTGCAACATGTTTTTTTATACTTACCTACCAGTTTTTTCCTTTTAATTTTTATGTTTATTATCCAGAATTAAATGCTTTTTTCTTTCAGTATGTAATATAAACTATTTTATTCATTAGTTGTTTCATAATGAGGTTCAGAAATTGAGTTGCATTTTTAGGGGGAAAAAACCCAACACTTATAAGGGTTAATAAGTTTTGCTGCAAGATTTGCAATAAATATACAGTTATTGCACAAAACAAGTAAAGTAAATCAAGAAACAAAATTAATTTTTACACAGCTATTAAACATATTTTACATTTTAGTCTAAAGAGGTTTAACTAATGCTTTTTGCTTATGAAATCAATGAAAATTAGTCCAAATCCTGTTAGTAAAGATATTATCAATCTTATGGCAAAATCAGTATTTTTAGTGGGAACACATTTCATCCTATACTGTTTGCACCTTGTACCATTTCACCTTGACAATTTTCAAATAATTACTTTCAAATTAAATAATTTTCCTTTTGTTTTCAGTGTTGAGATTTATCTTTGCAAAACTCCTCGCCCTGCCCTTAGTCAGTAGGAGACACTGTTGGGCTTGGAAAGGCCACCATCTATCGGATGGGATGTTAATCCGTGGTTCCGTGTATGGGAGAGAGCCATACCCTGTGCATGTTAAAGAACATACTGGATGGCCTTGACAGGAGGGTACCATCTCTCTCATAACAGCTATCTAGTGGGTTTCCTCCCCCCAACCTTCTCTGGGCCCTTGTGACCTGGCCATTTAGCCCATTGTGTGCAAAAAAGTGCAACTCGGGTAAAACAACCCAGGTACAATTGCAGAGATCTTGGTCAGAACAGCCTCCTAATAAACTTTTTGAGCTAAAGCCTGTTTTCAAACCATGGCAGTCATCGTTTTGCAGGAATCGCAAAAAGGAAGTTTTGCAGAATTTTTTGAAAAAAAAAGCAAAAAGGAACTGTTTGCAGTAATTGCAGGAAGTTGTACTTGCTTGACTTTGCATAGGTCATTCTTTTTTTTTTACACATTATTTTCTTTTTCAGGTAGATAACAAACTTATGGGAAGTTTTGTAACACTATTTTTTTTAACTGACTGCATCACTTTTTACTCTGGATAACATCAGTATTTTAGCTCTCATCATTTGCCATCCAAGCCTTTACTCATAGACACCTTTAATCCATTTGCCCTTTTTTAACACTTGTTTAAATTCTTTTTACATTTTATTAGCTATTTTAGACATATTTAATGCTTTGCCTGTCATATTTTGCATTTGTTGTGCTTCGTTTTTTACTTATATCCTTTACACCCATTGTTGATTTCTGTATTTTGCAATTGTTGGTTCTGTTTATACACAGGTTTCTGTATGGCCATTTTATTTTTTTTTCTACACCTTTTTTTGGCTTTATTGTCATGTCCTTTACTCTTTAAATGTTTTGATTTTAACTTTGTTTGTGGGATACTTGGCTTTTACACTCTTTTTTTTTATCTCATTTACTGCATTATAGCCTTAGTTGCTAATGCATAAAAACTCAAACAATCTACAACCAGAAAAATATCTTACTGTAGTAGCTTTTGTCTAAATAAGAAAAATATAATATTGGATTTACTATATGTGAATAATAAATGAATAAATTTTCAGTTCAAGATATCTAGTCACGTTAAAAATTTAGTCATACCTGTGACAGTTATGCATTAATAAGGTAATCTGATTTAATTTTATTTTTGATTTCTATATCATGTTTTATGACAGACATATATATATAATGAAATGAATATTTGGCTTATGCAGGAAAACTGATATCATTTGCAGATGTTTTTACCAGGATTTTTTCTAACCTCTATATATAACTCAAGTTTTTATAGTTTATAATTCAAATATAAATACAATTGTATGTAAAATAAACATGTACTTTTTTTAGGGATACAGTTTGGAACATAAGGCTACAGGAACTGGAAAAAAATGTGCTCATTCAGTGGCCTTGTTTCACAATATGGAATGCAGGAAAGCAGGGTCGAAAATTTTATAGATCACTATCTCTGGAAAACAGACAAAAGGTAGAATTTTAAATTACATTGTAGAAGTGAGCCTTATTAATTTGGTTTATGTTTCTTGTTCAATATTATTATTGTGCTATACATATAGGCATGCATCTGTGAAATCCTAAAGCAACCAAAGCCAAAATGATCAAAGTATTAAATACAGAAGTTCAGTCAGATGTGGAATTTTTTTAATCTGTAATCCCATGGTTAGTGGTCTAGGCTACTGATCAAAGGGACCTGTGTTCAGGCTCCTGGTAAGGCATGGATGTTAGTGTTGTTTTTCTACTGAGGTTCCACTATCCTTGCAGACCTACTACTATGGCATATTAAACTGCCAGGCTCCTGTCAGACCTCTGTAGCATGTAGCAAACAGTTGTTTGAGGGGGGGGGGGGTATTTATTATTTTTATTATGCTCTAGGCAAAGCTCCTGCATTAGGCTGTTGAAGGCCATCTTTCTTAAGCCTTGAAGAAAAATGCTAGTAACTCTATTTCCTAATCTGAGATCCAGTGTATATGACAACCTGACCAAGCCAATGTAAACTCTCTCTCTATACACTACGTAAAATAGGGTTCAGCTGAAAAATAAATGAATCTTGATGTGTAGATATTTTTTAATGTTCAGAATAAACAACAATGTTATAATTATATTTAATCATATTTTAAAATAAATTAAAAGGTAAAAAATGTCTTAAAAGCAGTCAAATCATTCAGCTCCTCTTGATTTCTAGACCATCATTCTGACTCCTATTCAACCTTGAATGCAACAGAGGATCTGAAATTTCTTAGTGTTTTTGAGATGTATGACATGAAATAGCCTTATGCACCAATATTTAGATCTCTAGCACTAGTATATTAAAATTTTACCTTTGATCTCAAAAGACCCATCATATCCAAATTTTCATGTTTCTGAAACCTACAACTTATACACCCAGGTACAATTTTTAGCTCTTTGACACCAGAAGATTGGAATTTGATCTTTAATCTCGAAGGACACACCAGATCTTAAATTTCATAATGTTTCTGAGATCTACAACCTGAAACACATCCAAGCACGAAGTTTAACATTTCTAGCATTTGTAAATCAAAGTTTAATCTAGAAGGATGTGTTGGATTTTTCCCAGAGATCTGTGAGCTGGACTACCCCAAAGTGTCAATTTTTCAGAGCCTTTCCATTTTTACATAATAGAATTAGCATAATTCCCTGTCATTCGGTCACTCAGTCTATCACAGTTGTCTATATATATATGTATGATACTCTTACAAAAATAAGTTTAAACTAGTTATTTTAAACACGCATGTGTTGTAATAAAAGCATATGTATCTGTTTCTGATCTGTGGTTTCATAAAAAAAAAACTCTGGAATGGTTAAAGAAGAAGGTAGGTGGATTGGCTTCATCTAATCATTTCACTACTTTTTAGAAGGTACATTACCTTATATCCAAGATACTGAGTATATGGTGTCAAAGACATTAAGCATCATGTTATCCAGCTTATAAAGAGTCTTAAGTTTCACGTTCATAAGACACTTTAGAAAGTACCAAATTATTATGAAACCTTTGTTTAAGTCCATTACCTATTTTTTCATCTGCATGTTGCTTGTTACCATCTACAGATTCTTAGTAGTTCAGGCAACAATTACTATTATCTTGTTTGTTTTAAGTAACTCATTCTCTGTATCTGCTAGACAGCTCCCAGTATACAGTGTGGTCATAACTTATGTGAAGATTCAACATTGTGAACCATTGCATGAGTGGAATTTCATGAATGATGTTTAATGTATTAATTTTCCCCATTGACTTTCCAGTGTAATACAGGTATTAATACAATGGGTGAAAAATCTAAATGCAGTAATAATTTTAAATATGTAACAAATATAATAGCATGCAATCACTCAATATCTCATTCACATAGTAACTTCACAACACATCACATTTGAAATTCATGTCAGATCCCAATTCCAAGAAAAGCTTCAGGAGTCAGAAAACCACAACAACACCAAAAACGAATTTGTGGCAGTTATATTTGTGTAAGTTGCAACCTTATTTTAATTCAATCAAGACACTTGCAAAAGATTTGAAAACCATTGAAAAGAGCTGAAGCATCAACCACTTGACCAGTTCTTATTACTAAGTTTTCCTCATTCTCACCAATGTATGTTATATGTGATAAATTTGCAATATGCATCATACACAGTTGTATCAGAATAATATGAACACTCATGGAATCACAGTGTACCCGCCCAGGCATGTCACAGCGGGCACATGACTAGATCGATCACACGGAGATATAAGCGGCCGGCCAGGACAGATGAACCATAGTATTTAACATGAGCACAATGGGCAGAGGTATTGATTTGACAGATGTTCAAAAAGGAATGATCATCAGCTACTGTGCCAAGGGTGGAAGCATCTCGGAAACAGCAGACTTTGTGGGCTGTTTGCTAGGTGCTGTAGTAAGGGTGTACCAAGAATGGACCACTGGCACACCGAATACCTCCAGACGTCATAACTGTGGAGCTCCAAAGGCCATTGACCCCAGAGGAGAATGTCATCTGCTAAAGGGCAATTAACACACAACAATGCAGCAACTGACTACTCAAATGCTGGGACACCCAGGTATGTGTCCCCAATAACAGTAGAGTGAACCCTGTTACGCATGGGTCTCTGGAGTCAACACTGCGTAAAGGTGTCCATGTTAACCAAGGTCCATCAGCAACGATGCCTGCAGTTCACACAGGACTACAGTCATTGGACAGTGGAAGAGTGAGAAAAGGTTGCCTTCTCCAACGAATTGAGGTTTCTACTCCACAGAAGTGATGGGCAGTGGCAGATATGGCGTCAGACATACGAGAACCAACACCTGGACACACTTATCGGTCAAGTACAGGCTGGCGTTGGCAGTCTGCATGTCTGGGGGATGTTTTCCTATCCCAGTGGTACCAGCGGTCCCAGGTCATACCTGGGACCGCTGGTACCACTGGATGGGTCCCTGAATGCTAATGGCTACCTGTCCATCCTCGCTGACCACATGCATCCCTTCATGTTGGACGTTTACCCTGGTGATGATGGTGTCTACCAACAGAACAATGCACCCTGTCATGTCTCTAAGGTGGTGTGTGACTGGTTCCAAGAACTCGACAGCGATGTCTCCGTTCTCTCTTGGCTGGCGAAATCGCCCTACCTCAATCCCACAGAGCACTTGTGGGACCATTTGGATTGACAGATTCGGTGTGCGGATCCACAACCCCATCATCTCCAGAACCTCCATGCTCTGCTGGAATCCGAATGGGCACGTGTGCCTCTGGCAACCTTCCAGGGCCTCATTGCATCCATGCCACATCATCTCGCCAGTGTCATCCAGGCCAAGGGTGGTTTTTTTTTTATAATAATAATATTTATTTGCACAATATTTAATACATAGTTAATACATAGTCAAGTTCACAAGAGTTAGTGTTTAACTCGCAAATGGATATTTACAAAACATATATTTCCTGCAATCCTGAGTACATCAATATATATATAAATATGTAAACGAAAAAAGCAATTTCATCCTCTGTAATATATAAATTTATCTCCTATTACTCATATCTCATTTCAATGCAATCAGTTAATACAGTAAATAAAACATCAGTCGCAATCTCCACCGCTCAACAACCATTTTTTTAGTTCTTTAGAGAAATGTGTTTTATTATTTATAATTTTCATGTTATCTGGCAATGAGTTGAATAATTTTAAGCCACTATATCCATAATATTTTTTGAATAACTCTTTGTTTGGTTTTGGAATGCAAAAATCCTGAGCCACTACCGCTCTTGTAAAATATTTATTAACCACTACATCAAATTTGTCCTTATTATGAAATACATGCTTTACTAAAGCCATTTGGTGTATTTGTTTTTAGTTGAGTATTTCAAGTTTTTTGAAACTTTGCTCAGACGAGTCGTATTTTCTTTTAAATGTCATAATCTTTACTATATGTTTTTGCAATTGCTGCGATTGATTTAAACAACATAAGATGCTCCTCCCCAAATTAGAATTGCATACTGTATTCTGGAATAGATTAATGCATAATATACGTTCTTTAAAATTCCTATATTCATCATATCTCTTAAAAGATACATTTTGGGATTTCCCATTATTAGGTAGGTGGTCATATTATTCTGATATGACTGTGTATATTCATTTTCGTCTTTCTAACATAGCTTCTTGTTTTCTTGAAGGTGCAAGCATTTTGTGATGTTGACTGCAAAAAAATTTCAAAAGGTGTATATATACATGAAGAATCAGAGGTAGGACAGATAGTTTCACATGCATTTTTCATTTCTTTCTAGTGTTTCCTGTAATCAAAATTTTCAGAATTAGCTTTTAATTTTGAAAAAATCATGTCATATTTGCTTTATTTTTAGGAATATTTTAGAACAATGAAATGTTTTGAATTGAATTACGGTTGCAATAACGTTAATTCCAAGTCATTCTCTCTTTAAATTTCAAAGAAATGAAACTAATGAGTATTTTTAATGACTAATTGTCTGTTCCCATTGTAGATCAGAGTGGTTTAAGGCTTATTATATGTTAAATACAGATCCAGTGAACAAATGATAGAAATCATTAAAGAAGTCAAAACACAATTCAGTCCTGTGTTAATTGTTCAAACATAAATTTATTATTAAATTTTGAATTACCAATTAAAGATTTTTTTTGAATTGCTGAATTTTCCACCAATTTTTGGAACTTTTGTAAAATTAATGTTAGAAACACTAGAGTTGATTGACAAAGCAAAGGTCTCATAATTTACTTGAATCTTTTGTTATTACTGTTCATTTGTGGGTGTGTATGTTTGAATGTTTTGTAAAAACTGCCCAATCATTTTAATTTTTGGAACATACATATTCTATACAAAAAAAAGCTCATGTTTTATGATGAACTACATTGGTGCTCAAAATTAAAGGATAATGTATAAATTCGTATATAACTCGAATCTGATAAAAAAAAAAAGGTTATTGAAACATTACAAATGTAAATCAAACAGAAGAAATTCATAATCATATAATGTGCATACGTTAAGATCATAATCATTCAATTGACATGAAGGAGCAGTCCATGGAACAATACTTAAGTCTGTTACGTATGATATGCGGTATGTTAATATGGAGTATGATCACCCCTGACAGCCATGCAGCTCAATCAACGGCTCATACTGTTTATGAGGGTATTGATAATGTCTTGAGGGATTAATGACCACTCCTTGACAAGTACTGTTCTGAGATTGTGGAGTGTTCTGGCAGGGGGCTGGCAAACTCCAATGCATCTCTCTGGAGCATCCCATACGTACCCAATGGGATTGAGGTCAGGAGATCTGAGTGGCCACTCAATTCAGCAAATATCTTCCTCTTCAAGAAAATCGTAGACCACATGAGCTCGGTGAGGGTGGATGTTATTGTCTATAATAAAATCTGGACTGATGGCTCCCCGGAATGACCTGATATATGGTTTCAGGAACTCGTCTCTGTACCGCAGGGCAGTAACAGAGCCACTCTGAAAGATGTGTAGGTCTGAATGCCTGTTCGTCATGATTCCTGCCCCAATCATCATGCCACGGCCACCAGAGTAGTACCTTTCTCCGATGTTTGAGGGAGTGTTGTAGGTCCCTGGTTCTCCCCAGATGTGAATATATTGCAAATCAGTAGTTAAGTTGAATTTGCAATTCATCTGTGAACATAATATACACCCATTGGTCTGGACTCCAAGTGTGATGTTGGCAATTCCACATTAAATGAGCTCGTCGGGCAGTGGGTGTTAGAGGGACACAAATAACAGGTCTCGTAGCGTAAAGGCATTGCTAATGTAGTCTCCTGTAAACAGTATGCCGAAACCTTCATTCATGTAGCTGCTGCAAGCTCCAAAGACAGTTGCCTAATGGTCATCACTCTGTTCCATCTGGGAGTAAGACTCATAATAGCAATCATCTGCAGCAATTATGGCTCTGAGATTGCCTTGTCTTAGTCCAAGATGAACATCCCCTGTCTGTTGAAATTGTCTCCAGAGTCTTGACAGGATATTTTGGGGAATATTCAATGTTCTGGAAACTTTCATCTAGGACTGACCTGCTTCCATCCTTTCAATTGCTCTCCACCAATGAAAATCATCCATACAATGTCTTAGGGACTTAATCAGCTTGACGTGCCACTGAAATGAAAGCAAGAGTTGCCTAGAAGAGCTACAAGCTGCAAGTAGACCCACGTCTTTTTAATGCATTCCTAATTTGCATAGTCTGGCTTAACTGTGGCAACTGTAAATGTGGAATAGTTTTCTGCTTAACATATTTTCTGTGTTTGCCCCTTTTCAGTGCATTCTTTCACATACATTTTTGCATACATTTTTGTCGATTATCCTTTAATAGTGTAATTACATCAATCACCAGTGTAATTGCATCAATTTGAAAAAAATTGGCAATAATTAATAATCAACTGAATTGCATGCTTCTCCCCTGGGTATGTACTTAACTATAGTCTATAGTATTAAGTTACTTCTGCAGATATATCTGTCTTGAGATATGTCTGATTTGGGAGATTTGGCCACAGCAGGCCAATTTGAACTAGGTCCTGTTTGACATTGTCTACTGCATTCTAGGTCTCCCACCTCCCTTTTTTTTTGATCACATTGTTCATTAGCCCTGCTCACTAATGTAGCAACTATGTGTGGGCAACATTGCCAAAACAATTTAGGTTCTCTTTACTTAAAATGGTTGCAAATATCTTCATCTAACCTCATTATTACTTGCACATAATACTCAAGAAATGACATAATATATAGAATCAAAATCATAGCCCTCTAATTTCCAGCATGGGACAAAAATTTCTTATTTATATAGGCTTAAGCCACCAATGCTGATAGGAATTTGAGACCCACCTTTAAAATTAGGCCCTTTCAAGAATCAAAATTGAAACCAACCTACATGAAATTTATTTAATTTTTGCTCTAATTTAGGTTTGGTGGTGTCCTAGGAAACAAGGACTGAGGTACTTGCAAATGGCCTCTGATTTGCATATCTGTAGTTCCCAAGTTCGAATCCTAGCTGGGCCAGCATTGAGATTTATCTCCGCAAACTCCCCATCCTGCCCACGGAATAGGGGACCAATAGGTTTGTAAAGGCCACTGTTCATCAGATGGACATTAGGCCATGGTCCTGTGTGCAGGAGAGCTGTACCCTGTGCATGTTAAAGAACATGCTGGATGGCCTGAACTGGAGGCTACCAACTGTCTTACAACAGATGTTCCAGTGGGTTCCCTCCCCCACCAATCTTTGAACCCTCAGTTTTCTTGTGACCTGGCCATTTAGCCCATTGTGTGCAAAAAAGTGTCACTTAGGGGTAAAACAACCCAACAACCTCTGATATGAGTATCAATCAGCTGATATAAGATATCCTAAGCATATGGTCACTGGGGTTGGCAGCTTTCAAATGGAAAGCATGGCAGTAGTTTTTTTTTTCTCCCTTCAGAGGCCATCAATGCAACAAGTTCAGATCCATAATCATGCTCAAAGCCATTAGAATTGAACTGATTGATATTAAACATATTTGTAGTAAAGAGTAAATTTTGATTGTTAAACAAAGGTTAAATTAACAATCACCATAGTGCATTATTTTTAGTGCCTACATACAGCCTTGCAAGGGGTCAGGGGAAAGTAAATGTTTTACAGACTGTAATTCCACTTCTTAATATTGGATTCTTATGGATTACCAGAGCATATAATATAGTTATTTATGTTAATAAAAAATTAATGTTTTGGTGCATGTATTTGGATATTTCTATAGTATTCTGTTGTGCTTGACAGATATTTTGTTTCTCCCTTGGTTTGAGCTCCTGTACACAGTGAGGGGACCACCTACGAAGGTTTCACTGGCTCGGGTACCTTCACAGGGTCCTGAATGCCCCGTCTGCATGTTTGCTGTGTGTGGAGACCTATGTTCCTGGAAAGGAGGATCCTGGCAGTTGCTCAGGGATTCCCGTCTTCTCTTCTGAGCTCATGACTGGTGGGGTACCCATTGGCCATTGGGGAGCCTGTCCGTCGCAGGGCTGGGCAGCGAATTCTGGGATCACTGCTCTACACTGTTTTGGCCTCTGTTTCAGGTAAATGGAAGGTCATGGAGTGGCCCCCTCAGGATCAATTGGCTGGTGGGCAGGTCCTGCTAGGGTCAACTCTGCAGAGCAGTGAGTAACCTTGTCCACATCCGGGCAATGGTTTGCGAGTTTCCCCCCATATTTACTAATTTCGTAGTTTTATTTTTTGTGAGGCCAGTTTGCTTCTGACATACGATTTTTTTTTGCTTATTTATTTTGTGAGGACTGAGTTTCTCACATTTCTCTTTTTCTTTTACTCCTCTTTAGTTGTGAGGGCTTGGCTCACTGGCTGTGTGGATATGTGCCACAAAAAGAGCTTGGCATGAGGTTGGTGGATTGCGATCTCTGCCTGACCATCCCACTTGGAACTGCATTTTCGGTCCCCAGTGGGAAATATTATACCAGAATTGGCTGACTGCCATTCGTTCTTTCGATTTGCATGTCCAAGGTTACCTGCAAGACATTAGCACCAGTCTTGATACCATCTCACAGTTGACAGCCGAGCCGCTTCCACCATGACTCGCTATTTCCTCTTCTTGTGATTTTTCCCTGTGCAGGATAGGGGAAGGCCTTTACTGTGTGTATCAGCAACTCTTTGCCAGCCATCGTGCTGAGCACCAAGACTTCTTGCATGTCCTCACAAATGACTCAAAGTCCGGCACATCAGTGGGATCAGCCATGGTCTGATGTGATGTAATCATTGCAGACCCATCATTGCAGATCCCACAGCAGTATTCCGTCTTCATTGCAGAGTTGCTTGCTATCATTCATGCCTTGGACCATATAACATCTATGTGTCAACATCGGTGTACCTCTACACCGACTTGCTTAGTTTGTTACAGGCTTTCATCTCAGTGAGGCAGACGCCTCACTGAGATCAAAGTTCTCTCCAAGATCCGCCAGCAGCTCCATCATCTGGCAGCCACCACCACCTTTCTCTTCTGTTGGGTTCCCGGTCAGGTGATCAGGGGCAATGACTTGGCAGATACTGTTGCCAGGTAAGCCATGCCCCTATCCGATTCTCTGCTGCTGGTTCCATTCTTGGACTTCTGGCAGTATTTTTTCATTGAGTGACAATGGCAGAGATCTTGGTCTGAAGAGGTTGGTAACAAGCTTTTTGAGATCAAGCCCCTATTGTCAAACCGTGGCAGTCTTGTTTTTGCAGGAATTGCAAGGAGGAAGTTGTACTTGCTCGACTCTGCTTAGGTCATTCGTTTATCACTCATTCATTTCTTCTTCGAGAGGATGATGAACTAAGTGCGAGTTTTGTGACACATTTTACCAACCAAACACATTTAAATCGATTGTCCCACTTTTAATCTAGAACATCGTTATTATTTTAGCCATGTTGCTTTTACATCCGAGCCCTTACCACCCAGACATCTTTTATCTGATGCCTCTCTTTTAACTCCTATGTTCGATTTTTTATGTTGTACAGGTTATTTTACTAGATTGTAATTTTATGACTTTATTTATACACTATCCAACCTGGGTTGGTTTTAATTTTGTATCTTTTTATCTAATGCTTTATACATATTTATTGTTTTTGTATTTTATTATCTGTTGATTTTGTCCCTTACTGTTTACTGTATTGCCTTTTAACTTTGGTTGTGGGTTTCTGTGTCTTTTACCCTTTTATGTGTCTCGTTTGGTGCATTATGGCCTTAGCTGCCAATGCACCATAAAACCCTAAACAACCAACCAAGATCTAAGGGACCTGGGTTCGAGCCCCGGGTAAGGCATGGATGTATGTGTCATTTTTCTGCTGAGGTCCTGCCGTCCTCACAGACCTTCTACTATGGCAAATAAACTGACAGGCTTCTGTCAGACCTCTGTGGCAAGCAGCTGCTTGAGGGGGTATTTATTTTAGCCGTCCCGTGGCCGAGTGGTTAGCACACTTGGCTTGTGATCTACGGGACCTGGGTTCGAGCCCCGGGTAAGGCATGGATGTGTGTGTGGTTTTTCTGCTGAGGTCCTGCCATCCTCTCAGACCTTCTACTATGGCATATAAACTGACAGGCTCCTGTCAGACCTCTGTGGCAAGCAGCTGCTTGAGGGGGTATTTGTTTATTTTTTTTTAATGTACTGAGTATGCCAAAAGACTGATTGTAAAACAGTACACTCAAGGGAAAAAGTTATATATTGGTTTTTCTTAACATTTTGCAAAATACATAGAATTAAGAAATGAAAATTGAGTTATGTGATGAATATATGTCAGTGATAAATCCACTTCAGAGGTTTACAAATATGCAAATCAGTATGAAAAGGATCTCTCTCTTTAACAAGTTTGTGCATTGCTTGCCCACAAATTGCAAACTGGAAATATCCATTTCATTAAAAATATCTAAAATACCTCATTTAGAAAATTCATTAAGGTGGTGTGCCATTGGAAGAATGGAGACTGACCAGTTTAGCCAGATGGCTGAAGGTGTCTTGAATAGTGTGACTTTAACTGTCTAGTGTTATAGTACTAACAGCTCCCCAGTTTGTTTTAGTGCTTGCTTTGCCCACAGAAAAGAAATTTTCCTGGTTTCCAGAAGGCTTCATGAACTAAAGCTCTATGGAAGACAAAGTGTTTTTTTTTTACTCTTTGCCTTTCATACTTTAATACTTTAACTCCCTTCCACATATAGCATGAACTTGTGCATGATAGCCAGGAATTGTGGGCAACTGTTTTCTTCATAGATGAATTGACATTCACTTAATGACATTCTTAATGAACATTCATCTTGCAAGAATGTGGGACTCAGTGTAATTTCTCTAACATTGAGGAGGTGGTGGTGGTTTGATGATCTGGATAATGACAGGTATTAATGTTATTAACTACATGGACCTCCATACATTTGGTAGAGGATCTCAACTGTCCATAGTACTGGAATAAAATCCTCAAACTTTATCTTCACCCATTTGCAGGTGCAATGAGCTCAGGGCTCATTTTATGGATGACAATACCTGTGTACATAGCCCATTGGGGACCAATATCATGAATGTAGGGAGTGGTCTTCACAATCCCCTCATCTCAATCTTATTGAACATATGTAGGATACCATAGAGAGATGGCCTGCAATCTCAGCCCTCCTAGATATTTCCATGATCTTAGTAATAGCTCTTTTGCACCAATGCACTTTACTAGCTTCAGAATTAATTGGAGATACTGTTGCATACTTCCATTTTTATATATTTTTTTCTATTTTTAATTATGTAAATGTATGCATGTGTATGTAATTCCAGTTGCAATATGTAGCTAACCTGTATAGGTTTTGCCACAAACAGTTAATACAATAATATCTATCTCTAACTTTTTGAATGTCCTCATCTTTTGAATTTTTTCACAAACAGTTAATACAATAATATCTATCTCTAACTTTTTGAGTATTCTGTAAGACCTTATAATTATCAATATTTTATTTTTTGTGAGCAGATGAAACGTTTCCTTGAAATCAATATAGATAGTAGCCATAGCTCTTTTATACAATAAATATTCCTCAAATAGTATATGAATTAAAAAAGAAATTAGTTTTGTAATCTGCTACTTTTCACTATTCATCTTAATTGTTGCTCATCAACTAAATGAGTAATCTTGTTGAAAATAGTTTATGATAAACTTTCCTTAAAACAGAAAGAAAAAAATACTCCAAATAAAATAAATCATACTTCACTATTTAGACACGAACACTGTATGATGTGATGATAATGTTTCTGATTGTTCTTTACACACTGTTAAACCTATGCAAGTGGATATGTTATTAATGAATGATTTCTCTTACAGCAAACTCCCAAACCCAGAGTACCTATTATTCATTTTACTTCAGCAAATTCACCTTTTATCATATGTGTGAAACTGGTGAGTGTTATAGGAAGTGTTTTTAAATTAAATTTTTAATTAAAGTGTTAAAATTTAAATAATTTTAAAGTTATTTAAATTTTATTAATATGACTTAATTTATCCTAATAAAATAGGAAAGTGTAATATATCCTGGTGGACAAAGGTTAAGTTACAAACAAAAGTTGACATAACAGCATAATGACGAGAGGCTTTTATTAAATTCAGATGAGAGGGACATCAGACCACAGACAAAGAGCATATGCAAACATGAGATGCGTAGGAATAGATTGCCAGGAATGGTGCTTATGCTTCAAAAAAAAAAACCTTCACTGGTGGTATCAGAAATATGTTGTTTCAGTGATCAATAAAGAATACAATTACCCCTGACTGCCATCTATGTTGCACAACAATCATTCATGCTGGTAACAAGAGATGAGAAGTTCATGGCAATAAATGCCATTGTTCTGTTAAGCACAGATTGCAGCTCTAGGGAATTGAAGAGCACTAATCCATCTCCCCACGGTGTCCCAACATGCTCAATAGAATTAAGATCTGGAGACTGGCTGGCCACTCCATCCTTTGGATGTCCTCACTCTCTAGTTAATCATTGACCACTCAAGCCCTATGGGAACCAGCATTATTATTCATAAAAATCAACTGAGGGTCAACAGCACCCCTGAAAAGCCTTTCATAAGGCTCAAGGATCTCTATGTATCTTTGAGCATGCACAATGCCACCCTCAAACACATGGAATGGCATACAGCCATCCAACATTATGTCTTCCCACATCAGAAGATCTCCTCTTCCATAGTGGTCTCATTCTCAGATGTGGGGATGGTTGTGCATCCTGCATTCTCTCGAGCACACCAGGGTCTGTAGTCAGACTGAAATGGGACTCGTACATTAAGAACATATGCACCCACTGCTGTTCAGTCCAGGTGTGATGCTTCCTGTGCCAAGCCTTTTGAGCTCTTTGAGAAGGGGTCAGGGGGAGGAAAACCATTGGTCCCCTAGAATACAGGCCCTCCTCTCGTGGAGTCGCCTGGACACAGTTTTCCATGATACCATTGTGTCTGAAGCACAAGCAAGTTCAGCAGTGAGTTGTCTGACTGTCATCTTCCTATGCTTTTCGCTGTTAAGGCCAGATATCAGTCCTCCTGGAATATTTTGATCTTTGGCCAGCCTGGAACTGGTTGTCGAAACACATTCCCAGATTCCTGATGTTGCCGTAGCCTGGAGATGATCATCTGAGATGCATTATATGCTCCGGCTACCACAGCTTTGGTCTGTACTATCAACATCCCACCAATGGCTATCCAACTCTCTGAATCCTTAAGACAACTCAGGGTGTTTATCTGCATGTTCTCCAGCACCTCTTGCAAGATGACACATTTTGGAGTGTTCAAGATATGACAAGTGCCATATCTGTGCTCTCTTTTATAGCGTACCTTATGTGTGTGGCATTTTGCATGTGTCTACAGAGGCACTGTTCATGGGGCATCACTTTTTGCATACATTCTTTGTCATATTCTGATATGCCTATAAAACTGAATCGTGTGAGAGTTAGTAAAGCTTGTAGCAATTGGTTTAATATTGTTAGTAGAGTTCGACAAGGGTACATTTTGTGTTCTTTTCTCTTTAGTGTGGTTATTGATTATGTATGAAGAATTCTTTGCAAGGAAACGATTTTGGCCTTAAATGGTGTCTAGAACTTTAAAGATTTCTGATTTAGATTAATCAGATGGCTTGGCCATGTTGGCTAATGATGTTGATGTGATGAATTCTTTCATTAGAGCTGTAGATGAGACTGTAATAGAGTAGGTTTGGTGTAAGCAGAGAGAAAACTAAAGTGATGAAAATTTGTCAGGCAGATGGTGCTTCAGTTGCTTTGAATGGTTTCACTCTAGCAAGTATCTCAGTTTATCTTGGGATCTGTTTAACAGATACTGGTGATGTGTGGCATGAGATAAAGAAAAGAATAGAGGTTGTTGCTAGGACCTGTAAGAATCTTTGGAAAATGGGGGAAATAGGCATGTACACCTAAAGACTAAAATTAGGCTATATAATAGTTTGTCCTTTCTAGGATTAGTTATGGTAGTGAAACAACCCTTTGTAAGCAAGGTAACAGGAAACTTGATGCTTTTGATTCTACACATACCGGCCACTGAATTAAAAACCTTTATGCAGATGTAAGTAAACATCATTTATGCAGTGTATATGTAAAATATGTGGTCACGTGCATTACCACATGATCTAGGCAACTATTTAAGACTGCTGATCATCAGTAGTGTTGATCACAATGGGTAAAACAAAGGATCTTTCAGAGTTCGATAAAGGGCTTATTGTGGTTTCCTGTCCGACGACTTTAAAAACAGCAGAGCTGACTGGTTTCTCCAAAGGTGAGATATCTCAGGTTTTTAATCAGTGGAAAAATAACCCACATTGCTTGTCTAAGAGGTGTAAATGTGGCGTAATGACAATCTGTCAGGAACGAAATCGCCATTATCTGAGAAGACTTGTACAGAGAAACAGGACTTCCTGTGTGCAGCAATTGACCAAAGCATTCAGTGAAGGCTGTTTCCAACCCATATCTCAGTGAACTACGTGCAGGGAATTGAAGAGGATCAGTATTGCAGTCGCATGCCTATACAGATAAAGGATTTCTGCAAAGAACCAGAAAGTTCATTTACAGTGGTGTCAGGAACACCATGACTGAAGACTGGAAAAAAGTCGTGGTCCGACGAGTCATAGTACACCTTGTTCTGTACTGATGGTAGGCAGAGAGTTTGGTGGTAGCTCCATAAAGCAATGGGCCCAGCTTGCCGTGTAAACACAATTCAAGGTTCTGGAGGTGGTGTTATGGTGTGGGGCATGTTCTATTGGTATGGAAAGGGTCCCCTGATATTGCTGGAAGGTCAGGTGTCCTCCAAGGATTATCTGAACCTATGTGCTGATAAAGTTCATCCTGCAATGTTGACTTTTTATCCAGCAGGTGACAGCTGTTTCATGGGCAACAGTGCTACTGTCCATCACACAAGGTGTGTTCAGCAGTTGTTCAGCGAGCATGACAGCGACTTCCGCCATCTTCCCTGCCCACCACAAAGCCCGGATCTGAACCCCATTGAGAATGTAGGGGGCATGTTAGAAAAACATATCAGGGAGCAAAGTCCTCTTCCATTAAATCAGAGCCAGTTAAAGGACTGTCTGATGAATGCCTAGTATGCTGGAGATGTAAAGGCACTCCAACACCTTGTGGAATCTGTGCCAAACTGCATATATGCTGTAATTTAGTCTAAAAGAGGTCCAACTCGGTATTGAATAAAAAAGTTTCTAATTCAGTGCTGGTGTGTTTAGATGCTTACTCAGTATCTTGGGCATTAGGTGGTTTCACTTTGTAAGTAATTATGAAGTTAGGCAAAGGCAACCTCCTTTGAATGGCTTATTGTACAAAGAGAGACTGCATTGGTTTGGCCATGTTGCCAGTATGTATAACTTTAGATTGATGAATAGGGTTTTGAACAGTGTGCCTAAAGGCCACAGGAAAAGGGGGAGACCTACAGTGCGATGGGCAGACAATGTGAAACAGGACCTTGCTAAAAATGCCTACAGTGGTCAAATGCAGTAGCTGTTGCTCAGGACAGACATGTTTGGAGAACAAAATTGCAGTCTGGACCTCGTAGCCCATGGCTGCATGAGGTTTTGTATATATTTATGTATGTAAATTTATGTAGAAAATTCTCGGGCATGCATGAACAATGAAGGTCAAACAGACTGTATAATATAGTCCTTCAATAATTTAATAACATGATAATGCTGTGGTACAAAAGTTAAAACATTCTTCCAGGGGAGTAGTTTTTCAAGCCCAGGGAAGCATTGTATATTACCATTAACTACAATGGAATATACTTAAAACAACACCTTAAAATTACCCCAATTTTTACATTCGTACTCAAGATTAACTCTTCCAATATCAGAGACCAACTAGAGTTACATATAAAAATGAACATATTTACCAAATTGCTGGTACAATTGCATTATCAGCGACGATGTCATGCTGCAGTTGGTGAATATAAATGCTACCAGTCCTGAAATGGTCCTCCTGTAGTTTTACAATATGTGCATATATGATGTGAACTGAAGTACTTCTTTACATTCCACATTCAGGTCAAAAACTTCTTTCAACACTTGTGCTTGAAATGCAATTATACTCCAGTTGTTCGTGGTTTTTATCAGTTCAATCTTTTATGCCAGATATTGTTACTGCAGTACTTTTCGCCACATAATTGCATAATTATTACACATCGAAAACATACAAGGAAATGGTATCTTCCGTTGCACATTCGTCAACATAAGGTAATAAACAAACAGTTGACATACGGTGATTAGCACTTTTTCCCTGTTTGAAAAAGATCTTAGTAACTCGATTACTGGAAGTTAGCAAATGTCATTTAACGTAGGTAACGCCATTGCTTTCAAAATGTTAAGAAACTTTAAAAACATCTAAAATGAGAACCTCACAGGTTCATACGCTATGCATTTCACCACAAACTTATAACACGTGGCATCCTCAGGCAAGGGAGATGGTAACAAGTTGATGGTTTTAAGTAGCCGCTCTCGGTCTGACCCAGCCCATTGCGTGAGCAGTGTTGTGCGCGCAGTTTACAATTATTGTAGAAATTTTAGCTGTGTTAAAACTTATTATCAATATAGTCCTTTAAACATGTCTGTCATGAGCTACAACTGCATTTGGCCATTATATGCCAAATGAAAACAAAAGGTTTTGAATTTTCGCATATTTGCTGATTTCTTTTAACATATGAGAATTTTAACATTAGTGAGGTGATGTGTCTGATCTTTAGCATACCCTGCAATTTTCATGATTATAACACTCAAATCTCAGAAACATTTCAATGTGACACGAATATTTTAAACTGATGGAGAGAATATAAGATTACTTAAGGATTAAACTTTAATAAGTGAATACAAATAAATAAATTTTGCTTTTTACCTCTGAGTAGTGCTTTCATTACACAATGGGCTAAAACAGTCAGGTTACAAGAATCCCAATGACTTGAGAGTTAATGGGGATCAACTGAACATCTGTTTAGCAGACAAGTGAAAACTTCTTTTCAAAGACCATTCTGCATTTTCTTCATTATGCAAAGCATATGGCTCTCCTGTAAATGGGGCTACAGCTTGACATAACATTTGAGAGACAAACTTTTTAAACCCATGGTGTCACCTTTTCTCACCAAGGATAGGGTGAGGGATAGTGGAGGTAGATCTCAACACAGGTGTAGTTGGAACTTGAACCTAAGAACACCAGATTATGAACTCTGTGTTCTGCCAACTCCTGCCTCTCAAATGAATAGATCATTAAATTATAAAAATTTAGAAATTTTGCTTGATCAATTAATTTTAATAAGCTTGGGTTGTATTTATGTAATTAATAAAGATATATCTTGTTCATTTTACATCAGTTTTCTAAAAACATTTGTAAACATCATAGTAATGATGTTTATAATATTGGAGTAATTTCTAATTTTTTTCTAGCAAATGACTGGAGGAAATTTTGAAAAGAACCTTGCATCACTACATCTTGCTGAAGGTGTTGATTACTTCCATTTTAATTAGGAACTTTGAATGATGATTTAAAAATAAATGTATAAAGTGTAAAGCATCATTGCTTACATTATATTTTTAGTTGGCTGGCTTTATATTAGGAAAAATATTTTACTCTTTAATGGGAGCTACAATGTATTAGAGCATACGATAATAAAGCTTATATAATTGTGTTACTATACATGTGCTGTCTTTCAAAGGATGCAGTTCATGTAATATTAAAAGTGCAACATTTTAGTCACTAATAAAGTGTAGAAGAACAATACATTGGGATTGTGTTGAAATTTGAAGCAGGTTAAGAATCTTCCACATGTGAATTTATTACCAGATTGCTTATATTGTCATTTAAAACTTTGTCTTGAATTTCATTCAGGCAAGTTCAGTGGTTAGCGTGCTTGGCTAATGATCTAAGGAACCTGGGTTCAAGCCCCAGGTAAGGCATGAATGTGCGTGTTGTTTTTCTGCTGAGGTCCTGCCATCCTCACAGACCTACTACAGCATATGAACTGACTGGCTCCTGTCAGACTTCTGTAGCAAGCAGCTGCTCGAGGAGATATTTATATTTTTATAACAAATTTTGGAGCATGATATTGTTAATTGGAGCCAATAAATAGTTCTTATGAAGGGTAAAAAAAAATGCAAATAATAAAAAAGAAAGTATACCATATATATATATATAATTATTTTAAATATATTTCATACCTATTCTCATATAAGAAACAAATTTTAAAAATTGAATTTTAGTTTTTTATTAAAAATTGTTTTATAGTTAGTGTTCCCATATGAGTACATAGTAGGGTTGCCATCTTTTTTTTTTTGCTAATAAAGGATATTTAAATTTAATTCATTTTCTAAAGCTTTGCTTTTGTTGTTTTCTTTTACCCACAATGTGTAAATATATATATCACTTGCCAAGTAATTTTTTATAACTCATTGTATTAATGTCTAAAGCAATGTCAAACTCAATCTTGTAAAGTGCCAATTTTTCTTTCAAAGTATATCAGCGGGCCAGGATTCAATTAAATACTAATTTTATATAAAAAAATATTTTATTTAAATTTAAAGTATACATCAAAATTAAAATGGCATTAAGTCATAACGGTTAAAAAACAGTGCATTATTTTGAAGATCCAGATACTTGACATCTCTCGTAATCTGTAGTTCCCAGGTTCGAGTCCCAGTTGGGTCAGCGTTGAGATTTATCTCTGCAAAATTTTCCTGCCCTGCCCACGGTCAGTAGGGGACACCGATGGGCTTGAAAAGGCTGCCGTCCGTCGGATGGGACGTTAATCTGTGGCCCCGTGTGTGGGAGAGCCATACCCTGTGCATGTTAAAGAACCCACTGGATGGCCTTGACGGGAGGCTACCATCTGTCTCCCAACAACTGTTCCAGTGGGTCCCCTCCCCCAACCTTCTCTGAGCCTTCGGGGTCCATGTGACCTGGCCATTTAGCCCATGGTGTGCAAAAAAAGTGCCGCTCAGAGGTAAAACAATCCAATCCAATACTTGACATCTTTTCAGCTTCTTTTCTGTCATCTGTACGTATGTGTTCAATGTATAGAAAAACTATTCATGAAATTCGAGTATTATTAATTGAGGTCGCGGGCTGCATCTAAATGCCCTGGGGGCTGCTCATGGCCCGTGGGCAGTATCTTTGACATGCCTGGTCTAAAGCTATGTTTTAAGTAAAACATAAGCTATATTTGTTAAGTTTAATTGTACTAAACAGGGAATGGTTAAAAACCCTTTGTAAGTTTGGGGGCTTGACTGATGCAAGATCTGCTTTGATCTTTTCATTATAACCATGGAGTCTATGGAAGTTACCTATCTATAAGCTCTTCCATCTGTGGCCAACCTTTACGATCACCACCAACATATTTTTCTCAAAACTGAATGCACTTTCGCACATGAAGCAATCGTGTGAAACAGACGTGTTTAAAATTTTCTCCTAGACGCTAAATATAAAAATTTGAACTACCACAAATGGAGCTTCCACTGAAATTTCACATAATTAAGTATTCGATGACATTGTTTTAAACTATATGTATCTTCATGTAATGTTGTTATTCTTCTCTCCTGCAGATAAGCAAATGCTTTGTGGGTCATTTGCTTAAAATTTTGTATAACATGAATATAAAGAAAGATTATTATTAGAATTAAGAATTTATTATTAATTATAAATTATTATTATTAGAAGTTGCAAAATTTTCTTTCATCCATTTTTCATGAAAGGACATTTTCATCCCAAGAAAGGACAGTTGGCAACCTTAGCGCATAAGGATTTGAAAGGGTTAAATTTCACTGTGCACTGATTTAATTATCCTGCTGCATTAGAAAGTACACTGCAATAACAGTTGTTTCTGTGAATGCAAATTAATATCTTTAATTCTCTAAGACACTATTAAATGTTTAACAGTGTCATAGAGAATTAAAGATATTAATTTGATTTTAATTGCTGCAATGTGAAGCTCTACTGTAATTTTTGTTTAAATGCAAATTTCTCTACATTGTGATAACAGTATTTGGCCATGGAGATGCTTTAGGAGCAGCATCAAAACGGATTGTTTCTAATGTGGAAAAGTTTTCTGAATCTTTTAGAAATCTCAAGTGCGATTTTGTGACTAGATATCTCCAGCCCATAATTACAAGACATTTACAAGATTCAAATATTCAGTTACAACCTAAAACTATGTGTGTAGGGGTTGTTTGTTCATCATATTCAGAATAAAAAATGTTTTGTTATACATGTAAACATGTTCTAAGTTCCTGTTGAACTGGGGTTGTGGGTGGCTCAGTCAGTAGCGCACCAGGTTCGTAATCTGTAGTTCCCAGGTTCGAGTCCCAGCTGGATCAGCGTTGAGATTTATCTCCGCAAAACTCCCCGCCCTGCTCACGGTCAGTAGGGGACACCGATGGGCTTGGAAAGGCCGCTGTCCGTCGGATGGGACGTTAAGCCGTGGCCCCGTGTGTGGGAAAGCCATATCCTGTGCACATTAAAGAACACGCTGGATGGCCTTGACGGGAGGCTACCATCTGTCTCCCAACAGCTGTTCCAGTGGGTCCTCTCCCCCAACCTTCTCTGAGCCTTCGGGGTCCTTGTGACCTGGCCATTTAGCCCATTGTGTGCAAAAAAAGTGCCGCTCGGAGGTAAAACAACCCAACAACCTAGGCGTGTGGCAACCTTGTCGTGTGGCGGCCGCTTTCAGGGCCAGAGGGCGTCCAACACGTTACTAGGTTGCTATCCCTAATTCAGTGTATATATATATAAAAGAGTTATAAAAATGAAAACGTGTAGACAAATTATGAGTAATTAAGACAAAGTTCTTTTTAATGTTTCTGATATTTGAGACACCTACTTTATTCTTTATAAGAAATAGAAAATTTTGACGTACGTTTATAAACGAATGAATTGTCGAAAAATGGAAAGTTTGAAATGTTTGCTACAAAATAATTAGTTCATCAACACATTCAAAATACACATTCAACTGATTGAACTAGCTGCCAATTGTCATATATAATGAAATGCACAATTGCATTTAATAAAAGTTTCATTGTAAAGCATATTAAGGGTTGACCATCTCCTTGATGATATAATTATTTCTATTAGTCACTATGAATTGGGTTTCGAATTTTTTTTTAGTTGGGTAAAATCCTATTGGTCGTCCAGACCGATGGAAAACTCATTTTGGCATCCAAGGGTTGGGGGTGGCTCAGTCGGTAGCGCGCCAGGCTCGTAATCTGTAGTTCCCGGGTTCGATTCCTAACTGGGTCAGCGTTGAGATTTATCTCCGCAAAATTCCCTGCCCTGCCCACGGTCAGTAGGGGACACCGATCGGCTTGGAAAGACCGTCTTGGAAAGACCGTCTTGACGTTAAGCCGTGGTCACGTGTGGGAAAGCCATACCATGTGCACGTTAAAGAATACGCTGGATGGCCTTGACGGGAGGCTACCATCTGTCTCCCAGCAGCTGTTCCAGTGGGTCCCCTCCCCCAACCTTCTCTGAGCCTTCGGGGTCCATGTGACCTGGCCATTTAGCCCATGGTGTGCAGAAAAGTGCCGCTCAGAGGTAAAACAACCCAACGTTAAAGAACACACTGGATGGCTTTGACGGGAGGCTACCAGCTGTCTCCCAACAGCTGTTCCAGTGGGTCCCCTCCCCCAACCTTCTCTGAGCCTTCGGGGTCCATGTGACCTGGCCATTTAGCCCATGGTGTGCAAAAAAGTGCCCCTCACAGGTAAAACAACCCAACGTTAAAGAACATGCTGGATGGCCTTGACGGGAGGCTACCATCTGTCTCCCAGCAGCTGTTCCAGTGGGTCCCCTCCCCCAACCTTCTCTGAGCCTTCGGGGTCCACGTGACCTGGCCATTTAGCCCATGGTGTGCAAAAAAGTGCCGCTCAGAGGTAAAACAACCCAACCCTTTGGCATCCAAGTCTAACAATGGTACTTAAGACATCGAAATTTAGATAGTAATATGTGGACAGTAACAGCAAGTTATTAAAATTGTTGTCTTAATTCCCTCCCCAGGATGTGGTCCACAATTAAAGCAAAAAAAAAAAGTTGAATAATGAAAGAGTTTCGTAATATCGAGAGTAAAAGAAGGAATATATAGTTTTATTTGTTCAACTTCGAAATGCATTGCAAAAAATGTAGGAATTTGCACGTCTTCTAAACGAACACTCAGTTATGGGGTGCATGCAACTCTCTTGATTCTCTGCATTTTGAACGATTCGTGTTCGGCAACGCATATTTCGAAGCTCTCGGAAATATTTTGGTTCGTCAGCGAAATGGATTTAAGCTTCGTGACTTTTTCCATTTCGGTTATGATGGAAATTCTAACCCTGACTCCACGAAAGGTAATTTGCAATTTTATATAAAATTTTATTAAAAATTTCATGTGCAATTTTGTTTTAATGAAGCTTTTAATTTGAGTATAGAGTTCTCCATAACGTTGGGTTGTTTTACCTCTGAGGGGCACTTTTTTGCACACCATGGGCTAAATGGCCAGGTCACATGGACCCCGAAGGCTCAGAGAAGGTTGTGGGAGGGGACCCACTGGAACAGCTGTTGGGAGACAGATGGTAGCCTCCCATCAAGGCCATTCAGCGTGTTCTTTAACGTGCACACGGTATGGCTCTTCCTCACACGAGCCACGGCTTAACGTCCCATCCGACGGACGGCGGCCTTTCCAAGCCCATCAGTGTCCCCTACTGACCGTGGGCAGGGCGGGGAATTTTGCGGAGATAAATCTCAACGCTGACCCAGCTGGGACTCGAACCTGGGAACTACAGATTGCGAGTCTGGCGCGCTACCGACTGAGCCACCCCCGCCCCTAGTTCTCCATAACAATGGCAGGCAAAAATCATGCATGAGGCCAGGAAGCCCACCCCCACCCCGAAAACACGGTTAGTCTTATACGAAAATCTCAGACTGTTTTGAAATCTAAAGCACTCGTCTTTGGATAATTTTACTGTAGCCACATAGTGTCCGACACTAAAATATAGTTTTAAAAAATGAACTCTGTGGCTCAGTCGGTAGCGCGCCAGGCTCGTAATCTGTAGTTCCCAGGTTCGAGTCCCAGCTGGGTCAGCGTTGAGATTTATTTCCGTAAAATTCCCCGCCCTGCTCACGGTCAGTAGGGGATAGCGATGAGCTTGGAAAGGCCGCCGTCCGTCGGATGGGACGTTAAGCCGTGGCTCCGTGTGCGGGAGAGCCAAGTCATGTGCACGTTAAGAACACGCTGGATGGCCTTGACGGGAGGCTACCATCTGTCTCCCAACAGCTGTTCCAGTGGGTACCCTCCCCCAACCTTCTCTGAGCCTTCGGGGTCCATGTGACCTGGTCATTTAGCCTACGGTGTGCAAAAAAGTGCCGCTCAGAGGTAAAACAACCCAACCCTAAAATTTTCTTCTATATAAATAAAATAAAATAAATACCCCCTCAAGCAGCTGCTTGCCACAGAGGTCTGACAGGAGCCTGTCAGTTTAAATGCCATAGTAGAAGATCTGAGAGGATGGCAGGACCGCAGCAGAAAAACGATACAGACATCCATGCGTTATCCGGGGCTCGAACCCAGGTCCCTTGGATCAATAGCCAAGCGCGCTAAGCACTCGGCCTCGGGACGGCTTTATTCCAAATAATCCACTGGACAAAAAAAAAATGTTAAAATATTTTATTCCATATAGAATATTTTAATATTTTTTTGCCCAGTGGATTATTTTGGTAATTGGGAAACTCCAAGTTTTATTCTCCGACCCCATCCAAACTAAATTCTCTTCCCCCCCCCCCCTCCGAAAATAAACTTGGGCACGTGCCTGCATGAGAACCCTTGACCTAGTACATTATATTTATTTATTCTAAGTAACTAGTGCGAGCCACTAAGCGGTTGCCTTATCATAGAACTACCTCTTCTCCCATTTCTCAGTCAACTAAATAGAATTGCACTAAGAACCGCATTATGGTACGGATAAAATGTAACTTATTGCTTGAGACTATAAAAGGGACAAAAAAATTACCCATAAACGGTTGGTTGGGTTGCTTTACAGCTGAGCAGCACATTTTTTTGCACACAATGGGCTAAATAGCCAGGACACGAAGGCTCAGAGAAGACTGCAAAATTCCCTGCCGACTGTCAGTAGGGGGACACCGATGGGCTTGTAAAGGCCGCTGTCCGTCGGATGGGACATTAAGCCGTGGTCCGTGTGCGTTAGAGCCGTATCCTGTGCACGTTAAAGAACATGCTGGATGGCCTTGACGGGAGGCTACCATCTGTCTCCCAACAACTGCTCCAGTGGGTCCCCTCCCCCAACCTTCTCTAAGCCTTCGGGGGTCCTTGTGACCTGGTTATTTAGTCCATGGTGTGCAAAATAGTGCCGCTCATAGGTAAAACAGCCCAACAACTCGGAGAAGATTGGGGGAGACTCACTGGAACAGTAGTTGGGAGACAGATGGTAGCCTCCCGTCAAGGCCATATTAATGTGCATAGGGTATGGCTCTCCCACACACGGGGCTACGAATCAACGTCCCATCCGACGGGCGGCAGCCTTTCCAAGCCCCGGCCAGTAAGCCACTCGTAAAGGTCATCCAGCGTGTTCTCTTGACGAGTGGCTTTTCTGCCCACGGCCAGTAAGGTATTCCCTACTGGCCGTGGGCAGAAGCGGGGAATTTTGCGGAGATAAATCTCAACGCTGACCCAGCTGGGACTCGAACCTGGGACCTACAGATTACAAGCCCGGAGCGCTACCGACTGAGCCACCCCCATAAGCGATAAGCTATATAATTTATGTATTATAACTCGTTGTAATGGCAGCAAAGAAATATTTGTAAAAGACCATTGTAAAAGTCCTTTGGAGAAAGTTCAAAAATACATAACGGCAGATACATTCTATTCGAGGTGTTACGTACCGCTGAACGTGCTGATCATAGCAAGCACTTTAAATGAAGGTGCTGATCATAGCAAGCACTTTAAATGAAGGTGCTGATCATAGCAAGCACTTTAAATGAAGGTGCTGATCATAGCAAGCACTTTAAATGAAGGTGCTGATCATAGCAAGCACTTTAAATGAAGGTGCTGATTATAGCAAGCACTTTAAATGTCGGTCGTTTTTAAATGGGCGCTTGCTCCCATCCACCTGCAAAAATTGTTCGAAAATTAAATTTATGTTGAAATATATCAGATGTATCTTAACCAAACGTAATTTTGTTTTAAAGCATAGTTATTTTGATATTTTAAAATGAAAAATTTTTGACCTGTATTTTTAGAGGCGGGGGTGGCTCAGTCGGTAGCGCGCCAGGCTCGCAATCTGTAGTTCCCAGGTTCGAGTCCCAGCTGGGTCAGCGTTGAGATTTATCTCCGTAAAATTCCCCGCCCTGCCCACGGTCAGTAGGGGACATCGATGGGCTTGGAAAGGCCGCCGTCTGTCGGATGGGACGTTAAGCCGTGGTCTCGTGTGAGGGAGAGCCATACCCTGTGCACGTTAAAGAACACGCTGGATGGCCTTGACGGGAGGCTACCATCTGTCTCCAAACAACTGTTCCAATGGGTCCCCAACCTCTGAGCCTTCGGGGTCCTTGTGACCTGGCCATTTAGCCCATTCTGAGCAAAAAACTGCCGCTCAGAGGTAAAACAATCCAACCTACCCCAAAGATTCCAAAACTAAAAATTTTTTGGAAGATTCAGATTAAATCAATCTTTTATGTGCATTTACTTGTTTTAAAGTTCACATACACTATACTGCAAAAAGTATCCGGACACTTCCAAGCGAACTAATAGCCACATTCAAATCTACCTAATTTTGAAAATAAGCTTTTTATAGAAAAACGTCACTAAACATAAATCGAAGATCTCGGTCAGAGCTCTCTAAATCTCTATTTTTCTATAACATTAATCTAATATTTATAGAGTTATAGAGGGGCGGGGGTGGCTCAGTCGGTAGCGCGCCAGGCTCGTAATATGTTCCCAGGTTCGAGTCCCATCTGGGTCAGCGTTGAGATTTATCTCCGCAAAATTCCCCGCCCTACTCACGGTCAGTAGGTGACACCGATGGGCTTGGAAAGGCCGCCGTCCGTCGGATGGGACGTTAAGCCGTGGTCCTGTGTGCGGGAGAGCCATACCCTATGCACGTTAAAGAACACGCTGGATGGCCTTGACGGGGCTACCAGCTGTTCCAGTGGGTCCCCTCCCCCAACCTTCTGAGCCTTCGGGGTCCTTTATGACCTGGCCATTTAGCCCATGGTGTGCAAAAAAGTGCCGCTCAGAGGTAAAACAACCCAACGTTAAAGAACAGACTGGATGACCTTGACGGGAGTCTACCATGTCTCCTAACAGCTGTTCCAGTGGGTCCCCTCCTTAAACCTTCTCTGAAACTTTGGGGTCCTTGTAACCTGGCCATTTAGCCCATGGTGTGCAAAAAAGTGCCGCTCAGAGGTAAAACAACCCAGCTCGTTGGGAGGAGGGTAGTCCTACATGCCAACTCATCGTCCATATAACAATCAAGGTTCGTAAGCTGGCGCCATCTGGTAGCCGCCCCGTGAATCTCGGTTGACTTTTAGTGTCGTTCAAGGTCAAAAGCGATGAACGCTGTTGATAAGAGTGCAAGGGAAACACTTGTTGGGTTCCGATTTTGCGAGCTATTCTCGCGTGAGGTTGGCCGCAATGACCGCCTGGCGTTCAATAATGCTTGCGCAGTTCTGTTGGTTATCTCGTGCGCGCCGAGACAGAACCGTAAAAGCGGCCCAGTGCCTCGTTCTTCCTTCCTCGTTATCTGTATTGTAACACCTTGGCAGCAGCGCGCGCTCCATTAGTGATGTCGACATGCTCCAAGAACTAGAACCGTCGTTTTTTCTCTCTCTTCAGTCCTTTTTAAAACGAACCGCGCGCAACTAGAGCATTAAGGGTTCTGTCGTGTAAAGTCCATTCCATATGGAGATAACCCTTCTTTCGGAAAGAGGAGGCTTTAGAAAAAAGTGTCACTCTTACTCCCTTCTTAAAGAATTCATTTTTTTAGCAAGCGATGACTGAAGTATAGAGACGCAATGCATCCCGACTAGTAAAAAAGAAAGGATTTAGTTGGATTGTTTACCTCTGAGCGGCACTTTTTTTGCACACAATAGGTTAAATGGCCAGGTTGGGTTACCTCTGAGAGGCACTTTTTTGCACACCATGAGCTAAATGGCCAGGTCACAAGGACCTCGAAGGCTCAGAGAAGGTTGGGGGAAGGGACCCACTGGAACAGCTGTTGGGAGACAGATGGTAACCTCCCGTCAAGGGAGGCTACCATCTGTCTTTTTTGCACTCCATGGGCTAAATGGTCAGGTCACATGGACCCCGAAGGCTCAGAGAAGGTTGGGGGAGGGGACCCACTGGAACAGCTGTTGGGAGACAGATGGTAGTCCCCGTCAAGGCCATCCAGCGTGTTCTTTAACGTTGGGTTGTTTTACCTCTGAGTGGCACTTTTTTGCACACCATGGGCTAAATGGCCAGGTCACGTGGACCCCGAAGGCTCAGAGAAGGTTGGGTTGTTTTACCTCTGAGCGGCACTTTTTTGCACACCATGGGCTAAATGGCCAGGTCACATGGACCCCAAAGGCTCAGAGAAGGTTGGGGGAGGGGACCCACTGGAACAGCTGTTGGGAGACAGATGGTAGCCTCCCGTCAAGGCCATCCAGCGTGTTCTTTAACGTGCACAGGGTATGGCTCTCTCCCGCACACGGGGCCACGGCTTAACGTCCCATCCGACGGACGGCGGCCTTTCAAAGCCCATAGGTGTCCCCTACTGACCGTGGGCAGGGCGGGGAATTTTGCGGAGATAAATCTCAACGCTGACCCAGCTGGGACTCGAACCTGGGAACTACAGATTACGAGCCTGGCGCGCTACCGACTGAGCCACCCCCGCCCCATTGGGGGAGGGGACCCACTGGAACAGCTGTTAGGAGACAGATGGTAGCCTCCCGTCAAGGCCTTCCAGTGTGTTCTTTAACGTTGGGTTTTACCTCTGAGTGGCACTTTTTTGCACACCATGGGCTAAATGGCCAGGTCACATGGACCCCGAAGGCTCAGAGAAGGTTGGGGGAGGGGACCCACTGGAACAGCTGTTGGGAGACAGATGGTAGCCTCCCGTCAAGGCCATCCAGTGTGTTCTTTAACGTTGGGTTGTTTTACCTCTGAGTGGCACTTTTTTGCGCACCATGGGGCTAAATGGCCAGGTCACATGGACCCCGAAGGCTCAGAGAAGGTTGGGGGAGGGGACCCACTGGAACAGTTGTTGGGAGACAGATGGTAGCCTCTCATCAAGGCCATCTAGCGTGTTCTTTAACGTGCACAGGGTATGGCTCTTCCGCACAAGGCTTAACGTCCCATCCGACGGACGGTGGCCTTTCCAAGCCCATCGGTGTCCCCTGATGACCGTGGGCAGGGCGGGGAATTATGCGGCGATAAATAAATGGCCAGGTCACAAGGATCCCGAGAGCTCAGAAAAGGTTGGTGACAGACACGTATCAAGGGTGGTCATGATACTTGAGACTGTAGGGGACCATTTAAGTGCGTATGAAGGATTTTGCAGTCCACAAATGACACTTTAAACTTTATCATATATTATTTGGTAATCTAGATGCTTTTTAACAGCTTGTAATTTGGGGTATTGAACCCTCGCTCCAGACTCATAATCTGTAGTTCCCAGGTTCGAGTCTCAGCTGGGTCAGCGTTGAGATTTATCTCCGCAAAAATTCCCCACCCTGCCCACGGTCAGTAGGGGACACCGATGGGTTTGATAAAGGCCGCTGTCCGTCGGATGGGACGTTAAGCCGTGGCCACGTGTGCAGGAGAGTCGTACACTGTGCACGTTAAAGAACACGTTCGATGGCCTTAACGGGACGCTACCATCTGTCTCCTAAGAGTTGTTCCAGTGGGTCCCCTCCCCCAACCTTCTCTGAGCCTTCGGGGTCCATGTGACCTGGCCATTTAGCCCATGGTGTGCGAAAAAGTGCCGCTCAGAGGTAAAACAACCCAACGTTAAAGATCACGCTGGATGGCCTTGATGGGAGGCTACCATCTGTCTCCCAACAGCTGTTCCAGTGAGTCCCCTCCCCCAGGGGCGGGGGTGGCTCAGTCGGTAGCGCGCCAGGCTCGTAATCTGTAGTTCCCAGGTTCGAGTCCCAGCTGGGTCAGCGTTGAGATTTATCTCCGCAAAATTCCCCGCCCTGCCCACGGTCAGTAGGGGACACCGATGGGCTTGGAAAGGCCGCCGTCCGTCGGATGGGACGTTAAGCCGTGGCCCCGTGTGCGGGAGAGCCATACCCTGTGCACGTTAAAGAACACGCTGGATGGCCTTGACGGGAGGCTACCATCTGTCTCCCAACAGCTGTTCCAGAAAGGCTGTTCCAGAAGGTTGGGGGAGTGGGTCCCCTCCCCCAACCTTCTCTGAGCCTTCGGGGTTCATGTGACCTGGCCATTTAGCCCATGGTGTGCAAAAAAGTGCCGCTCAGAGGTAAAACAACCCAACCCAACCCCTCCCCCAACCTTCTTTGATGGGAGGCTACCACCTGTCTCCCAACAGCTGTTCCAGTGGGTCCCCTCCCCAACCTTCTTTGAGCCTTCTGGGTCCTTGTGACCTGGCCATTTAGCCCACGGTGTGCAAAAAAGTGCCGCTCAGAGGTAAAACAACACAACGTTAAAGAACACGGATGGCCTTGACGGGAGGCTACCATCTGTCTCCCAACAGCTGTTCCAGTGGGTCCCCTCCCCCAACCTTCTCTGAGCCTTCGGGGTTCATGTGACCTGGCCATTTAGCCCATGGTGTGCAAAAAAGTGCCGCTCAGAGGTAAAACAACCCAACCCTTCCCCCAACCTTCTTTGAGCCTTCGGGGTCCATGTGACCTGGCCATTTAGCCCATGGTGTGCAAAAAAGTGCCGCTCAGAGGTAAAACAACACAACGTTAAAAAACACGCTGGATGGCCTTGACGGGAGGCTACCATCTGTCTCCCAACAGCTGTTCCAGTGGGTCCCCTCCCCCAACCTTCTCTGAGACTTCGGGGTTCTTGTGACCTGGCCACTTAGCCCATGGTGTGCAAAAAAGTGCCACTCAGAGGTAAAACAACCCAACGTTAAAGAACACGCTGGATGGCCTTGACGGGAGGCTACCATCTGTCTCCCAACAGCTGTTCCAGTGGGTCCCCTCCCCCAACCTTCTCTGAGCCTTCGGGGTTCTTGTGACCTGGCCACTTAGCCCATGGTGTGCAAAAAAGTGCCGCTCAGAGGTAAAACAACTCAACGTTAAAGAACACGCTGGATGGCCTTGACGGGAGGGTTTTGGGTTGTTTTACCTCTGAGCGGCATTTTTTGCACACCATGGGCTAAATGGCCAGGTCACATGGACCCCGAAGGCTCAGAGAAGGTTGGGGGAGGGGACCCACTGGAACAGCTGTTGGGAGACAGATGGTAGCCTCCCGTCAAGGCCATCCAGCGTGTTCTTTAACGTGCACAGGGTATGGCTCTCCCGCACACGGGGCCACGGCTTATCGTCCCATCCGACGGACGGCGGCCTTTCCAAGCCCATCGGTGTCCCCTACTGACCGTGGGCAGGGCGGGGAATTTTGCGGAGTTGACGGGAGGCTACCATCTGTCTCCCAACAGCTGTTCCAGTGGGTCCTCTCCCCCAACCTTCTCTGAGCCTTCGGGGTTCTTGTGACCTGGCCATTTAGCCCATGGTGTGCAAAAAAATGCCGCCCAGAGGTAAAACAACCCAACCCAAGGGGTACTGAACCCCTCCTTATGACCGCCACTGACACATTCAGGATTTAATTTTCGGGGGGAGAGTTAAGTGAACGAATAGCCACATTCAAATCTACCTAACTTTGAAAATAAGCTTTTTACGCAAAAAAGTCACTAGACATAAATTGAAAATCTCGGTCAGAGCTCTCTAAATCTCTCTTTTCTATAATATTAATCTAATATTTAAAAAGTTATGGAAGCTGAAACCATTTAAGTGAAACTTTTGATAGTTTTGAAAATTTATTTTAAAAAGTTAAATCACAACTGCTATAACATGTTCGAAATATAAATGCGATATTCGAATTTTGTGTAAGGATTTTCGAAGTTTTCATCAACTTGGGGGGAAATATTTGTCTAGTGACGTTTTTCTATAAAAAGCTTATTTTCAAAATTAGGTAGATTTGAATTTGGCTATTAGTTCGCGTGGAAGTGTCTGGATACTTTTTGCAGTATAGTGTATGTGAACTTTAAAACAACTAAATGCGCACAAAAGATTGATTTAATCTCAATCTTCCAAAAATTTTTAGTCTTGGAATCTTCGGGGTGGGTTGGATCTGAGAATAAGACTTGAGTAGGGATTTGAAATTACTAAAGTACTCCTCGGGGTAAGAAAGATTAAGATTATATTCTATATGGGAAATAATTTATAGTTTATTTCTTGAATCCATTTTTAATGTCGGGTATATAATATGGGAGTAAAAATTAAATAAACTTGTTTAGGATAGCAAAGTAAGTAGACATGGTTGGGATTTCGTATAATACGGACTTTGAAAGACCGCCGTCCGTCGGATGGGACGTTAAGCTATGGCCCCGTGTGCGGGAGAGCCATACCCTATGTATGTAGAAGAACACGCTGGATGGCCTTGACGGGAGGCTACCATCTGTCTCCCAACAGCTGTTGCAGTGGGTCCCCTACCCCAACCTTCTCTGAGCCTTCGGGGTCCTTGTGACCTGGCCATTTAGCCCATGGTGTGCAAAAAAGTCCCGCTCATAGGTAAAACAACCCAACCAACCAAGACTATAATGCGCTAAATGGCCAGGTCACAAGGACCCACAGAAGGTTGGGGGAGAGGACCCACTGGAACAGCTGTTTGGACGTATAGGGTAGCCTTCTGTCAAGGCCATTCAGCGTACTCTCCAACGGCTTTCCCGTACAAGGGGCCACGGCTTAACCTCCCATCCGACGCGCGGCGGCCTTTCCAAGCCCATCGGTGGCCCCTACTGACCGTGGGCAGGGCGGGGAGTTTTGCGGAGATAAATCTCAATGCTGACCAAGCTGGGACTGGGAACTACAGATTCCGAGCGTGGCGCGCTACTGACTGAGCCCTCTTGCTTGATAATGCACCATAGAATCCCAGTCAACGGACCAATCACCTCTGTTTTCACGATGTTCTAAAAAATATGTTCTTTCAAGATGTGTATTTTTCACATCTATAAAGATTCTTAAAAATTTCCCATGGAGGTCTTTCGATCTCTCATCCAGGCCCTCTTAACCAGAGGTAAGAAAATTCAGTGAAATCTCGCCAGCCAGTGTTTGTTATGGGTTATAGTAAAAAAAAGATATATACAGTCGCTCAAAAAAGTATCCGAACACTATGATTGGTTACAAAATTCAGAAAAAATATCTGGAGCGTGTACAGCAACTGTACACGCTCCAGTTACCGTTCGCAGCAAACTGGAGCGTGTGCAGTTACTGAACACGCTCCAGTTTGCTGTGAACGGTAACTGCACACGCTCAATATTTTCGTGAGTGAGCCCACACGAGCCAGGTTTTTGTGAGCTCACACGATCCAATGTGCTGTGAACATTAACCGCAACCGCTCCAGTTTGCTGTGAACGGTAACTGCACACGCTCAATATTTCTGTGAGTGGGCCCACACGATCCAGGTTTTTGTGAGCTCTTACGATCCAATGTGCTATGAACATTAACCGCAACCGCTCCAGTTTGCTGTGAACGGTAACTGCACACGCTAAATATTTCTGTGGGCCCACACGATCCAATGTGCTCTGAACATTAACCGCAACCGCTCCAGTTTGCTGTGAACGGTAACTGCACACGCTCAATATTTCTGTGAGTGAGCCCACACGATCCAGGTTTTTGTGAGCTCACACGATCCAATGTGCTGTGAACATTAACCGCAACCGCTCCAGTTTGCTGTGAACGGTAACTGCACACGCTCCATATTCATTGCATTATATATTCATACGCATTATATATATTAAAAATATATCCGAACACTATGGTTGATTACAGAATTCAGAAAAAATATCTGGCAACTTTTTTTTAGAAATGAGTGATCTGGCAACCTTCGTGTCACGTAACACGAAGGTTCGACTGTACCTACAAAGTACACTAAGGTTGCCAGATCACTAATTTCTAAAAAAAACGGTGCCAGATATATATATATATAATTTTTTTCTTCTGAATTCTGTAATCAACCATAGTGTTCGGATATTTTTTGAGCGACTGTACCTAATAAAGTACACTAAGGTTGCCAGATTACTAATTTCTAAAAAAAAAATAAGAAATCGGTGCCAGATATATATATATATTTTTAATTCTGTAAGCAACCATAGTGTTCAGATATTTTTTGAGCGACTGTACCTAATAAAGTACACGAAGGTTGCCAGATGACTAATTTCTAAAAAAAAATCGGTGCCAGATTTTTTCTCAATTCTCTAATCAACCATAGTGTTCGGATATTTTTTTTTTGAGCGACTGTACCTAATTTGTGTGAAGCGAGGGCTTAAACTGTTTACTTTTCTTATGTGTATTAAAAAAATATCATGCGATGAAATTAATGATGCTGTTGCATTCAATAGTGAAATTTAATATTTTTTACCCATGGAAATATTTTAACGTTGCAATATTTTAATATCTTAGAGAGCCACGTTATAAAATGCACTCGGTCTGGGCGAGTGAATTTCCTAGGTATTCCTCATAACAAAATTATACTGAAAATCCAAGTAAGAAATGTACTTAACTAGACTTACTTTCTTGCAAAACGTTTAAAAGTATGAATATATAATGCAATGAATATTGAGCGTGTGCAGTTACCGTTCACAGCAAACTGGAGCGGTTGCGGTTAATGTTCACAGCACATTGGATCGTGTGAGCTCACAAAAACCTGGATCGTGTGGGCCCACTCAGAAATATTGAGCGTGTACAGTTACCGTTCACAGCAAACGAGCGTGTGCAGTAACTACACACGCTCCAGATATTTTTCCTGAATTCTGTAATCAGGTGACACGAATGTTGCCAGATACTAATTTCTAAAAAAAAAATCATTGCCAGATATTTTTTCTGAATTCTGTAATCAACCATAGTGTTCGGATATATTTTTGACAAGACTTGTTTACTTCGTAACGTTCAAAAGTTTTAATATAGACTACTGCCTCTAAGAACAATAAGGTTGCAAGTTCTGGAAATGTCTCGTAAATCAAACGAAAAATAATCTTTACCCAGTGTTCATTTAGGAGTTTAAAACTATTCGCAATATCTCCTTCATCAGATGAACACTTTGACGAAAATAGGAGAGGAATTTTTCATTTAGTACAAGTAAGAAAGTGTACTAATTATGCTTTTGAGAGTTGAGCTTTAAAAAAACCCAACTTTGAAGATGAAGTTTCAATAGCATTGTGCGTTTAAAAAATGTTTTTTTTTTACATTGCGGGGTTCTGTGGAGCTCATTAAGCATTCAGTGATGTCTGCTTTGAAATAAAATCTTTCTTTCACAATTTGTTTTCTGATGCAGGAAATTATTATTTTTCAGACATTCGATAATTTCATCATACATATTTAGCTCCAATCTTCAAGATCATATTTGAAAGCATCTGTACAGTCGCTCAAAAAAGTATCCGAACACTATGGTTGATTACAGAATTCAGAAAAAATATCTGGCAACGAATTTTTTGAAATTAGTGATCTGCCAACCTTTGTGTCCACGGTTGCCAGATCACTAATTTCTACAAAAATTCGTTGCCAGATATTTTTTCTGAATTCTGTTATAAACCGTAGTGTTCGGATATTTTTCGAGCGACTGTATTTTAATTCTTTTGAATGCAGTTGCTGAGCAAAGTGGCGCGGGGGCCCCGGAACAAAACATTTTTACCGGGCCGTATCAGGGCCGCTTTATCCATTAGTCCTACTAGGCACAGTGCCTAGGGCCTACGAACCTTTTAAGACCTGCAATATTTCACTTAAAAAATATATATATAAAAAAACTCCCAAAATTCGGAAAAAACATCAAATTTTAATTTATTTATTTAAATATTTGAATGACAAAAACAATAATTTAAGTTGTCGCTTTTCTTAGAATATTTGAAACTATTTCCAGAGTTATGCTGTTATGCGTACAACCTTATGCGTAGTTGTATTGCACGTATCGCGAACCAGTGGCGGATGGCCAGGTCACATGGACCTTGAAGGCTCAGAGAAGGTTGGGGGAGGGGACCCACTGGAACAGCTGTTGGGAGACAGATGGTAGCCTCCCGTCAAAGCCATCCAGCGTGTTCTTTAACGTTGTGTTGTTTTACCTCTGAGCGGCACTTTTTTGCACACCGTGGGCTAAATGGCCAGGTCACATGGACCCCGAAGGCTCAAAGAAGGTTGGGGGAGGGGACTCACTGGAACAGCTGTTGGGAGACAGATGGTAGCCTCCCATCAAGGCCATCCAGCGTGTTCTTTAACGTTGGGTTGTTTTACCTCTGAGCGGCACTTTTTCGCACACCATGGGCTAAATGGCCAGGTCACATGGACCCCGAAGGCTCAGAGAAGGTTGGGGGAGGGGACCCACTGGAACAGCTGTTGGGAGACAGATGGTAGTCTCCCGTCAAGGCCATCCAGCGTGTTCTTTAACGTGCACAGGGTATGGCTCTCTCGCACACGGGGCCACGGCTTAACGTCCCATCCGACGGACGGCGGCCTTTCCAAGCCCATCGGTGTCCTTTACTGACCGTGGGCAGGGTGAGAATTTTGCGGAGATAAATCTCAACGCGGACCCAGCTGGGACTCGAACCTGGGAACTACAGATTATGAGTCTGGAGCGAGGGTTCAATACCCCAAATTACAAGCTGTTAAAAAGCATGTAGATTACCAAATAATATATGAATAAAGTTAAAAGTGTCATTTGTGGACTGCAAAATCCTTCATACGCATTTAAATGGTCCCCTACAGTCTCAAGTATCATGACCACCCTTGATACGTGTCTGTCACCAACCTTTTCTGAGCTCTCGGGATCCTTGTGACCTGGCCATTTATTTATCGCCGCAAAATTCCCCGCCCTGCCCACGGTCATCAGGGGACACCGATGGGCTTGGAAAGGCCACCGTCCGTCGGATGGGACGTTAAGCCGTGGCCCCGTGTGCGGGAGACTGTGTGCATCCCCGTGTGCGGGAGCGCTACCGACTGAGCCACCCCCGCCCCACAATACAACTGGAACTCTCCAGCAAAATTTGCCGCAAGAGGGCGCACTTGACTCTTTTGTTCGCTGTCCGTAATACTATTTTTGATTGGCCAACCAGAGCTCTCGAAGTGTGAACTGCGCAGTCTCCAAGTCTCCCGAGCAGATACCTCGTGTGTCGCGTGTCCCACAATGTGATGACATGAAGTGGCATGCGCGTGGATTCCGTTTCTCTCTGCTCGAGGAAAATCTTTTCCTTGTTCCGAATGGCGACGTCTTCTGCTGACGGAGTGTCGTCTTGCCTTCCTCGTATCGAACGACGAAGGCGACACGATACGACCAATGGCGGCTCTCGAGCTCCGACTGCTACGGTCTGCTTGGGAGGGTCAACGAACGGCCTGCCATCCGTGATTCATCTGCTTACCCACACTTGGCCGACTTTCACGACTGCGAATCTGTCCTCACGAGAATTGAAGCATGGAGTCCGAGGATTTTTCGGATCAATTAAGTTTTCTCTCATTTGATTCGCTCCATTTTCGAAACTGATTTCCTGACTTTTTAATTTCGTGGATCAAAATTACTTTCATCATTTATTTTACAGATGTAAAAGAGAAACATGTCCCTGGTCCTGTGTTCCGGGTCATAGAAACATGTTTGCACGATTTCGGAAACAAATAAAAATTAATAAAAAAAATATTCCCTCAAACGTCTGCTTACCATAGAGGACTCCATTGAAATACAATATTCCACAACATTTAGGGAAGGGGGTGGCTCAGTCAGTAGTGCAACAGGCTCGTAATCTGCAGTTCCCAGGTTCGAGTCCCAGCTGGGTCAGCGTTGAGATTTATCTCCGCAAAATTCCCCGCCCTGCCCATGGTCAGTAGGGGACACCGATGGGCTTGGAAAGGCCGCCGTCCGTCGGATGGGACGTTAAGCCGTGGCCCCTTGTGCGGGAGAGCCATACCCTGTGCACGTTAAACAACACGCTGAATGGCCTTGACGGAAGGCTATCATCTGTCTCCCAACAGCTGTTGCAGTGGGTCCCCTCCCCCAACCTTCTGAGCCTTTGGGGTCCTTGTGACCTGGCCATTTAGCCCATAGTGTGCAAAAAAGTGCCGCTCAGAGGTAAAGCAACCCAACATTAAAGAACACGCTGGATGGCCTTGATGGGAGGTTACCATCTGTCTCCCAACAGCTGTTCCAGTGGGTCCCCTCCCCCAACCTTCTCTGAACCTTCGGAGTCCATGTGACCTGGCCATTTAGCCCATGGTGTGCATAAAAGTGCCGCTGAGAGGTAAATAACATTTTTCTACAAGCCCTTCCAGCGTCCCATTTATTTTTTAGGGATAAACTCAAAATGACTCCTTTATCTTAATAAAGATAAAACGTTTCCTTTATTTTTAATAAGGACAAAATGTTCCCTTTATTTTCATAAGGAAAAAAAAATTCCTTTATTTTAACAAGGATAAAATTTTCCTTTATTTTATTTAGGATAAAACGTTTCCTTTATTTTAATAGGGATGAAAAGTTTCCTTTATTTTAATAAGGATAAAACTTTTCCTTTATTTTAATAAGGATGAAACGTTTATTTTAATAAAGATGAAACTTTTTTCTTTATTTTAATAAGGATAAAACTTTTTCTTTATTTTAATAAGGATAAAACTTTTCCTTTATTTAAATAAGGATAAAACTTTTCCTTTCTTTTAATAAGGATAAAACATTTCCTTTATTTTAATAAGGATGAAACGTTTCCTTTATTTTAATAAGGAAAAAAGGGTTTCATTTATTTTTAATAAGGATAAAACGTTTCATTTATTTTAATAAGGATGAAACGTTTATTTTAATAAAGATGAAACTTTTTTCTTTATTTTAATAAGGATAAAACTTTTATTTTAATAAGGATGAAACTTTTATTTTAATAAGGATGAAACGTTTCCTTTATTTTAATAAGGATAAAAGTTTCCTTTATTTTAATAAGAATTTAAAAGGTTTCCTTTATTTTAATAAGGATTTTAAAAAGGTTTCCTTTATTTTAATAAGGATTTAAAAAGGTTTCCTTTATTTTAATAAGGATGAAACGTTTATTTTAATAAAGATGAAACTTTTTCCTTTATTTTAATAAGGATAAAAAATATTTCCTTTATTTTGATAAGGATAAAAAATATTTCCTTTATTTTGATAAGGATAAAAGGGTTTCCTTTATTTTAATGATAAAACTTTTCCTTTATTTTAATAAGGATAAAACTTTTCCTTTATTTTAATAAAGATAAAAAGATTTCCTTTATTTTAATGAGGATAAAACATTTCCTTTATTTTAATAAGGATGAAATGTTTCCTTTATTTTAATAAGGACGAAATGTGTCCTTTATTTGAATAAGGATAAACTCAAAATTAAGATTGAACTCAAAATGTTTCCATTTTAGAATAAGGATAAACTGAAGATGTTTATTTTAATAAACTCAAAGTGACAAGCTTTCGTTTTTAAATCTCTTCCTTGTTAATATTTCGAATTCTGTCTTCGAGTTCCGAACCTAAAGTTATCTTTCCGTAATTGATATTCCCCATTGATTAAAATCGCCATCGTCCCAAAAGACCTGGTCGGTGCGGCGAGTGCTTCCCATTCCACGTGACTTCCCGACACCGAAAGTTGACCGCAACCGCAGTGGTGAAGCGTCTGCTTCCGGTGGTGAATCATTGTTTGCAAACAATACAGAGGAGACGGAAGTGACATGGTTCGAGCTAACAGGCAACTTGTTCGTCTGGCGAAGTCAACTCGTTGCGTGCGGATGGCAACAAGGGAGGAACACGAGGTCGGGTTTTTTATGCTGCTCTGCAAAAAAAAAACACATTTAAAAGACTTTCAACAAAGCAGTCGGAATGACGATTTCTAAATATTCGGAAGGAATATGGTCTGTCGTAAATGAACCTCTTCGCTATTTGGAGCAGATTTTTTTGTCTTATCGACACTTTTTTTTATACACCGTGGACTAAATGGCCAGGTCACATAGACCCCGAAGGCTCAGAGAAGGTTGGGGGAGGGGACCCACTGGAACAGCTGTTGGGAGACAGATGGTAGCCTCCCGTCAAGGCCATCCAGCGTGTTCTTTAACGTTGGGTTGTTTTACCTCTCAGCGGCACTTTTTTTGCACACCATGGGCTAAATGGCCAGGTCACAAGGACCCCGAAGTCTCAGAGAAGGTTGGGGGAGGGGACCCACTGAAACAGCTGTTGGGAGACAGATGGTAGCCTCCCGTCAAGGCCATCCATCGTGTTCTTTAACGTGCACAGGGTATGGCACTCCCACACACAGAGCCACGGCTTAACGTCCCATCCGATGGACGGCGGCCTTTCCAAACCAATCGGTGTCCCCTACTGACCGTGGACAGGGCAGGAATTTTTGCGGAGAGAAATCTCAACGCTGACCCAGCTGGGACTCGAACCTGGGTGACAGGAGGCTACTATGTCTCCCAACAGCTGTTCCAGTGGGTCCCCTCTCCCAATTTTCTCTGAGCCTTCGGGGTCCATGTGACCTGGCCATTTAGCCCATGGTGCGAAAAAAGTGCCGCTCAGAGGTAAAACAACCTAACGTCTGCCCCAACCTCCTCTGACCCCTTGGGGTCTTTGAGTTCTGAGAAAGAGCGTTTGGAGAAATCTTTCCATCTTTAGATCACATTCTTTAGAAATCTGCGCGCGCCTCGACAAGACTCGATCGCACAATTGCGCGAGAACTGAACGAAAAATTAACGAATTTTTTTTTTAATGTCCGCGAAACAAATCGAAATTCTTCCAAACTCAGAAAACGACCTTCGCTACCATGGTGGGATATTAGGGGGGAGAGGGGGGCATGCTCTTTAATTAAATGGGGCGGGGATGGCTCAGTCGGCAGCGCGCCAGGCTCGTAATCTGTAGTTGCCAGGTTCGAGTCCCAGCTGGGTCAGCGTTGAGATTTATCTCCGCAAAATTCCCCGCCCTGCCCACGGTCAGTAGGGGACACCGACGGGCTTGGAAAGGCCGCCGTCCGTCGGATGGGACGTTAAGCCGTGGCCCCGTGTGCGGGAGAGCCATACCCTGTGCACGTTAAAGAACACGCTGGATGGCCTTGACGGGAGGCTACCATCTGTCTCCCAACAGCTGTTCCAGTGGGTCCCCTCCCCTAACCTTCTCTGAGCCTTCGGGGTCCATGTGACCTGGCCATTTAGCCCGTGGTGTGTAAAAAAGTGCCGCTCAGAGGTAAAACTATCCAACATTAAAGAACACGCTGGATGGCCTTGACGGGAGGCTACCATCTGTCTCCCAATAGCTGTTCCAGTGGGTCCCCTCCCGTAACCTTCTCTGAGCCTTCGGGGTCCATGTGACCTGGCCATTTAGCCCATGGTGTGCAAAAAAGTGCCGCTCAGAGGTAAAACAACCCAACCCTCTTTAAATAAAATAATAAATAAATACCCCCTCAAGCAGCTGCTTGCCACAGAGGTCTGACAGGAGCCTGTCAGTTTATATGCCATAGTAGAGGGTCTGAGAGGATGACAGGACCTCAGCCGAAAAACGACACATGCATCCATGCCTTACCCAGGGACTCGAACCCAGGTCCCTTAGATCAGTAGCCAAGCGCGCTAATCACTCTGCTACTCCGAAAATGTCAGTAAGCGTGATGAAGACCAAAAAAAGCGCATATTTCGCGCATTTTTCATTAATTTCTTAGAAAACTTCTAAATCGAAGACAAAAATATTACACTGCAAGAAAATCCAGTCCCTCCCCCCCCCACCCTTTTCAAACTACATTGCGTCAACTCCCCCCCCTCCCCCCAATTTTTTCCAGATCCAGACCATCTGCCTGCGCATTTATTTCGCACGAGTCAAGCGATTCTCTTGCATTAGAATTCTTAGCGGCAAAACTACAAAAAAATCAAAACCGAAAAATCGAAATTTGTCATTTCTGTTTTCTCGTCTTTACCAAACATGTGTCGCTTCTTCTTTTTTTTTCAGAACCGTACCCGATATTTTTTCCATTGTTTCCCTCTGTGCCTTGGAATTTCATTTCCGGTCGAGTGTCCCTTCGACCTCTGCCTTTAAAGCCCATTTCAGAGACCTCCCCGTCCTCGACTGATCGCCTGCGCCTTCCCTTCGTTTATCGATTCCCACTTCCTCTTATTCCCGCTGCTTCGCTAATCTATTTTCTTTCGCTCCCTTTCTTTTGCGTAGGCTTCGTCGACGAACATCCTTACACTGCCTCCTCTTAAACGTTTTTCCTCCGACTGAGAAGGGACGGTGGTAGCTCAGTCGGTAGCGCGCCAGGCTCGTAATCCGTAGTTCCCCGGTTCGAGTCCCAGCTGGGTCAGCGTTGAGATTTATCTCCGGCAAAATTTCCCCGCCCTGCCCACGGTCAGTAGGGGACACCGATGGGCTTGGAAAGGCCGCCGTCCGTCGGATGGGACGTTAAGCCGTGGCCCCGTGTACGGGAGAGCCATACCCTGTGCACGTTAAAGAACACGCTGGATGGCCTTGACGGAAGGCTACCATCTGTCTTCCAACAGCTGTTCCAGTGGGTCCTCTCCCCCAACCTTCTCTGAGCCTTCGGGGTCCTTGTGACCTGGTCATTTAGCCTGATGTGTGCAAATAAGTGCCGCTCAGAGGTAAAACAACCCAACCCAAAATCCAACTGAGAACATGACAGCGAATAAGTGAGCCTCGTGCACCTTGTACAGTCGCTCAAAAAAAAGTATCCGAACGCTATGGTTGATTACAACCAATTACAGGCCGTCCCGTGGCCGAGTGGTTAGCGCGCTTGGCTACTGATCTATGGGACCTGGGTTCGAGCCCCGGGTAAGGCATGGCTGTTTGTGTCGTTTTTCTGCTGAGGTCCTGCCATCCTCTCAGACCTTCTACTTTGGCATATAAACTGACAGGCTCCTGTCAGACCTCTGTGGCAAGCAGCTGCTTGAGGGGGTATTTATTTTTTTTATTTATTTATGGTTGATTACAGAATTCAGAAAAATATCTGGCAACCTTCGTGTCACGTGACACGAAAGTCGCCAGATCACTAATTTCTAAAAAAAAAAACCGTTGCCAGATATTTTTTCTCGATTCTGTAATCAACCATAGTGTTCGGATACTTTTTTGGGCGACTGTACAGCGTCAAAGTGAATTCCGTGTTCTGCTTCGTCGTCGCGAGCATAAAGAGAGTGAAAACGAAATCTCCGATCTCGCTGATGACGCCGCCTCGTGTTGAGAAATTTCGAGAGCGCGGGGGGTGGGGCATAATAGATTTCGTCTCGAGCCGACTCCTCATTCTCTGCTGCAGCAGACGGTCGGCCCATTACGCCCGGTGGGTGATTGAATGGCACGAGTCTTCCTCGTGCAGCTGACGGAGCGTCCTCCTCCTCCTCTTCGCCCGCAGCCATCGTTGCTCCGCCAGCCAACGACGACGGTTATTTTTAGTCGCGTCGGCGGAGGCAGGCAGCCGAACGAGAAGCATCGACCGACCGCCGCCGCCGCCATGGCAACAAGCCCTCGCCGAGCACCACCGACGCACGTGCCCGACAGACGCACTGCAGCCAATCGGCTGGCTCTTGAATCTCGAAGAGGATATCGGCGCTGCTTGAAAAGGGAGGGGGGGAGGGGATCTGCTGCCGATGCCTTCAAGTGCTGCGTTTCTCCACCAGGATCTGGTGTCATCACGAGATCACGTTTCACACTTTTTTCTCCACCAGGGATCTGGTCACACGTTTTTCTCCACCAGGGATCTGGTGTCATCACGAGGGCTCGTGGGGGAGGAATGGATCTGGCTGATCCACTCTCGAGGGATGTCGGATGAGGATTACTGATGGAGAAAGAATTCAACAGATGATTGGAAGATCTCTTCACTCGATCAGGACGGACACGGCGATAGTTGGGGGGGGGGGGGTCAGATCTCTCTCTCCCCACAGCAGCAGGTCCAGGAAAATTTCTTGGGGAGGGGGGGGGGGTGGCACACTATAAAATAACAAACTTAGCGGCTACGCATTGACACTGTTTAGATAAGATTGTTTTATTTGTTTGGTTTAATAAAATAATTTATTTCATGCAGGGGGGTACAGTAAAGCCAAGGTACAGTCGCTCAGAAAAAGATCCGAACACTCTGGTTGATTACAGAATTCAGAAAAAAATATCTGGCAATGATTTTTTTTTAGAAATCGGTGATCTGGCAACCTTCGTGTCACGTGACACGCTTAAACCCGATGTCTCATTGGTTCCAAGTGAACCGGATTTCTGTTTATAAATGATGCTGCCAATATCTCTGAGGGAGGGGGTGGCTCAGTCGGTAGCGCGCCAGGCTCATAATCTGTAGTTCCCAGGTTCGAGTCCCAGCTGGGTCAGCGTTGAGATTTATCTCCGCAAAATTGCCCGCCCTGCCCACGGTCAGTAGGGGACACCGATGGGCTTGGAAAGGCTGTCGTCCGTCGGATGGGACGTTAAGCCGTGGTCCCGTGTGTTGGAGAGCCACACCCTGTGTACGTTAAAGAACACGCTGGATGGCCTTGACGGGAGGCTACCATCTGTCTCCCAACAGCTATTCCAGTGGGTCCCCTCCCCCAATCTTCTCTGAGCCTTCGGGGTCCATGTGACCTGGCCATTTAGCCCATGGTGTGCGAAAAAGTGCCGCTCAGAAGTAAAACAATCGAACGTTAAAGAACACGCTGGATGACCTTGATGGGAAGCTACCATCTGTCTCCCAACAGCTGTTCCAGCGGGTCCCCTCCGCCAACCTTCTCTGAGCCTTCGGGGTCCTTGTGACCTGGCCATTTAGCCCATGGTGTGCAAAAAAGTGCCTCTCAGAGTTAAAACATTCCAACCCAATATCACTGAGGATAAAAAAAAATGAATCCTTTGCCAGATTCGAAAGGCCAGAGGACGATTCCTTCTTCCCATTTTCGAGGCCGTTGCCATTCTGTTTGTGTTTCCATCGAATCCGTTCCAGTGTTAGCCGTCGTCTTCTCATAGGAACGTGCCTGGCGATACATACTGCCGACGATGTAGCGCCCCTCCCCCTTTCAGTCGCTTGGCGATGCAAGGGGTCGATTTGTGCTGGGATCACGTTTTCCGGGCAGAGTGGGCTCGAGCTCTCAGAGTCTCGCGAGAAGCGATAATGGCGCCATCTGCAGCCTAATCCTCATCAGTGCTAATGCCGAATGTCGGCTGATATCGCTTCGGATGAAAGTTCCGAAGATTCGCTCCCGAAGCGATTCGAAGGAGAGGTTATTGCTTAGTTAAGATGCATCATGGGAAAAGTACATTTCGTGTGAATTAAACAATAGGGTACATAAAAAAAAGTGGGGGGAGAACAGTTATTTGAAGCAAAACTTGCTAAAAGTGCAAAAAAGAGGAAAAACCCGCTATTTACTTATACAACATAATTTCAGTCTTAACCTTATTGGGACGGGGGTGGCTCAGTCGGTAGCGTGCCAAGCTCGTAATCTGCATTTCCCAGGTTCGAGTCCCAGATGGATCAGCGTTGAGATTTCTCTCCGCAAAAATTCCCGCCCTGTCCATGGTCAGTAAAGGACACCGATGGATTTGGAAACGCCGCCATCCGTCGGATGGGATGTTAATCCGTGGCGCCGTGTGCGGGAGAGCCATACCCTGTACTCGTTAAAGAACACGCTGGATGGCTTTGACGGGAGTCTACCATCTGTCTCCCAACAGCTGTTCCAGTGGGTCCCCTCCTCCAACCTTCACTAAGCCTTCGGGGTCCTTGTGACCTGGCCATTTAGCCCATGGTGTGCAAAAAAGTGCCGCTCATAGGTAAAACAACTCAACATTAAAGAACACGCTGGATGGCCTTGACGGGAGGCTACCATCTGTCTCCCAACAGCTGTTCCAGTGGGTCCTCTCCCCCAACCTTCTCTGAGCCTTCGGGGTCCTTGTGACCTGGCCATTTAGCCCATGGTGTGCAAAAAAGTGCAGCTCAGAGGTAAAACAACTCAACATTAAAGAACACGCTGGATGGCCTTGAGGGGAGGCTACCATCTGTCTCCCAACAGCTGTTCCAGTGGGTCCTCTCCCCCAACCTTCTCTGAGCCTTTGGGGCCCATGTGACCTGGCCGTTTAGCCCATGGTGTGCAAAAAAGTGCCGCTCAGTGGTAAAACAATCCAACGTTAAAGAACACGCTGGATGGCCTTGACGGGAGGCTACCATCTGTCTCCCAACAGCTGTTCCAGTGGGTCCCCTCCTCCAACCTTCTCTGGGCCTTCGGGGTCCTTTTGACCTGGCCATTTAGACCATGGTGTGCAAAAAAGTGCCGCTCAGAGGTAAAACAACCCAACGTTAAAGAACATGCTGGATGGCCTTGACGGGAGGTTACCATCTGTCTCCCAACAGCTGTTCCAGTGGGTCCCCTCCCCCAACCTTCTCTGAGCCTTCGGGGTCCTTGTGACCTGGCCATTTAGCCCATGGTGTGCAAAAAAGTGCCGCTCAGAGGTAAAACAACCCAACGTTAAAGAACACGCTGGATGGCCTTGACGGGAGGCTATCATCTGTCTCCCAACAGATGTTCCAGTTCGTCCCCTCCCCCAACCTTCTCTGAGCCTTCGGGGTCCTTGTGACCTGGCCATTTAGACCATGGTGTGCAAAAAAGTGCCGCTCAGAGGTAAAACAACCCAACGTTAAAGAACACGCTGGATGGACTTGACGGGAGGCTACCATCTGTCTCCCAGCAGCTGTTCATTCCAGTGGGTCCCCTCCTCCAACCTTCTCTGAGCTTTCGGGTTCCTTGTGACCTGGCCATTTAGCCCATGGTGTGCAAAAAAGTGCCGCTCAGAGGTAAAACAACCCAACTCATCAACATGATCGACAGAAATTGTCTGTTTTCCAGTGGTTCCGTGGGTACTCGAACGATCTGTCCCAAATTTCGTTGACTGGTCCCACGCAGTCCTCATTTGGTACGACAGATCGGGATCGTTGGTGCCGTGAGTCGCGAGTGATCCCTCGTAAAATGTCCGGGATTTCCGGTGGCGCTGTCGTCGCCTACTATGTGAATGGAGTAATACAGTCGCTCAAAAGAATATCCGAATATTATGGTTGTTTACAGAATTCAAAAAAAAATAACTGGCAACGATTTTTTTAGAAATTAACGATCTGACAACCTTCGTGTCACGTGACACGAATTTCTAAAAAAAACGTTGCCAGATTTTTTTTTTATTTTGTAATCAACCATAGTGTTCGGATTTTTTTTTTTCGTGTCACGTGACACGAAGGTTGCCAGATCATTAATTTCTAAAGAAATCGTTTCCAGATACTTTTTTCTCGATTCTGTAATCAACCATAGTGTTCGGATACTTTTTTGAGCGACTGTAGGTGGTCATATTATTTTGATACTAGATCGTGTGGGCTCACTCACGGAAATATTGAGCGTGTGCAGTTACCGTTCACAGCAAACTGGAGCGGTTGCGGTTAATGTTCACAGCACATTGGATCGTGTGAGCTCACAAAAACCTGGATCGTGTGGGCCCACTCACAGAAATATTGAGCGTGTGCAGTTACCGTTCACAGCAAACTGGAGCAGTTGCGGTAACTGCACACGCTCCAGTTTGCTGTGAACGGTAACTGGAGCGTGTACAGTTGCTGTACACGCTCGAGATATTTTTTCTGAATTCTGTAATGACGTGACACGAAGGTTGCCAGATCATTAATTTAAAAAAAAATCCGTTGCCAGATATATTTTCTGAATTCTGTAATCAACCATAGTGTTCGGATATTTTTTTGAGCGACTGTACATGGATGGATGATCCTACTTTCAACTTGGTAAAGATATGATTTCAGATGCGATGAGACAATTTGTTATTCCGAAATGACTGGCTTCGAGATTCCCTCTCAAGTAATCTCGCTCCCAAGGTCAATAATAATAGTAATCTGTAGTTCCCAGGTTCGAGTCCCAGCTGGGTCACCGTTGAGATTTATCTCCGCAAAATTCCCCGCCCTGCCTACGGTCAGTAGAGGACACCGATGGGCTTGGAAAGGCCCACGTCCGTCGGATGGGAAGTTAAGCCGTGGCCCCGTATGCGGGAGAGCCATACCCTGTGCACGTTAAAGAACACGCTGGATGGCCTTGACGGGAGGCTACCATCTGTCTCTCAACAGCTGTTCCAGTGGGTCCCCTCCCCCAACCTTCTCTGAGCCTTCGGGATCCTTGTGACCTGGCCATTTAGCCCATGGTGTGCAAAAGTGTTCCCAGGTTCGAGTCCCAGCTGGGTCAGCGTTAAGATTTATCTCCGCAAGGCTTGGTAAAGGCCGTCGTCCGTCGGATGGGACATTAAGCCGTGGACCCGTGTATGGGATGAGACATACCCTGTGCACGTTAAAGAACACACTGGATGGCCTTGACAGGAGACTACCATCTGTCTCCCAACAGCTGTTCCAGTGGGTCCCCTCCCCCAACCTTCTCTGAGCCTTCGGGGTCCTTGTGACCTGGCCATTTAGCCCATGGTGTGCAAAAAAGTGCCGCTCAGAGGTAAAACTACCCAACCCACAAGGTCAATAATAATATGTTTCAGATTACCAAGCTGAAAGTTCATAACCTTCTTCATCAGAATATTTAATCCATAAAAAAAATCATCAGCTGGAATCCATTGATAAAGGCTAGATCATTCAGTTTAGGTCATAGTGGGAACATAAACAATATTAAAAATTATCAGGATAGTAGTGATACAGCCAGTCTGGTGAGCGAAAATGAGAACCGAAAGTGCCACGCCCCCTCGCCATAAATCCTCCGATCTTGTGAGTGCCACGCCCACTTGTCAAACATTGTTACATCTGTCAAAAGTCCTAAGAATTTGTCGTTTTTCCGCCATTTTGAATATCGTCGTCATCACCACAAGTTCCGCGATTTTGCCGTTCGTCTGCCATTTTGAATTTTGACGTCAAAATTCAAAATGGCACACTTCAAAATCGCGGGACTTTCGACAGATGTAACAATGTTTGACAAATGGGCGTAGCACTCACTAGATCCGCTCTAGATCGGGGAACTTTATGGCGAGGGTCGTGGCACTTCTGGTTCTCATTTCCGCTTACCAGACTGACTGCATCACTACTCAGGATAGTCATGATCAAGAATGATGATTTTGGGTCATTTAACTTTATTTGAAATTGAATGATCACAATCTGTTAATGATTACCTTTTGGGCTTTACCTCCCAACTGAGTCTTAATAAAGTCGATTCAATTTCCACGATATAACTGAAGCCTCAGTCTTTATGAAAATCCTCGTTTTCCGCAAACCATGGGGACATTGAGAGCAGATCTTAGTACTGAATTATGGAATGTGTGCTTGAAGAAATGTGACCCCATATGAGGCAGGTTTATTTCAAAAGTTTGCCGAATAACTGTTTCGTAACTTATTTTCAAAAGAAAATTCTGATTTATGGGCAATAAGAGAATTAAGTTGGCATTCCAGCAACTTGGGCTTTCTTGGCTACGTTGTTAATGTGTTGAGTGAAATTGAGTTTTATAATGAAGTTCACCCCTCAGATATTTAGCTGCCTCGGAACAAGAGATATCGTCCTTTAAAGTCGTAACCAAAGTGATCTAAGTGAGTTGTTTGGGTTGTTTTACCTCTGAGCGGCACTTTTTTGCACACCATGGGCTAAATGGCCAGGTCACATGGAGCCCGAAGGCTCAGAGAAGGTTGGGGGAGGGGACCCACTGGAACAGCTGTTGGGAGACAGATGGTAGCCTCCCGTCAAGGCCATCCAGCGTGTTCTTTAACGTGCACAGGGTATGGCTCTCCCACACACGGGTCCACTGCTTAATGTCCCATCCGACGGACGACGGCCTTTACCAAGCCTTGCGGAGATAAATCTCAACGCTGACCTAGCTGGGACTCGAACCTGGGAACTACAGATTACGAGCCTGGCGCGCTACCGACTGAGCCACCCCCGCCCCGATCTAAGTGATTGAAAGTTAAACAAAACTTAATGACTCAGTAATATAATGTGTAATATAATAATATATATAATGGTTTTAATGCGCCATGTTGAATACGAATTTTTTAACTTAACTAGGCCTCGTTTGTTTGACAGCAAGTGTTTTGATTTAGTGAAGCGGCCAACAGAGGGCGATATCATCAGCAAACATTCGAATCTGACTCTTATTCAAGGAAGTTAAGCAATAAGTGGAAATGTTAAAGATGATGGATCCGAAGCAGCAAGACGACGGATTCGAAGCATGTAAGACGAAAAATCCCCAGCATGTAAGACGATGGATCCAAAGTATGTAAGACGATGGATCCAAAGCCAATGGATCCAAATCCAATTAATTAGACGTTGATTACAGAATTCAGAAAAAATATCTGGCAACGAATTTTTTAGAAATTAGTGATCTGGTAACTTCCGGATATTTTTTCTGAATTCTGTAATCAATCATAATGTTCGGATATTTTTTTGAGCGACTGTACGAGTTGCGATTTTCAAATATTTCGATTTGTGAGAGAAAAATAGAAAAATTATTCTCCTGCTATGAAAAAAATTCCGACCTCTTGCTATAGTCGTCTGAAAAGATGCCGATATTGTCCTTAAATTAATATTTTTCAATATTTTTCCAACGAAATAGTTTTTTAACACCTAAAGAGACTTTAAACTTCACGAATATTTTATAAATAATGAAAGGTGTCTCTTAGAGAAATATAAAATTTATAGTTAATTTCATATTAATTCTTTGTTTAGATTGTAGCAGCAATTTTTCCTTTAATCAAAAGCAATTCACTAAATAAAAATGTTGATAATTGCTCTTATTTTATTAAAAAAAACCAATTATCCATGCAATTACTGTTTCCTGCCGAGAGATGGCGCTGCGTCGTCTTCCGACGTTATCTGATTCCTCGGCAAGTCTCGTGAGGAATGTTTACCAACGTCTGCTGATGACATGGCAGTTTTCACTCCAGAAATTCAAATCAAACATTTCTCTTTGGCTTATTTTATTTTTCCATCGTCTTATTCTTTTTCTCACATTCATTCACAGTAATCTCTATTTAAGTGATCGGCTTTTAAATATCTACCTGATTTCGCAATCGAATCTGGTCAAGATCAGCTGATTACTGAGTTTATATTTTTTATTCAAACAAAATAAATTTTTGCAGACGATTATTTTTCGCAGACAAGACTTATTGTAATATGAAATAACTTATTGAAAATAAGTATTTATAATAAGTAATAATTAATTTTACAAATATTTGTTTTAAACACAGCCAATGCTATTTAAGGTTTCGTAATTTTTCTACAAAATTCAACCTTCGCACTCTGCAACTGTATTTGAAATTAAATTAAAATTTAACAAACATTTTATTGTTCTACGTAGTTTTTTTAACTCATCCATTTGCAATTTTATACAGTCGCTAAAAAAATATCCGAACACTATGGTTGAATACAGACCAGAGACCAGAATACAGACCAGAGAATTCAGAAAAAATATCTGGAAACGAATTTTTTTTAGAAATTAGTGATCTGGCAACCTTCGTGTCACGTCGTGTCACGTGACACGAAGCAAAATGTCACGTCAAAAACACGAAGCAAAATGTCACGTCGTGTCACGTGACACGAAGGTTGCCAGATCACTAATTTCTAAAAAAAATTCGTTTCCAGATATTTTTTCTGAATTCTGTATTCAACCATAGTGTTCGGATACTTTTCTGAATATATATGGAGCGTGTGCAGTTACCGTTCACAGCAAACTGGAGCGTGTGCAGTTACCGTTCACAGCAAACTGGAGCGGTTTCGGTTAATGTTCACAGCACATTGGATCGTGTTAGCTCACAAAAATCTGGATCGTGTGGGCTCACTCACAGAAATATTGAGCGTGTGCAGTTACCGTTCACAGCAAACTGGAGCGGTTGCGGTTAATGTTCACAGCACATTGGATCATGTGAGCTCACAAAAACCTGGATCGTGTGGGCCCACTCACAGAAATACGGAGCGTGTGCAGTTACCGTTCACAGCAAACTGGAGCGGTTGCGGTTAATGTTCACAGCACATTGGATCATGTGAGCTCACAAAAACCTGGATCGTGTGGGCCCACTCACAGAAATACGGAGCGTGTGCAGTTACCGTTCACAGCAAACTGGAGCGTGTGCAGTTACTGCACACGCTCCAGTTTGCTGTGAACGGTAACTGGAGCGTGTACAGTTGCTGTACACGCACCAGATATTTTTTCTGAATTCTGTAATCAACCATAGTTTTCGGATTTTTTTTAGCGACTGTATTAATGGGGAGTCGAAAATGGAAGGGGGGAGGAAACACTGATAAACATTCGAAGCAATCACCGACGGGGGGGGGGAGGCGAATGAAATCGGTCTATGAATCGAATGTTTTAGCAAGAGTAAATAATCAATGAATGCATCCTCGAAAGTTCAGAGATTCGGACTTCGTCTCGTGGAAGTAACAACATATTAGACCTCTGACCAATTTTTATGCTTTATTTTTCGCACTTTCGAAATATTCCGAAAGTGCGAATCATAATATTTTATCAATTCCTATCTAACCCAAAAAAGAATTTTTCATTTATCTCTAAATACAAACAATTATCTGCTAACACAAAGAAAATTGTGTTTCCACACCCCTCTGGGTCTAAGGCGCCAACTCATTGTTAGCAATGAAAATTCCGTGACCGTCACATTCCACCCAAATCTCAAAATTCTAGCATAAACACGTCGTTTGTTAATATCCGTTTGAAATTTTGGAATTTTAAAAATTTTCCACCGCCAGAGGGCGAAATTATAGCTTTAGAGAGATTCAGAACGTGCATCTCGTAATATTTCATCACCTATCCAATTCAGAAAGAATTTTTAATTTATCTCTGTAAATAAAAAAGTTTGATGTCTGCAGACAAGGCGAAACTATTATCTGGATTTCTTTGAAAAGGAGATAAAAATTAATTTCATTTTCGTAAAGGGGACGTTACAAAACATAATTTGTAAAAGGAAAGTGGGGAGGTGAAATTACAGGTTTCAGAGAATATTATAAATGAGCTATTCATGATAGAAATTTGATTGGTGGAACGGGATATTTTTTTCAATAGCAGCGATTCGTTTTCTCACCCACTTTGGGGTAAGTGTAATTTTTTGCCTGAAGAGAAAGACTTTTGTGTTTGGACAAACCCAAATGAAATGATCGCGTTTTCTAGATTATCGAATAATTTGAATTTCCACCGTCACTCATAAAATGACAGACATCACTTTCGTCGAAAAACAGCATTTGATATTCTCTGCAGGCGATTTCTTCTTCTAGTTGCATCATTCGGAAGGAATTTCAAATCTCCTTGATTCTGGATTCAATTGTTCAAGCTTCTTACTTTTCTCAAAATGATCCAAAAGGAGACTGGATAGAAGGTAAGGACGAAATGGATCAGGGGAGGAGCCTTAATGAAACGGAACTGTCAAGATTTGCAGGAGGAGGAGTCCGAACAAAGGAAAATGGAAGTCAAAATCTGCAGGAGAGGACCCTGAACGACGTAAAATCGATATCAAAATCTGCAGGAGAAGGAATCTGAACGAAGGAAAATCGATGTCAAAATCTGCAAGAGAGGAACCTGAACGAAGAAAAAAATCGATGTCAAAATTTGAAAGGACTGCGAACGTAGGAAAATCGATGTCAAAATTTGTAGGAGAGGAGCCCGAACAAAATAAAATCGTTGTCAAAATTTGCAGGAGAGGAGCCCGAACAAAGAAAAATCGATGTCGAAATTTGCAGGAGAGGAATCTGAACAAAGATAAATCGATGTCAAAATTTGCAGGAGAGAAACCCGAACGAAGAATAGTCGATCCAAAATTTGCAGGAGAGGAGCCTGAACGGAGTTAAATCGATGTCAAAATTTGCAAGAGAAGAATCTGAACAAAGAAAAATCGATGTCAAAATTTGCAGGAGAGGAGCCCGAACAAAGAAAAATCGATGTCGAAATTTGCAGGAGATGAGAATCATTGTCAAAATTTGCAGGAGAGGAGCCCTAACAAAGGAAATTCTATGTCGAAATTTGCAGGAGAGGAATCTGAACAAAGATAAATCGATGCCAAAATTTGCAGGAGAGGAGCCTGAACGGAGTTAAATCGATGTCAAAATTTGCATGAGGAGGAGTCTGAACGAAGGAAAGCAATGTCAGTGTGCTCAGAGGAGGAGCCTTAATAAAATGAAAGGAGTGTGAAGGAGAGGAGCCTTGAGGCTCCTCATAAAACGAGCCTGAAATAAGGAAAGAAGCGTCTTAGTGGGCAGAGGAAGAACCTAAATCAAATGAAAATATGGAAACTGCTTATGGCAGTATCGAGAATGAGACGGGGGGGGGGGGAATGAAAGTGCTCAGAGGAGAAGAAATCGGAATGGAAAGGAGATGATGATGAAGTATTTAGAGGAAGAGAATGAACTAGGGAATGCGATGCTAACTGGTGAGAAGAACCTGAAACTAGTGTTCACAGGAATCTGAATTTAGGGAAGCTTGCTGTGGCATTTAAACTGACAGGCTCCTGTCAGACCTCTATAGCAAGCAGCTGCTTGAGGGGGTATTTATTTATTATTTTATGTTCCATAGTGTTGAGACGAATCTGATTATAAGGAAAGTAGGTACAAAGCTTTAAAACGAGAAGGGGGAATTAAAGGAAGGTTGTTTTAAAAATGTTCAGGAGAGAATTTGAATGAAAAGAAGGCTTCAGCAAAATGTTCAGGAGAGAATTTGAATGAAACGAGGACTTCTGCAAAATGTTCAGGACAGAATTTGAACGAAACGAAGGCTTCAGCAAAATGTGCAGGTGAGAATTTGAACGAAACGAAGGCTTCAGCAAAATGTTCAGGAGAGAATTTGAACGAAACGAGGACTTCTGCAAAATGTTCAGGAGAGAATTTGAATGAAACGAGGACTTCTGCAAAATGTTCAGGAGAGAATTTGAATGAAAAGAAGGCTTCAGCAAAATGTTCAGGAGAGAATTTGAACGAAACGAGGACTTCTGCAAAATGTTCAGGAGAGAATTTGAATGAAACGAGGACTTCTGCAAAATGTTCAGGAGAGAATTTGAACGAAATGAAGGCTTCCGCAACATGTTCAGGACAGAATTTGAATGAAATGAGGACATCTGAAAAATGTTCAGGAGAGAATTTGAATGAAACGAGGACTTCTGCAAAATGTTCAGGAGAGAATTTGAACGAAATGAAGGCTACAGCAACATGTTCAGGAGAGAATTTGAATGAAAAGAGGACTTCAGCAAAATGTTCAGGACAGAATTTGAATGAAACGAGGACTTCTGCAAAATGTTCAGGAGAGAATTTGAACGAAATGAAGGCTTCCGCAACATGTTCAGGAGAGAATTTGAATGAAACGAAGACATCTGAAAAATGTTCAGGAGAGAATTTGAATGAAACGACGACTTCTGCAAAATGTTCAGGAGAGAATTTGAATGAAACGAGGACTTCTGCAAAATGTTCAGGACAGAATTTGAATGAAAAGAAGGCTTCAGCAAAATGTTCAGGACAGAATTTGAATGAAACGAGGACTTCTGCAAAATGTTCAGGAGAGAATTTGAACGAAATGAAGGCTACAGCAACATGTTCAGGAGAGAATTTGAATGAAACGAGGACTTCTGCAAAGTGTTCAGGAGAGAATTTGAATGAAACGAGGACTTCTGCAAAATGTTCAGGAGAGAATTTGAATGAAACGAGGACTTCTGCAAAATGTTCAGGAAAGAATTTGAATGAAACGAGGACTTCTGCAAAATGTTCAGGAAAGAATTTGAATGAAACGAGGACTTCTGCAAAATGTTCAGGAGAGAATTTGAACGAAACGAGGACTTCTGAAAAATGTTCAGGAGAGAATTTGAACGAAATGAAGGCTTCAGCAAAATGTTCAGGACAGAATTTGAATGAAACGAAGGCTTCAGCAACATGTTCAGGACAGAATTTGAATGAAACGAAGGCTTCAGCAAAATGTTCGGTGACTGTTCCTTCGTGAAAGCATTATCGAAATGTTCATTTGAAGAGCTTTATCAAAATGCAGTGACAAAGTGCCCAATGAAAAATCATTGTCAAGTGGACAACGTCTTCATTTTGTCTCAGTAGTCTTAAACAAGACCTACAAGAATAGTTTTTTTTAAAGATCTCCGTTTTTCATTCTTGTTGTTATAATTCTTTGAGGAAGCACTTCAGGTGTAAATTCCAAATGACATACACTTAGTGATAACGAAAACAAACACCTTGGTGATCGACTGATAATTTTGAAATTTAATGTAAAAGAGACGCACGAGATTTCTCAAGATTGTCTCTGCTGCGTCTAGGCAAAGATTCGCGTGGTTCTGCGCGGCAGGTGCGGCTCGATCCGTTCTTGTTTGGCAGGAAACACCTCTCTTCACTTAGAAGCAGCAAAAAGGCACTCGGCTTGCCCTCATAGCACACAAAATGTGGCCTACGCCTCTAACAATACAAACACGACGATCTCAGCTTTTAGAATCGTGAACGTTCCTAAATTGTGCAGCGGTTTCAGTCAGATTCATCACCTCAACGGAGGCGTGGCCTCACAGGAAAACGGGTTGTTTTGGGTTGTTTTACCTCTGAGCGGCACTTTTTTGCACACCATGGGCTAAATGGCCAGGTCACAAGCACCCCGAAAGCTCAGAGAAGGTTGGGGGAGGGGACCCAGTGGAACAGCTGTTGGGAGACAGATGGTAGCCTCCCGTCGAGGTCATCCAGCGTGTTCTTTAACGTTGGATTGTTTTTCCTCTGAGCGGCACTTTTTTGCACACCATGGGCTAAATGGCCAGGTCACAAGCACCCCGATAGCTCAGAGAAGGTTGGGGGAGGGGACCCACTGGAACAGCTGTTGGGAGACAGATGGTAGCCTCCCGTCAAGGCCATCCAGCGTGTTCTTTAACGTTGGGTTGTTTTACCTCTGAGCGGCACTTTTTTGCACACCATGGGCTAAATGGCCAGGTCACAAGCACCCCGAAAGCTCAGAGAATGTTGGGGGAGGGGGCCCACTGGAACAGCTGTTGGGAGACAGATGGTAGTCTCCCGTCAAGGCATCCAGCGTGTTCTTTAACGTGCACAGGGTATGGCTCTCCCGCACACGGGGCCACGGCTTAACGTCCCATCCGACGGACGGCGGCCTTTCCAAGCCCATCGGTGTCCCCTACTGACCGTGGGCAGGGCGGGGAATTTTGCGGAGATAAATCTCAACGCTGACCCAGCTGGGACTCGAACCTGGGAACTACAGATTACGAGCCTGGCGCGCTACCGACTGAGTCACCCCGGCCCCCAGGAAAACGGGAGCGTGTGCAGTTTAAAGCACACGTTGAAGTGTCTGTGAGGATTCGATTTTTGAAGATGGAATTTTTAGAAACATTCCTGAAGAGCCCGGTGTCTGCATGGCCGTAGCCTTGGAAATTGTGATTACCATTGCTTATTGTTGTTAATTGTCAAGTCCCTGAAATGTAAATCGTCTGGGATTTTCTTTTCTTGTTACGGAGCACGAGGAATTCTCTGCAATTAACACCCACGCAACTGGCAACAATTTAGCTTTGGCAGCAGAAGGGCGTTCCTCAACTTCCGGCTAATGGTTTCCGGACTTGTTGAACTGTAAACTCTGAAGGAAATGGATTCTTCCGCTTCTTAAAATGGAAGAAATGGTGGGGAGGGGTGGGGAGGGGTGGGGTGAGGATTTAATGCCCGGATGCGATAGGGGGAGAAGATTGAAAATGCTTTTGTGCAGAGCCAGTCTAAAAGTGTGCATACAGTCGCTCAAAAAATATCAGAACACTATGGTTGATTACAGAATTCAGAAAAAATACATGGCAACGATTATTTTAGAAATTAGTGATCTGGCAACCTTCGTGTCACGTGATTACAGAATTCAGGAAAAATATTTGGAGCGTGTGCAGTTACTACACACGCTCCAGTTTGCTGTGAACGGTAATTGCACACGCTCAATATTTCCGTGAGTGAGCCCACACGATCTAGTATCAAAATAATATGTCTACAGTCGCTCAAAAAAGTATCCGAACACTCTGCTTGATTACAGAATTCAGAAAAATTATCTGGCAACTTTTTTTGTTTTTTAGAAATTAGTGATCTGGCAACCTTCGTGTCACGTGACACGAAGGTTGCCAGATCACTAATTTCTAAAAAAAATCGTTGCCATATATTTTTTCTGAATTCTGTAATCAACCATAGCGTTCGGATATTTTTTTTAGTGACTGTACACGATCTCCCAAAAAATTTTGATAATAATAATAATAATCTTTATTTTATTCCGCCAGTCAATACAATATACATTTACATAGCATAATCATCTAATAACAATTAATATATACATGAGAAAAATTGAGAAGTGAAATAGCTGGGAAATATCAATTGCATCAGAAAAAGTAAATAACAATCATATTAAATATTGGTGTTTAATAGGAAAGGCGAAACAAAAAAGGAGAGCATAGTAAGCTGACGCTTATTTTTAGTTAATGCTCCCTATTTCCTTCAAAGTTCAATTATGACAACAGTAAAGTATACAATAATTCAAATAGTACAATAATTCAATAGTATAAAAGGTCAAATGGTTATGAGACATATTACACTGATACATAGAAGAAGGTTTCATTGCTTTGTAAGAAGAAACGTTCTACATTTGATTTTAAATAATTTTAAAGATTTTGCATTTTTAACATCATCAGGATCTAGAAATCTTATCTAGAACAAAAATTGAACTTTTTATGTATTTTTGAAAGTAATGTATTTTTGAATTCATTACTGATATTTCTAAATCACACGAGTTCTTATAAGAAGCGAACAGAATTAAAAAGATTAAAAAAGGAAAATGTCGTCTTACCAGATTGTTCTCACATTTCAAATAATTCTTCCGTTTTCTGTGGATGCATTTCAACGCATTCGGTATTTACACAAAAGAATACGAAACAGATGCAATGGAATGCTTCTCTTCGTAATTATAGTTGGCAAAGGTTGGTCTTTGTAACATAGTTCGTCAACTATTATTTATCCAATTGTTTACACAGAACAGGTTGGCAATCGTTTCAAACTGCATCTGACTGACTTAAATCCAGATTGCCAGATGGCATTTTATGGTTTGCCAACTCAGCTGCACCGAACTGGCTCTCCGAGAGGTGAGTGTGCTTGACTGCAGATCAGAGTTACAGCAGAGTTACTCTTCAAATGGATGCTTGTCAAAGGAGTCTTTCAGTTTAAGGAGATCTCAGCAGAAAAGACAGCATCTATGACTTACCAAAGTTGTGTTCTTTTACCTCTGAGCGGCACTTTTGCACACAATGGGCTAAATGGCCAGGTCACAAAAACCTCAATATTGCTCATAGAAAATTGGGAGAGGGGACCCACTGGAACAGCTGTTAAGAGACAGATGGTGGTCTCCCATCAAGGCCATCCAGTGTGTTCTTTAACGTTCGATTGTTTTACCTCTGAGCGACACTTTTTTGCACACCATGGGCTAAATGGCCAGGTCACAAGGACCCCGAAGGCTCAGAGAAGGTTGTGGGAGGGGACCCGCTGGAACAGCTGTTGGGAGACAGATGGTAGTCTCCCGTCAACAATGGTCATTTAACCTATTCAACACAATAGGCTTAATGGCCAGGTCACAAGGATCCCGAAGACTCGGAGAAGGTTGGGGACCCACTGGAACAGATGTTGGGAGACAGATGGTAACCTCCCATCAAGGCCATCCAGCGTGTTCTTTAACATTGGATTGTTTTACCTCTGAGCGGCACTTTTTTGCACACAATAAGCTAAATGACCAGGTTGAACCCACAATAAGCTAAATAAGGTCACAAGGACCCCGAAGGTTTAGAGAAGGTTGGGGGAGGGGACCCACTAGAACAGCTGTTGGGAGACAGATGGTAGCCTTCCGTCAAGGCCATCCAGCGTGTTCTTTAACGTTGGATTGTTTTACTTCTGAGCGGCACTTTTTTGCACACCATGGGCTAAATGGCCAGGTCACATGGACACCGAAGGCTCAGAGAAAGTTGGAGGGGACCCACTGGAACAGCTCTTAGGAGACAGATGGTAGCCTCCCGTCATGGCCATCCAACGTGTTCTTTAACGTTGGGTTGTTATACCTCTGAGCAGCACTTTTTGCACACCATGGGCTAAATGGCCAGGTCACATGAATCCCGAAGGCTCAGAGAAGGTTGGGGGAGGGAACCCACTGGAACAGCTGTTGGGAGACAGATGGTAGTCTCCCGTCAAGGCCATCCAGCGTGTTCTTTAACGTACACAGTGTATGGCTCTCCCACGTATGGGGCCACGGCTTAACGTCCCATCCGACAGACGTTGTCCTTTCCAAGCCCATCGGTGTCCCCTACTGACCGTGGGCAGGACGGGAAGTTTTTTCGCTATGCATTGGTCTCAGATGCATTATTCTCAGTGAATTATTCAGTAAATACACTTCCAAAACTCTTCGTTATTTGCAGACTAGTCAGCAAACCTGATTTCCCGTCTGTTTCCAAGTCAGACCAGTGTGGGTGTTAAATGTTGTTTTGAAAAGTTAACTAGAACTTCCCAACGCAACGATAACGAAAAGTTTCAATCCAGCTTGTACTTGTTCCTCCCAGAGCCACTTGGATCAAGTGAGTAACCAGATTCGCCAATCACAAGACGAGCGAGGGCTTTGACCTCACTTCCCACGGCACGGTCACTTGTTATCCCACTAAAGGTGCAAAAATCAACGTAACTTAATTTATGAATAAGTCTACAATCGCTCAAAAAAATATCCGAACACTGCGGTTGATTACAGAATTCAGAAAAAATATCTGGAGCGTGTACAGCAACTGTACACGCTCCAGTTACCGTTCACAGCAAACTGGAGCGTGTGCAGATTGCACACGCTCCAGTTTGCTGTGAACGGTAACTGCACACGCTCAATATTTCCGTGAGTGAGCCCACACGATCTAGTATCAAAATAATATGACCACCTACAGTCGCTCAAAAAAGTATCCAAACACTATGGTTCATTACAGAATTCAGAAAAAATACGTGGCAACGAATTTGTTTAGATATTAGTGATCTGGCAACCTTCGTGTCACGTGACACGAAGCTTGCCAGATCACTAAGTTCTAAAAAAAAATCGTAGACAGATTTTTTTCCTGAATTCTGAAATTAACCATAGTGTTCGGATATTTTTTGAGTGACTGTACACAAGATAGAAGTAATTCAGATAGTTTTCTAGTGATCCAAATGAACTCTTTTTCCACAGAAAGCAAATAAGTCCACTTCCTTCCACATACGTCACTTCCTACATTGCTTCTGATGCTCCTCATAACTGAGACATTTTCACTTTCCCATTATTGAGAATCAGTGGAAATTGGTTAGACTCCGAGACTGCGCAGAGGAATTCTTCGAGACTGCGCAGAGGAATTCGGAAATTCCCTTAGATCATCAGTTGATTGAAGGCAATTGATTGCCATTCGTCTCTGGTCTTTCAGAGCATCAACTGCGCAGTCTCATAGTCTTCCCAGCTCTCACCCCTAAGAATACCATCACGAATACTACAAATCATGATTCCTATGTGAAATATCTTTTTGTAAAGAAGATTTAAGACTTCCCTATTTAGGAACCTCCTCCAGTTGATTCCTCATTTGAATCTTTTTTCCAATTAGGGAATCTTCTCCAATCGTTTCTTCTTTTAATCGTCCTCTCTCTTAACGATTTTTCATTAAGGCAATGATATTTACTTTTCAACGTACGTGGTCTTCTTCTGGGGGTCTCACTATGGCAACGACATTTTCCTTCTAACATTTGTAATCGTTCCTGTAGGTTCTCTCTAAGGCAATGAAATTTTCTTTCTAAAGTATATGTTCGTTCTTAGGGGGTCTCTAAAAGGCAATATAATTTTCTTTCTAACATATATGGTCGTTCTTATGGGTTTCTCTAAAACTGACATTTTTTTTTCCAATGTGTGTTGTCTTTCTGTTCATATTTCTAAATCCTTGGATGATGAATGCAAATCTTTTTTGAGTATTATATTTCAAGGCATAAAAGTTACTAGTCTGAAAGTTCAAAAATGTTTTATTTGCATCCTGTCTAAATCTTTGAGTTTTCTATCTTGCTTGAGAAAATGTTTAAAAACTGAAACATGTCAAATATTCACATTTTCTGCATCTGTTCACTTCCTCTCTGGTTTCTAAAAGTATCCAAAACGGAAGAAGTGACAGGGTCAGTTGTCTTATTCTTAGTTTTCTACTTGATGGGGGGGGGGGGGGGGATGGCTCAGTCGGTAGCGCTCCAGGCTCGTAATCTGTAGTTCCCAGGTTCGAGTCCCAGGTGGGTCAGCATTGAGATTTATCCAGGTGGGTCAACATTGAGATTTATAGTAAAACTCCCCGCCCTGCCCACGGTCAGTAGGAGACACCGATGGGCTTGGAAAGGCCGCCGTCCGTCGGATGGGACGTTAAGCCGTGCCCGTGTGCGGGAGAGCCATACTCTGTGCACATTAAAGAACACACTGGATGGCCTTGACGGGAGGATACCATCTGTCTCCCAACAGCTGTTCCAGTGGGTCCCCACCCCCAACCTTCTCTGAGCATTCGGGGTCCATTGACCTGGCCATTTAGCCCATTGTGTGCAAAAAAGTGCCGCTCAGAGGTAAAACAATCCAACGTTAAAGAACACGCTGGATGGCCTTGACGGGAGGCTACCATCTGTCTCCCAACAGCTGTTCCAGTGGGTCCCCTCCCCCAACCTTCTCTGAGCCTTCAGGGTCCTTGTGATCTGGCCATTTAGCCCATGGTGTGCAAAAAAGTGCCGCTCAGAGGTAAAACAACCCAACCCAACAGCTGTTCCAATGGGTCCCCTCCCCCAACCTTCTCTGAGCATTCGGGGTCCTTATGACATGGCCATTTAGCCCATTGTGTGGAAAAAAGTGCCGCTCAGAGGTAAAACAACCCAACCTACTTGATCGGAGAAAACCCCTGCTCTTATCACATCGCCATCTCTTAAGGATGTCTGAAACTCTCCTGCAATAACATTCTCGCGCCATTTTCTCTCCTCGTGACACAAAAGCAACGACGCATGTTCACTTCATTTGCGATTCTCTGCGAACAGAGTTTCCAGATTCCCACTTCGTCTTCGATCTCTCATTCTGGCCTCTATTGCCAGATTGTCTCGGAAGCAGAAGACACGAAACGTCGATTACTTAGAAAAAGAGAAAAAAAAAACCTTCAATGGATGTCGATTTTTTTTTCTTCTGAGTCCACCTTTGCTGATCGTCTTCAGAGCGTCAACCGTAACCGCCACTTCGAAGCTCTCGCCGGTGTCTTCGTCATTTGCATTTCTGAGCGTCATCCTCTTCCTTTTTCCCGCCACCACCGAGGATCGAGATCGGAGGAACGGTTATCGTCTCGTGCGCCGACGGGTAATGACTGCTGCGAAAGTGAGGCTCGGGGGGTGGGGGAGGTGGCAGATGCCATTCATCAGCCTCCAGAGATGCGATCACTCTCTGAGGTCTCGCTCTCCTCTGATACGGAGAGTTGGAAGTTTGCTTTTTTTGTGTAAATTTTCATGAGCGTTTATCAAGAAAGTACAAAGCAAAAAAAAAATGAGAGTGAAATGAAAAAAAATATTTTTTTTTCGGAATGGAAGCTAAAGAGGAAGATGAGTCAGAAAGGGATGGAGAGGAGGATGAAATGGGGGGAGAGGACGATGAGATGACACGAGAGGGTGAAAAAATCGACTGAAAGGGAAAAAAGTAAACAACAGACAGATGAATTTAAGATGGAAAAGAAACGTTTCGGGCTCCAAATCTCCAAAAATTGAGAGTGCAAAGTTAAACTTGCTAAGAATAATTTCCTTTGATATAATTAATGAATGATTTGTATTAGGCGTACAGTCGCTCAAAAAAATATCCGAACACTACTATTTGATTACAGAATTCAGAAAAAATATCTGGCAACGATTTTTTTTTAGAAATTAGTGATCTGGCAACCTTTGTGTCACGTGAAGGTTGCCAGATCACTAATTTCTAAAAAAATCGTTGCCAGATTTTTTTTTGAATTCCATAACCAACCATAGTGTTCCGATATTTATTTGAGCGACTGTACATGTTATAGAACACGCTGGATGGCCTTGACAGGAGGCTACCATCTGTCTCCCAACAGCTGTTCCAGTGGGTCCCCTCCCACAACCTTCTGTGAGCCTTCGGGGTCCATGTCACCTGGCCATTTAGCCCATGGTGTGCAAAAAAGTGCCGCTCAGAGGTAAAACAACCCAACGTTAAAGAACACGCTGGATGGCCTTGACGGGAGGCTACCATCTGTCTCCCAACAGCTGTTCCAGTGGGTCCCCTCCCCCAACCTTCTCTGAGCCTTCGGGGTCCTTCTGACCTGGCCATTTAGCCCATTGTATGCAAAATAGTATCGCTCAGAAGTAAAACAACCCATGTGGACGGGAGGCTACCATCTGTCTCCTAAGAGCTGTTCCAGTGGGTCCCCTCCCCCAACCTTCTCTGAGCCCTCGTGGTCCTTGCTACCTGGCCATTTAGTCCATTGTGTGCAAAAAAGTGCCGCTCAGAGATAAAACAACCCAATTGGACGGGAGGCTACCATCTGTCTCCTAAGAGCTGTTCCAGTGGGTCCCCTCCACCAACCTTCTCTGAGCCCTTGGGGTCCTTGCTACCTGGCCATTTAGTCCGTTGTGTGCAAAAAAAGTGCCGCTCAGAGATAAAACAACCCAATTGGACGGGAGGCTACCATCTGTCTCCTAAGAGCTGTTCCAGTGGGTCCCCTCCCCCAACCTTCTCTGAGCCTTCGGGGTCCATGTGACCTGGCCATTTAGTCTCCGCAAAATTCCCCGCCCTGCCCACGGTCAGTAGGGGACACCGATGGGCTTGGAAAGGCCGCCGTCCTTCGGATGGGACGTTAAGCCGTGGCCCCGTGTGCGGGAGAGCCATACCCTGTGCACGTTAAAGAACACGCTGGATGGCCTTGACGGGAGGCTACCATCTGTCTCCCAACAGCTGTTCCAGTGGGTCCCCTCCCCCAACCTTCTCTGAGCATTCGGGGTCCTTGTGGCCTGGCCATTTAGCCCATGGTATGCAAAAAAGTGCCGTAAAACAACTCAATCGAAAGCCTCTCTCTTGAAGGCCACCCAGAGTGCTCTTCAAATGTCTACAAGGCGTATCTCTCTTCTGCATATGGAGACGCAGCTTCACTTCCCATGCGAAGGACGTTGGTTTTCCGAAGCCCATAGAGACAGGATTTTGGTGATGAAAGAACAGAGCGTGCAGCCAGTGCGAAACTGCGGACAGATCATCCCCCACCCCACCCCTCTTCCGTTGACTTGCTTCATATCTTCCTTTGATTAAAAAGCACAGAATTCGCATTGTTTTCGACACGAGGCTATCGTCACTGGGGATTACTTTTCGCTGTGAAACAAGATCTAACTGGCTCGGTGGAAGTGCGCAGCATCACTTAAGGGTCTACTTGCTCCAGATGATGATGCCATCGTCTGTTAATATGACTCCCCGTGGCATCTCTTTCACCTGCTCCATCGCCTCCCTTCTCAAAGCAATTCTTTCCCACTAATGATCACTTCTTCACTCTGCATTTCTCAAGTCTTGATGATCGACTATTCTGTTTCGTAACTACCTGCAGGGACCGTAGCGAAAGGACTTTGGTTGGGAGGCGATCAGTGGTGGTGGAGGGGGGGGGGGGATATTGGCAGTTCCCGAACATTTCCCCACGTGCCTCGATGTTTCGCAACCTCATGGTGATTTTACAAAAGAAAATTTTCTCTATTTCTTCATTTCACTTCGAATTTTGCCAACTCTCTTTAATTTCACAAAACCAATCCCATTTGTTACAACTCCTCTGCATTTTCCAAAGTGGCTTCGCATTTTGCTGACTAGCCCAAATTGCGCCAAGTTCCCTCAATTTCGCCAACTCGCCATCATTTTACACAAAAAAACGACAATTTTTACATCTCACGTGAATATTGCCAAGTCACTCCAAATTTATCCAACTCCCCCAAGATTTTGTCAAGTTGCCTCGATTTCGACAAATACCCTAGATTGTGCCAAGTTGCCTCGATTTCGACAAATACCCTAGATTCTGACAAGTTGCCTCGATTTCGACAAATACCCTAGATTCTGCCAAGTTGCCTCGATTTCGACAAATACCCTAGATTCTGCCAAGTTGCCTCGATTTCGACAAATACCCTAGATTCTGCCAAGTTGCCTCGATTTCGACAAATACCCTAGATTGTGCCAAGTTGCCTCGATTTCGACAAATACCCTAGATTGTGCCAAGTTGTCTAAGTTTTGAAAACTTCCCTTAATTTTACAAAAAAAAAATCCAAAATTTCACAACTCACCAGAATTTTACAAAGTCGCTTCGAATTTGTCAACTCCGATTTACTTTGAGGGGGGGGGGAGTCTCCCCCATAACTACGCCCCCTGATTACCAAGTTCAAATCAGAAAACAACAGAGCCAGAAAATCAAAAATCCAGAAATCCTTCAACTGATGCCGAATATTACGCTGCATTCCCTTCAATTGTTGACCGCATTACGCTGCATTCCCTTCAATGTGCCTTTCTGTTCAATTGTTGCCCATATTACGTTGCATTCCCTTCAATTGTTGCCCCACATTACGTTGCATTCCCTTCAACTGTTGCCCGCATTACTTTGCATTCCCTTCAATTGTTGCCCGCATTACGCTGCATTCCCTTCAATGTGCCTTTCTCTTCTATTGTTGTCCATATTACGTTGCATTCCCTTCAATTGTTGCCCCACATTACGTTGCATTCCCTTCAATTGTTGCCCCACATTACGTTGCATTCCCTTCAATTGTTGCCCGCATTACTTTGCATTCCCTTCAATTGTTGCCCGCATTACGCTGCATTCCCTTCAATTGTGCCTTTCCCTTCAATTGTTGCCCATATATTGCGCTCTATTCTCTTTCCTTTGATTGTTGTCTGCGTTATATTTTCACGCATTCTCTGTTATTACGTGGAACATTTTCTGTCATTTCCCCTTACTGTGTCAATTCATTGTTAAGATTGTTGTCCACCTTTCGTTTTTAAGTATTGTTTCATTTCTTTCTGAAAAGTTTTTTTTTTTCCCGTAAGTGTGGAAGAGTCCTTATGAGACTCCTTCACCTGAATAAGAATTTGCAACAGTCTTTTCATTTTTGGAGCGCCGCTTTGAACTCCTTGCACCCCTTTCTCCATCTGAATGCATTCCCAATCAGAAAAAATCTCGCTTTCATAAATTTAACCCTTTCGAAGTTTCTGAATTTTAATTTCTCTTCCTCGGTATAGGCAGAGACTCGCGTGATTTTTCCCTCCACGTGATTTGGCGGGAATCCTCTTCTGCATCTCTCTTCTTCCTGTAGCGTCGATGGGAGATTGAACTCCCTACAGATATTAATATTTGGAGATGGCAAACCTTCCTCTTCCTCCTCTTCCTCCTCCTCATCAGAGGAAAAGAAAATTCCGTCGCCTTTTAGCTAAGAGTCTACATTTTTTTTTTTTTATTTCTGGTCTTGCGATCTGCTGCAAGAGTTATTCCGGTGTGCCCCCCCCCCCCCCACGAACTCCGTAGCTATCTTTTTATTTATTTATTTTTTTTTCTCTTTCGCTTATTCGTCGCAGATGCTGTTCCGCATATCCATTAAACTTGTTTCAAAACTAAAATATTTAAACTTGCCGACGGTAAGTCCTCCCCCCCCCCGCCCCCAGCCTCCTTTCAAAAAGCCAATCGATAGCAACCCATCAGAGATCCCCTGTTGCAGAGCACGAGAGAGGAGAGGACGTCCGTCTGTCGAACCTTTCTCTCTCTGAGAGTTTTTTTTTCCTGAAAGAAGCCTCGCGCGCATTCTCGACAGCTGCACGAGGTCTTGCTCATTGAAATTCCAATTTCGATCGCCGCACGGCCAAATACATTTTACATATCTTAGTGGCAACCGGAAGTTGGATGCCATTACAAAGAGGCAGGATGGAGGAGATCTGCCTTTGCTCTTCTTCCTCATCCTTCTCCTCCTCTCCGTATCTGATAGATAAAGAAATAAAAAAAGAAATGCTTCATCTTTTTTGCGAAAGAGTTCTTTGGCGAAGGGAGATGCTTGAAGCTGATGGTGGCATCCCTCGTGGTAATAACTGGCTTAATTCGCTCAACGTATCTGGCGCTGGTGATGTTTGCGTTTCCCTGCTTAGCATCTGGGAAGAGGAGAAGAGAAGTAGGAGGAGAAAGGAGAGAAGAGAAAAGGAGGATGAAGAGAAGAAGAAAAATGAAATCAAGAAGAAGTGGAATAAAAGAAACACGAAGAGGAAAGTAAGAAGAGGATGAAAGGAGAAATGAAGAGGATTGCGGGGAAAGAAAGGTGATTGGATGAGGAGAGAAAGAAAAAAAAGAGTTAGGAGGGGAATTGGAAGATGAGAATGCAGATGGGAGAGATGAAGATGACGAGAATGACAAAAGAAGAAGAGATGGGAAGATGAGAAGGTAGATAATTAGAATGAAGAAAGAAGAAGATAAAAAGAGGAGAAGATTGAGAAAAGATGATTGGACCAAGTAGAAACAAATAGGAGGAAGGGAATGAGGAGGGAAGACGAGGAAAAGAAAAGAAGTATTCAAAAGAAGAGGATTATTAAAAGAGATTTCATATGAAGAGGAAGAGTATAAGGAGATGATTCATCTTCCTCCTCCTCAAGCACCCATGGGCTACGGAGGTCCAACCAAACAGTGCAATTCAGTTCTCCAAGCATAACTGTCCTGAGCTACATCTGCTGCATCCGGCCACTGCACACCAATTCTAACAAGGTCCTGTTTAATATTGTCTGCCCACCGCATCCCAGGTCTCCCCCTCTTTCAGAGGAATCCTTTATGAGGAATCCTTTATCCTTTAATGAGGTCCTTTCAGAGTAATCCTTTATCCTTTAATGGATATGCGGAACAGCATCTTCGTGTTTCTTTTATTCAGAGGCCTTTAGGCACACTGTTCATAACCCTTTTCATCATCATCATCATCATCATCAAGCAGCCATGGGCTACGGAGGTCCAACCAGACCGTGCAATTTAGTTCTCCAAGCAAGTCTTTCCTGAGCTACATCTACTGCATCCGGCCACTGTACACCAATTCTAACAAGGTCCTGTTTAATATTGTCTGCCCACCGCATCCCAGGTCTCCCCCTCTTTCAGAGGAATCCTTTATGAGGAATCCTTTATCCTTTAATGAGGTCCTTTCAGAGTAATCCTTTATCCTTTAATGGATATGCGGAACAGCATCTTCGTGTTTCTTTTATTCAGAGGCCTTTAGGCACACTGTTCATAACCCTTTTCATCATCATCATCATCAAGCAGCCATGGGCTACGGAGGTCCAACCAGACCGTGCAATTTAGTTCTCCAAGCAAGTCTTTCCTGAGCTACATCTACTGCATCCGGCCACTGTACACCAATTCTAACAAGGTCCTGTTTAATATTGTCTGCCCACCGCATCCCAGGTCTCCCCCTCTTTCAGAGGAATCCTTTATGAGGAATCCTTTATCCTTTAATGAGGTCCTTTCAGAGTAATCCTTTATCCTTTAATGGATATGCGGAACAGCATCTTCGTGTTTCTTTTATTCAGAGGCCTTTAGGCACACTGTTCATAACCCTTTTCATCATCATCATCATCATCATCATCATCATCATCATCATCAAGCAGCCATGGGCTACGGAGGTCCAACCAGACCGTGCAATTTAGTTCTCCAAGCAAGTCTTTCCTGAGCTACATCTACTGCATCCGGCCACTGTACACCAATTCTAACAAGGTCCTGTTTGACATTGTCTGCCCACCAGCATCCTAGGTCTCCCCTTCTTTCTGAGTCCTTTAGGCACACTGTTCATAACCCTATTCGCCAACTATAATTATTCATACGGGCAACATGGCCAAACCAACGGTCTCTCTCTGCACAATATGCTGCTTAAAGGAGGTTGCAAACTCCTTTGCCTAACCTCATCATTAGTTACAAAGTTGAACCACCTAATACCCAAGATACTGCGTAAGCATCTGGAATCAAAAGCATCTAGTTTCCTGTTATCATGTTTACAAAGTGTCCAAGTTTCATTACCATAACTAACCCTAGAAAGAACCAAATTATTATACAGTCTAATTTCCGTCTTTAGGTGTATACGCCTATTTCTCCACACTCTCCATAGATTCTTAAAAGTCCCGGCAGCAATCCCTATTCGTCTGTTAATCTCATGCCGCACATCACCATTATCTGTTACATAGCTTTAGTTATTATAATTAGACTGCATAATAATAATATTACTTCTGATATAAATTTCAGTATAAACTATAATGAGAATACCCAGGCATAGTTTCTGAAAGTAAGTTGATAACATTATGAAAGGTTAAACCCGTGAAATTTCTCAACTGAATACTGGTACTGAAATACAGCAGAGTAAACCATATATGGAAAATCCTTTCCTTGAGACGGATTTCCTTTCAGTAAGTTCCACAAAAGTTTAGTTTTATCTTTCCAAAACTTAATGTAACTTTAACTTCTATTTCTCAGTGTTTACTCCGCAAAACTCTCCGCCCTGCTTACGGTCAGTAGGGGACACCAATGGGCTTGGAAAGGCCACCGTCCGTCGGATGGGACGTTCAGCCGAGACTCCGTGTGCGGGAGAGCCATACCCTGTGCACGTTAAAGAACACGCTGGATGGTCTTGACGGGAGGCTACCATCTGTCTCCCAACAGCTGTTCCAGTGGGTCCCCTCCCCAAACGTTCTCTGAGCCTTCGGGGTCCTTGTGACCTGGCCATTTAGCCCATGGTGTGCAAAAAAGTGCCGCTCAGAGGTAAAACAACCCAACGTTAAAGAACACGCTGGATGGCCTTGACGGGAGGCTACCATCTGTCTCCCAACAGCTGTTCCAGTGGGTCCACCCCTCCAACCTTCTCTGAGCCTTCGGGGTCCTTGTGACCTGGCCATTTAGCCCATGGTGTGCAAAAAAGTGCCGCTCAGAGTTAAAACAACCCAACGTTAAAGAACACGCTGGATGGCCTTGACGGGAGACTACCATCTGTCTCCCAACAGCTGTTCCAGTGGGTCCCCCCCTCCAACCTCCTCTGAGTCTTCGGGGTCCATGTGACCTGGCCATTTAGCCCATGGTGTGCAAAAAAGTGCCGCTCAGAGGTAAAACAACCCAACGTTAAAGAACACGCTGGATGGCCTTGACGGGAGGCTACCATCTGTCTCCCAACAGCTGTTCCAGTTGGTCCCCTCCCCCAACCTTCTCTGAGCCTTTGGGGTCCTTGTGACCCGGCCATTTAGCCCATGGTGTGCAAAAAAGTGCCGCTCAGAGGTAAAACAACCCAACGTTAAAGAACACGCTGGATGGCCTTGACGGGAGGCTACCATCTGTCTCCCAACAGCTGTTCCAGTGGGTCCCCCCCTCCAACCTTCTCTGAGTCTTCGGGGTCCATGTGACCTGGCCATTTAGCCCATGGTGTGCAAAAAAGTGCCGCTCAGAGGTAAAATAATCCAACGTTAAAGAACACGCTGGATGGCCTTGACGGGAGGCTACCATCTGTCTCCCAACAGCTGTTCCAGTGGGTCCCCTCCCCCAACCTTCTCTGAGACTTCGGGGTCCATGTGACCTGGCCATTTAGCTCATGGTGTGCAAAAAAGTGCCGCTCAGAGGTAAAACAACCCAACGTTAAAGAACACGCTGGATGGCCTTAACGGGAGGCTACCATCTGTCTCCCAACAGCTGTTCCAGTAGGTCCCCTCCCCAAACCTTCTCTGAGCCTTCGGGGTCCTTGTGACCTGGCCATTTAGCCCATGGTGTGCAAAAAAGTGCCGCTCAGAGGTAAAACAACCCAACGTTAAAGAACACGCTGGATGGCCTTGACGGGAGGCTATCATCTGTCTCCCAACAGCTGTTCCAGTGGGTCCCTCCCCCAACCTTTTCTGAGCCTTCGGGGTCCATGTGACCTGGCCATTTAGCCCATGGTGTGCAAAAAAGTGCCGCTCAGAGGTAAAACAACCCAACGTTAAAGAACACGCTGGATGGCCTTGACGGGAGGCTATCATCTGTCTCCCAACAGCTGTTCCAGTGGGTCCCTCCCCCAACCTTTTCTGAGCCTTCGTTGTCCATGTGACCTGGCCATTTAGCCCATGGTGTGCAAAAAAGTGCCGCTCAGAGGTAAAACAACCCAACGTTAAAGAACACGCTGGATGGCCTGGACGGGAGGCTACCATCTGTCTCTCCCCCTCGGTGTGAGCGCCTGTACGTGGTGAGGGGGACCACCCTGTGAAGGTTCCCGCTGGCTCGGTTACCTTCGCAGGGTCCTAAACGCTCGCCCGCGTGTTTGCCGTGCGCGGAGACCCGTGTCCCGGGAAAAGAGGATCCTGGTAGTTGCTCGGGGGTCCCCGTCTTCTCTCCTCAGCTCATGACTGGCGTGGTCCCCATTGGCCGTCTTGCCATTGGGGAGCCTGTCCGTCGCGGGGCTGGGCAGCGGATTCCGGGGCCTCTGCTATACACTGCTTTGGCCTCTGCTATACACTGCTTTGGCCTCTGCTTCCGGTAAACGGGAGCTCCTGGGGTGGCCCCCCCAGGAGCAATCGGCTGGTGGGCAGGTCCTGCTAGGGTCAACCGTGCAGAGCCGTGAGTAACCTTGCCCACGGTCCGGGTACAGGTTTACAAGTTTCCTCACAACTTCTTTTCCTTTTGTCGTTATCTTTTCTTTGTGAGGCCAGGTTGGCCATTCACAATTTTGTTATTTTAAGCTTTGTTTCTTTTGTGTAGAACGTTTTTGTTCTGCACATTTCTCTTTTTATTTTCCTTCTATTTATTTGTGAGGGCTTGGCTCACTGTCTGTGTGGGTATAGTGCCTGCGTAGCCCTGGCGCCCGACTGGGCGTCCCCTTGTTGGGCTCCGTGGAGGGTGGGGACAGCGGGCACTGAACCACACAAAAACAAACATGCGAGAGAATGAAGAAAATAATGCGATCGCCGCCAACAAGAGGGCTCGACGTGAGCCCCCATCTTCCTCGTTGTCTACGTTATCTCTGCCGTCGTCTTCTGTGTCTGTGTCTTCGTTCCCAAAGTTCCTGATCATCCACTCCACAGGTGATCAGGTACTTGGGGACATGTCCCCATTTTTTGTGAATAAAGGTTTGAAAGGTCTTGCGGGAGAGCCGAAATCCGTTAAGCGCTTACGATCTGGCGACTTACAGGTTGAGACCGCTTGTTCGAAACACTCCGAACTACTCCTGAAAGTCAAAGAAATTGGTGGGGTGGCTGTCGAAGTCACTCCCCATAAAACTTTGAATTCCTCTCGGGGTGTGATCACCGAGTGGGGCCTCCTCAAAGTCACTGAGGAGGAAATCCTCTCGGAGCTCACACCTCAAGGAGTAACAGCGGTCCACCGGGTTTCGACACGCCGTGATGGAAAATTAACACCCACCCGGGTGTTGATTGTGACATTCAATACGCCACGCCTGCCTTCTTACATCAAGGCAGGTTATTTACATTGTGAGGTTCGGCCGTATATCCCAAATCCTCTGCGCTGTTTTCAGTGTCAGATATACGGTCATGCCCGCACAGCATGCAGGGGCAAGCCCACCTGTGCTCGCTGTGGCAGTAAGGATCATCTCGATCCTGACTGCACAGCTGAAAAGGCATGCTGTGTGAACTGCAGTGGCGAACATCCGGCGTACTCCCGCGACTGTCCGAAGTGGAAGGAGGAAAAGGAGGTACAACGCCTCAAAGTCATCAACAACATCTCGTATGCTGAAGCGAGAAAGCTTGCTGCACCGCCCGCCCCGCCTGGCAAGGTTTCCTATGCCAGTGCAGTCATTGGAAAGCCCATCGTTCCAATGACTTCGGTTGCGGTGCAGACTGACATCAGTGTACCACCTACTGAGTCTTTCTCGCCAGCTGCGAAGTACCTCCTCACGCAGGCGAGACCGAGGGTGGTGTCGACGTCGACATCAACCCCGGTTTCCATTCCTGCAGCTCAGCCTTCCACCTCCACCGGAAGGCCTCCTCCCTCCCGTCCTCAGACAGCAAGACCTTCCAAACCGAAGGGGCCCCCACCGGGGCCAAAAAAGAAAATAACAGCACCGCAAAGGGCGGTCACCGATCCATGCCCCTCGGACGATTCCGAGGACATGGATACCGACCGCCCCCTATTCACTAAACCGTCCTCTGCGGCGGTTAAGTTGAATAGGAACACGTCGTCCGCCCACTCTTCTAAGTCCTGAGATGGCCACACTCCTACAATGGAATTGTCGTGGATTCCAGAGGAATCTTGACGACATCAAGGCCCTCCTTCAGGCACACCAGCCCATCTGTGTGTGCCTGCAGGAGACGTACTTGCAGCCAGTCACAGATCCCACGATCCGGCACTTTTCACTAGTTCGCCGGGACCGGGATGGAGATGGTCCAGCTCGCGGGGGTGTCGCCATCCTCGTGAGCAACCACTCTCCATTCCAGGTCGTACCCCTCACCACCAACTTGGAGGCAGTAGCCATCCGTCTCTTCGTGGGGTTCTCGCTGACTGTCTGCTCTGTATATCTTCCACCTGGGAGCATCGTCTTCCAGGAAGACCTTGATGATCTCGTCTCGCAGCTGCCGTCCCCCTTCCTCATTATGGGGGACCTCAACGGACACAGTCCACTTTGGGGCAGTGCTGACACCAACGGGAGGGGCGGGGTCCTGGAGCAGTGGCTCCTGGATCCTTCTCTCTCCCTGTTGAACACCGGTGTCAGTACTTACTTTCACTCCCCAACCCGCTCTTTCACTGCCATTGATCTCACCATCTGCTCCTCCTCGATCCTTCCACTCTTTACATGGGAGGTCGAGGACAACCCTTATGGAAGCGATCACCTCCCCGTGGTGTGCACCATCTCGCGTGGGGGGCCTTGCAGCCCTTCACGCGTCTCGCGGTGGAGGCTCGATCGGGCTGACTGGGGTGGTTTCGAGCTGCTCTCTGAGCTCGATGACCACTCTGTCAGCCAGGAGCCAATCAATGTGGCAGTAGCGGAGATAACGGACTGTATCGTAGATGCAGCTGCATCAACAATTCCTCAAACTTCTACACGGTTTCCTCGCTTTCCGAAACCGTGGTGGAATCCAGAATGCACCGCAGCTCGTAAGGCTCAGAACAAGGCTTGGGGGGTGTTTCGGAGATATCCGACAACCTCCAACCTCGAAAATTTCAAACGCGCCAGGGCGAAAGCTCGTTTCGTCCGACGCCAGAGCCAGAAGGAATCTTGGATCAAGTATACATCTTCTATCACCCACACGACTACTTCTAAGGTCGTGTGGGATAAAGTCCGGAAGATGAGTGGGAACTACACGTCCCACTCGTTATCGATCCTGGAGCACAATGGACAGGCAATTGCTGATCCCAAAGCAATTGCCGACACTTTGGGGGAGTCATTCTCTTCCATCTCTTCGTCTTCCTCTTACTCCCCCGAGTTTCTGGCCCAGAAGGGCAGGGCAGAGCGCTCTCCGCTGTCTTTCCACTCGAATGGCCTGGAGCCTTACAACAGGCCATTCACAGCGGAGGAGCTTCGCCTTGCTCTGCACTCTTCTCGTGCCTCTGCTGTTGGGCTGGACAATGTCCATTATGCCATGCTCCAACATCTTTCACCATCGAGTAAGGATCGACTGCTCCATCTCTTCAATCGCATTTTTCTCGAGGAGCAGTTTCCGGACTCCTGGCGGGAGGCCATCGTCTTGGCCTTCCCCAAGCCAGGCAAAGATCCAAAGATTCCTTCCAATTATCGTCCCATCGCATTGACGAGCTGCGTGTGCAAGGTGTTGGAAAGAATGGTAAATGCCAGACTCATCTGGTATTTAGAACATCACAACCTTCTTTCCAACACCCAGTGTGGCTTTCGCAGGCAACGGTCAACTCTTGACCATCTGATACGCCTCGAATCGGCTATCAGAAACTCATTTTTACGTAGAGAGCACCTGGTGTCAATTTTCTTCGACATCGAAAAAGCGTACGACACGGCTTGGAGATTCGGCATTCTTCGTGACCTCCATAGTTTCGGCTTAAGAGGTCACATGCCGATCTTCATCTCCAACTTCTTATCGACACGCTCTTTTCGTGTCCGTGTCGGTAACACTCTGTCGCGGCCATACCCCCAAGAACAGGGGGTGCCACAAGGCTGCGTTCTGAGTGTTACGCTTTTCGCTGTCAAGATTAATTCCATAACTAGACAACTTCCTCCATCAGTAGGCAATGCCCTCTATGTTGATGACTTTAGTATCTTTTGCTCTTCATCAAGCATGAGGGTCATTGAAAGACAACTGCAAATTGCCCTGAACAATCTATCGGTTTGGGCGACGGCAAACGGGTTTCGGTTCTCCCCACAGAAGACCGCTTGTGTGCACTTTTGCCACAAGCGTAATCTTCACCTGGATCCCGAGCTGCGGCTCGGGGGTAACATCATTCCAGTTGTGGCGGAGACCAAGTTTCTCGGTCTCATATTCGATCGGAAATTGACCTTTTTACCACACATACGTCATCTCAGGTCCAAGTGCACGCGGGCATTGAACATCGTCAAGGTCCTCTCCTCCCTCTCTTGGGGGGCGGACCGATGTTCTTTGCTCCGCCTGTACCGTGCGCTTGTCCGATCGAAACTGGACTACGGATCCCAGGTGTACGACTCGGCCTGGGATTCGGTGGTGAAGGTGCTGGACCCTCTCCATCACCAGGCCCTCCGTGTTTGCACGGGAGCCTTCCGCACCTCACCGGTCCAGAGTCTTTACGTTGAGACCGACGAACCTTCTTTATCTCTTCGCCGTCAGCAGTTGTCCCTACAATATGCTTCTAAATTGCGATCCCTGCCTGGCCATCCCACTTGGGACTGCGTTTTCAGTCCGAAGTGGGAAATGCTTTACAATAATCGGCCGACTGCCATTCGTCCTTTTGGTTTGCGTGTCCGAGGCTACCTCAGAGTCATCAACACCAGTCTCGATAGCGTTGCACAGTCGACAGCTGAGCCACTTCCACCATGGCTCGCTGTTTCCCCTTCCTGCGATTTTTCCCTGTGCAGGACGGGGAAGGCCTTTACACCCGACTGTGTGTACCGGCAACTCTTTGCCAGCCATCGTGCTGAGCACCCGGACTTCTTGCCTGTCTTTACAGATGGCTCTAAGTCCGGCACATCGGTGGGATCAGCCATGGTCTGCTGTGATGTAATCATTGCAGACCAGATCCCACTGCAGTGTTCCATCTTCACTGCAGAGTTGCACGCTATCAGCCTCGCCTTGGACCACGTGGCGACTAAGCATCATCGTCGGTGTGTGCTTTACACCGACTCGCTTAGCTCACTACAGGCTTTGATCTCGGTGAGGCATCGGCCTCACCCTGTTCTTACTAAGATCCGCCAGCAGCTACATCGACTGGCAGCCACCACCACCATCCATTTCTGTTGGGTGCCCGGTCACGTCGGAATCAGGGGTAATGATTTGGCAGATTTTGCTGCCAGGTCAGCCACGCCCCTGTCCGACTCTCCGTTGCCGGTTCCCTATTTGGATTTCCGGCAACGTTTTACCATCGAGCTACGGGCACAGTGGCAGAGATCTTGGTCGGAACAGCTCACGAACAAGCTCTTTGAGATCAAACCTATCATCAAACCATGGCAGTCTTGTTACCGCAGGAATCGCAAGGAGGAAGTTGTACTTGCTCGGCTCCGCTTAGGTCACTCGTTTATTACACATTCGTTTCTTCTTCGGGCGGACGACGTACCTAAGTGCGAGTTTTGTGACACCATTTTAACAATCAAACATATTTTAATTGAATGTCCCTGTTTTAACCTGGAACGACGTTTGTATTTTAATTTTCACAATTTTACGTCCGAGCCACTTACACTCGGACATCTTTTATCTGATAGTACCATTTTATCTCCAATTTTTGCCTTTTTACAGTATACAGGATATTTTACCAGATTATAATTTTATTCAATTGTAATTTTTTCACCTTCTGCCTAGGTCATTTACACCTGGGCTAGTTTTATCCTTTGTCTCTACTGTATTTATTTATCTACACATTTGTTGTTTTACACTTTACTTGTTATTTCTGTTATATATATATCTTGTTGGTTTTATTTTTTACCTTTTCCAGCATTTGTTTTTTAAGTTTGGTTGAGGAGTATTTGTCTTTTAGCATATTTTTACCTTGTTTGGCGCATTATAGCCTAAGTTGCTCATGCGCCATAAAACTCCAAACAACCAACCAACCAACCAACCAACCAACCATCTGTCTCCCAACAGCTGTTCCAGTTGGTCCCCTCCCCCAACTTTCTCTGAGCCTTCGGGGTCCTTGTGACCTGGCCATTTAGCCCATGATGTGCAAAAAAGTGCCGCTCAGAGGTAAAACAACCCAACATTAAAGAACACGCTGGATGGCCTTGACGGGAGGCTACCATCTGCCTCCCAACAGCTGTTCCAGTGGGTCCCCTCCCCCAACCTTCTCTGAGCCTTCGGGGTCCTTGTGACCTGGCCATTTAACCCATGGTGTGCAAAAAAGTGCCGCTCAGAGGTAAAACAACCCAACGTTAAAGAACACGCTGGATTGCCTTGACGGGAGGCTACCATCTGTCTCCCAACAGCTGTTCCAGTGGGTCCCCTCCCGAACCTTCTCTGAACCTTCGGGGTCCATGTGACCTGGCCATTTAGCCCATGGTGTGCAAAAAAGTGCCGCTCAGAGATAAAACAACCCAACCTAAACAACTCACAGTGTTTAAGTAAAAATATCGTAAAAAAGACAGAAATATGTGAAAAATCAAATTTCTAGAAAAAAAAAAGAAAAAACTGGTTTAATTCAACTAATCAAGTATAACAATATATCTAGTACATAATTCTGTGGAAATGCTGTCTTCTAAGCATTCATTTCATAAGCATCATTTTTTTGTTCGAAAGCTTAGAACATTTTGAGTGCCCTTCTTATTTGGTTTAAAATATGGAAACGTCAATGCAGGAAAAAAACATTTTAGCATCCGCTTATAAATAAGGCTGTAAAGCAGAACATCATACGTGTATGAAAGCAAATTTCACATTGATAAAGGTTTAAATAAATAATAATTAATAAATTGTGAATAATTAAAAACGAAGAAATGTTATTGTCTAATTTTAATTTATTCATAAAGTAATAAACATGAATTAGGCTCAACACACTTCTGATAAGTACATTCGTTCAATTTGAAAGAATAATCTTACTCGAAAATTAATGTTCAATAAGCGGCAATCAAAATGAGTTAAAAAAAATAAGATAGATAAGCTAGTAGAGGTTTATATCCCACGTGGTGCCACGATGTTTGCAGTATTACACCTCGAGGATTCCAAATCCGACATTATAATGTCCTCCAGCAGTCAACAGCTCACATTGAAGATCAAAGTCACAGCATGTCAGACTCTTTTGCGACTTCTGATCAATCTGCTGCAACAAATCTTGCTTTAATAATAAGCTCTGTTACGAGAAATATTCATAATGAACCTTACAGTACAGCGTAGTGATTCAGTGATTTAAGCTTCATATTGCAGTAGCCCCCCCCCCCCTCGATGGCAATAAAATTATTAATAAATGCTTCACTTCTGAGTGTATTATTCATTTCGTGGCTTAAAGCATTTTAGACAAAGCTTTGACGGAATTACTCTCGAAGACTTCTCACTCACAGAGCGAGAATTAACTCGTGACGTCATCTAAGAGAAATTCCGAAACAAAGGGAATTTATTGTCACCATTAGTTTAAATTGTAATCGCTCTAGCGTACAGGGAAATCTTAGAAAGCTGTTTGCGATCAGTTTTCATCAACTTCGGACATGTTTCCATACAATAATTCCTTCAAAGTAGACCTTAGTGCTGTTTGAAATGTCTCTAATGAATGAAGTATTCATTATCGCTGATCCCAAATGATCAAATACAGTGGCGGCTCGTAGCTAAAATTAGTGGGGGTGCTGCTCCAGAAAATTTTTAGCCTTTGTTTTAAAATTGTGTAAAAGGAAACAAACATGTATAAAAAGAAAATTTATTCACAAACTTGATAAAATCCTAAAAGAACAAAATCAAACATTTTTTTACTTTAACCTAAATTGTTACAGTTCAAGCTTAATCTATTCATTTAAAAATGAAATCCATTCTTCTTGTTTTAATTTGCGCGAAAAAAAATGAATCAAATAGAATAGCTGGAAGCAGGATAATAATCTAATTCTACACTTTATCACATTCAAGAATATGGTACACGGTTTTTAAGCACAATACAGGCGGAGTAAAAAAAACTTCCTTCAACCAGCACGCCAGGGTCGGCACTGCGGGAACGACAGTGCTCTCTCTCCCTTGCAGCCTCGCGTGTAGCTTCCTATGTGCGCATGCGCACAACAGTCAAACACCTCGCCGCTAGTACTGTGAAGCGCACAGTTCCATACAAAGATTTTTGTATCTTTTTCATATTTATTTAAATTTAAAGAAAGAATTAAAGAAAAAAGGACTCATTATATTAAATGTTATCGATAATATCAAGTTGAAATTGGGGGTGCTGCAGTTGCACAGTGCCTATACGCGAGCCGACACTGATCAAATAGCAATTCGTTAAATTCTTCGAAGATTACCTTTGAGGCAAGGATTTAATGTCAGAATCCTTTCTTCGACTTTTTGCCACGTTAGTAAAGATTAAGAAATTTACAAGAAGCCCTGGCCGAAACTAATTTGATTATACGCAGTGCCTCTAAAAAAAAATAATAGAAAAAAAATTCTGAAAACAAATGTTCGGGAAAAAAAATTATTATGAAACTTATTCAAAATAATCGCCATGGGACTCTATATACTTTTACATCTCTCATTCATTTTTCAAAGTAATCTGGGTTCGAGTTTAGGGTATGGCAAGGATGTTTGAGGTTTTCCTTTATTCTGAAATCTCGAATTCCTCGCAGAGCTTCTATTATGGCTTATTGACAGACTCCTGTTAGATCTCTGTGGCAAGCAGCTACTTGAAGGAGTATTCATTATTACTATTATTGATATATTCCAATATTTCTGACATTCATACAAGCTATTACATGTAAAATTCTATGATACTGTATATGACAGCATTTCTTTTATGTTATCAGAATTTAATAAAATTATTATTTATTATTTAATCATTTGAAATCATTCTTGACTTTGGTGGAACTTCAAGAATTCTTTCCACGATTAAAAGAGATGTGTAACAATTGGAATGATTTTTCATAATGAATTCTTTTTCTAAACATTTGCTTTCGTTTCAAAAAATACCTTTTTTTTTTCACCACCTATGGAGTTAATATTTTGCATTCCAATTCTCAAACTACTTCTTAGCCTATGTGAAAAATTCAAGTCATTGACTCTTTTTTAGTAAGCTACAAATTTAAATAAAATCTTGACAATACAGTCGCTCAAAAAAATATCCGAACACTATGGTTGATTACAGAATTCAGAAAAAATATCTCGCAACGATTTTTTTTAGAAATTAGTGATCTGGCAACCTTTGTCACGTGACACGAAGGTTGCCAGATATTTTTTTTTGAATTCTGTAATCAACCATAGTGTTGGATACTTTTTTGAGCGACTGTAGGTGGTCATATTCTTTTGATACTAGATCGTGTGGGCTCACTCACGGAAATATCGAGCGTGTGCAGTTACCGTTCACAGCAAACTGGAGAGTGTGCAGTAAACTGCATACGCTCCAGTTTGCTGTGAACGGTAACTGGAGCGTGTACAGTTGCTGTACACGCTCCAGATATTTTTCCTGAATTCTGTAATCAACCAGAGTGTTCGGATATTTTTTTGAGCGACTGTATTAATATTTACACATTGGCTTTTATTGCGAAAAAAGGAAACTCTAATGTTTCGGTATTCCATGGTCGTGTATATACATTTTACCTTTTTCGCTATAAGATACAGTATTTGGGTGGTCCCATGGCCGAATGAGTAGCAAACTTGGCTATTGATCAAAAAGATCTGGGTTCGAGTCCCGGCTAAAACATGGATGTTTGTGTTGTCTTTCTGCTGAGGTCCCGCCATCCTCACAGATGTTCTACTATGGCGTATAAACTGACAAGCTCCTGTCAGACATCTGGGGCAAGCAGCTGCTTGAGAGGGTATTTATTTATTACCGCGATCTTTCCAAGTAATATAACCTCCTCAGTCTTTTTCTGGGGGCGGGGGTGGCTCAGTCGGTAGCGCGCCAGGCTCGTAATCTGTAGATCCCAGGTTCGAGTCCCAGCTGGGTCAGCGTTGAGATTTATCTCCGCAAAAATTCCCCGCCCTGCCCACGGTCAGTAGGGGACATCGATGGACTTGGAAAGGCCGCCGTCCGTCGGATGGGACGTTAAGCCGTGTGCGGGAGAGCCATACCCTATGCACGTTAAAGAACACGCTGGATGGCCTTGACGGGAAGCTACCATCTGTCTCCCAACAGCTGTTCCAGTGGGTCCCCTCCCCCAACCTTCGGGGTGCATTTGACCTGACCATTTAGCCCATGGTGTGCAAAAAAGTGCCGCTCAGAGGTAAAACAACCCAACCCAACCAAGGCTTTTCCTGAATTTATTAAAACGGATGAGATCCTTTTTCATGTAATGAGACTGGCAACACCAGAGAAGAATATTTGTAGAAATTTCTGCGCTTAAGTCTAATTTCCCTAAAATTTAAATTTAAGTTAATACTATTGCATGTTTCACCGTCATTTTTTCCTGAAATAAGGTCGCAGTAATTTTTCAACGCCACAGTTTTATAGACCCAACGATTTGAAGTGATTGGTGACGTAAACGGTCGTCATGGATGCAATCGCTATCCACGCGAAAGCAGAACCGGAAACAGAGTTGGTTTCCAGCTCGATAATGTGGCCACACAGGCAGACGATTATCGATCGCGCGAGAACAAGCCTTTGTCACGAGTGCCTTCTCACACGAGCAATTGCAGTTGCAATTTATGGTTGAAACTGCTGCTTATTTAATATGGCATGATGAATAGAATGAAGTCTTATCTCGTACTGAAAATTAATTGCGAATTAAATCTATCGGGCTGTAGAGATATTTTCAGATAACGTTAATACTTTTCCCTCAACAGATTCCATCACAATTTCAGGCATTTTTTTCTTATCCGAGTTGGTTAATGGGATACTTGAAACCTATTTTTGCCTCTTAGTACGATTGGATTGGATTGTTTTACCTCTGAGCGGCACTGTTTTGCACAAAATGGGCTAAATGGCCAGGTCACAAGGACCCCGAAGGCTCAGAGAAGGTTGGGGGAGGGGACCCACTGGAACAGCTGTTGGAAGACAGATGGTAGCCTTCCGTCAAGGCCATCCAGCGTGTTCTTTAACGTTGGGTTGTTTTACCTCTGAGCGGCACTTTTTTGCACACCATGGACTAAATGGCCAGGTCACAAGGACCCCGAAGGCTCAGAGAAGGTTGGAGGAGGGGACCCACTTGAACAGCTGTTGGGAGACAGATGGTAGCCTCCCGTCAAGGCCATCCAGCGTGTTCTTTAACGTTGGGTTGTTTTACCTCTGAGCGGCACTTTTTTGCACATCATGGGCTAAATGGCCTGGTCACAAGGACCCCGAAGACTCGGAGAAGGTTGGGGGAGGGGACCCATTGAAGAGCTGTTAGGAGACAGATGGTAAACTCCCGTCAAGGTCATTCAGGGTGTTCTTTGACGTGCACAGGACAGTTTTTTGACCAGCACACGGAGCCACGGCTTAACGTCCCATCCAATGGGCAGTGACCTTCCCAAGCCCATCGGTGTCCCCTACTGACTGTGGGCAGGGCGAAGAGTTTTGCGGAGACAAATCTCCAAGCTAACCCAGCTGGGAACTGCAGATTAGGAGCCTGGCGCACTACCGACCGAGCCACTCCCACCCCTGGGTTAAATGGCCAAGTCCCAAGGAACCCCAAGGGGCTCAGATGATGTTGAGGGAAAAGAGATCCAAGAACTGCTGGGTATGACAATATTTCCATTATTGCTGTTAAAAAATGTTCTTTTAACTTGATTCAACCATTGGTTCACATTTGTAATTTATCCTTCGAAACTGGCACTTTTCCAGATTTAATGAAGAAAGCTATTGTAATTCCAGTTTACAAAAAGGGAAATAAAAATGATTTTAAGAATTATCGACCGATATCTCTTCTCCCAGTATTTTCAAAAATATTAGAAAAATTAGTTAATAATAGACTGATAAATTTTTTAGACAGTTTTAATTTTCTCTCTGAAAACCAATTTGGGTTTAGGAAGGGTAGAGGTACAGAAAATGCATTGTTGAATTATACGTCAAAGGTGTTTCATTCCATAGACAATAATCAATTTACTCTGTCCGTATTTATGGACTTGGAGAAAGCTTTTGACACCGTTGATCACGAAATTTTAATTAGCAAACTAGAAAATATTGGCATTCGTGGTGTTGTATTAAAATGGTTTAAAGACCACTTACAGCACAGAACGCAATGTGTTAGTCTTTTTAATACACTTAGTAACCCAAAACATATTTCGTGTGGCGTACCACAAGGTTCAGTCCTGGGACCAACCTTGTTTCTGATATTCATAAATGATCTATGTAAATTAAAAATAAATAGCTATATTAACACTTTTGCAGATGACACATCATTAACTTTATGTGCTGATTCTCTGGAAAATCTCCTTTATAACATGAACACTGATCTAAAATGTGTGATGAAATGGTTGGATTTAAATGGATTACATTTAAATACGAAAAAGACTAAGTATATTCTATTTAACCTAAAAAAGAAATCATACAATACAAATGTGATTAAATTAAAATTGCATACATTTTCATGCAATAATTACTCAGCTTGTTGCTGTGAAGAAATTGAACAGATTCAAAGTCTACTATACCTAGGCGTTTATATTGATAGCTCCCTAAGTTGGAAAATGCATATTGGAAAACTAACAAACACACTTAGACAGATGTTATATAAATTTTATTATTTAAAAAAAATCCTCAGTAATAAAATGTTAATAATGTTATACAAATCTTGGGTCCAGTCTGCTATACAGTATGGTATTACAAGTTGGGGAGGAACATACATTTCATCATTAAGGAGTCTAATCTCAATGCAAAATAAATTTATATTCCAAATTTTACCAAATAAATATAAAACTGTTACCATTTTTTGTAAGTATACCATTCCAGGTGTATTTCCACAGAGACATTTATTTGTTTATAGAATATTAAATTACTTCTTTAAAAAAAATAATGCAGTACTGCATTATACAAATTATTCTATGCGAGATAATGGGAAAATGTTTCTATTACCACTTGCAAATAAAGAAATTATGCACAAACACTTTGATTATTTGGCCCCTAAAATTTTTAATTCTTTACCGATTATAATTCGAAATGAAACTAATTTTATGCATTTCAGATCTCTCACTGCTAATTATCTAATGACCATTACAAATGCAGACAGCCTGTTTTCAGTGTTAAAGTAAAAAAAAATAATTCGTTTTTATAAATTCTGTGTTGTTTTTGTATATATATATATTTTTTATGTAAAGTTGAGTGTCAGTGTTGCCAAAATTATGTATTTAAATAATTTGTAAATTAACCTACATGAGCTTAGATGCTCTTGGGTTAATAAGAGTATTACAAATATCTGTTGTTTGTAACCTTATTATTATAATAAAACTGAACTGAACTGAACTTGGGAGCAGATACCAGGAGGACAGCTGTTTAGAGATAGATGGAAGCCTCCCGATTCTTTAAGGTGCAGAGGGTATGGCTCTCCTGCACACGACGCCATTAACATCCCTTCCAAGGGACGGTAGCCGTTTCAAGCCCATCGGTGTCACCTACTGACTGAGGGCCCGAGGGGGACGATGGGGGGTTTTGTGGAGATAAATCTTAACTCTGGTCCAAGAGAGACTCAAATCTGGGAACTGCGGATCACGAGCCTGGTGCACTACCAACTGAGCCCTCTCCTTCCCAACCCCCAGTCTGCCTGGAAGTTTCCATCTGGCATAATGCCATTGTCATAATGCTATTAGAGTCTGTCGTAATGCCATCGGAGTCTGTCGTAATGCCATCGGAGTCTGTCGCAATGCCATCGGAGTCTGTCGCAATGCCATCGGAGTCTGTCGCAATGCCATCGGAGTCTGTCGCAATGCCATCGGAGTCTGTCGCAATGCCATCGGAGTCTGTCGCAATGCCATCGGTGTCTGTCGCAATGCCATCAGTGTCTGTCGCAATGCAATCGGTGTCTGTCGCAATGCCATTGGAGTCTGTCGTAATGTCATCGGAGTCTGTCGTAATGCCATCGGAGTCTGTCGCAATGCCATCGTAGTCTGTCGCAATGCCATCGTAGTCTGTCGTAATGCCATTGGAATTCTAGTGATTAGTCATCCCATCGCGTGCAAAAAGGTTGCTCAGAGGTGAAATAACCCAACCGAACTATTTTTATTTTGCTTTTGCACGAGAAAAAACTTGATTTGTCCTTTTCTTCCTTCTAATAATTTTATAATAAAATGGTCCCAGCAGCTTCTCCTATTCTCCTGTTTATCTCAAGGTGCAAATCATCAGTATCTGTTGCACAACTCCCCAGACGTTCTCCCCCCCCCCTCCAACTAATTTTGATCACTAAGTTTGGTGACAAATGGATAACTAATTCTGTTACTAATGTCATCAACAGCTCTAAGAAAAGAATTCGTCTCGTCAACATTACTTGCCAAAAGTATTATCTAAATAAATATTTTCATATGTCGACAGTCGAGACCATCTAAGGCTCCAGTTTTCCTTTGCGCTGCATTAAATTCTTCAGCTTCCATAACTCTCTCTAAGTGACATTTTAAATTTTAACCACAAAAAGCTTATTTTCAAAGTTCTGGAACTTTGAATGTGAATTTCCATTCACATAATTTACAGAAATCTCAAACATTTTCAGTAACGAAATGTCAAGACTGAGAAATGTCGTGCGTACGTTTGCAACTAATAACAAGTCATGCATATCAGATGATAAGCATCTTCAAAATAAGCACCTTTCCTGCTTTGTTAGAACACTGAAGTTTTTTCTGCCATTGCGATAAGCGCAGCAAGACCACTTGGCCTCTCTGGCGAACATTGTCTTAAGCGCTTCAGTAGCCAGATACAAAAGCTAAATAATCAAAAGCAAAACAATTGAAGTCAGATTCACAAATGCAATAGCGAAGCTTTGCAACATTTCTGTTCAACTTACGGAGACCTAAAAAAAGCAAAGAATAGAATTTTCCTGCAGATCAGTTTCCGTTCACAAAGCTTCCATTAGTAGCGGAAGAAGGCATCTGTTGAATAATATGATCAATATCGTTGCGCAAAGGGGCTCAGGAGTTGTTCTCCGCACAACCTTGGTGTGACGAATGCACCTGCGGTAGCAGGTGCGTTTGTCAGATTACACTCGTTAATCACCAAACGACAATCACGCACGAGCTCAACTGCTTCTCTCCTTTTTGCTGTTGCCATTAATCATGACAATATACCGAGCACAAATTATTAAGTCGTAAAGTTATGGTTTGGCGAGTTTCTTTCCGATACACTTTAGCTTTTCAAGAGTGATATTTTGTTGCGCGCCGTTGAACTCGCGGAAAAATCGCTTCCAGACGCTATTTTGATCTCGCTTTGGTTAAATGGAACGAGAAAACATAACTTCTGGAACTGACTGCGAGCAAAGATTTAAAATCGTTCCTTTTTCTTCAAAGTCTACCATGGAACATTTTGCTGAGGCACGCGTCGCGCGAACGTATTTAACTCTGTGAGCCCGGTTACGGTTATGAAACAAAGGCTATTTACCATCGCTATGGGAGACAAAAATAATATTCATATTAAGCCTAACTCTTCGGTGGAACACATAGTTTTGTTCTCGAAATGTGCATACAAGACAATTTTTATAAACAACTAAAAGAACACTGAAAACTTGAAATTAATGTTAAAAAAGTTGCTTTTGCCGTCAATTTGAACCAGTTTGAACACGTTGGAGTGAATTAGCAGCATCCTACCAATTGCAAACTGTTTGAATTATGTCACTTTAAAGGAAGAGGTGGAAGCTTTAAAGATTTGTTATGTGTAGAAAAATGTATAACTCTGGCGGTTCAAAATTTTCTCATTGATGGAACTTTTTTATACCTCATTACTGTTTTGGTATTAAAAATTTCCCCTATTTTAGTAGGGGCGGGGTGGCTCAGTCGGTAGCGCGCCAGGCTCGTAATCTGCAGTTCCCAGGCTCGAGTCCCAGCTGGGTCAGCGTTGAGATTTATTTCCGCAAAACTCCCCGCCCTGCCCACGGTCAGAAGGGAACACCGATGGGCTTGGAGAGGCCGCCGTTCGTCAGATGGGATGTCAAGCCTTGGTCCCGTGTGCGCGAGAGCCATACCCTGTGCACGTTAAAGAACACGCTGGATGGCCTTAACGGGAGGCGCCATCTATCTCCTAACAGCTGTTCCAATGGGTTCCCTTCCCCAACCTTCTCTGAGCTATAGGGGTCCTTGTGACCTTGCCATTTAGCCCATGGTGTGCAAAAAAAATGCCGCTCAGAGGTAAAACAACCAACCAACCCCTATTTTAGTGGTTGTCGAAAAATTTCTTGAGAAATATATTCAATGTAGAAATAAATACCCCTCAAGCAGCTGCTTGCCACAGAAGTCTGATAGGAGTCTTCCTAATTTAAACGCCATAGTAGAAGGTCTGTGAGGATGGCGGGACCTCAGCAGGAAGACAACGCAAGCAAAGTACGCTAACCACTCGTCCATGGGACGGTTATGCAATACTAATATAGAAGACAAAGATTGTGCGTTTAATATTTTTTTACCACCTTTCCGGTTAGTAGTATTTTCAGGCTTAACGTTCCATCCGACGGACGGCGGCCTTTTCAAGCCCATCGGTGTCCCCTACTGACCGTGGGCAGGGCGGGGAATTTTACGGAGATAAATCTCAACGCTGACCCAGCTGGGACCCGAACCTGGGAACTACAGATTACGAGCCTGGCGCGCTACCGACTGAGCCACCCCCGCCCCTGGTCATGAGGACTCCGAAGGCTCAAAGAACGATGAGTAGGAGACCCACTGGAACGGCTGTTGGGAGACAGATGATAGCCTCTCGTCAAGGGCATCCAGCGTGTTCTTTAACTTGCACAGGGTATGGCTCTCCCGCATACTGGGTCACGGTTTAACGTCCCATCCGACGGACTGCGGCCTTTCCAATTCCATTGACGTTCCCTACTGACCGTGGGCAGGGTGGGTAGTTTTATGGAGATAAATTCAATGCTGTCACAGTCGGGACTCGAACTAGGGAACAGATTACAAGCCTGGAGCGCTACCGACTGAGCCAAGAACTAAAATTTAGTCACATCTTAAAGCATAAAATGTTCCCAACAGATATAAAAGCAAAACCTACAAGAGCTGACAGGAGTTAGAATCTGAAGTATCCTCTTTCTAGTTCCTAGCAGAGGGACGCCTCGAGAACCAACACTTAGCACTCTTTTATAAGGACTCCATCGCCGTTGCGGTTTTGCCTCTAGCATGTGCTGCTCTCTTAAAGAAACAAACAGAAAGAAGAAAAAAAACCCTTTTGATTCCTGGTTCTCTCTCTCTCTTTGCAGCAAAGCAGGTCAACAATGCACAAAGCGCTGCATTATCTGAAACTGCGTCGTTCCTTTCAAAGATCTGGGCTTTGTCAGTACTCCTGGTAAGAACCGGTCACGAAGGAAAGTCTTGTCTGCTTCAAACTCACGCGGTGCACGAGGGTGCACAGGTTTACTTTTGTTGTGCCCTCGCAGAAAATGCATCACATCAAGTGAAGTAGAATTTAAAGCAGCGCCTTCTTTAACCTTTCCTGGCATTATTTCCCAGATCAATAAAGGGCTGTATTTCGTATCCGCCAAGAATTGGTTCTTTTAAGTTGACGTCAAAGACAGCACACGTGTGGCCTTAAAAAAAATGTATGACATTGGTTTGCGTAGCCTTATTCGCAAAACAGAATACCGAAGAGAAAGTGGATTGAACACTTTTGTGTTTTTGTGTCGCCTATATTGAAGGTAAGAGACATTTCCCAACCTGCTCTGCACCTCAATGAAGATAAAGAGTACACAAAGAGGTCGCGAGCAGCGGGGGAACAGGATGAAATAGGCTCGCGGCGGGGGGGGGGGGAGACATAGGGGTTACGTTTAAGATAGATCGACATACGATAGCGAATTGGTACCAGAAAATGCATCACCCAGCTCTGTTCTCCACTTAAGAATACAGCCACGCCAGATTCTAGAAACAAATAAAAGAAGGGGGGGGGGGGGGGGGTTAGAAGAGGGGGATTAATCATTTATTTATTCGAACAGTTAAAAACAAATTTTTTCAGTTTACAGTTGTCCCGCAATATAATATAAAGTAAAGAATAATACATTGGCATAATATATTACACCTCCGGGGCTGAGGTGGCTCAGTGGGTAGCGCGCCAGGCTCGTAATCTGTACTTCCCAGGTTCGAGTCCCAGCTGGGTCAGCGTTGAGATTTATCTAAGCAAAACTCCCTGCCCTGCCCACGGACAGTAGGGGACGCCGATAGGTTTGGAAAGACCACCGTCCGTCGGATGGAACCTTAAGCCATTGCCCCATGTGCGGGAGAGCCATAAACAATCCAACGTTAAAGAACACGCTGGATGGCCTAGACGAGAGACTACCATCTGTCTCCCAACAGCTGTTCCAGTGGGTCCCCTCCCCCAACCTTCTCTGAACCTTCGGGGTCCTTATGACCTGGCCATTTAGCCCATGGTGTGCAAAAAAGTGCCGCTCAGAGGTAAAACAACCCAACGTTAAAGAACACGCTAGATGGCCTTGACGGGAGGCTACCATCTGCCTCCCAACAGCTGTTCCAGTGGGTCCCCTCCCCCAACCTTCTCTCAGCCATCGTGGTCCTTATGACCTGACCATTTGGCCCATGGTGTGCAAAAAAGTGCCGCTCAGAGGTAAAACAATCCAACGTTAAAGAACACGCTGGATGGCCTTGACGGGAGGCTACCATCCGTCTCCCAACCGGTGTTCCAGTGGGTCCCCTCCCCCAACCTTCTCTGAGTTTTCGGGGTCCTTGTGACCTGGCCATTTAGTCCATGGTGTACAAAAAAGTGCCGCTCAGAGGTAAAACAACCCAACGTTAAAGAACACACTTGACGGCCTTGACGGGAGACTACCATCCGTTTCCCAACAGGTGTTCCAGTGGGTCCCCTCCCCCAACCTTCTCTGAGCCTTCGGGGTCCTTGTGACCTGGCCATTTAGCCCATGGTGTGCAAAAAAGTTCCGCTCAGAGGTAAAACAACCCAACGTTAAAGAACACGCTGGATGGCCTTGATAGGAGGCTACCATGTGGCTCCCAACAGCTGTTCCAATGGGTCCTCTCCCCCAACCTTCTCTGAGTCTTCGGGTCCTTATGACCTGGCAGTTTAGCCCATGGTGTGCAAAAAATGCCCTTCAGAGGTAAAACAACCCAACCCGTCAAGGTAGTCTCCGTCCAAGGGACAACGTCTGACGTCATCGGTGGCAGAAATTAACAATTTCTCCGTGATACCGCAGCTGCTTGGGCGATCGGTTCGGACTTTGATGGGGTGTTCCCACTTAATTCTTGTCTGCCCGGCTAGCTCAGTCGGTAGAGCACGAGACTCTTAATCTCGGGGTCGTGGGTTCGAGCCCCACGTTGGGCGATATATTTTGGGGCGGGGGTGGCTCAGTCGGTAGCGCGCCAGGCTCGTAATCTGTAGTTCCCAGGTTCGAGTCCCAGCTGGCTCAGCGTTGAGATTTATCTCCGCAAAATTCCCCACCCTGCCCACGGTCAGTAGGGGACAAAGATGGGCTTGGAAAGGCTGCCGTCCGTCGGATGGGACGTTAAGCCGTGGTCCCGTGTGCGGGAGAGCCATACCCTGTGCACGTTAAAGAACACGCTGGATGGCCTTGACGGGAGGCTACCATTTGTCTCCCAACAGCTGTTCCAGTGGGTCCCCTCCCCCAACCTTCTCTGAGCCTTCGGGGTCCATGTGACCTGGCCATTTAGCCCATGGTGTGCAAAAAAGTGCCGCTCAGAGGCAAAACAACCCAACCCACTTAATTCTGACCCTCTTGGTGTGACAGATGGGGTTCTTACCGCCGTGGGTCCGTAGGCATCCCTCGAAAGGCGTCCAAGATTTCTGGGGCGCTGCCGTCGCCTGCTTTGTGAATGAAGCCATCGATCGACGTACGTTTGGCGGGAATTAACTTATCGAAAAGTTTCGCGCCAAATTTTTGGCGTGAAAAGTTTTGAAAAATACGTTTCCCGTATTTTTCAAGTGATTTGTTAAAGATCACTAAAACAGAGAGTAGAAATTAATATCTGAATCGCGTTCCGGTTCATTATGGATCGATCTTGCCCCTTTATATTATTTCTGCATCCGGGTCTCTTTAGAGAGATTTACAAAAAAAAAGAAGAAAAAAAAATTCCCCTCCATTTAGGGGCGGGGGTGGCTCAGTCGGTATCGCGCCAGGCTCGTAATCTGCAGTTTCCAGGTTCGAGTCCCAGCTGGTGAGATTTATCTCCACAAAATTCCCCGCCCTGCCCACAGTCAGTAGGGGACACCGATGGGCTTGGAAAGGCCATCGGATGGGACGTTAAGCCGTGGCCCCGTGTGTAACCCTGTGCACGTTAAAGAACACGCTGGATGGCCTTGACGGAAGGCTACCATCTGTCTCCCAACAGCTGTTCCAGTGGGTCCCCTCCCCCAACCTTCTCTGAGCCTTTAGGGTCCATGTGACTTGGCCATTTAGCCCATGGTGTGCAAAAAAGTGCCGCTAAGAGATAAAACAACCCAACCCCTCCATTTAACGGCATTGCCAAAACAACGTAATCAATGCCCTTCATTTTAGGAATAGAATTTCGACGTAAAAATTGCTAGAAAGAAAAAAAAGCACATCGTTAAATCGATCCATAGTAAATACAGAGATTACCTGTAGAGATAGACTTCAAACATTAATTAAAAGATTTTTTAATAAAAAAAATCGTTGCCAGATTTTTTTTCTGAATTTTATAATCGACCATAGTGTTCGAATATTTTTTTGAATATAAATAATGCGTATGAATATATAATGCAATGAATATGGAGCGTGTGCAGTTACCGTTCACAGCAAACTGGAGCGGTTGCGGTTAATGTTCACAGCACATTGGATCGTGTGAGCTCACAAAAACCTGGATCGTGTGGGCCCACTCACAGAAATATTGAGCGTGTGCAGTTACCGTTCACAGCAAACTGGAGCGGTTGCGGTTAATGTTCACAGCACATTGGATCGTGTGAGCTCACAAAAACCTGGATCGTGTGGGCCCACTCACAGAAATATTGAGCGTGTGCAGTTACCATTCACAGCAAACTGGAGCGGTTGCGGTTAATGTTCACAGCACATTGGATCGTGCGAGCTCACAAAAACCTGGATCGTGTGGGCCCACTCACAGAAATATTGAGCGTGTGCAGTTACCATTCACAGCAAACTGGAGCGGTTGCGGTTAATGTTCACAGCACATTGGATCGTGTGATGATCAAAGACCTAGATCGTGTGGGCTCACTCATAGAAATATTGAGCGTGTGCAGTTACCGTTCACAGCAAACTGGAGCACACGCTCCAGCTTGCTGTGAACGGTAACTGGAGCGTGTACAGTTGCTGTACACGCTCCAGATATTTTTTCTGAATTCTGTAACCAATCATAGTGTTTACACGAAGGTTGCCAGATCACTAATTTCTAAAAAAAAAATCGTTGCCAGATATTTTTTTCTGAATTCTATAATCAACCACAGTGTTCGGATATTTATTTGAGCGACTGTACAATGGTAGCGCGCTCTGCCATGAATCAGGAGAGATGCGGGTTCGATTCCCGCCATGTCGGCGATGAATATTTTTTCAGAATCTCTTAATTAACACTGGTAAATATTCAGTTATGTAACTATTGTACTGATCAAATTTCGTAATGATACCTGACTCGCAGAGGCAAGTAATCAATATAATTGGATTGGTTCAGTGCGGACGACAATATTCCTGTATGTAGCTCGAGGGCAGCATCCGGATCTCGAGCTCACCCCCCCCCCGCAGTTCATTTCCCGGCACGAGACAGAATTACGGATGACGCGCCTTCACCGTGGCCGCGCCTCATCAACTGCCATATTGACACCCTCGTGTCAAATCAGGGAAGAGAGAGCCCGTTGCCAGATCCTCTGTGTCGATCAATAGAGGCTCGTGGCTGTTGCCAGAGCCAGGCAGGCTTTTGTGAGCAGCCAGCAGACGGTAAAGCGTCTGCCCATCTACCGCTACGTAACAATTGCATTCTAGACAGCAGCCAGACGCCACCGCCGTTGAAGAAGAATTCGTTTCAATATAATGAAGCGACGCAAATGCATTTTAGTATCAGCTAACGAACTAAGTAATAATAGTCGGGTGAAAAGTAAATATTTCACTTAACTCGTCGGTACGGTGTAGTTAGAATTTTTCTAACGATTACTGCCTCTCTGCGTAATAATGTGCGTGCTGGAATGAAAGAACGGACGACGTGCGCGAGCCAAGCGTTATGCGATTACGATACAAACGTGAAATTGTTTTCGAAACGACGACGAAAAAATTTCTGTTTGTCTGAAAGAGAATACTTTGTGTTCTTGTTTTAAGTTCGTTTCACAAAAAATAAAAACACCGAGCCATTGTTCACCTTTTTTTTAGTTTTTAGAGTAACTTGAAAAAATGTTTCGAGTTAGATTGGTATTGATGAAACGTTGCGGTTTACATTTTTCGAATCTCCTGATAGCTTGAACAGCGCCCTCTAACGGTGGAAAGAAGTGTAAAATGCGAACTTTTTAAGGTTGGTTTGGGTTGTTTTACCTCTGAGCGGCACTTTTTTGCACACCATGGGCTAAATGGCCAGGTCACAAGGACCCCGAAGGCTCAAGAGAAGGTTGGGGGAGGGGACCCACTGGAACAGCTGTTGGGAGACAGATGGTAGCCTCCCGTCAAGGCCATCCAGCGTGTTCTTTAACGTGCACAGGGTATGGTTCTCCCGCACACGGGACCACTGCTTAACGTCCCACCCGACGGACGGCGGCCTTTCCAAGCCCATCGGTGTCCCCTACTGACCGTGGGCAGGGCGGGGAATTTTTGCGGAGATAAATCTCAACGCTGACCCAGCTGGGACTCGAACCTGGGAACTACAGATTACGAGCCTGGCGCGCTACCATTTTCTTAAATATTAATCTTTGATATATTTTTACTTCGTAGAATTTAGGAATGTGCGTTCTCTGTGTGTGTGTGTGAGCTTTTGCTTTCACTCTGAATACATGTCAATTTAGAACCCTCAGAAGTTTAGGAGATGGAAAAAAATAGACCATTTAAAAAAATGTCTAGGGAGCACAACCTAATTTTTTAAATTCATAGTAAATTTTTCTGTCTTAGAAGGAGTGCTGACTGCTGCTCTCAGACTGCCATTCAAAAGGAAGATTAAATGGGTGCCTCTTGTCCAGGCCTACGTTAAGTAGTGCCCCGAAATCGAGAAGTATTAAAAATTAAATTTATCCAATAAGAAGGAAACTACTATATTTTTTTCATCTTACACTTTTGAACGTTTCTTTTCTCTTATTTCTGTAACAATGCACGTTCACATTTGCCGTGTGTGTCTGGGTTCGGGACCAGCAGAGACAGACCTGAGAAAACGGGACGACCATTCAAATATCAAATCGGCTACGGGGCAGTATTGAGTCCTCAGCCGCTATGTTGTACTCTTCTCCAGGATGTTTCCCCAAGACTGAAACATTGAGTTGCAATATGATATCCATCCGCATCTTCCAATGTTTATGATTGATATATGCTGTTTAGAATAATTCTCTCTAATGAGATTATTTGTTTTCGGGGCTTTTCTTAAAGTGATGAGTGTTATTAAGGAAATTTACTTTTGATATTTATTTTGGGGACTTTTTTTTAAGTGCGAAACGAGGTTTCATTGTTTAGCGATAAGGGTTGTTAATGAAATCTTTTGATGAGTTTTTTATTTTGGGGGCTTTTTTTCAGTAAGGAAAAAATAGTTATTCTTTAGCGATTAGAGCTGTTAATGAAATCTAGTTTTGATGAGAATATTAATTTTTCGGACTTTTTTTAAGTGCAGAGCAAAGGTTTATTCTTTAGCGATAGGATTTGTTAATAATATCTAATTTTTATGAAATTGTTTAATTTTCGGGGGTTTTTTTAAAGTGAGAAACGAGGGTTCATTTTGTAGCGATAAGCGTTGTTAATAAACTATTGTTTTGATGAGATATATATTTTTATATCCTTTAAATTATAATATCCTCAATACGCATCTTAAGGTAGATGCGGAACGGACTACTTTTACCATTCAGACTTTTTTTTTTCACCGCGGCGAAATAAAACAAGATGGCGGTTGAGGACCCAATACTGCACTTCTGCCATCAATTTGTTCTAGCACCTGGCAAATCATTTCTTGCCGGTACGGCGTACCGCCAACTTTCACCACTGTATATACTTCAGAGAGTTTGACCTCTCCTAGAAGAGTTGGGTTGGGTTGTTTTACCTCTGAGCGGCACTTTTTTGCCAGGCCAGGTCACATGGACCCCGAAGGCTCAGAGAGGGTTGGGGGAGGGGACCCACTGGAACAGCTGTTGGGAGACAGATGGTAGCCTCCCGTCAAGGCCATCCAGCGTGTTCTTTAACGTGCACAGGGTATGGCTCTCCCGCACAAGGGGCCACGACTTAACGTCCCATCTGACGGACGGCGGCCTTTCCAAGCCCATCGGTGTCCCCTACTGACCGTGGGCAGGGCGGGGAATTTTGCGGAGATAAATCTCAATGCTGACCCAGCTGGGACTCGAACCTGGGAACTACAGATTACGAGCCTGGCGCGCTACCGACTGAGCCACCCCCGCCCCTCTCCTAGAAGAGGAGGATAAAATGTTAACCATGGGGGGGACGTAACAATCATAATGAATTTATGTCAAAAGCTTGCGACGTGCCATCTACTATATACTTGAATGTTTCAGAGTCGTGCAATGCCCGGTACACCTGCTCGTGTAATAATAATTATTCATGTGTTTCAATTTGAGTGCGTTATACGTTTAGTAGACGTTTTTCAGAAAGGAGGCGGGGACCAACTTTGTTCTTGCACCTGCAACCGATTTCGTGACGATGATGCCAATCCTGTGTTGAACAATCGCAGCCTAGCATATTGAAAAGGAACTTCAGATCTCCAATGTCCTGTTTGCAGCCGAGTGTCCCTACGAGCTCTATACAAGTTTCCATTATCTGCGAGGGTTCACTCTAGCATGCCATAAATGAGCGAAACTGTGAAGAGCTCAACTTTTTCGTCTCGCAGAATTCTGCAGTGAAATGAACAGACGTTACGCGTTTCGAAGATAAAAGATTTTTCAAAGCTTAACGGCAACAGAATAGCGGAAAGTCTGGAAAAATAAAAGACCGTGACATTATCAAGCAGTGTATCCATGCCATCACAGAAAAGAATGAGCAAAACAGAAGCAGTTTGGGAAGACACGGTGTGGTGATTGCGGTCCCCCGTACCTTGCCCTTGGCAATGACACCAACACGGAAGTGCCCTGCACGTGGTTGTTGTTTTTACGCGAGCCTGCGAGCGCGCACACAACACGTCTGACGAACCCAAGACAACCCGTATGGAGGTAGACACCAGTAAACGCGATCTCTCCTTCTGGTTTCTGGATTGGGGGCGTTGAACTCTCGGCATCGTGTACGCTCTCTTTACCCTGCGAGTCGTCGAAGAGGCAGTTGTACTTATTTACAAGCAACAGGTTATTAGGAATAAATAGCGCAAGCAAATAACTAACTTCGAGCCACTTTCGTTAACGATAGTGCTTATTTAACATGACATGCAATTGCTAGCTTCCAAATCACACTCAAGTTAGGGTTTCCTAAACACGACTATTTGAAATTTATTAATAGCATTATTGCTGAATTTATATAATATTTAAATACATACACGTTTGGTCAGTGACTTATGTTAGAAAACTTCTGTTACTTACAGATCACCGTCTTAACTATTTTCAAATTTTAATCTGTTTGCCCGAATTGCAAACGTTTACGTTGCCTGCACTCGACGAGAAACAATGTTGCCACCTCATTTAGATAACATTTGTGGAAATATCGATTACAGCTAACCGAATATAAAAAAAAATGGCTGCATTCCACAGAAAAACAGAAAAATTTCACTTCGGCTGTTGACATTGTTTTTTTTTTCCAGTATTACTAATCTTTCTTTTATCCTTATAGTTTAGTTTTTATGTGACAGCGATGTGTATTTAGTATATATGATAGTCCTTTTTTTTTGATTCATTATAGTTGGTTTATCTGTTGATGTTGCACAGTCTCTGTTGACTAGTGTAGTACAAGGAAAGTACTAACAACAAGGAAGGCTAAACAACATTTTTTAGGAAAGGAATCCTGCTTGGAAAATTAGGAAGGCTAAACAACATTTTTTAGAAGTTTATACTTACTTTGGTACACTAATCTTGAAGATGCATAAAATTAAAAGATGAGTTGATTGTCAAATAGTGCAACATAATATATAAAAATGTGATCGATTTCGTCTAACTATTAGGACTTCGTCAGACACACAATGACTAGAAATTACATTATAAAACATTGAAATTTATCTAAGAGTTGACTTCTGCTTCAAATTATAGTTGTACAGAAATGAGAGGCATGAGGCATGCAGAATGATATGCACGGTCAGCTGTCACGAGAGGTGCTGGGGATTGCAGAGTTTTGGCTGGTTGATGAATTCCTTTTTAATAACTGTGTAAAAGACATATTACTTTGTGAAAAATTTTGCAATAGAATTTTCCAAGCAGGATTTCGTTGGGCTTGGATTTAGTTGGGGATGTGTAGATCAGATATTTTCACTCAGGCAGATTCTTGAGAAATGTTTAGATTTTCAGAAACCTTTGGTTGCTAGCTTTGTTGATTTCAAAAAGGCTTTCGACTCTGTTGATCGTCATAATTTGTGGTTGATTGTGAAATCATATGGTATACCAGACAAGTTAGTTAACATAATGAAAGCTCTCTATAATAACACTGAGTTGTGTGTGAGAGTTGGTAAGGCTCGTAGCAACTCGTTTAGCATTATTTCTGGTGTTCGACAAGGGTGTATTTTGTCTCCTTTTCTCTTTAGTTTGCTTATTGATTATGTTATGCGAAATTCACTTCAAGGGAAATATTTTGGCCTTAAATGGTCCAGAGCAGTGGTTCTCAACCTTTTATGCTTCACGTACCCCTGGAAATGTGTATGTAACGGCATACCCCTTATATAGATAGATAAAACTATAGTTATAGTAAAATAAAGGGAATATAATAAAACATATAGTACAGTGGACCTTCGTTATAGCGCTGCTCGCTATACCGCGCACTCTGTTATAGCGCGGGCGATGTTCGCGATAAGTTCAAACATGTTTATACAGGTCCGTGCGGCGTTAGTGAGTATCGCATTTTATTGTTACTGCGTATTGAGTAATTGTGTATGTATTGAGTTCCTGCATGCATTTTGAATAGTGTTTAATTATTGTATGCATGATGAGTAAAAGAAAAGCTTACAGTGTGAAATTTATTTTGTCGCCACCGCGCCGCTCGGTATAACGCGGTTCACCTTATAAAGCGGATGTTGTTTCCCGCCCGACATGCGCGTTATATCGGGGGTCCACTGTATATATATAACATATATCTAGCGACTTGAGCTCTCACGAAGTACCCCAAAAAATTTTGCCGCCTACCCCACGTTGAGAAGTCCCTAGTCTAGAGATTTGAAAATTTCTGATTTAGATTATGCAGATGATTTAGCCCTTATGGCAAATGATGTTGATGAGACGAACTCTTTCATTCGAGCTGTTGATGAGACTGGCAGTAGAGTAGGTTTGGTTATAAACAGAGAGAAAACTAAAGTCATGAAAATTGGTCAGGCAGGCTGTGATTCAGTTAATCTGAATGGTTTCAGTCTTGAGCAGGTGTCACAGTTTAATTACCTTGGGAGCTGTGTAACAGATAATGGTGATGTGCGGCATGAGATTAACAGACGAATAGGGATTGCTGTCGGGACTTTTAAGAATCTATGGAGAGTGTGGAGAAATAGGCGTATACACCTAAAGACTAAAATTAGACTGTATAATAGTTTGGTTCTTTCTAGGGTTAGTTATGGTAGTGAAACTTGGACGCTGTGTAAACAAGATAACAGGAAACTAGATGCTTTTGATTCTTGATGCTTACGTAGTATCTTGGGTATTGGTGGTTTAACTTTGTAACTAATGATGAGGTTAGGCAAAGGAGTCTGCAACCTCCTTTAAGCAGCATATTGTGCAGAGAGAGACTCCGCTGGTTTGGCCATGTTGCCCATATGAATAATTATAGATTGGCGAATAGGGTTATGAACAGTGTGCCTAGAGGCCTCAGAAGGAGGGGGAGGCCTAGGATGCGGTGGGCAGACAATGTCAAACAGGACTTGTTAGAATTGGTGTACAGTGGCCAGATGCAGCAGATGTAGCTCAGGACAGATATGCTTGGAGAACTAAATTGCACGGTCTGGTTGGACCTCCGTAGCCCATGGCTGCTTGAGGATGATGATGATGACATTTTGAAACAATTAGTTTTGTTATTTAATTATTGAATAAAAATATAACACTTTAAAACTAGGGGTATGCTTTTGTAATGACCGTGTGATTAATAATAGTAATGCATCTGAAAAAAATTGCTGTCAAACCACTTTGTTGTTGGCAACAGTATGATCGCGCCTTAAAGCTTTAGCAAATCAAGAACGTTCAGATCGCTTCATGTGTGACGACGTACCTTTCCAGAAGCAATGGATGATGCTCTGCTGAACACAATCTGCTTATCTGTGGTGATGATCGGCTTAGATTAGAGTTAGGCTACCTTATTTTTTGTTAAGTGGGAAGCCACCGCGAAAAGGAAAAACTGTATAAATTGAAACAGAATAAGTATATATGACCAGAATCAACCATTTATGTGCTCACTGTGGCATGAATGCAGCTTATGAAAACGTAAGAAACATTTCAGCTTTATTTCCCCAGAATACAATGAAGAGGCAGTAAGAAGGAGAAATTTGAAGAATAGGACGATGCGAAAAACGTTCTGTTAATATGGCTTTCTCGGGAATGGTTTAATGACGGTAATAATAGTGGGGGGAAACATGGGGGTTGAAATGCAAAATCAAAATGACAACGAGGTAAACGAGTGAATTTTTTTTAAAATCTGTATTCCGTTTAACAAAGATGATGAAACTGGAAATGTACAGTCGCTCAAAAAAGTATCCGAACACTATGGTTGATTACAGAATTCGGAAAAAATATCTGGCAACGATTTTTTTTTAGAAATGAGTGATCTGGCAACCTTCGTGTCACGTGACACGAAGGTTGCCAGATTACTCATTTCTAAAAAAAAATCGTTGCCAAATATTTTTTCCGAATTCTGTAATCAACCATAGTGTTCGGATACTTTTTTGAGCCTGTACAGAGAAAGTTAAAAAATTCCGCCGCGGTAAACGAACCTGTTTGGTTAAGAAAGGTACGAAATACGTGCGTTTCCGCAATTAGTAATTTTAGTGTCATGTAGGTGTATGACACGAGCTCTCTTGGCTACGATACCAATCGTACATTCTAGGGATATTCCTATTTATATAAAATTCAATCTCATATTTTTTTTCCAATCGATACTATGATATTTAAATTTATGGAACTGAGCCTCTACAGTCATGACTAAAGAATTTAAACGACCAGGAATATCTAGATTACCATTCATTCAAGCATAATTGTCACTCGTTGTCCTTTCCTGTGGTTGACAGTGATTGGGAAAACCATGGGTTATTCGTGGTGGATCCCGAAACCATTGTTTTAGGTGGGGAAATTCTATACCAGGCGTCGGCAACCTATGACCCGCGGGTCACCAAGTGATCCATTTGATAATTTCAAGTGACCCACTTGAGTTCCGAAAATAAAGTATAATATATAAAAATAAATTATAAAACATAAACATGAAACAAACACTTTGAGAAAGTATAAATAATAAGATTAACATTTTGGTTTGATTACAAAGTTGCAGAAATGAACATAGGCGGAATACAGCGACGTTGTCCGAACGAATCTCATCATTACTCGACGAATGTGTCGTGTCGTTCGTAAATAGAGGAAAATGGTTTAGATTTGCAGTATTTTGAATATCTTAAAATTGACAATTTAAGTTTAGAAATGATTGATTTTAAAAGTTCAACGTTGTGGACAGACAAATTCAAGACATTGCGGAAAGATTTAGAAAACACGGAACATAATCAACTTCTCACGATATCATCGTGTTGGACTCACTTCCTACGAAGTTTTCATCTTTGAAAAAAAATTGGCTTTGCCATTTTTTTCGCGTTCGGTTCTACTTATAAATGTGAACAAATATTTTCACACAAGAAATTTATTTTAAGTAAGAACAGGAGCAGATTAACTACCGAAAATTCAGACGCTTGTATTCGTCTTAAAGTGACTAAGTATAAACCAGACTTGACTAAATTGACGTCACAAATTCAGCATCAGGGGAGTCATTGATAACGAAGAGAACGCTTATCAATAAAGTTCATAAATTATTAATGAACTAAATTTTGACAATTATATTTGTTTTTATAATAATTAGAATTATAATTTTTTCATGTTTTGAGTTTAAAAGCATATTGTAATAGTTTTCTCAATAAAATTTATCTTATTATTCACTAACGGACTGTTTTAAAATGAAAATACCCATTGACCCGAACTGTCTTCTTAATAGTCACATTTTGGTTGATTTTGACCCGCAGCCAAAAAAGGTTGCCGACGTCTGTTCTATACGAACGACGTGTATTTCGTAAAAGCGAACATCAGTTTCTTTCCACGGTATGTATGCATTGGGTTGGATTGTTTTACCTCTGAGCGGCACTTTTTTGCACACAATGAGCTAAATAGCCAGGTCACATGGACCCCGATGTCTCGGAGAAGGTTGGGGGAGGGTACCCACTGGAACAGCTGTTGGGAGACAGATGGTTGCCTCCAGTCAAGGTCATCCAATGTGTTCTTTAACGTTGGGTTGTTTTACCTCTGAACGGAACCGTTTTTTTCCACACCTTGGGCTAAATGGCCAGGTCACATGGACCCCGAAGGCTCAGAGAAGGTTGGGGACCCACTGGAACAGCTGTTGGGAGACAGATGGTAGCCTCCCATCAAGGCCATCCAGCGTGTTCTTTAACGTGCACAGGTATGGCTCTCCCGCACACGGGGCCACGGCTTAACGTCCCATCCGACGGACGGCGGCCTTTCCAAGCCCATCGTTGTCCCCTACTGACCGTGGGCAGGGCGGGGAATTTTGCGGAGATAAATCTCAACGCTACGACCCAACAGGGACTCGAACCTGGGAACTACAGATTACAAGCCTGACGCGCTACGACTGAGCCACCCCCACCCCTCTTAGTGGTAGTGATGATGGGGTTTTCCTCCCTCCCCATACATAGGCACGTATTCAGGCTTTACTTTTGGAAGGGGGGGGGTGTAGTGACCGGGTGTTCGAATCCTTTCCGACTGGGCCAGATGTGATGTCCCTTGTTTTTGGATCCTGTCAGACTGTGACAGATGTGATGACCCAGTCCACACAGGAGAGAGAGATGATGAAACTGCTACTTAATTCACTTCGGTGAATTCACAGATTCGCGGGTTTTACGCCCGTGCCACTGTATGCCTTTGAAGAAACTGGTGTTGAATGAAAAATACGAACTGTCCATCAATTACTGCACGAGAGTTATATAGGGAAGACACAATTTTTATTCACACTATATACAGCTACGTGCTGGGAATGAACTCCACTCCGTGGGCCTTTGCTGCTTCACACTGTGGTTCTTTCTGAATACACAAAACTACTATCAAATTCACCGCTCAACTCCGTGAGGCTTTGCTACTGCAAATATTACTAAAATGAGGTGGAGAATTGCACACTCTGCAGTTTCTCACTTTACAGACCTCAAAAATTCGGCGAAAGGATTTTCCTTTGCCTACACTGTAAATAAAAAAAAAATTAATACCCCCTCAAGCAGCTGCTTGCCACAAAGGTCTGACAGGAGCCTGTCAGTTTATATGCCACAGTAGCAGGTCTGAGAGGATGGCAGGACCTCAGCAGAAAAACAACACAAACAGCCATGCCTTACCCGGGGCTCGAACCCAGGTCCCATAGATCAGTAGCCAAGCGTGCTAACCACTCGGCCATGGGACGGCAGAATAAATACCCCCTCAAGCAGCTGCTTGCCACAGAGGTCTGACAGGAGCCTGTCAGTTTATATGCCACAGTAGCAGGTCTGAGAGGATGGCAGGACCTCAGCAGAAAAACAACACAAACAGCCATGCCTTATCCGGGGCTCGAACCCAGGTCCCTTAGGCTCCTCCTGAACCACAAGAATAAAAGACAAGATTCTCCAAGAATCTGGATTCCCTCTTGGAATCGCACCCTGACTTCAAGGGTTAATTTCAGAAAGGCGGCATTAAACGCGTGTCGCAACGACCTTGTTCGTTACCCACAGACTAAAGGTTTCAAATCTCCCGCCTAGCCTCGTCGCTGCACTAGCGCCGCTAGGCTAGTTATTTACGGCGATAAACAACTTCTGGCATTGATTCTTAAAACAAGCAGCAAGCTTCAGACTCGAAAACAACAACAGTGAGTCATCCCAGCACAAACATTTCAAAGAACACATAAAAATATATACAACAAAAATATACAATAAATAAATAAATATAAAATTCGAGAGACATGACATTTATTAGTGTCTGGAATAACACGAGGTTACGAAGTTATAAAATTATACAAAAACACATTTATTTCGAAGGCATGTAGACAAGTTTGAGCCGTCCCATGGCCGAGTGGTTAGCACGCTTGACTACTGATCTAAGGAACCTGGGTTAAAGCCCCGGGTAAGGCGTGGCTGTTTGTGTCGTTTTTCTGCTGAGGTCCTGCCATCCTCTCAGACCTTCTACTTTGGCATATAAACTGACAGGCTCCTGTCAGACCTCTGTGGCAAGCAGCTGCTTGAGGGGGTATTTATTTTATTATTTAGACAAGTTTGTGATTGCGTCTATAACGACGGGATTTAGTGGGAAGAGATGGGGGAAATACTGAATTGGGCCCTGCCTGGGGTAGAGGACCTTTGAAGGGTCATTGAAATGTGTTGCCACCCTTTGAAGGGTTATAATTCACTCTTCTATCGTCCGCCCATAAAGATTTGCGTGTGGTTGGGTTGTTTTAACTCTGAGCGGCACTTTTTTTGCACACAATGGGCTAAATAACTAGGTCACAAGGGTCCTGTGTGCGGGAGAGCCATACCCTGTGCACGCTAAAGAACACGCTGGATGGCCTTGACGGGAGGCTACCATCTGTCTCCCAACAGCTGTTCCAGTGGGTCCCCTCCTGCAACCTTCTCTGAGCCTTCGGGGTCCTTGTGACCTGGCCATTTAGCCCATGGTGTTCAAAAAAGTGCCGCTCAGAGGTAAAACAATCCAACGTTAAAGAATACGCTGGATGGCCTTGACGGGAGGCTACCATCTGTCTCCCAACAGCTGTTCCAGTGGGTCCCCTCCCCCAACCTTCTCAGCCTTCGGGGTCATATGACCTGGCCATTTAGCCCATGGTGTGCAGAAAAGTGCCGCTCAGAGGTAAAACAACCCAACCCAGGTCACATGGACCCCGAAGGCTCAGAGAAGGTTGGGGACCCACTGGAACAGCTGTTGGGAGACAGATGGTAGCATCCCGTCAGGGCCATCCAGCGTGTTCTTTAACATGCACAAGGTATGGCTCTCCCACACACGGCGCCACGGCTTAACGTCCCATCCGACGGACGGCGGCCTTTCCAAGCCCATCGGTGTCCCCTACTGAACGTAGGCAGGACGGGGAATTTTGCAGAGATAAATCTCAACGCTGACCTAGCTGGGCCTCGAACCTGGCACGCTACCGACTGAGGACGACGCCCCGCCCCTAGGATTTGCGTAAAAGTTAAAAAAAAAACCCTCACTCTGGTATGTGCACGGAGATCAAATATCCAACAATGTTATCGGGAGTGTGACAGTTTCAATTTTCATGATGTGTCCTACTGAAACTCTTTTGCCTCTGGCACGTTAACTTTGCTGTCAGGTGCAATTGAACATTTGTTGCGCCCGAGCGCTCGCTTTTCGTGCCGAACTCGATCACAGCAGACTCCGCTGATGATGTTGCGCGTGCTGCACCTGACGTTGCTTCGCGTGTGGAGTGATATCGATCGTCGAGAAAGCGGAAGGTGACCTCGTTCCTCGACTCTTTGGGTCATCTCATCAGCACTTCCGGTTAATCAGCTGCTGATGAGCTCAACAAGCTTTTACACTTAGTTTGAGGTTAACAGACACTAACTGTTGTGACGTCGATCCAGGTACCATGTGACAAAGCAAGCTGGGATGCACGCGCGCACACACAGGGTGCAGTAATGCTCTGAAGTTGAGAGATAATTGTTGCTGTTTTACATGCGATGGGTTCGGTTGTTTTGCTTCTGAGCGGCATTTTTTTGCACACCATGGGCTAAATGGCCAGGTCACAAGGACCCCGTAGGCTCAGAGAAGGTTGGGGGAGGATTTGGGTTGGGTTGTTTTACCTCTGAGCGGCATTTTTTTGCACACCATGGACTAAATGGCCAGGTCACATGCACCCCAAAGGCTCAGAGAAGGTTGGGGGAGGATTTCGGTTGGGTTGTTTCACCTCTTAGCGGCATTTTTTTGCACACCTTGTGCTAAATGGCCAGGTCACATGGACCCCAAAGGCTCAGAGAAGGTTGGGTACCCACTGGAACAGCTGTTGGGAGACAGATATTAGCTTCCCGTCAAGGCCATCCAGCGTGTTCTTTAACGTGCACAATGTATGACTCTCCCGTACACGGGGCCACGGCTTAACATTCCATCCGACGGACGGCTGCATTTACAAGCCCATCGGTGTCCCCTACTGACCGTAAGCAGGGCGGAGAGTTTTGCGGAGTAAATCTCAACGCTCACTTAGCCAAGACTCGAACCTGGGAACTGCATATTACGAGATCGGCGCACTCCCGACTGAGCCACCCTCGCCCCCTGGGTTTCCTTGACTTTTAGGGGCGGGGGTGGCTCAGTCGGTAGCGCTCCAGGCTCGTAATCTGTAGTTCCCAGGTTCGAGTCCCAGCTGGGTCAGCGTTGAGATTTATCTCTGCAAAATTCCCCGCCCTGCCCACGGTCAGTAGGGGACACCGATGGGCTTGGAAAAGTCGCCGTCCGTCGGATGGGACGTTAAGCCGTGGTTCCGTGTACGGGAGAGCCATACCCTGTGCACGTTAAAGAACACGCTGGATGGCCTTGACGGGAGACTACCTTCTGTCTCCCAACAGCTGTTCCAGTGGGTACCCAACCTTCTCTGAGCCTTTGGGGTCCATGTGACCTGGCCATTTAGCCCATGGTGTGCAAAAAAGGGCCGCTCAGAGGTAAAATAAACCAACCCTTGACTTTTAGTTCTTTCCTTTTACCTTTTCCACCTCATTTGGCGCATCATGGCCTTAGTTGCCTTTGCGCCATTCAACTCGAACCAACCAATCAACTTCAAGGAGCTTCTCCGACTAAAGACTGCAGAAATCTGTTTCTCCGAGACAGATCAATTTATCTGATTGCTAGAAAAGCTCGCTTGGGTGTCTGAACATATCATTTGGTCATCTGAACATATAAGATAATGTTTCTTTAATAAAATAATGGGCTTCAGACCTAAAACAGAACAGTCATAGTTTTCTTGAAATTTGAATGTAATTCCTTTTAGTATTTGGGGCGGGGGTGGCTCAGTCGGTAGCGCGCCAGGCTCGTAATCTGTACTTCCCAGGTTCGAGTCCCAGCTGGGTCAGCATTGAGATTTATCTCCGCAAAAATTCCCCGCCCTGCCCACGGTCAGTAGGAGACACGATGGGCTTGGAAAGGCCTCCGTCCGTCGGATGGGACGTTAAGCCGTGGCCCCGTGTGCGGGAGAGCCATACCCTGTGCACGTTAAAGAACACGCTGGGTGGCCTTTATGGGAGGTTACCATCTGTCTCCCAACAACTGTTCCAGTGGGTCCCGTCTCTCAACCTTCTCTGAGCCTTCGGGGTCCATGTGACCTGGCCATTTAGCCCAAGGTGTGGAAAAAAACGGTTCCGTTCAGAGGTAAAACAACCCAACGTTAAAGAACACATTGGATGACCTTGACTGGAGGCAACCATCTGTCTCCCAACAGCTGTTCCAGTGGGTCCCCTCCCCCAACCTTCTCTGAGCCTTCGGGGTCCATGTGACCTGGCCATTTAGCCCATGGTGTGCAAAAAAGTGCCGCTCAGAGGTAAAACAACCCAACCCAACCTTTTAGTATCGTATCCGAGGCTGGGGACGGAGTTATAAACCTCTATCCTTGAGGGCTCCAATAACATATGTTTTCTAAGAAGTTCCCTAAACGAAAATCCGACTCAGGCAGGTCAACCTTTCCCCTATTTAGACTAAAACATGACCGAAAATATCCCTTTCCTTTGGAAGTTTCTTGGTATGCCAGTGGTTCCTTTGAAACTGCATTCGTATACTGTAATACCCTGACGAGACAAAACTGTTTTCTGTTCACAGAAAAAACATGGATTTCGATGAAGTACTTATTCGAAATGAATATCAATTCAATTCTTGAGTTAAATTGCTCGCAGTCAAGTGGTTCAGAAACCAGGGCAGAGATACAGGGCAATTAACGGTCTATAGAAGACATTCCCAACTGTGATACGCTTACCACTACTGGTACAAGAAGCTGCTGCCAGTGGTATGCTTGCCATTAATGATACAAGAAGTTGTTGTCAGTGGTATGCTTACCATTACTGGTACAAGAAGCTGTTGCCAGTGGTACACTAACCACTACTAGTACAAGAAGCTGCTGCCAGGAGTACGCTTACTACTACTAGTACAAGAAGCTGTTGCCAGTGGTATGCTTACCATTAACGATACAAGAAGCTGCTGCCAGTGGTATGCTTGCCATTAATGATACAAGAAGTTGTTGCCAGTGGTATGCTTACCATTACTGGTACAAGAAGTTGCTGCTAGTGGTATGCTTACCACTAAGAGTACAAGAAACTGCTGCCAGTGGTATGCTTACCACTAAGAGTACAAGAAGCTGCTGCCAGGAGTACTCTTACTACTACTAGTACAAGAAGCTGCTGCCAGGAGTACGCTTACTACTACTAGTACAAGAAGCTGCTGCCAGTGGTACACTTACACTACTGGTACAAGAAGCTGCTGCCAGTGGTACACTTACACTACTGGTACAAGAAGCTGTTGCCAGTGGTACAATTACCTCTACTGGTAGAAGAAGATGCTGTCAGGGTTACGGTTACCGCGACTAGTACAAGAAGTTGCTGCCGTGATACGTTTACCACTACTGGTTATAAGAAGCTGCTGCCAGTGGTATGCTTACCATTACTGGTACAAGAAGCGCTTACCACTACTGGTACAAGAAGTTGTTTCCAGTGGTATGCTTACCATTAATAACAGTACAAGAAGCTTCTGCCAGTGGTGCTCGAGTTTAGTACCAGCATTCATTCAGATATGGATCTGCCCAACATTTTACCATGAGAAATGCAACAAAAAACCTATTTCATTCCTATACCTTGTTGGAAAATATTTTTTCGTATGCAAAACGATGTTCTGTAAGTTCGTATCTGCCTAGTACTGCTACAAAAAGAATTGCTAGATATTTGGTGGTAAGCGAAATTAAAACACTTTGGGATAACCTCTGTTTCATAGCTTTATCATCATCATCATCTTATGCAGAGGCATAGCAAAGCGTTGGCATTGGCGAAGTTGTCAAGAAAATAGCCGAACAGCGTCGGGGGAAGAAATTGATTTGACGCAAGAAGAGCGTTAGGCCAAGGGGGTCAGAAACATAGCACTCTGGTACAGTCACTCAAAAAAATATCCCAACACTATGGCTGATTAGAGAATTCAGAAAAAATATCTGGCAACGATTTTTCGGATTTTTTTTGCCAGATCATTAATTTCTGAAAAAATCGTTGCCAGATATATTTTCTGAATTCTCTAATCAGCCATAGTGTTCGGATATTTTTTTTGCCAGATCATTATCAATTTCTGAAAAAATCGTTGCCAGATATTTTTCTGAATTCTCTAATCAGCCATAGTGTTCGGATATTTTTTTTTGCCAGATCATTAATTTCTGAAAAAATCGTTGCCAGATATTTTTTCTGAATTCTGTAATCAGCCATAGTGTTCGGATATTTTTTTGCCAGATCATTAATTTCTGAAAAAATCGTTGCCAGATATTTTTTCTAAATTCTCTAATCAGCCAGAGTGTTCGGATATTTTTTTTGCCAGACCATTAATTTCTGAAAAAACCGTTGCCAGATATTTTTTCTGAATTCTCTAATCAGCCATAGTGTTCGGATATTTTTTTTTGCCAGATCATTAATTTCTGAAAAAATCGTTGCCAGATATTTTTTCTGAATTCCCTAATCAGCCATAGTGTTCGGATATTTTTTTGAGCGATTGTACTGATCTTAGCTACTTAAGAGTTAAATGGATATTATGAATCCGTCGTCTCGTGGAAAGTAATCTCCTAAAATTTGTTGTCCTTTAATTTCAAAATAAAATAAAATAAATAAATACCCCCTCAAGCAGCTGCTTGCCACAGAGGTCTGACAGGAGCCTATCTGTTTATATGCCATAGTAGAAGGTCTGTGAGGATGGCAGGACCTCAGCAGAAAACAACACGAACAACAAGCAGAAATGAAAGATGAGTTCGGTCTCAGAATAATGTAAATTTCAAATATTTCTTTTAATTGGAAAGAAATAAGTAAAAGTATAAAATATTTTTATTATGACTTCAATCGATTAATCAGTCTTTAGTAATTAAAAATAAACATCATCAGCCTTTTCATTATTTTTTCATAAAAAAAAATGAATGATTCGTTGTGTTTACAATGATGCTGACCACAAATTTTCGGTTTTTAGCAACTAATATTTCCAAGTGGTCGGAGTCCAGCAAAGTCCATAGAAGTCGGGCACCACCAACATTTCTATAATAAATATTTTAATTATAATTTTATTTATATTTTATTTTATTTATCTAAAATTTAGCCTATATATATGTATTTTGTCTATATAATATTTTAAAATCTGGAGCATTACCAACAAACATATTATCCTCCGTCCCTGAGAGTTGGTTTCGCTCTACGGTAATCTGTCCCCAACTCAGTGGCGATCCTAATGAGTGTTGGGTTGTTGTTTTACCTGTGACCGGCACTTTTTTGCACACAATGGACGAAATGGTCAGGTCACAAGGACCCCGAGAACTCGGAGAAGGTTGGGGGAGGGGACCCACTGGAACAGCTGTTGGGAGACAGATGGTAGTCTCCCGTCAAGGCCATCCAGCGTGTTCTTTAACGTTAGATTGTTTTACCTCTGAGCGGCACTTTTTTGCACACCATGGGCTAAATGGCCAGGTCATAAGGATCCCGAGGGCTCAGAGAAGGTTGGGGGAGGAGACTCACTGGAACAGCTGTTGGGAGACAGATGGTAGCCTCCCGTCAAGGCCATCGAGCATGTTCTTTAACGTTGGGTTGTTTCACCTCTGAGCGGCACTTTTTTGCACACCATGGGGTAAATGGCCAGGTCACAAGGATCCCGAGGGCACAGAGAAGGTTGGGGGAGGAGACTCACTGGAACAGCTGTTGGGAGACAGATGGTAGCCTCCCGTCAAGGCCATCCAGCGTATTCTTTAACGTGCACAGAGTATGGTACCAGGTCACAAGGACCCCGAAAGCTCAGAGAAGGTTTGGGGAAGGGACCCACTGGAACAGCTGTTGGGAGACAGATGGTAGTCTCCCGTCAGGGCCATCCAGTGTATTCTTTAACGTTAGATTGTTTTACCTCTGAGCGGCACTTTTTTTGCACACAATGGGCTAAATTGCCAGGTCACATGGACCCCGAAGGCTCAGAGAAGGTTGAGAGAGGGGACCCACTGGAACAGCTGTTGGGAGAGAGATGGTAGCCTCCCGTCAAGGCCATCCAGCGTGTTCTTTAACGTGCACAGGGTATGACTCTTCCGCACACGGGGCCACGGCTTAACGTCCCATCCGACGGACGGTGGCCTTTCCAAGCCCATCGGTGTCTATACTCTGTCATTCATTTCTCGCTTTCATTCGCATCTCTAAAGAAAAATAATCCTTTGTTGATTGATGTACTTTAATACTCAAAACTACTATCGAAGAAAACCTAATATGAGTGAGAACAGATACGGTTAATTTATAACATCTCGTTCCTGCTCCTTTGTCTTGTGAGGAGGCGGGGGTGGCTCAGTCGGTAGCGTGCCAGGCTCGTAATCTGTAGTTCCCAGGTTCGAGTCCCAGCTGGGTCAGCGTTGAGATTTATCTCCGCAAAATTCACCGCCCTGCACACGGTCAGTAGGGGAACCGATGGGCTTGGAAAGGCCACCGTCTGTCGTATGGGACGTTAAGCCGTGGCCCCGTGTGCGGGAGAGCCATACCCTTTGCACGTTAAAGAACACGCTGGATGGCCTTGACGGGAGGCTACCATCTGTCTCCCAACAGCTGTTCCAGTGGGTATCCTCCCCCAACCTTCTCTGAGCCTTCGGGGTCCATGTGACCTGGTTATTTAGCCCATGGTGTGCAAAAAAAGTGCCGCTCAGAGGTTTAGATTGGATTGTTTTACCTCTGAGCGGCACTTTTTTGCACCATGGGTTAAAAGGCCAGGCCACAAGGACCCCGAAAGCTCAGAGAAGGTTGGGGGTGGGGATCCACTAGAACAGCTGTTGGGAGACAGGTGGTAGCCTCACGTCAAGGCCATCCAGCGTGTTCTTTAACGTGCGCAGGGTATGTCTTTCATACACACGGGGCCACGGCTTAACCTTCCATTCGACGGACGGCGGCCTTTCCAATCCCATCGGTGTCCCCTACTGACCGTGGGCAGGGCGGAGAATTTTGCGGAGATAAATCTCAACGCTGACACAGCTGGGACTCGAACCTGGGAACTACAGATTACGAGCCTGGCGCGCTACCGACTGAGCCCCCCCCCCCCGCTCAGAGGTAAAACAACCCAACCCAACTTTGTCTTGTGAGATACAAAGTCCTTCTCGTATTGCCTCCTCTAATGCCGATTTCTCCTCCAGTCATCCGAGCTAGTTATAACAACGTAAAAAGCGAATAGACCAATTTCACTCCAAATGTTTCTTTCATAAACAAACAAAATGTCGATGTTTCTAGCTCGGTTGACTGTATGGAGCATTTTTTTCTGTTGTGTAAGGAACTCTGTCTCTTAGACTTTCTTCTGTTCATACGATTACAAAGGCTGTATAATCCCTGGAATCCCTGCAATCTATATTTATACGACAGAGCTTAGAACCCAGTCGACGTCTGCAAACGTGAGCTCCAGTCAGACAGGAAACAAGGGCGGGCAGTGGTGGCAGTGGCTGGCTGCCAGGAACTTGTTTGTCCACGTTGCTTTGGGAAGAGAGTCGACTGCCCCTCCTCACTCTGTGGAAAACTGTTTCAGATTAAAGTGCGTAAGCGGAGATTGAAAAAGGCCGCGCATTAGGCAGATAAGGGCATTAGCCTTTACTTTTCCATTCCTTCTTCTTTTTTTTTAAAACCAAAGACATTTTTCATTTGTATTCATGGTGATATTCAGAAGATTTGGGACTGATGCACTGATTTGAAGAAGATACAATTAAATGCAAAACAGTAAATAAAAGAAATGGACGCCATTTTGTGTTCCCTCAAAACTCATTTATATTGTTCTATTTTGAGCTCGGTAAAGCACAGAACTGAGCCTTTGGGTTCTTGTAACCTGTCTACTTAGCCCATTAGGTGTACAAAAGTGCTACCCAGAGGGAAATGGGGCGGGGGTGGCTCAGTCGGTAGCGCGCTAGGTTCGTAATCTGTAGTTCCTAAGTTCGAGTCCCAGCTGGGTCAGCGTTGAGATTTATCTCCGCAAAATTCCCTGCCCTGCCCACGGCCAGTAGGTAACACCGATGGGCTTGGTAAAGGCCGCCGTCCGTCGGCTGGGACGTTAAGCCGTGGCCCCGTGTGTGGGAGAGCCACATCCTGTGCACGTTATAAGAACACGCTGGATGGCCATGATGAGAGGCTACCATCTGTCTCCCAACAGCTGTTCCAGTGGGTCCCCTCCCCCAACCTTCTCTGAGCCTTCGGGGTCCATGTGACCTGGCCATTTAGCCCATGGTGTGCAAAAAAGTGCCGCTCAGAGGTAAAACAATCCAACGTTAAAGAACACGCTGGATGGCCTTGACGGGAGGCTACCATCTGTCTCCCAACAGCTGTTCCAGTGGGTCCCCTCCCCCAACCTTCTCTGAGCCTTTGGGGTCAATGTGACCTGGCCATTTAGCCCATGGTGTGCAAAAAAGTGCCGCTCAGAGGTAAAACAATCTAATCATAAACAAAAACTGGAACATTTCAGTAAATGTCGGTTATTTCAGTTATTTGAAACTTGATTATTTTGTTTCGCTGAGTACTTCTCTTTCACATCCCCATATTGCGATATAGAGTTCCTACCCATAATAAAACCCGATTTCGAATAATGAAATAATTCATTCGATTAAAAATAAACCTGAATTTGAATTTTTCGACTAAAATCACTAGTTGTTGTAAAAATAACATTCTTAACAGATTTGTTTCGTAAAATGCAAGTGATATCAATTAAAGGTAGCTAAATAGGTACAGTCACTCAAAAAAGTATCCGAACACTATGGATGTAAAAGCCATGGTCCTGTATGCGGGAGAGTCATACCTTGTGCACATTAAAGAACACTCTGGATGGCCTTGACGGGAGGCTACCATTTGTCTCCTAACAGCTGTGGTCCTCTTCCTCTAACTTTCTCTGAGCCCTCAGAGGTCCTTGTGACCTGGCCATTTAGCCCATTGTGTACAGAAAAAGAGGCTGTTCAGATGTAAAACATCCCAACCCATATGTGCTCTATAGTGGAGAAATCTATGAACATAGCTGCCAAGGTGGGGTGTTGACATCCCATAGATAGTTTGACAATGGGACGTGCCGTAATTTGCTTGACTGTTTTCAGCGGTACTTTTTTGCACACCATGGGCTAAATGGCCAGGTCACAAGGACACCAAGGGCTCAGAGTAGGTTGGGCGGAGGAGACCCACTGGAGCAGCTGTTGGGAGACAGATTGGTAGCCTTCCATCAAGCTCATCCAGTGTGTTCTTTTAATGTGCACAGGGTATGGCTCTCCAGAACAAGAAGCCGTGGTTTAACGTCCCATCTGACGGACGACAGCCTTTCTAAGCCCATCAGTGTCCCCTAAAAACTGACAGCACGTCAGGAAATTTTGTGGAGAAATATCTCAAAGCTTGCCCAGTTGGGACTCGAATCTGGGAACTGCAGATAACGAGCCTGGCGTGCTGCCAGCTGAGCCACCCCCATTCCAGGCCGTAATAATAATAATAATAATTTATTTCATGAGGGGGTTACATTAAAGCCAAGGTAGAGGTAATTTTGGATATTAATTTAAACGTTCAAGTGGAAGAAGTGGGCTAATGCCCCAGTACATTTGAGAAATTAAACAGAAATATTGATGATAGTTTAAAAAAATACAAACATATTTACAGGAATTGCATAATTATTTGATACAGATAAACAGAATGACAAGTTGCACAGACGAAGACAAACATATAATATGAAGTGTGATAAAGAAAAAAAAAACATTGCAAACTTAGGGGGGAAGAAAAAGAAGGTTTAAACCAACATAGAGTGATATTAAATGAACGAATAGGAAAAAGACAAAAATGATTGCGGATAATCCAGACAAAGGGCAAAGATGAGAAGTGGGATTTGGGGTGAGGAGATGTTGTTGGTCAAACGTTTCAATATTCTAATAGGAGTGGAGTAATGTAGTTTTTGAATTTTATTTTAGAATTTAAAGATGTGATATTGCTCGGTAGAGAGTTCTAAGTTGAGGTTGCTTGAATGGGAAAAGAAATTTCACCATGCTTAGCTTTGAAAATCTTGGGAGTAGAAAACATTTTATTATCAGAGAGAATGATGTGGCGATGTCGAAATCGAATGTAGGGTGTAAGAATCGAATGAAGGGGATGAGACTTGTTACGAATCGTGTCGTGAATAAGGGTAATAAACCGCAGCTTTCTTCTATTTTCAAGAGTGAGAATTTGGTAGTTGGAACGAATATCAATAAGTCTTAGAGATTCTCGTTTGTTAAAATAGATTTTGTTGATGATTTTAAGAGCTCCATTTTGAACTTTTTTCTAAGTTATAAGAGTTCTTTTTATTAATACCAAAAAGAGTGGAAGCACAGTATTCGAATTTCAGTCGGATGTAAATTTTGTAGAACATTGGGACATAGGAGGATATATAGTTTCGAATGCACCTCAATATATAAGTTCTTTTAGAAGTTGAAGCGACGGTTATATTAATGTGAATTCCAAAGTCAATATTATTATCTATCGTCATACCTAAGTACTTCATGGAAGTGGAAAGTGTAATATGGGTGTTATTAATTTTATTGTTTGTGTCAGGCAGGGGAGAATTTGAAGTTGAAAGAAAAACAATATTGGTTTTCTTGATATTGACAGTGATTCCATTTTTAGTATACCAATGAAGCACATCACGAATATTATTTTCTATTTATTGTTTTAGAGAAGTGAAAGAACTTGAAGTAAAAGAAAGAAGACAATCGTCTGCATACATAAAAATATTGTAGTTGGTGGAGGATTCTAGAAAATCATTAACGAAAAGGTTGAAGAGAAGTGGGCTAAGAATGGTTTCTTGAGGTACTCCCCGATTGATTTTAAGAGGTGTAGAGATCTCATTAGTGTTTAATTTAGTTCGGATAACACCGTCGTTGAAATAATTTTAAACCAGGAAAGAGCTGAGTGCGATAGATTAAGATTATAGTAGAGTTTTTGCAAGATATGTTTTTGTTCAACTGAATCAAATGCTTTTGAGATGTCAAGGGAAACCAGTCCCACAACCCTTTTCACTTTGCTGTCTAAAGCCAATCTCCATTGATTAACAAGAAGTGTCATCAGAGTTTCAGTTGACCGATTTTTCCTAAACACGAATTTAAGCACGAATTAAGTCTGCACGAAAGTAAATTACATTTTCAGCAAAAGTCGATAATGGTCTCTCGACGGCTTTTTCTAAAATTTTGCTTAAAGCACATGTAACTGAAATAGGTGGATAGTCCAGAGGGTTAGAAGGATTTGAAAATTTAGGTTGTATCATGCTGGAAAATGGCACCAGGAGGACTCTGCAAGAAAGATAGACAATGGGTGTCGTTGTCACAGCATGAAGTTGAAGTATCATTCAGCTGTAAAAGTTCGCTTGACAAACGCTAATGGTGTTCTGGAGTTGTAACTAATGGCACCCCATTGTGGGGTCCACCATCACTGTGGGGGTCCCAGATGTGTTCTGGATTTTGCCACTGTACACGGCAGCACCAAATCTTGATGCGGAAATCTTTCAGTGAACTAAGTTATTATTAGTTGAAGCTGCATCCAATTTGATTGCTCTAGCTCTTACTGTTTAGATTGGTTTATTTTACCTTTGAACATCACTGTTTTTCACACATTGGGCTAAATTCCCAGGTCACAAGGACCCTGAAGGCTCAGAAAAGGTTGGGAAAGAGAACCCATTGTGTATTACGAGCCTGGCGCACTATCGACTGAATGAAGCTTGGTATTTTCCGACTAATGCACCCTTAACGGCTGCAATTCGAATTAATGGATGATTATGGAAATTCATATAGTAATATTTCATTAATACCTATCCAACCTGGTCCCGTGTGCGGGAGAGCCATACCCTGTGCACGTTAAAGAACACGCTGGATGTCCTTGACGGGAGGCTACCATCTGTCTCCCAACAGCTGTTCCAGTGGGTCCCCTCCCCCAACCTTCTCTGAGCCTTCGGGGTCCATGTGACCTGGCCATTTAGCCCATGGTGTGCAAAAAAGTGCCGCTCAGAGGTAAAACAACCCAACCCAACCTATCCAACCTAACAAACATTATTCATTTGTCTCTAAAAACAGAAGAAAATGGATGTCTGTAGACGAACAGATCAACGATAAAGTGAAAACCAACTAAACCGGAATCAATTTTTGAACCATAGAAATTTACAATTTTAGCAATATAATAATTTAATAATTTTGCATCAAAAGTCGATATGGTTTTTGTTTGAATGAGCAACATTAATCTTTCCACGATTCCAAGTATTCCGTATAATTGAGCCGTCAGTCTGACTGGATGTTAGACCGTGTTCCATTATCCAGGAAGGCCAGCCCCCGTTAAGTTAAACACACTGAATTGCCTCGACAGCAGGTTTCTATTGTTTTCTTAATAGCTGTCTAGTGAATTCCCTTTTCCACGACACCAGTGGGCTTAGAAAGACCGTCCTACTTTGGATGGGACATTAAACTCTGGCTCCGTGTGCGGGAGGACCATACAATGTGCTTGTTAAAGAATAAGCTGGATGGACTTGACGACAGGCTGCCATCTGTCTCCTAACAACTGTTCAGGATCCTCTTCCCCAACTTTCTCCGAGCCTTAGGGGTCTTTATGACCTAGCCATTTAGTCAAATGTGCAGAAGAGTTCCTCTCAGAAATAAAACAACCCAACCCCATTCATCCACCTAGTACATTGAAAATTCTAATAACTGGTACAGAGGGGACAGAAGAATGAAATAAAGGGGAGGGGAGGATATTTCGAGTGGTAGGGGAGGGCTAAAATCCAACCTAAAGGAAATGGAACGCTCCTTCCGATTTATCCATTTTTCCCTTTAATGATCTTTGAAAAATTTCTTGCAGATTGCAAGTACTGTATTCATGGAAGGATTAAAGTTTTTATGTCCAGCTGCGGTCATAAGGAGGGGGCCAGGAGGGCCATTGACCTCTACAAGAGACCTGTGAGGGTTTTTTTTTTTACTTTTCTGTCATCATTCCTGAAGAAAAATTAGGGGTGCAAGGTTTGGTCGCCATTTCATTTTTTAGGAAGGAAAAACACTAATATCTTCAGAGATCAAATGTTAAGCTGTTAAAAAGCAAATCGATTGATAAATAATCCATTAGTAAAGTGAAAAGACTGGAGAGACCTTAAATGGTCCCCTCCAAGCTCGAGATTTATGACCTCCTCTGTTTGTGTCACCTGGGCCAAACAATATTTTGGGCATCATTTCTAGGATATTGATATTGATGCCCAATATTTTGGGCATCAATATTTCAAATCATCATTATTCATTTTTGTTTTATATGCAAAACTTATATGTCCGACGACTTTCACCACACACTGCATAGTTTTACTTTAGTATAAGTGGACTAAGATATTGTTACAAAATAAGAATATTATAAAAGCAGAAGTATTTAAAGGGTTTTCATTACATCATAATAGGATATAATAGATATAAACCATTATAACTCGTAATAAACCTAACAATCCGTTCCAATTAAACAGAGGCCTAAAAATCCCGAATATATATATATTCAATATTTATCATTTCTCTTCCAGTTATTATCATTCTCAAGGGGGGGGGGGGAGCACATATCGTCCCCTAAATCTTGCCCTGGGTGGGACTTAGCAGAGATAAAATCTCAACCCTGGCTAGCAGCGAAACTACCGGGGCACCACTGGCATAGGAGCCTCGGAACTTTAGATTTCGAGCCTGGCGCTATCGACCGAGCCAACCCACTTCCCTCCCGACCACAACAAAAAATGTCGTTATAGATTAGGCATTGAAATTTTTTAAATTTCTTTCATACTTTTTTCTTTTCATTGATTTAGTTAGTATGTTGCACCATAATTCAAATGTATTGACGACTTTTAGGTAGAGATTGCAGTTTTTGTTTTCTGTTTACCGTTGCATTTACGTAATTATATTAGTATTTTGTATCTTTATCTTTAATCGCTATTTCGATTTTTTAAAATCACAATTCAGTTAGATATATACAGTTTCACTCGAACTATGTAGAAAAACTCCTTTTTGCTAAATGTTTCAATATTTCCTGCTAACTGAACATGTTACGAGGCAGATACGGTGTCGTGAGCATGAACTCCGCATTGCACCCAGCGAAGCTTTTGCGCAAGGAATGGTGGGAGATGCTGTGTGTTTGAAATTTTATAGTAAATCCCAAGTGCCTGCGTGTTAGGTACGTGTCGCCATGTTGTCCCTATACTAAAGGCCAAGGCCACTGTGTGGTAAGCTGACTTGACAAAAGGTATTTATGTTTAAGATACAGATTTAATTTTAAGATATTTGCAGTTTTGAAGTTAGAATGCATCAGAGTCTCGCTTTCAAACCAGTCTTCGAAACTGCTGCGATAAAATATAATTCTAATCCAAGCGATGGTTTTGCTCAATTTTACAGTAGCTGTTTCTGTAGTTACAGATTAATACTCGGAGCCAAAATTAGTAGGTTTATTTATTTGATATGCGTTCAATTATTTTGTTTTAGCATGCAAGATATTGTTTTGGTGCAAAATATGAATTTGTTTAATCCGGTGTATTTACATTTAAAGTTTCGTATAATATTGAAAATAAATTAACTATATACTTCCATTGTGATTTGATCCTAAACTTAGTAACAACAGTGTTTTGATTGTCTAGGTAGTATGAATGCAGTATTATATCTATCGATTTTGGCTATTACCAAAAGGAACATGGCGTCCATTTCGTTGTATATTTGAAGACTATAGTATTAGATGGCGGTAATTGCTAGAACATTGAAAATATACGGTGCGTTATTACAGATCCATATCCCCAAGTACCATGCAAGTAATTTCTTCGTTTAGGTTGATCTATGATATATCAGATGCAGAATTTGAAAGGAAAGAAGTATAATTTGTTTAAAAGGTATGAGTAGCATAACAAATCATTTCCATTGCTTGGGAATACTCCACTTTTCAACAGAAACGTATGGTTTGAAGACTATACAGTATTAGATGGTGCTAATTGCTAGAACATTGAAAATATACGGTGCATTATTACAGATCCATATCCCCAAGTACCATGTAAGTAATTTCTTCTTTTAGGTTGATCTATATCAGGTGCAGAATTTGAAAGAAGTATAATTTATTTAAAAGGTATGAGTAGCATAACAAATCATTTCCATTGCTTGGGAATACTCCACTTTTCAACAGAAACGTATGGTTTGTTGTGAGATGGGAATAATTCCAGAGCAGCAAACTTTCATTGCTTATTTAGTGACACAGTTATTTGAATTGGTATTATTTTTTTCTGTAATGAAACATTGGGTGATGATATGGGTAGCAGATTGCTGTAATTGGTAATCAGTGGCATAACGAGAGGAGAGCGGTTGGTCCAAATTTTTGACGTGTAAGGGACAAGAAGGGGGAGGCTCCATAGAGCTAATGTAAGATAATCAGTGCACGCTCATACTGTATGGTTCAAGCAGTTGTGTAGAAAAGCTTGCTTTACAGGAGTAAGTTGAGACAAATCGGGGACAAATCCTGCACAAATGGGTGTATGATTTCAGAGTCCACCAGATGGCATTAGTAGAATTGCAATTTGGGCTTAAGAAAAAAAAAATGCCTGATCCTAGCTGGCATTGAACCAAGGACTAGCATGAATAACAAACGGTCATTCGCATCATTTCACCAGTCCCCTTAGTGGCTTTTACGCTTTTACTTTGTAATAAGAAACAAAGATGTGAAGATGCTAATGGTTTTAAAATAATGGCAGATTCTAAGTAGATTGAAACATTAAGTTAATTTCATGAACAGAATGAATCTATTTTCTTTTTGGTATCTGTTAAAGTTTATTATATACTGTAAGGGACATTCTTTGAATTGTAAGTTACTACTATCATGTTATTTTCAATTTATTTTTTAATATACTGAGAAAATGTTTAATTTCTTGCAAATAAAAATATTGTTTAGCAATTTCTGAATTTACTCTTAGAGTAATATTGCAAAATACAATTTTTTACATATGGTTTTAGATGTTCTTCATTTAAATTGAAACGTTTCTGAATGATGGCACAGCCAATCAAATACTCGTATCTTTATATGTAAACTTTATTTTCTTAAATCAATAGTCTAAATATATTGTCCTTTTTGCAAAAATATTTGTTAATAAAAAAAGCCCCTTTTCAAAAGTATTTATGGAAATATCTAAATTAATAGAAAACTTCGTTTTCAGTGGAATATATCCTGAAATATTTAGGACATGTTTTGGAAACACCAATTTAAAACACTGCTCTAATATGACGTATTCCTAACGTTAATTTTATTGATATGTACATGATCAGATTAGAGGGATTTTTCCCAAGTACGCTACTAATCGAAGTAGAAATGAAAGAATATTGAACAAATTTGTAATGCACATTTTAGGAAGAAAGGAATTAAAAAGTATTTATAAATGAAGTGAGAAAAAAAAATATGTTAAGGAACAGCATTCTTCTTTGTTCTTTCATTTACTGTGAACTTGCCACATAATGAAAAGTATTATAAATAATAAAAAATATATCCCCTCAAGCAGAGGTCTGACAGCTTATGTTTATAGGTTATTAATGGTAGAGTAAAAAAAAATTTTATTTGTATGCAAAATTTAGTTTGAAATGCAAATTTGTAGTAATTGCATTCATTGCTACTTTCAAATAGGTAGATTAAAATCAATATCTGTTGAACTTAAGACCAAGAGATTCACTTTCTGGTGAATAAATATCCTAATATCTGGATGATGACTTAAGTCCAATGGTCAAAATATTAGGATACTTATTCACAAATAAATCTTTGTCTTAAGTTAAACAGATAGTAATTTACACTAATGAGTTTGAGATACGAATCATCATTATCCTCAAGCAGCCATGGGCTATGGAGGTCCAACCAGACCGTGCAATTTAGTTCTCCAAGCAAGTCTGTCCTGAGCTACATCTTCTGCATCTGGCCACTGCACACCAATTCTAACAAGTTCCTGTTTGACATTGTCTGCCCACCACATCCTAGGTATCCCCCTCTTTCTGAGGCCTTTAGGCACACTGTTCATAACCCTATTCGCCAATCTATAATTATCCATATGCGCAACATGGCCAAACCAGTGGAGTCTCTCTCTGCACAATATGCTGCTTAAAGGAGGTTGCAGACTCCTTTCCCTAACCTCATCATTAGTTACAAAGTTAAACCACCTAATACCCAAGATACTACGTAAGCATCTAGTTTCCTGTTATCTTGTTTACACAGCGTCCAAGTTTCACTACCATAACTAACCCTAGAAATAACCAAACTATTATACAGTCTAATTTTAGTCTTTAGGTGTATACGCCTATTTCTCCACAATCTCCATAGATTCTTAAAAGTCCCGGCAGCAATCCCTGTTCATCTGTTAAACTGGTGATGCTGCACATCACCAGTATCTGTTACATAGCTCCCAAGATAATTAAACTGTGACACCTGCTCAAGACTGCAACCATTCAGATTAACTGAATCACAGCCTGCCTGACCAATTTTCATCCCTTTAGTTTTCTCTCTGTTTATAACCAAACCTACTTTACTACCAATCTCATCAACAGCTCGAATGAAAGAGTTCATCTCATCAACATCATTTTCCAAAAGGGCTAAATCATCAGCATAATCTAAATCAGAAATTTTCGTATCTCCAGTCCATTTAAGGCCAAAATATTTCCCTTGAAGTGAATTTCACATAGCATAATCAATAGCCAAACTAAAGAGAAAAGGAGACAAAATGCACCCTTGTCGAACACCAGAAGTAATGCTAAACCAATTGCTACAAGCCTTACCAACTCACACACGACTCAGTGTTATTATAGAGAGCTTCCATTATGTTAACTAACTTGTCTGGTACACCATATGATCTCATAATCAACCACAAATTATGACGATCAACAGAGTCGAAAGCCTTTTTGAAATCAACAAAGCTAGTAACCAAAGGTTTCTGAAACTCGAAACATTTCTCAAGAATCTGCCTAAGTGAAAATATCTGATCCACACATCCCCTACCACTTCTGAATCCACATTGCTCATCACGCAATTGCCTGTCAACCAGATTCTTAATTCTATTAAGCACAATCATGGAAAGAACTTTACCTGGAACAGAGAGTAGGCTGATACCCCTATAGTTAGCACAAGAACTGCGATCACCTTTTTTGAAAATAGGGATAACAATAGCTCTGGTAAAATCCTTAGGAGCCATGTCTTTATCATAAAAGATATTCAGAATTTCAGTCATCCAAGTGGTAACTGAAACATTCCCAGCTCTAAGCATTTCTGTAGTAATTTCATCTACCCCTGGGGATTTATGTAGTTTAAGTTTAGAAACAGCCAAAATAACTTCAGATTGTGTTATAGGGCCAACATTAAAGCCACCAATGCATCTATCATCATTTCAAACAATGGGAGTAAAACTAACCACATTATTTAGAACATCACTGAAATGCTCAGCCCACCTAGCCATGACAGAATCCTCACTTATAACCTTACCTTGTTTATCCTTCAATCCCTGTATACCTGTTGGTTTTCTACCACTCAAAATATTAACTATCTGGTACAGCTCTCTGCTGTTGTGCTGTCTAACTGCTTCCTTGACTTTGTCAGCCAAGCCATCAAGTCAAAGATTCTTATCAGCAGCTAAACCAATCCTTTGCACATTTATTAAGTTCTCTGTAATGCTTTCTATTAGGACTAGTAGGGTATTGATTAAGGACATTCCTGCAGTTCTTTCTTTCCGAAATAAGGTCAAGTGCCTTATCATTCAGATAATTCTGTCTCTTCTGCTCTTTTTTATTAAAAGAGTACTGTTAGTGTCCAAAAAAGCTTGTTTAAAATGATCCCATTCTTCCTCAACTTCAGTAGTAAGCATACCATGACTGTCATAATGACTAAGTAACCTATCATGGTAAGCTTTGGCTATAACTGGGTCTTTCAGAGCTTCAGCATTAAAAGTAAATTTTTTAACCCTAGCACACCCCCCTTTTTAAGTTTAAGTTGCAAGACACTTTTAACAAGGTAATGGTCAGATGAAATTTCAGCTCCCCTATATGACCTGGTATTCCTAACAGAACTAGCCCATTTGCTGTTAATTAATATATAAAAAATAAATAAATAAATACCCCCTCAAGCAGCTGCTTGCCACAGAGGTCTGACAGGAGCCTGTCAGTTTATATGCCAGAGTAGAAAGATCTGAGAGGATGGCAGGACCTCAGCAGAAAACAACACAAACAGCCATGCCTTAACCCGGGGCTCGAACCCAGGCCCCGTAGATCAGTAGCCAAGCGCGCTAACCACTCGCCCACGGGACGACTATTAATATATAATCAATCATATTCTTATGCAGCCCATCAGGTGAAACCCATGTGTACTTAGGTATGTCGCGGTATTTGTAATAAGTGTTAGTTATTTTGAATCCATTTAGTTTACTTCCCTGTAGGAGATGTTGCTCATTGCAGCTACCAATACCAAAAGGGCCTATTACTCCTTCCCAATGGTTAGAATCAGTACCAACTTTGGCATTGAAGTCACCAAGAACAAGGGTAATATCTCCTTTCTTGACAGAATTCAAAATATCCTGAAGTTGTTCATAAAACCTATCCTTCTCATCCTCATCGGCATCCTCAGTGGGGGCATAACAGCAGATAACATTCAAGTCTTTAATGCTTGTCTGAAATTTAGCTGTAAAAACCTTTCATTAATGCACTCATATCCTAGAAGAGCATCACTAGCAAGTCTGCTGAGCAGCAGATCCACAGCTTGGTGATGCTTTCCATCCTCCCTACCTGAAAAGAGAAATTTAACCATGATAGACTACTTAGTCATTATGACAATCATGGTTTGGTTACTGCTGAAGTTGGGAAAGAATGGGATCAGTTTAAACAGGCTTTTCTTGAAAGTAACAGTACTCTTTTGGGTAAAAGGGAACAGAGGACACAAAATTATTTCAGTGATAAGGATATGGAACTTATTTCTGAAAGAAGGAAGTGCAGGATTAATATGAATGAACACCCTACTGGTCCTAACAGAAGGCATTACAACAAGCTTAATAAATGTGTAAAGGATCAGTTAACAGCTGATAAGAATCTTTGGCTTGGCTGACAAAACTGAGGAAGCAGTTAAACAGCACAACAGCAGGGGGTTGTACCAGATTGTTAATGTATTATGCGGGAAGAAACAGACAGGTACACAGGGATTAAGGGTTAATCATGACAAGGTGGTTGAAGGTGAGGATTTTGTGATAGCTAGGTGGGCTGACCATTTCAGAGAAGTTCTAAATAAGTGATTATTTCTACTCCCATTGTAATAAGGAAAGATGCATTACTGGCTTTAATGATGGCCCTATATCGCATTCCGAAGTCAGTTCTAAGGTTAGTTTGGTTATTTCTAAATTAAAACTGCATAAATCCCCAGGGGTTGATGAAATCACCACTGAAATGCTTAGAGCTGGGAACATATGTGTTGTCACATGGCTGACTGAAATTTTGAATATTTTTTATGACAAGGTGTTGTTCCTAAGGATTTTACTAGAGCTATTATTGTCCCAATTTTTAAAAAAAGGTGATCACAGTTCTTGTGATAATTATAGGGGAATTAGTTTACTTTCTGTTCCAGGTAAAGTTCTGTGCATTATTGTGTTTAATAGAATTAAGAATCTGGAAGACAGGCAGTTGTGTGATGCGCAGTGTGGATTCAGAAGTGATAGGGGATGTATAGTTCAGATATTTTCACTGATGCAGATTCTTGAGAAAAGGTTAGAGTTTCAGAAACCTTTTAGTGTTTAAGAAACTTTTTGGTTACTAGCTTCATTGATTTCAAAAAGGCCTTTAACTCTCTTGATCATCATAATTTATGGTTGATTGTGAGATTGTATGGCATACCAAACGAGTTAGTTAACGTAAATGAAAACTCTCTATAAAACACTGAGTCGTGTGTGAGTTATGTCTTTCAGCGTTTGGTTTAGCATTGCTAGTGGAGTTAGACAAGGGTGCATTTTGTGTCCTTTTTTGTTTGGTTATTGATTGTTATGCAAAATCCTTTGCAAGAGAAAATTTTTGGCCTTAAATGGTCTAGAGATTTCAAAATATGTGATTTAAATTATGCAGATGATTTGGCCCTGTTGGCTAATGATGTTGATGAGATGAATTCTTTCATTGGGGCTGTTCATGAGAATGGTAATAGTGATAAAAAAAATGTGAAGTGATGAAAATTGGGTAGGCAGATAATGCTTCAGTTGCTTTAAATGGCTGCACTCTTGAGCAAGTGTTTCAGTTTAATTATCTTGGGAGCTATGCAACAGATATCGGTGATGTGCAGCATGAGATAAATAGAAGAATAGGGATTGCTGCTGGGACTTTTAAGAATCTTTGGATAGTGTGGAAAAATAGGCGTGTAGATCTAAAGACTAAAATTAGCTGTATAATAGTTTGGTTCTTTCTAAGGTTAGTTATGGTAGCGAAGCATGGAGCCTTTGTAAGCAGGATAACAGGAAACTTTGTCTTCGATTCTAGATGCTTATTCAGTATCTTGGACATTAGGTGGTTTGACTTTGTAAGCAATGATGAGGTTAGTCATCAACCTCCTTTGAGCAGCATATTGTGCAGAGAGAAACTGCATTGGTTGGTCATATTGCCTGTATACATAGCTGCAGATTAGCAAACAGGATTGTGATCAGTGTGCCTAAGGGCTTCAGAAAAAGGGGGAGACCTAGGAAGCAATGGGCAGACAATGCCAAACAGGACCTTGCTAGAATTGGCCTAGAGTGGCCAAATTCAGCAGGCAGTAGCTCAGAACAGACATGTCTGGAGAGGAAAATTAGTCTGGTTGGACCTCCATAGCCCATGGCAGCATTAGGATTGTACTACTACTACCTGTGAAGCCTAAAAATCCAAGAATTTTGGTTTGTAGGGGTTCTGGCTGTTAATTTGCAATATTAATAAAATTCACAGGATTGAAGTCCCCTCTCCACATGATAATTTAAAGAAACTATAGAAACATTCATTTCAATTCGTACCCAAGATTTTTATAAACCTAATATCAAAATGTGGGATTTAGATGCCACCACAAATCTCAGCAGCAGACAAGTTTGCTGTTCAATTCTGGAAAAACTTCCCACCATTGTATCATATGTTATGTCAGAGGTTTTCAAAGTGTGCGCCTCAGCACCCTGGGGTGTCATAATTAATCCCCATGGTTGCTGCAGGATGTTCGAAAATTTTAATAATTCCAGGCAATCTTAAATCAGTGCACTGATGCACAGTCACAATGATAGATTCGTATGCTTTGGTGGCTGTTTTCTTCAGGTGATAACAAAATTTCAATGCAGCATGCTGCTCTTCCCTTATCGCAGACATTATGTACACTCCAAATATCGCTCAAAATTCAACTTGGAGTGGGAAATGAGGGTAGTTTGATTCCAAGATTTGAGAAACTGTGTAGGGAAGAACAGGCTCACCCATCCCACTAATTGGTAAATTATATTAGGGTACCATGAAAAAATCTTTATACACTTAGGGCACCTGAATGAAAAAGTTCGAAAATCACTGTACTGCCCTTACATTGCGTTTATTCACATATTCTCAACTTATGGTTATTCAGTACTTTCTACTAACTTTGTTTTTTCACTTAGCACCATATGTTAACCATGAACTGCAGGCTAACCTTGTGTTGGAAGTTGGTGCTATTTTTTGAATATCTGTTTTTCGAAATTATTTTGTTTCCTGAGTTCTGCAAACATTTATGTTTTATTAGTAGAATCTGTCAGTAGCAGTGCAGAATTGGTGCAGTAATAGTAAATTTTTAACACCAGTGTTGTTGTGTGTTTGACAATATTATCTGTGACATGCAGGAGCATTTTAATGGACAATTAGCATAATTGGTTGAGAAGCAAAGGGAACTGGGGTTCAATCTTAAAGAATGAATGTTTTCTTTCTGATATATATTATGTTGAGCTCTCTTCCCCATATCTGCCATTCCTTCATGGAATATTATACTGAACAGTTATTAAACCTGTTGTTTATATTGGAAAAAACCATACATTCTCTACAGGAGAGGTTCACAGAGCATCAGACAGATGTCAGCCAAAACAAACTAACAACTGCCGCTGCCGAGCTGGCAATACAACTTGTAGTTACCGTAGACAGGGAGCACACCCCACTGCTAGCACATGTATCAGCCTATTTCAGTTACTTCGAGAGAAGAGAGCGAATCATTGATATGTGAGAGCTTGGATTGAGCCTTCAAGCAATCACCGCACACATGGAGTGCAATGTGAGCATAGTGTAATGGTGTGTCTCATGCAACATCATGGAGCACCGAATGACATAGGTATGGGACCAGCATACAACACCACAGGACATGAAGATTGCATGCTCCATAGAATGGTCAATTGTGACCCTTTCACCATAGCGACTATACTGTAGAGTGATCTGCAGTCCACTAAGGATTCCGTGGTCTCCACGCAAAGTTTAAGGTGCAAGTTCATGATGAAATTAGCCTCCAGTGAGGCCTCTTCTATACCAGTTACAAACAGAAGGGCAAGATAGCAGAAGTAGAAGAAACTGCCTCTCAGCGAAACTACTGAAGTGTACAAGTCTCACAAAAGAAAAAGAAAACATTAGACCCTACAGAAGAGGCCAATGTTCTGAAAGTAATCAGTGACTAGTTGGAAGTGCGTTCGATGCAGCTTCAGATTGTGGTGGTTACCAAGTAGGGAGGTGGTGGACTAGTCAATGGTTCTGATAGCATGAAGCTCCTGGAACAAAGCTTCTCTTTCAGCATTGTAACAGGAGCAGTTGAGCAGTATGTGAGATACAGTCTGAGTGCTGCATGTGGTACAGTTAGGACTGTACGCTCTACTGAAAGTGTGATGCGTAGAGTTCCTATCGATTACGCCAACTCGGAGGCAATACAGGAGGGTTTCCTCAGATATGCGGTCTCTGAGGTTAGGAGCAGTGAGAGAAGGGTTAAACAGGTACCTGAAAGAGGAACCTCTGCCACTGGGCAAGACAATACTGGCTCATCAGTTGTGAGACAAAACTCTTGCAGTCACAGAGAGAGGATAATTAGTTGCATACCTGACTTTAAGGGCCTCTTTCACGGTTCAATCAGCAAGCTCATTACTGGGTATCCCTACATGGAGGGGGATCCCCTGGAAGTGGATCATGATACCGGAAAAAGTGGGCTTGGAGCATGTCTCCATGATCTTCTATATGAGGAGGGGGTTGCAGCTCTTGCTGTCTCACTTCTGGAGAGCTGCAAGGCTGATTTGGAGTCACTAAGGATGACAAAGTTGCCACTCCCAAGGCTGTGGATGAAAAGTACAGGTTCAAGGATAGCATAGAGTTCAGCACAGGTGGAGGAAGTGAGGTGCAGAAGATGGAAACCTCTGGTGATGCCAGTATTGGGGATGAAAAAGGCAGAGACAGTACGTAGCTCTCCTGGTCAGCAGATCTGTCAGTGTAGACCTTGATACATCCATATTGTGCAGTGACATAGGAGGTGGAGAGAAGCCTGATGGCCACTGGATTGAAGTCGCTCTTACGACTAAGAGAAGGGACAATGACATTGATCTTAAGATCACTGTTCCTCCAGGGTTGGAAGGTCAGGGAAGAGTGTATTGCCAGTAGTGGAGCTGGCAGAGAGGACTCGGTCATAGAAGTCAGTGACGGACACTGAAATGGCAGAGTCTGGCCTATCTTGGAACTTCCTGAGAAGCTCATGGTTAAAGTGGAGGGAATGGAGCCTTGGAGATGACACAATATATCTCTCTTCCGATGCAGGTGGAATGGCATGTTGTCGACCTCTATGACAGGCACATTTGGTGTGTTAGGGCAGAGTCCGAGACAGAGGCACAGAGATATAGTGTGGACAGTGGCCAATTTACTCAGCAGTGAAGCAGAGGCATTGCTCAGAAGGTGATACTGTAATTGATGCAGGAGAGGATCAAGTGCCAGTACAAGACTAGGAGGGTCTTGCAGGAACTTTCCCAGTTGGTACCGGCAAGGAAAGCTGGTATATTTCTCAGTGTTAACTCCTGGTGTAAGTGTCCTCGAACACTTACAGTGATTTCGTAGCATGCCACATCCAGCTGAACAGCCATGATATCATTACGTCCGGCCTTCCACTGCCTTTCCTGTATCCACCGTACAAGATATTCTATTGCAGGCCCCTCAGCCCTGGATTCTTTTGTGGGAACATTAATACTCACAGTGCATCCTGGAGCAGGGTCATCAGTGAGCAGAGAGGAGAGAATATTGAGAATGTCATCTTGCAGCACAATCTCTTTATCGCCAACAATGGCTCACCCACATTCTACAGACCTCCAAGTACCTACAGCTTCACTGACCTGATAGTGATCAGAGAGGAGAGAATATCGAGAATGTGATGATAGTTGTTTAGTCCATGATTGATAGTTTGGGGAGCACTGAGCAAGATTGCATAGCTTGACATGAACCATCCTGTTGGAGAGGTATGCCGTAATCCAGGGGCGGGGGTGGCTCAGTTGGTAGCGCTCCAGGCTCGTAATCTGTAGTTCCCAGGTTCGAGTCCCAGCTGGGTCAGCGTTGAGATTTATCTCCGCAAAATTCCCCGCTCTGCCCACGGTCAGTAGGGGACACCGATGGGCTTGGAAAGGCCGCCGTCCGTCGGATGGGATGTTAAGCCGTGGCCCCGTGTGCGGGAGAGCCATACCCTGTGCACGTTAAAGAACATGCTGGATGGCCTTGACGGGAGGCTACCATCTGTCTCCCAACAGCTGTTCCAGTGGGTCCCCTCCCCCAACCCTCTCTGAGCCTTCGGGGTCCATGTGACCTGGCCATTTAGCCCATGGTGTGCAAAAAAGTTCCGCTCAGAGGTAACCCAACCCAAGCCGTAATCCAGTGGATGATATTGCCTCTGAAACCGAGATCATGGAGTCTGCAGAGAATATCTGAGTGGGTCAGGAAGTCAAATGCCTTCTGAATGTCGAAGAAGACAGTGACTGTAGTCTGCCCTTCAGACAGAGCCTGGTCGATGGCAGAGGGTGAAGTCCATCAGATTATCTGATGTACACCTACCTTTGTGGAAACCAGAGTGGCAGTTTGGGAGGAGGCCCTTCGACTCCACGTACCATTCCAGGCATCCAAGGATGTCTCTCTAGGATCTTGCAGAGGCAAGAAGATGGAGCAATGGGCCTGTAGGAAGAGAGAGCCGTGGCAGGTTTTCTCTGCTTAAGATAGGTAGTAAGGGCATAGCCTTCCATGAATCAGGGACAGTGGAGGTGACCCAAGAGTGATTGAAGGCTTTAAGAAGCACACACAGAGCCTCAGGTGATAGGTTAGCTAACTAATTATAGCTGATGCCGTCAGGTCCTGGGACCAAAGAACGCTTTGAAGCCCCAGTTGCAGAGACGAGTTCCTGCAAGGTGAAAGGATCGTTATAACAAGGCTTAGTCCCAGAGCAGGGCTGCTGAGCTGTATCCTGATCAGTCACTAGTGGGGCAGGAAGGGAAGAGATTAGGTGCCGCAAGAAGGCATTAGCAGTGGTGGCTAAATCCTCCCCACGGGACATGGCAAAGTTATGAAAAGGGAAGGGAAGCTGCGGCTTCCCTGTCAGGTTCCTGATGTACTTCCAGACTTTCCCAGAAGGGGTGAAGACATTGATGTTGGAGCAGAAGGATCGCCACTTGAACCTTTCATGTCATTTCAGGTACCTTCTGATTGCAGCATGTAGCTTTCTACCACGAAGAATGTCTGTAAATCTACCAGAGCGGTGGGTGCACCTTTCTGCCCGATGGCGAATGGTGCGAAGCCGCTTATAGTGGATATCTGGAGAGGAGATTCCCGGGAGTCGAGATCATAACAGTGCAGATAGCAGTGAGGGCCTCTGACACTGCACTGAGATCTCTACCATCGATCTGTCTGCTGAAAGAGCTGCCAGTCGGTAAGTTTCAACATTCTTCTTGGTGGCCTTGGGAAGCAAGATGTGCAGTGGGAAGTGGTCACTGCCTCAGGTGTCAGGGTCAACCAACCAGCTGAGGCTTTGACCAATGCTGAAAGAACAGAGAGTCAGGTCAGTGGAGCTGTAGGTACTTGGAGGTCTGTAGAACGTGGATGAGCCATTGTTGGCGATAAAGAGATTGTGCTGCAAGATGACATTCTCAGTATTCTCTCGTCTTTGATCACTGATGTCTCCGCTCCAGGATGGACTGTGAGCATTAATGTTCACACAGGAAATCCAAGGCTGAGGGCATTGCGATAGAATATATCCTGTAAGGTGGATACAGGAAAGGCAGTGGAAGGCTGAATGTAACAATATTGTGGATGTTCAGCCGGATGTGGCATGCTACGGAATCACTGTTCGCATCAGTGAAAGTGAGATCAATAGTATGATGTGCGACATTCTTGTGCACAAGAATTGCCACATTGTGGGAGAGCGGGTGACTCTTGCTCGTGTGCACAATATAGAACTTGAAGACATAGTGATCAGGGTGGTTGGCATCGCAAAGAGCAAGGATGGGAACTGGCATGATAATATATTTCCTATTGTTAGTAGCCTTGCTCCTGAAACCTCTATAGTTCCAGTGTAGAATAGTAGTTGTGCTAAACACTCCCTTGGCCATGTTCATAGACAGGGTAGAATGAAGAAACCAAGGAGAGGTGGGTAAACATAGAGTGGCTAGCAGTCCACAAAGTGCAATATGAGGGAGGCTAGCTGCTTGAGGATTATCAAAGTTCGAGATCAAGATTCTTCAGGTAGAGCAGGAGTAACGATCTTGATGATATCCACAAGTAGAGAGAGAATGGAGGACAGTGTCCCTGTGGTTCTTCCTGAAGTCCTACTGCGTCAAGAAGGAGGGCTTCTTTGGCTCAGGCTGACAAGCAGCCCTTCACTTCTTTGCCTTCTTTACCTTCCTGACCAACTGCTTGGCCTGAGTGGGACAGAGTTCTGCTGCAGAGGTTGCAGCAGAAACCTGCACTATGGTGGTACCTGCAGCACAGGGGGCCTCATGGGCAGGAGCAGAGGACTTCACCTCAGGAAGGGTGATCGGGGCCAGAGGAGCATGAACAGCAATTGGCATGGCACCCAGAGAAAGTGACGGCATAATGCCCACCACAGTTGGTACAGATAGGGGGCCTGGTGTGCTTGCATTGTTGATGGGAGTAAGGTCCACTGCTGCACTTAACCGCACCATTCTTCTGCAGTTCTTAACAATGTGCCTGAAGTGTTGGCACTAAGAAGAGGCCTTGGTGTAAGGTTTCACAGGAATCCTGTAGAAACTTAGGACTACGTTCCCAAGTAAGGGGAATTCACTGAAGATAAGGACTACCTTCTTAAGGGGAATCTTGTTGACCCCAGAATCAGAGGGTTGATAGCTGTACATTCAGCATACGACTGTCACTCTGATCCGAGAGGATACCAAGGATTGCCTCGTTAATGAGGGAGGTGGAAATATGGTTGAGTGATGCCATCTGATGCACCACTATACAGGATAGTACAACATCTAATAGAAGCCACCACATGTCACTTTCGTGTACTGATCGACGCAAAAGGAAAACTGACATTAAAGCTGCGAAGCACCGGAGAAGGAACCTATCAAAAAGATCTGCATTACACAGTAATTAATTTTTCCATCTGTTTATTCAAGAAAATTAGAACTTTTTGAATTTTGAGCCGGGCCAAGAAATTATTGCCAATAGGATTTGGTAGTGATAAATTCTTAATATACACAGTCATATCAGAATAATATCACCACCACAGAATCACAGTGTACCCACCCAGGCACTTTACAGAGTGCACGTGATAAGGTTGACCACACTGAGATATACGCGACTGGCCAGGACAGAGGAGCCATAGTGCGTAACATGAACACAATGGGCAGAGGTATTGATTTGACGGACTTTCAAAAAGGAATGATCATCGGCTACCGCGCCAAGGGTGGAAGCATCTCTGAAACAGCACACTTCGTGGGCTGTTTACTAGATGCTGTAGTAAGGGTGTACCAAGAATGGACTGCTGGCACACAGAGTACCTCCAGATGTCATAACTGTGGAACCCCAAAAACCATCAGCCCCAGAGAAGAACGTCGACTGGTAAAGGTCAATCAACGCGCAACAGTGCAGCAATTGACCACTCGAATGCTGGGACACTCAGGTATGTGTCCCTGATAACAGTAGCGCGAACCCTGTTATGCATGGGTCTCCGGAGTCAACAGTGCATAAAGGCGCCCATGTTAACCAAGGTCCATCAGCAACGATGCCTGCAGTTCGCACAGGACTACCGTCATTGGACAGTGGAAGAGTGGGAAAAGGTTGCCTTCTCCAACGAATCGAGGTTTCTACTACACAGAAGTGACGGGCAGTGGCAGATATGGCGTCAGACATACAAGAATCAACACCTGGATACTCTTGTCAGTCAAGTACAGGCCAGCAGTGGCAGAGTGCATGTCTGGGAGATGTTTTTCTGGTATAACCTGGGACCTTTGGTACCATTGGATGGGTACCTGAATGCCAATGGCTACCTGTCCATCCTCGCTAACCACATGCATCCCTTCATGTTGGACTTTTACCCTATTGGTGATGGTGTCTACCAACAGGACAGTGCGCCTGCCATGTCACTAAGGTGGTATGTGACTGGTTCCAGGAACATGACAGCAATGTCTCTGTTCTCCCTTGGCCGGTGAAATTGCCTGACCTCAATCCCATAGAGCACTTGTGGGACCATTTGGATCGAAGGTTCAGTGTGCGGACCCTGAACCCTTGTGCTCTGCTGCAGTTCGAATGGTCACGTGTGCCTCTGGCAACCTGTGCCCATGCTCACGCCATCCTGCTGCTGTCTTCTGGGCCAAAGGTGGTTATTTCCATTATTAGTTAGGTGGTCATATTACTCTGATACGACTCTATTATTCTGATTCTGTACTGTAACCCTGTAATTGAATTGAGCCCAGAGTCAATTGTTTTCAAAGAGGGAGTTTTGAGCTTTGTTTTTTATTATATTATAAAAAAAATGATTATCGCTACCATGAGATCATATAGTTGAGACTAATGTCCATGTTCCAAGCTTTCGTAGGTGCAGGTATGGTTGGGAGAGGGGACCCACTGGACAGCTGTTGGGAGTCAGCTTGTGACTGACAGTATGAGACTGAGTAATGCACAGTTACAGGGATACCAAAAATGGAGGTAGTGGCCAGAATCTTATTGGCTAGGTCAGGACAGCTAAACTTGACCAATAAGCTTCCCATCTCCATATAACAGGACTCCACAATCTGTTTGTTGAGAATTTTAACAATCTCCACAGAGATGGGGTTTGGATTGTAAGATCCAAGAGGATGCGAGTTTGCTGAGGACACAATAAGAGGGACAGGATTCTCTCTCCTCTTGTGACTCACAATGAGAAATCCATTATCTTGGATCTTGGGCACTTTGTGATCAACATCCAGGACAGGTCAGTGAGTGTCTGCTCATCCTCTGGCGTATCTTTTGGGGGAGAGCTGGCAATAGAAGGCACGGCTGCACCCTATCGGGGACGGCAGAAAGCGTGCAGCTGCACCAGCCACTGGGGCCTTGTCAGACAGCTGAGGCACAGGAGGAGGCATTGCCTGCTGTAGCCAAAAAAGCACCCCGGGGCAATGTCCAAGCAGAAGAGATCTCGCCACTCTTTGAAGCAGCAGCAGTGGGGAGATCCAGTACTTCAGAGGGGGTGCCTGGACCTGTGAAGTGGTGCGAGGTTCTAAGAAGTCTTGCCTCTAGGCACACAGTTCAAGTGCATATGACAAGACTTCATCTGGAGAAGAGGGAGCAGGAACCCTCTCTTTGTAATAGGTCCCGCGGAGCCGTTGCGTCAAGTTACCAGCAGTAGCAGGTTTCTCAGAAGGGTGAGAACAATGCACTTGGTGAACAATTCACTGTGATAACAATGCACTTGGTCATGGTATGCTTAGGAGGGAGATCTGACCCCAAGATGTCAAGATAGGTGACTGATCCACTTTCTTCCTCTTGAAGGCAGGAGGAGAGCGCATCATTATATCAGGAACAATCGAATCCCTGAAATATAATGATTAAACTAAGCAAACAAGTACACAAATAAAAACTCTAAAAGCTAGCTAAAAAACTAACAAAGAAAATAAATAACTACAGTAGTCAAGTACAGTGGTCTGTAAATGGTAGCTAGGTAGTCACTGGAAGGAGAGCTATGCACCAATCCCCATGTGATGGTGCATAGAACCGGCCAGGCCTAGCACCTAATGTCTGACCCCGCCTTCTCGTGGTGCGGACCGTTAGTAACTTTCAAAAGAGATACTCTCTTGTGGAAGTGAACGGAAGGGGAGGGCTGCCAGATTAGTGTGCCTACTGATCTGGACAACTATGGCTACTTTTCTTTTTTTTCTACCCTGCTGAGGAGTGGTCAACCACACAGGGTCCTGGTGCTGACCATATAAACCTACTGGACTGGACAGATATATGGCTCTGAGCTTGTTTATGGATCCTGATTTTGCTGCACTGGTGGGCTTCTGTGGAGGGAAAATCTTCCGCTGTGTTTTCTGTTTGTTTGTGGGTTTATAGCCCCAAGTGAATAGATTCACAGGATATGTTTATCAGCTGGTGGATAATCCTGAGCAGAAGTCATTGCAGGCACCTGAACTCTTTGCTTCTATTGGCATCGTCAAATTCTACATTGGAGGAAGTCTTCCAGTGTAGATGGCTTCAGCCTTTAGTAGGGGGAGAACGGGTCTTTGCCCCATGTCTGCGATTAGGGGGCTGTTTGATATTGTCGGCATTCCCTCTCTCAATAAACATAGTTTCTTTAAACATCCCACTAACCATTTTCTCTCCATAGGTAGTTGGAATGTGAGGACTCTGCACAGAGCTTTTTCTCTTGATGTCCTCACACAAGAATTCCATCGTTATAATTTAGATATTCTCGGCTTGCAAGAGACCAGATGGACAGATAAAGGTCAGATTCTTAAAAATAATCTTAAATTTCTCTTTCAGGGAGGGACGACAATAAGCATCACCAAGGCGTGGGTCTGCTTCTCAGCAGACACGCTAGCGATGCTCTTCTAGGATATGAATGCATTAATGAAAGGTTTCTTACAGCAAAATTTCAGACAAGCGTTAAAGACTTGAATGTTATCTGCTGTTATGCCCCCACTGAGGATGCCGATGAGGATGAGAAGGATAGGTTTTATGAACAACTTCAGGATATTTTGAATTCTGTCAAGAAAGGAGATATTACCCTTGTTCTTGGTGACTTCAATGCCAAAGTTGGTATTGACTCTGCCCTTTGGGGAGGAGTAATAGGCCCTTTTGGTATTGGTAGCTGCAATGGCAATGGGCAACGTCTCCTACAGGTAAGTAAACTCAATGGATTCAGAATAACTAACACTTATTACAAACACCACGACACACATAAGTACACATGGGTTTCACCTGATGGGCTGCATAAGAATATGATTGATTACATATTAATTAACAGCAAATGGGCTAGTTCTGTTAGGAATACCAGGGCATATAGGGGAGCTGAAATTGGATCTGACTATTACCTTGTTAAAAGTGTGTTGCAACTTAAACTTAAAAAGTGTTGTGCTAGGGTTAAAAAATTTACTTTTAATACTGAAGCTCTGAAAGATCCAGTTATAGCCAAAGCTTACCATGATAGGTTACTTAGTCATTATGACAGTCATGGTTTGCTTACTACTGAAGTTGAGGAAGAATGGGATCATTTTAAACAGGCTTTTTTGGACACTAACAGTACTCTTTTAGGAAAAAAGGAGCAGAAAAGGCAAAATTATCTGAGTGATAAGGCACTTGAGCTTATTTCGGAAAGAAAGAACTGCAGGAATGCCCTTAATCAATACCCTACTAGTCCTAATAGAAAGCATTACAGAGACCTTAATAAACTTGTAAAGGATCAGTTAGCTGCTGATAAAAATCTTTGGCTTGATGGTTTGGCTGACAAAGCCGAGGAAGCAGTTAGACAGCACAACAGCAGAGAGCTGTACCAGATAGTTAATGTTTTGTGTGGTAGAAAACGGACAGGCATATAAGGATTGAAGGATAAACAAGGTAAGGTATAGAAGAGGAGGATTCTGTCATGGCTAGGTGGGCTGAGCATTTCAGTGATGTTCTAAACAATGTAGTTAGTTCTACTCCCTTTGTTTGCAATGATGATAGATGCATTGGTGGCTTTAATGTTTGACCTATAACACAATCTGAAGTTATTTTGGCTGTTTCTAAACTTAAACTTCATAAATCCCCAGGGGTAGATGAAATTACTACGGAAATGCTTAGAGCTGGGAATGTTTCTGTTACCACTTGGATGACTGAAATTCTGAATATCTTTTATGATAAAGGCATGGTTCCTATGGATTTTACCAGAGCTATTGTTATCCCTATTTTCAAAAAAGGTGATTGCAGTTCTTGTGATAACTATAGGGGTATCAGCCTACTCTCTGTTCCAGGTAAAGTTCTTTCCATGATTGTGCTTAATAGAATTAAGAATCTGGTTGACAGGCAATTGCGTGATGAGCAATGTGGATTCAGAAGTGGTAGGGGATGTGTGGATCAGATATTTTCACTTAGGCAGATTCTTGAGAAATGTTTAGAGTTTCAGAAACCTTTGGTTGCTAGCTTTGTTGATTTCAAAAAGGCTTTCGACTCTGTTGATCGTCATAATTTGTGGTTGATTATGAGATCATATGGTATACCAGACAAGTTAGTTAACATTATGAAAGCTCTCTAATAACACTGAGTCATGTGTGAGAGTTGGTAAGGCTTGTAGCAATTGGTTTAGCATTACTTCTGGTGTTCGACAAGGGTGCATTTTGTCTCCTTTTCTCTTTAGCTTGGTTATTGATTATGTTATGCGAAATTCACTTCAAGGGAAAGATTTTTGCCTTAAATGGGCTGGAGATATGAAAATTTCTGATTTAGATTATGCTGATGATTTAGCCCTTTTGGCAAATGATGTTGATGAGATGAACTCTTTCATTCGAGCTGTTGATGAGACTGGTAGTAGAGTAGGTTTTGTTATAAACAGAGAGAAAACTAAAGTGATGAAAATTGGTCAGGCAGGCTGTGATTCAGTTAATCTGAATGGTTGCAGTCTTGAGCAGGTGTCACAGTTTAATTATCTTGGGAGCTATGTAACAGATAATGGTGATATGCAGCATGAGATTAACAGACGAATAGGGATTGCTGCCGGGACTTCTAAGAACCTATGGAGAGTGTGGAGAAATAGGCGTATACACCTAAAGACTAAAATTAGACAGTATAATAGTTTGGTTCTTTCTAGGGTTAGTTATGGTAGTGAAACTTGGACACTTTGTAAACAAGATAACAGGAAACTAGATGCTTTTGATTCCAGATGCTTACGCAGTATCTTGGGCATTAGGTGGTTCAACTTTGTAACTAATGATGAGATTAGGCAAAGGAGTTCGCAACCTCCTTTAAGCAGCATATTGTGCAGAGAGAGACTCCGTTGGTTTTGCCATGTTGCCCGTATGAATAATTATAGATTGGTGAATAGGGTTATGAACAGTGTGCCTAAAGGCCTCAGAAAGAAGGGGAGACCTAGGATGCAGTGGGCAGACAATGTCAAACAAGACCTTGTTAGAATTGGTGTGCAGTGGCCAGATGCAGTAGATGTAGCTCAGGATAGACTTGCTTGGAGAACTAAACTGCATGGTCCGGTTGGACCTCCGTAGCCCATGGCTGCCTTAGGATGATGATGATGATGAGTCAAGGAATAGAATAAAAGCACTTACCAACAGTAGCAGAAGAATCCCTTGTGCTGCAACAGGAAGAAGTAACAGGCAGTTGAAGACTATAGAAGTCGACTGACAAAAGTGTCAGCGGAAAAGTTTCAGGATCTCAAAACTGCACATCTGTAGCTCACAGTGGTTGCAGGACAAAGGGAAAATGCACGCAAACCATTAGACAATGTTGGATGACACAGGAATGAGGATGAGATGTCCAGTCTTGTAACCTGCCTTTGCAGCAACATCACCAATTATACTGTCTCCACTGGTGTTGAGTGAACCAACGTTGGTCTACTGAATGGAGGAGAGTGTTGTTCACAGATGAGTCTAGATTTTGTTTTGGCATGTCAGACTGCTCTTTGTCTGCATGGCATCAGTATTGACCACAACCTGAGGAAGCCTGTTCCATTAGCTACCATATGGCTTCCCATATGGTACAAGTGTACAGGATGACATCACATATGGCAACTGGACACCTCTGCTTGTTTCTGGTGTGCTAATGGCCAGACATTACATCGATGACATCATTAATCTTGTGGCACCACTCTTACTACCATGCCTGGACTGATTCTGCAATAGAACAATGCTACCCCATATACTGCACATGCAACTATGGACAGTCTCCAAGGTATGGCTGCCATACTCCCTGGAGTTGTCACCCATTTAGCATGTATGGAACCTTTTGGGTCGCTGCCTTCACCAGCTCCCTCTGGTGGCGAACCTGGTACAGTTGTGTGCCAATTGAATGCTGTTTAGAATGCCATACCTCAGGACACCATTAACTATCTGATTGATAGAATTGTGGAGATATCTGCAGATTTGTATAACTGTCCAAGGTGGGCCTACTATGTACCGATGAATCTGCACTTTGCATTCTCGTGTTCCGTTTTTTGATCATTTGCACAGTCTTTATAGCTTCTGTCCTATCTTTTTTCAGGCGTGTACATCACTTTGTGGTGTTGCGATTTCCACTTTGAGCAATGTACTTTTGCTGTTGGCTTGAAAGTTAAAATGGATAATTAACAGTGGACCAAACTTCTTCAAAGTGGATTATTGAGATAAAAGCAGAGAAAAATAATGGAGGGAAAATAAACATCAACGATTTCTTTATTTGTAGCTTGGGGTGGCGAGAGCTGGTTCCAACCTGGGGTATAGTAAAAATTTTGTTAATTCTGTTCGCTTTTTTAATCTGCTTGAGAATGTTTAGCTTTTAAACATCAGGAATTACATTAAGAAACTACAACTGTTATTTTTAGTTATTACTATAATTCATATCCATCACATCTTATTCTCTGAAAAGCTGCAATTTGAATCCCATAAGGTAATAATGGTGACAAAATAATGGTTTAAAATTCTACAATGATGGTATATTATTACTAATACCAGTAGTAGATGCATAATGCATATATAACAGATAAAATAAAAATGAGAATTATCCTAAGTGATATTTTCCTAAATTATTGATGAATCATTCAAAATTGATCCTTATGTAAATGGCTGGGAAAAAGTGAAAGAGGAGTCCAATAGATTGGATTTCCATTGCAATATAGCATTTTACCTTTCATTTCGTAAGACTTTGAAAAATTTCTCATATGCGTGAAATATGCACAAGTTCAATAATTCCTTGCCTCCATTATCCTTACAATCTTCAGTTCTGCTGAAATTTATCTCCACAAAACCCTCACCCTGCTCTCTGTTGGTAGGGGACCGTTGGCTTTGGAAAGGCTGCTGTCCATTGGATGGGACGTAAAGCAATGGCTCTGTGTACATAACTATATCCTGTGCATGTTAAAGAAGATGCTTGATAGGAGGCTACCATGTCTCCCAACAGCTGTACATTGGGTTCCCTTCCCCCAACCTTCCCTCATCCCTCAGGGTCCTTGTGACCTGGCCATTTAGCCCATTGTGTGAAAAAAAGTCACTCAGAGCACGGTGAGTATATATAAGGTTGCCCACAAGGCTATGTTTTTACCAAGGTCATTTGAGTGTCTCTGAGGGAGCGTGTCCCATGACATCACAGTGGGGAGAACTCAGCTAATGTACTTGCATAATCCATATGTTCTTTTGTGTCTTTCTTTGCCCTTTGCTTGGTAAATTTCTCTCTCTGTGAAGTCTTTCAGGTAATTTTTGCTTCTTTTTATCATGCTGAACTGTGCAGTAGCAAACTATATGAGTAATCCTAAGAATAAGAAAAAAAAATTTCATATACACTCGAATTAGAAGCAAAGATTATTATGAAGTGGGTGCTGCAGTGTCTGCGTGAAGATAAATTCGATGTTCACATGCTAAGATTTGTGTTAAACATTTTTCAGATGCCTGTTAAGATTGATTGCCTGTAAGATTTGTGAACTTAGGACTACCTATGAAATGTAAACTAAATGATAATGCCATTCCAGATAAAAAAAAAAACCTGTCACATAAAAAATTCAGTCTTATTACCATGACTGATTCTACTCCCACCAAACGATTGTTATCACTGGAAACAACAAAATGATTGTTGCAATAAGAAACCGATTGTTCTGAAAACAATAGTGTACCCAATAAAAAGTAGCATTATTTCAGGTAATTGATAATTTAAATACATTGACTTATACTATACTGATTCACTAGAATAAAAGCTTGTGTTGGTACATCATAGTTTATGCATTAGAAAATTACAGCAGCAGTTTCAAATAGTTTTAAAAACTAAATAAAGTGAGGGGAGAAAATCTCTGCTTTGCAAAAAGATTATGATCAAAGCAAAAGCAGTGAAACAAAAATTGATGCAGCAGAATAAAAATTCAGAATTAATCAAAACGTGAAAAAAAAAGCAGACTTTTCATTGAATAACTGCAAGAAATATTTTCTTAGTAAATTGAAAACTATATTTATGCCACATCACATTATACATTTTTTGGAAAGGATAAAATTTGAACCACTACTTAGGTCAAAAAAAATTATATTTGTATTTTCATTATAATTATTAACGTAGTTGGTAAAAAAAAAGTTGAAATAAATATTTGGTGTTTTAATTCGATCAAATTTCATTTTAAAAGCAAGATTGTAATATCTCAGATCACATAATAAAAATTCTATATTACCATAGAATTTCTCTATTATTTTTTATTTATATTTATTATTAACTTTTGAGAGCAATTACTTAGGATTATTGCCTTAACTTTGAATAGAGAATGAATATTGTTAAAGATTCATTCTCTATTTAGAGTTGTTTTATTTAGGTTGAAATAGATTTCAGATCTTTAAATTGTCTTCAATCACACTTTTCGAAAAATGATTAAGATGTTCCTGAATACACAGAACTGTACCTAATAAAGTGGCTACTGAGTGTGTACTATAACAATAAATATTTTCCTGATAGCTAGATAGACCTCGAACACTAAAAAAACCCCGTATGCTTCTTAAACACTTGTTTACCTTTGTCTCCCTATTGTGACATCAAAATGCTTAGCCAATGACCATCAAGAAACACATCCTCGTGGAGTGGCACCACCCTTCCATCATTTATCCTGGCTCAGAGGTAGAACAACCCAACCCTTCCTGGTATTCTCATATGGGCAGATGGGCTTATCCCCCCCTTGCCCCCCTCTAGAACTGGCCGTGAGATGTAAAAAAGGGAAACTGGGGCTCAGACACCCTCAGAACTGTTTTCTAAAGCATGGTATATATATATATGCATGGAATAATCATGGGAAGAATATAAAACCCAACTCCAAATTGTAAAACCACCTCCTTTGTCCAAAAATCCCTAGCTAAAATGATCATACCACTGCTTATATGCATGATAAAATATACAATACAGTTAATGATCTAAGGGACCTGGGTTCGAGTCCCGGGTAAGGCATGGATGTGTGTGTTGTATTTCTGCTGAGGTCCTGCCATCCTCACAACCTTCTACTATGGCATATAAACTGACAGGCTCCTGTCAGACCTCTGTGGCAAGCAGCTGTTTGTGGGGGTATTTATTTTATTAATGATTTACACCCATTGGATTACAAGAACAGCTCCTTTAGACAGTCTGTTGTAGCTGAATCATCCAATTTCAGCAATTGTGCCATTATATGAATAACTCTAAAGTCTGTTCAGCTTGAACTAGAGGATGTGTACTTTAGTGGTCCTGGTCAATTTGTCCAATGATGATTGATTCAACTCTGATTCATCCAATGCCAAATGGTCCAAAGGGGACAATTTGTTCAACCCCGGTTGGTCCAAATTCATTCAATCCTGATTGGCCAAAAGGTTGTTGGATGAATAGTCCATTGGACTAATTGGGATTGAATGGCATGTCCCCTTTTGGTCAATCAGGATTGAATGAATTTGGACCAACCGGGGTTGAACAAATTGTCCCCTTTGGACCATTTGGCATTGGATGAATCAGAGTTGAATCAATCATCATTGGACAAATTGACCAGGACCACTAAAGTACACATCCTCTAGTTCAAGCTGAACAGACTTTGACTAGTATGGTAGAAAGTTTCTAATAGATGTGCAGAACTTTATAAAAGAAAAATAGATTTGCTTTACAAACATAGACCTGTGGTTCTCCAAAAAGTGCTGGATTATTTACTAGCCTCAAAAAAAATTATAAAATACCATGGTAATTTTTCTGTTTACTCTTTTGTCATGCTTTCAGAAGTGTTTCATTGTGCACAGCACTCTATGAGGTCCATACTTTTCAGGACTTGTCCCTGTTGCTCCTCATCTGTTCACAATTTTCTCCAGCAATCTGTACTGTGTGAAACTTTTGGAACTTGATCCTTCTGAGTTTGCCTTTGTTACTTGCATCTGGATTTTTGAGGGGCTTTAGCTTTTGACCTCTCTTTTTACTTGGCTCTCCTAAAATTTCATCTTCATAATCTCTTTATGGACTCCTCTAAAGCCAAAATATGGGTTTGTTTACAGAGAACTCTGCCAGATATAATTCTGAGTCTCCCATTGAAGAAAATAATATGTAGTAATAGGAAACTAAAAATTTTTATATTGCTACATAACTCAGTGCTTATTCTATTGTTCTGAGATTCTATAATTATGTTTTTTTAATATTGTTCTTATGAAAATTAAGAGAAAATATTGGTGTAATGCTTAAATGTAAAATATTCCCCCATGTTTAATTTTTCATCTGAAATAGCATGAAATAAAGCATGTTTGTTTCTAGAGAGAATGGAGTTGAAAACCCGTATGTCGGTGAAAAATTTCCCCCCCCAAAATATTTATTGATTTATCAATGCCAAAAGAGCAGCAGGTAACGATCAATACAAGGACACATGTGACAAAAGCTGCAACACAGGACACATTGATTGTCTAAGTATAACAGTTTAAACATAGTTGAATGTGTTTTTTTATGTTTAAACTATTAATTTAATGTTTTCTCTATTATTACATCACTGATTTTCTATTATTAGATGAAGAGATTATTAGACGAAGAGGAATTATTAGATGAAGATGTTTTTTCTATTATTAGATGACCTGCTGCAAAAGAGCAGCAGGTCATCTGTGTTTAAACTGTGATACTTAGACAATCAATGTGTCCCGTGTTGCAGCTTTTACATGATAAAATGATTCAGTAATATACATCGCTATGTTTTTAAATATCATAGGTATAAACTTTAAACAGCTTCAGATTTCGTTAGCTGTTATATTTACCAATATTTTATGAGCTATTGTGAGTATACCAGATAAGGACAGCTCTTCCACAAGTGGTAATATAATGACTAACAAAGCCTGAAGCTGTTTAAAACTAACCTTATAACTACAAGAGTTACCTGGCATTACTTGGGTCTGAACACTCCCCACGTCACAAGCTTTTATTCGGCATAAAAATCATTGCAATCAATCCCCTTTGGTTTAATTTTCCACCCTCTATTTTAGGGTAGGGAAGAAATGCACATATTTTGAGATACCATATAAACATCCCCACGTCCGAAGTTTTTAAACCAAAAAACGGAATTTCCTCACTCAATCTAACTTTTCAAATCATTTCATACCCATTAGATTCCCTCGGATACAGTTTGCCAGGCATATGTAACTTTACAGAAAAAGAAAATTAAATATGGTCTGAATTGCTGAAAAAAAGTATATAAGTAGTGTGAAAAAATTATTATTACGAAGCATAAACATAAATGATAATCACAGCGTTACCTGCTGCTCTTTTGATGTTGATAAATCAGTAAATATTATGCAGAAAAAATGAAGACTATTATGTGTTTCCATCTCACTCTGAGCAATATAAAGATAATAGTTGCCACCCAAGATTATAGATGGCACCAATGGTTGGCCCAAAAATCTTGCTGATATAGTTTGTCTTAAAATTAGCGGAAAAAAGGTGAGCTGGTATTAGTTCAACTGGAAGAATACTCTGGCATGTTTCTGGAGAGATGCGTGTTCAAATCTTGTAAGTCGGCGAAAATTTTTTTCACATAATATTTATTGATTACAAAACATATATTACATTTATTAACTTATACATATTTTTCAAATTAAGGTAATAATTTTAATTTACGATATGAATTTTTAGTTTTTGAAGATTTTCGACAAAGAATCTCGTGTTCCACTTGTGTTTAATTAGAAAGACTTCAATATCCACAGATGCTCGCACTCTTGACTTTACAAACTGACTTTATCACACAAAATCAGAAAGAAATTAATCTGATGCATTCCTACTTTCAAATTTATTGGTTGCAACAGTTATTTTGAATAACTTTTAACCATTAATGTTAAGAATGGGGAATTTGAGAAATTCAAATTTGCCCACCCCAATTTAGGTTATGCTAGCAAATTTTCAAATTGCCTATTCTTCCCGTGAGTTTCCATTTCTTTCTCTAGCTCTTCTAGAGGCTGAGTGCATTAATGGACAAACACACAAACTTTCTTCTTTATACAGAGCTGCCCACCTTCCATGACGAAAAATTGGAGGAAATTGCAGCAGGGCTAAACTGCCCTGCTGCAATTTTTATTGTTGTATTTACCCTGTTTATGGTGTCAGGTGCCATTATTTAATGCAACATAATAATGTGTTGTCTATGATGGAACGCTAGACTTCCAGACTCCTAGTGGCGACAAAAAAAATAATTCTTCCAGAATTATACCAAGTTTCTTAATATTGCTTCCATAAAAACATGCTAAATATGTGATTTAAACTAATCATAAAAGCATTTCAATATTGCATTAGAGAGAATATTCAGCAGAAGTGTCAATACGGTGATCGCCGCCATCTTTATTTTTTTACACTGATGGTCCTTGGATTGGCATTTTGCCAAATATTCAACTTCTTGAGAAGTTCAAATAACAACCTAAACAATTGTATTATTAGAAGTAAAGAAGCTGTACAACAAGAATATGCTGAGTAAAGAATATAATAATAAATGTTTATTCCTAAGCATAAAATTTTGTTTTCACTAGAGTAATAGTATCTAGACATTTTCCTAACTGCACATATCATTATACGGCAAATGTCTGTCAGTACCATCTGAGATTACTTTTTTCTACAGCATATTATCACTAACAAATGAACATTCATTCCATAATTAAAAAAAAAACTTGCAAAAATCAATAATTTCATTGGAAGACCATTCAAACAAGCACATACTACTAAACAACGAATTGCCATTCTACAATTTAAGAAAATCCTAGAACCAAATTATCGGAGATACCATTTTAACCTAAACATACTGCAAAACAACCAATGACCACTCCTCTTTTTATTGTCCAAAGCCTAAAAAATAAAATATTAAACAATTCACTGCCCATTTCACAGTAATAAATGACCTCGTCCTAAATAATCCCATCAAACACAACAAGTCTGAAATACATTAATTATCTTAAGTAATGAACCGCTGATCTACAGTATAACCCTCCCCCCATTACTAAATAATCCTATCAGAGAAAACAAGCCTAAAAAAAAACTATCGTAAACAATGCACAGCCATTCGCATTACTAAACAATACCCAGCAAGATAATCTCGTTGGAGACTACCATTTTAAAACGAGTTTTTTAACACACTATTTTAAACTGAGTTTTTAAATATAGAATTTAAAACAGTGCTAAAGATTAATTAAATATCGTAAATTGTCTGCAACTTTCAGTAATTACCTGAGGCAAAATTTATGCTACATACATAGGAATTAAATTCGAATTGCATTTAAAAAATACAATTATATGTTAGTTAAATATGTGTTTATTAGGAAAAATTAGGTTCTGAAAATAAATTCCTTTTTGTTAACTTTAGAAGATTAGACCTGTAAAAAAAAAAAATCAAGAACCAGAGGCTGCACAAAACATACTAAATTTGTATACACTTGAATGCACCTATTTTAAAAATATAGTATGGTTTTATTTTCATTAATAAAATAATTTGTGGTTTATTTTTTGCTGTTATGGCTCTTGATAAAATAAAGATTAAAATTTGCGGCTCTCAAATTTTGTTGTTATGACTCTTGACCCAAAAAAAGTTGCCATGCCACTGTCCAACTCTCCACTGCTGGTTCCATATGTGAATTTCCGGCAGTGTTTTTCCACTGAGCTCCGGGCACAGTAGCTGAGATCTTGGTCTGAACAGGTTAGTAACAAACTTTTTGAGATAAGCCCATTATCAAACCACAGCTGTCTTGTTTTTGCAAGAATCGCAAGGAAGAAGTTGTACCTGCTTTGCTCCACTTAGGTCATTTGTGTATTACTCATTTGTTTCTTCTTTGGGCAGATGACAAACCTAAGTGCGAGTTTTGTGACACCATTTTAACTATTGAACATATTTTAATCACATATCCAGCTTTTAACTGTGAATGTTATTTATATTTTAGGTATCACGATTTTATGTTGAGCCCCTTACACTCGGACATCTTTTATCTGATAGTGATTTTTACCACCTGTTTTTAAGATTTACTGGCTATTTTAATCGCATTTTAATATTACCTTTTGATATTTAGACTTTTTTATTCTATGGGTCCTATACACACATTGTTGCTATTTTTATTTTACAATTGTTGACTTTTTACTGTAGTTTTATATATATTTTTGCTATACTCCTTTTTTGGTTGTGTCCCTTTTTCATTGCTTTGATCCTCTTTGTGTATTGATTTTAACTTTGGTTGTGGGTTTTAATTTCTTTTACCTTTTTATTTATCTTTGGTACATTATGGCCTAAGTTGCCCATATGCCATAAAATCCCAAACAACCAACTTGAAAGCCTCTCCCCCCCCCCAAAAAAAAAATCCTGAACCCTGTTTTACGACAACACTCTTCCTTACAGCCCATAAGGCAGCAGAATTTCTGGAACAGTTTCTCTGGGAATGCTTTTCCCATCCACCATCTAGCTTAAATCTTGTGCTTAACAACTTCCACTTGTTTGGGCTGTTGAAGAAACACTTCGAAAGAAAGCACTTCTGATGTGATGATGAGATACAGCTGAGTTTGGGATAAGGGGGCATACACTGAGGCTTGATTTCTTCAACACACTAAAACAACTCCCTATAAATTAAATGCCATTAGTTTGAAAAGCTCCTAAAATACCCAACCTTACAGTGGAAATCAAATAGCTGCTATATCATAAAGCAAATGTCTCATTTACTTTGGCATTTATGAAGAGAGTAAACAATATAAAAATATCTTTAACCCTCTAAAAATGCTATAAAATATTTTCAGATATTTTAAAAAAAATTAAATGTCTATAGCCCATGAATGACAATCACAGTGTTACCTGTTGATTCTTTAACATCCCCTTTCAGCTAGTGCTAGCAACTGCAGTAGAAAATTAAGAAAAAGGTACACAAACAAAATTTTACATCATCATAAGAAGAATAATACCATTGATAATAGGGATGCTACCACCATCTAGTTTTCCATTAATTTTATAGAGAAAAGTTAGTTTTATTTACCTGAAGTTAGATAATAATTCTGGGTAAAAGGGATGTTGACCCAAAATGATTGGGAATCGCTGCTCTACAGCATGTTTTATGACAGAGCTAAGTTTCTGGTAATTTAAATCATCAAAATTGTAGTTTATTCTATTTTTAATAGGAACGTTACAAGTAATTGTTAATTTTATTCACCTATTGCTATTAATGATTAACATTTGCATTTTGTAAATGTATCGAAAAAAAAGTAATCTGCTATAAAACTTTTCTTTTCAGATGAAGTTGCATACCACAGTCAATGGCCTTGTGACAATTTTAAACACTGTAAGTATAACTTTTAAATTTTGAATACAGTTTGAAAAAGCTTACTAAGAGAAACTTGCATGCCCTATTTTTGCAATGCCATGAAAAGTTTTATTTTGCATTATCCAGTTTTTTTTAATAGGTTTTTTAGTTAGAAAATAAAGCAAGGGATTTCAAGAGAAATGTATCATTGGTTTACATTTAGATTTTGTTAATGAGTTGTAGAGCATAGTAACTAATTATAATTGCCATATAAAAGTATGAAAAAACTCATTTTCAAATTCCGTTTCATGTAGTATGGTAGGAAATGTATTTCCCAAACTGCAAATGAAAATCTAAGAAACACTATTTTAAGCATAATTGGTAAATATGCAAATTTTAGCCAGTCATAAACTGGGAAACAGTTTTAGCACACATTAAAAAAAGATTTCATTCTTGCTTATTTCTATTTTACTATTAACCCACAAGTGTTGCAATAGACAAATAAGTAGAATTCAAGTTACTACCAAGTGTACTGAAGATTTTTTTTTTCTGAATGGTGAAGTGAGCCTTTGATGTGTTTGTGTCATGATTACAGCAAAGTGCACTGTGCAATTGAATGAAAATTTGGACTCCTTTCAAATTAAGGGTAGGAGTTAGCTCATTTCATAGACACCAGGCTTGTAATCTCATGTTCCTATGTTCAAGATCCAGCTCTGCCTGCATTGAGATTTTCTTTGGTAACCCCACTCTGCTGTCAGTAAGGGCACTGATGGGTTTTTCCCCTTCTGTATGAGTCTTGATATTAGTGCCATGCTGCACAATACAATTTTATTGGCCTTCTAACAAATAGCATATCTGATAATTGTGGCTCTTGTTGAGGTCTGACATCACCAAATACTTCAGGAATATGCTACCAGCCTCCTGTCATTTCCTGGGGTTCTTGCTCTTCATCCTCAAATTGATTATCATTAAGATCAGAAAAATCAGTACCAATCCATATCACTTTCATCAGGAATATATTCACTTTCATTATCACTGAATTCCTCTTCACACAACATATGTATTTTAGTTTTATTCAAAATGAAAATCAAATTGCAATTAGCTGTAAATTATATATAGTGTCGCATTTGCCTGAATACCCATTGGCAGTTGATTTTTAGCCTCCCTCCCTCAGGCCTTATGTAATGTAGTAAATTTTGATTGGTTGAAAAATATGACATCATCACTGATAAGCATTATGAAAGCATCTAAGAACTCGTAAGTGAGCATTTCTAATTATATGTCTCAAAAGCAACTTAATTGTGATGGTTCCAACAGTGTAGCCATCACAGAAGTCAGTATAGTATTGTTTGACTCCAACAGTGGAGCCATTGTAGGGAAAGAGTTTAAAGACGGCAGTCTGTTGGTCAGAATACTGAAGCCATCCCCATGTGCAAGAGCGCCATTCCTTTGCATGTTACAGAACCAGTGTTGGAAAATGTTATTGTAGTGTAACGGAATAACAAAATGATTTTTGAATAATGTTACGAACAACTTTAACGAAATTTCAAAATATTTATAACGATAAAATGTAACAAATAAATGGAAAAAATAATTTCCTTTTTTTTTTTGTTATTTTCAGTTTGTGTTTTGATACATTTCAGATTTTTCCTTTATACGATAGAAACTTGTGTGAAACAGACAGATATACAATTTACTTTTATGATCAACAAAGCCCTTCAATGACACATTCCAAAAGAATTTGGGAAGCACCTATCTTGGCCTCCTTCGTTGTAATTGGCCCTCAGAGAAAATGCTTTGTGATAGCCAGATAAGAACTGCAGTGGAAAAGAAAGGGAGAGTCTCCATTCATGCAGTAGGTAAACAGGGCAAAAATGCCAGGTATATTACACTTCTCTGTGATCACATTTAAAAAAGGAACTATGTAGGTGGGATAATTTGGGTATAGGATAAAGAATTGGAGAAAGTGGCATTTTGGTTTTGATCTTCCCACTAAACCTTCGACTTCTCCCTTCCCCCTTGAAACATTTTCATTGTGTATGTTTGTAAATTCATTAACAATAAACCTCACCTTGTCATATGTTGAGAAAAATAAAGCAGGTAATTCTCACTCATGTTTCAATCAAGCAGTGATGTCACGTATATTGTACTTCTCTGCAGCTCCTTTAAGAAGAGACTGCACAAAGTTAAATAGGTAATGTTTTCAATTTCTTATATTTATTCATTAAAATATTTTTTATTCTATTTGAAGTCTGTTTCAGAGAAAACTCATTTATTTATTTTGCATAAGCTCTTCCTACAGGAAAGCATCGATAAAAATAGTTCAGTGTCATCAAATGACTCAACAAAGGATATGCTGGGAATCTATTTTGACAAAACCAAAAAACGAGGTGAAAGAAAATGAAATTTCAATTTCATAAAATTGAGAGAGCAAACAGATTTTCTATGAAAAGAAAATATTTTTTACTATTGGAAAATTCAAGGCAAAGCACTGCAAACAATTATTCTAGTAGTACTCAGGTATCTACAGGGAGTTTTTTTCTCTGCTTAAATGGATTCTTCCTGACAAAAGAAATAATTTTGATTCAAAATTATTATATGACATTTTGCTTATAATGATGAATAAATAAGTAGAAAAACATTGATTGTGTTATATCAATAGTTTGGAATGAATTTCGTTTTTTTTTAAATTTCATCGACTATGCGTTATGTTAATATTTCAGAAGGGAAATTTCACCTTTAAAAAATCTTCGAGTCATTTTAGCAACTTGTTTTAAAAATATTAATCTGTGCACAAAAATCATTATAGTACTAAGAATTATGATTGCATTCTTATGCTTACAAATTTTTATTAATAATGCTCCACTTTATTTTGAGCAATTCCTAGAAATTTGGTGTAATTTCTTCAATCAGGGACATATCTAGGAGGATAGAGGTCCTCCCCCCCCCCTCTCAAAAATCAGATAATCTTATGCAAAATCTTGTACTTGTCTACTTGGTTTGAAATCCAAAAAGTGTCTTTATATAATTTTTGTTTTAGCCTCATAATTTATGCCCAACACTAAAAGTAGTTATAAAGAAAATAACTATAAATTTTTATTCAATATATTGGAGAATATCATGTTAACCTTTACTGTCCAGTGGAACCTTACTCAAGTCTTATTCTCAGACTGGCACACCCAAACTATATTCTAACCCCCCCTACCCAAACTAAATTTTTGGACTCCCCTTAACACTAAATTCTCGAACCCTCCCCAATGTTAAATTCACAGACCCCCCCTCCCGAAACTAACTCCTGGTATGTGCCTGTCTTCAGTAGTTTCGATTGTATGGCTTTCATACATTTATTAGAATAAATACAACGGTGTCATCTTATTTATTCATAACTGGGTCTCCTAATTGCAATTTTTATTTCATTATTATTCTTAAATCTCAATTTTTAAGAATCAATAGCAGAAAAAGTAACCACAACAATTCTATTTACACATGTATTTATTTCGTTATTAATATTGATAAGTTATCTTTTTCCAATTTATTTGTTTTTTAACAATAGGATTGATTGAATTGATGCAAACTACTGGACGACTCTATTGCATAGATATATAATGAAAATGATAACACATTTTTCATTATTTTGCATTCGTACTAAAAATATTTCGAAATAACGTTAATATAATATAGCGAAATATAAATTTTGCTATAATGAAAAATGTAACCAAAATATACTACTAAAGTTTTTGGCTGTAACGAAAAATGTAAATAAATGTTTTTCATTTTCCAACATTGTACAGAACATTATTGACGGGATGTTTCTATTTGTTTGCTTAACAACTGTACAGTGGATCCCGTTTCCCAACTTGTTCCAAAGTTTTAGGGTTTTAGTAGGAAATAGGTACCAGTGTCAAAATTTAATGATATATAAATCTTGTGACATGGATAACAAATTTTGATCAAACAAGATCAGTCAAGTTGCTTTGGGCAAAAATCATTTTCCATTTTTTCATCTTCCACTCGCATGATAAAACATTTTTGCATTAAGGGCAGGGTTGGCTCAGTTGTTAGTACATTAGGCTCATAATCTGAAGTTCCCAGGTTCGAGTCCCAGCTGGGCCAGCATTGAGATTTCTCTGCAAAACTTCCCTACGTCAGTAGGGGACACCAATGAGCTTGGAAAGGCCACCACCCATCGGATGGGACATAAAGCTGTGACCCTGTATATGGGAGAGCCTTACCTTATGTACGTTAAAGAACACGCTGGATTTATATACAGATACAGCCTTGATGGGAGGCTTTCATCTGTCTCCTAACAGCTGTCCAGTGGGTCCCCTCCCCAAACCTTCTTTGAGCCCTCAGGGTCTTTGTTACCTGGCTATTTAACCCATTGTGTGCAAAAGAGTGCTGCTCAGAGGAAAAATAATTCAAACAATATCCCTCTTCACAATGTGCAATAATATCTGTAGCAGATTTGATAGGAAAGTTAACATATATAACATCTCCCCAAATAGCTCTTCATTCTTTTGATGTGTTTCTCTATCTCAGCACTCCTGGGATGGATACTAATACTAGCTAATGGGGAGCTAAATGAAGAGCTCATTTTTGAATTTCCATTGTATTGATTCATATTTAGGATAGTTCCCACACATTGTTGACCATGCAACAGTTATCATTTTGGATTTCTGTTGCAGTGAGTTCTATTCGAACAAATCTATTGATTTTTTTTTAAATCCATGTATCAATTCCATATGAGGGAAGGAAAAAACATTCAAGCTTGGATCGCTATGAAAGTTTTGAAAGCAGGATTGCTTTGTAAATTATTTGTGCCTTGGGTCCTTTGACAGTACTTTCTCATTTGATGACATTGGAAAATATTAAGGTCTTTTTACCTTTCAGTACAGCATCAGTATTTCAACCACTGCTAGTATTTGAACCACTACATCAAAGTATTACTGCTGCTTTTAAGATTCATTATCGTAGAAAGATGTATACCTAAGCAATCTCTGCAACCAAGAGCGAAAATGCACCAGCAAAGAATTTTGTAAGGTTCTTGGTTAGTTTGGAAGTTTCCTTATGCAACACCATAGTTGCATTCCTGAAAACACAAGTTTTAGGCTAAAATATTTAATGTGGGAGCAACTTTTCCATTAAAAATAATTATAAATAATTTCCATGAAAAGGCACAGTTGCATTTTTGGTGCATTTCACACATTATTTTAAACAAGTGTAAAACTAAAATTAAAAAAACTTATATTCACTGTTCATCAATCTGTAGATGTTCAACTTCTTTTTTTTGATATAATTAAAAAAAAGTTTTTTGTTAAACAGTTATTGATAAGATAATATTTGCATTTCTGAAACTCTCGATAACAAATAATACTCTCCAATGGTGGAAAAAGTTACAAAAATGGCAAAATTTGAATTAATATTGCAAATTAGATAGAAATTGAAAATTTTGGGGGTAAAATAAGATTAAGGGGTTTACATTGAAAGCAATGACTTGCCCCCTTACTCTTGGTAAACCGGAACTTTTTTGTTTTAAGAGATAAATGAAAAATTCTTTTTGTATTGCAAGTTTAAGTACTAAATTCCATTTCACCTAATTTTGAGACCTGATGTAAAAAAAAACAGCTCTTTGCCTATTGGCTAAAGACCTATCACTACTTATAAGCATACTTGTCTACATAAATAAATATTGTACAGATTTCTCTGATATATCGGTTTCAACAAATCAGTGGTCATGAAATATAGATTTAGTGTACTTTATTTGGTTGCTGGATGATGCACTCCCATCTTTTATTAGCACTTAATTCTAATAATCAGGAGACCCACTTGGGCCAGCTTTGAGATTTATCTCTGCTAAATCGACACCCTGCCTTTAGTCAGCAAGGGACCTGATGGAGCTTGGAAAGGCTGTTTTTTGGGATATAAAGCAGTGATCCTGTGTGCAGGAGAGATGTACCCTTTGCAAGTTAAAGAACATGTTTGATGTTCTTGATGTGAACTTACTTTTATCTCTTAACAGCTATCCAGTGGGTGGGGGTGACTCATTCGATAGTGTGCCAGGCTCTTAATCTGAAGTTCCCAGATTTGAGTCCCACCTGGTTCCAGCGTTGAGATTTATCACCTCAAAACTCCTTACCCTACCCTTGATCAGTAGTGGACACTGATGGTGCTTGGAAAGGCTACCGTCCATCAGTCCATCAGACGGGATGTTAAACCATGGCCCTGTATGCAGGAGACCCATACCCTGTGCACATTAAAAAAACATGCTGGGTGGCCTTGACAGGAAGCTACCATCTGTCTCCCAACAGCTGTGTAGTGGGTCCCCTACCCCGAATCTTCTGAGCCCTCGTTGTTTTTGTGATCTGGCCATTTAGCCCATTGTGTGCAAAAAAAGTGCCACTCAGAAGTAAAACAGCCCACACTGTACATGAACTTGTTGAAATCATATCACTAGTTTACAATAGCAGGAGGAATATGTATGTGTGTGTGTGTGTGTGCGTGCGTGCAACAGAGACTCAGCACCACTCCCATCAGCATGGAGTCTGCTGCAGTGAGACTGCTGATCTTATTTGCATGCATACTTCTTGTCTACAGGTAACTCCATTTAAGCAGGCATCCCATTCGATCTTGCACATTTGACAAAGGTGACAAGAGTTCGGCAAAACACATTGTGTAATTTTTTTAAAACTTTTAACTTGAAATGTATATTTGTTAATATAATGAATTCAATTGGGATACCCACAGCGTCATCTGGTTAACTGATTCACAGTGTCAGCTCACATCATAGAAAGAAAATATGGATATTTTACCACCTATGAATTGAATGCTAAGATTCATAATAGTGCTAACTTTAAATTTTTGAAAACAGTGGAAGTATGAGTAATAATTGCTTAAACAGACAATTTGTTTAAGCAAAACAATTTCACAGATTTTCATTTAATATATAGGCAAGTTTAGCGATAATGCACTATTAAAGCTACAGGGGACAATGTGCTCAGAAAAACTGGATTTTGGCAATATTCTAACACAGTCTAAAAGTATTTCTAACCACATATTTAGTCAATACAGGTGTTTACCTTTAAAGTACCCTACAGCCTTAATAGTGCATTTAGGGGCGGGGGTGGCTCAGTCGGTAGCGCGCCAGGCTTGTAATCTGTAGTTCCCAGGTTCGAGTCCCAACTGGGTCAGCGTTGAGATTTATCTCTGCAAAATTCCCCGCCCTGCCCACGGTCAGTAGGGGACACCGATGAGCTTGGAAAGGCCGCTGTCCGTCAGATGGGACGTTAAGCGTGGCCCCGTGTGCGGGAGAGCCATACCTTGTGCACGTTAAAGAACACGCTGGATGGCCTTAACGGGAGGCTACCATCTGTCTCCCAACAGCTGTTCCAGTGGGTCCCCTCCCCCAACCTTCTCTGAGCCTTTGGGGTCCATGTGACCTGGCCATTTAGCCCATGATGTGCAAAAAAGTGCCGCTCAGAGGTAAAACAACCCAACTAATAGTGCATTATCACTAAACTTGTCTAAATATTAAGTGGAAGTATAACCTGCAGAAGATAGTATCTACAGACTTCAGATCTGCAGAAAATAACAACTGGTGCATCAGTAAATATCAACAGGACTTTCCTTCAGAAAACTGTAAATTACCTGAGACTGAATACCACTGTCAATGGACAGGCTAATTTCAATGTTATGCAATAACTCCATAGGTATTGGATGTACTGACATAACAGGTCCCTGCTTTATGTAAATATAAGGTAAACACTAAATTTGATATAGTTATAAGATAGTAGATAGACCTGCAATGTTGCATTCAGCATTGCGGATAATGTCTCATGCTACTGACCACATAGTTATAACATGTTAAAGCCCTCTATGTGAGATCTCAGTTTTCTATGGTTAATGCAAAGTTAACTGAAATATGCATATTTGCTAATAGTTTAGTATAATGTTAATATTGCTGATTCCTGTCTGAAACTCTGACCCCTCATACTGAGGTGGTATATTCCCTGACAAGTATACAATGTAAACTGTTGAAAATAGTTAAATATTAAGTTATTGTTATTTTCAGTATATGATGGAGATGTTAGTAGTATGAATGTAATTCATATTTGTTTATATGTTAGTGTTTGAATTCAGCAAGTTAAAAAAAAGTTATGATTGAGGAATATGGTCCAACGTAAAAATCATGCATTGTATAACAATGCCTTACCCAGAGATTTCCAATGGGGGCTGTTGACATGTTTGGGTCCAGTCTGGGAAGTTAACATCTTCAGTCTCTAATTTTTGGGGATTTGTTTAAAAATGTTATAATCCCCTCCCCTTAAGGGTTTGAATAACTCCAATTTCCTCCTTGAGGGCTTTATCGACCTTGTTATAAAATATGAAATTAGTCTTTATGCTTGACTATTTCAAGTTTCTCTTTTAATGTGTTGCCTGTTCTTTTGGTGTCTATTTGCAGAAGTACTGGATCACTTTTTTTCATGCTTGCAATGGTAAAAAAATAATGTATTACATACAGTTATATTCAAACACAAAATCTCAATGATACACAAAACTTAGAGAGATGGCTGGTAGTAATGTATTCTTTTGTGCAGCTCCCACTACTGTAACTTAAAACACTCGGCCAAATAATCAGTACTCTTCTGAGGATATTGCACTTAATGGGGAAAATGGTTTATTGCAAAAGTGTTACATGGTTTGTGTTATGTAAGGAATTACAATGACTGAAACCACAGCTTAAGTAATTTTTTCAAGGTGATTCTATGTTTTTACTGCAAAAAATTAGTGTTTTTGAACCCTGAATTAAACTTTTTTTTAAATCAGTCTGATTATGTGATATATTTCATTGTTTTCTGAGTAAAAGAATTTTTTAAGCCACTTTTGATTATAAAAAGAAAAACTTGCTATTCAGGAAGTTTCTTAAACAGCATTGTTTCAATACTATAATTTCTAGGAGTGAACTGATGAAATTGGAGGTATGTCAATAATAGTTATAGTAGAAATTAAGAAATCGGATGTAAAAGCTTTAATGTACAGATAATATGCCATGCATATTAAATAAAGACTTCTAATTTGCAGTAGTATGTGTGTGGGGAAAATGTAGCATACAAGTTCATAAACTGGTAGCTGGTAGATAATATTGAATTTAAATGATTGTGTAGAATGAAAAAAGTCCATTTGCAGTGTTGCAAGAGTTGTAGAGGTTCATACCATGATGCCTGATGAAGTATGACATATGTTTACCTATTGTACTTTCATCAAAATATTGTTTTGTATAATTATTATCAGTGCTTACTCATGATGAAATTTCATTATAAATGATTAGTTTTGCATTTTTTCAAATTCTAGTGGGAACACTAACATTGTATTCATGGTACAAGAGTGTTCTGCAGAACATAGGTTGAAAAGCACTAACAGAATATTTTCATGCCACTTATGTCATGATTCAAATCTGTCTGCCGTGACCCTGAGTTGAGTAGTATCTGCATTTTCATTATTTCAAGAGCATAAATTCCTTGATACTTCTATATGATCTTGTTAATTATTCTTCTATATTATGTCACAGTGTCTCATTTTGAAGACTGTCAGTCCTGAGACAAGTGTATATAATATATATGCATTGTTAAGCACATTTTAACTTGTAAATTGTGACTTCTCTTCTGGTAATGGGAGTATGAATGACTGATTCACTGATAATGGAAGTATTTTCCTGCATTATTTAGGTGTTATCAGTATGACAGTCCAACTACCAATATTTATTTACTTGTGGCAATTGCTTTGATTTAAACTTTGCTATTTCACATTGATTATTCACAGTTAACCATTATTGTTTAATCATAATTTAGAGTCATTCACTTGTTCAGGCAACATCTGGTTTTCTTTGTGTAAGGCATGGGTGTGTTAGTTTTCTGCTGAGGTCGTGCCATCCTTGCAGACCTATTATGGCATCTAAACTGACAGGCTCCTGTCAGACTTCTGTGGCAAGCAGCTGCTTGAGGGAGTATTTATTATAAAATGTAAAAATGAAAAAGCAATGAAAAGAAACAATATACTTAACCACTTAGTTTGGTAACAGTTGAATTCCTAAGAGTTTGAACAGACATTAGAGACATGAATGTGTTAAAAACACATTAAGTTGAATGTGGTGCTGGGGGTATGTGAAAATTTGTATCATTGTAATTGTTATATAATTAGTGGCTTATGTTAATCGTGTAAATATTTACAGTGAACAAGTAGCCATGTTTTTGCCCAGCAGGTTTAAGATACTTTTTTTTATTAAGATTATGAAAAAAACTGATACTATCAGTTTCACCTTGGAAAAAAATATGTGAAAACTAAGTGATGGAGATAGCAGACCAGTATTCCACTGTGTTCACAGACACTCTTCTCAGTGCATTTATCAAAAATAATTATCTTGTTGAGTAAGTCTGCACATCTATTATATTTATTTTGAAAACATAAAAACAATCAATATTTTATTTATCCAGCATTACTCAGCTCTGAAAGTCTAAAGTAGATGGCACTCCCTATATCACAGTTTTAATTTGAAATAAAACAAATTGGGATTGATCCCCCCCCCCGGTCACCAATGAAATTTTCCTCATCCTTTTATGGGAACAAAGGTGAAAATTTGAGGTAGTGCATTATACTCCCCACATCAGAAGGTTTCATTTGAAATGTAACTCATTATGCTTGGTAATCACTTACATAATTCCTCTTTTTTTGGGGGAGGGGGGAGAAAGGTTTGAAGATCATAGTCTTACATTGCTTTAAGTCAGATGTGAGGAAAAGTTCTTTAAATCTTCCAGAATCTGGCTGTGTAGTACATGCCAAATTTCTGCAGATTGGTAGCATAAGTACTGTTGAGTGCCACTAGCACAACAAATGAAACTTTGAATTAAAAAAGAAATTCCTGCTTGAAAATTTTCACCTACATCTTATAAAAGTAGATGATTTAAACTTGAAAAATAATTTCTTACAACTCTCTTATCACCATTCTATAAATGCAACATGCACTATACCATGTTTCTTTACATTCTCCATTATGAAGCAACCCTCTGATTAAAGCTCATAAGTTTAATTTGCACTATTGTTAACCAATGTTTTCTTCAAGTTTAGAAATTCTGAAAATTAACTAAATGCCAAAATACACAATTCTTTTTTTTTTTAATTTTGCTTCCTTTTTTTTCCCTCTTTAACTTAATTCAGTATTTCAAGAATTATTTTTATTCAACTAAGCAAAATTAAAAAAAAAAACTAAAGTGAAACTGAAAAGAACTGCTACTAAAAAGAACTACACTAGAAAGTGAAATTAAAACTGCTAATGTTCACTTATATACACACCTGCCACTGAATTGGAAGCCTTTATGCAGAGTACGTAAACATCACTTGCGCAGCATATATGCAAAATATGTGGTCACGTGCATCATCACATGATCTAAGCAACTATTTAAGACTGCTGCTCATCAGTAATTGTCAGTAGTGTTGATCACAATGGGAAAAACAAAAGATCTTTTGGGGTTTGATAAAGGGCTTATTGTGGGTGCCTGTCTACCTGGAGCAACAATTTTAAAAACAGCAGAGCTGACTGGTTTGTCAAAAGGCGAGATATCTCGGGTTTTTAATCAGTAGAAAAATAACCCACGTTGCTTGTCTAAGAGGTGTAAGTGTGGTGTGACAACAATCTGTCAGGAATGAGATCGCCGTTATCTGAAAAAGCTTGTATGGAGAAATAGGACTTCCTGTGTGCAGCAATTGACTAAAGCATTCAATGAAGGCAGTTCCCAACCCATATCTCAGCGAACTATATACAGGGAATTGAAGAGAATCGATATTAGCAGTTTGTATGCCTATGTGGAAACCACTGATTTCTGCAAAGAACTGGAAAGTTTGTCTATAGTGGTGTCAGGAACACTGTGACTGAACATGAAGACTGTAAAAAAGTCATGGTCCAATGAGTCGCGGTACACCTTGTTCTGTACCAACGATAGGCAGAGAGTTTTGTGGGAGTCCCATGAAGCAATGGATCCAGCTTGCCTTGTAAATACAACTCAAGATTCTGGAGGCGGTGTCATGGTGTGGGGCACATTCTGTTGGTACAGAATAAGTCAGGTCCCCTGGTATTACTGGAAGGTTGGGTGTCCTCCAAGGATTATCTGAACATTGTTGTTGATCAAGTCCATTCTGCAATCCAATCCAGCAGGTGACTGCTGTTTTGTAGATGACAATGCTAATGTCTATCGCACAAGATGTGTTCAGCAGTGGTTCAGCAAGCATGACAGAGACTTCCACCATCTTTCCTGGCCACCACAAAGCCTGAATCTGAACCCCATTGAGAATGTATGGGACATGTTAGAAAAACAGATCAGGGGGGGAAAATCCTCTTCCGTCAAATCTGAGCCAATTTAAATGATTGTCAGGTGAACACCTGGATGCTGGAGATGTAAAGAAAGGCACTCCAACACCTTGTGGAATCTATGCCAAACTGCATATGTGTTGTAATCCGGCCTAAAGCAAGTCCAACTCAATATTGATTAAAGGTTTCTAATTCAGTGGCCGGTGTGTGTAGAATTAAGCAGACAGCTATTGCAGCTGTCTGCTTAATACACATTGTGACCTACATAAATGTGTTGTTTAGTGCTGGCCTCATCACAAACAATAGAGGAAGATTGTGTTTTCTCAGGTAGCATTTATATTTTTGTTAAATTTTCATTTTTATTTGCATAAATTTATTTGGATTTTATTTCCACAGATTTATAAATCATTATCAACCTTTTGAAGTTAACATATATCTTTGGCAATTTTTTCTGATTGGAGAAGTCTTATAACTTGTTGCTTATTTCTTTTAACATTGCTTTAGGTTATTTTTAAATTTTTTTTATTATTATTTCATTGTTTAAGTGAAAAACCTGATCTTGTTTCTGAAGAATGAATGAGGTCTTGGATATGGAAGGGAAAAATGTTTGTGTCTTGGGAATCAAGCATCCTACAGTTGGGAGGGTGAAGAGTTTCTTCAAGGCTAGGTATCACCATTCCCTTTTAGCCACATTTTACTTGAAAAAATTAGTTTTTTTATTCAATGGTTATCTCCCCCCCCCCCCAATATCTTGGATGTTCACTCAGAAGATGACGTTTTTGGCACTTTGCTAAGATCTCCAAAAATGAAACAATGTTCAGTTAAAAAACACTTAAGAAGTGTTGTGCTAGGGTTAAAAAATTTACCTTTAATACTGATGCTCTGAAAGACCCAGTTATAGCTAGAGCTTACCATGATAGGTTACTTAGTCATTATGACAATCATGGTATGCTTACTACTGATGTTGAGGAAGAATGGGATCATTTTAAACAGGCTTTTTTGGACACTAACAGTACTCTTTTAGGAAAAAAGGAGCAGAAGAGACAGAATTATCTGAGTGATAAGGCACTTGAGCTTATCTCGGAAAGAAAGAACTGCAGGAATGTCCTTAATCAATACCCTACTAGTCCTAATAGAAAGCATTGCAGAGAGCTTAATAAATGTGTAAAGGATTGGTTTAGCTGCTGATAAGAATCTTTGGCTTGATGTCTTGGCTGACAAAGCCAAGGAAGCAGTTAGACAGCACAACAGCAGAGAGCTGTACCAGATAGTTAATATTTTGAGTGGTAGAAAACGGACAGGTATACAGGATTGAAGGATAAAGAAGGTAAGGTTATAGAAGGTGAGGATTCTGTCATGGCTAGGTGGGCTGAGCATTCAGTGATGCTCTAAACAATGTGGTTAGTTATACTCCCATTGTAATGATGATAGATGCATTTCTGGTTTTAATGTTGGCCCTATAACAGAGTCTGAAGTTATTTTGGCTATTTCTAAACTTAAACTTCATAAATCCCCAGTGGTAAATGAAATTACTACGGAAATGCTTTGAGTTGGGAATGGTTTGGTTACCACTTGGATGATTGAAATTTTGAATATCTTTTATGATGAAGGAATGGTTTTTAAGGATTTTACCAGAGCTATTATTTCTATTTTTAAAAAAGGTTATCGCAGTTATTGTGATAACTGTAGGGGTTATCAGCCTACTTTCTGTTCCAAGTAAAGTTCTTTGCATGGTTGTGCTTAATAGAATTAAGAATCTGGTTGACAGTCAATTGCTTGATGAGCAATGTGAATTCAGAAGTGGTAGGGGATGTGTAGATCAGATATTTTCACTCGGGTAGATTCTTGAGAAATGCTTAGTTTCAGAAACCTTTGGTTGCTAGTTTTCTTGATTTCAGAAATGCTCTCCATCTGTCATAATTTGTGGTTGATTGTGAGATCGTATCGCATGTTGCCCTTATGGATAATTATAGATTAACAAATAGGGTTATGAACAATGTGCTAAAGGCCTCAGAAAGAGGGGAGACCTAGGATGCGGTGGGCAGACACTGTCAAACAGGACCTTGTTAAAATTGGTGTGCGCTCAAGACAGATATGCCTGGAGAACTAAATTGCGCAGTCTGGTTGGACCTCCGTAGCCCATGCTGCTTGAGGATGATGATGATTTAACGAGATATGGAAGTCTGAATACACCCAATTCTATTTTTACACAGTTTAGAAAAAAAAAATTGAAATTCTCTTTTTGCAGGATTTATTTTGAACTAATACGGTTCAAACGGCGCCTTTTTAAAAATCTCCATTTTAATTTAATTCTGAAAAAATATCCCTATTCAACAAAAAATTCGTAGAATGTAACATTTATAGCCAATATGCCACTTTTATGGTTCACATTTTTCGAAGTAGTTTAAACTTTGAAAATGTACTATAGATACTCATTTTGTGCACTAAAATCCCCAAAATAAAAACTACACTAACGTAACTATAACAAATTTTCTCTATTTTATTCTCTTATTTTTATGGAAAAATTGCACAAAACCTACTTCATTCGGAATAAAGAGGCAACAATGAGTTCTGGGAATTCCCCTCAATTTTATCTTCAGTATATACGTTAGTCTTGGTCTCTCATTTCGTGTTTAAAGTTGGAAGTGTTAAGATGTTTAATAGAAGAAATAAAAAAAAAAGTTTTGTGTGTGTAATATAAATTTATTAAATTTTGCTGATAGGTAATTTACAATTTTTCATCATCTGATTTATTAACTACGATTCAAATATGTTTTTTTGTATGTCTTACCACGATGTCAGATAATCCAACTATACAAAAGCAGAAAAGGAAAGCTATCTCTTTGGATACTAAGATCCAAATTTTAGATCGTCTTGCAAATGGAGAAAGTTCATCTATAGGTAAATATTTTGGTTTGAACAAAGCTACCATCAAGAAAAATGAAGATGCTATTAGAAAATCCGTTCTTTCTGGAACAAAATTGAGCGCTGATTAGTCATCGTACACGAGAGATATTGTAAAAGTGATGATGGCAAAGGCACTAGTAATGTGGATAGAAGATGACTCGCAAAAAAGAATACCTCTAGACGGAAATAACATCAAACAAATTGCATTACGAATATACACCGATCACCAAACATTAAAACCACCTACCTAATATGATGTAGATTCTCCTCTTACCGCCAAAAAAAGCTCTCGCCCGATGAGGCATAGATTCAACGAGGTGTTGATAGGTATCGCTTGACTGCAACAATAGATCCCGCAGTTCCCGTAAATTACGTGGTTGGGGTGATGCTGCCCGTACCCGTTTGTTCAACTCCAACCACAAATGCTCGATAGGATTCATTGTCCGACGAATTTGGGGACCATGGCAATAATGGAATTCTTCATGATATAGGAATCATTCTTGAACCTTCTTCACAATGTAACACTGAAAGACGCCATTTCCGCCAGGGAATACAATCGCCATAAAGGGGTGTACTTGGTCAGGTAGGTGACAGTTGTCAGAGTTTGCTCTACAGGGCTAATTGGTTCAAGTGATCCCCAAGAAAATATTGCACAGACCATCGCACTCCCTTCGTCCGCCTGGATCCGTCCCACAGTACATCCAAGTTAAAAGGCTACTGTGGGTAAACGGCTCACACAAGCTCATCCGTCCACATAGTGTAACAGAAAACAGGATTCGTCTGACCATGCGACCCTCTTCCAGTCTTCTGTGGTCTAATGTCGATGATTACGTTCCCACTGCAAGCATTGACTATGATAAACGGCTCACACAAGGGTCTGAGGCTGCAGAGATCCATATCCGAGAGCTTAGGATGAACTTTGTGTTCGGACACATTGGACCCTTTACCACAATTGAAATTTTGGGTAATGTCAGCCACAGTAGCCCTCTTGTTGCTGCGAACAAGACTAGATAGCATTCGCTGATCTCTGGCATCAATGAGGCATGGCCGGCCCACACTTTGTCGACGGCTCGAAGTGTCACCTGTTTCGGGCCATTTTTGATGGCCCGAAACTACTGCGTAGCGTTGAGCAGTCTATCTGCGTTGAGCAGCTACTGCATAGCGTTGAGCAGCCTACCAGCATCGCTGTTTAGGAGATGCTCTTACCAAGGCGTCTTGCTATAACGATATGGTCTTTGTCGAAATCAGATAAACCTTTGCTTTTCCCATGTCGAGACGAAATACTGCCTGCGAGAGCTCCGGCCCAGGTATTATATGTATATCATTTGCGACCTTGGCACGTGACACTGATTGGCTGCACGCGAGTTTCTTTGCATAACGCAGAGATGGTTTTAATGTATTGGCTGATCGGTGTATAAGCAGATACAAGAAATGGAACCAACCACATCAGCTCAGCTAAACAAAAATATGAATTTTCTGCGAGTACGGGTTGGCTTGCAGGATTTTTTAAAAGACACTCGTTTCATAATGTAAAGATAAAAGGTGAAGTTGCATCTGCAGATGAACCGGCTGCTAAATAATTTTGTCCAAAATTGGTCCCAGTTATTGAAGATTTTGGATGCACTCCTGATGAAGTTTGGAATGCAGATAAAACTGGCCTTTCTTGGGAAAAAAAATGTCGAGTAGAACCTATGTTGCAAAATCATTAAAAATTGTTGGTGGCTTTAAAGCAGCTAAGGATCGTGTGAACTTTCTATTTTGCAGCAACGTTTCAGGAGATCGTATGTTAAAACCGCTGCTTTCAATCGATTCCTAAGACCACGGTCAATGAAAGGTGTAGATTTGAATAAATTGTCAGTGTATTCGATGACAAACATAAAAGTTGGGCTACAAAAGAAATTTTTAATGAATGGTTCCATAAATGTTTTGTTCCAGATGTTAAACATTTTTTGAAGGAAAAAAATCTCGAATTTAAAGTTCTATTGATTATAGACAATGCGCCTGGTCATCCTGTTTTGGAACACCCAAATGTGCAATTTTGTTTTCTGCCGCCTAATACGATATCCTTAATACAACCACTAGACAAGGGTATAATTGTCACATTTAAAACTTAATACGTAAGACGAACATTCCAATAAATTTTGGATAAAGTAGATAAGGATAAAACACTAGCAGTTATTGATGTGTGAATGAATTTTCTATTTTAGATTGTATCAGACATGCCGGATTGACGTTATCAGAATTAAAACCAACTTTAAACGCATGCTGGAAAGCTGTTTGGTCAGAACGTGTAAAAAGCAAAGATCCTGTACCCCCAAATAAGACTGAATATCCTAATATCATGCAGTTGGTGGAGAAGGATTCGATGATTTATCGTTTTCAGATGATGAAATGCTTGTTGACAAAGCTCTTGGCGAAGATGAAATAATTGAAGTTGTCTTTGAGACTCCTGATGAAAAAGAAAAAAAGTGATGGTGGTGATGAGGTTCCACTCACTGCAGATTTAATTAAAGAAAGACTTCAAATGGCTAGTAAATTGGAAAGTTATTTTCTTACACATGATCCCATTGTCGAACGAGCTGAGCAGTTTAAACGTGAAGTCATGTATGGCGCGTTATCAAAAATTACACAAAGATCTAGTTAAAGCAGGATCTCAACGATTGATTACAGAGTTCGTTGTCTAAACTAATCCAACTTCAGAATCACTGGCAACAAGTGATAATTTGGTTCCCCATGCCACAGAGAGCATTTCACCATTGGACCGAAATGTTTCAAGCGATGAAGGTGGTTTAATTCCTGTCTTAGGCAAACGAATGCGTCTGTCAGAAAGTAACAACGAATAAAATCTAGTTAATAAGCATATGTAAGTCATTTTTTTGTATTCTTGAATTAGTGACATTATTTCTTTATGAAGGATAATTTACGTTATTATGTAATATAATTATCTTTATTATAAGTATATAAAATAAATGTGTTTAAATGAATAAAAGTCAACTAAAGATTTTGATATTTGTTTGAAAACAACTTATTATTTGTACTGGGTTTTCACGTCTGGAACCAATCTTCTATTTTTTCATATGCAGTGTATTTTTTTTACACGGTTTTTTCAGGAACCTATCTACCGTGTAAAACAGAACTGTGTTATGCCAGTCTTAAGAAACATACAAAACTGAAGAATAGTGAAAGAATTATTTACACGAAGTTCTAAAATGCAAACTTTTTTTATTAAACACTTTGATACCATAATTATTACAAAGTTTTAATTAACGTTTTAATTAACTTCTGAAGTCAATTTTTGTGGCTGGCATTGTTATCGCTAAATATTCAAACTTCCACAACTCGTTAAATACTGAACGAATATTGTTGAAAATAGAGATATTGATTTATTTGATTGAGATCTTTATCTTCAGTCACATTTTTGAAAACAAAAATAACTTATTTTAGAAGTTATAGAGCTTTGACTTTAATTTCCCATTGACTTAACATAGGGATTTTCCTTAATTTATGGAAACAAGGAGGGGGGGGGGGGGTCAGTCGGTAGCGCGACAGGCTCGTAATCTGTAGTTCCCAGGTTCGAGTCCCAGCTGGGTCAGCGTTGAGATTTATCTCCGCAAAATTCCCCGCCCTGCCCACGGTCAGTAGGGGACACCGATGGGCTTGGAAAGGCCTCCGTCCGTCGGATGGGGCGTTATGCCGTGGCTCCGTGTGCGGGAGAGCTATACACTGCATGTTAAAGAACATGCTGGATAGCCTTGTTGACGGTTGGCTAACATCTGTCTCCGAACAGCTGTTCCAGTGGGTCCCCTCCCCCAACCTTCTCTGAGCCTTTGGGGTCCATGTGACCTGGCCATTTAGCCCATGGTGTGCAAAAAAGTGCCGCTCAGGGGTAAAACAATCCAATTCAATGGGAACCAGGGTACCTTAGAATTTCTTTCTCATCTTACTCGGGGTTCTTTATATCTGCTGTTGTTTTCTGTCTTTATTGTAGTTTTATCCATTCTCATTTGCCTTTTTTAACTTTGGTGGTGGTGGTGGTGGGGACTCCAGGACTTTTTTCGTTTGGCACACTATAGCCGCAGTTGCTATTGTGCCATAAAACTCCACACTTATCAAACATTTAGGCAGAAATACTATGACTCGGGATTTGAACTCTGATCTCTTACCACCATTTGTACTGTGGTACTTATTATTATTCAGCAGCGCCCTTAAAACGCTTTCACATTGCAAAATAAAACATTTTGTTCAGATGTCGGAGTTGCTAAAAGTGGCTCGTAAGTAAGACTGATTGTGAATTACAGGTAAAATAACTGAAAACGACTAGTTTAGAATTCTGACCGAGAAAAAAAACAGAAAAAAAAAAAGTACGGGATTCTTCTCTGTCGGGCTCATTAACTTCATCCGGCTGCAGGGAGTTGACGGGAAAGGAAATGAGCCTGGACTTGCCCCATCGATGTGCGTAAGGACATCAGTAATCACTGTGCACCATGCCCATGTTAAATTTTGGAACTCATCTCATAAACAATGGAACAATAAGGTTAGTTTGCCGGGCTACATGGAGCCGAATGGTAACTGCGAAATCTACGAGTAGGGCAATTACCTGCACTCGTAAGAAAAAAAGAATTGTACAGTGTATCTGTACGGATATATTGACGCAGTTTTTTTTTAGGTATGGTTGAAATAGATGAATACAACATAGCATGCGGTTTAGATTCGAAATTTCCTCTCCGAGCCCGTTGAAACCCACTGACCCTTATATCGTTAAACTAATCAGTATATTGAAAACAATAGAATATACGGGGGCGGGGGAACCTCATTATAAATAATTTTTGTTACTTCTGCATTTAGAAAAAGTAATGCAGAAGTAACAAAAATTATTTATAATGAGGTTCCCCCGCCCCCGTATATTCTATTGTTTTCAATATACTGATTAGTATATTGCTAATCAGTATATTGAAAATGGAAGTACGATTAATAAAGTGATACGTAAAATGAAACACTCCATGCGCATGCAGACCTAGATCTAAAGAAAAAAAAAGGGGGGGGGGGAGCAAGAAACTAAATTTATATTGTACACATTTCCCCCTCTGTTTTAGAGGTTTTAAAAAATTTTTTTTTTAAAGTCGTGAAATATATATAGCATTCTTGGAGATGACATGCCTCCTTGAGATTTGGCTCTTAACTCCATGCCTTATCGAGGGATCCAACTCAACACCCTTTGATCCTTTGCCAAACACGCTAACTACTCGGCCACTAGTTAAGACAATTATATGAGAATATAAAAGTCGTACCTACAAAAATTTCCTTTTAAGTGGTTCACATCATCTACATAGCCGCATACATATTCTATATGCAAAAAATAATTTCGAAATACGTGATTAGCACGAACATACTCTTCGCTCCCCCCCCCCCCCCCCCCCAATATCTCTCTTAATCCTGAAAATAATTATTGGCGTTTACAGTGAAATCTCTTTGGTCAGATGGTAGTGTGTTTAGCTTGCCAGAGTCAAAAGGACCGCGTTCGGTGAGGCATGGATATTTCATTTCTTTCTGCAGAGTTCCCTCTCTACATCTCGTTATACTAATAAGCTCCTGAATTCTGTGGGCCAACAGACTGCCTGAAAATAAAACTTTATTAATCTCGTGACATGTGTATGCCTCAGAAGAATACATAATACAAACTTTTTGCTACTTTCTAATATAATACTGCAAAAAAAAAAACGGGTACTTAAAAGTTTTAATGAATTGAGAAAATATAAAAGAAAAATTTAGCGTTGTTGTTCCCTTTTTCTGATTCAGGCCTGCATCTGGCTGGGGATCTTTGTTGGATCCCCCTGCATGGAATAAATTATTATAGTGAAAAACGCTTCGCGAGGTATAATAATATATTTATTGAAAAAAAAAAAACTAGTGCATTCGGGAAGCACCAAAGTGGTGGCTGAAAAAACAGCAGAAAACGGGAGGAGGATTTAATTTCTCAATTCGAGTGCTGCCCGATAAGGTCTCTCTCCCGTGTCAGACTTCCCCACTGCTGCCTGAGGGAAATGTCTGACCTCATAACTCTGGCGGATTACAGCTGCAGGTGTTTGTCTGCCTGAGTAAACTCCACTCTAACCAGATTAGTTCTTGTACTCGGAATGATTTTGACAAAAATTTCAGCATTTGGACCCAATTAAATATAATAATAAAAAAATCTCATATTTATATTGTAATGATTTACATAATTTAGGCTTCATAACAATTTTGTGTTTTAGAAAATTCGTTCTGGTGAAACTTCGAGCTTTTGTAAGTAGGATAACAAAAGGCTCGATTGCATTTTAGTGCAGATGTATTTGTTAGGTTAGTGGTCAGGTCACAAGAGTAGTGTAGGAGACTAGCTCTGACAGCTGTTAGGAGCTTGGAATCCTCTCTTCAAAGCCAGCCATCGGATTCTTTAAAGGGGCCCTACATCGACAGCATACTGTTAACTGATTGAAGATAACTGATTGAAAATTCCTCACTGATTGCTATGTTTGTAGTCACGATCGACGATTCCTAAGCCGGGTGGAGGGCGCCCCCTCCATCTTCCGGGATAGAAAATCGGAATTAGGGAGCAAACCCTTTTATTTTGTAATAAGTAACAATAGGAGTTCTACTGGTTTTTAGAAAGATTGCAAATAAATTTAAAACATTCAGTCTGTTAAGTTAAATTATTTAATTTACACAATTTTTTTAGACTGTGTAGTATCTTTTAGAATTTTATATAAATTGCAATGCGCGTATTCCTAAATATAAAAGATAAGTGTGACTCTTAAACAGGCGAAGAACGAAACGAGTAATGCTGAATCGAGTGGCTGAAATCGACTTGATGCTAGGCCTACAGATGGGACACTGCTTTTGCCTTTAGTGCCCCATTTGTACAAGAAGCAAGCTGTCTTCACACTTGATTTCCCCACAAGAGACAAATAATTTGTATTGATTTGGTATTTTGCACTAATGCATTTGCTTGCAGTGTACAAGCTTTCGACCTCCCACAGCTACTCACCACCTCATATTCCCATTTCATTTAATCTGAGTTCCAATACTCAACAATCTTCTTGGAAACAAAAGTATCGTTATAACCTTACTCTATGACTTTATGACCAATATTAATAATCACGGATATGTTTTCGCATTTAGATGCACGAAATAGTAATAAAGCCAGCGATTTAGATGAAGTTTATTCGGCATTTACCCTCTCCATATAAAAATGCTTAGCGATAATAACTGTAAGCTTAAATTATAGAAAAAGTATCGAAATGATCGCTCAGACGAACAGAAAATTCAATATTGCTTCAATGAGATATATCAAAGCTCCACAGCTTTGATATCTTCCGCGACATTCAAACGTGCTTGAAAGGGTCGTGTAACGTTCCACCATTCTTGAAATTTGATGGTACCTTGGTTACTATGGACTCTGATAAAGCATCGCTTTTAGCTGACAATTTTTTATTTAGTTTATGTTCCTGACTATACAGCGAGCAATATATCTGTTGAAGAATACACCCTTGACTCACATTTTGATGACTGTTGGATGTTCAAATTATTAGGAAAGCCATTAATCAAACTCCTACTTCTGCCACAGGACCTGATGGATTCCACCAATCTTTTTCAAGAACTTCATCAATTTCATCAGCGATAAAATTATCAGTACTCTTCCATTTTTATTTGTTTAATAGTGGCAATATCTCACAGAATTGGCGTCATGCAATAGTTGTGCCTGTTTTTAAGCGAAATGGTGAAGTATCGAATCCTCGCAACTATCGCCCTATTTCACTCACCAGTATAATACCTAAGTTATGGAAAGATGCGTATTATATTAAACTGTTACCCTTCTTACAACGCGAAACATTGTCTAATGAACAGTTCGGATTCTTGCCGAACCCATCAACGATTCAGCTACTCCATAATATATTCGTGAACCTCACTTTTAGAATAATAATATCCCTGTTGACGTCATTTTCCTGGACTTTGAAAAGGTCTTCGATAAATTAAAACGAACCCTTTTGATCCAAAAATTGCTCAATCTTGGTATACCTAGTCGTGAGGCTTCTTTCCAAACTGATCCAAACTCGAACTTGGTGTGTTCGATGTGTAAACAGTTTTATCCTCCATCAGAACCGTCGACAGTAGAGTCGTACAAGAATCCGCTCTTCATAATCTTCACCTCTGAAATTCCTAGTATTTTTCGTCCTATCCACAATATACAGCTTACGTAGATGACGTTAATTTCTTTTGTACCTCCAGCAATGGAGAAGAATGTAGTTCATTACAAACTGCTTGTGACGCCATTTTACCAATGGAGATTAAAGTACGAACTACTTATATCAAAAGACAAAGGTTCTCTACTTTGGAACTAAGAATCCTAATTATAAATGCAACTTTACAAATGTACAGACGCAGAAAAATTTGTAAGTGTTATTCTCATCACAGTTAACTTTTGGTGACCACTATAATAACATTGTTAGAAAGACTAATCGCAATTTTTTCTTAATTCTGAAATGTTATGGTAGTTGTGACATTGATTCCCTAATTCGCACATTTGTGACTTTCATCAGACCCTCACTAGAATACGCTTCACTGTATGGACACCTGATCTAATATCAGACATCAAAAATCTTGAACACGCCCAGAGATAATTTACAAAAAGACTTCCTGAATTTTACAATATGCCATTTGAACAAAGGTTGAAAAAGCTCTCTTTGGATTCCTTGGAGTGGAGAAGACTAATGTTTGACTTAAAAACATGTTATAAACTTACTCACGGAGTAACTCGCTATGACGCAGATATTCTTATAATCAACCTTGTCAACAGAAGAACAAGAGGTCATACTCTTACTTCTGTTGTAAGATGTACCTTTTGCTCGAAACAACTGGTAAGAAGTTCAGTTCATTTGTGTGCCTTGTTGGAAGAGTGGAACTCCCCAGCGAGATTGTCACTACCAAAAATATTGATGTTTTTACTCAAGTGTTTCAAATGAATTTGGCATTTCACCAATGCTGATTTGAGTGATTTGTTGCGAAAATGCTGATAGCCAACTCATATCAATTTCTTTTCAAGTGGTAATCTGTAGTTCCCAGGTTCGAGTCCCAGCTGGGTCAGCGTTGAGATTTATCTGCGCAAAATTCCCTGCCCACGGTCAGTAGGGGACACCGATGGGCTTGGAAAGGCTGCCGTCCGTCGGATGGGGCGTTATGCCGTGGCGCCGTGTGCGGGAGAGCCATACACTGTGCACTTTAAAGAACACGCTGGATGGCCTTGACGGGAGGCTATCATCTGTCTCTTAACAGCTGTTCCAGTGGGTCCCCTCACCCAACCTTCTCTGAGCCTTCGGGGTCCATGTGACCTGGCCATTTAGCCCATGGTGTGCAAAAAAGTGCCGCTCAGAGGTAAAACAACCCAACGTTTCAAGTGGTAAAGGAATACTCTATGTACTTATTAGTCGTGTTACTTTCTATATGCTTGCCCAATTTTTAATGAAGTTTCTGATCATACACAAAAAAAAACTCGAGCAGCCGCTTTCTGTATGTATTATTGCTATTTGATATTCTGCTTACTACAACCAGTTGTTGATTTTAAAAAATATGAAAAAATCTGGCAGTCCTACTTGCCATAGGGATGTAGCAGCAGCATATCAATATCTTACGTCTTGGGAAATATCCGTAGATCCAGGAAAAATACATCACACACAAAAAAGAAATCCATATTTTATCGAATTGATAGGAAGCGAACCACAAAGTCCCATTGCTTTGAGCCTACATATGACAAATGTGATGTGGGTTTTGTCCGTGGGCTCCTGCAGCATGAGCGTTTGTTCTGCTTCTGCTACATCATTTTTCATGATAGTTGTGGCAAGTTTCATGATAGTTGTGTTTTGGCCTGAAAGAAGCTTTTCGTAGTTCAAAATATTAGAAAAATGTTATTATCGATGACGAATGTAGGAAAACGAAATGACCATCTGACGATTTAGCGACGAACTGAATAATATTCTCAGTAAAGCATTAATTCAGCAGGGCAATGAAGCCTGAAAAGTGAAATTTTTAAAGTATGAGCGATGTCGAAATAATACGGAATAATTCGATCTGTTCTCAGTAGTATGCTTTACCTTATTAGTAATATTCCTTCCATCAGAAGGTTCTGTCAAATGATTATAGGCAATTTGAATTAACAACATTTGCGCAAATTGTGTAATTGCTTATTCTGTGTAGTTCTACAATTGTATGTAGTCCGTGTATATGTATGTTAATATAAGTTGGAAGATTAGTATCTTAATGTGTGCAAAAGCAAAAAATTTTCTTGAAAGGCCCGTGTTTTTCTAAGAGTAAAAATGTTTATAACTAAATGAGCAAAGGTAAATATGTGGATCATGACGTATTAAAATGATGTAGCAACATTTATCTTCGTTTTGTTTCGGTATTATTTTTTAAATCTGATTTTAATTTTATTTCTCTCCCCCCCTCTCCCAGTAGTTAATTCCATATATGTACTGGTTATGTGTGTGCAACTTAAACCTTTTAAACTGTTGAAGTCCTGAGAACTGAAAGCAGAATGTGATTTCGACTCCTGAAAAATTATTTGAAAGAAGATAAAAATGTCAGGCGGCTTCAAGAGTGTTAGGTTTGATACATTTATGTTTGTATATATGTTTGCGTTTGTATCCTTTTAAATGAAACTCTGGGCGTGTACCTGTGCCCTGTATTTGCACGCATGAAGCTGTCCGTGAAAGAAGGTCGTCTGTGTGCTGATCACGTGACGTGCGACGTCAGTGCGCTTGTCTGCCAGGAGAGGATAGTCGATAGTGTGGTGAACGTTATCGAGCGAGGAAGTGAGATAGCTAGCTACCTTATTCACTTCGTTAACGTCGAGTATGTAGGATATGGTAGCGATCGGCAACCTTTACGTTTACTGCACCGATTTTTTTGGATATAATGGGTATAATGGAGCATGTGAAATGTTGAAAGTTGCCGAAGATGTACAGTATGTTTCGGGAAAGAAAATGGGTTACAGTATTCCAGCCAGAAGTTCTGATGGCACCTGCAGTTCTCCTTTGCGTTTCAACTGCGAGCTGATCTCCAGGTTAGTCCATTTTCTCTCATCTTCCGAGGGGTGTTTTGTTGCCATTCTGTTGTGCTCTTTACTGCACTTGTCTGGGCGCACTGTGGCAGACTACGTAGCCAGCAGGATTGCGAGCTGGGTTTTGATGCTGCGTATGAACATGGCCGGCAGGGTTGCAGTTGTTACAGCAAAAATTGGTTTATACAGAAAGCATTGCGATTCGAAAACATGGTAAATATGACTTAAAAAAACTGTTGCAGTTTTAGTGTTTTATTGCTTAATAAATATTATTGCCATGTAGTTATTTTGCTAAATAATGGTATAGATTGTACTGTATACAATGTTAAAGAAACCGATTTTGGTGAATAGGAAAGAAAGCTTAAGTACAAGATCGTACCTCTCGAAGAATATTGATGGAAATAAGTACTGCTTAGCCCACATATAAGTAGCTTTTAGTGTTGGAATTATTATAACATGCACATATATTTATAATGTAATACTTGTAATATGGAAATATATCTACTGTAGTACAGAAATGGTTGACATTGTTAAAAAAAAAATAATAAAATGAGGAATATTGATTACTATAGGTAATCTGGTCCAAGTTTTTTTTTTTCAGAAGTGTTTTATATGTTACAGACATGCGAGTTCTTTATAAAGCAGCTTGAAAATGACTGCCTAGAGATAACAAGAGTCTTCATATTAGACCAAAAACTAGTGTTGAGTTTATCTTGACATCAGGAACCCAGTGGAGCAAAATAGTGTAGAGTCAACACTTTTCAGTGTTAAGTAGAGGCTAAATTCCTTGTATTGCTGTAACCAGCAAAGTGAGTGTTATGATAGTAGTAGTTAATGATTCTTAATTTAATAGAGTAATTTATTAAGAATAGATTTCTTTGTTTAATAGTAATAGATAATGCAATTTCTTGTTTCGTATTCAAGGCAAAAAGTTACGAAAGGCAGAAATAAGTGCAGCATTTTATTATTAAATAAGCCCATCTCTGAATATCATTAACTTCCCTTTTAAAGGGGCAGGAGGTGACTCAGTCAGTATCACGCCAGTTTCATAATCTGCACTTCCTAGGTTCAAGCCCCAGCTGGGCCAGCATTGAGATTTATCTCTGCAAAACTCCCTGTCAACAGTCAGCAGGAAACACCGATAGGCTTAGAAAGGCCACCATCTGTTGGTTGGGACATTAAGCCGTACCCTGTGCTCATCAAAGAACACACTGGATGGCCTTGATGATAGGCTACCATTTGTCTCCCAACAGCTGCTCCAGTGGATCCCCTCCCCCAACCTTCTCTGAGCCTTCAGGGTCTTTGTGACCTTATCATCTAGTCCATTTTGTGTAACAAAGTGCAGCTCACAGTTAAGCAAGCAAGCCTTTTAAAGTTTTAGTAAATTTCTGGATGACCCCTTGAGTAAGCTATGCCACAGAATCTGTGCTTGCAACTCTTGTAGTTGCATATCAGAGAATCTAGTAAATAAGGATAATGAAAACAGTATAATTTGAACAAGTTCTTCATATTAAAAAGTTAATTCAAAAGTAAATATAAAGTCAGTGTCAAAATTGAATGCTTTTGTTCTGTGACTAAGCAAAACAATAGTATTGCCTAACTATTGTAAAAAGAGTAATCAACTTGTGCAGTGGTAGGTCCACTTATTGTCCATGGTTGCACTGCTATTCTGCTAACTTGCATTTTTTTTTTATTGAGGTTGAGAAGCAGTGTTGATTTACTTAATGCTGCTTAAGTTAGATACTGATTTTATTATCATAAATACTTAACAAATTATAAATTATTCATGTCACTGTTTGCTTATTGGACTGATGATAATAGAGATAGTTTCATCATAAATCAAGCATTTCATTGTTGAAGTTAGTTTTTGTTACATATTTACAAATGTCCCACGGTGGCAGCATTGGCTCTTGCTATAATGCTGCATCACTGTATCCTCAATTTTTGACATGTCTTTTACCACTGAGCAGATCAGTTCCCCTGGAGAATTTAATCGGAGAAACGTAGTAATCTCTTATGAGTGCCCATCTTCCTTCCACCTAGGTCTTTTGGAAGCCTTTTACTAACAACCAGTGTTGGCAATTTTGTCATATGTTTGCACTGTCCATCAGCAAAACCAGGCTCTTTTCACATTTCTAGGCTTCCTCCTGTGCAGCTGCCTTCATCCATCCCTCCCCCTCTGGATTCCAAGTATGAAGGATATAACCTGAGCTGCAACAGCTAACAGACCTATTACTGGGTCATTCCATGTTGAATCAAGCAAAATTTTGGAAAAGTTCACCATCCATCAGATTTCGGTGATCTTTGGCATAAATGTTAGTATACATAAGATGTCTAATTGTCCAAAATAATTTGAGTCAAAATTTTTTTTGTAAGGAGTTATAATCGTTTAACCTAAGGGGAAAATATACAAATTGCTATTGTGACAAACGTTCTTTTTTTTCTTTGCTTCTACAGTAGCTGAGAAGACCAAACTTGTACTGATACAGATTTGGATTATAAATTCGTTAAAAAAATCAAATTTAAAAAATGTATTATGGTTTTGAAAAAAATTGAAAAAACTGAAAATTTTAAAATGTAAAAAAAGTGTGGCACCAAATATAAAAAATTAAAAATTTCACATGTTGTACATTATATTCTATAGAAACATTGCACAAAATTTGGAGTATGTTTTTTTTTGATAAAGAGTAAAAAAAAATTGTAATTTTACTAATGTTATGGTCAATGATGCACTAGAGGAAACTCACCTTGCACTCAAGTGTGACTTTGTAACTCCAACTAGCATTCTGCTGCTATTGATAAAATTTCGTATCCTTTTTTTACAGACAAGCAAATGAAAAATCCCTGTGTTTAGAGGCAACAAATTTAGCAATACGATCGGTAAAAACAGACAGGTTATTAAATGTTCTGACTTCAGTTCATATGACTTGAAAATGGTAAATTATGCTTTATTTTTGATCAATTGTTTTATAATAATTAAGGAAAAATTTAATGGTGCAATGTAGTCCAAATAAGCAAAGAATTAGCTCTTTTGGCACCCTGGGCAAGAAAAAAGATACTCCTTCAAATTTAATGAGTAGAAAAAATTGAACATACTAAAGTTTGAATTTAGTTCATTTTAAGGAAGTCATATTCATTGTTGACGAAATAAATGCTATCGTAAAATACATTGATAATAATGAATTTAGTCATAAATAATTAGAATATGTAAACATTTAAACTGAAAATGATTAAGTTACCAACATAGTGATCAAGATAATTGTTTTTATATTTTAGAAGTACCAAGTACGAGTACTATGCAACTTGAATTAATTTTGTGAAGTATAGTAAATGAAAACAATTAGTTTCTATTATTGGATTAAACCATCTGGCACTCGCTTCTGCCTTGGCATTGCACTGTTCTTAAGATAATATCAAAGAAATATTTTTCCTCAAAGATTAAAAAATGGAGGTAGTTATTACACCATCAGTTTTCACATTTCAGAATAAATTTTTTTCTTCATTATCAATAGAACAATTGATCAAAAATAAAGCATAATTTAACTTTTTCAAGTTATGCGAACTGAAGTTGGAACATTTCATAACTTCTCCTGGTTTTTACTGATTGCAATCTGGTCACCCTATGTATTACTCAACATTTGTATTGCTAAATTTGTTGCCTCTAAGTACTGGGCTTTTTTGTTTGCTCATCTGTAAAAAAGATATAAACTTTTATCAATAGCAGCATTATAGCTGTAAGGAGCAGCGGAATGTTAGTTGGAGTTATTGTAGCACTTTGAGTGCAAGCAGCTGCTTGCCACAGATCTGACAGGAGCCTGTCAGTTTATATGCCATAGTAGGTCTGTGAGGATGGCAGGACCTCAGCAGAAAAACAACACAAACGTTCATGCTTTATCTGGAGCTCGAATCCAGGTCCCTTAGATTAGTAGCCGAGCGCGCTAACCACTCGGCCACGGGAACATTAGTAAAATTTCAATATTTTTTTATTTGTTATCAAAGAAATGATCATACTCCAAATTTTGTACATTTTTATGGAGCATAATGTACAACATAGGTCAGTTTTAATTTTTGATATTTGGTGTCGCATCACTTTTTTCACACTTTAAAATTTCCAGTTTTTTTAAGTTTTTTTTTTAGAATTGCATTACATTTTTTAGATTTTTTTAATGAATTTATAATCCAAATCTACATCTGTACAGAGTTTGGTCTTCTCATCTACCACAGAAGCAAAGAAAAACGTTTAGTCACAATCGCAATTTGTATATTTTTCCCCTTTGGTTAAACGATTATAACTCCTTACAAAAAATTTTTGACTCAAAATATTTCGGGCAATTATATGTACTAATATTTATGTCAAAGATCATGTCATGTACAGAAATGAATTTTGAATTCATTTCTGTACATTGAATTTATTTTCTTTGACTTATGAAATCTGTGATGGGTGTGAACTGGCCTGGTTGAATTGACATGGAATGACCCTACTGGATGATACCTCTCCAAGACCACCTTTTATACAGTGATGCCAACTGAGCCTATGTCAAAACTGTTAAAAGAAAATTACACAAGCAAATATTTACAACTAGCAGATTTACTCTGCATTGGTTTGGTCTGAAACTTGCCAAAATATAGAATAGATGGCACTCCCCACATCACAGGCTTTCATTTGGCAGAAAAATCGTTGCGATCAATTCCCTCCTGTTTTTTATATTTTCCCCTCTTTTTAAGCAAGGAAAGAAATGGACATATTCCAAGGTATCATATGATCCTCATGTCGAAGTTTCTAAACTGAAAAAGAGAATTATCTCGTTCAGATAATTGAACTTTTCAAATCATTTCATACCCACCAGAATCCCTTGGATACAGTTTGCCAGGCATATGTAACTATAGAAAAAGAAAATTACATATGGTTTGAGTTGCCCCAAAAATATATAGGTAATACGAAAAAATTATTTCCACAGAACATTTATTACTTATTAAAACTTTAATTAACATATGATATATACAGTCATATCAGAATAATATGACCACCTACCTAATAATGGGAATAACCACCCTTGGCCTGGATGACAGCAGCAAGACTGCATGGCATGAATGCAATTAGGCCCTGGAAGGTTGTTGGAGGCACGTGCCCATTCGGACTCCAGCAGAGCATGATGGTTCCAGAGATGCCATGGTTGTGGGTTCGCACGCCGAACCTGTTGATCCAAATGGTTCCACAAGTGCTCTATGGGATTGAGGTCGGGAGACATCGCTGTCATGTTCTTGGAACCAGTCACTCGCCACCTTAGCAACATGGCAGGGTGCATTGTCCTGTTGGTAGACACCATCACCACCAGGGTAAATGTCCAACATGAAGTGTCGCATGTAGTCAGCGAGGATGAACAGGGAATAAAATTCCATGATGGATAGTATACAGATGGTGCCATGTTTGACCCATCTACTGTCTTATGTATACCTTCACATAAGTATATCCTTAAGAGTTACAGCTGGGAAAGGACCTGTTATTATGAACATGACTTTTGAGGCTGCTAGTCAGGTTTTGTCTGGTTGTATAAACATTGAGATGAAGTGGGAGCCTTTTGAATTTTGCACATTGCCTAAATATAAGAGCCAAAACGTATAGTGTAAAAATTTCAGTCGAGTATTATATGCCACTCTATATAATCGTGAGAATGTAATTTTGAATTTTGAATTCATTTCTGTACATTGAATTTATTTTCTTTGACTTAAGGAAATTTTCTTAGGAAAGTACTTGAATAGAGAAGTACACCAGGGATAGTCGAACAAGGTCCTGTGCAGTGACTGCACTGGACCTTGTTGGCCTGGGAGAGGAAAAGGCCAGCGAGATCCTGTGGCCTCTGAGGTGAAAGGAACCTGGATTGGGAGAGAAAAAAAATAACACAGCTATTTTAATTTCATTTTCCTAGATAATCATTTATGCGTATTATACATGTTAGTGTCAATGAATACGTTATTGAACAACAGCACAATATTAGACTTCAGACTAGACTGAATTGGAAATTAATTTTTTTTATTTATTAGTGAGGATGGACAGGTAGTCATTTGCGTTCAGGGACCCATCCAGTGGTTTCAGCGGTCCCAGGTCATACCAGGAAAACATCCCCCAGACATGTACACTGCCACTGCCAGCCTGTACTTGACCGACAAGCGTGTCTGGGTGTTGGTTCTCATGTCTAATGCAATATCTGCCACCACCTGACTTCTGTGGAATAGAAACCTCAATTCGTTGGAGAAGGCAACCTTTTTCCACTCTTCCATTGTCCAATGACGGTAGTCCCGTGTGAACTGCAGGTGACATTGCTGATGGACCTTGGCTAACATGGGTGCCTTTACTCACTGTCGACTCCAGAGATCCATGCGTAACATGGTTTACTTTACTGTTATCAGGGTCACATACCTGGGTGTCGCAGTGTTCATTTGAGTAGTCAATTGCTGTACTGTTGCATATCAATTGCCCTTTACCAGTCAACAGAGGCGACATACTCCTCTGGGGTCGATGGCTTTTGGGCTCCACAGTTATGACGTCTGGAGGTACTCGGTGTGCCAGCAGTCCATTCTTGGTACACCCTTACTACAGCACCTCGTGAACAGCCCACGTTAAGTCTGCTGTTTCTGAGATGCTTCCACTCTTGGCGTGGTAGCCGATCATTCCTGTTTGAACGTCTGTCAAACCAATACCCCGCCCATTGTGTGCTCACATTACACTATGGCTCATCTGTCCTGGCCAGCTGCATATATCTCCGTGTGGTCGATCTTGTCATGTGCACTCTGTGACGCACTTGGGCTGTTACACTGCGATTCCGTGGGTGGTCATATTATTCTGATACGTCAGTATATGTTTATTAACTTTTGCATATTTTTCAAATTAAGTGCAGTGCTCAGCCTTGAAAAACTAATGAAACCCCAGACCAAACTATATTTTCACTGTGCTTAGCCAAAAGAAATTAACTTTATACCTTTTTGCCAAAAGGTTAATGAACAGAAATAAGTCGTATAACAAAATGTCATGTCATATATATGATATGTCATATATGAAAGACATGATTCATATTGTATATGAATCATGTCGTATACAATAAGTGTATGACATGATATATGACAAATCAGTCGTATCATGTTATACAATGGGTGTTCATTACAGTGACATTCACATTACCATGATTTTTCTGAGGCATGTGAAAAATTTATTCCAGTTCAAATGAGTGAAACCTCACCATCACAGAGCATTCAAAGTTTAAGAATTTACTGTCATTTTGACAAGTGGTTTATCCTGAATGAGATGATGAAATTGAAATAGATGAAAATTGATTGTTTTAAGCAGAATGACTTCCACCTTCAGAAAAATAGAATCTGTCCCCTCCACCATAGGCATCAAAGCTTTTTTACTTTTTGAGTTAAGAAACTGATTTCATAGATGAGGTGTTTTTTTTTAACATGTTTTCTAAGAAAACATTTTTTCATTTAAAAATTTGATACTATAATTTTTTATTAAAATGCAATGGATAGTTGTGTTTATAAGTGTTAATTATATTTTGATTTTTGAGCATTTCTAAAAAAGCATTTTTTATTAATTTTTTGTTGAATTTTTCAAGTTTTTTTATTGTAGTATAATTTACAGTTGTTTACTTTAAAGCACATTTTCTTGAAAAAGAAAGGCCTGAACACATTTTTATACATTTTCTCTATTTAAAATTCCATCTTATATATCATAATATATCAATATAATGTTATAAATTTAAATGATGAAAACTGAGCACGAGTTCAAAAATAATAGTAACAATTATTCTAAAATAAAGTAATTTATTACAAAAGTATGAATGAAAGCATTTATATAAATTAAACTAAAACACATCTTCGTCAGTATAAAAATAAACCTTCAGAAGAACTTAACACCTTATTACTATTTCTACAAAGATGTTTCCTATATGATTCTTACTATCTACACTCAAAGCATAAACATAAGGCTTTTTACATCATTTAATAAGTGGCACAATCATATTTGTCAACAAACCTGCAATCTATTGAGAATATCCTTACCAATTCCTAAACACTGTCAGTTCTTTGTTGGTGACATGTACTAGTTGCCCATAATGAAATTTTCCTAGGCTGGTACTAGTTGCCCATAATGAAAATTTTCCTAGGTTGCTGATAATGAAATTTTCCTGCATAATGAAATTTTCCTTGGTATACATAGTCGAATGTTATTTAACAACCAAATCATTTTTAACTGTTCAAGCTGACTTCAGTGAACAGTTTTCTGATTCTCCAGTACCCAAGAAGTCTACAATATCACATTTGATTGCACGATTCTGTGAGGCTGGAAGCATAATGAAAGATAGGTACTGGTTGGCCTTCATTATTAAGTGATGGAAAGCTTGATGATATTAATCAATGTTTGCAGCAGTCACCCATTAACAATTTGTAAATGTAAATTGAGAATAAATGAAATTTTCTAATATGGGTTGCATGAATTTTGAATCGCTGTATATTTTAAAGCATGGACTAGATTTGCACAAGATGACTCTATACTGTTTACCCTCATGAGATCTGTGTAGTTTATGGAAGTGGAAGAAAACTTGATGGGCTTTTTTTTTTTCGGTAACAAAAACCAGTTTCTTTTTGGATACTGCATTTTTGAAAATCTTGACAAAGTGCCTAAAAGTTAATGCAGTAAGGCTAAAAAATTTCAGTTTCCACATGCGATGAAACTCAATATTTTCATCTTATTCATTGATGAAGCTTCTTTATTTACTACTTGAAATTTGAGGATGAATAGAGAACCTTTATAAATATATGGTGTCATAGCTTTATCTGCATTATCTCCAGAATATGTAACAAAATTCATTACTTTTAATGTTCTAAGGTTAAGTTATTCAGTTTATGTCCAGAAAATGCATTTTTTTTGGGGGGGGGATTTACATGTAATTCTTTATCAACGGTTTCTACTACAAAAATTATGAATCACATTGGGGGTAAGGATAGCTAAGTTGGTTAGTGTACCGGGCTAGTAATCTTCAGTTCCCAGGTTGGGGTCCCAGCTGGGTCAGTGTTGAGAAAACTCTCCTCAAAACAACCCTGACCTCAGTCAGTAGGGGGACACCGATGGGCTTGTAAAGGCCACCATCCATCGGATGGGATGTTAAGCTGTGGCCCCGTGTGTGGGAGAGCCATATCTGTGCACATTAAAGAATGCACTGTGGATGACCTTGATGGGAGGCTACCAACAGCTGTTCCACTGAGGCCCCTGCCCCAACCTTCTCTGAGCCTTTGGGGTCCTTATGACCTGGCCATTTAGCCCATTGTGTACAAAAAAGTGCTGCTCAGAGGTAAAAACAACCCTGAATCACCGTGTTCCAGTTCACTTAAAAATTTAACTTGCTGCTGTGCACTATTTTTATGTGGATATCTAGTTTTTATCCTGAACTGCCTGGCATAACTATTTGGCACAACATTCTGACCATATACTGGGCAATTCTGGAAATTCCATCATTTGACAACTTTTTTCTTTATTTTGCATTGTATTTAAATTTTAACAACTGTTAGATTTAAGTAATTTCTTGTTTAATAATTTTTGTAACTTAATATCCCTCTTTAAATTGTTACAACTGAACACAGTGAATAATAAAATAATGTGACAAATGAACAGAGTGAGTTTATTTCACAATATAACTGTAGGAGAGATGTCTCCTGTGTGCAGCTTGAAATGCTAAAATGATTTGTTGGCAATAGCTCTTTTTACATACTGTGCAGCTAAAGGCTTAGGTATGTTTACCACTATGGGAGAGTAATTTTTGGCTGGTGCACTTGCTGTTGTTGCTACTGAGGCTTACTCTCAGTTGCCTGCGATGCTCTAATTGTCAGTGGTTCGCCAGTCCAATAGCATTGCTGGGTGGCCTTTGGCACTGTCCGCTGATGTACAGAATATTCATTTAACACATGGAGTTGTTTATCTCTGTGTCTGCAAGATGACTTTGCTATGGGACATGGACACAGTGGAGGTTTTCTTGCAGCTTTAATTGTTTGATGAGTGATGGTAAAAAAATCATTCTGCTGCTTTATACATTTGACATTTATTCTCGAGCATAATGCGTTTCGTCAGTCTGCTTTATCAAGTCATTAGATGTTATCAACTCCTTGGCAGATGGGGTTGATATAATGTGGTCCCTCTAGTGGTACCCCTACAACTTAATGTAATAGCAAGTTCCAAGTGGGTGAGAAGGGGGTCAGATCAGTGTAGCATAGTTCTTTTTTAAGGTTTATAATAAAATTTTCTATATAGGTTAGTTGAGATTTTGTGGTTGGAGATGCTAGTATTTGATAATTGAGTTTAGTTTCAGGTAGATTGTTTTGAATTATTGTTTGCATAAGAGCTGTATGGCCTGTTTTTTCTTAACGTCTTTTGTGTCCAGTAATGTGAGTGTCGATTTGTCTATACATTTTCCCTACGTAGCTATTTTTGCTTTGTTTTAACTGGTGAGAGTCATCGATTTTTATGTTATATATTCCTCCTGTGGATTTAGTTTTTGTTTCTTGTTAAGTACAACTTTCTTTATTGTATTTGTTATGAGCTTCCATATTGCAAGTCTTTAAGGTTATTTAGTGAATGTGAGAAGCCTGGTATATATGGGAAAGCTATAGTATAATTAGGTTTAACTGATTCTTGTTGTACTTGTGTTGTTGAGTGCTGGTTTAAGTTTGTGTTCGACTTAACTATGGATTTTCATTATTAAAGATTTCTCATAGCTGGTTTCTTGTCCTATTTCGTAAATATAGTTCATTTCTTAGTAAAGCTTTAGTGAGGTATAGCGATGTGCTCTATAAAAATGTGTTGAAAGCTGCTGCTTTATATGAAATGGGGTGGTTTGACTTAGCTGATATTACTTTTGGTATAAAAGTGGGTTTTCTGTACACCATACAGAAAACCCACTTTTATCCCAAAACTTATTCAGAGAGTATTTCAACTCCTCTGAGTAAATGAGCAGATGACCATGGATTATAAAGTCTAGTTTGATTAATTATACCTACTCTTTTACTTTTTTTTTTGCTATATCTCTGAAATGTATAAATTCTCTTTTCAGGAATTTCAAGAGTGTCCTGTGCAGTTTAAGATCCCAAAGAAAGCAACAGAAGGCAGCTTTTGTTTAGCTTGCATTTAAGCAGACTTTTCCAGTTATTATTTAGGTCACAGTAAATATAAGGCCCACCTATTTTCATGCAGCAGTCTATAAACAGCAGCCAGCTGAAAGGAAGAGGTAGGAGAGTTTTGTGTAATACTTCTTTAGGATTAGAATACAGTTATGTCATCCTGTCCCTTTAAATCCTCTGGTGTGATTGTTTTCAACTTTAAGGGTTGTTGAAGCCTTTGCCAAGAAGAGTGCAATTTTTTTTTAAAATCAATGCAAGTCACTTGATGCATTTTGCTCAAAAATTTTCTTGTCTAAATAGTTGTGCATAGGGCTGAAATGTCTTGGGCAGTAAGTCTGAACTTTCCACCTGTGTTTAACCCTTCCCAGGCCCAGTTATTTTTTCACTCTGATCAGGCAAAAAAATTAACTTCAGAACTTTTTTTGCCAAATAACTTATGAAAGGGATTATGGCATGTTATATGACAAATTAATCAGCATTCTGGATTTTCTGAAAATAAAATATTTACCAAAAAGACTACTAGTTTTATTTTAATAGGACTTTTTTTAGTCATGTAGTAAAAAATGCATCAGGCAACACAAATCGAAATTTATATAAAAACCACTAATAAACAGAAATGATTATAATACACATGAATAGAAAAGCTATTTCTGAATAACAAAAAAAAAATAATTTTCTTGTTTAAAGTAATATTTCTTCCGTTTTTTAATTTTTTTCTCTGTACCATACTTTGAGAAAAGTCCAGGCTTGTTGCAGAGTCCAATAAATTGTCAACTTTAGAATATTTTTATTTAATATATAGGTCATGTTATATACCAAATTAAAGAGAATTTAATTCTGAATTTTATTGAGGTAAAAAATATGAACATTGTAGCAACATATTAATAACACTTTTTATAGCGGTATAAAGAAAAAATAGGTACATATTTTGTAATTACTTTCAAAATCTTCCATTTTTAAAAACAATTTTTTTGTTAATTTTTAGATTTTCAAATATTTAAGGAAAAATATGTTGAAAATAATTCAAATCAAACTTGTGAGCTTAACAGGTGACTGCTTCAACACAGTAATGTTAACAAATTATCAATATCGTATAGCACTTCTAAAATATGGCAATAAGATGGCTTTATCGAATTATTTATAAATAAATTGTAATTACACAGCAATTTGATTAAAATAATGCACGATTATGCTGTTTAATAGGGTGTGAGCTTAAAAGCTACTATCCCATGATACACTGAGGCTATAGCATATAGCCTAGGTATAGGTTGTTGCACAAGGTGGGTTTACCAATAGTAAAAGTTTCCAAGTAAGATCTTAAAATATTACCATTTATGATGAAGTCCTGCTGGCTTCAGCTGATTGTGTGTGTTGATTAAACCTCTGTGATTTTTCCTCTAGATGTTATTCTGAAGAATTGTCATTTCATAGCTGATTCTATCCCTGTCATATATATATATGAAGCACTCCAGGAACACTTAGTTGAATTCACTATTTCCATGCACTTTTAGGATTAATGGTAATATTGTCCATGATTTCACTATATTGTCCATGATTTCACTCAACATATTTATGAGAAGAACAATGCAAACACTCACCTTTAAGATCACATTGCTTGATGAAGCCCCACATGCATTTGGATAGCTTCGATGGAAAAAGCTTATCCATGTTTTAACGTTTTAAATGTTTAGATTTTGTAGTTTTCATTTAAAACTAGCACTGAATATACTGATTTAAAGGAGTTTTTTGAACAAATTTAAATACGTTGAAAGTAAAATATATTTAAACGTTAAGCATGGAATTGCTCTGTGAGCCCATTGTTCTTCTCATAAATATGTTGAGTGAAACCATGGACAATATTACCATTAATCCTACAACTGCATGGAAATAATGAATTCAACTGAGTGTTCCTGGACTGGAATCTGGAGTGCTTCATATAAACAGCGTTTAAATCAACTGTGAAACAACAACAATGCTTCAGAACTGCATCTTGAAGAAAAATCACGTGTACAACCAGCTGAAGCCAGCAGGACTTCTCTACTAATGCATAGAAAAAGTGAATTCAATATCGTGTTCCTGGACTGGTGTCTGGAGTGCTTCATATGTATGACAGCGATGGAATCAGTTGTGAAATGACAGCAATTCTTCATAATAACATCTTGAGGAAAAATCAGAGGTTTAATCAACACTACACAACCAGCTGAAGCCAGCAGGACTTCGTCACATAAATGGTAATATTTTAAGATCTTGGGAACTTTTACTGATACAATTAAAAGACCTTCTTGCTCAAAAATTAATTTAAAATAATTTAAAAATTCTCTGTCATTGAGCAATAAATTTTCAGAGTTTATCCTTCAAACTATTTGGATGTTGAAAGTTTTTAGGAGAAAACTCTCAGAAGCTTTTCGGAGCAAAGACAGCGCTCCGTCATCAGTGAAGTGGGGACGGAGCGCTGTCTTTGCTCCGAAAAGCTTCTGAGAGTTTTCTCCTAAAAACTTTCAACATCCAAATAGTTTGAAGGATAAACTCTGAAATTTTATTGCTCAATGACAGAGAATTTTTAAATTATTTTAAACTTTTACTGATTGGTAAAACAACCCTAAGTTAATTTGCCATTCCAACAATCTATACCTAGGCTATATGCTATAGCCTCAGTGTATCATGAGATTGTAGCTTTTAAGCTCACACCCTATTAAACAGCATAATCGTGCATTAAAGTATTCGAATTATTTATATTGTAGTTTAATAAAATATGCATCAAATGAAAAAAAATATTATTTTTCAAGCTTGAATTATGTATTTTTAAAAGTTATATATATATAAGAAAATTTTCAAACAGCAATTAAAAAAAAAGAGAAGTTCATGTGTTGTACAAAAAACATCTATAGATGTCCATGACTTGGAAGGGTTAACAATGTTTTGGAAAGTTGCACCAGATGTCATTTGTTGCCCCTAGTTTTGAAAATGGCATCAAATAGTGTCATGCATCACAAAGAGCTGTTCCTGCTTCAATGGAGGTGATAAAAGCCATAGAAAGGGTAGAAACTGATGGAAAATATTTGGAAATATAGGGTATGTAAATATGTACAAAATTTCTGTCTCTTAAAATCTGGCAAACAGAAAAATAGGCAAAATATATTGAGTGATCCTCATGTCAGACATTTGGCATAAATGAAACCACAACTGTAACTTTTAGGTAGTGAGTTGTTGAAGGATGTGGCATTGTAGTCCCTAGAATAAAAAATTTTACAAGTTAAAAAATCATGGTCAATTTGATTGTGGCAGTCATGAATATGATGGCTTAGGTAAATCTCTATTTTCTTTCGTGATAGCTATTGCATATATGTATATTATTAATAATTGTAGTAGTGTTTGCAGTTGTTTATGCTTATGTTGCAAGTTATTTATTATTATAGATTGGACATTGAAAGACGCAATGTATCAAGAAGAGTGTATTAAATACCTTACAAAAGCAATTTTTGTGAAAAAAGCCAGTGTATGAGGTGTTAGAAGACAAAGTATTCAAGATTGTGATGGACATTTTTTTTTCGAAGGAAAGCTAAATTCTGAAGAAAACTAATCTTGATTCTATTGGATTTTAACACAAAAATATTACTGCTGTTGAAGTGTCTTACTTGGTTGTAAGGACTAAAATATCTCTTATTACAGCCAAAGACCTAATACTTTCTATATAAAAGACCTTACTTGCCTCATGAAAAGGAAGCATTACAGCCTTAGCTGCTGATAACATTATAAAACCCTAAACCATCCACCTCATGATGAGGAGTGATGCTTTGAGAACTTTACAATCTCTTGTGAAATAATGTGCTTGGCACAGTTCACAGTACTCACTGACTCATTGCTTATGGAAACAGCCACTTTGCATGCTGCAAAACACCATAGTTCTATTTTTATTTTTCAATCAGTTGGTTTTAATCATTTGGAGTTGACATTGGGGCATATATAGTATCTGTGTTGTAATTACCACTAAATTGAAGTATAATAACTTATGTAGCAACTAAATGAACAATTTTGAGAATTTTCTCCACTAACCCCATTTTGACCTTGGTGAGATAGGGGACACTGGATCGCCTTGACAAGGGACATGCATCTGTCACATAACAGCTGTGCAATGGATTCCCTTAACCTTCTTTAACATCTTGGGGGGGGGGGGGGTCCTTATGACCTGACTACAGTGCCAGACTTTGACTATCTGAGGCTATGACAAGTTTCAGTGGCTTCAAAAAATTGAAAAGTAAAAATATATATATATTTATTATTCTAACTGAAAGGAATATTAACCATTAAAATGCCGGAAGACACTAGTCCCCACATTCAGATTCAGTCTCGTCTCCAATGGGAACTATTAGCTCCCAAGAGAATAAGTTCTTAAGTTTCCATCCCCCCCCCCCTATAAATCGTTAAGGTTGTTTTTAATTAATCCCAAAAATTTACAAATTAAATTTGATAAAAAAAAATATTGTTTTTAGATGCCTTGTAAAGTTGGGGAAAAACAGAAAGGTATGCTGCTGTGGCAGCCATTTTTGTGACCTCATTTCTCACCAGAGTATCTGTTATTTTCTTCTTTCAGGTATTCTTTGCAAACTAAAGTTTCACTAAGTGCATTCTTTGAACTCTTGCCATTCGGCTCTTTCTTAATCTTTTGAAATTGCCTCAAAAGAAACCAGTAAAATGAATGTTTTTAAATGGAAGGTATTTGCATCATTTCATTAGAATGCATTTATCTGAGCAATGCAATTTTTACCATATTTCCAGATTTTACATATTTTTGCTTCATAAAATGTATATTTTGCTGTTTGCAAAATATATTTTAATTATCCGAAACTGCAGGAAAGCAGAAGCAAGTTTTGGTTCTGAAATGACTGTTTAGTTTGCTGCAACTTGAATTAGCTTTGTCACCTGTAAAGAACTTTTAAAAGTAATTTTTAGTTTATAACCTTACAATTGATATAGATTTTTGCACATTTTAGTTCTTTTATGGACAGAACTTTAAAAAGCTGCTCCCAAAAAATCGCTTTTCTTTTTGTACACGCTCGCATGTGTGAAGTATTTTGGTGGTTTTGATGAAGAATTTGTGGGATTCCTTGCTACAGGGTTGATAAAACTTCTAAAAGTGTTTCCAATCCAGACTAAAGTCTAGCTGCATCCTGTTTAGATAATGTTTTTACTCAAAGTGCTGATGAATTAGGTCTCTCAGATACCAGTGATTGTGGTGAAACTCCTATACCCTATAGAAAAGAAACTCCTATAGCCTATAGAAAACAGATTTTTTTCAGATTGGCAAAAACTTACAAAACCAGAGGATTCTCAGAATTGCCGAAAAGCATGAATTTGTGAATAGATGCAGAAAATTAAATATAGAAAACTATTTTTTTTAAGCTGTCACTGAAGAATTTTTTTGAACTTGTAGCACAGCAAACCAATATTTATGAATATTCGTTTACTAGAAAAGTATGTAAGAGATTTCTGTAAGACTAACAAAATTTGATTGTAAACATGCAACAGCTAAGAAAAAGTATTTTTAGCTTTGTTTATTGATAAAAAAAAGCCGTCCCGTGGCTGAATTAGTAGCTTTAGATCAGAAGTAGCACGCTTGCCTTCTGATCTAAGGGACCTGGGTTCAAGCCCCAGGTGTGTTGTTTTTCTGCTGAGGTTCCACCATCCTCACAGACCTTCTACTACGGCAGTCTTCCTGCCGTAGTAGTCCTGTCAGACTTCTGTGACAAGCAGCTACTTGAGGAATAAATTTTCGGCAAGGCCTTTTGTCAAAACTAATATGTGCAAGAGTACTGGTCAATAGATTTCCTTGTGCAGACTAGTTTTCTGCAGAACCATGTCAAGAAATGGATTTATGCTTTTACTATAGTGTTTACATTTGAGTGACTGCTATGCAACCAAAAAAAGTGAACGTGGCTATGACCTTTTATTAGAACTTGCAGAGTTCTTCCCTGACATACACAGCACTTCAAAACTGCCTATATTCCAGAAGTAGAAATATGCACTGATGAAGCCAATAATTGACTATAAAGGCAGAATCTATTTCAGAGCTTACAATTCACAAAAGCCAGAAAATTTTTGCATAAAATTGCATATTTATGCCAAATTATGTAAGGGCAAAAATGCTTATGTGTGGAATGTGATGGTGTGCACAGGGAAAGAAACTGTTGAGGTAGAAGACTGCAATATTGACCATGCTCACACTCTTGTTGTGAAGTTGATAGACAGCTTATTGAACAAAGGTTACCATATATATGTGGATTGCTGGTATTCTACTACACCTTTGTACTAAACACAGTATGAAAAAAAAAAAAAACTCGTGCTACAGGTATGATAATTTTAAACAGAAATGGTCTACAAAACTTGATCAGTTGTGTGCAAAATGAGCAGCAGCTCAGAGGTGGAACAACACAAGAATTGCTGGAAATGAACTACAAAATCAATCTGTAGTATGTTTAGATACTGGGATTATTCATGAACCTCTAGATTCATTATAGTCAACAGCAATAACTTGCAATAAAACAGTGGGTCACTGTTCATGTGTCAGAAAAACATTTCCCCCCCCCCCCACCACCACTTTAAGCAGTTTTTCAGTGGGTAGTACTGCAAAAGCTTGCCTAAATGATCAGCATTTCTCCATTTGATTGCTGTAGCCTAAAGTATACATTCCGCTCCATCAAAACTGGACTACTGATCCCAGGTATGTGCTTTCATTTTGCCTGGGATTCAAAGAGCTGGTGCTAGATCCTTTTATAGGCCCTCCATGTGTGCATGAGAGCCTTCCACACCTCACCTGTCCCAGAGTTAGTGAACCTTTTTTATTTGGAATCAGTAGTTGTCCATATAGTATGTTTGTAAATTCAGATATCTGCTGGTCATTCCACTTAAGACTGCATTTTTTTTTGTCTAAAGTGGTAAGTGCTTTGCATTAATCTCTTGACTGCCATTTGTCCTTTTGATTGGTATGCCTGAAGCTACTTCCTGAGGTTGGTGTGTGAGAGACATTAACATCAGTCTTGATAGTGTCTATAACTGAGCCTCTTATGGCCATGGACTCTTGTATCCCCTTCCTGTGATTTTTCTCTGTTCAGGACAGGGAAAACCTTCATTGCCTGATTGTGTCTAATGTCAACTCTTTGCTAGCCATCATGCTACACACCCCAACTTCATACCTGCCTTTACAAATGGCCTTTGAAGGTCTAAAGGATTTATTGGAATTGGCCATGGTGTAATGTCATTAGAGCAGACCAAATCTCATCAGTGTTCCATCCATTACAAAGCATAGTCTAAGCATCATTGTCTGTAGAATTTTATCTGAAGAAAAAAAATTGCACATTTAATGGCAAAAATTTATCTCTTAAGCTTGAAAGTTATTCATTTTCCAAGTAAGATATCTGAAAATTTGTGATTTTATTCTATATTGTGATATATATTTACAAGTTTGATAATTTCTATTTTATAATAATTATTGAATATTCATTATTTCAATAATACTACAGAATAGGTTTTTTTCTCCCTAAATTATCTTAAGTTGGGATCAAGTGAAGAATTTTCCTTTTTTTCCTGGAGTTAGTTTGCAAATATTCTTTTACCTATGTTAAACTTTAATTTGTACTTTTAAACATGTTTTATGGTAAACATTTGGAATAAGTTCTGATTCTTAACAAATAAGTGTTTTTGCATTTCAATTTCTCTACTATATTTGTTTTTACTCTTTCAGCTGATGGTGCATTCAATATCTGGGGTGAAACTGGAAATACATGGGAAAATATTAATAAGTACAAGGACTTCTGGCCAGCTACCGAAGAAGGCAAATCTGACTCCACTTTGGAGGCAGGGACAGGTGTTTCTAGTACCCCAAACTCCATTTCCGGATCTGTGATAACTAGCTCAAACCTTTGTGGTGTGCAGGGTACAACCATTTCTGTCAATGCCTCTACAAGTGGAAATGTATACAATGCTCATTGTGGAGCTCAGTGCTCCAATGCAAGTCCACATGTAACCAGTCACTGTTCAGGTTCTTCCATGCTGTGTGGGAGTTTCCCAAGTCAGGGTGACTCGCAAAACAGCAGCAATAGTCAAAGTGCACAATCTACCACTAGTGAGTCGGGGACCATTTCTGGCCACCCACGTAGGCCCAAAACTGAGCAAAGAGACTCTGTCATGTGGAGTGTAGCAACCTCTGGTGATGGACCTCAGGGCTCTAATACACCAATGAACCAAAATACTATAGGGGCCAAAAATGCTCTTTCCGAGCCACATGGTCTTCAGCAGGCCTCTACTTCTCAGCACTCAATGAATGATCATCTCCCACCTCATCCAGATATGCAAACAAATGTACATGCAGTGGATCCCACTCAAAGGTACAATGATATGGCTACTAATCATGGCACTAATGGTATGGGAAGGAACTTTTCTGGTGGCAATGGAAATGGTGCTTACAGAAATGTTGGAGGCAGCAATGGGGCACATTCCAACAACCCTCAGCTTTTGCAAGTTGGGGCTACTGCTGAGTCAAATGGATCTCATAACCAGAACTCAACGTATGGTGCTCAGTACAACTCCTCAGCAAACAGGGCCAAAAGTCAGGTAACTGGTTGTGAGAACAATTCCTGCAGTAATGGTAGTGGTGCCTCATATTCTGGTTGGCAGGGACTGAATACTTCAGCTGCCTCTAGTTCCTCAAACAATGGTTGGAACATTCCAGAAAGTAGTCTTACAGGAAGAACTGGCCATGGAAGCCAAAGCAATTCTACTTCAAGTGATAATGTAAATGATGGAGAAGAAAATATGATGGTGGACAGTGATATGTCATATAGTGGATTAATTGGTGCTACTGGAGGATCAGACTTTACAGAAGAACAACAGAACAGCAATAATTACAGAGAAGGTTCAACATGGGGAATGCCACCTCCACCACGCATGGGACTTCTTGGTGGTGGTGAAAGTTCTCTGAATGCTGGTTCCACTGGATGGGGTGGTCCAGGTCCATCAGGAGCATCTGGATCTGGATGGGGAGGTGGTGGAAGGCAGAGTGGTAATGGCACAGCTACAGAAATGGCTGGAAATCCTAATGCAGGTAAATCATTTGAATTTTAAGACATTATTTTTTAAAGTCATTAAAATTATGTAAGTATATTTTCTCATCAATTGTTTGAGGGATCATTGGTATAAAATTCTGTTTTGACTTACACAATGGCAATATTGGTAACTGATAAAATTTTTTTTTCCATCAAAGTCTTTGTATAGAAAAATTACCCAAAATAAAACCCCAATAAACTACAATATAAATAATTCGATATTGTAGTTTATTATGGGTATATTAAGAAAATTACCCAAAATAAACAGTTACCAGTGATTTTCAAAGTGTAAGGCTTACTAGTTTTGGGTGTGTGGGTTTTTCTGTGAAAGTTTTATGGTAAAACAAGTTAATTCTAATTCTCATAATTGCAGATTTAGTTTTGTGCATTTCTTTTAGAAATATTGCCCTTGCTGATACAGGATCACTCCATTTAATTAAAAGTTTTCTTCAGTCGTTGAATCTATTGCACTATTTGAAGTTCAGCAACACAAACATTAACTGTCTGTTCTTGAAAGTTGAAAACTCTCTCGTGCATTTTTTTTTTGTTCCCACCACATATCAACAATTAACATCCCTTTGTTCAGCTCAGGGGACCCATTATAGAAGGTTTGAAACTACTGGCCTATGCACTGTTAAGGCATTGTTGCCTATGCAGAACATAAATTGCTTATTTTTGTTCCATTTTTTTTTGCTGTTCAAAAGCATAAATGAAATTTTTATAATTGTATGTAAAACTATATTCTACCTAAGTTAGATGGTCTTTTAGTAGTAGTAGTAGTTTGGCATTAGGTGTGAATGCTATTAGTATTAACCCTTCCCAGGCCCAGCTACTTTTTCACTCTGATCAAGCAAAAAAAATTAACTTTAGAACTTTTTTGCCAAATAACTAATGAAAGGAATTATGGCATGTTATATTATTTTAATAGGACTTTTTTTAGTCATGTAGTAAAAAATGCATCAGGTAACACAAATCAAAATTTATTTAAAAACCACTAATAAACAGAAATGATTATAATGCACATGAATAATAAAATAAATACCCCCTTAAGCAGCTGCTTGCCACAGAGGTCTGACAGGAGCCTGTCAGTTAATATGCCAGAGTAGAAGGTCTGAGAGGATGGCAGGACCTCAGCAGAAAAACAACACGAACATCCATGCCTTACCCGGGGCTCCAACCCAGGTCCCGTAGATCAGTAGCCAAGCACACTAACCACTCGGCCATGGGACGGCTTGCACATGAATAGAACGACTATTTCTGAATAACAAAAAAAAATTGTTTAAACATTTCTTCCATTTTGTAATTTTTTTCTCTGTACCATACTTTGAGGAAAGTTCAGGCTTGTTGCAAAGCCCAATAAAATGTCAATTTTAGAATATTTTTATTTAATTATTTTATAGTTATTATATTATATTTATATATTATTATTTATATTTTATTTTTATTTAATTAATATATAGGTCATGTTATATACCAAATTAAAGTTATACTCAATAAAATCCCAAATTAAAGAGAATTTAATTCTTCAAAAAATTTTGTTTTTAAAAATAGAAGTTTTTTGTTAATTTTTAGATTCTCAAGTATTTAAGGAAAAATATGTTAATAGTTAAAACCAAATTAGTGAGCTTAAATTAGATGATTGTTTCAATACAGAGTAATATTAACAAACAAATTATCAATATCATATAGCACTTCTGAAATATGGCAATAAGATGGCTTTATCGAATTATTTATATTGTAATTTAATAAAATATGCATCAAATAAAAAAGGGAACTATTTTTCAAGCTTGAATTACATATTTTTGAAAGATATATATAAGGAAATGTTCAAACAGCAATTTTTTTTTTAATTGAAATTTCATGTGTTGTATAAAAATCTTGTATAAGACATCTTTGAGCTGAAGGGTTAAAGGTGTTTTAGAAAGATGTTTTTTGGTAGATAATGCAGGTGGCAGGAATTGCACTGAAGAAGTTGTACTTGCTTGGCTCCACAAGTCTTGGATTTCTAGCTCCTTTTTATTAATTGAGTGAATGACCAACCTTTGTGAGTTTTGCAACACCATTTTAACTATTCATATTTTAAAGGTATAGCTTTTAATTGTGAACTATTTTATTTTAGGAATAGTTTTTGAATTTTTAAAATATCATGTCTGTTCTTAATAGCTGGTGCTTGTGTTTTAGCTATCTGTTAATTCATGGTTTCTTATATCTGTTTTCCTTTGATTTTTTTTTTTTATGCCTTTTGTTATTTACTTTTAACATTGGTTATGGGTTCTGTATTTCTTCTTTTGCTTTTACATATTTGGCACATAATAGCTAAGTTGCTGATGTTCCATAAAATTCCAAACCACTAAAATAATGAAAAGGATACTTGGTTGATATAGAGCTCCAAAACAATTGATGAGGAGCAGGTCAAAATGACACAGACTGTATTGATATAATAGTGTATTTCTAGTGCAAAGAATGAAGCAAAATTTAGTGTTTGCAAATTTAAGAAAAGAAAAATTTTAAAAATGTTATCTTTGCATTAGAAATATGATAGTTGGATCTTTGTAGCCCCTGTGTATATAGGTATATAAATAGGTACTGCATGATCTGGGATTGGCTCAGTCATTAGTGAACCACATTCATAATTGGCAGTTCCCAGGTTCAAATCCCTCTGGGCCAGCATAGAGATTACTCTGCTAGACCCCACCCTTCCTTGGTCAGAAATCACATGTGCCAAATTTTTCCAAGCATCAATGGGCTTGGAAAGGCCACCATATGTCAGATAGGATGTTGGTCATGGTCCTGTGTGCAGGCTAGCCATTACCCTGTCACATTAAAGAACTCTCTGCATGGCTTTGATGGGAGGTTACCATTTGTTTCCTAACAGCCGTCCAGTGGATCCCCTTAACCCAATCTTCTTTGAGCCCATGGGGTCCTTATGACCTGGCTATTTAGCCTGTTGTGTGCAAAAAAAGTGTGCTAAGAGATAAAACAACCATCTACAGGATCTAATCACTGTATATATTATATTACTAGAGTGTTATTTATATTGTAATAATTGTGTTTGCTAAGTAGAGGGTAAAATGCACAGACTTATGAAAATCACCCTAGTAATGTCCAATATTAAAGAATGAAGCATGTATGAATAGTTAATTATGTTTGTGGAAACAAACAGTGGTTATTTCTTTTGGCTGGCAAATATTCTTTGGCAGCCAGATGTAAAAGCCTGACCCCTTGGTACAATAAGTTTTCATACCTGGCACTGAAAGGGTTAAACAGCTGTTGTAGCATATTTTGATTGTTTTATTAACATTTTGAATTATTTTGAAATATGAAAATTCCTTTCAGCTGTAAGGCAGTATACAGGGTATTTTTATGACTGGTCTGTGATACTTTGGAAGGTAATTTCAAGGAAAAACAATACAGTTGTCCTATTTTAAACAATTGAGGAGCTGCAGATGTTAAGATGTGCAACACTGACAGTTTCGAGCTGTCTGATAAACACCACTCTTGCCTTAGTTGCTTCAATCACCATCTTGCCTCAGTTGCTTCTGATCCATGCTCAGTTGTACGAGACACTGTTTTGCAATACAATTGAAAGCATTGTTTTGTCTTGCATTTTATCACAATATGAATTGGCTGTTTACTCCACGGTATATGTTGATATCCATTACATTTTTGGATTGTAATGGTAGCAACAGGGTGGCAGTTGAAGAATATTGTAGACATTTTCTGAACTGCAAAATGTGAACAAGCAAGTTTTTAGTGATACACACCAGATAATAGGAGAAACAGAGACAGCTGTTCCACTTAACCCTGAACTTAAGTATGACTGTGCATTGTGGTGGAAGATCATACTGGGCCTAGTACAACGTGGCTGCACTGACCAGTGTTCATAGGATTTCTAATCAAATGGTGAATCCACAGGCTTACAACAATGTAATAAAATTGCAGTGCACATAGAAATTTAATAAAACTCTTAACACTGTATATAATATATAAGGAAAACATAGGAGTGTCAGGATATATTGTAGCAAGAATATACAACATGGATGACAAGATGTATTTGTTTATATTTCAGTACACATGGTATTGCTTTTGATATAGAATGAATTTTTTAGCTCTACAGAGTGAAATTCTTTTAGAGAAAATCTGGGGTTTGTAGTTCAAGGTAAACATCATGCAAGGCAAGTTAATTTTTGATGGTTTTGCAATTCAGTCATTATTTTTAGGTGCACAAGTTATGTAGTGCTAACCAAAGAGGTTAGTAGCCTAGATGTTATAAAGTTTAAGTGCACAAATGTTCTAGATGGTTGGAAGACGTTATACATGTCAATGGCACCCTCTCTTCACTTGTTTATCAAATATATGGTAAAACTAGAACCATGAAATGTGTTTAGGATTATAGCAGAGTGGATATACCTAGCAGCAAAATGGTAATGCATGAGATCTTTCAATGAAATGCTAAGTTACTAAAATAAGCATATATTACAGGAAAAAGAAAATATAAAATATATCAATACATCACCCAATGTCTGTGTAAGCTCCAATGACTAGTTACTAATCTAGTCATGAAAATTGGTAGCACAAGTAAGAAATTGGGTAAGATAAATGAGATTAGGTAAGCAGACCTTAGTAAGATAATTTGATCAGGTAACATAGACCACCAACCTAGAATGTTAAAAACAACTTAAAATTCTCTGTCATTGAGCAATAAAATTTTAAAGTTTATTTTTATGTTGAAAGTTTTTAGGAGAAAACTTGCAACATACAAATAGTTTGAAGGATAAACTTTAAGATTTTATTACTCAATGACAGAGAAATTAATTAAAAATAACAAAATTATGAGCAAGAAGTTCCTTTTAATTGTTAACTTAGAACAGTTCTGTGCCCTTAGATATAACATCTAAGCTACTAACCTCTGCTTAGCACTATGTAACTTGTGCACCTGAAAATAATCATGAACTGCAAATGCGAAAAAGAGCAACTCTCCTTGAATGGATTTTCATTTCATACTATAGAGATATTGAAATTGTCATTCTACATCAAAGGGAGACAATGTGTACTTGAAATATGCACAAATATATCATGTGCCATTTTGTAAATTTTGTTAACATGTATCCTGATATGCCTTGTTGCCATTACTGTTGGATTATACTGCTGTGCTACTATGTTTTTTTCATTTGCAACTTGTAGGACAGAGAAGTATCCTAGAAGCTACTCCTAGCTTTTACAGGCCTTTTCATACAAGAACATGCCTTACTAAGACACTCAGGTTACAGCAACTGCTGACCAGTGCCTCAGATAGAGCTAACACAACACACAAAGTCTGCCATCTGTAACAGTCACTAACTTCCTAACCATTATGTGCCAGTTAAGGTTTTATTTATATTATATACAGTGTTATAGAGTTTAAATTTCTGTAGGTAGGGCTTATCTGATATTTATATGTATTATATATATATTCAATTTGTGTACAGGCTCTTCAGCCATATGATCATGATTGTCATGATTGCTTTCGCTGGTCGATGCTGCTGCATTGCTGGTATTTAACTACATACTGTTCAGTGATGAAACACTATTTGGGATGGACTTTGACAATATATGAATTCCCCCTTGTGATCACTGATAATTCTTGTTAAAAGCAATTTCCAGCAGTAATTCTCAGTGAAATGTTTGATCCAATCAACAAATCTTCCATCAGACTATACCATTCATTTTGGAACATTAAATTCAGCTAATTACTAAACTTATACCACTTTTAATTGAAGACTTGCCTCTGGTGACAATGCACAGAATGTTCTTTCAGTATGGTAAAGTACCTCTACATTTTGGTCATCAGGTTACAGATTACTTGAATCAGCATTACAGGATTTGGTGGATTGGTCATGTATGTTAAGGTCCAGCACCTGCTGTAGAGATTTCCAGATCTAATTTAGTGCTAATTTGATAATTGTCTTCCAGCTCCAGAGGATTCTGCCAGAACTGGAGCACAGGATATGATACTGCCAATTGGTAGGCACTTAAGATGTTCAGTTTAAAAAATTATTCATCCAAACCTAAAATTGACCACATTAATTATTACACATGAGATGTGGGTTCATTGTCCCGTATGTTGGCAAAATATTTAAGATTCATGGATATTTGAAACTGCTGCAAAATCACCATGATCTGTATTTATGGTAATCTCTGTGGTGTCAAATAAAATTTGAATCTTTCTAATTCCCATATAATGCTGAGACATTCTCTTTCAGTTGTGGAATTATTCCTTTCAGCTTGATTTAAATTGGCATTTATACATATGGCTTATTCTTGGTTCTCCATCTGTATTTGGCTTAAAACTGCCAATGATCCAACAGAAGTTGGTTTAGATCTTAATAGGCAGGTAATGGAGTAGTTATATAAATTTTCAGCATATTAAAGGCTTGTTCACATCTTGCAATCTACTGCCATTTTTTTCTATTTCTATAAAGGGCATTCAGATGACTATGTCTGAAAAATTGGGTAAGAATTGCCCATCCCAGAAGTACATGCCAAGGAAGTGACTTAGCTGTTTAGTATCAGTAGGTTGTGGAAATTTTGATATGGCTTTGATATTATTAATACAAGTGTGTATAACCTCATTATTGATGGTTAAACCCATGTACTGAATGTGTTTCTTGCTGTAACTTTTGAAATAAAGTTTGTAACTGTTTTAAATGTTTGAGTAAATTATGATGTTATTAAGGTAGACATTGCATGTTTTTACCTTTAATCCAGACAAAGTTATTGGATATAAGTTTTTGGAATATAGCTGGTGCATTTAACCCATAGGAAGTTTAGTAACCTGGAGTATCAGTCATCAGTTATGAATGCAGTTTTTAAACTATCCTGAGGACAAATGACAATTTGCTAATATCTGGTGAATAATTCCGGTGTATTTAGATATAGCTTTCCAGCTAATTAATAATTAAATGTTGAATTATTTAAAGTGGCTGTTTATTATGACTATATTGTTTTCTATAATCAATATAAAATTGTCAATCTCTAGTTTTCTTAACTAACACAACAGGAGATGCCCACAGTGCGAACAAGGTTCAATAATGTTGCCTTCTAATATGCCTAAATCTGTTCCATTATTATTTCCTATTTATGTGGTGGGTATCTCTAGTACATACTACAAACTATCTTTTTATATCCTTTATCTGTTTGACAATACCCTGCTTTGTCATTAATAAAAAAGTTTCTTTGGCATTTGTTCTAATAACTTTGCTGGTAAGTCCATCTTCAAACAATGGTCTCTAATTTCCCTTAATGCATTTCAATAACTTTATTTACTTTTAGAAATGCAATTTGTGTACCTTATATGTAAAAATAGTGGCAATTAAATTTTTCAAAAGGACTTTGGGGCACCAGGGTCCTAATAAACATCCTTCAAGGGTCCTGATTGGCATTTCCCTGCTGTTATTTCCAAAAACATTTTTGCTCTGTATGTCTGTGGACTTAGGCAGTATATGTACTGAATTTTATTATTGGTATTTTTATTTGCATACTCCCTTAGGAATTGTATTTATGCTTTGCACCCCTTTGCTTCTCTGTTATTAGTTTTTATTTTTGTACTGATACTTGATTCTACCATTTGTCAGTGAAAATGTAACATACAGAGCCTAATGAATAATAACATCCAGTTATGGAGACATGTGCTTTCACAGTCTGTGTTGGCTCAGTACCTGTCCCATAGGTACTCAGTGTGTGTAATTGTTTCACAAGGTACATGAACTCCAAGGTAGACTAATCTTATTTTTAAGTATTATTCTGACTTGGACTCTAAATTTGTTGCTTTCTTGAGAATATTGTGGAAATTGTGCTTTTACCAGAATTGAAGTTCATTGAGAATAATTTAAAAGTTGTATGATTGTTTCAGTTTTTGTTAATTTTTGAAGAAAAGTGTTTGAAGAAAAGTGTTTAGGATTATTGTAACAGAATCTGTTGTTAAATGTTCTAATTTTGATAACTCTTTAAATCTCAATGCTCACTTAATGTTTAAAGACATTTGAGATCTTTTATCTCCAATGGCATTTTTCCATAATAAAACTTGTCAAAGTTTGGGAGGTGTGAATGCAACTTTCCTTTCCAATTATTCAACATTTCCAAACATTTTCCAACATTTCCAAACATTTTTGGCAATATAGCATAATATGTTGATTGCAGTGTCATTTTGTGACACCAGTAAGAAATGTGCTTTTGAATTTCATTTTTAATAATAGAAAAATGATTAATAATGAAAAATTTTACCAGTAACACATATATAAATTAGCATTGTACAAAAGATGTTTTTAATGTAACAAATATGAAATTATGAGTACAAAGTCATTAGCAAAGATTGAATTGAAGGAAGTCCCATTTTCAGTCAGTCTTTATAGTAGGATGCACTTATACGTTTTTAGCAAATGGAGCAAAAGGTACAATACAAATGTAAATGATAGTTAAGCCTTATATATTTGCAGAATTTAACTGAAGAACCATTAAGAATAATTGTTTGTGCACTGTGCTATGTTGGAAATTGTTCGTTTGTGAAGTGCTTTCTCATGAAATGTGTATACTCTTAATGAATAAATTGTTTTCAAAAGTTATGTCACCCTAATGAATAAATTGTTTTCAAAAGGTATGTCACCACCTAAACCTCACAATTCATGGGCTCAAGCAGCTGGTAAAGGGTTGAATCCACCGCCTCAAAGTAACAGTGCAAACAATAGTCAGAATGGTAATGGTCAAAGTGAGTCAGGAAATCTTTCGTCTAGTGTTCCAGGATCTGTAACTAAAGTTCGTATTGATGAGCATGTAACTGAACTACGAATTGCAGCTGCATTTAGTGATGGTTGGGGACAGACTGTAAGTATTCTATTGAGATTTTTTAGGTTATTGAAAGTGTATAAGTAGCAATTTGAATGATATCTTTGTATGATGGTAAGTCAATAAATAAGATAAATTTAAATACAGATCAAAACAATTTATTCCAAAAACACATGTATACAGCGTTTTTCAATGCAATCTCCTCCTATCTCACTACATTTAGTCCAACTGCTGACAAATTTTCTGATTCCATCAGAAAAAAGGCTTTTGGTAAAGAGTGTAGCCAATTATACATCACGTTTTGAACATCTGTATCATCCCTGAACTTGTTCTACCTGTTTTTCCCTTTAGTAATCTTCCAAAGGGATGTGCTAGTTCTTCTGAACAAGTTCATTAATATGTTACATTGTATCAGGTGTTGCTGCTTTGACTGGTCTATCAAGTTGATATTCATTACACTTGTGAGACTATTTCTGAAATGTTTGCACCACTTGTGCACATTTTTAAACAACTGTACCCACATTTTCTACACATTGTACAGTAAATTTCACTTGTTTTGACTCTTCTTACAGTAGACACTTTGCTGTTCGACTAAAGTGCAACCTGACAGAGGGGATGTTTTTTAACAACTGACTGGTTAAGTATTGCTAACTCTATATAGAAGCTGAGTAACTAAATGATCTTACATGCAGTAATAAGGGTTTGTAGTAAAGATTACATAATGGATAAGTATGTCTAAAAAAAGGAAAATTCGCCTTATTGTCTTAACCTTGTAGTATAAACTAAGTGTATACAGTCATATCAGAATAATATGACCACCTACCTAACAATGGGAATAACCACCCTTGGCCCGGATGACAGTGACGAGTTGCCGTGGCATGGACGCAATGCAACTGGTAAAGGGTTGAATCCACCACCTCAAAATAACAGTGCAAACAGTAGAAGGAAGGTTGCCAGAGGCACACGTGCTCATTCAGACCAGCAGATCATGAAGGTTCTGGAGATTATGTGGTTGTGGGTCCACACGCCGAACCTGTCAATCCAAATGGTCCCACAAGTGCTCTGTGTGATTGAGGTCTGGTGATTTTGCTGGCCGAGGGAGAATGGAGACATTGTTGTTGTGTTCCTGGAACCAATCGCGCACCACCTTAGTGACATGGTAGGGCGCATTGTCCTGTTGGTAGACACCACCACCACCACCAGAGTAAACGTCCAACGTGAAGGGATGCATGTGGTCAGCGAGAATGGACAACGAATAAGAATCGCGACAACTCCGGTGCACCGCAGTATTGTGATATGCAGTACTGTGACTGCATATTAATGTGACTGCAGTTAATGTGATATGCAGTACTGTGACTGCATATCACATTAAGGGATTGCCACTGAACCACTATAAACTAAAAAGGCTCCTATCAATTTAGCTTGGCTTAACAATTGCCTATATACAGCGGGAGAAGACCTTATGTGAAGAGAGAAGCACTACTTGGGATTTTATTAGTCTGCTTGAAGATATAATCATTGAGGTGCAGTGAGAGTGGGATCTTTTAAAATTTTGAGTGCTGCCTAGGAATATGCCCAACACTCACTGATTTTAGCCAAAACATGCCATGCCAATATATAAATAAAAAGATCTTAGTCTTTTGAATTTTGAGCCAGAAAATAAATTGAAGTCCTAGCTTTTAGAATCCTCTGCAGTAGAGGCTCCTAGGTACTTCCGTCGAAAGCCACACCTCGAGGGACTCCAAACCTCTCGGCATGACCCCAACTTCGTCCTCTCCATCGAGCCGGGCATCCACAGCCCGCTCGCCATCTCGGCCTATACCGTGCCGAGGCTGCTTCGGGGACACCTGGCCAGTAATCCCAACAAACCCAGCCGGCGGCCCTCCCACAACCCCGACAAAGCTTTCAGCCTACTGGGGCTCACAACACTGCAGCACCTGGACCCCACTTCACAGAGGAACCCAAGTTCCTCCACTGCAAAAGCCATAAGTCCAAATCTCATTCATGTGGGACTCTTAGTTTGGTTGTTCCATCGATAAACCCGCTGACCAACAGTGGCCAACTGAGGCCGCAAGCCTCCAACTTCTACCTCTCCATTGTTCACGGGCCGAAGTGCCCGCTGAACTTCCATCCACCTCAATATCACAGAGACTGCATCAGAGAGCCCACGGACGAGTGTACGAAGAGGTGCACCTCTCAGTCCGCAGTACTCCCTGACGGGCCTGCAAAAGACGGGGCCCCTCTCAAACCCCATCCGAGGCCCTTGTATGGCCTCTCAACCAAGGCTGCAACCCCCAGCTTTGCTGGGGGACAAGTCAAAAAGCTGACGGGACCTGTCCAGTAATGGTCCGCCAACCTTCAACATGCCCCCCTCCACCGGGGGCTGCCAGACTTCAGAACCCAAGCGCCAGCGATCCGAGCCCAACTTCTCAGAGGCACCGTAGGCCCCTCCCTCGTCAAGGAGGTCCCACTCGGGGGGGGGGGGGGGGGGGGGGGAGCGAGTGAGAATGGACAGGTAGCCATTAGCTTTCAGGGACCCATCCAGTGGTCCCAGGTCGTACCAAGAAAACATCCCCCAGACATGCACACTGCCAGCCTGTATTTGACCGACAAGCGTGTCCGGGTGTTTGTTCTCGTCTTCCTGACGCCGTTTCCACCACTGCCCATCACTTCTGTGGAGTAGAAACCTCGATTTGTCTGAGAAGGCAACCTTTTCCCGCTTTTCCACTTTCCAATGACTGTAGTCCTGTGCGAACTGCAGGCATCATTGCCGATGGACCTTGGTTAACGTGAGCGCCTTGACTCAACGTTGACTCCGGAGACTCATGCATAGCAGGGTTCACTTTACTGTTATCGGGGACACATACCTGGGTTCCCCAGTGTTCATTTGAGTGTCAATTGTTGCACCGTTGCATGTCGATTTCCCTTTACTTGTCGATGGAGACGATGTTCTCCTCTGGGGTCGATTGCCTCTGAGGTTCCACAGTTATGACATCTGGAGGTACTTGGTGTGCCAGCGGTCCATTCTTGGTACATCCTTACTACAGCACCTCGCAAACAGCCCATGAAGGAGGCTGTTTCTGATATGCTTCCACCCTTGGCGCAGTAGCCAATGATCATTCCTTTTTGAATATCCATCAAAATCAATAGCCCTGCCCATTGATTGTGCTCATGTAATGCACTCATCTTCCCTTGCTAAAGTTAGTTTCGCAATTATTAGACTTTTTATTCTGCAAATTGAAAGTAGTCTAATTAGTTAGTATGACATCAGCATGATGTTGAACTGGTGCTTCATGAAAGTAATCTCCTTCCTAATGGACAACACAATAGATTATGCTAAATTTTGTGTTGGCCACATTAACTTGAAACTTTTCTCTTTGTACATTATTTCTGTATAGAAGATTATATCGTGAACATGGTTAATGATGGGTCCACTTACAAAAAAAAAAAAACTTGTGGACATGAAAATTGTAACTCCATAAAGGATACCAAATGCAGTGATACCAAATTATCACACACAGTACCAGAGGTCCTATGCAAATGATACTAGTGACAGCATGACTTCACATGAAATTGTAAATAGACGCATTGTTCCTGAGATCCCAATGAAAGCCACCATAGGAGATACACTGCATGACATTGAAATCACCCCACCTAGAAGGAGTGAGGTGATAGGGGTGAAATGTAGCACACACATAGCAATACATATTGGCATACTGTAATTTAATTTGCAGCCACTTACAGCAGTTAGAAGATGAGAATGCAGGACAGTGTGACTGCCTCAGTAGGTGGTTGCCCTCCATAAATGGCAATATAGGCAGTGATACAGTCGATGGATATATTTACTGACGAATTACACACCAAGCAGCATTGACTTGCTCATATAATTCATAGAGATTTCATGCCTGCCAGTGGAAGGATTGCACACGTCGTCCAATGTGGCTCATAGATTTTCTATTGGAGATAAATCTGGAGGTCAGGTTGTCCATGGCAATATTTGAACATGTTACAAACATTATCTGGAGACCCTAGCAGTGTGTACATAGGTGTTGTCATGCTTGAAAATGGGCTGCTGCATGCCTCCCAGGTATGGTAACAAAACGCATAACCACACTAATGTATCATGCAGCTGTCAGTGTTCCCATGATGCAGACAAGAGGTGACCTGCTGTTGTATCCAATAGCATCCCATATCATTATGCCTGGTTGATGGGTGGTGTGCTGATCATGAACAAAAGCTGGATCTGTCCTCTCATCAGGTTGTCGCCATACAAAGACCCATCGATCGTCAGCACCCAGACAGAAATATGATTCATCGCTAAACACAAGTGTTACATTCATGACCCCAGTTTGCACGACTTCGACACCAAGCCAGATGAGCACTGTGATGGTTTGCAGTCATTGGCAACTGATGGGCTTGGAAAGGCCGCCGTTTGTCGGATGGGACGTTAAGCCATGGCCCCATATGTGGGAGAGCCATACCTTGTGCACATTAAAGAACACACTGGATGGCAGGAGGCTACCATCTGTCTCCCAACAGCTGTTCCAGTTGGTCCCCTCCCCCAACTTTCTCTGAGCTTTCGGGGTCCTTGTGACCTGGCCATTTAGCCCATGGTATGCAAAAAAGTGCCGCTCAGAGGTAAAACAACCCAACCCAACAGTCATTGGCAGTCAACATAACAGTTGCCTAGGTTATAGGTATGCCTTATGCAACCTTCGGTTTACCATTTGGGTTATGGGGGTGTCCATGGCTTCTGACACAGCCCATTGAATATTACCTGCAGTGCTCTGTGGTGATGAACGAAAATGGTGAACAATGCACCTATCTAGCTGTGCTGACATCTGGTGGACAGCACCACTCCCTCTGCGACACATGCTAGAACCTTCATTTTGCCGCTGTCGCCAACAACAACAGTTTGTGCATCCCGATGAACATGGGCAGCGACACAACGTGTAGTCCATCCAGCTTCACATAGGCCTATGATTCTTCCTCTCTCAAAAGCATTCAAATGGTGATAAACCTGCCAATGGCATGTACCTGGATTTTCCGCCTTTGCGGAACCACCTAATCTCAACTGTTTGCATGACTTCCATCTGCATAAACATAATACTATCCCTGTTCCTTCTTGCACCTTTTATCAATTGAGCCACACAGGTCATTGGCTCTGGATTATCATTTGCATATCTCAACTGTGCACACCCACCCTTCTATTTGCATGTTTGTACGACATATCCTGGGTGGGACACTTTCAATGTCGAGCAATGGAAGTCAGTGGAAGTTAAACAGTGCACGTGTTTCAGTTATACCAAGGAAACAAATGAGTGTGTTAGTAGTTAGTCCCATTTGAACAGGGACTGTATTCATAGGGATGCATGAAGCAGGTTGATGTGCCCGTCATATAACTGACCATCTTGATCACACAGTGAGCACTGTAACACATTGTTTGAAGCACTGGACGAGAACAGATACTGCTTCACTTTGCCGGGGCTCAGATCCCCACAGATGTACCACACAACGAGAAGATTACTTCATCTGCTGACAAGCAACCTCTAACTTCTGTGATATTTACAGCAATTCAGTGCAATATGGCACCATGGCACCTGCAATACATGCACCAGTGTTCACATGGGCCATCCAACAGCATTTCAATGAAGCTGAATTACAGGTACACCGTCCCTTGTGCATGTATTACCTCTTACTATTAATAATGGCCAGGCACATTATCTATGGTACATGAAATGTGTGTCATGAGAGTGGGAATAGCACCACATTGTATTAGATGAGTTGTGCTTCTGCTTGGTGCAGATAATTGTCACAGGATCCAGAACACATCTGGGAGTGCCACAGTGCCCAGATGGCACTCCCGGATGTGTGTGTTTTTAGTGTTTGTCCAAGGAACTGTGACATCTACAAGTACCAATACAACATTCTGGTTCCTTTCCTGCAGAGCTCTGTAGTTCCCAGGTTCGAGTCCCAGCTGGGTCAGCGTTGAGATTTATCTCCGCAAAATTTCCCACCCTGCCCACGGTCAGTAGGGGACATCGATGGGCTTGGAAAGGCCGCCGTCCATTGGATGGGACGTTAAGCCATGGCGCTGTGTGCAGGAGAGCTTATACCCTGTGCACGTTAAAGAACACGCTGGATGGCCTTGACGGGAGGCTACCATCTGTCTCCCAACAGCTGTTCCAGTGGGTCCCCTCCCCCAATCTTCTCTGAGCCTTCGGGGTCCACGTGACCTGGCCATTTAGCCCATGGTGTGCAAAAAAATGCCGCTCAGAGGTAAAACAACCCAAACCAAGCTTCCCCCCAACCTTCTCTGAGCCTTTGGTTCAGAGAAGGTTTATGCGTGTGCAGGAGAGCTTATACCCTGTGCACGTTAAAGAACACGCTGGATGGCCTTGACGGGAGGCTACCATCTGTCTCCCAACAGCTGTTCCAGTGGGTCCCCTCCCCCAATCTTCTCTGAGCCTTCGGGGTCCATGTGACCTGGCCATTTAGCCCATGGTGTGCAAAAAAGTGCCGCTCAGAGGTAAAACAACCCAAACCAAGCTTCCCCCCCAACCTTCTCTGAGCCTTTGGTTCAGAGAAGGTTTATGCACAAAGGTTCCAGAAGGGTTAAAGATTGAAAATCTCTTGAAAATTGAGATCTTGGATATGGAAGCAAATAGGACTTCCTTGGCACAGAAATCATCAGTCCTCGTGTAGGAGGGCAATTTTAGGAAGAGCTTTTTTACTCCCCTTTTGGAAAAAATTTCATTAAAAAAAATTAGGAGTTTTTGTTTATATTGAATGATTAAAAGTATCCCTCCCTCAGTATCTTGTCTGTGCCACTCTGACAACATTAATGGTTTGGTGCACTGACTTTTCAGCACTTGGCCAAAATACCCATAGAACAAATTCGTAATATTTACTAAAAAAAAGCATCCAAGGAGTGTTCTTCCATTTCATAAATAGGACAGAAAATCCCATTAATGTGAGGACAATCCAAGTCACTTTATATAACACTGGCCTGTGTTTTAAGATACCTCCAGTTGTGGATGCCATACGAGGTTGTCAGATAGGGATAGCAAACATTGGCACGGATTGTACAATGATAGCACAAGACCATGGCATTGCAAATAGTAGCAGAGTTGAACTCCAGTCAGAATGATCCCGTTTCTGTCATAACAGTTTGTCGAGAACTTCCATTGTGCTGGTATTTATGGCAGTTCTGCAATCCACAAACCTCTGATTACCAATATCAATGCAACAAAATGTGTAAGGTGGTACAAGACTGGCAGCATGTCATCTGATGAATCATGCTACACATTGTTTTCCACTATTGGTGGAGTGTATGTCTGGCAAAAATCTGTAGAAGCGTACCACTCTGACTGTTTGATTCCAACTGTGAATCATGGAGGTGGATCCCTGAAGCTGTGAGGTGCCATATCATGGCATTCCTTAGGACTATTAGCTATTCTGCAGAGTCGTGTCACATTCACAATGTACGAATTCATTCTTGGGGACCACCTGCACCCAATGTTGCGGGCATTGTTCTCTAATGACTGTCCCTGGTTTCAAGCAGATAATTCATCCGTGCATTGTGCAAAATGTGTCAAGTTGTGGTTTGCAGAGCAAGAGGATGTGAGGTACAGCAGCTACCCTGGTCACCTCAAACTCCAGATCTCTATTATTGAACATTTGTGGGAATATCTAGAGTGCAAGTCAGATCACACTTTTCACCTCCAGCATCACTGGCACAGCTGGGCCATATTTTACAGGAAGAATGATCCTACATTCTATTACTGTATGTGCATGACTTGTATAAATTTATTCGATGTCAAATTGCATCTCTTCTGAATGCCTGAGGTGGGCTTATAGCTTATTAATAAAATTTTAATAAACCCCTGTATATGACACTAAAAAGAATCATTAAAATGAATAAAAATTGTATTTCAGGTAAATAGAGTATTTGGGAAGAAATTTCCTTTCGATTAATATACAGGATGATTCAAAACTCTTGGGCCAAACTTTAAGGGGTGATAGAACACACCTAAACAAGCATTTTTCGCCATACAATGCATGGTCGGAACTCAAGTGGTGAATCGCTAGAGGGCGCTTTCCAGTGAACACTTATAAGCGCTGGTTTTCACACTCGTCATTTCTACTGTGGATTGCAGAATGGATGAATTGTTTCACGAATCAGGAGAAGGCGGACATGCATTTCACGTGGAGCTGCAGACGGGAATGTGAGGGAAGCCCAAAGACTGTACCAGGAGTGCTTTCCGACCAGACGAGTGCCTGATCATGTGGATTTTGCACAGTGGTTCCTGCAGTGCAACCGGACTTTGATGCACGTGTCTTATTCACTGACGAATGCACCTTTGCATGTGAGGGTATTTTTAATACCCACAATTCACATGTGTGGGCCACCAGTAATCTGCATGCCATATGTCCACATTCTTACCAGCGGCGTTTCTCCATAAATGTTTGGACTGGAATCCTCCATGACCATTTGATTGGCCCATAACTTCTGCCAGCCTGACTGAAAGGGAGAACATACCTTGTATTTTTACAAGAAGTCTTGCCAGAATTATTGAACCCCGTTCCAGCAAACATTCAAACACATATGTGGTTCCATGACTGAGCACCACCCCATTTTAGTGTGGATGTGCAGAATGCCTTGGATGCAACATTTCCAGGACGATGGATTGGTCGGGGTTGTCCCATCGCTTGGCTGCCACGATCTCCTGATCTCTTGTGTCTGGACTTTTTCCTATGGGGCCATATGAAAAGCCTCATCTATGATAGCCCCGTCAATTCCAATGAGGACCTTGTTGCCAGGATTTCTATTGCCGCTGTACGAGAAATGCCTAATGTTTTCGCCCATGTATGCCGATCACTACGTCGAAGGTGTGAAACCTGCATTAATGTTGGTGGTCACCCTTTTGAGCAGTTTCTGTAATTTGATCAATAAAATTCTGTACTTTCTGTTCTGTAATTTCTGCAATTGTTTCAAACCTCTTCTGTCATTCCCGTGTCTCTTCCTTTCCTGACACAGTAACTGCTAACCCCTAACGCTTCACTGCTTGAGTTCCGACCATGCATTGTATGACGAAAAGTGTTTGTTTAGGTGTGTTCTATCACCCCTTAAATTATTTAGGTGTGTTATACCCCAAAACATTCTCTGGTCATTAAAGTTTTGCCCAAGAGTTTTGAATCACCCTGTATAATTTAACTTTTTGTCAGGTTTTCCAAAATTAAGCTTTAATTGCGTAGTCCAATCTATTTTTTCACTATATCATGTGAAAAAAAGTCTTATTAAAATCAATGTTTATAAATTTGTTTAAATTTTTGATTTTCATAAAATTCAGAATTAAATTGTGTAATTTGGTGTATAACGTGACATTTTGTTTTGTTTTTTAATTCTAAATTTGACTTGCTTTGGATGGCTTGCACAATTGGCAAAATGCCTAGACTTTTCTCAAAGTATGGTACTGAGGAAAAAAAAATTATAAAAAGAAATTTTCTTTCTTCAAGTAAATATTTTTTTGCTATTCAGGAATAAATAGCATTTTTATTCATATGCATTATAATTTTTTCAGTCTGTTAATGTTTTTTAAATAAAAAATTTGCATTTGCCAGATGCATTTTTTAATACAAGATTCTGAAAATGCCCTATTAAAATGAAACGTCATTTTTTTTGTAAAATATTTTATTTTCAGAAAATCTAGAATTAATTTGGCAAATAGCATGCCATAATTCCTTTCTTTAGTTATTTGGCAAAAAAGCTCTAAAGTAATGTTTTTTGACTGATCAGATGGGAAAATGTAGCTGGGCTTCTGGATGTAAACCAGTTTTTCAGGTGGGATCCTGGAAGGGTTAAAGAACATATTGGATGACCTTGATGGGAAGCTATCATCTGTCTCTTAACTATCCAATGTGAACCCTCCCCAAAACATTCTCTGGGTCCTTGGGGTGCATGTTACCAACCATTTAGCCTATTGTGTACAAAAAAGTGAGGTAAAACAACCAACAGTAGTGAGTGGGCCTTTTGAAACTTGTAAAGAAAGTTCTTCAGATCACCTTCAGATGGAGCTTGTGTGAGCAGCACTTAGATTTTTAATCCTTTTATTTCATTGTTCAGTAAACTAGGTGAATTAGTTATTTGGCAAACCTCAAACTTAGTAGCAGGACATTTTGGTACACCACATACTGAGATGATTATTAATGGAGGAAATGAGTAGGAAATTTTAAGACATCCAACAAGAAGAAATGAAATTTTTTAGGTAAATTAGCAAAATGGCCAGAACATGAAGTTAATAATTGTATATTGTATCACAGAAAGATAAAGTATTGGTTTCCACCAGTATGATTATCATGAAGTAATGAAAGTTGAGAGATGGGATTTTTATTTTACATGTTCCTCATGGTCCAGTTTTATAAAGAAATATAACCTAAGTATGTGAATATCAATGAGAATAATGCAGAAAATGCTAGATAAATATGGAAAAAGATAATTTTTAAAAATTTGTTATAAATGCAGTAAATAAATAATTTGAGTTTGAACATATTTCCAACATGAATAAATCCCCCTAACTTTTAATGTTCCCATTGAACAAAACAGTGGGGAGAAAGGTGCCAAATTGATTATAAAACATGAGGCATTACATAGTTGTACTAGCCTGTTGTGCAAATGGAAGTGAACTCCCTCTGCTAGAAATTTCAAAACTCTTCATGGGAAAATTCAAAGAGGATATACATTGAAGAGTGAGAATATTATGACCACCTGCCTAATTATGTTTGTCTTCCAGATGCTGCCAAAACAGCTATTACCCAGTGAGGAATGGACACTACAGGATTTCTAAAGGTGTCTTATGTATCTGGTACCAACATATTACCAACAGATCCTTTAACTCTTATAAGTTATGTGGTTGAGCCCCCGCAGATTGGATATGCTGTTGCAACACAAACCACAGATGCTCGATTGGATGATGTCTAGGGACTTTGGAGGCCAGGGCATACCTTGAAGTCTTCCTCATGTTCCGCAAACCATTATCAAACAATCTGAGCAGTGTGGTATGATGCATTATCCTGCTGAAAGAAGGCACTACTAGAAGGGAATGCCGTTGCCATGAAAGAATGTATCTGCTCTACAATGATGTTTAGGTAGGTGGCAGATGCCAGTTTCTGGCAGTTAAATGACTGCACCCAGTTCAAAGCAGAATATTGCCCAAAGCATTATATTTCCTCCACTGGCTTGTTTTCTTCCCATGGTGCATCTTGGTGCCAACACTTCCCCAAGTAAACAATGTACTCATATCCGGCCGTTCCACATGGTGCAACAGGAAATGAGATTCATCGGACCAGACAACTTTCTTCCAATCATTCAAGGTCCAGTTTTGATGCTTACACGCCCATTGTGGACACTTTCGAAGGTGAATCGAGGTTAGCATGGGCATTTGGAGTGACCTGCGGCTACACAGCCCCATTTTCAGCAGGGTTCGATGTACTGTGTGTTGTGATACATTACTCCTGTCACCAACATTCAAATTACGGGTGAGTTACACCACAGTATCCCTTCGGTTAGTTCGTATCATACGGGATAGCTTTTGCTCACCTGTAGCAATGAGCCTTGATTGGCCCACATCTTGCTGGTGGTTCATGGTTTTGCACCTTGTGGGTTTACCCCTTTTTGAAGGTACTAACCAAGGCTGTGAGCACCCCACAAATCTGACCATCTCAGAAATGCTCTGCTCCAGTTGTCTGGCCATTACAATTTGGCCTTTGTCGAACTTGCTTAAGTCTGCTACCTTTCCCATCTGAAGAACAGATAACACTGATTAACAGAGCTCAGTATCAGATGTTATTTATACCATTTCATGACCACACGTGCCGTCGTTTACTTGCTGTTGCTTCAATTTGCATAAAGATGCACTGGTCATAATGTTTCGACTCTTTGGTGAAGAAGATGGTTAAAGAAAGTATTGGGCTGGACAAAATGTGGGCCAACCATCCTGGAAGACTAAAAAGTTTTATTAATGTGGTATTAGATTTAAAAACAACTGAGGTCACTAAAATATGTGTGAAGGAATTGGAAACCAAATTAGCCATAATTTCAGGTGGTCTCACTTGCTAGTTACAATCACTGGATATGTCTGTCTACAATAAGCAATATGAATGGAAAAAGTGAATGGCCATTCTGCAGCCTTATTATATGGCCTACAGGACATGGTTTGACCATCTCAGGTGTAGTTCATTATTTTGAATGTTTTGTGCTATGATTTTGGTTTAGTGCACTATTAAGCTCCATAAGATGTCAGCCAAACATTTTTATTTGAAAAGTAGGGTTTTTTTTTTTCAATAATAAAATATTTAATATTTGTAAACTCTTATCAGGAAAATTTTACTTCTGATAAATATAGTATTAAAGTGTAGAAATTGAAGGTATAAAATTTTAGCTTGAAATTATAATTGTAATGAAATTGTGTTTATATTCCCATTGATATTTTTTTATTTGCAGCCAGTAAATCAAGATACTCCTTGGGATGTTCCTCCTGCAACCCCTGAACCAAATACCTCAAAGGAAAATACTACAAATGCTGTATGGAGAGCACCTGTGAACAATGGAACGGAGATATGGGAAAACAATCTTAGGCTGAACAAAGGTGTTACCACTCCAATTACAAGTGCAAACACTCCACCGTGGGGTCATACACCATCAACAAACATTGGAGGACATTGGGGGGATGACGATAGCTCAAGTAATATGTGGACTGGAGTACCTCAGAATAACACAAGTAACAATGCATCAAATTGGGTGGATCCAAACAGCAATGCCAATGCCAGCAACATGTGGGGAAATCCACCACCAAGTGAAAAGCACTGGGGAAATCAAGGAGGCTCATCTTGGGGTGGTAAGTTATTCAATAAATATTAATTTTTATGATTACTCACACATCAAGTTACTTATAAAATATAAGTAAATATTTCTAAATATATGGAAATTTAAAATATATTATGATCTGACAGGCTCCTGTCAGACGTCTGTGGCAAGCAGCTGTTTGAGGGGGTATTTATTTATTTATTGTAAAGAGATATGGGTTATTCCATGCCAACTCAACTAGTCCAGTCCAACAGTTGCAGATTTCAGTAATAGTTGGCTGGCATAAGAGAGGTGTTTGGTTCAATTTTTCGAGTCCGATTCTGCCTGAACCAACTTTTGACAATTGTTGAGCTTGATTTGGGGAAACAATTTCTCTGATGCATCATAAGATATATGTACAGAAGTGCATATCACAGATCACTTATTTTATTTCTGTTATTTATAATTTTTTATGACAAAATTTAAATTTTAATGCTATTTGTAATGAAAAATATTAGAAATACTAGTAGAAACTGAAAGTTTGTGGTTAACAACTATAAATGCAGAGAGCTCTTATATTTTTTCACAATTGCAAGAAATATTTAAATTATTCTGAGCTTGAAGTTGTCTGTGCTATTTTGAGCTATTTCCAGGCTCAGCCTGACAAAGTCCAAGCCCGATCTCTAGTTGACATAAACGTGAGTATACCTAAGACACACAATTGCCCAAAATATTACGAATAAAAAAAGAAAGGATTAGTAAGAAAACATAGAAATTGTAACCTGAAGTTGTTCACTTTTTTCTTTCCTTTTTGGGTGGATAACAACAGTTGGTTGGGTTGTTTTATCTCTGAGTGGCACTTTTTTGCACACAATGGGCTAAATGGCCAGGTCACAAGAACCCCGAAGGCTCAGAGAAAGTTGGGGGAGGGGACCCACTGGAACAGCTGTTGGGAGAAAGATGGTTGCCTCCCGTCAAGGCCATCCAGTGTGTTCTTTAACGTGCACAGGGTATGGCTCTCCCACACACGGGACCACTGCTTAACATCCCATCCAACGGACGGCGGCATTTCCAAGCCTATCGGTGTCCTCCTTCTGACCGTGGGCAGGGAGGGGAATTTTGCGGAGATAAATCTCAACGTTGACCCAGCTGGTACTAGAACCTGGGAACTGCAGATTATGAACCTGGCACGCTACCGACTGTGTGCACTTCTTGAAATATGTGATTTACATCCAATAAAAATTAACCTTTTCTAAAGTTTCATAGGGGCGGGGGGTGGTTCAGTCAGTAGCGCACCAGGCTCGGAATCTGTAGTTCCCAGGTTCGAGTCCCAGCTGGGTCAGCATTGAGATTTATCTCTGCAAAATTCCCCTCCCTGCCCACTGTCAGTAGGGGACACTGATAGGCTTGGAAAGGCCACCATCCATCGGATGGGATGTTAAGCAGCGGCCCCATGTTCGGGAGAGCCATACCCTGCGCATTTTAAAGAACACATTGGATGGCTTGACAGGAGGCAACCATCTGTCTCCCAACAGCTGTTCCAGTGGGTCTCCTCCCCCAACTTTCTCTGAGCCTTTGGGGTCCATGTGACCTGGCCATTTAGCCCATGGTGTGCAAAAATGTTCCACTCAGAGGTAAAACAACATAACACATCTGTTTGAAATGATTATCTCCAATGACATAGCCTTTTCTAGTGTTTTTTTTTATTAATAATGCAGATGGTAGTGCATTGTTTACAATAATTTGGGGTTATTTACTTTCAGGGCCTTTTTATACTGAGAATCTGCTGAGAGTTGTTTATGATAATTTGTGTTTTTAAAACCTCTTGTCTCTGATGGGATTAGTTGCTGAGGATTTTTTATATTATGGATCGTCGGTGAATTGTTTACAATATTGATTTTTAGGTTTATTATAAGATTGTGTTCTGGGGGGTGGGTAAAAAGGCAGAATGGGGGTCAGCAATATGTTCAGGTTGAAATAGTTGTCTCTTGTAATTTTATTCTGGGGGTTGTCTTAAATTGCGGAATGACAATTCATTGTTTAGAAGTATTTGCTTGTTAGAATAGCATCTCCAATGAGGTTATTGATTTTTGCAAGTGTTTTTAAATTATGGAATGAACGTTTTTGTTGGCGATAATAAGCTGCTGAAACAAGTAGCCTCGGATGGTATTGACAGACATTCATTGTATAATGATATGCACAGTTAGAAAAATATGCCTTAGATACTATTACTTCTTTAGGTTTTCTTTTTATTTGCAAAGCAAAATTCTATACTTAGGAATAAGTGTTTTATGATTATATTCTTTACTCAGTGTAATCTCCTACAGCCTGGCATCTTCACTGCTACTAATACAATTGTTTAGGTTGTTTGTAGAACTTTCCAAGAAGTTTAATATTCTTTCTAATGTGATATTGAAATGTTTTTCATCAGTTGAAATCATATAATTAGTGAGGATTTCTTTTTACAAAAAGTAATTTTAAGGAACTTTGATAATTCTGGAAGAATTAAATTTTTCATTGCCACTAGGAGTCCGGAAGTTAAGCGTTCCATTAAGACAATGCATTATTGCATTGCATTAAAAAAAGGTGCCCAAGCACCATAAATTGCAGTGCTCCAATTTCTTCCGATTCCCCCCCCCCCCTCTAAATCGCATTTTTTGTCGTGCAAGGTTGGCAGCTCTGAATACCATACCATGTACAGCAAAGAATTCCAGTGATTCAAATGAAAGCTTTTAGAAATGGATTCAGTAATTGGTGTAATTGATTTTAAAGTCTCAAATGGATGGTTAGATCAATTCCATGAACATCACAATGTTTCCTTCGAAGCTATTTGTGGAGAGAGGGATGAAGCATGAATGTCTATAGAGGCACAATGACAGAATGGTTGCCCCAGTTAGATTAAAAAAAGTGAATTTATAGATAGAAAAGAAGAGGAAAAATAAATTATTAAAAAGTTTTAATTTCTTAATAATTTAATACTCAACAAAGCAAAATTAAGCAATATTGAAAGTTTTTTTTTGCCTCCCAACATCACTTCTCATTAACAAATCTCAATTAAAACAGAATTTACACAGAATCTCAATTAAAATATTAACAATCTTTTAGACCTTATGGTTCCACAACTGTGAAAATTCAGTTCACGAAGCTTGTGTTTTTTGCCATGAACACCAAACTGCCAGTACAAAAAAACTTCCTTTGGATATGAAAGTTAGATAACTATATATTAAAAAGATATTTTATAGCTCCTAGTAATGTTAATTATTTCAATTTATTCCTCAAGTTGCTGCATCAGAAAATAAAATGTACAATTACATACAGGTCAGGATGACTGTGACAGTTTAGACAAAGGCACAATATCACTAGTAGAAAAATTTGTGGTGAGGCCCTAAGTGGTGATGTTGAAAGTGTTGAGCTATTTAGAAAACAATTTAATCAAATAATAAAATCAGTTATATGTTATTATGGTGCAATATTATTACAGTATGCTCTGCCAGAAATACACAAGCCACTCACTCACACAGAGCAGTCAATACCAGGGTGAAAAACAAAAGCAAGGAGAAATTGTCTGCACTTTGCATCAATGCAAGTGGGACCCATTGGTGCATGCTGTGCTTTTATTTTTTAAATGAAGATTCGAAAGTGCAGTGTTTGAGATAAACTCAGTGTTATAGAGAAAGTGGCTGATATATATATATATATTTACATATTTAATACATTTAATTATCAGTTTTATATCATTAAATTTTTCATTTATTTGTGTTCTAGGTTTTTTCCTTTTTGCTTCACTAATATACCCCTCCTTCCTCCAATAATCTGGATTAACGAGGGTTTACTCTACTTCATAAAAGAAATATATATTCACTATGTAAATATAAAGGTTCATCCCCCTTTCATGGCATCTTAGGGACACACCATGTCTGCACCTGACTTTTGTATATCCCGTGCAAGCCACATGTGCACCCACCAATTGAGTGCATCGCATCTCTTTCTCATCCCGCTGACATGATAGTGCCTACCTGAGGACGTGCCAAAGCAGACAGCATGAAACGCATTGTAATGTCTGGTCACCAACTTTCTGTATAGGCAACCGGCTCAGTGCACTATTAGGAGCACGAAGTTAAGAATGATGTGACTCATGCCACAGATGCAGCAAAGTGCAATACTGCCACGCTTAAGAACTATCACCAAGTGAGAAGTCCAGCACCTACAGTGTTTATAGAGTTAACTTATTTATCTTTATATTCACTATATGTATTAGAAGAAAAATAGTTTAATTCCTTATTTTGTTCTTTATTTTCATTAACCTACTAAAGAAGTGCAAACACTTTTTTTTTATAGATAATGGAACACCAGACAATGGCACTTCTGTATGGAATCCACCTGTAAGCAAGCAACGAAATGTTGGGAGTTGGTCACCTGTTGCAACACCAAAGAAGGACATCCAACCTTCTGGTTGGGAAGAACCATCTCCTCCAACTGCTCGTCGACCAATGCCTAACTACGATGATGGTACTGCTGTGTGGGGTAATCCTTCACGACAAGGGAAAGTTTCTCACTGGAAGGATATGCCTGCAGCTAAACCAATTACTAACTCTGGAAGTAACAGTGGGCCTCCCACTGCTATGCCACCAGTTTCTATTGGGGGTGGAGGTGTCCCACCTGCTGGACCAGGCATGATCAGATTACCATCTGGAGCTGCTGTTAATAACAAAGGAGAAATTGCTTCATCTGTCTGGGGCAAACAACCTCAACTAAATCGTAATACCAGTTGGACAGATATGCCATCACACCGTGATTCACCAAATATTGGAAACTGGGGAGAAGATCCACATATGCAAAATCAGATGAAAAGCATTCCTGGAACACCTAATGCTTCTAGTGCTGCATTTGGTGGAGGATGGGGTGAACAACAACCAGGTCCTATGCCACCATATTGGGGTGCTAAACCAAAAGGACCATCAAATTGGGCAGAAGGCCAAGTAGATACAAGTACATGGGGTGGACCTTCAAAACAGGTAAATTACTATTTTCAGAGTAATTATTATGTAGTTCATTAAAATAGATAGCATGGAACCAAATCACTTTTCTGTATATTAATTAGTAGGCTTGTTTTCTGATAAGCATATTTGTTTTTAGATAGGCAGATTGTTTGCATAATTCAAAACTACATTTATTTGCTTCATCAGAATCATCTGTCTCATCTGATTAAAAAAATAAATTGCTTACAATTTTCCATATTTGAACTTTTGGGGGTGAAATAAAGGTAAAACTGCCTAATTAAAAGTCAGAATACCAGAAGATTTTTAGTTGGTGTCAGCAACTTATTGCATCTTTGTGACAAACTCCAGTATGGTATAATTTTCTCAGTAAATTTTTAGATTCCAGAAATTCAGCTTTGTTGCTTTCCTTTGTATTAAGCACTTTACACAAATCTAATTTGTTAATAATTCTGGGATTCAGGATAATTTTTTGATCATGAATACATCTGAAAGCATAATTAGCAAGTTCTTTAAGTTCTAGCTGTAAAATCAAAAACTATTTTTTGAAAGCTGTCTCACTCTAGGCAGTTGTTGGTGGAATCATTATAAGGAGTTGATAAAAAAATTGCCTATAACAAAAGATGAATTTTCAAAATTATGTTTTAAATACTTGAAACATTTTAATGTCTGAACTTACATCAACAGCAAAAAAAAAATTGCTCTGTTAGAAAGGTCAGGTAAATAAGTCATATAGACCCTACCTGGACTGGACTGGTGGTTAGCATACCTGACTACTAAGACTAGTAGGGCATGTCCTTGTGTAAGTGTTTGTATGAGAAACCAGGACAAGCCTTATGTAGCTTCTAGGTTATCTCTGTCCTTTGTGTAGGGAAGTACCTTCATTGTTGTCATTCTTAGATCTACGAATGTTTCAGTTACCACATTGATGACTGAAGGCATTTATTCCTAAGGATTTTACCAGATCCATTATTATTCCTATTTTTGAAAAAAGGTTATCAGAGTTCTTGTGATAACTATAGGGATATCAGCCTACTTTCTGTTCCAGATAAAGTTCTTTGCATGATTGTGCTTAATAGAATTAAGAACCTGGTTGACAGATGATTTGCATAGGGCGTATAGTAATTGGTTTATCATTGTTTTTGGTGTTCGACAAGGGTGCATTTTGTCCCCTTTTCTCTTTAGTTTGGTTATTGATTATGTTATGCGAAATTCACTGCAAGGAAAATATTTTGATCTTAAATGGTCTGGAGATATGAAAATTTCTGATTTGGATTATGCTGATGATTTATCCCTTTTGACCAATGATGTTGATGAGATGAACTCTTTCATTCAAGCTCTTGATGAGACTGGTAATAGAGTAGGTTTGGTTATAAACAGAGAAAATTAAAGTGATGAAAATTGGTCAGGCAGGCTGTGATTCAGTTAACCTGAATAGTTTGCAGTCTTGATCAAGTGTTTCAGTTTAATTATCTTCGGAGCTATGTTACAGATACTGGTAATATGCGACATAAGAAACAGATGAATAGAAATTTGCCGCTGGAACTTTTAAGAATCTATGAAGAATGGGGAAAAATATTCACTTACACCTAAAGACTAAAATTTGGCTATATAATAGTTTGGTTCTTTATAGGGATAGTGGGATGTGAACCGTTTGTAATCAAGATAACAGGAAACTTGATACTTTTGATTCTAGATGCTTACTCAGTTTCTTGAGCATTAGTTGGTTTGACTTTGTGAGTAATGATTCATTAGGCAAAGGAGTCTGCAACTACCTCTGAGTAGCATATTGTGCAGAGTGAGAGAGACTGTGTTGGTTTGTCTTATTGCCTGTATGCATCACTATAGATTAGCAAATAGTTATGAACAATGTGCCTAAAGTGCTCAGGAAAAGGGGAGGACATAGGAAGTGATGGGCAGACATTTTGGATTTGGCAGGATTTTGGATGGGTGAGTGGGTGACAAGTAGGCAGGCAGGTGAGACTTTTAACATATATTGTGATTTTTTTTTTATGGTAAAATTCGAAATTTCGTTTATAGTGTGTGGAAGTATTCCACTGACACCAACAATCTGCCCCTATTTCTCAGAGGAGTCTGAGAAAAGCAACTATAAATTTATGGAATAAAAGACAAATACACTTTATGTTGTATAGGCACTAATACTATTTGCATTTTCCCATTACTTTGAATAACTTGTAAGGAGTGAAAAAGTTGTATTGTAATATGCAATTACATTATCTTCATGTTTTAAAACTATTAGAAACAATAGGAAACAGTTTAAAAAAATTTTTCCTGTCTTTAGGCACATGTCATCAAAGCTACTTGATTACTTAAATTAATCCACAGCATGATGACAATGGGTATAAGAGGAAAAATTGTCTTGAGCTGGGTGGGATCCTTTCTTAAACAGCCTAATACTGATTAAATGTTTAAGTAAATCAATGGTATGCCATGGATTAATAATATGCATTACTACAAGGTACTAGTGATCATACCAGAAGTGCAGCAAATCGAGATCTGCTCAAAAAACATTAAGACTCTTGGAGCATGGCAGTCGTGCACATGCTTGAAATGGCTCTGAAGGATAGTCTACAAATTCAGTCAGACTGACTCGGTGGTGTATAGCTTAACATCAGCAGTAGAAGAGATACTGATTGCTGACCAGTAGCTCAGTGGTCAGCACCTGACATGCGTAAGACATCATGGGTTCAGATCCCACCTGACTCAAGACAATTTTTTCTCTTCACCCATTGTCATCATGATATTTAAACAGCCTAATAGTGATTACATTCTTAGTTCCCTGATTGGTGTAGAATAATTGAAATATGCTATTTATAATTTTAATGCTAAAATGAAGTTTTTCTTCTGTTTTTGTGAAACAAGAATGTGTTATAACCAGTAGCTTGTATTTCAAAAACTTTGTGGAATTGAAATGTATGTATTCTTCTGAATTTCTTCAGAATCAGGATATTTTCAAATGGTAACCATAAAAAATGTGATTAGTTCCATGTGTATTGAAATTTAATTCATCCATTATTGAGTGAGAATTTATTAAATTCTGGCTTAAAGTATTATCCCTGAGGAAAGCATGCGATACTGAATGCTTTAAACAGTAAGTAATATTCACAGAGTTACCTGTTGACTTTAATGTCAATAAATCAATAAATATTTTTGTGGAAAAAAGTTTTGCTGACAGCAAAATGTTTACCACAGAAATATTTATATTGAATGCTTTGGTAAAATTCTTGGAATCAGACTGAAAGTTGTTACAGGCATCCTTAATTATTAAAGGAAATAAAATGCAATTTTTTTTTGTATACATGTAAGACAGAGAAGGATCTTAAAAATTGCTCCTAGTTACAGATCTTTTCATATAAATATATGCTCTATTAAAAACAGTTCATTGCTGACCACTGCATCAGAGCTGACACAACACACAAAGTTGTGTGCAGAATAATTAGCTAGCTCCCTAACCACTATACTAATTAAGGCCATTGCTTTGATCTAAAAAAGTTAAATCCACAGTAACAGTTATTTTTAACTTTGATTTTTGGAATTATATTACAATAATGCTGTCATGTTATTTCAAAGAGTGCACTACTGAATTATGCTTATTTTACAGCCCTTTAATGTTAAATTTTACCTATCTTTAGTAATCTGACTCACCATTAGGAATTACATAGCAATACTTTTTTTTGGATTACTACTCTGATATATGCACAATAATTTCCAGTTTGTGATGAATACAGTGATGGTTTTTAGCTTATTATTGATGTATCACTGCTTAAATGTGTTGTAACTTATTATATTAATAGTTTTTTTAGCTCTTGTGAAATAATTAAGTGTACAAGGGTAAATAGCCAGTTGCTGGTGAAGTTTCATTAAAGTGATGCAATTTCTGCTAGCTCTCAGTAAATAAAGGTATAAGTTTTTGCTAGACCAGGTGTGTCCAATCTTTTTACCAGGTGTGCCAAAATAAAATTTTACTTGTTTTAAAGTTTTAGTTTATAGGAAAATAAAGTACAAAAGGAGAAAATTTGATTGCATGCAATGAGTAATGTAACAAGTAAGAAAATTAATCTTGATAATATTTAAATTCCATTACACTCTGTATGTTTAGTGCAATTTATGGCATTTTTTAAAAATCAGTAACACTTTTTGAATCTTGGTTGAATTTTGTAGTTGCTCACTTCAACCCTCCTAAATAATTTATTTTGCATAATCACTTCTGTACTACTAGAGATATCAGTATAGGATAATTAACCCTTTGGCTTATTTAATCTCTCCCTCAGCCCATTCATACATAAACATCTGAAACATTCAAGCAGTTCTGCTTATCTCTTCAAAATTTTTATCCTCTTCTCTATCAATAAATGTCAGATGCCATTCAACAGATAATAGATAAACCATTGCAGAATGTTGTAGGGATTGTTTTTACGAATCAATTGGAATTATCAGATGCATTATAAAAATTGGTAAAATTCAGAATATCGCTAGCAGGAATACAGTGGGGCCTATTTTTATAAGATGTTTTCCCCCCAAAAAAATCTTCCCAGACTGTACCAAGCAAGAAAAAAAAAGAAAAGAAATGAATGTAATTTCACTATTCCAAGTATTTCAAGAAGTTCTACCCAAAAACCTTTCAAATACCATAGGAAACATTTAATCATTTCAAAATATTGCAAGTAAGAATTTAATACTTTTTTTTTATTCTACAGTTTATCTCTGATTGAATAACATTAGATATAAAACAGGTGAAATTGCTATTAGGCAGAATTCCACTTTATAAAATAGTAATTCTAGGCATGTTTAGTGTAAAAATATTTGCAAGCCAATAGGTTAATGCAGACATGAAGATCACTACTCCTGTCTATTGAATATAAAATAGTTTATTAAGGTATTTCCTGCAAAGCATTGCAAATACGACAGATGGAGACAAAACATGAAAAATGTGATTGCAATCTTTAACAGTCAAAATCTGGTAATACATTTATGAGATGAAATTTTTTTACTGAGACTGAAGTATTCTGGCGCAGTTTGTTCAGAAATTGATAGTCAGTTCAAGGGGGAAAAGGCTTCATTGTAATAATTAATCTTTATAGTAAATATTGTAGAAAGCTCTGTAATGGATTTCTCTGTAAAACAGTCCAACACTGGTATCCTGACAGATTTTTTTTTTAACTTCAAATATTGTCTTATCAACTGTTCTTCCCTCGATGCCATAGCTGCATAGTGAGTTATTTATGGATTGCCTTTAGTTATGTGAAGGCATAAATTTTGCATCTTATACACATTAAATTTGTATTATTTATTGTATATAATTACTGTGAATTTGTATGCAACAGTGTTTTCTTGCTTTCATGTGATTTATGTGATTAAGTGTGACATGTTTCCTCTGCACAAAATGCCACCATCTGCTTGCATTATTCATTTCCCCATTGGATTAGTGCAGCAGTCAAGGCAGAAAAATAATTTGATTATAGCATGCAAAAGATAATTTCAACGAATAGTTATTAACCCTTTAGTGGCTACATTTTTTAGCATTTTTTTTCATTAAGCAAGAAAAATTTTTTCTAAGTACTTAACTGTATTGTTACATAATTCTCAAGAAAATAATCAAGAATAATAATTCTCAAGAATAATAATCTCAAGAAATACTTTAATTTGTGGAGAAAACTAAACATCAAAATAAAATTTTTGCAGCAAAATATTTAAAGTTCACTAGGCACTTAATTATGCCAGGGTTTAGGTTCCTGGAGACACCAGCATATGTCAAATTGGTGTAAATGAAATCCAATTTATAATTTTTTTTCAATGAGATGCATTTCAAGTGTACGAAAATTGACTCTCTTACAATAATACAAAAAATTTTAATATTTTAAATCTAAATATTTTTTAAATATTTTAAACATAAGCATTATACGCTTGGCTACTGATCTAAGGGACCTGGGTTCGAGCCCCGGGTAAGGCATGGTTGTGTGTGTTGTTTTTCTGCTGAGGTCTTGCCATCCTCTCAGACCTTCGACTATGGCATATAAACTGACAGGCTCCTGTCAGACCTCTGTGTGCAAGCAGCTGCTTGAGGGGGTATTTTTTATTTTTTTATTTTTATTATATAAATAAATACCCCCCTCAAGCAGCTGCTTGCCACAGAGGTCTGACAGGAGCCTGTCAGTTTATATACTATAGTAGATCTGTGAGGATGGCAGAACTTCAGCAGAAAAACAACACATACATCGGTGCCTTACCCAGGACTTGAACCAAGGTCCCTTAGATCAGTAGTCAAGCATGCTAACCACATGGCCACAGGATGGTTACATGCATTAAAATGACATTTATTTCGTAATGCATACCCTGTATAATAATATAAATAGGTAGGCATTACTGACGAGAGGAAGATCCTGGTTTTGGATCGTCAGGGTCGACTGGATAATCTTCTGCTGTATTTAACTGATCCAAAGGCTTTTCAGATTTCTTTTTAAAATAAAAAATCAGGTTGTTTGCATTGCTTGATGCCTCCTTTCCTGCAAAATATGGTAGTAAGGCTGCAATACTGCATTAATTCCTCTTGTAATAGAACAGCTTCGTTCCAGGTCAGGATTGATGTCGCTTAGCTTCTGCAGGTACCTATCAATCCCAGCCGGTATTTCCTGCACGTCATGGTTTTTTATAGAATGTAAAATGAACCCTTCTTGCTGCTGCTGTTTCTGAGTCAATTGGGCAGCCAAATCTTCCAGTTCCTCATTTGTAAGAGAATGAGACTGGCTCTCCAACAACTTGGTCACATACCAGGTTCAACATTGTCAAGCCCTGTCTCCTGAGCAATTGCAGTAACTTTGCAAATCTGTGGCACTTTTTTAAATTCCCTGAAATCATGTACATACTTTTTGTCACATTCCATACAAGTTGATGTTTTTTTTCCAAGTACCATCGATGTTGTTAATGCCCTTCAGAATATTATAGGACCTCAAATATTCTTTGACGGACATGTTGCAGCAGTCCATTTTCCATAACATCTTAAATGTCTGCCGAAGGTAGTATACTTTAAAATTTGCTATGATACCCTGGTTCATTGGTTGTTAAAAGGGAGGTGGTATTTGGTGGCAGAAATTCAACTTTTACATCCACAGCCATCCTTCTCTCTCCAATCTTTGGTGGATGTTTTGGGGCATTGTCCAAGAACAGCAGCACCCTCCTTGGATAATTATTTTCATCACAGTAGCAATGTACCATTAGACAAAAATTATAAATTCTGAAGACTTCTTGTCACTGAAGCACTTCTGTTTGAAGTCCAAATGATTGGTAAATTTGCTTTAGTGCCCTATCACCACCATGGGTGTTTCAGAGTGATAGACAACTAATGGCTTCAGTTTTACAGTTCCTGAAGCATTTCCTCCAAGAAGAAGAGTTAAGAAGTCCTTGGCTGTTTAAATTCAGAAGCATGTTTCTCTTCATGGGAGATTAATGTTCTTGAAGGCATCATCTTCCAATGAAGACTGGTCTCATCCACATTGTAAGAAAGATCAGTGGGCTATTCACCTTCATCTGAGTCACTTGAAGTGCTCAGGATATGCTCTTGCTGTTGCTTCATGAGCAGTGACAGCCTCGCCTGTTATTTTTCTATTTAAATTTTAGTTCGCTGCTTGAAATTAGAGAATCAGCTTTTGCTTGATATGAAATTTTAGTCACCATCCTTTTTTTTTATCTCATTAAACTCTTCACTTTATCACAAATAACACTTTTTGTGAGAGGAATGTTTCTTTCATTTAACTCGTCAACACACAATGAGAGTAACTGTTCCATTTTTCCAATCATAGGACCACGGGAGTATCTAAGAATTGTGACAGTTTTCATTCTTGCAGATTCCATTGTCTTTTTAATATCAACATATTTCATGATAGTTGTTATTGGGGAGGGGGCAATAAGTAGCTTCCTACAAACAGTAGGACACGATTGCCGACCCTCCATTCTTTTAATAACTTCCATCTTACATCTATAGATTTGTATGGTCTTTTAGCAACATTTTCACTGGCAGTTGCACTTCTGCTCTTACGCCCAGACATGGTTCCAGTTTTTTTTTTTACAGAATAAACTTCAATAATGTAGCACAGATAATTATAAACACAGTGCAGTCTTCAAGTTCATGAATAGTTTTAAAATAAATTTACCATTAAGTAAAGAGCCACTATTGAAGGCAACATAGTACCTGTCTTTAATCTGAGATACAATGTTCGGTTCGCCAGTATTTATACCACAACCTTAGGTCTTCTATGTTCTAGACTCTAGAACCTTTTGAGGTGGGTTGAGTCCATTTGTCCAGTAGCTCTGTGCAGTCTTCTTTTTTATATGGTAAGCTTATATGAATGAAATTGCACGAAATATAGTTGGAAAGTGGGGCATCGAGTTTTTCCCCCCCAACACAAGCAGAGTTCCTTTGTTGGAATGAAATGAGAACTGAGGTTTAGTACCTCTGTGAAACCCTTCATCTTGTTTGGAATACTATAAACTTAATTGCTAGTTTTCTGTAAAACCAGCAAATCTGTTGAAATCCAATTCTGACACTGAATTTTTTCTTCTTGTTTGAGATTACTATGTTTTAAATCAGGCACATAAGAAGCTTGTTTTTTTAAATACAAATGTGCCTACACTTTTTCTTATATCCAGTAATGTGGTATCCTCTGTAAAGTTGATAACGAGGTAAATTCTTGTGTTGATAACAATGATGTCTAGAAACTGTAAACAATGACTGCCAACATTATGATTTCTTTGATCAAATTCAGTAGAGATACTTGTTTACCCAGTATGGTCACTGCACTTACACATGTTTGCTGATATACCATAGTATGTACCATAGAATCACTTTTCTGTACCTCTCTTCATGTTTTTGTTGCCTTCATCATGCTAAACTAATTTTGGAGTATGTTTCATGTCATTTTTTTTTTAAATGTTCAAAAACAGGTTAATAAGCAGAAATTATGTTTTGAAACTAAATAATTTATACTCTATAAGCTTTTGAAGACTGCTTTGAAAGCAATCATGATTTTTATTTAAAAACTGCAAGAGGATTAACGCTGATATATAGATTATTCCACAATATAATTAGACAGAAGACAAGCATATGAAAATAGATCGGATAGAATCCTATCAATGTAAATCACCAATAGAGAATACCTTATATGAGAAGCAAGACCTCAAAGGAAAGAAACATAAACTTTAAAGTCTTACATAATATTTGAACTTGAATCTTTTTGTATTGCAGCCAGATGTGAGGACTTACTTAGCCTTTGATATGGCAGATTTATTTTTCCTCTAAAGTTCCAGAGTTCATCTACACTTAGGGAAAATGGTTATAAGTACAGAGAAGCTGTTTGAAATATGTTGCTTTTGTAATCTTTAAATATATATATTTACTCTGTATATTTAATTATGAGATAGAAACCAACAAGTTTCTTGTAGCTATAACATACTTCAGACCTCTGATATGCTATATTTAAAGCAACACATATTGTCAGTATACATTGCAGGATATTTTTTTTTACATAGAAAGTAATATAATTGTTCTGATATTCTACATACATCCCACCCCAATTAACAATAGGTGCTTAAAAAATTGGGAGATTGTGTCTAAAATCCTAACCTGATTGGCATAGTATTAACTTTATTTCTTCGTTATGACTATATTTGGGTTTAATGCTTTGTGCTTATTTAGTATATCTCACATGTGACTCATTTTTACAGAAAATAAACAGTGTTATAGGTAGGAACACAAAATGATTAAATGCAGTTTTAATAATAATAAATAAATACCCCCTCAAGCAGCTGCTTGCCACAGAGGTCTGACAGGAGCCTGTCAGTTTATATGCCACAGTAGGAGATCTGAGAGGATGGCAGGACCTCAGCAGAACATGATACAAATGCATAATTGCCCAGTAATGATGATTGAAAGTGAGAAATTTATTGTTTGAAAAATTTTCAAGTAATGAAGATGACTAAGTGTATGTTTACAAGTGTTTCTACTGTACACTGCAAGTTATGATCTGAAGTGGTGGCTCAATTGTTAGTGTGCCAGGCTCATAATCTGCAGTTACCAGGTTTGAGTGCCAGCTAGGCCAGCTTTGAGATTTTTCTCTGCAAAACTCCCTGCCCTCAGTCAGTAGGGGGACACCGATGGTCTTGGGAAGACCTCTGTCCATCTGATGGGATGTTAAGCTGTTGCCCCATGTGCAGGAGAGCCATATTGTGTGCGCATTAAAGAGCTACTGATCAAAGGGACCTGTGTTTGAGCTTCAGGTAAGACATAAATGCTTGTGTGGTCTTTCTGCTGAGATTTCGCCTTCCTCACAGATTTTCTTCTAACCCATATTAAACTAACAGACTCCTTTCAGACCTCTGTAGCATGCAGCTGCTTGAGGAGTAATTTTTTTTATAATTTGAATTAAAAACCAACAGATTTTACACAGTTCTTATATATTGTTAACTGCAGTAGTTATAGTTACCATTTCCATCCACAAGTTTAAGAAGATTCTTTGCCTAACTACTTCTAAAAGCTATTCGCTTCAAAAACACCACTGACCTGAAAATCTCACTGGAATACTACTTGCATATATAGCGCAAAAAACCACTCGGTAACTTTTATTAGCTTACATAATCACTGATGCTGAAATTTCTATATATTTCCAAAGTTCAGTTACTCAACAGTGCTATTCACAGTTGGAACCCCCAAAGCATTGCCAAATGATAATGTTTTTTTTTATTAATTTTGCTGTTAACCATTTGGAGATTCTAGCCTGTCAAATTTCTAAACCTTAAAAGGTGATTAAAAGGTGACTACTGGGGGTGCAATTTGGGTGGCGAAGTCCACCCAAATTGCACCCCCAGTAGTCCATTGGTCCCATTTATAATCTCTTCTACACTGTATGTGTCACCAACCAGGCAGAGAGTTATTCCTAGGAAGAGAAAATATAAGACAAAACTTTCCCCTTTGCCCAGCAAAGCCCTAGCTCTGACCATAAGCTCGAACAATGTTCACCACTCCCACCCATTATCAGCTTAGCTAGCTACCTTTGAATTCTGAACTTGGGGGAAGGAAATAGCTGGTACAGCTGATGTACCAGATGTACCAAATCATTCCTTTTGCCACGTTTTATTGGTACAACTGCTGTACCCAGCAGTCTTCAAACAGTTAATGGCATAATTGTAGCAGCACTATATTCATTATTAAAACAATTTTAATACAATTCCTTTTTTTTGTGTTATTGTACATTTTCCCTCGCATTAGTTAAGCAATAACTCACCATGACAATACTGTTTTTTCAAAGCATAGTTTCATAAATAGTTTTAATATCAGTACCATTAGAATTAGTATCTCAGTGTAGACACTATATACACACTCCTTGAGCACTGTATGGGGATCACTCTCTCTCTCTGAACTCTAGTGTCTGTACGTAAACCTATGTCTGGAAAGTTCTGAGACTGGTGGTATAAACAAGAGTATGGTGTATTTACACTCGTGCTTCCTCCTGCATCAATACACTGATTCCAGTATTTCTGAAGGTCTTTGAAGCAGTTCTGGAAAGCACTTTCAGGAATGCCGTGGAGTGGTTCTGTCATGGCTGACTGAATGTCAGCGATGGCATTCAGTTTTCTCTTGCCTAGATCCTCACGCAAAATTTCATGGCAGGCCATTTTCAGCTCCTCTAATAACATTTGGACTTTCGACTTTTTTTTTTTTGAAAAAAATCTCAAAGAAAAAGATTTGTGACTGCCTGTGGAAACATCTTGCATAACATAATCAAGAGCTGTTGCAGCAAGTAGCAGTGCAGGTCTAAACATGTCAAACTTGCACAGCAGTAAGGGAATACTACTACTTTACTGCCACAGAAACAGAACTGGCCAGTTAGTAATTCCTGGCTTATCTGCATTCAATTCAGTCTAGGAACTTTCCGGACATAGGCTGTATTTTCACCTCCCAACCCAAAATATCACTGCCATTGATTGATCTTTCCATTTGCTCCTGCCTGATCCTTCCACTCTTTACATGAAAGGTGAGGGGCGGAGGTGGGGGTGGCTCAGTCGGTAGCGCGCCAGGCTCGTAATCTGTAGTTACCAGGTTCGAGTCCCAGCTGGGTCAGCGTTGAGATTTATCTCCGCAAAATTTGCCCGCCCTGCCCACAGTCAGTAGGGGACACCGATGGGCTTGGAAAGGCCGCCGTCCGTCGGATGGGACATTAAGCCGTGGCCCCGTGTGCGGGAGAGCCATACCCTGTGCACATTAAAGAACACGCTGGATGGCCTCGACGGGAGGCTAGCATCTGTCTCTCAACAGCTGTTCTAGTGGGTCCCCTCCCCCAACCTTCTCTGAGCCTTTGGGGTCCTTGTGACCTGGCCATTTAGTCCATGGTGTGCAAAAAAGTGCCGCTTAGAGGTAAAACAACCCAACGTTAAAGAACACGCTGGATGGCCTTGACGGGAGGCTACCATCTGTCTCCCAACAGCTGTTCCAGTGGGCCTCCTCCCCCAACCTTCTCTGAGCCTTCGGGGTCCATGTGAACCTGGCCATTTAGCTCATGGTGTGCAAAAAAGTGCCGCTCAGAGGTAAAACAACCCAACCCTTTACATGAAAGGTCAAAAATAACCTTTATTAAAGTAATTGCTTCACCATGACATGTAACATCTCTTGTGAATAAATATACCTGTGATCTTTTATGAATATTATGGTAGAGGATGACCATAAACTCGTGCTTCACTTCAGGCTGACTTGTTTTGAGGTGCTTTGTGACTTTGAACTCATACTCAGTCATCCTGGTATCTGTTAATGTTGCAGTGGCAGAGATAACTACTACTGAATTATCTATGAAGCTGCCTCTACCATTCTTCAGACTTTATCACAGTTTCTGTGTTTTCTGAAACTGTGGTGGAATTCCGAGTGAACTGCAACTTGTAAGGATCAGAACAAGGCTTGGAAATGGTGTTAGAGCTCCTGAATTAATTATGTCTACTCTTGTCCCACTCATTACTGATCATGGAGCACAGTGTATCTGCAATTGCTAATAATCTGCACAAAATATTTTCCTCCATTTCTTCATTCTTTTTATTCTCCAGAGTTTTTGTGCTCTGAAAAGTAAGGTTGAATGAATGAAGTCTCTCTTGTCCCTTCATTTGGAAGAGCTAGGATATCTCTGAATTTTTGTACTTCTGCTATTGGTTCAGACAACTACCATTATGTCATCCTCCAACATCTCTCACCTTCAAGTAATGATCAGTTGGTCCGCATTTTTAATCGCATTTTCCTTGGGAAGTTTCCAGATTTCTGGTGGGAGGTTCATTTTGGCCTTTCCTAAGCCAGGTGGAGATTGCAAGATTCCAGTTATCCCTTTGCACTTATTAGCCATGTGTGTGTTAGATTCACCTGGTATTTGGAAATCAATGGACTTTTCAACACCCAGTGTGGCTTTTGCAGGCAACAGTCAATCGCCACACCTTTTGGTTATGAGGTCATAAGCCACTCTTCATTTTCTATTTTCTTGTCTATCATTAACACTTTCAAGAACAAGAGGTTCCTCAAAGCTGTTACAAGTGTTAAGCTTTTCTCTGCCATTACAGCTTCTCAACTTGAGCAAATGCCATCTATATCAATTATATTAATATTTGTTCATTGAACATGAGCAGCAATGGATTTATGGTCTCCAGAACCCTGTGCTCAACTCTTTTTTTGGGGGGGTCTAGTAATTCACTGAAACTTGACATTGTTTGAAAATTGGAATTCACGGGCTCTCTGCTGCCTGGGTCCATATTTTCTGTGCTTACTGTTTATAGTTGTAAATGCTTCCTTAAGCATGAGGGGATTAAATCATGAGTGCGAACAATCCTGAACAATTTCTTTGGGCAATGGCAAACAGATATAAATTTTTTGCACAGAAGACAACTTATGAGCAGGCAAGCTGAATCTGGGTGGATTCCATCCTTTTTGTTTTAGCAGAGATCAAGTTACTTTTTTTAAGTAAGTTTCCAAGTTACTTTTCACCAGAATTGGCCTTTTTAAATCTTATTCATTATTTTAGATCTATGTGCACACTGAACTTTGCAAAGAGTCTCTCCTGGAAGTGAACCAATGTTCTTTTACCAATTGTACCATACTACACTTTTTTGTTTGCAGCTGGATCCTAGGTCTGTGCTCAGCAAGAATTCAGTGGCGAGGGTGTTGGACCTCTCTATTGTCATGCCCTCTGTGTCTGCATGTGTCCTTTTGGATCTCTCAGTTCTAGTATTGTCATATACAAAACTACCAATGAGATCTTAATGTCAACTATTAATAGCCTAGCACAGTCTACAACTAACCCACTTCCACCTATGGCTGTTTCCCTTCTTGCAATTTTTTTCTGCTTACAGGATGGGGAAGGCTTTGACACCTGACTGCGTATCAGCTACTTTTTACCAGCCATTGTGCTGCACAGTCTTATTTCGCAAGAGTCTTCATAACAAACTCTTAAGAGATCAAGCCTATTGTTAAACTGTGGCAGTCTTGTTTTTTTGCAGGAATCACAAGGAGGTTGTACTTGATCTGCTCCACTTAGTCATTCATTTATTGCACCTTCTTTTATGATTTGGATGATGAACCTAAGTGCGAGTTTTGTAATACCATTTTAACTATTAGCATTGTCTTTATTTTAGTTGTCCCTTACCATTCGAGCCCTTTACACAGGGACACTTTATCTAATGATCCATTTTTAACTCCTGTTTTGACTCTTGATGATTTGCTGGATATTTTACCTGTTTATATTTCTACATTGTTGTTTGGATTTTACATTTATTTCTGCCTTTTGCATGGGTCCTATACACTCATGGTTCATTTAGAATTGTTGGTTTATTTTTGAACTCAATTTTTATACCCTTGTTTATTAAACATTTTTCTTGTTGTGTCCTTTACATTTTTGTTCCTTTCCTTAATGTTCGATGCCCTTTATCTTTCTGCTTAACCTTGTTTGTTGCAACATAGCCATTGTCTCTCTTGCACCATTAAATCCCAACCAACTAGGGGTCTTCAATGAGTGCTGAGATGACATCATAGTGGACCAGATCTCACTAATATCTATGTCTTCACTGCTGAATTGCAAAGCATCATTGGTGTGTGATCTACACCAACTTGCTTAGTTTTACTACAGACTTATATTTCAATGAGTCCTTCATCCTCACCCTGTTCTTCCAAGAACTATCCAAAACTTCAATTTTTGAAGGCAACTTTCATCATGAAGTGTTTTTAATTCTGTTCGATGCCTGAACTTCTGGCATCAGGGGTAATGACTTGGCAGATGTACTGTGAAGTCTGTTCTCAGGTTCATACATGTATTTCTGGCAGTGTTTCTCCATTGAGCTCTGGGCATGGAAACAAAGATCTTGGTATGAACAGATTACTGACAGACTGACCCATCCACCCACGGCTATGGAGGTCCAACCACACTAATTTTGTTATTCATATAGGTCTGTCCTGAGCTACAGCTACTGCATTTGGCTGTACCACTGTAGACTGATTCTAGCAAGGTCCTGTTTCCCAATGTGTGCCCATCACATCCTAGGTCTCCCCCTTTTCCTGAGGCCTTTAGGTACACAGTTCATATCCCTATTTGCTAATCTATAGTTATGCATATGGGCAACATTCGAAACAAATGGAGTCTCTCTCTGGGCAATATTCTGCTCAAAGGAGGTTGCACACTCCTTTGCCTAACCTCATCATTACTTACAAAGTTGAACCAGCTAATGCCCTAAATACTGGTTAAGCATTTAGAATCAAAGGCATCAAGTTTCCTGCTATTTGTTTACAAAGGGTCCAAGTTTCACTGCCATAACCAATCCTAGAAAGAACCAAACTATTATACAGCCTAATTTTAGTCTTTAGATGTTTATGCCTATTTCTCCACACACACATAGATTCTTAAAAGTCCCAGCAGTAATGCCTATTCTATTTATTTCATGCCACACATCACCAGCATGTCATATAACTCTCAAGATAATTAAGCTAAGACACTTGTTCAAGAGTGCAGCCATTCAGAGCAACTGAAGCACCATCTATTTGATCAGCTTGTCTGGTATGCTATATGATCAACCAAAAATTGTGATGGTTAAGAGTCAAAAGCCTTCTTGAAATCTATGAAGCTAATACCACAGTTTTCTCAACACTGCATAAGTGAAAATATTTTATCTGTGGAACCCTTACTAGGTCTGAATCTGCACTGTTCATCACACTAATGTCCAACCAAATTCTTATTCTATTAAGCACAAGTTCTATTAAGAACTTTATCTGGAACAGAAAGTAGAATAATTCCCCTATAGTTATCATCACAAGAACTGTGATCACTTTTTTTTAAAAAAATAAGGGTAATATAAGGGCTATATGATGTGGTATTCATATTCGAACAAGCCCATTTGCTGTTAATATATAATCGATTATATTCCTATGCAATCCATCAGGTGAAACCTGTGCATTCAACACATTAAATGTGTGATACAGATGCTGTCTATCTTATTTCCTTAGTTTAATTTTGCTTCTCCCCTTATTAGTTTTTTTTTTGAAACTAAGTTTAATTTTGCCCCTTCCCTCATTATTTAAAAGCTTTCAAGTAATCTCAGATTTTAGAAGTTACTACATCTTATTGGCAGCATTTGACAGGAGACATCGGTACATTCCTCAAGCAATAGTGATTTTTGCATTCTTTCAAATGCAAGTGTTGGGGAGTTACATTATCATTACCTGATAATAATAAAAAAAATTCTTGCCATAGATCACCCTTTGCAGCAAATGTTTCGTTTGCATGGAAGTTGTAGAAGAGTTTAGTTTATGATATTGTTTTTTGGAGTGTATTGTTCATAAATTCAGACTTTTGATTTTCTGGTCTTCCATTGTTGCAGGATTACTAGTTTCATTTTTGAAGTTCTGAAACATTTTGCAATATTCTCACAATATGCTTCTGTTTAGAAAACTAAGATATAGCACAGTGCTATTCAATTCAAAGATATATATATATAACATTATTACACTTTAATGTCCTTTTGGCAATTATTGCTATATGTGCAATTGAAAGTTTTACTTTTCAGTTTTCACTGCAGTTATCAATAGCAAAAGAATAAAGGCAACCAAATAGTCATAAAATTACTGTACAATGTGATACTTAATGTTTAGGCGTTCTGCTTGTTCTATTCACACTTCCAGAAGTTATTACTGGTATTCACTTCTGTTCAGTTGCTTGCTGACTGCTTATAATTTCGATCTTATCAAGTGAGTTTTTTAACACTTTTTTTACACACTATGCAATAACTCCATGCACCACTGTGTCAATGTGTATTGAAAACGTAGCTTCATTATCAAGATACTATTCTCAACCACATAATTGAGGCTATGTGTTAAAGGTGAAAGGACAACCACTATTGTTGTGGTTGAGCCATTGTTTCGCTTGGCGAATCCACTAGTGTTGCGAGAGCTAGGTTTTTATGTCCTCTCGCATTAGTATGAAACTTGTTAGTTTTTGTCAATGATTAGCTTCTATGGGAGTGGAGTTTGATACATTTTATTGTTGTATGTGTTGGGTCTACATCAGGTCCATTCATTCCTAACACATAACCTCTGTTCATGTGGCTGAGAGTAGTATCTTAGTTATGAATCTGTGGCCTGAACTGAACGTATAAACATAATGGTGCATGTAATTATTGCACAGAGTTTAAAAGAATGCTAAAAACTTCCTTGGTGATAGACATTTAGCAAGTGACCAGACACAAGAGAACACCATTAATAAATAACTGCTGAATGCATGGATGGAACAAGTGGACCACATAAACATAAGATCGCATTACACAATAATTTTATGACTATTTGTTTGCCTTTATTATTGTTTTTTTGTTTACTTTCAGTTGCATGGATAACAACAATTGCTAAAAGGATATACAGTGTAATAATTTTATATATTTATATATCTTCGAAATGCATCTGCTTGTTTTTGTTGCACCATTCTTGGGCTATATAGTATGGATCTGTACAATATAATGCCATAAAATCTGTTTAGTGTGTAATGATTTCATAAGCAAAACGTTAGTAACTCCAGGGATAGTGCAAAAATGCTCAACAATACTTTGAAGTTCTCCTTTTGGAAAGTGATGACTTCCAGGAGTTTTCACCGATGATGGCATTGCTTGCCTGGCTGTTTTCAAACCAGTTGTTCAGCGTAGGCTCCTAATTGTTATAAATTTCTGCTTCACACTCTTCATGAGCTCTGAAAATTTCCCCAATCAAATAAAGTATTCTCAATATCCTGTTTTTAACTATAATGTTCAGCATTGAAATCAGATGCCCCTATTGTGTTGCCAATGCTACATACATTCCATTTATTTTCCTTGGACTAAAAGGTTGAATTTTTTTAAAATTTAAATCTATGTGACAATTTGGAATAAAACAATGTTTTAGTAAATGTATTTCGATCTGTATCGCATATAACAACGATTGTATTCTGTATCATCACATGTAGAACCAACCACTTTTGTCTGTTATACAGCATATAAACTTGCTAATCCTTAATAAATATCCTCTCAAGCAGCTGTTTGCCACAGAAGTCTGACAGTAGCCTATCAGTTTATATGGCATAGTATAGAAGGTCTGTGAGGACAGTGGAACCTCAACAGAAAAATGATACTAAACATCCATGCCTTACCTGTGGCTCGAACCCAGGTCCCTTAGATCAGTGCAGTTTTTAAAGTAGAACAAAGGTTAAGGATAGTGGAATTAGCCAGAAGCATCTCAAGAAAACTTATGTTGCCATTCAGTAATTTTACGAGATTGAAAAGTATTTGTATAAGTTTATAAAATCTTTATTTCACAAGCTTGATTTTCCAAATTTCTTAAACCACTTATTTGGGGGGCAGTTATTAATTATGGTGCCAACTAGTTACAGCTGTTAACATAATGTTTTGTACATCTGTTTTTTTAGTTGTGCACAATTTTTTCTCAATTTCTTGCTAGTTTCATTTTCACACCACACTTCCTTAAGACTTTTCCTCAAAGCTGTAGATAAATCAAGACTGTTTTCTTCCTCTCCAGATGAAAAACACAGACCTAAACTGCTTAATACAGTATTAAGAACAATATTGTATTTTTAGCATTCAGTAACCTTGTTTTCAAACTTAAATGTTTTCTAGCTGTTTACTCATGATTATTTTAGAGCAGGCATATCAAACTCATTAGTACATCAAGGCCACATTAGAATAATATATTTAGGGGCAGAAAATGTTTGGATTTTTTTTTTTCAGTTTCTTAAATATGTTGGCTTATTTATAAAAAAAATCTATAAAATTAAATCTGTCTTATAAGATATTTGCGTATTCAGAAGTTTTGAATTTGACAAAAGGTAAAGGAAAATGGATGGTTTCCAAGCTATATCTCAAAAGAACATAGTTATTAGTATGAATATTAGTTCAAACGTTTACACAATTTTGATTTACTAACCAAACCTCATTCTGTTTTTCCAAAATTATGACACTTTTGCATGTACTCCTCGGCTTATATATGTTGGATTTCAATTCGTGTTGTGATACCACTTTCATTAAGACAAATGTGTTTCAGTTAATAGTTCTCTCAGGTATCACTGCCATTGCAGTTGATTGGGAAATGATAGCTCATGTGCAGTATGTTTTAATTTAAATTCTTATTTTAAAGAAGCTAATCATTAAATTTTTATTTTATGTATACAGTATATTGTATATTTTTCAAAATTTGCTGTTTACTATTGAAAAGAGATATAAATTTTTTTTAACAGACTTGATATATGTATTTAAGCATGTCAGCAGCAGAAAAATACACTTTTAAGAATTAGTGACACCATAAATTCAATGAGACTTGGCCACATGGCCTGTTGATTTGTCTGCCTTGTTGGCCATCAGTTTGACGTGCTTGTTTTAGAGCAGTGAAGAGTTTAACACAGCCTGAGTATTAATATTTTTTAATTAGGTCAGTGTAATGTTTGTAAAAACTTGATTAAAATAATAGATCAAAATGTAATGTGTGTAATTTATTTTACATTTTAGTATAAATTTAAGCATCGCCAAGTGGTTATCTTAGGTGTTTAGTTGTCAGGTAGGATTAATATAGTTTCAGCGTTTATAATTTGTTTTATGCATGTTTTGCTAGGTACTGCAAAACTGCATTTGTTTAGTAGAGCCCAGAATTTTATGTTTGAATCATTGCATTTATAAAGTTTATATTTGCTTTTAATTTATTTTGTTAACAAATAGTTAAATATGTTAAATTAGCACTGAGAAATGCAGAGAATAATTAAAAGTATGAAAATGTTTTACAACAAATTTTATAGATGTTTGACTATTACAAGCAAAACATTTTTTGGTTTATTTCGACCGTGATTATTTATTTAACTTTGAGTAGCGGGGAGATATGATGCAAGAAGGGTGGCCTGCAGCAGAGGACATGTCAGGGAATATGTGGTGTGAAGGTGCCAAGGACAGCAGCATTGGCTATTGGAATGGAGAAAACCAAAACCCTGCCATTCCATGGGTTGGGCGAAAACTCAAGGTAAATTCATCGCTTTAGATGGGGTTTTTGTTTAAAAAATATACAGTGTATGAGGGCTGTTCAACATAAACAAAGACTTAAATGCAAAGAGCAATTCCCATGAATTACCCTTATAGAGTATGTTTCACTCAGATTAAAGGTTTAGAAAGAGGCTACTTTCATGGCATTTTATTTTTTGAGTATGACTTTCAATAAGTGTTTGGTATCTTGCATTTAATAAGTGAAATATAAAAAGGGATATAATGATAGTCATAACTATCGTAGTTGATACCTACAACTTCCTTTTGACTTCAACAAAAGTACTTCAGACTTCAGCAAAAGTAACTGGTTTTATTATAGAGCTAATTTGGAAAGTAAATAGAACAGTTTTTATCTGTCTTTGTATGCTGTTGCATGATCTATATGGAGTGGTATACTTCATTAAAAATACGCTAGTAGGTAGTCAGATTCAGAGCTAATTAACTTCTAATTAGTATTTAAGTAATAATGAAATTCTAAAATGAGCATTGCATGAAAAAATAGTGAAGGTATCAGACAAATATATATTAAATCCCAGTTGTGTTAATATTCATTGGATATCTGAAATATAAAGTGCTACAGTAATGGAAACATTTAACAACTTTGTTTTTCTAAAAAAAAAAGCACTGAAAAGCGACAGAAAATGAACTGATTATTGCAGCAACTCCCAGAAATGTGCCGATACATTTTAGTGGACTCTAATAATATTGTTTCTCTTTTAGCCTGTTTGAATTAGGTTTTCAGAATTTTTTACTGAAATTGCTACTGGTAAATGTTCCAACTAGCTCTTTATAAATATTGTTGAAAATTGAGATTTGGGTAGAATCAAAAATTAATTTATCTTTAGTCCCAAATTTCCATAAAAATTTTATTTTAGAAATTATTACAGTAAAACCCTGATGATTATCTGACTTAAACTGGACTGAAGGGTGGTTGGATAACCAAAAATGTCTGATAATATTGAATAAACATTAAAAACATGGAACACAAAAACTGCTAAAATGAAATCAATCTTTTTAAAAGTCAGCAAGTCTAATATGAGCATGGCTTAATTGTTAGGTCAATGTGTATTGTTGCACCCATTAGAAATAATGGCTGTTATTAAGGAATTGTTCACATATTAAAAAAATTTTTTTGGGGGGAGGGGATAAATTTGATTGAGTCCACCCTTACATTTCATTAAGTTGCAATGAGATGAAGTTGTATATCGCATTTGGTGATCCTAGCTCTTACTCTTTGAGTTCTTCAATAAACATGACAATCTTTAATTGTTTTCCATAGGTTCTTAAGTCTGATAACAGACAATCAGGGTTCTACTGTGCTTTGAATCTGACTCCCTATTTACTAAATGGGGACTGTTTCTGGTCAAGTGGCTGCCCAGTGTATGTTGTGTTTGTCTTCTAACATATTCCAGTAGTTTGAATTTTAAATTTATGAGAGATTTATGTTTTAAATTTCCTTTGAACAATTCTGTTGTAATGATCTCTGTGATGAAGCAAAAATGCTATCTTGCATTTAGAAGTGTTAAAAGTATAAAAGATTTTTCACATTTTAAAGAACTTCTAAAATTCTAAGTTTTTTCCCCTGAAGGAATTGCTTTAATTTGACCTCCATCAGAAAATGAATAAAATTTACTTTTGTAATAATTTTATAATTAAAAAAATTTCAGGCAGCTTTAATTATTTTTTAAGAATTGATTTCTGTGTAAATGATTCCCAACAGTTTGTCAAAGTAGGCTTGATTATCCATATGTACAATTTTTGATGAGTCAGAAATATGTGATATGCACTTGATTGCTTCTTTCTGTACTTTTGAGGTGCACATAAAGATTTAATTGCAAATTTTTATAAAATAAAATGTTTCACAAAAAAAAGTTAATTTTAAGTGTTTTTTGAAGCAATATAATAAAATTTAATTAGATGTGAACTTCATTTTAAAATAAGCAGAATGTGGCATGCTTTATCATATAGGAAAGATAATTTAATTCTACATAATGCATACACAGACTTACTTGCAACAGATATATATATATATTTACGAATCTTTGCCTAAATTTTCATAGAGAAATAATAGCACAAAATCATTGTTATAAACAAGTATAAAAAAATTTTAAACTTACTTTACCAGATACAATGTATTTAGCTCAAAAATTATTAAAAAAAAAGGTCATTACATTTATAGCAAAGTCAATCAAAACTGTTGCATTCTTGTTGCATTCTGAACAGATCATTCCAGAACCAAAGCTTATTTTAGCTTCCTCAATGTTGTGTTACTTTCCCATGGTTTTGGATAATTAAAAAATGTTTTACAGAATTTTTGTATCAAAATACATATGCAATCAAACAAGATATTTGAACAAATAGAAAGCAATTTAAAAACTAGAAATATAAGATACACAACTAAAATAAATGCATTGTTACCAAATGATATAGATATCATCCTATTAAAAAATCATTTTTATTAATTTTCTTTGAGGGAATTTCAAATGCTTGAATAAAACAGTTCAAAGAGCACCCCCTATGAAACTTCAAGTTATTTTCTTTTAATGTTTATAATAATAAAATATATAAATACCCCCCTCAAGCAGCTGCTTGCCACAGAGGTCTGACAGGAGCCTGTCAGTTTATATGCCACAGTAGGAGATCTGAGAGGATGGCAGGACCTCAGCAGAAAAACGACACACACATCCATGCCTAATCCGGGGCTCGAACCCAGGTCCCTTAGATCAGTAGCCAAGCGTGCTAACCACTCGACCACGGGACGGGATGTTTATAGGTTTAAAACTCAAGCATCAAACAAAGTAACTCTAATAGCTACCACTGTAATGGTTTTTAATCAATATTTTTGCAGTTTAATTTTTTATCTGAATCATCAAGTACATATTTATTATCAAATTTTTAAAAAAAATGCCATTTTTTATTGAGGGGGGGGAATAAAAATTTGAAACACATTATATTGAGAAATGTTTACCAAAGGATATGACACTGCATTTCGTCTGGGAACTACAGTCACTTACCGCATTTTAAGGGTTAAAGTTTTTTTTTGTATAAATCAAGATTATTACTGTTGCATTATAGTACTTTAATGTTTTTAGATGATAATTGCAAATGTTGTAATAGTTATTTTAATCATAATTAAAAATGAAAGTACTTATGCATTATTTGGAAATATGCATTTTTGTGATTATTTCTTTGTATCTCCAGATTTTTTTTTAACAGGTCTTTGTTCTTTTGTGTATATGAAGTTATGTTTACCGTAAAATTTGGTACAACTAATTCAGAGTGTAATGGATTAGGTTTAAGTATGGCTGCCCAAGTTCCTCAATGTAAAAATTAAAAAAAGTATTAAAATCTGGCAACTAACTCTTCATGAAAAATTTTAAAATAAAATCAAGGAAAATGTAACAAAGAAATCTGAGGCCAGCAGAAATAGAGCAAATGCTTTTCTTTAAATAAGTGAAACATTTAAATATCAATTTTTCAATTGACAAAAAATATTTAAAATTAAAGTCAAAAATGTATATTACTTCTGTTTAGGGTAAAATTTGGTTTGATGTGATACTAAATTGATTTTTCTTTTGACTAAAATTATGAATCACTGTAATCTAGGTCAAAGATAAAACCTGATTTATGGTAATATTATTAGAATTGGTCTTTGGCACTTATACATATGTATTTTTCTGTAGTAAAAAAGTACTACCATCTCCCTTTACATTAAAAGTTACTAATAGATTCAAGCTAATTTGCTTTAAGAAAACCTTTGGTTTCTATCTTTTCAAAATTCTCATTCACTGTAAAGTTAGACGTCAGAAAAAATTATTTTCTTTTTCCCTTTTCACAATAGCATTCATAGTCTGTAATTGCTACATAATTTATACATCAGTTTCGACTCATTGTGAGCAAATCTTGGGGTTTTGTAGAGATTTTTATCAATTTTAAAGCAAACTGCATTTAACTTCAAAACTCTTATAAATATGACTATCCCAGATTTACTGAAAAACTAATGATTTTAAATGACTGAACAATATACTGTCTTTGTTACATTGCTTTGCATTGTCCAACCTAAAAGGATTTTATGAGGCCTTAAGTACATTAACAGTTGTGCAGCTAGTTATAAGAATATATTCAGCATGTCCCTTGTATATTAAAACTGAAAAATATTGGTTTGGCAAATACTATTATTTCAGTTCTTAAACATGGCAGTTTTTATTTTCTTTGAATTAGATTAATATTAAAACTGTTGTGTAAACGTTACTGATATGCTCTTTTGTTTTGCCCTTTGTTTCAATGAAATCATGATCTAAAGATAACAAATAGTAAAATCAGTTATCCAGATATTCAAACTAAAATAGTTTTAAACATCAATTAACTATAAAAATAATGCAAAGTCAAACTGCGTAATTACATCTGTATTTTGGCTAGATTATAATTACTTTGAAAAAACCAGTTTAAACATTTTTGTAATAATGAAACTTAACAATAATATTCTGACACAATTATTTTATTTGTTTAGCTGTTAAAATTATAATTGGCTCTATAAGTCTAACCTTTTAATTTCTGTAATTTAATTATCGTTTGCATGAAATATGGTTCATCTGTTATTAAATGGATTAATGCTCTGCATTTTCCAAAAATGAAATAAAAATTTCTGAAATAAAAAAACAGGATATGTATTGAGTATATTCCAACATAAAGAATGTGTTGTTGACTTTGGAGTTCTAAATAACTGACTAGAACTGTATATTATTAACAAATGTCTAATAGCATATAATGACTAGTTTACCTTGAGAAAGCTGTCAAAATTTTACCAAAGCTGTATGAAATTTATGTTGGTGTTTTGAAATAGCAAACTTTATATTTATAGTTATATTTTATGTTCATTTCAATGCTTTAATTCTACGGAACCTCCACCCTCAATCCCTTCCATTTTGCAAAGTTTCTTGCAATTTTATGCAAGTTGAATTATCAGATTTGTAGTTTCGATCAGTAGGATAAATGCCATTCAGCTGCAGTCTTTACTGTGATGATTTTGCATTTTTAATTACTGCATAGTTTAGGTAAAAAATATTTGCATGTCTAAAACTATATTTCATTCTATCTGCATTTATCATTAGGCAGTGTATTAAAATTGTCAAGTCTTTAATTTAGGTTGAACAGCCTGCATTTTGAAGTGTGAATAAACTGTTTTTAAGTTGGTACTGAGTAAAATGCATTAAGAAGTAACTTTTGTGCTGGTAATAAAGAAAAATAAAAAAACTGCTTCTCAATTAACATATGAGAAGTATATATTTTATGCAAAATGAATGATAAATACCATAAATTTATTTCCATAATGTTGTCGATATCTCTTCATATAATTATATAGTATGATTTTAAATTAGTTTGTTTTGTTTTAACCCTTTTGTTGCTAATAACATATTTACCTGATAAAAATATCAAACTCCATTAATACAACCAATAAAAAAAATTTTTTTTTTCAAGCACTTTCAAGGGCAGCCTTAACACTTCCTTCTCCTGATGGATGTATATACTTCCATACCCAGTACTACAGAAAGAGATAGTACATGTATTACTATGAGACTCAAAGTGTTAACAGTAATATACATATTTTTTGTGGGCTCTAAAATTGTAGGGGTAGGCAAATTTGTTGTGTTATCTTGTTTGGCTTACTATATATTTAGTTACTAGTGCACTAAAACTTCTGAACAAATAAATATAACATTTTAAATATTGTGGAAACAGTAGTAGCAGGTTTTACACTGATATAATTTTAGGTAGGACTCATTTTCCTAGTTTCACAAAATTTAAAAATTAATGGTTTGCATTTTAAACAATATTCAGAGTTGGAAGGTTTTCATGTCTTGAAACCAAAAGTCCAACCAGATCATGCAATTTAGTTCCTCAAGCATATCTGTCCTGAGCTACATCTACTACATCTGGCCACTGTAAACCAATTTCAACAAGGTACTGTTTGTCATTGTCTACCCACTGCACCCTACATCTCCCCCTCTTTCTGGGGCCTTTAGGCACACTGTTCATAACCCTATTTGCTAATCTATGATTATCCATATGGGCAACAGGGCCAAACCAACAGTGTCTCTCTCTGCACAATATGCTTCTTGAAAGAGGTTGCAGACTCTTTTGCCTAACCTCATTAGTTACAAAGTTGAACCACCTAATGCCCAAGATACTGCATAAGCATCTAGTTTCTTGTTATCTTGTTTACAAAGCATCTGTTTCACTACCATAACTACCCTAGAAAGAACCAAATTATTATACAGTCTAATTTTAGTCTCTATGGAGAGTGTAGGCATATACACCTAGATTCCTAAAAGTCCCAGCAGCAATCCCTATTCATCTGCTAATCTCATGCTGCACATCACCAGTATCTGTTACATAGCTTCCAAGATAATTAAACTGAGTTACTTGCTCAAGGGTGCAACCATTCAATGCACTTGAAGCACTATCTGCCTGACCAATTTTCATCACTGTAGTTTTATCTCTGTTTATAACCCAAACCCACTATTACCAGTCTCAACAGCCCTAATGAAAGAATTTATCTCGTTAACATCATTAGCCAACAAGGCCAAATCATTTGCAAAATCTAAATCAGAAATTTTCAGTTCTCTAGACCATTTAAGGCCAAAATCTTTGCAGTGAATTTTGCATAACGAAATCATTAGCCAAACTTAAGAGAAAAGAAGACAAAATCCACCCTTGTCGAACACCAGAAGCAATGCTAAACCAATTGCTTATACAAGCCTTACAAACTGACACATGGCAATGTTATTATAGATAGCTTTCATTTTGTTAACTAACTTCTCTGGTATGCCATATGATCTCACAATCAACCAAAATTATTACAATCAACAGTGTCAAAAGCCATTTTGAAATTAACAAAGCTAGTAATTGAAGGTTTCTGAAGCTCTAAACATTTCTCAAGAATCTGCCTGAGTGAAAATATCTGATCCACACATCCCCTACCACTTCTGAATCCACATTGCTCATGACGCAATTGTCCATCAACCGGATTCTTAATTCTATTAAGCACAACCATGCAAAGAACTTTACCTGGAACAGAAAGTAGATTGTTATCACAAGAACTGTGATCACTTATTTTTAAAAATAGGGATAATAATAGCTCAAAATTTCAGTCATCCAAGTGGTAACTGAAACATTCCTAGCTCTAAGCATTTCTGTAGTACTTTCATCTACCCCTGGGGATTTGTGTAGTTTAAGTTTTGAAATAGCCAAAATAACTTCAGACAGTGTTATAAGGCCATCATTAAAGACAGTAATGCATCTATCATTGCAATGGGAGTAGAACTAACCACATTGTTTAGAACATCACTGAAATGCTCAGCTCACCTAGCCATGACAGAATCCTCACCTTCTGTAAACTTACCTTGCTTATCCTTCAATCCCTTTATGCCTGTCCAGTTTCTATCATACAAAACATTAACTATCTGGTACAGCTCTCTGCTTCCTCGGCTTTGTCAGTCAAGCCATCAAGCCAAAGATTCTTATCAGCAGCTAACTGATCCTTTATATGTTTATTAAGCTCCCTATAATGCTTTCTATTAGGACTAGTAGGGTAATGATTAAGGACATTCCTACAGTTCTTTCTTTACAAAATAAGCTTCAGTGCCGTATCACTCAAAATAATTATGCCTCTGTTCCTTTTTTCCTAAAAGAGTACTGTTAGTTTCCAAAAAAGCTGTTTAAAATGGTCCCATTCTTCCTTAACTTCAGTAGTAAGCAAACCACGACTGTCATAATGACTAAGTAACCTATCACGGTAAGCTTTAGCTCTGAGTCTTTCAGAGCTTCAGTATTAAAGGTAAATTTTTTAACCCTAGCACAACATTTTTTAAGTTTCAGTTGCAAGACACTTTTAACAAGGTAATGGTCAGATCCCATTTCAGCTCCCCTATATGACCTGGTATTCTTAACAGAACTAGCCCATTTGCTGTTAATTATTATATAATCAAATTCTTATGCAGCACATCTGGTGAAACCATGTGTACTTATGTATGACAGTGTTTGTAAAAAGTATTAGTTATTCTCAAATTATTAAGTTTACTTACCTGTAGGAGACGTTGCCCATTGCAGGTACTAATACCAAAGGTCAGAGTCAGTACCAATTTTGGCATTGAAGTCGCCTAGATCAAGGGTAATATCTCCTTGACAGAAGTCAAAATATCCTGAAGTTGTCCATAAAGTCAATCTTTCTCATCCACATCAGCATCCTCAGTGGGGGTATGACAACAGATAACATTCAAGTATTTATGCTTGTTTGAAATTTTGCTGTAAGAAACCTTTCATTAATGTGCTCAGGCTGGGATAGTTCCTCAGGGCCTGATTGGATTTTGAGAAACATTTAACAGAAATGCTAGGTGAATATAAGTCAAACTAGTCTGGAAGTTGTTAAAGATATGTATATTTCTAATACTTGTTCTCTGAGCCCCTTTATTATGATTTTTAGCTAACTCTATTCTCTATGTTCTTTCATTTATACATTTAAATAGTGAACCAACATCATTATTATTTTGTTTTTGTATTGTTTTTATGCATATGTTTTTGATTCTATGAAGGTATTTCTGATTTTTAGGACAGAAATGATTATAATGCACATGAACAGAAAGCTTATTTATTCCTGAATAACACAAAAATAATTTTTACTTGGAATAAGAAAATTATGCTCTTTTCAAAAATTTTTCCCCAGTAATATGCTTTGAGAAAAGTCCAGGCTTTTAGCCAATTGTGCCAAGTCAAATAAACAAGTCAACTTTAGAATTAAAAAAAAAAACCAATCAACAGAAATAGGTCATGTTATATATCAAATTAAACAGAATTTAATTACGAATTGTATAAAAAATAATCTAAATAAATTTCCGAACATATTGATTTTAATAAGCCTTTTTCAATGTGATATGGTGTAAAAAGATCGCACTATACAATTAAGGCTTCACTTTGGAAAACCTGTTGAATAAAAATAGTTAAATTATATGAACATAGATGATAATCACAGCATTACCCGCTGCTCTTTTGGATTGATAAATCAATAAATATTTTGCAGAAAAAATTTTTGCCGACATCCAGGATTTGAACCTGCATCTCTCCAGAAACAAAAAGACAGCTGGCATTAGTTCAACTGGAAGAATACTCTGGCATGGTTCTGGAGAGATGCGGGTTCAAATCCTGTATGTCGGTGGAAATTTTTTCTGTAAAACGTTTGTTGAGTTAAATTATATATTTTATTGAAAGGAAATTTCCTCCCGAATAATATAATAATCAACTTGGAAACATGATTTTCATTTCTTTTAATGATTCTTTTCAGTATTGTATATTTTAAACACGGTCACTGTTATACAACGTGACGACCATCTCACATTCATGGGATTTTCTGAACTGGTTATGAAATAGAAAAAATCATCCTTGGCTGCTTTTTTCGCTAAACATTATGAATTTTTTCCTTGGGTGTTGAAGTTTGGTGATCTTGGCCAAGTGCAGAAAGGTTTTTGTTTCCCAAAGCAACAACCCTTCCCAAAATCGCCCTTCCACATGACTGCCGATTTCCATAGCAAGAAAATCTAATTTGCTTTCATATCCAAGACATTCATTTTCAGAAAATGGTTCAAGCTCAAAATGTTTTTACTAAAAAAACAAGAAATAATAAAAGTGAAATTAGTCAGCATCTTGTTTGCCTCAGTGAAGCATAACTAATTAAATGCAGCTGCAACCAGAATTTCTAAGAAGAATGTGTTTACTTCCAGTTTCGATTTTGAAGGTGGGAAAGATGCATAGAATGCTGGGAAAAATGATAAGTAACTTGGGAATTCTGTAATAGGTTTATGACAGAAAAGAGTGTGAAACGGAAAAAACAAATGGTATGTATTTTGTAATTACTTCCAAAATCTATCATTTCCAAAAATAGTAGTTTTTTTGTTAATTTTTAGGAGATTTCGAAAATTTAAGGAAATATTTGTTGATAATAGTTCAAATCAAACTTGAGCTTAAATCAGAAGGTTACTTCAGCAAATAGGAACGTTAACAAGCAAATCGGCAATGCCGTTTAATGCTTGTAAGAAATGGCAATCTGATGGCTTTATCAAATTATATTTTAATATGCGTCAAATTAAAAAACAATTATTTTTGAAGCCTGAATTGTATATTTTTTTATAAGTTAATAAAAAAAAATTACAACAGCAATTTTTATTTAAAAAAAAAAACTATTTTTTTTTACCAAAAGCGTATACATACGTCCTTCAAATCAGATTCTCCGAATGTTATACAGACAACATGGACTCGGAAGGGTTAAATGCAGAGAAAAAAAAGTGCTTTTAGCTGTTTAACTGCTTTTTCTATTCATAAATGTATTATTTGATTACATCTATTTATAAGCCAAAGTTATTGATATAGAAGACTAACAGATTTTAGTTTTGGTGTATATAGTTAATAAAACTTGAATGTTAATAAGTACAACTTTTTTTTTAGGGTGGTAAGCCACTTACTAGGGATCTGATATGGGCTAGCAAGCAATTTCGTCTCCTCTTGGAAATGGGAGTTAAGGTATTTACTTATTTTCTATTCTACAATATACGATAATTTAATTTTCACGATAGTGCTGTTATACAGTTAAAACCCTTAATAGTAGCTACTTTCCAAGCCTGGAGGAGCACTTTACAATAACCATTGATATTATTGGGGTTTATCTAGCAAACACCCTTTTATATTGTAAAATTACCCTATAGTATACATACTTAACTCTAGGTTAAATCTTTACAATCAAAGATCAATTAGAGTTGCAAATTGAACATATTTACCATTTTTCTTATTTGCTGGTACAATTGCATTAACAGCTGCTATCTTTTGCTGTTACAATGTTTCAAGTGCTACCAGTCCTTATTGGTTATCTTGTTGTTTGTACAGTCTCTGTACATATAAGATGAACTGCCTTTCATATTCAAGTCCAGAGTTCTTTAACATTGATGCCTGAACTTTTATTTGTGCTACGCCTACACTTCTTTAACTTCAGATGTTCTTGGCTTTGTCAGTTCATTCCTAAATGCAAGTTATTACTGTTATGCTGTTTAATACGACTTCACGTATTGATACGCACACAGACCAACAAGAATTGATGTTTATCGGTTCACAATTGGATGATTTTAGGCAATTAGCACTGTCCTCCCCGCTTGGAAAAGATCTTTAGCCACTTAATATTAAAGTTCATAAACCAATAAGGACTGGTAGCATTTGAAACATCGTAACATCAAAAGATAGCAGCTGTTAATGCAATTGTACCAGCGAATAAGAAAAATGGTAATTATGTTCATTTTGTAACTCTAATTGATCTTTGATTGTAAAGATTTAACCTAGAGTTAAGTATGTATACTATAGGGTAATTTTACAATATAAAAGGGTGTTTGCTAGATAAACCCCAATAATATCAATGGTTATTGTAAAGTGCTCCTCCAGGCTTGGAAAGTAGCTACTATTAAGGGTTTTAACTGTATCACAGCACTATCGTGAAAATTAAATTATCATATATATAGCTGTTTGAAACTAATTTATCTACAATATACATTAAACATATCTGTAGCATTCAGTAATAAGTAGTGCAGCATAAATATAACTCCCTTGCAATAACACAAAGGAGTGCATTTGTCTGTAAAATCTGTAACACTTATTACCAAAATCAAGATGAAATTTAAAATTAAGGTGAAGCTTAATTTTTGTACTGTCAACATTGTTAGGATGGTGCACAATATTTTTATCTGCTTTTTTTACCAAGATATCAGGTGATAATTGTTATCTCTTTGGCCCTGCAGCACAGAAGCCTCAACCATTTAATCTGCCAAGGCATTAAAAACATGGCTAGCATATGGTACAGTGGCATTGTGTGATCAAAATTTTCTGTGGTACAAGTGCTTTTTAAAACGTTATTTAAGGTCCTTCCAACGAGCAGAATAACTTGTTACACAATTAGTAGTAAGTGTTAAACAAGTAGTAGAAGTAACCGAAATGACTTTCCAACAACAATAAATTAATATCATTGGGGTTAAAATTTAAAAGTTTCTTTTCATTGGGAAAACAGAAGTTCTTTTGCTTTCATTAGCAGCTAAGATTTTACTTGATACCAATGCACATTAAAAGACATAGACAATGTTTTGTACCTCTGATTTACAGAAATATTATTTGACCCGCAGAGGCAGTTACCCCTCCTCCTCAAAAAATAGATAAAAAAATTATTTATGATATACGTGTAATTAATTTTAATATTGCTTTTCACTTAATGGAATGTATTTTTTTCAGAAGTATGCAATTTGTTTTTTATTTAGTAATATCATTTTCTATCGTAATTTTAATCCAATTTTTGCTTTTCAAATTAAAAGGGAAACTAAGAATTTCACGTGGAACTGAGCCCTATTAGCTCTTAATGACGTTATGCCACTGGTAACATGCTGATTTTTGTTATGGTTATACACTGGTTAGATTGTCTTGCTAAGTTTAATAACAAAAAATACTGTAGGGATGGAGATGATATCCAACATGCCCCTCAGTGTGAGCTTCTGTAAGCGGTGAGGGGACCCCTATGGAGGTTCCACTGGCTCGGGTACCTTCACAGGGTCCTGAATGCTCACCCGCGTGTTTGCTGTGTGCTGTGACCATGTCCCCGGAAAGGAGGATCCTGGTAGTTGCTTGGGAGTCCCTGTCTTCTCTCAGCTCATGACTGGCAGGGGTCTCTGTCTTCTCAGCTCATGACTGGCAGGGGTCTCTGTCTTCTCAGCTCATGACTGACAGAGGTCCCCTTTGGCCACCTTGCCATTGGAGAGCCTGTTCGTCGTAGGGCAGGGAATTCTGGGGTTGCTGCTATACACTGCTTTGGCCTCTGCTTCCGGTAAACAGGAGCTCCTGGGGATCCTGTTTACATTTTTTTACATCCCCCCCCCCCAGGAGCAATTGACTGGTGGGCAGGACCTGTTAGGGTCAACTATGCAGAGCAGTGAGTAACTTTGGCCATGTCCCGGTACAGGTTTGAGAGTTTCCCCGCACCTTATTTTCCTTTTGTAGTTGTCCTTTCTTTGTGAGGCCAGTTTGGTTGTTCACAATTTTGTTATTTTTTCGCTTAATTCCTTCTGTGAAGAGTTTATTTCTGTGCATTTCTCTTTTTATTTTCCTTTTATGTATTTATGAGGGCTTGGTTCATTGTCTGTGTGGGTATAGTGCCTGCGTAGCCATGATGCCTAACTAGGCGTCCCCTTGTTAGACCACCATGGAGAGTGGGGACAGCAGGCACTGAACCACACAAAAACAAATATGAGAGTTGACTACAATGGAATTGTCCTACAATGGAATTGTCGTGGATTCCAGAGAAATCTTGACAACATCAAGGCCCTCCTTCACTCATACCAGCCCATCTCTGTGCCTATGGGAGACATACTTGCAGCCAGTCACAGATCCCAGGATTCGGCACTTTTCACTGGTTTGTTGGAACCAGGATGGAGATGATCCAGCTTGTGGGGTTGTTGCCATCCTCATGAGCAACCATTTTCCATTCAAGGTCGTACCCACCACTACCAACTTAAAGGTGGCAGCCATCCACCTCTTTGTGGGGTTCTCCTTGACTGTCGGCTCAGTATATCTTCCACCTGGAGGTATCGTCTTCCAGGAAGACCTTGATGACCTCGTCTCGCAGCTGCTGTCTCCCATCCTCATCATGGGGGACTTCAACGGACAGTCCACTTTGGAGCAGTGCTGACACCAATGGGAGGGGTGGAGTCCTGGAGAAGTGGCTCTTGGATCCTTCTTTCTCCCTGTTGAACACCGGTGCACCTGCACATTCACTGTCATTGACCTCACTATCTGCTCCTCCTTCCACTCTTTAATGGGAGGTCGAGGACAACTCTTATGGAAGCGATCACCTCCCCATGGTGTGTACCATTTCCCATGGGAGGCCTTGCAGCCCTTTATGAGTCTCACGGTGGAAGTTTGATCAGGCTGACTGGAGTGGCTTCGAGATCAATTACAACTCTGTCAGCCAGGAGCCCATCAATGTGGCAATAGCGGAGATCACAGATTGTATCATAGATGCAATTGCATCAATTCCTCAAACTTGGCACGGTTTCCTCATTTTCTGAAACCGTGGTGAAATCCAGATTCCACCGTAGCTCGTAAGGCTCAGAACAAGGCTTGGGGATATCAATTCAAATCATTGTTTCGGAGATATCAGATGTCCCCTAACCTTTAAGTTTTCAAACGTGCCAGGGCAAAAGCTGGTTTTATCCTGCACCAGAGCCAGAAGGAATCTTGGATCAAATATATGTCTTCTGTCACCAGCACAACCAATTCTAAGGTCATATGGTATAAAGTCCAGAAGATGAGTGGGAACTACACGTCCTACTCATTATTGATCCTTGAGCATGATGGATAGGCTATTGCTAATCCCAAAGCAATTGTGACACTGGGGGAGTCATTCTCTTCCATCTCTTCATCTTTCTACTCCAAGTTTCTAGCCCAGAAAAGCAGGGCAGAATGCTCTCTGCTGTCCTTCCACTTGAATGGCATGGAGCCTTACAACAGACCATTCACAGCAGAGGTGCTTTGCCTTGCTCTGTACACCTCCCGTGCATCTGCTGTCGTGCCAGACAATGTCCATTACGCCATTCTCCAACATCTCACCATCGAGTAAGGATTGGCTGCTCCATCTTTTCAATCGCATTTTTCTCGAGGAGCAGTTTCCGAACTCCTGACAGGAGGCCATAGTCTTGGCCTTCCCGAAGCCAGGAAAGTATTCCAAGATTCCTTCTAATTATCATCCCATTGCATTGACAAGCTTCATGTGCAAGGTGTTGGAAAGAATGGTAAATGCTAGACTCATCTGGTATTTAAACACCACAGCCTTCTTTCCAACACCCAGTGTAGCTTTTGCAGGCAATGGTCAACTCTTGACATCTGATACACCTCGAATTGGCTATCATTCACAGCAGAGGTGCTTTGCCTTGCTCTGTACACCTCCCGTGCATCTGCTGTCGTGCCAGACAATGTCCATTACGCCATTCTCCAACACCTCACCATCGAGTAAGGATTGGCTGCTCCATCTTTTCAATCGCATTTTTCTCGAGGAGCAGTTTCCGAACTCCTGACAGGAGGCCATAGTCTTGGCCTTCCCGAAGCCAGGAAAGTATTCCAAGATTCCTTCTAATTATCATCCCATTGCATTGACAAGCTTCATGTGCAAGGTGTTGGAAAGAATGGTAAATGCTAGACTCATCTGGTATTTAAACACCACAGCCTTCTTTCCAACACCCAGTGTAGCTTTTGCAGGCAATGGTCAACTCTTGACATCTGATACACCTCGAATTGGCTATCAGAAATTCATTTTTACATAGAGTGCACCTAGTGTCAATTTTCTTCGACATCGAAAAAGCATACGACACAGCTTGGAGATTTGGCATTCTTTGTGACCTCCATAGCTTCGGCTTGAGACATCACATGCCGATCTTCATCTCCAGCTTCTTATCGTCACATTATTTTTGTGTTCGTCTCGGCAACACTGTCGTGGCCATACCCCCAAGAGCTGCCACAAGGCCATTCTGAGTGTTGTGCTTTTCGCTGTCAAAATTAATTGTATTACTAGACAACTTCATCCATCTGTAGACAATGCCCTCTATGTTGACGGTTTCACATCTTTTGCTCTTCATCCAGCATGAGGGTCATTGAAAGACAACTGCAAATTGCCCTGAACAACCTTTCAGTTTGGGCGATTGGCAACAGATTTTGGTTCTCCCCACAGAAGACCACTGAATGTACTTTTGCCAGAAGCGTAATCTTCATCTGGATCCCGAGATAGCTCAGGGGTAACATCATTCCAGTTGTGGCAGAGACCATTTCTCGGTCTCATCTTTGGTCAGAAATTGACCTTTTTTACCATGCATACATCACCTCAGTTCCACATGCATGCGGGCATTGAACATTGTCAAGGTCCTCTCCTCTCTCTCCTGGAGAGTTGATCGATGTTCTCTGCTCCGCCTGTACCATGCACTTGTCCGGTTGAAACTGGACTATGGATCCTAGGTGTATGACTCTGTCCAGGATTCGGTGGTGAAGGTGCTGGCCCTCTGTCATCAGGCCCTCTGTGTTTGCATGGAAGCCTTCTGCATCTCACTGGTCCAGAGTCTTTACGTTGAGACCGATGAACCGTCTTTATCTCCTCCATCAGCAGTTGTCACTGCAATACGCATCTAAATTTGTGATCCCTGCCTGGCCATTCCACTTGGGACTGCATTTTCAGTCCAAAGTGGGAAATGCTTTACCCTAATCGGCCGACTCCATTTGTCCTTTTGGTTTGCGAGTCCGAGGCTACCTCAGAAACATCAACACCAGTCTCGATAGCATTGCACAGTCAACAACAGTCGAATCACTCCCACCATGGCTCGCTGTTTCCCCTTGTGATTTTTACCTGTGCAGGACAGGGAAGGCCTTTACACCTGACTGTGTGTACCAGCAGCTCTTTGCCAGCCATCTTGCTGGCAAAGACTGGACTTCTAGTCTGCCTTCACAGATGGCTCAAAGTCCAGCACATCAGTGGGATTGCCCATGGTCTGCTGTGATGTAATCATTACAAACCAGATCCCACTGTAGTGTTCCATCTACACCTGCAGAGTTGTACACTATCAGTCTTGCCTTGGACCATGTGGCGGCTAAGCATCGTCAGTATGTGCTTTACACTGATTTGCTTAGCTCACTACAGACATTGATCTCAGTGAGGCATTGGCCTCACCTGGTTCTTTCTAAGATCCACCAGCAGCTACATCATCTGGCAGCTGCCATCACCATTCTCTTCTGTGCCTAGTCGCGTCGGTATCAGGGGCTATGACTTGGCAGATGCTGGTGCCAAATCAGCCATGCCCCTGTCTGGCTCTCCATTGTCGTTTCCATATCTGGATTTCTGGCAGCTTTTTACCATTGAACTCTAGGCACAGTGGCAGAGATCTTGGTCAGAACAGCTTACAAGCAAGATCTTTGAGATCAAACCTATCATCAAACCTTGGCAATCATGTTACCGCAAGAATCTCAAGGAGCAAGTTGTACTTGCTCGGCTCTGCTTAGGTCATTCGTTTCTTCTACACGTAGACGACGAACCTAAATGCAAGTTTTGTGATACCACTTTATCTGTCAAACACATTTTAATTTCTTGTCCTTGTTTTACCTTTGAACGGCATATGTTTAACTTTCATGATTTTACATCCGATATCCAACATGTAGAGTACGATGTAGGTCTCATCGTCCCTACATGTAAGATATCCATAAAATAGGGACAATGTTGTAAACAATGTACCACACAGCTACTTAACACACAGCTACTTAACACATCAGCAATCAATAGCACCTGTGTCTTGCTTCTTCTGTGACCTAGTTTACACTGCAGCCAGTCTTGAACAACAAGCTCTGGCTAAGAAGGCTCTTTTTAGTTAGTTTCGATTTCAAGAGCAGGAACAGCACAGAATGCTTGGATAATGATATAAATGATAAAAATAATTAAGTAGATGTGTGTTATTGAAATAAAGACAGAAAAGAATGTAAACCAGGGGGGGGGGTTACAACTGAAATTTACATATCAAGAGTCGGTGTTAATAAATATTGAGCTCTACTTTAAAGCATTTTTTTGTGTATATTTTGATAAGAACTGTGTTTTCTACACACAATATTCTTGTTCATTTTGAAAAGTGCCCTCAGTGTCTAAAAGTATTTTAAATAATTATCTTTTTATAGTCTTTAGGTGTTTCTGAAGTTAGCTTTTTTTTTTACTTTTTAAAACAGAAAGAGGATGCAGAAAATGCTTTGAGAAACAATAACATGAATTTAGATGATGCAATAGGTATGTATGAATTTATCAGAACAGAAATGTTTAAGATTTTTCATTTTTTCTTACAATAAGCCTGTCTCATAAATTTAATTTTCTGTGTATTAATATTTAAACTGCTCGTTATATAGGGTGATCATAAAATTAGATAATCTAGTAATTTGCCTATATCTTATAATATATCTTGCATGAAATTTTATATGTAAGAACTTTAGTCATTGCAGAACACAACCCTTCACAGCAAGTGCTGAAATGGCATCAATCTACAGGTAAGCACAGGCATGAACAACACAATACATTGTCAGCATTATGCTGCAGCATGTTTTGGAATGCATTTGACTTCACAGTAGTTCTGTCCATTTGTTCCTGCAGTGTGTGGGGATTAATTAACCCTTCCAGTGTCCAGCCTGAAAGACAGGTTTCTATCCAGAGGCCAAGCTATTTTCTCCCTATGCTCAGCCAAAAACAAAAAACTTGAACTCTCGAGTTTTTTTGCCAAATAACTAATGAAAAGAGTTATGGCATGTTGTATGCCAAATTAATCAGCATTTAATCCTTGATTTTTCTGAAAATAAAATATTTAACAAGACTACTGGTTTTATTTTAATAGGACTTTAAGTGTCATGTAGTAAAAAAATGCATCTGGCAATGCAAATAAAAATTTATTTTAAAAAAACTAATAGACAGAAATGATTACAATGCACATGAACAGAATGGTTATATATTTCTGAATAACAAAAGTATTTTTTTTTTGGTTTTAAGTAAATGTTTATCTCTTTTTCTAATTAAATTTTTTTTTTTCGGTACCATACTTTGATAAAATTCCAGGCTTTTAGCCAATTGTGCTGAGTGAAATAAACAAGTCAACTTTAGAATTAAAAAAAAAATAACTAATCAGTGAAAAATAGGTCATTATATATCAAATTAAACAGAATTTAATTGTGAATTTTATGAAAATAATAGTATAAACAAATTTGCAAGTATATTGATTTTAATAAGCCTTTTTCAATGTGATATGGTGGAAAAAAAAAAAGATCGCACTATACAATTAAGGCTTTATTTTGGAAAACCTGATGAATAAAAATAGTTAAATCATATATTTATTGAAAGGAAATTTCCTCCCGAAAAATATAATATTTAACCTGAAATGATTTTTATTTCTTTTAATGATTCTTTTCAGTAGCATATTTTAAACATGGCCAATGTTATACAAAGTGATTTGGACTTCACACATTCACAGGATTTTTTCAACTGGTTATGAAATAGAAAAAAAAACTTCCTTGGCCCCTTTTTTTGCTAAACATTATGAATTTTTTTTTTGGGTGTTGAGTTTGGTGATCTTGGCTAAGTGCAGAAAAGTTTATGCAGCAATGCAAAAAAAAATGTTAGTCTGTGTGGCACAGCCAAGGTACTGAAGGTGGTGGTGGTGGTGTGTGTGTGTGTGGGGGGGGGGGGGGGGGGTTGCCTCTGAAATTGTTCAATATAAACATAAAAACTCTTAATTTAAAAAAAAAAGTATTTTTCTAGATGGAGGGGAGGGAATAATAAACTCTCAGTGAGTTGAGCGGAGGGGAACACCTTCCCAAAATTGCCCTCCCACATGACTGATTTCCGTATCCAAGACATTTTCAGAAAACAATAAAAGTTTTTTTTATTAAAAAAGCAAGAAATAATAAAAGAAAAATTACATATAACCTAATGGGATGTTAAAATATCTGCAACAACTTTTAAGCCAGCTTTCGATCTAGCATAACTTGGAAAGATCGATAAATCAGCCGATTGAAGATCGCTAATTAATGGAAGTAAATATACAGAAATGAATTTGCTTTCATATCCAAACCTCATTTATTTTCAGAAAATACTATATCAAAGTTTTACTGAAAAAGTAATAAATAGTAATAATTAACATACAGCCTATTGCGATGCTAAAATATCCACAGCAACAAGTTGTAAGCCAGCCATATGATGTAGCATAACTATGAAAAATCAATACTTATCTATTGGCCAAAAAATTGCTAATTTCCGAAAATATACTGAATTGGAAACTAAGGTTTAAATATTAAAAAGGTAAATACTAACTTTACAAAGGGTATCCAATATTCAGGTCCAAAACACTATATAGCACATGGAGCAGAGATAGCATGTGTCATCCATCTGTGTCTTGTTTGCCTCAGTGAAACATAACTAAATGCAGCTGCAACAGAATTTCTAAGAAAGATGTGTTTACTTCCAGTTTCGATTTTAAGAGTGGGAAAGATGCATATAATGCTGAAAAAAATGATAAAAATAATTTGGAAATACTGAAATAGAATTTTCACAGAAAAGTGTGAAACAGAAAAAATTGGTAGTATGTATTTTGTAATTACTTCCAAAAATCTATAGTTTTTAAAAATAGCAGTTATTTTTTTTTAATTTTTAGATTTTCGAAAATTTAAGAAAAATTTTGTTGATAATAGCTTAAATCAGAAGGTTGCTTCAGCAAATAGGAACCTTAACAAGCAAATTGGCAATCCCATTTCCAGAAATGAGTAATTTATATATCATGAATAATACAGCCAATAAACAACCTGTTTCAAAAAAAAAAAAATTCATTAATTCTCTATAAAGCAGCTCTATATAAGCCGTGGCACCATGTGTGGGAGAGCTATACCCTGTTCACATTAAAGAACATACTGGATGACCTTCGTGGGAGTCTACTGTCTGTCTCCCAATAGCTGTTCCAGTGGGTCCCTTCCACCAATCTTCTCTGAGCCTTTGAGATCCTTGTGACATGGCCATTTAGCCCTTTATGTGGAAAAAGTGCCTCTCAGAGGTAAAACAACCTAGCCTGTCTTCATGTACCTGTGAAAAGAACATGATTAGAAAGTTTTTAAAGGAAACTAGATTTATTGAGAGAGGTAGGGCCAGAAATATCAGCCTCCTAATCATAGACATGGGTCAAAGAACTGTTCCTGCACCAGCAAAGGCTTACTTAAAAAAAGTGAAAATAAAAGCCACCTATGCTGGTAGAAACTTCCTCAAGTGTAGATTTGGTGATGTACCTAGGAGCAAGGGTTCAAGTACGTGTGATAATCTTTGATTAGTATTTACCACCAGCTGATATAAAAAATCCTATGCATCTGTTCGCTTGGGATTGTCAACCAAGAAACAGAAAATACTGTAGATTTTTCCCTGAACAGAAGCCCACCAGTGCAGCAATTTAAAGATCTATGATCATGCTTAAAGCCATTACACAGTCCAATGGATATAAATGGTCAGGACCAAGACCTTGTGAAGTTGTCCCACTCTTTCAACTGATTGAAAAACATTGGCATTATTGCTTACATAAAATAATGCATTTCAAAAGATAACAGAATTGCCCTAAAATATGGTCTTGAAAAATTTCTGCTGAAAATTTGTTTATAGAAATAGAATATGGAACTATTAATCAAAATAATCAATACACCACCAAAAATGGTTATTATGGCATCTAGGCTTTATTTCCCTTATAAAACTTGTAGTGCTGACAAGTAAATTTTTCCCTTGCAAAGAATTCTGCATAACATAATCAATAGCCAAACTAAAAAGAAAAGGAGACAAAGTGCTCCCTTGTCTAACTCCACTAGCAATGCTAAAACAATCACTGCAAGCCTTACCAACTCTCACACATGACTGAATGTTGTTATAGAGAGTTTCATTACACTAACAAGTCTTGACACATCAGTGGGATCAGTTATGGTCTGCTGTAATCATTGCAGACCAGGTTCCAGGGCAGTGTTCCATCTTCACTGCAGAGTTGCACGCTATCAGCCTTGCCTTGGATCACACAGCAGCTAGGCGTCATTGTCTGTGTGTCCTCTACACAAACTCACTTAGTTTGCTTGATGCTTTGATCTCAGTGAGGTGTCGTCCTCCCTGTTCTCTCCAAGATCCACCAGCAGTTCCATCATCTGGCAGCCATCACCATTATCTTCTGTTGGGTGCCTGGTCACATTGGGATCAGGGGCAATGACTTAGATGCTGCTGCCAAGTCAGCCACACCCCTATCCGACTCTGCTGCATGTTCCATACTTGGACTTCCGGCAACGTTTTTCCATCGAGCTCCAGGCACAGTGGCAGAGAAGAAAAGTCTGAAACAGGTTGGTAACAAGCTTTCGAGATCAAGCCCATTGTTAAATCTTGGCAGTCTTGTTTTCTTAGGAATCATAAGGAGGAAATTGTACTTGCTCGGCTCCACTTAGGTCATTCGTTTATTGCTCATTCTTCTTCGGGTGGACAACGAACCTAAGTGTCAGTTTTGTGACACCATTTTAACCATTAAACATTTTAATCGCTAATCCGAGCCCGTTTCACTCACCCATCTTTATTTGATGACTCTCTTTTAACACCTGTTTTCAAGTTTTTACGTTTTACTGGATATTTTTGCTATCTATGAACTTTTACTGATATTTAGACTTGTTGCTATTTACTATGGGTCCTTTACACCCATTATTGGTTTTTGTATTTTACTTTTGTTATTATTTTTATGCCTTTTGCTATTTTACACCATGTATTTGTTTTCGTTTAGTCATTTGATTTTAACTTTGGTTGTGGGTTTGCTTGACTTTTAGGCCATTCTCTTTGTCTTTTACACCTTGTTTGGTGCATCATTAGTTGCCTTTGCACCATAAAACCCCAAATAACCAACCAACCATCACACTAACCAACTTATCAAGTATTCCATATGATCTAATTATCAACCACAGATTATGTCGATTAAGAGAGTCAAAAGCCTTTTTAAAATCTACATAGCTAGTAACCACAGGTTTCTGAAACAAAGATTTCTCAAGAATCTGTATCAGTGAAAATATCTGATCTACACATCCCTTATCACTTCTGAATCCACACTGCTCATCACACAATTGACTGTCTACCAGATTCTTAATACTATTAAACACAATAATGCACAGAACTTTACCTGGAACAGAAAGTAAACTAATTCCCCTATAATTATCACAAGAATTGCAATCACCTTTTTTAAAAATAGGAATAATAATAGCTCTAGCAAAAACCTTAGGAACAACAACTTTATCATAAAAAAAATTCAAAATTTCAGTCAGCCATGTGACAACACAATGTTCCCAGCTCTAAGCATTTCAGTGATTTCATCCACCCCTGGGGATTTATGCACTTTTAATTTAGAGATAGCTAATGGAACTTTGGAATGTGATATAGGGCCATGATAAAAGCCAGTATTGCATCTATCCTCATTACAAACAATGGGAGTAGAAATAATAACATTATTTAGAATATCTCTGAAATGCTCAGCCCACATAGCCATCACAAGATCCTCACCTTCAGTCACCTTACCATGTTTATCTCTCAATCCCTGTGTACCTGTCTTTCCACATAAAACACTATCTGGTACAACCTCCTGATTTTGTGCTATCTGTCTCCTCTGCTTTGTCAGCTAAGCTATCAAGCCAAGGATTCTTATCAGCTGTTAACTGATCTTTTACACGTTTATTAAGCTCATTGTAATGCTGTCTGTTAGGACTAGTAGGGTCTTGATTCATATTATTCTTGCACTTCCTTCTTTCATAAATAAGTTCCATAGTTTTATCACTCAAATAATTTTGTTTCCTCTGTTCCTTTTTAGTCAAAAGAGTACTGTTGGTCTTAAGAAAAACCTGTTTAAACTTATTCCATTCTTTCTCAACTTCAGCAGTAAGCAAACCATGATTGTCATAATAATAGCTTATCATGGTATCCTTTGGCTACATCTGGATTTTTTTAAGTATCGGTGTTAAAAGTAATTCTCTAACCTTTGCACAACATTTTTCTTAAGCTTCAGTTGCAAGACACTTCTGATCAGGTAATGGTCAAACCCAATTTTGGCTCCCCTGTATGATGTGGTATTCCTAACTGCACTAGCCCATCAGGTGAAACCCATGTGTATTTATAAATGTTCCAGTGTTTGTTATTCAAAAAATGTTAGGTTTACTTACCTGTAGGAGATGTTTCCCATTGCCATTGGAACTACCAGTGCCAAAGGGACCTTAAACTCCTGTCCAAAGATCAGAGTCAGTACCAACTTTAGCATTGAAGTCACCTAGCACAAGAGAAATATCTCCTTCACAGAATTTAAAATATCTTGAAACTGTCTATAAAACTTATTCTTCTCATTTTCATCAGCGTCCTCTGTGGAGGCATAACAGATCACATTCAAGTCCTTAATTTTAGTTTTAAATTTTGCTGTAAGAAATCTTTCATTAATGCATTCATATCCTAGAAGAACATCATCACTGGTATGTCTGCTGAGAAGCAAACCTACACATTGGAGATGCTTTCCATCCTCCCTCCCTGAAAAGAGAAATTTGAAGTTAATTTTTAAATATCTCACCTTTACCTGTCCACCTGGTCTCTTGCTAGCCTAGAATATCTAGGTTATAATGCTGGAATTCCTGCATGGGATATCAAGAGAACAATCTCTATGTAATGTCCTAACATTCCATGTATCTGCAGAGATAAAATGATTTGTTGGATTTTTAAAGAAACTAGGTTTATTGAGAGAGGTAGGGCCAACAATATCAAACAGCCCCCTGATCACAAGCAATGGGGTCTTTCAGAACACTGGACTCTTCTGCAAGGTCTAATGTTTTTTTTTTTTTCATTCTTGAGATTAGTACTCTTTTTAGCTTCAAGAGATAGCTGAGAGGCAGTTTCTTCTGCCTTCACTGTCTTGCCCTTTGTTGTGACTGGTGTAGGAAGCCCCTTATTGGAGGCTAATTTCACCAAGAACTTACAACACCTTGAACCTTGGGTAAAGTCCTGTTCCCCCACTGCTACAGGCTGAAGCTACCCATGCTGGTAGGAACTTATGGCACTACCTTTTCAAGTGGACTTTTTCAATGACCTGCCTGAGACACATTACTCCAGTTTAGGATTGGCAATTCCCAACTAGCTAATCGAGAGTTCTGGTACCTGCGATGGCCTCTGATCAATATTATCCACCAGCTGATATAAGGTATCCCGTGCCTCTGTTCACTTAGGGCTGGCAACAGAAAACACAGCTGCAGATTTTCCCTCAACAGAAGCCCACCAATGCAGCAAGTCCAGGATCCATAATCAAGCTCAAAGCCATAAATCAGTCCATTCTAGTGGGCATAAATGGTCAGCACAGAAACCTGTGAAGTTGACCACTCTTCAGCAGGGCAGAAAAAAAAGTGGCCATAGATGACCAGTTCAGTAGGCCACACTGATCTGGCAACCCTCCCTTTCCCTTACAAAAGAGAATGTCTTTCGAAAGGTACTAACGGTGTGCACCACAAGAAGACGGATATTAGGTGTTAGGCCTGGCTGATTCTATGCGTCATCACTGGGGATTGGTACACAACTCTCCTTCCAGTTTATACTGGCTACCATTACAATCTAAAAAGTAAAATTACCAGCAAGGAAAGGATTTTGTTCATGGTTGTGCAATACTTCAAGTATTAACAAACATATAGCTTAGTGAAATAGTAGGCCCACGAAACAAACCTTTAATGCAGCAAAAACAAAAAATGCAGGTTAATAGAGTATAAATATAACAAAATTATACAAGATTAAAAGAGACCTAGGCAGTGCTGAATGTCATTCAGTTAGTATAATTAATAAACTGAGAATTTTTAAGTATATAAATACATTCAAGACCTAAATTGGCTTTATTCCAGGTGAATTACATTCAGCTTCTCGTGATAACAACATGATGGATGTTGATGGTTATAATGGCCGCAAGATGAGACCAGGAAATGTAGCAGATGAAATGGCCATTCCTGAACATGTACTTGATCCTTCATATGGACCTGGTAATTTTCATGGTGCAGGAGCCTTTCAGGGACCTCAAATTTTGCCAGGATTTGCTGGAGCTCAGGGTTTTAAGCCACAAGTTAAGGTATGCAATTTATTGTTAAAAATTCAAAATATATCTAAAATAGAACTTGATTTAGTTTGTTTGTAGGATGCCTCAAAAGGGTAGGATGCCCTTTGTTTGTAGGAAAGGTAGGATGCCCAAAGGGTAGGATGCCCTTTGTTTGTAGGATGCCCTCAATGGTATATTGTATCACATAATGTTGCTGCATTTATATTTTCTTTTTAAGTTTTAGTAATTATTTTGCAATGAAAGTTAATTACAAAATTTGAATAATTGTTTTTGGCCTGGAAATTGCATTTCTTCCACAAGTAATTCAACCTACAATGAAATAGAAAATATCAAAAAGCATTTTAGTAGAGTAACTAAAGGAAATGTTGAGCAGTAGCCTCAATAGTAATTACTGTCTGCCTTAAAGATCTGGAGATAGATTCTTAATACATCACTGGAATAAAAGGATGGTACTGTTACATAATAAACAGTATTATTATATAAAGTACAATAACATCCTAATGCAACAAAGTGATATACACTGAAGAGTCGAAACATTATGACCAGTGTGTCTTTATGCAAATCCAAGCAACTGCAGGTACACGATGGCATGTTTTTGAAGGTCATGAAATGATATAAATAACTCTGTTAATCAGTGTTATTCTTGTTCTTCAGATGGGAAAAGCAGTGGACTTAAGTGAGTTGACAAAGGCCAAATTGTAATGGCCAGATGACTGTGTCAGAGCATTTCCGAGACAGCAAGACTTGTGGGGTGCTCACAGTCGGTCATGGTTAGTACCTTGTAAAAGAAGTCCAAGGAGGGAAAAAACCATGAACTACTGGCAGGATGTGGGCCAACTATGGCTCACTGATGCTAGAGGCTGAGCGAAGACTATCCCGTATGGTACGAGCCAACAGAAGGGATATTCTGGTGCAACTCCCCCTGTAATTTGAATGCTGGTGACAGGAGTAATGTGTCACAACATACAGTACATCGAACCCTGCTGAAAATGGAGCTGCATATCCACAGGCTGCTCCAAGTGCCCATGTTAACCTTGGTTCACTGTCGAAAGTGCCTACAATGGGTACATGAGCATCAAAACTGGACCTTGAACGATTGTAAGAAGGTTGTCTGGCCAATGAATCTCATTTCCTGTTGCACCATGTGGACAGTCAGGTATGTGTTGTCATTTACCTGGGGAAGTGTTGGCACCAGGATGCACTGTGGGACGAAAACAAGCTGGCGGAGGAAGTGTAATGCATTACATTATTAGGCAAGTGGTCATAATGTTTTGGCTCTTTGGTGTATATTCCAATATGAATACCTCTTCTACATGTTAGGACTAGTAACATGCTAAGAAAAGATTCTGAATCCTGAGATCTTACATTATTAGATATATTTCTGATAAAGATCTTGTACACACAGAGGGGAAGAATAACATCCTTTTCATGATCCAAATAATGAAATCAAAGATGTTTTTTGATTAAATAAATTTCCCTCAACTTTATTAAACTAGATAATGTTTAAAAATTAGCACCACATTTTGTAAGAAGTCATGGGGTCTTTTCACCTTCAAATTATCAGTTGAAAATGTAGAAGAAAAAAATTATACATAAAATGATAACCTCTGGAATCAAGACAGTGATTGAGCAGAAGTGTTCTGTTAGCAGTAGTGCAGTATTATTGCCTATATTGCATTATAGCCAGTGTTTGAGTTGCAGCTTCATCTAAATATATTAACCCTTCCAGTGTCCAGCCTGAAAAACTGGTTTACATCTACAGGCCCAGCAGTTTTTTCACTGCTCAGAACTTTTTTTTTGCCAAATAACTAATGAACAGAAATATGTTATGTTGTATACCAGATTAAATAGCATTTAATTCTCAATTTTATGAAAATAAAATGTTTAACAAAATAATGACAAACAAATTAGAATTAACAATTAACATGCAGTTTTCGAGGTTAAAATTTAAGCTTCTGTAAAAAGTTAATGAATGTTTAATTCAGTAAATTAAAAAGGTCCACAAGATGTTTGGCATTTGGAGAGAATACAGTGAATGCATGCACAGTCCAAAAATCATTTAGTAAATTTGTCAAGTGATTAGACACAAAGATGCTTCCTGTGAGGGAAGGCCATACGTGATACAATGAGGTAAAAGTTTGTATTTCATTAGTACAATTTACTGTATTTAACAGCATGAACTTGTGGGTCTCCCTTAGGCTAATGAATCCCCCTGAATATGACAACAACCTAACCAATTGTTGTGTAGTGCTTGCATTGTGCTAAGTATGTAAACGAACATTCAACAAAATCTTTTTTTACCCTTTGATTTGTCACATTAACTTTGCGATAAATTAATTTTGAAAGAAGATCTCAAATACCACAAAATTTATCTTTTTCAAGAGGCTGTGATCTTTTTTTACTGAACATCATGGATTAATTCTGTCAAACACTCCCAGAGCTTTGGAGAATCAAGGGTCTGTCATAAACCTGGGCATAAGTAGAGTGAGCAAGTTTGGAAAAATGCCACCTTTTATACTGATTTCACCATAATGAGTCGCCGAAGTCGAAATAGATAGGTAAAAGCATTGTGGATCAGAGAATATGGCAGCAAAATTAATGACACAACTGAAACCACAGTTTATCCTCAAGGCCCAAGAATCCTAAGATCATGAACTAATATATGTAGTGGTATTTTCATGAATAAACAATGCTTAGTCAGCACAGTAGGCAGATCCTTCCCTTTATCAAGGCTTGATTCAGTATTACACAAACTGGAATTACTATGTTTGGAAGGTTTCTGTTGTACAAATGTCATATTAAACCAGGATAATTCCTAGGATTTGGTTTCAGTAGTTTGAATGTTTGCCTTAAACATTGGAATTTTATGACTTTTTTTTTAAGAAGGCTAAATTTTTACACAACACCACTTGTTTGTGAGATCACTAACACATAATGTTCTTTTTTTCTACTGTTACACAAACTTGATGTTTTCTGTCATTTACTGCTAAGTTTAACCACCAAAATTATCACTGAAGATTTATTCCATACATACAGATTTTACTATATCACATTCCATAATAGTAAGAGTAAATATTAGATGCTTAAATTCATTGAAAAGTGTTTTCCTAAATATTTCATGCTAAAATAAAGGTGTGCCCTATATATGCCCTTGCTTCTTGTATGCCATAAAGTAATTTATTTATATAACCTTTTGCCAATGTGATACAAGTAACTTTGAAAAAAAATCTGATCTTTAGAAGTGAAAAAAAAAACATTCCACTGTTTTCAGTGCTGCTCAGTTTAAAAGTTGTTTGCTGTGTATATGAAAATGTTTCAGCACCAAGAAAAGGTGGTAGTCAGATGGTAAGATGTCTGGTGAATGTGGGGGTGGGATAGAATTTCCTAACCAACGCTGTGCAAGTCACATACCATCAGTGCAGGTTATTTTTGGAGCAGTACATCATGACCCATTGCATTTGTGCTGAGTAGATGTCTGAAGTGATTGTTTTGCTAGTGGTAAGAATTAGAATATGTCTCACATTACTCTGTAAGATTGTGTATGACCTGAAAAAAATTTTTTGTTGCCTAAGAATTTGTAAAATAGAGTTCATTACAGCAATTTTTTTGCCAAAGTAGTTGAAAAGTTTGTCATCTGAGTGGCACATTTGTGCATACAGAAGACTAAATGGCTAGGTCACAGGTAATTGAATGGCTTTGAGCTGAGTAGAGAATAGGATCCACTTCATACTGTTAGGAGACATGTCTCTCCAAAGTGATCCACTATGATCTTCAGCATGCATAGGTGGCTTTCATGCACACAAAGTCATGACTTAGGCCACTGTCTATTTGGTTGGAATATTTTCTAAAACCATTGATGTTCCCTTTCTAACTGAGGGTGATGTAGATGTTAAAGAAATTCTCAGTGCAGGTGCATGGGAACATCAGTTTTTTGTATATAATTATCAATTTTAATGGTAGATTTTAAAGTAACAATTAAAATTAATATTAAAAAAAATTAACTGAAAAAGTTAAACATATAAAAATATTTAGTGTCATTGTCTCTATTTGTGCAAAGTTTGTTCTGCAATTCATGTAAGAAAGTGAATTAATGTAATCAGTGTACTCAAAAAATTTTGTTATAGGGTTCAGGTCTAAATAGCAATACTCCTAGTCTACTTACCAATGCAGCCCTTGGTGGGCAAGCATCTAGTCTGAGCAGTATTAGTAGCTTGAGCCCTGCCTTGGTGCAGAAAATTCTGCAGCAACAGCAACAATCACAACCATTTACTCCGGTAAGTGGAAAAATGTAAATGTAGAATTTTTTTTTGAAGACTTAAATAGTTTCTTAATTCTTGTTATATTGTTCATGCAACAAGCAAATACTGGGGTGAAAGGAGAAAAAGATTTTTCTGGTAGCATGAAAAAGTTGCCAATTTTGATCCTTGAAAAGCATTGACAATTTATATATATGTATAAAAAACTTAGTGTTATACCCACATCTTAAATTCTTTATTATTAATACATTGCTAGTAAAAAAATCAGATTTTTTTTCTCTCTGGATGCAGCAGCAGTTTCATTTATTTTTTGCAAAAACATGGAAATTTGTTTTTTGAGTATACTGTATTTGAGTATAACACTGGTAGCATTTCAGAAGTTTGCCAGATGGCTCAGCAGGAGAGAATTAATCGAAATAATAAGGAACAATCAGAAAAGATAATTTTGAGGTGAGGAATTTCCAAATTTGCACACCCTTGTTAAACTCTTTTGGCAGTAAGCCTGTAGCTTCTGTTTTGAAGCTATTATGCAAGTAATAAGTGTTTTAAGTTCAAGTCGGCCACTACTCTTGGGATATTGAGTATATTTTATCCTATTTTTAAAAACACCGTTTTCATTTGTCTTTCTGTAGACATTCAACTTTTGTTTTTAGACAAAAAGAAAATTTATTTTTGTGCTGGATAGGTAGTAATGAAATATCGAGATTTGCATTTTCAAATCTTTCAATAGTTTTAATTTCCACCATTAGATGTGCAAAGGTCAGAAAGCAACAAACTCTAGTCTCTTTTAAAATGAGCATCCCATGTTCATCTATTCATCTATCTTGTTAGCTCTTCATTTAATGTATAAATCAAAGTAAAAACCAGAAAAATTACATGTTCAGTGTTTGGGCATTGTGAAAGATGTGGGGAAGTCTTGCTTACATGACTTATTATGTTATTAATAACTGTAATTATCTCAGTGAGTTAGGCAAAATTTGAAGAAGCATATTTTTACAATCCTGCTGTTAGTGAAATAGGTAAAAGGTATATTTTACTGCATTGTTACTCATTGTTGCATGATTGCATAATAAAGGTTATCTGTTCTTTTAACAAAAAATATTAATTTTAAATAGGTTCTTGCATAAAGCTGAAAAGGAATATTCAGAAAATAGTAGTGGTATTCAAAAATGATCCAGAAACAAAATTTAACTTCGGCTAAATATGTATATTTCTCTTCTCCCTGCCCTAAATTGTAATAGTACTAAGTCTTTTCCTCATATACACACATACATTATACATAAATACATAGGGGAAATTATGTATGTGTGTGAATTCATAAGGAAAAGTAAGTTGTTTTGCATCATTATGATACACTACTGAAACTCAATGAAAAAAAAAAAAGCCATTTTCAACCTGACGATTTTTGATTTGAATAAAATTTGGTAATTTTGTTCTACTTATCAAAAAAACTTGTTCTGCACAAAATAGTAGGGTCTTTTTATGACTGATGGATTTTTAGAAATGGTCACCCAAAAATCTTAAACTCACTAATTTCAACCTTTTACCTGAAAAGCAGCTCTCTGATTGTAGTTAAGCTAGAAAGATTAAACTGGTTTAATTTTCTAGTTCTATTTTGGGGAGAAGGGTTAAGATATTTGAATGATTTTCTAGTATTTTAATATTTTAAGGTATATTAAACATCTAAGGAAAATATTAGGATGGCCATGGATTCCTCAGTAATGTTTTTGAATTCCACAAGCTTCTGCAAAGCCAAATTTCAGCAATTTGCATTTTTAAAGCAACAGTTCTAATAATAATTAAGCTACAGACTCAAAATTGGTTTCCTTTTCATGCTTTTTTTTTTTGCACATTTAAAATGCTATATTTCGCTTGAAATTTCTGATAATTGAACTTTTGAAGGTTATTCGCTAAAAATATCTTTTTAAATGAGAAGCTTTAAATTTGCAGCATGTTTTTTCTGTTGATAATGTACACTTTCTTCTTAATAGTTGTGCATCGATCATCTGTAATTAACAAGCTTGTTCTACATACCAGTAAAATATCAAACTCTGCTGTGTAATAATAGAAAACAGGCAAACCACATGGCAGTAAAAAACTAACTTTCATACTGTTCATCATTGATGTTTAAAACAAACTGTAAAGAGTTGCTAGATAGTCACTTGAAGGAGGATATGCATCTGTCCCCTGTGATGATGCATAGAACCAGCCAGGACCTCATCTAGTGTCCACCTTGTCTTCTCATGGTGAAGGTCATTAGTAACTTTCAAAGGAGATACTCTCTTTGGAATGGAAGGGGGAGGGCTGCCAGATCAGTGTGGCCTACTGATATGGACAACTGACTGTTTGTTTTTTTCTATCCTGCTGAGGAGTGGACAACTACACAGGGTCATACCATCATCCAGTGCTGACCATATACACTAACCATAATGGAATAAAGACAGCTTGATTATGGATCCTGCATTCTCTGCACAGGCGGGCTTCTGTTGAGAGAAAATCTTCTGTGTTTTCTGTTTGTGGATTGACAGCCCCAAGTGCATAGATTCACCGGATGTTTTATCAGCTGGTGGATAATCCTGAGCAGAGGTTATCGCAGGCACCTAAACTCTTCTATTGGCATTGTCAAATTCTACATTGGAGGAAGTCTTCCAGTGTAGATGGCTTCAGCCTTTAGTGGTGGTGGAATAGGTCTTTGCCCCATGCCTGTGATTAGGGGGCTGTTTGATATTGTCAGCATTCCCTCTCTCAATGGACATACCGTATTTTAACGTGTATAAGGAACCCCCTGTTTTTTCATCAAAATTTGTTAATATCTATAATACTATCCATGTATAAGAAACCCCCCTATTTTTGGGACCCAATTTTTGGCAAAAAGGGGTTCCTTATACACGTTAAAATACGGTAGTTTCTTTAAACATCCCACTTACCATTTTCTCTCCATAGGTAGTTGGAATGTGAGGATTCTGCACAGAGCTTATTCTCTTAATGTCTTCACACAAGAATTCCACTGTTATAGTTTAGATATTCTTAGCTTGCAAGAGACCAAATCGACAGGTCAGATCCTTAAAAATAATCTTAAATTTCTGTTTTTCAGGGAGGAAAGATAATAAGCATCACCAAGGCATAGGTTTACTTCTTTAGACACACTAGTGATGCTCTTCTAGGATATGACTGATTAATGAATGATTTCTTACAGCTAAATTAAAAACTTGAATGCTATGATATTATGTCCCTACTGAGAATGCCAATGGGGACAAGAAAGATAAATATTATGGACAACTTCAGAATATTTTGAATTCTGTCAAGAAAGGTGATATTACCCTGTTCTAGGTGACTTCAATGTTAAAGTTGGTACTGACTCTGGGCAGGAGTGATAGGTCCTTTTGGTATAAACAAAGAAATAGAACTATGGCTGTTTTTTACCTTTGGGCAGGAGTGATAGGTCCCTTTTGTATTGGTAGCTGCAATGGGTAATGTCTCCTACAAGTAAGTAAACTTAATGGTTTGAGAATAACGTATACACTACATGTGGGTTTTCACCAGATGGGCTGCATAATAATATGATTCATTATACAGGGTGTTTCAAAACTCTCTGTACAAATTACAATGGGAGATAGGGAACACCAAGACAAACCTTTTTCGTCTATGAATGTATGTATGTCTGCTGATGTAACCCTTCAGTGCTAGAGGGTGCTGACAGAAATATCGGTGGAGCTGGTACATAAATGAGTGGAAACAAGTGTGAACAACATGTTTATTTAAAGAAGGTACTCAAAGTTGTGACCGGCAACAGCATTGCATGCATGACAGTGTCGAAGCATTGATTGCCATACATCTTGAAAGATTCCTGGAATTTTGTGAACAGTTGCAACGGTGACAACAGTTCTTGCAACGAGGTCTTCATCTCAGTCAATAGAAGTCTTGCACATGAGGTTCTTCTTGTGTTCTCAGAGGAAGAAATTAATACATGTTAAATCGGGCAATCTTGGTGGCCAGGTGACAGGTCCACCCCGGCATATCCATCGGCTCCCAAAAGTGGTGTTCAGATAATCCCACATATCATTGCTGAAGTGTGCTGGCATCCTGTTGTGTTGAAACCACATTTGTCTGCAAATAGCCACAGGAACATCTTCCAGCAGTCCTGGAAACGTTTCTTCAATAAATACCCAATAAATCTGCCTGAGTTGAGGAGACAGCAGGTATGACCCAAATATTGACGGTGAACTGTTGATGGCCATGCGCCATTGTGGCATGTGGATTTTTGTGCATTTTAAACACACCGTCACTTGTGTGAAAGAGGCTTCATCTGAGAAGAGCACATTAGCCAGAAAATCGGGCTGCACCACGGTTTGCTGCATAAACAGCACGTGAATTCCATACGAAGATGGTAATCCTGAGGTTGCAATGTCTGTACTCTCTGACAATGAAACAGATGTAATTGCTATTCATGCAACACTCTCCACACAAGGGCATGGTTCACACCGAGATGATTTACGAATGCTGATGGCAAACAAAGTCCATTCCCGTTTAGCTCCTCTAGCAATTGCAGCACCGCCAAACAGTGCCCTCTAGCACTGAAGGGTTACTAGGTCAGCTGACATACATTCATAGACAAAACAGAGCTATTATTATTATCCCTATTTTTAAAAAATGTGATTGTAGTTTTTGTGATAACTATAGTGTTCCCTATCTCCCATTGAAATTTGTACAGAGGTTAAAACTGTTACCTGGTTAAAAGTGTCTTGCAATTTAAACCAAAAAACTGTTTTGCTAAGATTAAAAAGTTACCTTTAATACTGAAGCTCTGAAAGACCCAGTTATAGCTATAGCTTACCAGATAGGTTACTTAGTCATTATGACAGTCATGGTTTGCTTATTATTGAAGTTGAGGAAGAATGGCACCATTTTAACAGGTTTTTCTTGAAATTAACAATACTCTTTTAGGTAAAATGGAGCAGAAGAGGCAAAATTATTTGAGTGATAAGGTGCTGGAGCTTATTTTGGAAAGAAAGAACTGCAGAATGTCTTTAATCAATACCTACTAGTCCTAACAGAAAGCATTACAGAGAGCTTAATAAACATATAAAGGATCAGTTAGCTGCTGATAAGAATCTTTGGCTTGACTGACAAAGCTGAGGAAGCAGAGAGCTGTACAGGATAGTTAATGTTTTGTATGATAGAAACTGGACAGGTATACAAGGATTGAAGGATAAACATGGTAAGTTTACAGAAGATGAGGATTCTGTCATGGCTAGGTGGGCTGAGCATTTCAGTGATGTTCTAAACAATGTGGTTAGTTCTACTCCCATTGTAATGATAGATGCATTACTGTCTTTAATGATGGCCCTATGACACTGTGTGAAGTTATTTTGGCTATTTCTAAACTTAAATTATGTAAATCTCCAGAGCAGATGAAATGCTTAGAGCTTTGAATGTGTCTGTTACCAGATATAAAATAAAATAAATACCCGCTCAAGCAGCTGCTTGCCACAGAGGTCTGACAAGAGCCTGTCAGTTTATATGCCATAGTAGATCTGTGAAGATGGCAGGATCTCAGCAGAAAAACAACACAAATGTCCATGCCTTGTCTGGGGCTCAAACCCAAGTCCCTTAGATCAGTAGCCAAGTGCGCTTGAAATTTGAATATATTAATGATAAAGGCATTGTATTTAAGAATTTTACCAGAGCTATTATTATCATAACTATTTTTAAAAAATGTGATCGCAGTTTTTGTGGTAACTATAGGAATATCAATCTACTTTCTGTTCCAGATAAGTTCTTTGCATGATTGTGCTTAATAGAATTGAGAATCTTGTTGACAGACTATTGCGTGATGAGCAGTGTGGATTCAGAAGTGGTATGAGATGTATTGATCAGAGTTTTTCACTTAGTCATATCTTGAGAAATGTTTAGAATTTCAGAAACTGTGGTTACTAGCTTTGTGGATTTCAAAAAGGCCTGACTCTGTTGACCATCATAATTTGTGGTTGATAGTGAGATCGTATGACATAGCAGACAAGTTAGCATAATGAAAGCTCTATATACTGAAGTGCCATTTAATTAGGGATAGGAGACGTTATCCAAATTCAGTACCACAAGTCCCACATTTTCTTGGTTCCCCCAAGCATTTGTCGTGAGAAGCGTAATGGGAAAGGCACAGGATTTAGATGTATTTGACAGAGGGCAGATCATTGGTGCCCAATGGATGGGACACTTGATCTCAGAAATTGTCAACAAATTTGCATTTTCTTGTACAACAGTTTCAAGAGTGTTTCAGGAATATGAAAATTCTGGCAAAAAAAAGAAGCACCCGGACAAACTGCAAAGGACAACCAACCTTGAATGATCATGAGCTTCGCTGTCTGACTTGCATCGTACGGACGGATAAGGACCAGACATTATCAGAAATCACCTCCTATCTGAACCCGGGTTCCAACCATGAAGTCAGTGCATGGATCTTGCAATGCTCACTTCATCATCTCGGCTTTGAGAGCCACCGACCTATGAGAGTCCCACTTCTAACAGCACGACACCGGGCTCAGTGCCTTGCCTGGGCTGAAAAACATACAAACTGGACTATCGAAAATTGGCAATGAATAGCCTGGAATGATGAATCCAGGTTTAAACTTCATCACTCTGATGGGAGACAGGGTATGGCACTAACCCCATGTAGCCATGGATCCTGCATGTCAGGTCGGAACAGTACAAGCTGGTGGGGGCTCAGTGATGGCCTGGGGTGTCTTCAGTTGGACGTCTGTGAGACCTTTGGTATGTGTACTGATGACTCGCAATGCATCCCGATTCTTAGAACTCATGGCTGACCATTTACAGCCATTTATGGCCATCATGCATCCTAATGAAGATGGCATCTACCAGCAGGACAACTGTTCATCTCACAAGTCCAGGTAGGCTACTGCATGGTTGCAGGAGCATTCTGCTGACTCTGAATTGACTACCTAGAAGCCCAGATTTAAATTCCATTGGAAATCTTTGGGATACCATTGAGCAGTGTTCGGGCCCATGTCCCATCAGTGAAGACCTTGAGAAAATTGTGGACAGCTCTGGAGTCAACAATTTCAACATCATTTGCCAAAAGGATCGCCATATCTGTGGAACATTCACGCAAGCTTGTGGAGTCCCTGCCTTGTCATATGGCAGCCATTATCAGGGTCAGGGGGGACCCAACCTGTACTAGGTTGCTATCCCTAATTCAGTGGCACTCAGTGTATAACAACACTGATCTGTGAGAGTTGGTAAAGCTTGTATAGTATCATTTGGTTTAGCATTGCTTCTGGTGTTCAACAGAGGTGTATATTGTCTTCTTTCCTCTTTAGTTTAGGTAATGGTTATGTTATGCGAAGTTCATTTCAAGGGAAAGGTTTTGGCCTTAAACAGTCTGGAGATCTGGAAATTTCTGATTTAGATTATGTTGATGATTTAGCCCTTTTGGCAAATGATGTTGAAGAGAGAACTCTTTGATTAGAGCTGTTGATAAGAATGTTAGTAGAGGAGGTTTGGTGATAAACAGTGAGAAATATAAAGGGCTGAAAATTGATCAGGCTGACTGTGGTTCAGTTAATCTGAATGATTGTAGTCTTGAGCAGGTGTCTCAGTTTAATTATATTGGGATCTATGTTAAGAATCTATGGAGAGTGTGGAAAAATAGGCATATATATACACCTAAAGACTAAAATTAGACTGTATAATAGTTAGGGTCCAAGTTTCACTACCATAACTCTAGAAAGAACCTTTGTAAACAAGATAACAGGAAACTTGATCCTTTTGATTCTAGATGCTTACACAGTATCTTGGGCATTATGTGGTTTCACCTTGTAAGTAATGATGAGGTTATGCAAAGGTTTTGAATAGCTTATTCTGCAAAGAGTCTGAAATGGTTTGGCCATGTTGCCAGTATGCAAAACTTTAGATTGGCGAATAGAGTTATGTAACAGCATACCTAAAGGCTTGAGGAAAAGGGGGAGACCTAGGAAGTGATGGAAAGACAATGTCATAGGACCTTGCTAGAATTGGCCTACAGTGGTCAAATGCAGCAGCTGTAGCTTGCGACATTTTTTTGGAGAACAAAATTGTGCAGTCTGGTTGAACCTCCCATAGCCCATGACTGCATTATGACGATGAGTGTATATACAGGGTGAATCTGAAAAAGTGGGCAAAACTTTACGGGGTGGTAGAACGCAGCTATATGAGCAATATTCGTCATAGAAAGTATGGGCTGAACGCAAATGGCGAGCCGCTAGGTGGCGTTGGAAATGGTATAAAAGGGTTGATCCTCGCACCCAACGGCATTTCTACCGTGGATTGCCGACAGGATGGCTGGTTATACTAACTACGAAATGGCGGATATGCACTTTGTGTACGGTCCTAATCTACGAGTGCCCCATTGAAACCGATATGGATCTAGTCGCCAGAATCGCCGTTGTTGCCGGCGATATTCGGGAAATGCCTGGTGTCTTCGCAAATGTGCGTCAGTCCCTATCCCGCAGGTGTGAAGCCTGCATTACAGCTGGCGGCAGCTCTTTTGAGCAATTTCTTTGAGCATGTACCTCAATTACATTCTTGTTAATAAAATGTTTTCTGAAGTATCTCCTCTCCTTCTTGTGTTCATTCTTTAAATGGGACAGTGGAAAACTACCTTTTAACTTCTCACCGCTTGCGTTCCGACCATACATTCTATGACGAATATTGCTCGTATAGCTGCGTTCTACCACCCCGTAAAGTTTTGCCCACTTTTTCAGATTCACCCTGTACATTTTATGTGCAGTACTGCACCATATTTGTTGTCCCAAATGTAGTGTTCATTTATCTCCACTAAACTCTACCCATTGGTCAGAAAGGGTACATTGATGGGCTAGGAAAAGCTGCTGCTCATCAGATGGGACATTAAACTGTGGCTCTATGTGCATGAGAGCCATAAACTGTGCCCTTAAGGAACATGTAGATGACCATGACTGGAGGTTTCCATCTGTCTCCTGACAGCTCTCCAGTGGGTCCCATTCCTTCAACTTTCACTGAGCCCTTGGAGGTCCTTATGACCTGGCCATTTAGCCCAGTATATGCAAAAAAGTGCCATTCAGAAGTAAACCAACCCAACTCCTTTTTAGTTTGGATGGTTAAGGTGCAAGTCACACACTATTTAGTCTAACCGAGAATTTCATAATATTCGTACAACACACATATAATTAAAAAACGTCAGTCATAAGTAAAACTTGATCATATTAATACTGTTAAAAGTCAAAACTATCACACCAAATGTAGTCTTAAGCGATAATAATAACAAATATTGTTGCACACCTAATCTCATACTTGGCAGTGTATATTCTGCAATAGTGTTACAGGCCATATTGAAATGATAAAGGTAACTTTGTCTGGTTGAGGTACACAGTGAATTAGAAGAGAGAAATTGTGATTAGTTCATCTAGAATTGAACCTGGAGTTTGCAAAGAATAGTAAGGTTTTTGTCACTGTAGATGGTAGGCTTCTGTGAGCTGCCTGCACATTGTGTATGTTGTGATCTGCTTGCTTCACTTCTGTGAGCTGCCTAATGTGTATGGAACTCACAGGAGACTGAAAAAGCAGAGGAGCAACATAGTATGATGAACAGTTTATCAAAATAATGGAAACACATACTGTTCGTGGAGAACATTTTATTAATAAGCTATAGGCCCACCTCAGGTTCAGAACAGATGTAATTCTACATAGAATAGACTTACAAGTCATGCACATACAGTAATGGAATGTGGGACCATTCTTCTGGAAAATTATGGCCCAAACATGTCTGTGATGCTGGAGGTGGAGAGTGTGATCTAACCTTGCGCTCCAGATATTCCCACAAATGTTCAATAATATTGAGGTCTGGAGATTGAGGTGGCCAGGGTAGCTGCTGTACCTCATCATATCATCTTCATGCTCTGCAAACCACAACTTGATACAATGCACAGGTGCATTATCTGCTTGAAACCAGAAACAGTCATTAGGGAAGAATGCCTGCAACATTGGGTGCAAGTGGTCCTTAAAAATGGATTTGTACTTTGCAGATGTGACACAACCCTGCAGAATAACTAATGGCCCTCCACCTCCATGGCTTCATGGCTTCATAGTCAGGGTGGTATGCTTCTGAAGATTTTTGCCAGATGTACACTCTACCAGTAGTGAGAAACAATGTGTATTATGATTCATCAGACCAGATGACATGTTGCCAGTCTTTAACATCCCAGTTTTTATGTGCTTTGCACCACCTTACAAATTTTGTTGCATTGATGTTGGTAATTAGAGGTTTGTGTATTGCAGAATGGCCATAAATACTGGCACGATAAAATTCCCTACGAACTGTTATGGCGGAAACAGGATCATTCAGACTGGTGTTCAATTCTGCTGCTATTTGCGATGCCATGGTCTTGTACTTCCATTGTACAATCTGTGCCAATGTTGCCTATCCCTGTCTGTTAACTTTGTATGACATCCACAATTTGCACATTTGGAGGTAACTCCCTGCCCTTCTTGATAGATAGTCATAATCATTGATACAGTTCCTCGTATTACACCTATTTCTGCCATTCTGGTTACTGAAGCTCCTGCTAGACATGCACCAATGATCATGCCTTTTTGGAGGTCACTGAGATCTGACATTGCCGACAATTCCACCACAACAGCTGTTTCACCTGCACCTGTGGTACTGCTACGTGACAGTCAACATCAAATTTTTCCTTTTATATACCTCAAATCGTGGGTGACATTGTCCCTGTGCTGTGCATACTGTACATTGCGTGTATTCTAGTCAGTGTTTCCATTGATAAATTCCTGTATGTACATACATAAATTTGCCCTTTGTACATATTCTGAATGCCAAATCTTTAGACGTCTCTTAGGATCCTACTCTCTACAACAAGAGGTCCTTTAAACTTATTTTGTCAATGGGCCACATTTGCCATTGTCTAAAGGCTGGTAGGCTGGATGGTCATTTTACAATGTCATGTCAAGAGTACATAACTTTCATGAAAGGGTTACAAGTGACATTAAAATTTTCTGGGAAAAATTGGATAAAAATATTTATTGGTTAATTCGGGGAAAAAAACTATTATTTGAATAAAAAAAATAGAATAATATATTTCTAAATAAGAATAAAAAAAAAATTACCTTCCAAAATAAAGGTCACATACATTTCAGACTGAAACAAGAACTGTGTGCCACTTTTTTCTGCTGCAAATCCAAAAATATATCTGCCAGAATATTGAATTTTTGTAGTCCATCATTTTCTTTGAGGGCCGGATTACCAACCTTTGCAGGCCACATCTGGCTTGCGGGCTTACTACAGTATTCCATGTTAGCTCCAGGTTTGACTCAAGATGAACTTGACACAATATCTCTTCCAAGTGGCATAGAGAACGGTTCAGTTCATTATGCATTTCATTTTATCCCATCGAGGTTCCCTTTTAATGTAATGGGTCCATTACTATTTGGGGGGCCAAGCTATTTTCTGCCTGTGCTCAGCCAAAAAAAAATTTAACTTTAGAACTTTTTTTGCCAAATAACTAATGAAAGGAATTATGACATGTTGTATGCCAAATTAATCCGCATTTAATTCTGGATTTTCTGAAAATCAAGTATTTAACAAAAAAAATGTTTTATTTTAATAGCACTTTTTTAGTCGTGTAGTAAAAAAAATGCATCTGGCAATACAAAATAAAAATTAAAAAAAAAAAAAACAGATAGACAGAAATGATTACAATGCACAAGAATAGAATGACTATATATTTCTGAATGACCAAGAATTACTTTTGTGGTTTTAAGTAAAAATTTTTCTCATTTTGTAATTTTTTTTCTCAGTATCATATGAGAAAATTTTAGGCTTTTAGCCAACTGTGCTGAATCAGATAAACAAGTGAACTTTAGAATTTTTTTAAAAAGTAACTAATCAAAGGAAATAGGTCATGCAATATACCAAACTAAACAGAATTTAATTATGAATTTTATGAACATAAATATAAACAAATTTGCAAGCATATTGATTTTAATAAGCCTTTTTCAATGTGATATGGTGAAAAAAAAGATAACACTATACAATTAAGGCTTCGTTTTGGAAAACCTGATGAATAAAAATAGTTAAATTATATATTCACTGAAAGGAAATTTCCTCCTGAATAATATAATATTCAACCTGAAATATGATTTATATTTCTTTTAATGATTCTTTTCAGTATCGTATATTTTAAACACTGCCAGAGTTATACAACGTGACTTGGACTTCTCACATTCACGGGACTTTCTGAACTGGTTATGAAATAGGAAAAAGGCTTCCTTGGCTGCTTTTTTTTTTACTAAACATTATGAATTTTTTCTTTGGGTGTTGAAGTTTGGCAATCTTGGCCAAGTGCAGAAAGGTTTATGTACCCAAGGACCAGCCCTTCCCGAAATTGCCCTCCCAAATGATGGCCGATTTTCATAGCAAGAAAGTCTATTTTGCTTCCTTATCCAAGACACTCAATTTCAGAAAACGGTACAAGCTCTAAAGTTTTTTTTTTTATTAAAAAAAAAGCAAATAATAAAGGAAAAATTACATATAACCTAATGGAATGTTAAATAAAATATCTGCAACAACTTTTAAGCCGGCTTCCTATCTAGCACAACCCGGAAATATCGAAGAAAAAAGCCGATTGAAGATCGCTAACTAACGGAAGTAAATATACAGAAATGAATTTGCTTTCATATCCAAGACCTCATTTATTTTCAGAAAATGATACTGTTATCAAAGTTTTACTGGAAAAGTAATAAATAATAAAATTAAAGTTAACATATAGCTAATGCGATGCTAAAATATCCACAGCCACAAGTTGTAGGCCTGCCATACAATATAATATAACTACGAAAAAATCAATACTTATCGATCAGCCAAAAGAACGCTAATTTCCGAAAATAAATCTACTGAAATGAAAACTAGGGTTTAAATATAAAAAAAATATTAACTTGACCAAAGGTATCCAATATGCTGGACCAAAACTGTAAACAACACGTAGCACAAGTAACGGAGATTGCATCAGCCATCTGCGTCTTTTTTTGCCTCAGTGAAGCATAACTATTTAAATGCAGGTGCAATCAGAATTTCTAAGAAGGACGTATTTTTAGTTTTGATTTGAAGGTGGGGAAAGATGCATAGAATGCTGGGGGAAAATGATAAAAATAACTTGGGAATACTGACTAGGTTTTTGACAGAAAAGAGTGAAACAGAAAAAAAAATGGTGGTACGTATTTTGTAATTACTTTCATATTCTATGGTTTTTAAAAATAGCATTTTTTTAATTTATTTTTAGATTTTTAAAATTTAAGAAAAAATTTGATAATAGCTCAAATCAAACTTGTGAGCTTAAATCAGAAGGTTGCTTCAGCAAATAGGAATGTTAACAAGCAAATCGGCAATAGCGTTTAGTGCGTCTAAAAAATTGCAATCAGATGGCTTTATAAAATTATATTGTAGTTTAGTAAAATATGCATCAAATTAAAAAACAAAATATTATTTTTGAAGCCTGAATTATATATTTCTATAAGATATATATAAATTACAACGGCAATTTTATTTTTAAAAAATCAATATATTTTTGTTGTACTAAGACCGTATGCATATGTCATTGATAGCTGTAATTCCGATTCTCCGTACGTATACATACGAGTTAAGCCCTGGAAGGATTAACATGACCCCTTTTGCAGAGATTTAGTAAAATTAGTTTTATTTGACTAGTGGCTGAATGGGGTTAGTATTGTTGATTTTAGAGCAATAGAAACTAGATTCAAGCCCCAGATAAACTTTTTTTTTTGGGGGGGGGGGTATATATGTTGTCACTTTGTTTTTTTTCTTTGTATTAAATTAACAGAGTTCTTTTAAACAACTGGCTGATGAGGAGTAATTTTGATATTTTTAATATCCTAGTATTTTTATTTTGAAAGAAGTTTGTATAGGTTATATCCTGAAAATATTTTGAATAAATCCAGTTATCATATGAGTGACTGTTTTTAAAGGATTTTCATTAAAATATTAAAAAACACAAAAGTTAATCGCACATTTGGTTTCAATTGAAGTATGAAAGTTGTGTTTTACAGGTTGTTAATCACTAGTATAAAAATTATACATTTTTGTGTATCTAAATAATGATTATTGTAATTTGCTCATTTTAAAGTGCAATAGTAATTTTCAATCAGTATTTAGATGTGTTGTAAAGTGGACTCAAATATTATTTGTGAAGTTACTAAAATATCTGATGCAGTTTTTAAGCATTTGATAAATTTATATTTTATGTATATAGTGTGAAAAAATATATTAAAGGGAATCTAACTTTAATGCTTAGGGATTATGAAGTTACTAATAAATTTTTTTTTTGGCACTTAGAATGTGTATTTTGTTTAAAATTGAAGTCATCCCTTTCTATATTCTTGGTTCTTTATAGAATAATATACCCCAGAACCCACTTGGTAATCAAGGAAGTCGCATGGGACAGAACAACTTCCCCTCAGCAGCTCAATTAAGACATCTTGTCCAGCAAATACAAATGGCTGTCCAAGCTGGTCATCTGAATCCTCAGGTAAAGTTTTACAGATGTATATATATATTTCAATTTTTTCTTTAATTTTTAACTCTGTGGCATAGCCAAAAATATATATATTTTACAGATGTACTGGAGTAATATTAGTATAAATAAATTATGTTAAATGTTCATTTAAGGGACAACAATGTAAGTGGCCATAGGGAAGCAATGTGCAAATGCCATGTGAATATAATAGAAGTTTGGTGTAAGAAACACCTTTAGAATGAGATTTTTTAAAGGTTCAACCTATTTCATACATTTATTTTGTAATCATCGGGCTAAATTTAAGAATTAGTCGAGTACGAGACCAAAAACAACCTTTTTAATACACTTAGTGTTAGAACAAGAGTGCACTAACAATTTTGGCATTGGGCTGAAGAGAATATAATATGTTTAACTTTGTAGATGACATTTTAGTTGTCATGTGTAAGGTATAAAATATTAATATAAAGTTTAATGCCAAAACTGAAATTGGCTTGTTAGAGCAGTATGTGAAGGATGGGACTGGATCCCAAAAATCTGGTGAATATAACAATCTCATTTTCAAACAGAATGAAGTGTTTTGTTTAATGATATTCTTGCACTATTTGACATTTTTAATTTAATTACTGTATGTTTTAGGGACCTCTAGCAATATAAATTAAAACTACCTAAGGATTTGAAAAATATGAATCATAATATTTATTTAGTACCTATCCAAAAAAAAGAGAATTTCCAGTTATCTCTTAAAACAGTTGCATTTCCCACTCCCCTTGGTGTAAGGGTAATTTATTGTTCCTCCACCAGAATTTCTAACATAAATGCAATATTCTTTTAAAATTTTGAAGTTTCCAAATTTTTTTTTTATCTATGGCAAAATTTAAACTTTTGGGGGAAGATTCATAAAATGCAAATCATAATAAATTAAATACATAAAAAAAACCCATTTTTTTTTTTGTTTTCCAATTTTCACATAGGCTGGAGTTTGTGCACACCTCCTGTCTTAGGATGTCAAACATTTCATTTGAACTTTTTAAAAAAATTGTTTTTTGAATTAATATTCAAAATTTTTATATAAGTAGATTGTGAGTGCTACAATACAGTATACACATATTGTTTGCTTCCTGCTCTTACTGTTGTGTGTGCCCATTTCACTGCTAAGTCTCTACACTGCCAGTGTCTGCTGTATTCAAGAGTCATCTTGAATACAGAAATGCAGTTAATGCAAGTTTGCGAAGCATTTTGATAAGGACTGTGGTTGTAAAATGTCGAAAACAATTCTCCATAGATAGATGTCAATAACTATGAGATACTGAAAATGGCATTAAGAAAAATGTTGGTCTAAAAAAGCATAATCTGAGTTAATGTGTAAAAGTAATCCAGTTACAGCAGGATTTTCCTTTCCTCCCTGAAGATGGCAATAAAATAAAAATCCTCCTTTCAAGCATCTGCTTGCCGCAGATGTCTGACAGGAGCCTGGAAACTGACCAGGCTCCTGTCAGACATCTGCGGCAAGCAGATGCTTGAAGGAGGATTTTTATTTTATTGCCATCTTCAGGGAGGAAAGGAAAATCCTGCTGTAACTGGATTAATTTTACACAAACTCGATTATGTCTTAAAACTTGCACTACAAAAATTAATTTCACCAAGCCTGCATAATAGCTGAAAACACATTATAGAGTAATCAGTGTGACAAAGGAAATTTTAAATTTTTATCAATCCAAAATTTCAAGCTAGCTTTTATATTTATACAGAGCTAAATAAATGCTAATCTTTTCATTTATTGAACTTTCTTCATAAGATAATAAATAAACCTTTGCAATCTTTCAAACTACCATTAACACAGTCCAAATCATGCTATTGCTACCTCCAGACTGGTTCTATTTTTTTTCTATCAATCCCAGTGATCTGAACTAACTTGGAAAATGTTAATTTGCATATGTTAGATTCAACCATTCATGTGTTCAAATGAAGTCAGAAAATGAGGCAACATTTTTTTTATTGGAAATTTCCTGTGATTCTTATGAAAATGCAGCCTATGGTTGTTCCTTCATTTTAGCATCATTTTTTGTTTTAAAGCTGCTTCAATGTTTAAAATTATTTTTATCATTTGTCAGATATATCTTAAAAACTGAATATAAAGGGGGAAAATAAATAATACATCACTATGTAGTAGTTATGAAGATTTGGTTTTGCTTTGAAACTTCTAGTATATAGGAGCATCTAATGGATATTTCTTTGCACAGTAGTGGGTAAATATTGACTCATTATTTGCACTAATTCAAAGGTTAATTTCTCATTCATTTCTTTTTGGTCATGAAAAGTACTCATTGTTATTGTAGACGTACACTAACAAATTTGAAAGAAGGATATTTGTGAACTGAATATAAACTATATAACATTTTATTCTAAACTTAAACTACATAAACCCCCAGGGGTAGATGAAATTACTATAGAAATGCTTAGAGCTGGGAATGTTTCTGTTACCACTTGGATGACTCAAATTTTGAATATCTTTTATGATAAAGGCATGGTTCCTAAGGATTTTACCAGAGCTATTGTTATCCCTATTTTCAAAAAAGGTGATCGTAGTTCTTGTGATAACTATAGGGGTATCAGCCTACTCTATTCCAGGGAAAGTTCTTTCCATGATTGTGCTTAATAGAATTAAGAATCTGGTTGACAGTCAATTGTGTTATGAGCAATGTGGATTCAGAAGTGGTAGGGGATGTGTGGATCAGATATTTTCACTTAGGCAGATTCTTGAGAAATGTTTAGAGTTTCAGAAACCTATGGTTGCTAGCTTTGTTGATTTCAAAAAAGCTTTCGACTCTATTGATCATCAAAATTTGTGGTTGATTGTGAGATCATATGGTATACCTGAGAAGTTAGTTAATGTAATGAAAGCTCTTTATAATTACACTGAGTCGTGTGTGAGAGATGGTAATGCTTGTAGCAATTGATTTAGCATTACTTCTTGTGTTTGACAAGGGTGCATTTTGTCTCCTTTTGTCTTTAGTTTGGTTCTTGATTATGTTATGCTAAAGTCACTGCTAGGGAAAGATTTTGGACTTAAATGGTCTGGAGATCTAAAAATTTCTGATTTAGATTATGCTGATGATTTAGCCCTTTTAGCAAATAATGTTGATGAGATGAACTCTTTCATTCAAGCTGTTGATGAGATTGGTAGTAGAGTAGGTTTGGTTATAAACAGAGTGAAAACTAATAAAAAAATGCCCCCCTCAAGCAGCTGTTTGCCACAGATGTCTGACAAAGAACTTGTCAGTTTATATGCCATAGAAGGTCTGAGAGGATGGCAGGACCTCAGCAGAAAAATGACACATATATACATGCCTTACCTGGGGCTCGAACCCAGTTCCCTTAGATCAGTAGCCAAGCGTGATATCCAAAGTGATGAAAATTTGTCAGGCAGGCTATGATTCAGTTAATCTGAGTGGCTGCACTCTTGAGGTCTCAGTTTAATTACCTTGGGAGCTATGCAATAGATACTGGTGATGTGCAGCCCGAGATTAACAGATGAATAGAAATTGCTGCTGAGACTTTCAAGAATCTGTGGAGTGTAGAGAAATAGGCATATACACCTAAAAACTAAAATTAGACTGTATAATAGTTTGGTTCTTTCTAGGGTTAATTAAGGTAGTGAAACTTGGACATTTTGTGAACAAGATAACAGGAAACTAGATGCTTACGCAGTATCTTAGGCATTAGGTGGTTCAACTTTGTAAGTGATGAGGTTAGGCAAAGGAGTTGGCAACCTCCTTTAAGCAGCGTATTGTGCAGGAAAGATTCCATTGGTTTGGCTGTGTTGACCATATGGGTAATTATAGATTGGCGAATAGGATTATGAACAGTGTGCCTAAAGACTTCAGAAAGAAGGGGAGACATGGGGTGCAGTGGGCAGATAATGTCAAACATGACCTTGTTAGAATTGTGTGCAGTGTCCAGATGCTTGCAGATGTAGCTCAGGAAAGATGTGCTTGGAAAACTAAATTGCATGATCTAGTTGGATTTCAAAGCCCATTGCTTCTTGAGGATGACGATTCCTTTTTTCAAATTTATTAGTTGAGCAGTTATTTTGAATTAACCAAGCATTAATATTAAGCCTATGGGGATTTTGAGAAATTCAAATCCCATCCCAATTTTGGTTGACTCCAGTGAGTTTGCACATAGCCTATATTCCGTTCAGGCAAAGTTTGGTGTCTCTAACTCTTCTGGGGGTGAGTGCATAAGTGTACAGACACACAAACTTTCTTTTTTATATATTAGATATGGGACAGGTTCTTGATATCCACTTAATGTATAAAAAAATTCTTTTATACAGTTTAATATAATCATGAAATGATACCTAATCAAGTATTACTCCAATCAATTTGAATGAAGTACAAATTACTTCATTCAAATATATTCAATTACTTCATTCAAATATATTCAATAATATTCAAGTATTATTTTGAATGACTTACAATACTCCAATCAATTTGAATGAAGTATTGTACAGGGGATGGATCATTTAATTCCTGGATTGATTTCTTACCTTTATCACGAGTCTGCAGACATTTCAGAGATTCTTTTCCTTCTCAGAGTTCCCCATTGAAAGCTATGCACTTATGCCTTTGCCTAAAGGATCCATGAAATGCTTCCTACAAGCCATTTTATGAAAATGTTTGGAGCACCATTGTTGTGGCTGCTAGAGTCTATCATTGCCAAAGTGATGGCCTTTTAATGTTGTTCTCAGCTTTAAAAACAGGTGAGAATCACAAGGTGCAAGATTGGGAAAATAAGAGGGGTACTCTAGCATTTCAGCACCAGTGTTGGTGACACATTTGATCCAATGAAGCAGTATTGAGACTTGCATTGCTGTATTGCAGAAGCCATTTCCCCTCTTAGAATTCGGGTAATTTTTCATGAACTGCATAACAAAGCTTTGTTTCAGGGACTTCTTCAATAGCTTCCTTATTCATTGTTGACCCCCATGGCATGAAATGTGAGAGCACCTTTGCAATCAAAAAGACAATTAGCCATTGTTTTTCAACCAACCTCGCAGCTTGAAATTTCATGGGCCTTGGTGAATTTCGGGGCTTCCATTTACTGGATTGGCATTTTGTTTCCAGATCGCAGTGGAAAACCCAAGTCTCATCTCCAGTCCCAATACACTATAAGAATCTCCTTCCTCCTCAAACCTTGCCAACCAATTCTGACACACATCAACATGTTTTTGCTTTTGTCTGGAGCTCAAGTTGTGTGGGATTCAGTGAGTGTAAATTTTTGACATTTTGAAGTACTTCATCACTATTCTGCAGACACTGCCATGAGAAAGGTATATCCTTGTTGTTTAGTGCATGCAAGGTTATTCTGCAGTCTTCACTGAGAATATCCTGGGTTTAGGTGATTTGGTGTGATGTTGTATGATGGAAGGTGCTCTGTGTGTGTTGATGGAAGTGCTTGGCTATCCAGATCTTGAAGGTGGGGATGGCTCAGTCAGTAACACATCATGCTCGTAATCAGCAGTTCCCAGGTTTGAGTCAGAGCGTTTAGATTTTTCTCTGCAAAACACCCCATAATGCTCTTGGTCAATAGGGAACATCAATGGGCTTGTAAAGGCTGTTGTCCATCAGATGGGATGTAAAGCAGTGTCCCAGTGTGCAGGAGAGAGCCATACCAAGGCCCCTCAATACAACAGGCCTGGACACTGTAGTAATAGATCTAATTTTCAAAAATATAGCAGTTTTAATTATATCTATATTTCTAAAAATTCAACTGGTTATTTATTTTATAAATTTGCTAATTAATTTTATAATATTCTTGAATATTTTAATAAAATTCTAATGAATAAATAATTTACTTTATTTGGTTTCAAAACAAATGGCTTTAACTTAAATTTTAAACCAATTAAATCAATTATATATTTATGCATAATTAATTTTCTACCTTCCCTCCTTTTTTGTTCAAGGTTGTCCAGGCCTGTGTATCAAGGTGGCCTTGGTCCATACCCTGTGCATGTTAAATAACATACTTGATGAGAGGCTACCACCTGTCTCTTAACAGCTGTCCAGTGAATCCCCTCCCCCAACCTTATCTGAGCCCTCAGGATCTTTGTGACCTGGCCATTTAGCCCATTGTGTGCAAAAAAAGTGCTGCTAGAAAGTAAAACTTGAAGCCCAGATTTTGGGTCATCTTCCACAGAATCATGCCTATCTGTGAAGTGTTTGTGACACTTGAAAATTGCACTTCATTTCAAGTACTGTATGCCATATACTTGAGTTATTACTGTGACTGATAGCAACACAGTAATATATCGCATATCATTGTTCAGTTTGGTAACTGAACAAATGATCAGCGTAGGCTGCAAAAATTTACACACACAAAAACACCTTTTCAAAGTGAGAAAACAACAGACTGACTGCATACTGTTACTTGAAATTTTATCACATGTTTGAACTTGCACACACTGCTCTATACCCTTGAAGAGTCATTATTGTTCACATACACCATGTATTAACTCATAAAAAAAAAACTGCTAATTGTTGGTGAGTACAGTCCAGGAATTAAATGATCCACTAATGTACAAACTGCACCAAGAAACAATTACTGATTACACCACAAGTGGTAAGCATTAGTTACAGTGTGATCAATATCACACTGTTAACTATTAGCATCTCCTAATTGTTAGCGCCTTTATTCTAGTGCAAAATACAATGACATGAAAACTAACAAGGAAATAATATAATTTAGGAATTATACACAATTCTTGCATATTTGTATAATCAATGGCATAGCAAAGATTAAAAATTCTTGAAAGTACTGAATTTTGAAATATTTTAAATTTTTTCAAAGATTGTGAAGATTTAAACTCTCAATCCCATTTCTTGCTTCTACACTATATATAGTCTATGTACCGTATTATAGAAATATTTGCTTTAAAAATTACTGAGCTTGCCTCACTTGGTGATTCAGAAACATCAACTACAGGAACAGCTTTATTCCATTTATTTGGAAAAATTAAGTGCTGGAACAGATTTCTGGTTTAGTAATTTGGACACTATCAAAATGGCATTCCAGTTCAATATTGGGACACATTAGTACCAGTGTTCTGATTTCATTTCAGCAGTGCTTTGATAATTGGTTCACTTATTCAAAAAGTAACACTTCATGTTTAGCTTATGTAATTCCTTGGTGTGCACCCCACTGTACATATATGGGATGAAGTAGAAAGAGTACTCTGCCTATTGAGCCACTTCCTTTTACTATCCAATAACTGACAAATGCTATCTTCATGGGCTAATAGTGGTGGTGGTAGGGGGGGGGGGAGGAGCATGCCAGACTCATAATCTGCAGTTTCAAAGTTCGAGTCCCAGCATCGAGATTTATCTCCACAAAATTCACCACCCTGTCCATGGTCAGTAAGGGACACAGATGAGCTTGGAAAGGCCGTAGTCTGTCAGATGGGACATTTAAGCTGTGACCCATGTGTGGGAGAGCCATACCCTGTGCACATTAAAGAATATGCTGGGAGGCTACCATCTGTCACCCAACATCTGTTCCAGTGGGTCCCCCTACCCTAACCTTCTCAGGGTCCTTGTGACCTGGCTATTTAGCCCATTGTGTGCAAAAAAAGGTATCTGAGGTAAAACAACCCAATCCAAATTCATTGGCTAATAGCATTCCTGCACAAAACTTCCATCTCTTTATGGAATCATTGCCTAGTAGAATATCTGCTAGTTTCCTTTACTAGTTGAATAATGTATGGCAGCATCATTCACAACCTAAGTCTATAGTTTTTTCCCATAATCTTTTTTTTAGTGTATGCCAAGTCCATTTTGGGGTGGGGGTGGCTCAGGCGGTAGCATGCCAGGCTTGTATTCCGCAGTTCATGAGTTTGAGTCCTGCCTGGAATGCTTGGAGTTTGAAATTTATCTCCGCAAAACTCGCTGTCCTGTCAGTCAGTAGGGCACACCGAAGGGCTTGGAAAGGCTGCCATCCATTGGATGGAATGTAAAGTATTGGCCCAATGTGCAGGAGAGAGCCATATCCTATGCTTGATGGCCTTGACAGGAGGCTATAATCTGTCTTCTAACAGCTCTCCAGTGGTCCTCTCCCCTGAACCTTCTTTGAGCCCTTGGGGTCTTTGTGACCTGGCTGTGTAGCCCATTTTGTACAAAAAGTGCGACTCAGAGGTAACCTAACCCAATTACATTTTAATTATCAAGCGAATGAGTATAGAGATTTTTAACAATTATAGTTGCAGTTTAACATTAGGTCATTCCTTCACTAATTAATATTTTTTTTATACAGTGGTGTTTAACATTTGTTTAAATAAAGCACAAATCAGAAAACTATTTTGTCTAAATATAGCTTACACTGAAGATGTATATTAACTCTCCTTAACTTGGAAATGCAGTCTCTGATAAAGTTTATTTTTGTGCATCCTAATATATTTTTTATATTTTATAACCATTTGTTTCCCAAGAGGTGTATAATAATGAAATTTTGTTACTTGTAGATTTTGAACCAGCCCCTAGCTCCACAAACACTGCAGCTTCTTTACCAGCTTCTTCAACAAATCAAAGTTTTACACCAATTACAACAGCAGCAGATTTTCCAGAATCAGCACTTAACTAAGCCAGGACCTGGAGGGCCAGGCAATCCTTCAGGTCTTCAACTTAATGTTCAAATTACACAGACCAAACAACGAATTGTCAATCTTCAAAATCAGATTGCTGCTCAACAAGCACTTTTTCTGAAGCAACAGGTAAGTTGAATAAGAAATAATTCATTTTGGTTTTATGATTAAATATTGAATAGACTCGACTTTTTTGGTATACACTAAGTAATTACCACTTTTGAGTCGATTCAAAGTTTAGAGGAAAAATTGTCTTGAGCTGGGTGAGATATGAACCCACGACATCCTGATAACATTTTCATATCATCAATTAGAGGAGATCTTGATCGGTAGCTCAGTGGTCCAGAGCACCTGATATGTTATCAGGAGGTCGTGGGTTCGTATCCCATGACCTCCTGAGCAGTTTGGGCTGTTTAGAATTCTATTAGACTTGTGAATACTTTTAACGTAAAGATGGTGATTTTATTTCTACCGAAAATTGCATCATCCAGGAACTATGCACATCTGCTTTTAATCAATATTACAGCAGACTTTCACTTTTGAAGACTTTTTTTACTCCAATGCTTCGAAACTTAATTTTTATTTCTACTCAAATGGATACTGCTATTATAAAGCTGTCCCATGGCCAAGTGGTTAGCGCACTGGGATACTGATATAAAGGACTTGAATTTGAGCCCCAGGTACGACATGGATGTATGTGTCGTTTTTCTACTGAGTTCCCATCATCCTCTCAGACCTTCTGCTATGACTTATAAACTGACAGGCTCCTGTCAGACCTCTGTGGCAAGCAGCTGCTTGAGGGTGTATTTATTGTTCATTTATTTATTATAAACAATAATCATTTTGAAATGATCGAAAACGGAATTGCTAGTGATCTTATGATGGATGTCGGTAGAATATTGGGATTACTCGAAGCGTAAATTTTGAAAGGTGGGAATTTATCAATAATTTTAATTACATTTCAACCAAATAAAATAATTAAGGTCAGGAAATTGCATTTTTTAACCAAAATTTCAGCCAGAATTTTAGAATTTAACTTTTTTTTTATAGCAGTTACCCAGCTTCATAATAAATTCATTCTCAAATTCAGTGCTTCAGTTAAACTTTAAATGCTTTTAAATATTTTATTGAATTTTGTACATAATTCTTTATCACTTTCCAAATATATTTTTATTTTAATTATCTTGTTTTTAAAAAGAAATGGGATTAGAGTCTAGGCTTAGAGTTTTACTTACCTAAGAATATGCATTAGATGATAAGTGACTAAAAAATTAGAATAAAAATTTTAAGCATTAATAGAAATATATGAACTGTTTTAGAATAATGAAATAATATGAAAAAAGGAAAATATTTCTTCCTATTCAATAAAGTTTTCAACGCAACAATAATTCAAATCTGTTTGATTAACACTAATTATACTGTAATTGCTATTGAGCAAGCCATATATCCTGCGGTTTATCAATACAGTACTTTTAGGCAGTGGTAGAAAAACTTATCAATGAGTTTTTGCAACTTACACCTCTTAAACCATAGAAGTTCTAGCATGTTAAGTAAATTAGGATAACTTATCAGTGGCATAGAGCAGGTTGGTAGGTGATAGTTTGAAAGCACTGATATAATTCAAATGCTCTAAATACACTCAAAATTTTATTTATTTGGCCGAGAAGACCCAAACTAAATAAAAAAAAAAACACTGATGAATGGCAGAATTTTTTATAATTCTTTTCAGTAGTTTTATTGTATACACTTACTTCAAAATTATATGTTAAGGATTTATTTTTGTTAATAAAATAATCTGCGGTTAAATTTTTCCTGTTATGGCTCTTAACCCAATGAAGATTACAATTTGTGGCTCTCAGAATTAATTGGTTTACCATTGTTTCCTGTTTTGCGATCTTCACCCAAAAACATTCCTTACCCTTGGCTTAGAGAGAGAGAACAATAAATAAAAAATAACCCCTCAAGCAGCTGCTTGCCACAGAGGTCTAACAGGAGCCTATCAGTTTATACACTATTGTGAGGATGGCATGATCTCAGCAGAAAACACAAATATCCATGCCTTATCTGGGGCTTGAACCCAGGTCCCTTAGATCAGTAGTCAAGCACACTAACCACTTGGCCATGTCAAATAACCATTTTTTGTACACATAGCCTTCTCACACACAACAAAGCGTGAACAAAATTGCAATTATATTATGCACAGACTAGAAAGATTTAAGGAATCTTCTGGCTGGTTACACATTAACCCTTAAAGTGAATTTGTTAGCTGAATGCACTGGTCGTATCCATTGGGAACCACAATTTCCAAGGTAATATAAATATACTGTTTTTATTTCTCCCCCCCTCCATTCATTTGACATTGCCTCAACTAGTGTACATGAGAGCTGTCATTTTTGAGTTTGATTAATGTTACAGCGATGCTACTTGTGGTATGATAATGCACTTATGATAAACAGAGGTGGAAATTTTTTTAAATCAGCCCTGAAAATTTCAATCAAAATTTCATCATTCATATCAGTGTTATAACTACTGAACTAGAATTGGCTTGTCATCCTTCCAATGATATGGCTATACTCATTTTTTTTCCATAAAAATTATTTATTAATTTATGTGTCAGCAGTAAACTCTGTATGTACTATTGGTTGAAATTTGACTTTCATCAAATTTTTACACATCTAGAGTGTGTTAACAAAATGTTTGGGAAACTTAAAGTGCAAGCCAATCACAATTTGTTCTTGAATGCACAAGTCAAGGCTTGCATTGTGCTGACTTAAGAGTATTCATAGCTACTTAAATTGAGAATAGAAAGCAAACAAGCCTTGGTGTACACACAACCTGCTTATACGAGGGGTGATAATTTAATTCATGGACTAATGCCATAAGTACTCGTACTAACTATTTCCAAAGTAACACTAGATGGCACTGTGCGTGACTGCTGCGAAAGAGGCTTCACGTGCCAAAGTCATTTGACATCAGTTGCTGTTGTGTTAAGACTGTGATTCAAGTTGCGTGTCATAGATGTTCGTTCAGAATGTCTGAAAGTGTCGCGAATCTGTGCTCAATGGATTCCACACAGTTTGACTCCAGAACAAAAAAAAGGGTACAGCTGTGCAAGGAGATGCTTAATTGTTTTGAAAGCCAGGGTCCAACCTTCATGAGTCGAATTGTGACTTGCAATGAAACTTGGATCTTTCACTACCATCCCGAAAAAGTCTCGAGTCAATGAAAGCATCTCGATTAACTAAGACCCAAGAAATTCGGGTTTCTCGTGCAGCTGGAAAACAAATGGCTCTTGTGTTTTTTGACATCAAAGGTTTTTGTTACTCACTTTGTGCTTCATGGAACAACCATGAATAAGGAAGCCTACTTGAAGGTTCTCAGAACCAAACTTGGCGTGCCATTCGTGAAAATGTCTAACTTTCTGGTGTGACTTGGTTTCTCCATCACGACAACACCAGGCCCCATACGTCTAATATTGTGCAGCCAGTGATCACTGCCATAGGTGCTGAAGTTCTGCCACATTCTCCATATTCCCCAGACTTAGCACCCTGCGATTTTTTCCTCTTTCCGCAACTGAAGAAAGCTTTGAAATGGAAACGTTTCACATCCGATGACGAAGCTTGCAGAGCCACGACAACACTTTGCACACTTTCGAAAAATGGCTTCAAAGACTTTTCATGCATGGCAAAAATATGTGAAGTTCAAGGGAGAGTATTTTGAGAAAGACAAATGCCAAGAAAATTCAGAAGATGATATTTAATGTAACTTTTTGCTTCTGTCCAGGAATTAAATGATCACCCCTCATATGTTTCAAAAACATTGATTAAAAAAAATTGCAAGGTTAGAGTAAAAAATTGTTTTCAACTCTAAAAGAGCACTAATTGTATTTTAAACTCCGATTTTTGCTTTGTATCAAGTTTGTCATTAAATTTGGCTCAATTACATGGACATTAACTAAGAATGTAAGCTTATAAATTTGGTAAAGCCTTTAAAAAAAATAATTCTGAAAGCATTTCACTGAAAACTGCTTGTTATAATGAATTTTTGCTCCAGTTTTAATAATGTGCCTTAAGCTTTAAAGGAAAAGGCATGGAATTTAGCTTTTCGTAAGCTCATCATTGTGTATTAGAGAAAGTTTTTTTTATTTATAACTAGTTACCAACCCTTTGCTCAGATAGACTAGTCTTCCTGCTAGATCTGTTTGTTTAGCTTATGTTTTTGCATATGATATGCATATACTGAGATGCAAGTTTATTAGATGCACCTACATAGTAGCTTGTTGTGCCTCCTTTGCCCTTCAGAATAGCCCAAATTTGTCAGGGCATGGAACTTACAAGATGCTGAATGTAATGGAAATGATTGTTTTGCAGTTGCTGCAAATTGGATGGAGGCTCAGTCTCACTGGGAACAGTCCTTACCACCCCATCCCAAAGATGCTTTATCAGGTTTAGAGATCTGGGAACTGTTCAGGCCAGTGAAGCAAGGAAAACTCATCATGTTCCTGGAACAATTCAGTGATGATACATGCTTTGTGAGAAGGCACATTATGATGAATGTGTCCATCTGAGTGAGGATAAACTCCCCATGAAGGGATGAACTTGGTCAGCAACGATGTTCAAATACATTAAATTTAGTGGCATTATGATGTCCTTCAATGGGTATCAGGGATCCTAAATGTGTGCCAGGAAAATATTCCCCACACCATTACACCGCCCTGTACTGTTGACATCAAACAAGATGCCTCCATGGCCTCATTTTGCATGTTCCAAATTCTGATCCATCAGTATGATGCAAAAGGACATTGATTCGTCTGACCAGGCTACCCTTTTCCAGTCCTCAATGGTCCAGTGTCGATACTCCTGTGCCCAATGGAGATGTCTATAAGAACATAAAGCACATTTGCTCTCGACATGGTCTGTAGCTGATGAAGTCCAATACGTGGTACGTTCAGAGATTGCCTTCTGCACACCAATGTTTAATTCTGCTGTGATTTGTCTGCTTGTGGCCCATCTGTTCATTTGCATAATTCTCACCAGTCTCCTTTGACCCCTGTGATCCACAGGATCTCCAATCGCTGGTAGTTTTTTGATTTTCACACCATTCTTGGTAACCCTTGAAATGGTTGTGTGTTAAAAGCCCAGGAGGATGGGCATTTGGAAGATGTTAGAACCAGCATGACTAGCACAACTATCACGCCATGTTCAAAGTTGCTCAGGTCCATTGCGTTGCTCATTCTGATGCTCAATCCAATTTTAACTGATGCACGAAGAACCAGTCTGCCAGATTATGTGAACCATTTATGTGATGAATAGTGGTATACCTAATAACTTGTCATCTCAATATATGTTTAATGATTTTGAGCTTATTCATTTATAATGAACAATATTCATAGTTTAAATTGTAAAAGTAGATTTTTCTCTTTTATAGTTGCAACATCAGCCTCCACAGCATCCATCTCTTCATACTGCACAGCCATCTGCAGATATTTTTAAACCTAACATTGATCCTATGCCTGCTCTTCATACTGATTTTCGTGAACTCTCCTTGAAAGATGCAGCTCTTCAAACTCAATCTCGTCTAAATCAGTGGAAACTTCCTTCATATGAAAAAGATGAAAATCCATTGGGCAGCTCTAGTGGCAGTCAGGGTGGCAATATAAATGCCAATAACAATTTTAATGCAGAATTCAGCCGTGCCCCAGGACCCCTGTCATCCAAACCTTCATCTAGTGCTTCCTCAGCCATGCCAAATTCTGGCCCTAACTTACATCCATTGTTAAGTCAGGGAGAAAGTGCCTGGTCTAGTCTGTCTCGTGCACAGGGGGATTCTGGATGGCCCGATGCTGCCACCTCATCTGCTGGTGTGAATGATAATGCTTCAAATGCTAATAACATTAGTAACACCAGTAATACATCTGTTGCCACCACTGTTCCAAATTCAGGGAACAGTGTACAAACATCTAATTCTGATAACAAAGAACCGTCTCCTACCCCACCTACTTCAGGCCCGTCCACTAGCAGTGCCTCACATACCTCTTATCTCACAGACCTGGTTCCAGAATTTGAACCAGGGAAGCCATGGAAAGGTACTTCACAAATGAAAAATGTAGAAGATGACCCACATATTACTCCTGGCAGCATTGCAAGGTCACCTCTCTCCTTGAATACAATAAAAGATTCAGATTTATTTAACTGGAATTCTAAAACCAGTCCAGCAACCACTGGAAATGACACTTTAGTTTCATCTTTAGCATCTCTGACTTCCAGCACTTGGGTATTTACACCCCCAGCAGTTCCCAACAGGTAAGAATAATTTAAGTATTAAATTTTGCACTATTTTATTAATATCTCTTAAAATTGCATTTTGGAACAAGTTTAAAACTGCATATTTTTAGCTCATTTAATCCTAGTTTTATAAAATAATTTATAATACAAAACCTCTTGACTTTGTGTGCTATATGTGTACTAATTCTTTGTAGTGCAAGATCTCTTAAAGTATAGTATTAGTGTAGGATGATGATTCTTGGAATAATTGTTTTATAATTTTGCATAGTTTTCCCACTGTTAGATCTTCAAAAATCTCTATACATAGTTCTTGGGTGTTTTTATTCTGGAAAATTGTGTCAATAACTGTTTCTTCCAGGCATTGTTGCAGCAATTCATGTTGGTGTAGCACTTGGCAGATTTCCAACAAAAACATGAAATGGAAGTATGTGCCACTTCATTCACTTTTGAGGGTTCTTAACAGTGGAAATTCAACCTAGATTCCAAAAATGCTAATTTTAATATCTTTGTGATACTTATCCAACAAAAAAATTTTAATCAATATCTTAAAGCAAATTTAAATGTTGACAGATAAATCCAAAATAGTAGCCTTTTTTTTTCTTTTAAAAATTAGCCAAAATTAAAAATTTACAACATATCACACTGAGAACTTGTAACTTAGGAATATCAAAGTTTATCATCAAAATTTGGGAAAAAAAACCAGTTAGCTGTTTTTTCCACCAGCCATAACAATGGCCCTGAAAGACTTGAAGGTTTATGCAAAACCAGCAATTTATTGGGTGCTGAAATCTTGCCTGCATATATGCTATGCATGGTGACTCGTGTCCCTGCAAAGGAGAATCCTGGTAGTTGCTTGGAGATCCTCGTCTCCTCCCAATTCGTGACTAGCAGGGTCCCCTTTGGCCTATCTTTCCATTGGGAGCCTGTTCATTGATGGACTGGGCTGACTTCCAAGGGCCATTGCTACACATTGCTTTGGCTGAAGCTAAGGTGCTTCAGGTAAGTGGGGAGGTCCCGGAGGCCCCTGTGGGATCAATCGGCTGGTGGGCTGGACCTGCTAGGGTCAACTATGCAGTGCAGTGAAGCCTTGCCCACATGTTTTTTTTTCCCTTTTGCTGTTATCTTTATTGTGAGGGCAGTTCAGTTCCTCACACTTTTCCTTTACCTCATTTCATTTTGTGAGAACTGGTGAGTTCCTCACATTTCATTTTTCTTTTTCCTTTTATTTGTAAGGGCTTGGCTAATTGGCTCTGCGATTATAGTGTCTATACAGCTTTGACACCTAATTGTTAATCCCCTTGTTGGGCTCCATGGTAAATGGGGACAACAGGCACTGAACCATCAAAAAACCAAGAGTTCTGAAATTGCTAATAATTCTATGTTCTATCTTCATCTTTCTCCCCCCCCCCCCCAAATTCCTGATCATTCCATGGGTGATCAGGTGCCTGGGACATGTCTTTTTTTTTATCAGTAACAGTTTGGAAAGTCTTGCAGGAGCACCAAAATCGGTCTGGTGACTTGGTGAAAACTTCATGCTCTGAACACTCAAAACTCCTCCTGAAGGTAATAGCAATGTGGTCGTCATAGTAATGCCCATAAATCTCTTAATTCCTCACTTGGGTATGGTCTCCCAGTGGGGCTTCCCTCAAAGTCTCTGAGGAGAGGATCCTCTCAGAGTTATCTGCTCAAAGAGTGATTGCAATCCACTGGGTTTTGGTTTGCCTTAATGGGAAATTAGTACCCACCAGGGTACTAATTCTGCCTTGATTCTCATCTTGTCATGCCTGTATTGATCTGTATAACCCCCACCCATTACACTGTTTCCTGTACCAGAGATACTGTCATGCCCACACAGCTTGCCAAGATAAGCTTACCTGTACTTGCTATGACAGTCTGGATCTGCTTGGCTGATACTGCAAGCTGTGTAAGCTGCAGTGGCATGCATCCAGTGTTCTACGAAACATTACGTATCCTGAGGCGCTGGGAGCTCAGTCAGTAGCGCTCCAGGCTTGTAATTCTGTAGTTCCCAGGTTCGAGTCACAGCTGGGTCAACGTTGAGATTCAACTCTGCAAAATTCCCTGCCTTGCCCATGGTCAGTAGGGGACACCGATGAGCTTGGAAAGGCCGCTGTCTGTCAGATGGGACATTAAGCCATGGCCCTGTGTGTGGAAGAGCCATAACCTGTGCATGTTAAAGAACACACTAGATAGCCTTGATGGGAGGCTACCATCTGTCTCACAACAGCTGTTCCAGTGGGTCCCCTCCCCCAACCTTCTCTGAGCCTTCAGGATCCTTGTGACCTCGTTATTTAGCCCATTGTGTGTAAAAAAGTGCCGCTCAGAGGTAAAACAACCCAACCTGAGGCACAGAAAATACTTGCACTGCCTCCATCACCTGACAAACCCTTCTATGCCAGTTTGGATGCTGGGAAGCCTATTTTTTCCACAGTACCTGTGGTGGTGCAAACTGATAGCAGTGTACTGCCTGCTGGGTCTTTTGCACCAGCTGCACACTACTTTTTGGGATGGTAAATCAAGGTCAATGCCATCTTCCATCCATGATTCCCAGCCTCCTATACCATCACTGGAAGGCCTCTGCCTTCCTGTCCACAGATGGCTTGACCTTCCAAGCCAAAGGAGCCCCCACGAGCCCAAAGAAAGGCACCATTCTCCATCCCACCAGTTATTGCAGTCTCTGATCTGTGTTCTTCAGACTATTCTTAGGACATATACACAGACTGCTCTATTTTTAATAAACTGTTCCCTGTGATTGTAAAGTTAAACAGAAAAATGTTGTCTGCCCAATCTCCTAATACCTGAGAAGGCCACACTCCTACAATGGAATTGTTGTGGATTCCAGAGGAATCTTGATATCTAGGTCCTCTTGTGGGCTCAAGCCCATTTGCACGTGCCTACAAAAGACATACTTGCAGGCAGTCTCTGATCCCACGATCCAGCATTTTTCGCTTGTTCTCCAGGACAGGAATGGAGGTGCTCCAGCTCACAGCGGCATTGCCATCTTTGTGAGCGACCATTCTCCATTCCAGATCATCTCCCTCACCACAACTCTAGTGGCAGTAGCCATCAACCTCTTCTTGGGATTTTCTTTGGCTGTCTGCTCAGTCTATCTTCCATGAAGACCTCGTAGTTGCCATCATCCCCCTTCCTCGTTCATCATGGGGGACTTTAACAGACAGTCCACTGTGAGGCAGTAGACACAAATGGGATGGGTGGGGTCCTGTATTAGTGGCTCCTGAATCCCTCACTCTCCCTGTTGAACATGGTGTCAGTAACTACTTTCACTTCCCGACCCACACATTCACTGCCACTGATTTCACCATCTGCTCCTCTATCCTTCCACTCTTTACATGGAAGCGATCACCTCCCTGTGGTGTGTACCAGCTATATGGATAGGGCTTGTAATCCTTCGCGAGTGTCACAGTGCAGGATTAATCAGTTCTCTCCAGGATCGGTCAATCACACCACCAGTTCATGGGATAAAGTGTAAAGATGGGTGGGAACTATTTGTCCCATTCATTATCAATCCTTGGAGCACAATGGACAGGCAATTACCAACACTCTGGGGAATTATTTACCTCCATATCTTTCTTGTGTTCGTATTTCCTCAAGTCTCTGGCTCTGAAGAGCAAGGCCAAATGTTCTCTGCTGTCTTTCCACTCGAATGGCCTGGAGTCTTACAACAGGCTATTAAACAACAGAGAACCTTTGCCTTGCTCTGCACACTTCTCGTGCATCTGCTGTCAGGACTGACAATATCCATTTATACCATGCTCCAAATTTGCAAATGTATTTTCTCAGGGAGCAATTTCTGGACTCTTATCAGGAAGCCATTGTCTTGGCCTTTGCTAAGCCATGAAAGGATCCCAAGATTCCTCCCAGTTATCATCCTATTGCATTGATAAGCTGAGTGTGCATAGTTTTTGAAAGAATGGTAAATGCCAGACTCATCTGGTATAAATGTTTTCTTGGAAATGAAAATTCGCAGACATATGATATTCGAACCCGCATCTCTCCAGAAACATGCCATTTGAATCCCGTATGTTGGCAAAAAAAATTTCCCAGAAAAACATTTATTGATTTACAGACGTTTAAATGTCTACAGGTAACACTGAGATTATCAATTATTGTTTAGATCATCTGGTATTTCGAACACCACAATCTTCTTTCCAACACCCAGTGAGGCTTTTGCAGGCAACTCTTTACACCACCTGATCTGCCTCAAATCAGCGATCAGGAATTCATTTTTACCTAGAAAGCACAGGGTGTCAATGTTCTTTGACATTGAAAAATCATAAAGCATGGTGTGGAAATTTGGTGTTCTTCATTACTTTTATGCCCAGCTTGAGAGCTTGTGTGTCGATTTTCGTATACTACTTTGTACCTTCTTGCTATTTTAGTGTTCATGTCAGCATCACTCTGTTGTGGCCTTTCCCCCAAGAATAGAGTGTTACAAGACTGCATCCTGAGTGTTACACTTTTCACTCTCAAGATAAATTTCATTAGTAGACAACTTCAACTGTGGGCAATGCCCTCTATGTTGATGATTTTATCTTTTACTCATTGTCCATCATGAGGGACATTGAACAACAACTGTACACTGCCCTGAACAATCTTTTGGTTTTGAGCAATGGCTAATGGGTTTCCCCCACAGATGGCCACTTGTATGCACTTTGGCCACAGGCATAATCTTTAACTGGACCCCAGGCTTCTGCTCAGGGATACCATCATTCCAGCTGAGGCAGAGACCAAGTTTCTCAGTCTCATCTTCAACCGGAAATTGAACTTTTTACCTCTCATATGCCATCTCGGGTCTAAGTGCATGTGAGCATTGAACATACTCAAGGTCCTATCCCCCCTCTTCTGGATAGCAGACCAGCATTCTTTTCTTTGCTTCTATCACACACGTGTCCAGTTGAAACTGGACTACAGATCCTAGGTATGACTATACAGATTTGGTGGTGAAGGTACTGGACCCTCTCCATCATCAGGCCCTCATATTTGCATGGGGGCCTTATGTGCATCTCCGGTTCAGTCTTTACATTGAGACCAACAAATCTTCTTTGTCTCTTCTCACTCAACAGTTGTCCCCATAATATGCATCAAAATGGCAATCCCTGCTGGGGCCATCCCACTTCAGACTCCATTTTCAGTCCTTGGTGAGGAAACTGTTTACATGAATCAACAGACTGTCATTTGTCCTTTTGAGTGTCCAAGGCTACCTGCAAGGCATTAATGTCACTCTCAATAGCATTCCAGTTGACAGCTGAGCCACTTCCACCATGTTTGTGTTCCCCCCTCCTGCAACTTTCTCTTTGCAAGATGGAGAAGGCCTTTCTACCCAACTGTGTATACCAACAACTTTTTGCCAATCACAGTCTGAACACCTGGACCTTGCCTGTCAGCTGGCTTGATTGAAGTCCTCTGGCATAACAATGGTATCAGCCATAGTCTGCTGCAATACTGTCATTGCAAATTAGATTCCACCACACTGCAGTTGCATGCTATCAGCCTTTCTTGGACCACATAATGGCTGAGCATAATCATTGGTGTGTTCTCTACACCTACTCACTTAGCTTTCTACAGGCTTTGGTCTCAGTCACTTGTTCTCTTCAGATCTGCCAGCCACTACCACCAGTGTCTATTGTTAGGTGCTTGGTCATGTTAGCATCAGGGGCAATGCCTTGGCAGATGCTGCTGCCATGTTGCCACACCCTATCCTGCTCTCCACTGCATGTTCCTTACTGGACTTCAGCAACATTTTACCATTGAGCTCTGGGCACAGTGGCAGAGATCTTGGTCAGAACAGCTTACAAACAAGCTTTTTGAGATCAAACTGAATGTCAAGTGAATCTCTGGCAGTCATGTTTTCACAGGAATTGCAAGGAGGAAGTTGTATTTGCTTGGCTCCATTTAGGTCATTTGTTTATTACACATTTGTTTTGTTTATAGGTGAATAACAAATCTAAGTGTGAGTTTTGTTACACCATTTTAACAAACATATTTTAATCGAATGTTCTGATTTTACCCTCAAACATTTTTATTTTAACTTCCATGAATTTACCCCAAACCTCTTACACTTGGACATATATTATCAGATCATTGGTGTTTTACCACTGAATTTCAGTTTTTATTCTATACTGGTATTTTAACAGATTATGATTTTGGTGTATTCTATCTAACCTGAGTCTTTTCTATATGGGTAAATTTTATCGTTTTTGTATATACATATTATATAGATTTTTTTTTTACTATTTATTTTCTATTACATCTCTATTTTTCTCTTTTTGATGTTTTCTGTGTGTTCTTTTAACTTTGGTGTGGGATATTCATCTTTTACCTTTTTACCTTTTTTTTTGTTTACAATAGCAATTGTAGCTAATGCACCATTAAACCCCAAACAACTAACTAAATAATTGAAAAAAAAATCCTTTTCTAGTCAAAGCTTGTTAATGATGAAATAATATGTATTCTCTTAATTAACTGTGTAATGGTAAATTTATTAGTAGAAAGTATGTACAGAACCTAAAATAAAAAGTTGTTCGAAAGTAATGGCAGCACATGGGGAATTTACTGAACACTATATTTCCACTTGAAATTAACTTTCCATACCCTCAGTGTATCACTAGCTAGGTTAACTTTATTCCAAATCTGTTGGGAGCCAGTGAATGCCATCAGGAGATCCATTTCTGTTGATCACTGCAATGGACTGCCCTGTGGCTCACAAAACACCTCGGACTGTGAAACTGTTGCCCTTGGAATGGTTTCTTCACCTTAGGAAACTGGTCAAAGTCACAAGGACTCATGTCTAGGAAGGTAGTGTGTTGGATATTCCAAGGTTTCCCATCACCACATTACCAAAAGCTCATTCACAGGTTGGGCCACACAACAACGGTCATTATTGCGAATGAGAAGTGGTAGATCACCAGTGATGAAGTGTCGATGCTTTCATTGTATGGCCAGATGCAGATGATGCACAAGAAACTGTCATTTACTCTACATTCATAGTTTGGTCCTGAGGCACTGCATGGTGGAGAACACAATCAATGTCATATGCGACAATCAACAGTACTTTCACATTGCTGGTTCTTGCTGCAATTTTTTCTGGTATTGCTGGTTCTTGCTGCAATTTTTTGTGGAGACCATAGATGATATCATTCCTTGGACTGATTTCAGTTATGTCTCGTATGCCTGTGCCCATGTTTCATCGATGGCAATGAAATGTCTCGTGCTCATTGTGATGCTTTTCCAGGTAGAGTTTGCAACAACAACATCTGTGCCTCTTTTACGCCTCCATAAGACGGTATGTGGCCCACCATGCTGTAATTTTTCACATGCCCAGGATGCCCTTCAGAATGTGCTGAATGGTGGAATTATTGCATCCAACTTCATTTGCCAATTGGCATGTCTTCTAATGTCTTTCAACATCCAGCCATGATTATGAACTGAATCGTCTCTTGTAAGATTATGGGATGCCCTTCATGGTGAGCATCATTGACGGTGTCCCGACCCTACTTCCACCAGTCCTTGCCACCAATCCCTTGCATTACAGCCATGTGCCACCTCAATCTTGATTCAGTGTTGTTCTAGCTCTATGAATGTGTCTTAGAGTACTCTGGCAGAAGTTGGATATTGCCATGACTTCATTTTGTCCACTCTCCTACCATGACACCACAATGATAATGGCTTACATCTGGAATAGGTTCTGTATGGTGCAGAATGCACAAGCCAAGTGCATTGAAGATCACTCCACACTTTCAGCAGAAGGGTTGCCATTGCTTTTTGAATAACCCTTGTGTATGGCTTAAGCCATATTATATGCAACTTGTTAAATATGGTATGATTCAAAATGTCCCTGAATAAATTTATTCTGATAAAGCTAAAGGACAGCACAGTTATAAATTTATCTTTTTCAAAATAATATTTTCCTGATTGAACAGTTATTTCTGTGACCCCTACCATTTGTTGAAGCATCTCCAATACTATCCTTTTGAGATAGGTTTCAGTTCCTGTCACATTTCAGGTGAGAATTGGCATATCCTGTAACTTTTTTTTTTTCAGGATGTTTTTTACTCTGGGGGAATAGAAAAGTTTGCTGCTAGATATGGTGAATATAGAGGGTGAGGAGCAAATGGGATGCTGGGCAGAGTGAGGAATTATTGTGTGGAAAGGCTCAATGTGACAGTGCATTGTTATTCATGATGAAAATCTGCAAATTTTTCTTCCACTATTCCTTCTGTTTCCATTGAATCTCTTGTGGACATATGAAAACTAACAAATAAAACCTTTAATTCACTGTTTAACCATGCGGAATGAACTTGTGCACATCTTCTCTGTCAAAAAAAAAAAGCACTTCACAACTGAGTGCACCTGTCATAATTTTTCACCCAATTCACAAATCGGCATACATTATTGCCATTAATCATGCCAGAAGAAATTGCTTTTTTACCGAGGAGGTCGATGGGCAATATGGTGCATTATTATCATTAACTGAAGATCAGCCATATTTAAACAGTGCTTTCAAACAGCCGAGAGCTTCATGCACAAAATGATTTTAACGGGTTTCATTTATGACTGTTTTCCAGAGTTTCACATAGGATTTGAGGCACACAGTTCTTTTTAATAATAGGACACATAAAAATTGCCAATCAGTGACACAAGATTGAGGCAAGATGTTGCTTCTACCAAGGGTGTGACATCAGCAAGTGTTGTCAAACATACCCCCTGTGCAATATACCTCTAATATATTTCATTTCCTTGCAGTAAATTTAGTCCTGTAAAATTTTGATGAAACTATGTATATAGCTTTGATTTAATGATTATTACCTTGAGTTTAATTTTCCATGATGCCTTTAATTACAGTAGTTATTGTTTCAGAGCACATTATTGTGCTTCATGTGTTTTTCCTCTTAATTCTAAGTAAATTTCATGTTTTTTATGTTGTAACAGCTCCTCTGTACCATGTAAATCTGGAAATGTCAAATCTAGTTGGGGATCTCTGACAGCTGACACTGCCGCTGGATCAGATTTGTGGGGATCCTCTATTACAAAAGCCCGTGGTCCACCTCCAGGTTTATCAGGTCAAGGTAATTGAAATATATATATATCACTTATTTGTCAACTACATTTAATGCTGCTAGCCCTGAATAGCATCCAGTTTTTATGCAGCTCACTAATGAGATCACTTAAAAACATTTGACATATTTATTAAAATATATTAAAATTTATATATATGTATAATATAATATTTCAAAAATTACGTAACATTTGCTACAGTAGTAGGAAAAATGTTTATATTGACTGTATGAATGTCAGGTTTTTCTAAGATATCTTTAACAGCTGCATTTTTTTATATATATATACATATTTGATCTACTATGCTATTGACACTTTTTACATGTAAAAATATTTTAATATGAAAGTATATAACTAATTATATTTTAAATGAAAAATCTGAGTGTGGTGCTGCAAGTTTAAACTATTACAGTAGCTTCTTATATTAAGGTTTTAGAAGTTTAAAGTTTTTTCAATCATCTGTTTCAGCTTAAATTTTGATTTTATGGGGACTTTAAACATGTATTTCAAAAATAACCCATCAGATTTTCATTCTAATTCTGAAGAATTTTAAAATTCATTCTGTAGCATCATAAAGTTATAAAAATAATAGTAACTAAAAATTTTTTGCCCACAAATTTTGTTTTTAAGATAAACTTAAAAGAAAATTGTTAATAAAATGCATGAAATTATAATATTTAACAATTGGGCAAATATAGTTTTGTTATACTCTACTAGAGATATATTTCAGATTATAATTTTTTGTTATTTTAGGTTGGGACCGACAAAATAGCTCAAATTTTCTGGTTTTGAGAAATCTAACTCCCCAGGTAAGATCAGAGTCTATAATTTCTGTAATATAACTGTCATAAAAGTTTATTGCAACAAGATTGAAATGGCTGTGAAAAGTGTTCTAGTGGTCATCTTTTTATATAGGGTAGTTTTTTTTTGCCTTTTTATCAACATACGTGCAATATATTGATAAAAAGGCAAAAAATTATATTGTTCGTTTTATAATTAAATTTCGAACAGTCAAGCACTTTTGGATGAGGTAAAACTAGCTAGAAACAATCCCTGATTGCACAACAAGGAGTGGTAATGTCCTTGTTATAGTCAGACTGCAGCTGTGAAACACAAGAGCATTCATTAAGGTTCTCTAGTGCTCTTGGTTCAGGGAAGGCAAAGACCAACATTGCTAAACCAGTTAATATTTATAGTAAATTCACAGATTACCTGTAGAAATAGACTTCAACAATTGTTAAAAACATCCGAAAAAAAATTATCGCTGACGTTGTGGGAATCGAACCCACAACTCTGTAGATACATGCCAGAGAACTCTAAACATTGAATTGTAGCATCTGATGTGTGGTTTAATAGTTGGAGCATTCTGGCTTGTATCTAGAGATTTGTGGGTTCGATTCCTACCGTGTCAGCAATAATTTTTTTTTCAGATGTTTTTAACCGCATTGGTTTACATGTCTCAAATGGGTGAGGCAGTGAAGCCCATTCATATGCAAGCATCTCTCAAATGATAAGCCAGTGGTTAGCATACTTGGTTTATCAAAGGGATCTGGGTTCAGTCCATGGGTAAGGCATAGATGTTTGTCTTTCTGCTGAGATTCCTTCCTCATAGATTGTCTGTTTTATTATACTAACAGGCTCATGTCAGTGTGTCTATTTTTGCAAAATTCATCATTCTTACCCCCCACCCCCAAATAAAAAAAAGACTGGTGTGTGAAACAAGAGAGAACCAGTAACTAGTATGAATTGTGCTTTGTTACCTTTCTATCTTGAATGTTTCAAGGTGCTCCACACTCTAAATGCCACAAGAAATTTATTTTAACATATTGCAAGTAAAAATTCAACAGTTTATTTTTCCAATTGAATAAAATTACACATTCTAAAAATTAGGTGAAATTCATATTATACATTGTGTTAGGCAAAATTCTGCAAAATCCATTTCCTAATTCTGGGCATGTTAAGTGTAAAAATATTCTTATGTCAATGGCTAAAATAATTTTGAATAAATTTGATTGAAAGTTAATTAATAAAATTTTAAAACATAAATTGCTTGTTCTTTTAATGTAATTTGTTAAATAGTTCCAAAACAAAATCTGTGTGGATATTTCAGTTGTAATCACCATAAAACATTTGGTTCTGAGATTGTCATTTCCTTAGTTGTGCATCTTGGAAATGGGAAGGAGAGTCCCAAATTTTTATGCATGGTATAACAAAAAGAAAAAACCTTGAATGAAGTTTCAGAAAGCTCTAAATTAAATTTCTTTTTACATAACATACTCTTGTAAGATTCGATATATCAGTAAATTAGGTTCAGTTGCTTATGACTGTAAACAAATAGTTTTTTCTTAAAAAAAACTAATTCTCCTTCTTAATTTTAATGGTAATAAATTAAATCAACATAAAACTAAAGTTTGATTTAAAAAAAATTAAAATGGCTGTATAAGTTTGTTTCAAGGCATCTTGTGAGCTTGGTGAGCTTTTGGGCTAATGACACTGTTGATTTCACTGCAGCATGTCTTGTATTAGTCAGTCTCGTACTACTTGTTCTGTCTTCATTCTTTATGACATAAAACAAATCTCACTTTATGTTGAACCATCTCCAAACTGCCATTTCCTGAATTATTCTTTCAGAGTTATATTAAGTTCACTGCTTGTTGCTTCCAAATGAATTCACCTTTTCAAATTGGAATAAACCTACCAAAATTTTATTTCTGAACATATATTTGGAATTCTATAAATAGACCAAAGGATAAATAATATGAAATTAATCATTTACCAAATTTGACCCCTCTGTTCAAGCTCTTGTCTGCAGTGAGGGACCACCCTGTGAAGGTTCTGCTGTTTCTTGTAGCTTCACAGGATCCTGAACATTCCCTTGCGTGTTTGCTGTGCATGGTGACTTCTGTCCCTGGAAAGGAGGATCCTGGTAGTTTCTCAGATGAATAAAGTTTGCTCTCTTCAGCTCATGATAGCAGAGTCACCTTTGGCCCGTTTGTCATTGTGGGGCTGGGCAGTGATTTCGAGAGCCACTGCTACAAACTGCTTTGGCCTCTCCTTCAGGTAAACGAGAAGTCCTGGGGTGACTCTTGCAGGATCAATCAACTGGTGAGCTAGACCTGCTAGATCCAACTGTGCAGTACAGTGAGTGCCTTGCCCACATATCTGTACAGGTTTGAATTTCCCCATGCATTATTTTCCTTTTGTTATCTTTATTTTGTGAAGACAGTTCAGTTCCTCACACCTATGTTTTTCCTCTTTTTTCATTTTGAGGACTCGTGAGTTCCTCACACTTCTTTTTGCTTTTATTTGTGAGGGCTTGGCTCATTCATTGTGTGGGTATAATGTCAATGCAACCCTATTGCCTGATTGTATGTCCCCTTTTTGTGCTCTTTGGTGGGTTTAGACCATGGGGACTGAATCCTAGTATAACAAACATGAATTCTTCAGCATCAGCAAAATGATTGCAATATGAAGACCCTCTTTTGTCTTCATTGTTCTCCTTTCCCACAGTTCATGGTCATCTACTCTACATGTGACCAGTTGATTGTGAACATGTCAACATTTTTTATCCAAAAGAGTTTGGAAGGTCTTGCGGGCATCCCGAAATCCATTAAACAGCTACAATCCAGTGATCTTCTGGTCGAGACTGCCTGCTCCAAACATTTGGAGCTTCTCTTCAAAATGAGGGAGATTTGGTGGGGCCCATTCTCACAGAATGGTCTCTGAATGGGGCCTCCTCAATGTTTCTGAGAAGGAACTCTTATTCGGAGCTTGCTCCACAAGGAGCCATTGATTTCAATGCATTGTGATGGTAAATTGGTACCCACATGGGTACTGATTGTGACTGTTAACTCTTCATGCCTGCCTATTTCTGTAAAGGTAGGCTATTTGCACTGTGAGGTACAGCCATATGTTCCCAACCCTCTGTGTTGCTTTCAATGTCAGAGATATGGCTATGCCTGCACAGCTTTGCTGAGGAAATTCTAACTGTGCTCACTTGTCAGTCAGAATCAACTTGATCCAGACCACACAGTTGAGACAGCAAGCTGTGTCAATTGCAGTGGCAACCATCCAGCATTTTATCTCAACGAAGAAAAGGAGATACAACATCTGACAGTAGTAAACAATCTCTTACCTTGAAGTGAGAAAGTGCACTGCACAGTCTTGCTTACAGCGAAGTACCTCTTGGAGCAGGTGAAACTCTAGTTAATGTTTACTTTGACATCTACACTTTCAGTTCCTGCTTCCATGCCTTCTATTTCCATGTCTGGAAATCCCATTCTCAGACCTTCTAAACTGAAGGGGCCACCACCAGGTCTTAATAACAAAATTTTATCCTCATTTGGCAGCTTTGGATCCCTGTCCCTCAGATAACTCTGAGGACATGGATACTGACCTTCCCAATTTTCCTAAACTATGGTCAGTGACAGTAAGAAAAATCGAAGATTGCCATCTGCCTCTCCTACAATGGATTTGTTGTGGATTCCAGAGGAATCTTGATGATATCGAGATCCTCTTGAGTACACGTGAGCTCATTTATGTATGCATGCAAAAGATTTACTTGCAGACAGCCAACAATTCGGCACTTCTCCCTCATTTGCCAGGATTGGATGAGGATGTACTAGCTAACGGGTTGGCACCATTCTCGTGAACAACCATTCGCAATTCCAGATTGTTCTCCTCACCACCACTTTAGGCAGTAGTCATCTGTCTCTCCATGAGATTTTCGTTGATTCTCTGCTTTATCTACCACCCAGAAGTATCTTCCTGGAAGACCTGAGATCTCTTCTTACAATTGCCATCCCTCTTCCTCATCATGGGGGACTTCAATTGGATCCTTCACTCTCCCTGCTGAACAGCAGTTTCAGTACTTCTTTCATTCCCTGATCTGCAGATTCAGTGCCATTGACCTCTTCATCTGCTCTTCCTTGATCCTTCCACTCTTTTTTTATATTGGAGGTTGGACAACCCATATGGGAGCAATCACCTACCCTTGGTATGTACTGTGTGTGTGTGTGTGTGGGGGGGGGGGGGGCTTGTGACCTTTCACAAGTATCATGGTGGAGGCTTCATCGGCTGACTTGAAGTCCTTTGTGAATCTGCATTGTGATTGGGCTGACTGAAGTCCTTTGAACTCCTTTGTGAGTTTGACAAACACTCAGTTAACCAGGAGCCAATCAATGTTACATTGGCAGAGATGACAAACTGTATCATCTATGCAGCTGCCTCTACAATTCCTCAAACTTTGATTCCACAAACTGATGTGAAAGCCTGATGCGATTCCTCAAACTTTTGTTCCTCAGTTTCTAGACCTGTAATGAAATCCCTACTGCACCATAACTTTGTAGGGCTCAGAATTAGACTTGGGGTATTTCAGAGATATCAGATATCCTCCAACCTTTAAACTTACAAGTACAGCAGGGCAAAAGCCTATTTTGTCTGGTGCCAGAGCCAGCAGGAATTTGAATTAAATATGTCTATCAACCTCACAACCAGTTCTGAGATCATGTGGGATAAAGTCCAGAAGATGGATGGAAACTACAGGCTCCTCATTATTGATCCTGGAGCACAGTGGACAGATAATTGTTCTTCCCCAGGCAATTGCCAACACTCTGTGGGAGTCCTTCTCCATCTCTTCTTCCTCCTCATACTCTCCAGAGTTTCTGGCCCTGAAGAGCAAGGCCAAACACTCTCCACTTCCTTTCCACTCAGATGGCCTGGAGCCTTATAATGGGCCATTCACAGTGGAGGAGTTTTTCCTTGCTCTGCACTCTTCCTGTTCATCTGCTGTCGAGCCAGACAATGTCCATTGCTCCATGCTTCAGAAATCTATCCTTTGAATAAGGATTGACTGCTCCAACTTTTTAACTGCAATTTTCTCAAGGAGCATTTTTAGACTCCTGGCAGGAGGCTAATATTTTGACCTTCCCTAAGCAGGAAAGGATTCCAAGATTGCCTCTAATTATTATTTCATCACATTGACCAGCTGTTTGTACAAGGTGTTGGAAAGAATGGTAATGCCAGACTGCCACAACCTTCTTTCCAACACCCAGTGTGGCTTTTGCAGGCCTTAGACTACCTGATCAGTGATCAGGAATTCTTTTTTTTTTATGTAGAGAGCACCTGGTATCAATTCATCATCAAAAAAGTGGATATTTTGTATTCTTGGCAAGCAGCTACTTGAGGGGGTATTTTTTTTTTATTTTTATTTATGCAAACTCCATGCCAATCTTCATTTGCAACTTTTTATTTTTTCATTTCTTTCATATCTGTATTGGCAACATTCTATTGTGACCTTTCCATCAAGACCAGAAGGTACTACAAGGCTGCATCTTGAGTGTTACACTTTTCTCTGTCAGGCTGCATCTTGAGTGTTACACTTTTCTCTGTCAACATGAGTTCCATTACTTGACAGCTTGCTCCAACTGTAGGCAATGTCCTCTATGTTGGTGATTTTAGCATCTTTTGCCCATTGATGAGACGATCATGAAGGTCCTTGAATGACAACTTCAAACTGCTCTGAACAATCTCTTGGTTTGGATGACTGCCAGTGTGTTTTGATTCTCTCCACAAGTTTAATCCTCATCTGGACCTGAGCTTCCGACCAGAGATATCACTATTCCATTTGTGGTGGAGACCAAGTTTCTTGTAATGTGCACTTTTACACCTGGGATTCGTAGTCCAGTTTCAACCAGATGACTCCACTTGGGATTTGGTGGCAAAGGTGCTGGACCCTCTCCACCATCAGACTCTCTGTACTTGCACCTGGGGCCTGATGCACCTCACTAGTCCAGAGTCTTGATATTACGATCAATGAACCATTGTTATCTATTTGCAATCTACAATATCTATATTATAGATTGCAAATAGATAATGATAACAGATAGATAGCAAGATCTCAGTTGTTACAAATAGATGATGATATCATTAGCATACTTGTAAGGCATGCTTTCCATCTATTGGCAAATAAAAAGCCACTAGGGCTGAAAATTGCCTAAAATAACGCCTACATGTGACATAAAGGGAATGTTCATAGCATTAATTAGAGGAAATCTTGATCGGCAGCCGGTAGCTCAGTGGTCCAGAGCACCTGACATGTTATCAGGAGGTCGTGGGTTCATATCCCACCCGGCTCAGACAATTTTTCCTCTAAAATTGAAATCGACGTCAAAGTGCCTATTACTGGATATATTTGCAATTAGTCATTGCAATCAGTCTTGCCTTGGGCCACGTAACTTGTGGCCAAGTGTCATTGCCAGTGTGTTTGTGTGTGTGATTAATACACCTAGCCTGCTATAGGCTTTGATCTTAGTGAGGCCTCAGCCTCACTCTGTTCTTTCCAAGATCCTTCAGCAACACCATTGCCTGGCAGTCACTTCATCCATTCTGCTGTCGTGGGTGCCCTGCCATGTCGACATCAGGAGTAATGACTTGGCTGACAAGTCTGCTATTCCACTGCCAGTTCCAACTTGGACTTCTGGCAGTGTTTCTCCATTGAGCTCTGGGCACAGTGATTTTTTTATTTATGCATTTGAGTAATTCAATTTATTTAACCTACTGTGTGCATTTTTTTCCATAAGTTGCAACTTTTTTGTAGAATGAGTACCCACCCACCCATTCCCGGATAGTTGGGAGTCTTCTCAAATCTTTTATGCCTGGCATTTTAATATTACTCCAGATACTTTAATCTGCCACTGTTTGGCAGTTTATAACAAACTCTTTGAGATCACACCTGTTGTTAAACCATGTCAGTGGTCTTTTCACAGGAATCACAAGGAAGTAGATACACTTGCTCAGCTCTGCTTAGGTCATTCCTTTATTACATTCTTTTGTGGGTGGATGGTGAGCCTAACAGTGAATTTTGTGACACCATTTTAACAATCTCTTGATGGAAGACCTGAAGAGGCTGTGAATGAGAATTATCACTAATGTTCATGAACTCGTTAAAGAGAACCCACACATCACTATTCAGGTAATAAGTTTAGATGTATCAATTGGCAGTGTGGAAACAATTATTCATCAATGTTTAACTTTCTGAAAGATCTGTGCTGAATGGGTACTCTACAAACTGACAGAATAGTAAAAAAAGATAATCAACTTGTGCAAGGTGATATGTTGGCAGTGTTTGAATCTGGTGGTCTCAAACTGTTAAGACATTGCCACATATGATATGTGGTTTTATTACTATACAATTCCCAGAAAGATAGACAACTGTTTTTGGGTTGCAGAAGATGTACTATGATACCTTACCTGAAAAAAATTATTTTGTGGTCAAATTGTTAATGTCATCTGACAATGCTCCTATCATGCTTGATAAGAAGAAAGGAGTAATTGCTTATCTTAACCCTTTCAGTATCACTGGTCAAAAACAGCCCAGGTTTTAAATGGTCTTGCCCAATCAATGCTAATCCTTCTTCATTACCTGCAGCTTGGGTCGGTATGGTAGTGAAAAGGTTACAGCTTAAGCAAACATAATTTCCACGGGTTGACTATGTCATCTTCTCCATCTGGTTGCAGAAAAGGTTGCCAAGAAATTGCCCGTCACAACTGATGAGTTGCTGATAAACATTTATTCTTATCTGGAAAATGTACAAAAGAAAACCTAAAATATTTTCAGTCATTGTGTAATGCAAACATTCAGAAACTTCTAAAAAAAATTCAGTACTCTGCCGGCAATCCAAGTGCTATCTCCAAAAACACACAAGAAAGTGCAATAACATTTATTATTACCTCTGCATTGTAATGCTAATTTTTGCAATATATTGATTTATCTATTATTGATCAGGGAATGATACTGATTATTGATGATTAATTATTAGTGATCAAGTTTTGTTAATATTAAAAACATGGATGCATATGAAGCTTGCTACTGCCGACAATACAAGCCCTATGCAAAAAATCACTCTAGAAAGGGGGGGGGGTGAAAAATTGCTGTTATTCCCTGTAGTGTAAATGTTAACTTTTGCAACATATTTATTGAGCTATTGTTTATCATTGGGTGATGACTACTATGTGTTGTTGATTATTAGCAATTAAGTTAAATTTCGTTAATATCAACAAGTACACGTCACAGATTTTCTGCACTGCAAAAATGTAACTAAACTGATTTAAGCTTTTTGTTATAAGATAGGAAATTTAATTCATAATCAGCTAATGGGTACCATAAAGTTATCATCACTAAACTCTGATTATTTGAATGGGAGGGCTAATTTATTTTCACCTGTAACCAATGTAACCCTATAGCTCACAAGGTGCAGAGAATTTTCTTTTTCATATTAAGTAAACTTTTATTTTTATTGTTAATAACTAATAATCAATATGTATTGATGCATTGGTTAATAATCAATATATTACATAAATTCTGAAAAATACGAGAATTTGTTAGTTTTTATAAGTGCTTTGATTTCCTCTGAATTTTCATTCTTTCAAATTGTAATATTTGTTTTGCAAAGTTGGCAGCTCTGGACTAGTATTTTATTTAGAAAGAAGTTTTAAATTTTTTTAAGATAATTTTGTTGTGTTAGCTAGACAAAGTGTACTGGATTATAGTTGGTAAAAGTTTAATCATATAGTTATAACTTTAAATGAACACAGTGAATTAGATATTAATAAAATTTAATTCAATACTATCACCGTAACGAAAGATGTAAGAAATGAAAGAAAGCACTTTACAACCATCTAATAAATTGAAGAGGTTCTCATTCTAAACATGATATACATATGTATGTCATTTACGCTGCAATTAACAATGGAGACATGAAGCCATATTACTTTAAAAATAGGCAATGTAATTGTTTTTTAGTTACCGTAGGTTCTAACAGTAATAATTAACATGTTCATTTTGTCACAAAGTGTCAAATGTGTCCATTATTAGCTTTTCTGCAGTGTAGCAGAGATGCTAGTGCATAGTAATTGTTACGTAGAACCTTGAAGTTGTTTGATGCAATATATTGAAAGTACAAATGCTCAACCTACTCCAGCACAGCATCAAGGTGATGCAAGCTACTTCACCTATATCCATATACCAATTCCACTTATACCTGTATTAACATAATATTAAAAAAATTATAAACACAAATATATGTAGAATTTTAAAATATTAAATAAAATTTAAAACGATTTTAAATTATCAAGATAAAATTAAACAATTAAAGGGAATTTGCATATTAAAAAATGATCCCACAACAGACATTAAATAATAAAATAATAAAGATAATTATGTTTATAGTCTCCCCAATCCAATCTTAGTTAAATTACTTTGAAAATTTAATAAATATTTAAAAATACCTTCTGTAATGCTGACATTCCTCACAGCAGCTTGGCACCACCTACACCTTTTTTCTTTTCCCTATTGAGAGCACGGAAAAGTTAAATAGCCAGCCTATTGAACTTTGACTTCACTTGACACTTATTTGATTGAAGATCATGATATTAAAACAGTGGAATACATAGCATTGCAAACTTTGAAATTATTTTATCAATTAAATTTTTATAAAGGTTTCATGTTTAACTTAAATATGTTTTAATATGATCTGAGTTTGAAATTTAAAAAAACCTTACCTATTGTTATATCAGCATCATGCCCTCTACTTTCCAGCAGAATGGCAGCTCAGTGAAAGGCATCTTTGTCTTACAATGATGTGATAGAAGACTGGTATCTACTAGAAGTAGTTAAAAAAAAACAAGGACTCTCAACATCGAATATTGCATAGTTGAAAACTAACATCATTACTAATGGTGAATGTGCCAGCCATATGCTATGATAAAACTCAGAAATTTTGAACTTTTAATATAGCTGGTAGCTAATGTAGTTTACTTTTTAGTTACCCAATTTTTATCTTTTGAAATAGTCTAACTCGATTACTTTAAAAGATAGAAAGACAGAAGTCTTGTATTAATGTGATTTTAGGTAAACCTGAGCAGATGTTTGCTGCCACAGTAATATGACATGCACTATCTTATTTAGAATGAGAACCTCAATTTATATGATTGTTGTAAAGCACTTTAAAAATTTAATTTCAGTGATATACAAATAAAATTTAATTCAACAATATTTGTGCTTTGTCCATGTGTATTGAACAAGCACAAATTTATTTATTTTTCCATTTATTATGAAGTAAATAAATATTGATATTTTTTTTACAGATTGATGGCTCTACTCTAAAGACTCTGTGCATGCAACATGGACCACTGCAGTTGTTTCACTTGTTCCTAAACCATGGTATTGCTTTGGTTCGCTACTCTACACGTGAAGAAGCTGCAAAGGCTCAGTCTGCACTTACTAATTGTGTTTTGGGTAACACAACAATTTTAGCAGATATTCCTAGTGAGACGGAGGTTCAGCAGTATCTAGTAGTGGCTAATGGTCAACCTGCTGGAGGTAATATGGGCTGGCCCACACCCCCACAGGGAGGCAATGCTGCTACCAGTTTTCGTGCTAACAATGCCTCTTATCCATTTGGCAGTTCCACTGGTAGCACAACCAACACTGGTAAGTTAGATTCCACTAGCTGGAATGGAAACAGTTTGAACATGCCTACATCACAACTCTGGTCTTTTCCAAGCTCAGGCGGTGGTTCTCTATGGGCCACAACACAGTCTATTAATGATCATGACCAGAGCACAAGTTCTTCATTAAATTCTTATCTTCCTGGTGACCTGCTAAATGGAGAACCAATGTGATTCATTTTAGTTAAGGCTATTATGTCTTAGCTTTGATAAGCAGCAAATTGAAATTTGATGTTAGTGATGTTTTTAAAACTGCTTAAGGTAATTTGTACAGAGGGAAAATCCTTGAGGTGCAACTGTATAATGCCTCTGTTTAACTCAATGTTGCCATGTCTAACATTGAAATGTGGGTGTCACAGAAGTCTTGTGTTAATGTGATATGAACACTTTCCTGTTATAATGGCCTCGTTGCTTCTTCCAGTATGTATACTTGTGTAATGATACAGGAACGAATGACTTGTAAATGCTAGTGTGTGATATTTTTACAGGCTATTGTAACTGAGTGTTGCTTCTCAACCATTCACTTGCCTCATTTCTGAGCTCTTTGGACAGGCTCAGTCACAATCATAGATTAATACGATAAAATCAAATAACTTTATAGTATTGAATATGTCTCCAGTATTTTAAGTGCCAGAGGAGAATAAAGCCTTAATTAAAATATTTCTGCCATATCAGCATTTTTGGTAGATTATAAACATTCTCATAGTCATAATCAGGGCAGGAGTTTTCAACTTTTAAAGCCAAATGAAAGAACCTCATTGCAGCACAGTTGTGTTGTGTATTTCTCATAGAACCTCGTGAAGGTTTTATACTTTGTTTTCTCCAGAAAAGTTTATTTCAATTGTTTTGTGAAGCTTGTCAAATTGTTACTGTGTTTTAATGTTATGATTTGTCTTGCTGTTTGATTGCGAAGAGAAATAACTTATTTCCTCTTCCTAAAAAGTTATGTAAATAATTGCTATTGTAACTTGGTTTTCTATTCAATGTAAAATACAAAGTAATTAAGAAGTTAAGTTTGACATCCCTTATCTGTATCATATTTGCAAATAACTTGTCTTTCTTACATATTTCATTTGTCATAATGGGTGAGATTGGGTATATTAATGTTTGATCACTTTGCAGTATATTATTTTAAACAGATTAAATTGTAATGTATCTTTCAGCCAACTGCCAGTCCCTGATATCCACATGTACTTAGAATGTATAAGGAATGTGGGTTTTGTATAGATAATGATAGTGAGAAATTGAGTTGCCATGTGTGATATCCAAGTACATGTGCTTGTTGAATAGGGCTGTTTAACAAAGTAATCCAAGTATATCAGTTTAAAGTCAATATTTGGGAACTTTAGTCCCACTAAGTCAGCTATAAAAATGTGATCAGTGAGACAAAAGTGCATTTCCTGTAGTTGTAACTGGTGCTATGTAGGCAAATGCTATATTCAGAGAATGGCTTTCAAGTATGCCTTCTTCCTCTCAGCTTTGCCCATTCTCTAAATGTAAGGCATTTGTCCATTCAGTAGCACTTTAGCTTGCCAAAGTTCAAAGATCAAATAAGAGAGCTTGCTAAAATTATTTTCATCTGTTCCACAGAAGTTAATGTACAATACTTTGTTTTTGGTAATTCTGTTTTCTTTGATGTTTTTGAGGTATGTATGTGTCTTGTGTACAGGTTTGCATTAGGTGATAATTGTATGCATGGAAGAGAGAGTGAAAGAATGAGTGTATGACCAAAAATATATATATATTAAATATATTACTTGAACTTAAAGTGTGCGATTCAAAATTCCTGGTTGTCACCAGTTGCAATACCTGTGAAAGCAAAGGAACCACTTCCCCGGTGATAACGAAAAACTTTGCTTTCACAGTGATATTTGCTGTAGTGATATTTCCAATTTCAGGATAATTAGATAGAAATCTGTGTTATGTCAAACATACTCGAGGTGTTCTTTTATTTTTTATTCCACTGAGAGATCTTAATTTACGCATTGGATTAAACATTGTCATTAATACTTGACAGTATCAAGCTTTTAAACATATCAGCCTTTGCTTCATTCTTAATGTATTATACGTTTCACGCAGGTGCTAACTGTATTTTTATTGTCAAGGATATTTTTTGGACTAATCTTGAAACAAATTAATGGTTTAAGCCTTTCCAGTGCCCCATGCAGCCAGGGAATTCACTACCAAAATAACGTTTGTGTTTTGTACATTAACTACACCAACTAAAAGCTTTTTTATCTATGCATTTTGTGCTATGGAGCTGATGCTGCTGTGCTGTAAAAGAGGAACAAACTTGTGCAAAATGTAATCTGTACTTAAGAGATATAATTGTTGCAATTGGTGTATCTCCACATGGGAGGACGCCACAGAATTAGTTCCAAACACCTCTCAGATGTGGAAGTCATTATATGCCTCATAATATTTTGAGTCCTTAATGACCACAGGCCCAAAGATAACTATGTGCCATGTTAATTACAACTGCACAGCAGTAATATATTTCATATTTAAGCTGAAAATGAGTTTGCTTTTTTGTGCACAAAAAGCTTAAGAGGCCAAAGCAAACTGCCTGGTAGACCAGCAGATTTGGTCATTAAGTCATATGCATCCATCCCTTTCTGTTCTTTTGTGATTTTATCAGGTGTTACTGCCTTATAGCCGTCAGAATTGCTTTTCCTCCCATTCTAATAATGATAAATAATATATATTTGCTGTGTTGTGAAAGAAATATTCAGCTAGTGATTTGTAGGTAAGCTCTACCGTCCAAGCTTTACCATATCCAGCAGTTTAAAGGGGAAAAAAAATAAAAAAAGTAAAAAAAAAATGAGAGAAAAGTTTGCCAATATTCCATATGTGTTGTTTTAGTCACAAAGTGTTATCACTTCTGTCAATATCATGGTGCTAGATCTAGAATTATCATGGTGTGGGCTGATGTTCCATTTAATGTTCCTGATCCTTTGTTCTTAAGCAAAACTGTGCTGTTAAACTACCTTTTACTTCAATAAATGCAAATGTGCATTTCCCTCTTTGTGCACTTGCTGGCTAATCAAGCTTAGCGAAATCCTCCATCCCCAAACGACTTTTTGTGATTTTTTCACCCGTGATACGTTGGCTCAAGGTTTATAACCATGACAACAGGGTTGCACCTCAGAATGGTAGTTGTCGTCAGAGTGCATTCAGTTTCTGTGTTACAAACAATTCATATTTAGATGATGTTAGTCAGTGTGTTTGCATTGTGGTAGTCTACGGTGTATCTGTAGCAGCTTTACAGTAGGTACATTGCTTATCAACAATATTTTAGATGTAGAATTTATGTATGGTGACGGTTTTAAAGTGCAAATACTTGTCTCTAGATTTAGTTCTACTGTTACTACAGTAGGTTTTATGGAGTGTTGATCTTTGCCTCTTATTGGATTTTGCCTGCTGATTTGAATCATCAAATTCTTGCAGGTTTTTGCAAGGAAATGTGATGTTAGGATTAGTTTCTTGGTCTTGAGAGGCTACTATGGTTAGTTTTAAAATATGCAGCACTCAAAATACCGAAAATTATCTGTGGACCAAAGTGACTGAAATAATTAGCTCAGTTTGTATAGGACACAATACCAACAAGGTGCAGTATCATAGGGATTTTAATTAGTAGCAGCCTAACTTCATCAAGGCTGTTGCAAAAATCCCAGCATGCTCAGGAAATCCTGTTTGTTGCCAAAAGATAACAAGCTTATGACTGAAATGTTCTGTTTAAATTGCTTCAATGCCTTCCATTATATCTTCCTCTCTTCATATATCTCAAATTTTGGAGCCGTCTTGTTTTATGCCAGAGTAGCTCTCAACTTGCAGCCTCAAACAGATGTGGTCAACCTCATCAGGTTGCTGTGCATGTGTGATATAATCATATTTTGACATCTCTCACCATGACTTGTGATGGGTTCTGTAAGTCTCTTGTGGAGGATATCTTTTTTGGCAGTTTTGTTGTGCAAGGACAACATATGCTTTGTTAAATATGCATTTGGCATTATATTGAAAGGAATGAGGTTTAGAGTCGAAAATGTTTGCATATTAGCATGGCTCAGGGTACTATTCTTTCACTTGGAAAATCCCAGAAGCTGCTTGCACTATACTTAGAATTATTCATTGCTTCATTGAGTTAACAGTAATCATAATAAGCTAAGTGTTTGATTTTCCCAGAATGAGATTTTATTAACTTATCCGAGCTGTTTTCTGGAGGAAGAACAAATTTATTATGTGGATGAACAAGTGTAAATGCAGAAAGTTTTAACGTGTATCACTCCATTGCAGAATGGTGATTATCTCCAATATATAACGATTTATTGTGCCACAACCTTTATTTTATATTCTTTGTGGGGGGTGGGGGGTATGTACATTGGCATGTACAATCGTTAATTCTTTTGGCAGCTCTGTTTATTGCATTTGTTTGTAAATATTGAGGAAGATGCATATTCTAATGTAAATTTCTCTCAGGAACAACTGCTGTACTGTGAGGCATATTTTTCCTTAAATTGAAAAGTCTTGCCTCATGTAGCTGTACCATTAGTGATAACTTTGATGTGAAATTTTCTATTAAGAATCAACCCTGAAGCTTAACGCACACTTATTCCGGTGAGTGCTCACAAGATCGGGTATAAGTAAATGACTTTGAGAAGTATAGCTGACCATTCCATGGGCTGATGGGTAAGTTTTTTTGCACAGAACATTCACATGTTGCTATCCGTCACTGGAAGACGTGGCTATAGAGCGATACCCAAAGAATTGACGTTAGGCATTGGTATCTTAATTTTTACTACATTTGATGCCTTGCAATCTGTACATCATATCGTAAATAGTTGTAGAAAAGTAATTTTGGCCTTTGCTGTCCTTTAAGTATTATATATGTTAATTTAATAAAAAATGTCAGAAGGTGCAATTATTTTTTATCAAACAATGACGAGACTTTGCTCACCCAAGTTATGTGTGTATTTAAACTGTGCCAAACCCAAGGGGCAGAAAGCAAGTTGTAAGAATATTTATCTGCATCTGTAGTCCCCTTCAAGTCAGCTTTAAAAAAAAATCTTTTTGTTTTTTGAGTTCTTATGAGACTTATTTAATTGGAGAACTTTTTACTGCTTAATGACAGCAGTTACCTTCTAGGAATGGGTAGCCAGTGGTGTTTATTTGAGTGACAAAGTTAGGTAGTGGCATTTTGAAGTGTCTGTGCAATTATCAAAGTCCTGCCTCATAAGGTCTAAACGTACTTGACAGTGACGACTTCATGTGGCTCTAATTCTTTGTGATACACGACACACCGTGTGTCAAAATATCTGCACTATGCATTTTGAATACCCGCCTAGTCACATATGGAGTTATTTGCGAGAACTGATTTCTACGAACCGCTCTCACCTAGCAATCACTATCAAAGCCATCTGAAGCCCTCCATGTTCAGATAAGTAAAGCCATTTAAAGAAAGTCACAGATTGTAGGTTCCAAACTAATGTGCCTTCGACTTCAATGATTTTATCAAGGGTCACAGATCCTAACACAACGAACCTGCCATAAGGCTGTCTAAGAGGGTTCTTCACCTGCACTCTGTTGCGTCATTGGGTCTGACGGGTGCAGTTCGATTTGCCCAAGCTCCAGAAGGAAGTCAGTGCACACACTTTATCTCTGCTCTGATGACGTAACTGTTTTCTTCAGTCTCGCCTCCCATGATTAAAGGTGCCGCCATTTAAACCTCGACCAATGACTTTTTTTTTTGATTATCATTAGACTTGTTGGTGAGGCGATTAGGATGTAGCCAGTATTTTGATCGCTGTTACAGCTTTTCATTATGCCTGTAGATTTGCATGTTATGTGTATGACTATTGTTCCTGGATTCCAATCACTGGATGTACAGGTTACTATGATTGTAGTAACAATGTATTGATGTTATGTATACTCGTAACTGTAGTATGTATATGGATGTGGTTGTTTTGTTGCTCAGGGTCTGACATGTGATCTGAAATTACGTTGAGCATTATTAGGTTAACTCGTTCCTTTAATTAAAGAAATTAAAACAATGTGGTTTAGCGCTAGTTTTAGCAGAGTTGATTATGTAATAGACCTTGTGAAAGCGTTGCGCAGCTCTGACCTGTTCCGTTGGCCTCCGCCATAGCACCATCAGGAGCTGTAGCGCCTAGGTACGGAATGGGTTCCAATAGTTTTAATGCACTGCCACCTTGGACTTCCGTGACCATTGTATTATGCGGCTTCACAGTAGCTGTGGCTCCAGCAGAGCACTGTTGGGACAGTCATCGACAGGTGTAACGACTGAACCCAAGGTGTATCGAGTCAGTAGAATTGTACAAAGGGTATTTCCCAACCAGTTAAGCTTCTGCTTAACTGCTAACTTATGGCTGTATAACAAAAAATAGTCAAAACAGCTTTCGCTGCTTTATATATGTATAAGGCTGGCCTTGTAATTTTTGCTCAGATCATGTAAATGGGAACGTGATTTTAATGTTTTAGCCAGTGCAAAGACATATTGTTCCTCGAAAGTTTTAAAGAGTTATTCCTACTTTATTAATTCTAGCAGACAGACCAAAATTGGCTGCCACAAATCGACGAGTGTTTAAGGTTTGCTACTGAGATTATTGCCGTACAGTTACGTAACGGGTGACCAATTTTCAGCCAAAGTTCATGAAGGTGAGGGTCTGCATGAACACGGAGAGCAAAGGTTGCAAGTACCACCAGGTTCCATTCCTGATCTGATCGTCCCTGTGATTGTGCACTTAGCAACCGCCAGGGTACAAAAAGTGGTTCTCAGGTCTTCATCTGCAGCGAGAAAAATTGTAAGAGAAACAAGGAAGAGAGGCTTCGACATAACATTCTCTTGTCTTGACAAAAACTGTAATAGGGCGCCGTGATCGTTCATGTATTTGTGATCCCTGAAGTTTAACGTGATGTGCATTCCTTCCCTCTTGCCATATTGGTATGAACAGACTGTCAGGCAGCAACTGGGGCCTTCTCGGAGAAGTCTCTCGACCTTAAAAGGCTGGATGTGTTCGCTGAGAATTTGTGATGTGCTGATTTTTGTACTGTACTGGGGGTAACTTTCAGGCATTAAAGGTTTGTGTAATCTGTAACATTTTGTGTAGTTGTCACTTTCATGTGGTTCAACTTTTTTGCTTGCATGAACATAACGCAGTGTTTTTCAACTGGAGTTTGGCAAAAATACTTCCTTAACCAAAAAAATATTTATAAAGTAGTTAGGGAAATTCCAAGTTAAAAATGCCATTCATTATACTAGTGATTCTTCGTAACTAGCGTACCCCTTGTATAGATAAACTATAGTTATAGTATAAAAATGGGAATAAAACATTAAATTTTGTATTCATAAATTGCATATATCGATAAACACAAAAAATGACATAAACAATTTAACAAATCTTATAAAATTAAACATTTGACTGGGTAAAATCAGTGAAACAGCTCTCGCAGCGTACCCCAAAAAATTTTACAGCATACCCCACGTTGAGAACCTCTACATTTATACTATAGCTTTTATTCACTGAAGTGCCATCGAATTAGGGATAGGAGACGTTATCCAAATTCAGTACCGCAATTCCTCCCCCCCCCCCCTTTGTGCGCATGAGTGGCTGAAACTCTAGTCATATATAGCTGTCAGCTTTTGGCTTCCCCAAGCATTCGTCGTGAGAAGCGTAATGGGAAAGGCGCGGGATTTAGATGCATTTGACAGTGCAGATCGTAGGTGCCTGTTAGATGGGACACTCGATCTCTGAAATTTCAACGAACTTGGATTTTCTCCTACGACACTTTCAAGAGTGTTCCGGGAATGTGAAAAATTCCGGCAATAAAAGAAACATCCGGACAAACTGCAAAGGACAACCAGTTTTGAATTTTAATGATCGTGGGCTTCGCTGCCTGATTCACATGGTACGGGCCGATAGCGGCCAGATATTATCTGAAATCACATCCCATCTGAAAACGGGTTCCATCTGGGAAGTCGGTGCACGGACCGTGCAATGCTCACTTCATCGTTTTGACTTCGGGAACCACCGACCTACGAGAGTGTCACTTCTAACAGCATGACACCGGGCTCAACGCCTTGCCTGAGCTAAAGAACATCGAAACTGGACCATCGGAAATTGGTCGGGGGGGGGGGGGGGGCTCAGTCGGTAGCGCGCCAGGCTCGTAATCTGTAGTTCTCAGGTTCGAGTCCCAGCTGGGTCAGCTTTGAGATTCATCTCCGCAAAACTTCACCACCCCCTTGCATGTTGAAGAACACACTGAATGGTCTTGACGAGAGCCTACCATCTATCTCCCAACAGCTTTGGGGTGGGTAGTGCGCCAGGTTCGAGTCCTAGCTGGGTCAGCGTTGAGATTTATGGACACCGATGGGCTTGGAAAGACAGCCGTCCGTCGGATGGGACGTTAAGCCGTGGCCCCAAGTGCGGGAAAGTCGCACCTGTGCACGTTAAAGAACACACTGGATGGCCTTGACTAGAGACTACCATCTGTCTCCCAACACATGTTCCAGTGGATCCTCTCCCCCAACCTTCTCTGAGCCTTTGGGGTCCCAGTGACCTGGCCATTTAGCCCATGGTGTGCAAAAAAGTGCCTCTCAGAGGTAAAACAACCCGCCCTGCCCACGATCAGTAGGGGACACCGATGGGCTTGAAAAGGTAATCTGATGGGACTAAGTCATGGTCCCGTGTGTGGGAGAGCCACACCCTGTGCACGTTAAAGAACACGCTGGATGGAGTTAACGGGAGACTACCATCTGTCTTCCAAGAAGCTGTTCCAATGCCCCCCCCAACCTCTGAGCTTTCGGGGTCGACCTTGCCATTTAGCCCATGGTGTGAAAAAAGGTCAACAACATCAATAGGGAGCGAACATTGTCTGCTGTACTCTCACCCCGAGTATTGCGAGATTACAATTTCATTAAGTCGACCTAACGCCCGTGCAGCTGCGTATACACCCAATTCTATATTTACACGGTAGATAGGTTCCGGAAAAAAACGTGCAAAAATACAGTGCATGTGAAAAAATAGAAGATTGGTTCCAGGCGTGAAAAGCCTGTACAATACCATATTTACCTATGGATGTTGAACCTTCTCCAGTTGCAAGACGATCTAAAATTTGGATCTTAGTAGCCAAAGAGATAGCTTTCTTTTCTGCTTTTTTATAGTTGAATTATCCGACATCGTGGTAAGGCATACAAAAATATATTTGAATTGTAGTTAATAAATCAGATGATGAAAAATTGTAAATTACCTATCGGCGAAATTTAATAAATTTATATTACACACACAAAACTTAGAAGAAATAAAAAAAGTTGTTTTTTTTTATTAAACATTTTAACACTTCCAACTTCAAACACGAAATGAGAGACCAAGACTAACGTATATAAATAAAAAAAAATAAATACCTCCTCAAGCAGCTGCTTGCCACAGAGGTCTGACAGGAGCCTGTCAGTTTATATGCCATAGTAGAAGGTCTGTGAGGATGGCAGGACCTCAGCAAAATAAATACCCCCTCAAGCAGCTGCTTGTCACAGAGGTCTGACAGGAGCCTGTCAGTTTATATGCCACAGTAAGAGATCTGAGAGGATGGCAGGACCTCAGCAGAAAAACACGAAACATCCATGCCTTAATCCGGGGCTCGAACCCAGGTCCCGTAGATCAACAGCCAAGCGCGCTAACCACTCGGATTGAAGGTAAAATTGAGGGGAATTCCCAGAACTCGATGTTGCTACTTCATTCCGAATGAAGTAGGTTTTGTGCAATTTTTCCATAAAATAGAGAAAACTTGTGTAGTTTTTATTTTGGGGATTTTGTACACAAAATGTGTATAGCACATTTTCAAAGTTAAAACTACTTCGTAAAATGTGGCCATAAAAACGGCATCTTTGTTATAAATGTAAATTCTAGGAATTTTTTCTTGAATAGAAATATTTTTTCAGAATTAAATTCAAATGGAGATATTTAAACAGGCGTCGTTTGAACCGTATTAAATCAAAATCGTGTAAAAACAGAATTGGGTGTATATATCCATAGATGTTCGAAAGACATCTGACTAGGAGCAAATTTGCCTGGAGGTGTACGAGCACTCCGTGAGGATCCAGGTCTACACCACATTGGTGGGGCGGGGGTGGCTCAGTCAGTAGCGCGCCAGGCTCGTAATCTGTAGTTCCCAGGTTCGAGTCCCAGCTGGGTCAGCGTTGAGATTTATCTCCGCAAAATTCCCCGCCCTGCCCACGGTCAGTAGGGGACACCGATGGGCTTGGAAAGGCCGCCGTCCGTTGGATGGGACGTTAAACCGTGTGCGGGAGAGCCATACCCTGTGCACGTTAAAGAACACGCTGGATGGCCTTGACGGGAGGCTATCATCTGTTTCCCAACAGCTATTCCAGTGGGTCCCCTCCCCCAACCTTCTCTGAGCCCTTTTGAGGTTTTTGTGACGACCATTTAGCCCATTGTGTGCAAAAAAAGTGCCGCTCAGAGGTAAAACAATCCAATCGGCTCGCTGAAAGAAATAAGACCAAGATTATGTGTGATAAGTTTTACCGATTTGGAATACAGAAATTTCGTGCAATAATAAAATATTCATTATTTATTGTAATTTCCATCTAGCCAAACGATTATCACAAAATGTTTTCGTTAACTTTTGTCAAGCTCTTTTATCCGTAGCCATTCTGTGCTTTATTTTCCCAATAAATTTATATGATCTATTGTTAAATTATTTCTCAACCTCGTACAAATCATATTCATTAAACTGAAACCTCTTTCAGCACTAATGATTGCAATAGTTCTATCTTTTTTAGCTTTTTGAATACTTGCAGGGATTGAAACATTTTTTGATTCTGCGTTATTACTACAAAATCCCGAAATCGTTCAAATCAATTTCATATTTTAAAACTTTATTTAGGAAAAAAATTGTACCAGTTATATATCCGTGGTAAAGTTGGTTCTTCATAAATGATGGTTCTAATCGAAATTATTTAAAAATGTTTTCATTATTTCTGTCTGATAAAAGACGTAAATTCATGTGCTGAATTATATTTTCTAGTAACGTATTCCTAAGATGAGCAATGAAATTACCATTTTTATTAGATGTAATATCTTTAAACTTAACTGATTTAACTAAATATTCAAAATTAACGTTTTCCAGGACCAACCTCTAAATTTTCCAAAGTTCTTGTGCTGCTTTCGATTAATTTTTGCGCTTTCTAAATGCTAGTTGATCTTGATTCAAGTTCAGTTGAAAGTAAATGAAAATTCCATTATCAGCCAATATCCACTTAATTTTCCCTGGGACGCTTCTTCTTAGATGATCCCTAAAGAGGCTGCTGTGTATGGAAGGGGGCGGGGAAAGGGAAACACAAAGAATGCCGTAATAAGCGCGCCCGGACTCGATAATCCGTGTCGCCATATACAAGCTTATCGCCCAAATACAGCTAGCCATTGTCGATTTAACAACCTGCTAATCCTCTCAGATCTCTTACTGTGGCATATAAACTGAGGCTCCTGTCAGACCTCTGTGGCAAGCAGCTGCTTAAGGGGGTATTTATTTTTTTTTTACTATCGGACATCAGTATATTGAACCTGCTGCCTCATCTGGAATAATTGATAAATGTCAATTCGAGGGTGTATGCAAGAACTTAGCAAAAGACAGATTCCTGCAACACCATTGATATTGCCATGCTGGACTCGATGCCGTGACATATTATATGTAACACATGGTTAACGCTCCATTTTGAGTATCAGACGGTTAAACGCTATTTTAAGTCTGTGTTATTTTCATTCTCTCGGTATGTCTGTTACTGTTTGCGGCCGTTATTAATTAGAATTTGAGCCATTAACCACCAGAGACGCTGCAGCGAAACTCGTCGAGGAGAGAGCACTCCCATATTCCTATTTGCATCCGTTCATTCTACACGCGTGGGATCGCTTCGTCCCGAGATAACGCCTAGAAGGATTTTATGCACGATCACGAGTTTAGCTCAATCTGGTTCTAGCAGAAATATGAAAACTCTACTGAAATTGCATGAGACATTCATTTTAAATACTACACGTGGAGGCATAGGTGCTCAGTCGGTAACGTGCCAGGCTCGTAATCTGCAGTTCTCAGGTTCGAGTCCCAGCTGGGTCAGCGTTGAAATTTATCTCCGTAAAATTCCCCGCCCTGCCCACGATCAGTAGGGGACACCGATGGGCTAGGAAAGGCCGCCGTCCGTCGGATGGGACGTTAAGCCGTGGCCCCGTGTGCGGGAGAGCCATACCCTGTGCACGTTAAAGAACACGCTGGATGGCCTTGACGGGAGCCTACCATCTGTCTCCCAACAGCTATTCCAGTGGGTCCCCTCCCCCAACCTTCTCTGAGCCCTTTTGAGGTTTTTGTGACGACCATTTAGCCCATTGTGTGCAAAAAAGTGCCGCTCAGAGGTAAACCCAAAGCTACTGCCAGTAACATCTGATTCACGCTCCTAAATGTAATACTTATTTACCCAACGCAGAAAAATTCGTTATATTCGATCTTAATCCCACATCTGTTCTACAATCATGTGGCCTGCCCATAGACCAGTAACAGGTTGACAGAACATCGATAGAAGAATGCCATGCAAGTCACAGAAGCCCATGTCTGTCCCATGACGCACGTCATGAATTCCATTTGACCTTGAATTTCTTTACTAAGGAAGCTTTTAACATGTACGAGGGTCATTCAGAAAGTAAAGAACGTTTGGTTATAAAAGCTATATACTTTTAAAATTTTCAAATATTTTATTTACAATTTTTAACTCGTAACTTAGCTTATTTTTTCACATAGTCGCCCTGGACATTGAGGCGCTTGTCATACTTTGGTATACCCCGCCCGTCCTTTCAGCCAGGGGCTTGCAATCTGTAGTCCCCAGGTTCGAGTCCCAGCTGGGTCAACGTTGAGATTTATCTCCGAAAATTCCCCGCCATGCCCATGGTCATTAGGTCATCATTTTACTAACGCAGTTTGTCGTCTGTACACATTACTCTTTTGTTTTTAAGAGATAAAAAAATTATTTTTCGGTTGGACGGGGGTTGACGAAATATTACAATTCGCACTTTCTCACTCTCCCAATAACATATGGGCAGGGGTGGCTCAGTCGGTAGCGCGCCAGGCTTGTAATCTGTACCCAGGTTCGAGTCCCAGCTCTGTCAGCGTTGAGATTTATCTCCGCAAAATTCCCCGCACTGCCCACGGTCAGTAGGGGACACCGATGGTCTTGGAAAGGCTGCCGTCCGTCGGATGGGACGTTAAACCGTGACTCCATGTGCAGGAGGGCCATAACCTGTGCACGTTAAAGAACACGCTGGATGGTCTTGACGGGAGACTACCATCTGTCTACCAACAGCTGTTCCAGTGGGTCCCCTCAACCTTCTCTGAGCCTTCGGGGTCCTTGTGACCTAGCCATTTAGACCATGATGTGCAAAAAGGTGCCGCTCAGATGTAAAACAACCCGACCCGGCTGACCTCGATTGAGCCCCGGCCAGGAACCTGCGCAGATGCTATGTACAAAACGTTCCTTACTTTTAGAATGACACGTAGTTTTGCAAAACATTTACATAGATTCAGCTTCTTCACACGAATCTTTCGAATTTTAAATGACAATCCCATTGTTTATGTTTGTGCGAAAAGCTAAAAGTGTAAATATTTTTTTTTCTTATGCAGAAATTTTTACTATATGTATGCAAAAGAATTTTTAACTCGTTTTTCACAAACGAGCTATTGTTTCCTTTTGCCTTTGTCTGTCAGTATGGCGATATTCAACTTTTTAAATTATTTTTCGATTAAAGAGTTATTGTTAAAATATTTACGATTTCTTCGCATATTCAAAATTTCCCGATAACTTTAATAGAGGAAAAAGGAAAAGCCAAACTTAGACTACCTCTGAGCGACACTTTTTTGCACACCATGGACTAAATGGCCAGGTCACAAGGATCCTGAAGGCTCAGAGAAGGTTGGGGGAAGGGGACCCACTGCAACAGCTGTTGGGAGACAGATGGTAGCCTCCCGTCAAGGCCATCCAGCGTGTTCTTTAATGTTGGGTTGTTTTACCTCTGAGCGGCACTTTTTTCCACACCATGGGCTAAATGGCCAGGTCACATGGACCCCGAAGGCTCAGAGAAGGTTGGGGGAGGGGACCCACTGGAACAGCTGTTGGGAGACAGATGATAGCCTCCCGTCAAGGCCATCCAGCGTGTTCTTTAACGTTGGGTTGTTTTACCTCTGAGCGGCACTTTTTTGCACACCATGGGCTAAATGGCCAGGTCACAAGGCTCAGAGAAGGTTGGGGGAGGGGACCTACTGGAACAGCTGTTGGGAGACATGATAGCCTCTAGTCAAAGCCATCCAGTGTTCTTTAACGTGCACAGGGTATGACTCTCCCGCATACGGTACCACGGCTTAACGTCCCAACCGACGGACGGATGTCTTTCCAAGCCCATCGGTGTCCCCTACTGACCGTGGGCAGGGCGGGGAGTTTTGCGGAGATAAATCTCAACGCTGACCCAGTTGGGACTCGAACCTGGGAACTGCAGATTACGAGCCAGGTGCACTACCGATCGAGCCATCCCTGCTCCTAGAAATTTGATGATGGTGTGATGGCAGTAATAACCTCCCTCCCCCCACTTTACTGAGTAGGGGGAAACTTATTTTTTCACCATAAAAAAGTTTTCCCTTTATCCTTTTAAAATTTTCCCCTCCCCCATCATCCATTAGTTCTAATTTCCACTGTTAATGGCTACTAAAGGCGGAAAGTAAACTTCCCTATGAAAACGAACGTCCCATATTCGCCAGAGGCGATGTGTTAAACGTATTTATGATAAACCCATAAGACTTTCGTACTGATATTTATGGATACTGCAATGCAAAGGATTATTACTAGAAAGTTGACTGATCCGTATTCAGAGCTGCCAACTACTCCGAATTTTGGTTTAATATCAGATTTTATCTTTGAATATCAGATTCTTAGGTGTGTTTTTTTTTTCAGTTTTACACTTACGAAATATCTGCTCAAAATTGTATAGTATTTATTCACCTCTTAAGTCATGGGAAAAATGTTAAATCGGAAACCATTCTTCCCTTAGATTATCTCTTTTTTTTTTTCTTATACTAAAAGTGCAGCCCCCCCCTAAGTCTCCCCCCCCTAATCTTGCTCGTTTGTGGCCACACCTGCATACCAACGAGAGAAAATCCATAGGACTCCAGATTGTTTTGCCGTGTGTATTCTATCCGGAAATGGTCAAGTTGACACCTAAATTCTTTTACAGAGTTGAAAGTCATAAAGTGTTTCTAAATATGTGTTTACTGAATTTATACTAGGGAGCGGGGGTGGTTCAGTCGGTAGCGCGTCAGGCTACTAATCTGCAGTTCCCAGGTTCGAGTCCCTGCTGGATCACCACAAAACTCCCCCGACTTGCCCAAGGTCAGTAGGGACACCGGTGGGCTCGATTATAGGCCGCAGTACGTCGGATGGGAAGTTAAGCCGTGGCCCCGTTTTCCAGTGGATCCTCTCCCCCAACCTTCTCTGAGCCTTCGAGGCCCATGTGACCTGGCCATTTAGCCCATGGTGTGCAAAAAAGTGCCGCTCAGAGATAAAACATCCCAACATTAAAGAACACGCTAAATGGCCTTGACCGGAGGTTACCATCTGTCGCCCAACAGCTGTTCCAGTGGGTCCCCTTCCCCAACCTTCTCTGAGCCTTCGGGATCCTTGTGACCTGGCCTTTTAGCCCATGGTGTGCAAAAAAGGGCCGCTCAGAGGTAAAACAATCCAACGTTAAAGAACACACTGGATGGCCTTGACGGGAGGCTACCATCTGTCTCCCAACAGCTGTTCCAGTGGGTCCCCTCCCTCAACCTTCTCTGAGCCTTCGAGGCCCATGTGGCCTGGCCATTTAGCTCATGGTGTGCAAAACAGTGCCGCTCAGAGGTAAAACAATCCAATCCTTTTTCAAATCTCTCTTTGGAATTATAGGCGCTCACGGGAGCGTAGCAAGGGGGGGGGGGGCTTCAAAGTAAATACTGCTAAATAAGAAAATGAAATATTTTCTTAATACAGAGGCGATGCTCATGATATTTCTTGACTGATGTGTCATCTTCTTAAGGTAATTACATCTTTCAAATTATTTTTATTCTTTTGCATGTAATATACACAGTATATATAACATATATATAGTTATAAACTGTATATTTACCTATGCACATTTTTCGTTCCTAAATATGCTAATGGAATGCTTAGGCCGTAAACAGTGTAAGATTCAAAACTTCTTCGTTCCATATTTTTTTCCATCGAGTGTAAAACACAAATAGTATCGCCATTGACTGTCATGATTACAGACGATTAAATAATGCGAACCAAATCATTTTAAATAAGGCAGAACTTAGTTGCCTTTTAATTTCATTGAAGTTATTCAAATATAACTAAAACGAGAAATAGAAATAATGAACACTTACCGATTGTTTTCCGATGAACTGTATATCTTTCATATTAATATTTTGTATCGAAAATTTAGAAAATATTCTGAATTCTCTTAATAGGTGGCTGATGGCAAATTAAATTATCTGTAAACTTACTAGATTTTTACTTTGGTTTTAAACGCAGAAAATAGGAAAACGTTTTAACATCTAATGCATCGCCTACTCCTCTAGGCAAAGGGGCGGGGGTGGCTCAGTTGGTAGCACGCCAGGCTCGTAATCTGTAGTTCCCAGGTTCGAGTCCCAGCTGGGTCAGCGTTGAGATTTATCTCCGCAAAATTCCTCGCCCTGCCCACGGTCAGTAGGGGACACCGATGGGCTTGGATGGGGCGTTAAGCCGTTGTTCCGTGTGCGGGAAAGACATACCCTGTGCACGTTAAAGAACACGCTGGATGGCCTTGACGAGAGACTACCATCTGTCTCCCAACAGCTGTTCCAGTGGGTCCCCTTCCCCAACCTTCTCTGAGCCTTCGGGGTCCTTGTGACCTGGCCATTTAGCCCACGGTGTGCAAAAAAGTGCCACTCAGAGGTAAAATAACCCAACGTTAAAGAACACGCTGGATGGGCTTGACGGGAGGCTACCATCTGCCTCCCAACAGCTGTTCCAGTGGGTCCCCTCCCCCAACCTTCTCTGAGCCTTCGGGGTCCTTGTGACCTGGCCATTTAGCCCACGGTGTGCAAAAAAGTGCCGCTCAGAGGTAAAATAACCCAACGTTAAAGAACACGCTGGATGGCTTGACGGGAGGCTACCATCTGTCTCCCAACAGCTGTTCCAGTGGGTCCCCTCCCCCAACCTTCTCTGAGCCTTCGGGGTCCGTGTGACCTGGCCATTTAGCCCGTGGTGTGCAAAAAAGTGCCGCTCAGAGTAAAACAACCCAACCCTCTAGGCAAAAGACCGCTAAATTTCTGGATCTTAATTGCCTAAATCCACTCTTATTTATTTATAATAAACAACATAAAAATTATTTTTTTCAACTTTCAACAGAAATATTGAATTTTTATTAATGTAATTGCATAAATTTATCTATTTGTCTTTCTTGAAAAAAATTTGGAATGAAACATAAAACTAGGATTAAGAAAAACTGCTGTTGTCAAAAATACTACATTTAGTTCATTAGGAAAATATATAATACGAATACATTGCATATAAAAATGATAATATTGTAAACTCTTTTATTTCAGCTGAAGCAGAAAGAAATTTGAGGAACACACAGAGAAGAAGAAACATAGTTTCTTCAAAATATAGTTTTGGGCTTAAGCCATAACTTCGGCAGCTTTTCATTTTGTAGAAGATATCTGATATCTGCATACAATTTGTAACATGTTTAGAATATTTGAATTGAATAAAAAAAAAGTTGTTTTGTCACAGACAATATGTTATTATAGAGAGCTCTCATTACGTTAACTAGGGGTGGCTCAGTCGGTAGCGCGCCAGGCTCGTAATCTGTAGTTCCCAGGTTCGAGTCCCAGCTGGTTCAGCGTTGAGATTTATCTCCTCAAAATTCCCCGCCCTGCCCACGGTCAGTAGGGGACACCGATGGGCTTGGCAAAGGCCTCCGTCCGTCGGATGGGACGTTAAGTCGGGGAGAGCCATACCCTGTGCACGTTAAAGAACACGCTGGTTGGCCTTGACGGGAGGTTACCATCTGTCTCTCAACAGCTGTTCCAGGGGGTCCCCTCCCCCAACCTTCTCTGAGCCTTCGGGGTCCATGTGACCTGGCCATTTAGCCCATGGTGCGTAAAAAAGTGCCGCTCAGAGGTAAAACAACCCAATGTTAAAGAACACGCTGGATGGCCTTGACGGGAGGCTACCATCTGTCTCCCAACAGCTGTTCCAGTGGGTCCCCTGCCCCAACCTTCTCTGAGCCTTCGGGGTCCATGTGACCTGGCCATTTAGCCCATGGTGTGCAAAAAAGTGCCGCTCAGAGGTAAAACAATCCAACGTTAAAGAACACGCTGGATGGCCTTGACGGGAGGCTACCATCTGTCTCCCAACAGCTGTTCCAGTGGGTCCCCTGCCCCAACCTTCTCTGAGCCTTCGGGGTCCATGTGACCTGGCCATTTAGTCCATGGTGTGCAAAAAAGTGCCGCTCAGAGGTAAAACAACCCAATGTTAAAGAACACGCTGGATGGCCTTGACGGGAGGCTACCATCTGTCTCCCAACAGCTGTTCCAGTGGGTCTCCTGCCCCAACCTTCTCTGAGCCTTCGGGGTCCATGTGACCTGGCCATTTAGCCCATGGTGTGCAAAAAAGTGCCCCTCAGAGGTAAAACAATCCAACGTTAAAGAACACGCTGGATGGCCTTGACGGGAGGCTACCATCTGTCTCCCAACAGCTGTTCCAGTGGGTCCCCTGCCCCAACCTTCTCTGAGCCTTCGGGGTCCATGTGACCTGGCCATTTAGTCCATGGTGTGCAAAAAAGTGCCGCTCAGAGGTAAAACAATCCAACGTTAAAGAACACGCTGGATGGCCTTGACGGGAGGCTACCATCTGTCTCCCAACAGCTGTTCCAGTGGGTCCCCTGCCCCAACCTTCTCTGAGCCTTCGGGGTCCATGTGACCTGGCCATTTAGCCCATGGTGTGCAAAAAAGTGCCGCTCAGAGGTAAAACAACCCAACCCAAACAACCGCAAGTTCAAATAAGAGTGTCCAAAGGCGCTCTTCTTTCTGTGCTCTCATGCTTCATCACGGGCTGGGCTGCTATGTGTGTGAGACCATAAAGATTACGAGCCTGGCGCGCTACCGACTGAGCCACTCCCGCCCCAGTGTGTTTTGGTTAAAATGGTTTTGTCTCGATAATTTTGTACTGGGTTTTCTTAAATCGCCGAACGGCATTTGGTTGTTTAGCGTATGCGCTTGTTTGAATAGCTCTCTTATATGAAATTTGATTTTTGCAAGTTTTTCCTTTAATTATCACTAACACACGAACGTTCATTCCATAATAGGCTATTGAAACGTATCATCGGATGGTACTGACCTACACGCCCTGCCCACGGTCAGTAGTGGACACTGATGGGCTTAGAAAGGCCGCCATCCATCGGATGGGACGTTAAACCGTATTGCGGGAGAGCCATACCCTGTGCACGTTAAAGAACACGCTGGATGGCCTTGATGGGAGGCTACCATCTGTCTCCCAACAGCTGTTCCAGTGGGTCCCCTCCCCCAACCTTCTCTGAGCCTTTGGAGTCCATATGAAATAGCCATTTAGCCCACAGTGTGCAAAAAAGTGCCGCTCAGAGGTGAAACAACCCAACGTTAAAGAGCACACTGGATGGCCTTGACGGGAGGCTACCATCTGTCTCCCAACAGCTGTTCCAGTGGGTCCCCTCCCCCAACCTTCTCTGAGCCATCGGGATCCTTGTGAACTGGCCATTTAGCCCACAGTGTGCAAAAAAGTGCCGCTCAGAGGTAAAACAACCCAACGTTAAAGAACACACTGGATGGCCTTGACTGGAGGCTACCATCTGTCTCCCAACAGGAGTTCCAGTTGGTCCCCTCTCCAAACCTTCTCTGAGCCTTCGGGGTCCTTGTGGCCTGGTCATTTAGCCCATGGTGTACAAAAAAGTGCCGCTCAGAGATAATCCAATCCAATCGAACTGTTTCTGAGGAAAACATGTTTTTTTTCATTAAAACCTCTACGCGTCATATGCTATCATTAATCATGTCATAAATATATATTGGGTCAAAATACATAGATTCGTTTCAGTTAGTTTTCTAAAAAAAAGAAAATCAAAATAAAAAGTAGAAAGAGCAAAGCGGAGTTGGGGGGGGGGGGGGTCAAATGCCAGTAAAGGTAGGAGGCAAAAAAAATTATTAAACGTACGTATATTTCATGCAATTTTGAAGAAATAAAACGCACAGGAAAACGTTTTATTGCAATGGAAAATCCAGTCTCTTTTTCCCCTCTTTTACTTTTTACGAGCTCGATTTAGTTACCCCCCCCCCCCTTCTCTAATTTTTTTTCTATAGCCATGGACAACAGTAATTTAGAAGTTTATAGCAATTATCAAATCACTTTAATGATCGAAATGAATGCAGAATACTTCATATCCTAAATAATGCCATTTAATGAAAACCAAATTGGCGATAATCTAAAACAGTGGTTCTCAACCTTTTATGCTTCACGTACCCCCTGGAAATGTGTATGTAACTGGCGTACCCCTTGTATAGATAGATAAAACTATACTTATAGTATAACAATGGGAATGAAATAAAACATACATATCAGTGGTTCTCAAACTTTTATGCTTCACGTACCCTCTGGAAATGTGTATGTAAATGGCGTACCCCATGTATAGATAGATAAAACTATAGTTATAGTATAACAATGGGAATAAAATAAAACATATATATCAGTGGTTCTCAACTTTTTATGCTTCACGTACCCCCTGGAAATATGTATGTAACTGGCGTACCCCTTGTATAGATAGATAAATCTATAGTTATAGTATAACAATGGGAATAAAATAAAACATATATATCAGTGGTTCTCAACTTTTTATGCTTCACGTACCCCCTGGAAATGTGTATGTAACTGGCGTACCCCTTGTATAGATAGATAAAACTATAGTTATAGTATAACAATGGGAATAAAATAAAACATATATATCGGTGGTTCTCAACCTTTTATGCTTCACGTACCCCCTGGAAATGTGTATGTAACTGGCGTACCCCTTGCATAGATAGATAAAACTACAGTTATAGTATAACAATGGGAATAAAATAAAACATACATATCAGTGGTTCTCAACCTTTTATGCTTCACGTACCCCCTGGAAATGTGTATGCAACTGGCGTACCCCTTGCATAGATAGATAAAACTACAGTTATAGTATAACAATGGGAATAAAATAAAACATACATATCAGTGGTTCTCAACCTTTTATGCTTCACGTACCCCCTGGAAATGTGTATGTAACTGGCGTACCCCTTGCATAGATAGATAAAACTACAGTTATAGTATAACAATGGGAATAAAATAAAACATACATATCAGTGGTTCTCAACCTTTTATGCTTCACGTACCACCTGGAAATGTGTATGTAACTGGCGTACCCCTTGTATAGATAGATAAAACTATAGTTATAGTATAACAATGGGAATAAAATAAAACATATATAACAGTGGTTCTCAACATATTATGCTGCACGTACCCCCTGGAAATGTGTATGTAACTGGCGTACCCCTTGTATAGATAGATAAAACTATAGTTATAGTATAACAATGGGAATAAAATAAAACATATATATCAGTGGTTCTCAACCTTTTATGCTTCACGTACCCACTGGAAATGTGTATGTAACTGGAGTACCCCTTGTATAGATAGATAAAACTATAGTTATAGTATAACAATTGGAATAAAATAAAACATATATATCAGTGGTTCTCAACTTTTTATGCTTCACGTACCCCCTGGAAATGTGTATGTAACTGGCGTACCCCTTGTATAGATAGATAAAACTATAGTTATAGTATAACAATGGGAATAAAATAAAACATATATAACAGTGGTTCTCAACCTTTTATGCTTCACGTACCCCCTGGAAATATGTATGTAACTGGCGTACCCCTTGTATAGATAGATAAATCTATAGTTATAGTATAACAATGGGAATAAAATAAAACATATATATCAGTGGTTCTCAACTTTTTATGCTTCACGTACCCCCTGGAAATGTGTATGTAACTGGCGTACCCCTTGTATAGATAGATAAAACTACAGTTATAGTATAACAATGGGAATAAAATAAAACATACATATCAGTGGTTCTCAACCTTTTATGCTTCACGTACCCCCTGGAAATGTGTATGTAACTGGCGTACCCCTTGCATAGATAGATAAAACTACAGTTATAGTATAACAATGGGAATAAAATAAAACATACATATCAGTGGTTCTCAACCTTTTATGCTTCACGTACCACCTGGAAATGTGTATGTAACTGGCGTACCCCTTGTATAGATAGATAAAACTATAGTTATAGTATAACAATGGGAATAAAATAAAACATATATAACAGTGGTTCTCAACATATTATGCTGCACGTACCCCCTGGAAATGTGTATGTAACTGGCGTACCCCTTGTATAGATAGATAAAACTATAGTTATAGTATAACAATGGGAATAAAATAAAACATATATATCAGTGGTTCTCAACCTTTTATGCTTCACGTACCCACTGGAAATGTGTATGTAACTGGAGTACCCCTTGTATAGATAGATAAAACTATAGTTATAGTATAACAATTGGAATAAAATAAAACATATATATCAGTGGTTCTCAACTTTTTATGCTTCACGTACCCCCTGGAAATGTGTATGTAACTGGCGTACCCCTTGTATAGATAGATAAAACTATAGTTATAGTATAACAATGGGAATAAAATAAAACATATATATCAGTGGTTCTCAACTTTTTATGCTTCACGTACCCCCTGGAAATGTGTATGTAACTGGCGTACCCCTTGTATAGATAGATAAAATTATAGTTATAGTATAACAATGGGAATAAAATAAAACATATATATCAGTGGTTCTCAACCTTTTATGCTTCACGTACCCCCTGGAAATGTGTATGTAACTGGCGTACCCCTTGTATAGATAGATAAAACTATAGTTATAGTATAACAATGGGAATAAAATAAAACATATATATCAGTGGTTCTCAACCTGTTATGCTTCACGTACCCTCTGGAAAGTTGTATGTAATTGGCGTACCCCTTGTATAGATAGATAAAACTATAGTTATAGTATAACAATGGGAATAAAATAAAACATATATCAGTGGTTCTCAACCTTTTATGCTTCACGTACCCCCTGTAAATGTGTATGTAACTGGCGTACCCCTTGCATAGATAGATAAAACTACAGTTATAGTATAACAATGGGAATGAAATAAAACATATATATCAGTGGTTCTCAACCTTTTATGCTTCACGTACCCCCTGTAAATGTGTATGTAACTGGCGTACCCCTTGCATAGATAGATAAAACTACAATTATAGTATAACAATGGGAATAAAATAAAACGTATATATCAGTGGTTCTCAACCTTTTATGCTTCACGTACCCCCAGGAAATGTGTATGTAACTGGCGTACCCCTTGTATAGATAGATAAAACTACAGTTATAGTATAACAATGGGAATAAAATAAAACATATATAACAGTGGTTCTCAACATATTATGCTGCACGTACTCCCTGGAAATGTGTATGTAACTGGCGTACCCCTTGTATAGATAGATAAAATTATAGTTATAGTATAACGATGGGAATAAAATAAAACATATATATCAGTGGTTCTCAACCTTTTATGCTTCACGTACCCCCTGGAAATGTATATGTAACTGACGTACCCCTTGTATAGATAGATAAAATTATAGTTATAGTATAACAATGGGAATAAAATGAAACATATATATCAGTGGTTCTCAACCTTTTATGCTTCACATACCCCCTGGAAATGTGTATGTAACTGGCGTACCCCTTGTATAGATAGATAAAATTATAGTTATAGTATAACAATGGGAATAAAATGAAACATATATATCAGTGGTTCTCAACCTTTTATGCTTCACATACCCCCTGGAAATGTGTATGTAACTGGCGTACCCCTTGTATAGATAGATAAAACTATAGTTATAGTATAACAATGGGAATAAAATAAAACATATATATCAGTGGTTCTCAACCTTTTATGCTTCACGTACCCCCTGTAAATGTGTATGTAAGTGGCGTACCCCTTGTATAGATAGATAAAACTATAGTTATAGTATAACAATTGGAATAAAATAAAACATATATATCAGTGGTTCTCAACCTTTTATGCTTCACGTACCCCCTGGAAATGTGTATGTAACTGGCGTACCCCTTGCATAGATAGATAAAACTACAGTTATAGTATAACAATGGGAATAAAATAAAACATATATATCAGTGGTTCTCAACCTTTTATGCTTCACGTACCCCCTGGAAATGCGTATGTAACTGGCGTACCCCTTGCATACCTTGCATAGATAGATAAAACTATAGTTATAGTATAACAATGGGAATAAAATAAAACGTATATATCAGTGGTTCCCAACCTTTTATGCTTCACGTACCCCCTGGAAATGTGTATGTAACTGGCGTACCCCTTGTATAGATAGATAAAATTATAATTATAGTATAACAATGGGAATAAAATAAAACATATATAACAGTGGTTCTCAACATATTATGCTGCACGTACTCCCTGGAAATGTGTATGTAACTGGCGTACCCCTTGTATAGATAGATAAAACTATAGTTATAGTATAACAATGGAAATAAAATAAAACATATATATCAGTGGTTTTCAACCTTTTATGCTTCACGTACCCCCTGGAAATGTTTATGTAACTGGCGTACCCCTTGTATAGATAGATAAAACTATAGTTATAGTATAACAATGAGAATAAAATAAAACATATATTACAGGATTCTCAACCTTTTATGCTTCACATACCCCCTGGAAATGTGTATGTAACTGGCGTACCCCTTGTATAGACAGATAAAACTATAGTTATAGTGTAACAATGGGAATAAAATAAAACATATATATCACTGGTTCTCAACCTATTATGCTTCAGTTTTTAAAAGTTTTCTCAGAAGTTGATGGATTCAAAGAATAACTTATAGGAAACCATTGTGTAAAACATAAGTATTTTCCAAAGTTCAAGTAATGTGTTGTTATTATGAAATGTTCCAGATGCCACAACACTTTCAGTACTAAAACAAATTTTTTGCTGAAAAATTGACATTTCGATAAATTTTACTGAGAACTTCTTCAGGTGTTGCATAAAAAGCTTATTAAAAAGTTACACAGTTTTTATTTAATCCTTCCATGAATATCAAAAGAAATTCTTTAATTTTTTGATAAGCATCACCGAATTTTTATAAGGTGCTTGATTTACACATATAAGGTGTAAATTAGAAAACATGATCAGTGGTTCTAAGCTCTATTAATATATTTCAGGGGAGGCGCCCTTGTTATCTTACAGAATATAATAATAAATAAAAATAAATACCCCCTCAAGCAGCTGCTTGCCACAGAGGTCTGACAGGAGCCTGCCAGTTTATATGCCAGAGTAGAAGGTCTGTGAGGATGGCCGGACCTCAGCTGAAAAACAAACACACATACATCCATACCTTACCCGGGAGACTCGAACCCAGGTCCCTTAGATCAGTAGCCAAGCGTGCTAACCAGGGTGTGGCGGTCACGGGTCTGGGGGCTTTTCTGGGCATGGGAGTAAAATTAAGCAAAATGCAAGTAGGTTTTATTCAGTTCATTAAAATTTTAACTACAGATTTTAACATGCAATTTATTTGTAAATAAGAGCTGAAAGTTCTCTTTTGGTTTCATCGATTACATTGCACAGAATAAGGTACAAGAAAATTAAAAAATATATATGATGAAAGTGATCTTGGAACAAAGCGAAGATAAATATCAAAATGTATTTTTATAATCAAAAACATTTTACCAACAGCATGCGTAAAGTATTTACATGTTACAATAACGAATGAAATGATATTTGCCATTCTATAAGCGACATAATGGGATTTATATATAAAATGCAGAACAGATCTAGCGAAAGAAATGCCATCATTGTGAAATCTTTATTGATGACTGAAGTGTGTGTGGTACATTTACAGTCTGCTTCAACGTCTAATGCTGTGAACGGCTCATTAGTGTTCGTCATACTTCCCTGGTGTAATTTGGCATTTAAAATTTGACTTGTTCGTGGTGCCGTTGTCTGCCTCGATGGTTGCAACCATGGGTAGGTAGGAAGGCACCCTATTGCTTGAAAAATGTAGCCGAGCGTCGCCATATTGTTCCTACTCGCAAGCGTGCTATCCCTGTGCTAAGGAACGACACAATGTGTTAAAAAAATTGTGTACGTGCATAGTATATGGATGAGTCAATAAGCTACGAAAAAGATCAAAGGGATAGCATTTCAGAGGTAATAAGTAATGTTAAAGTTTTTCTTTTTAAATGGAAAACGTTTTCGTTTTTTCAACTATTTATTATAGCAGCGTAGGGGCGTCGTCCCATGGCCGAGTGGTTAGCACGCTTGGCTCCTGATCTAAGTGACCTGGGTTCGAGCCCCGGGTAAGGCATGGATCTATGTGTCGTTTTTCTGCTGAGGTCCTGCCATCCTCTCAGATCTTCTACTTTGGCATATAAACTGACAGGCTCCTGTCAGACCTCTGTGCCAAGCAGCTGCTTGAGGGGGTATTTTTTAAAAAAATTTAAATTTAGGGGGCTTGCGGAAGGGAGGTAGGGGAAGAAAGAGGTGTGAAATTTTCTCATCGCTTTTAATGTAAGCTGATGAAATTAAAGTTTATTATAAATTCATAGAAAGAAAAAATATATCAAGAAACGGGTGAGAACGTAAAAAACACATTATTCATTTCGTATGGTTTTGATGTACTCTACCGAAACGCTATAGAATTCCCTTGTTATGTCGAAGAGAACCTAACTTCGAAGCGCTATAACTTCTAAAATATGCATTTAATGGAAAAATATGACTGAAGATAAAATAAAGATCGCAATCAAATCTAGGTAAATCTTGATTTTAAATAATTTTCGTTCTGTATTAGATAGATAAGAGATCGCAATCAAACTCCATTTCCAACATTAGAAACTTTTGATTAAACAATGATACAATTTAGAAATATTATGTGGGGGAAGGGTATATTTAACATATTCTATATCAGGCACCATACTCATGATTTTTCATTAGTTTATTTGTTGCAAACTTTAAATTAGTTTTAGCTTATATAAAAGACTATTTTACAGGTCTTTTAAAAAAATGAAGCATAAATAAATTTATTCTTCAATAGCATGAAATATAAATAAGTTAATAATTTTTTGTCCCCATTACCCTTACTAGATATCTGAAAGGGGGTGGGGATTATTTGATCCGGCCCTGTATGGATATATCCTTATGAAAAAGATACTACGAAGCTTTCATTTGATATGTAATTTGTTGACTAGCCTTAAGTGGGGTTAAATAATTGTGTTCAAAAACAAAAGCTAATGCAAAGCCGAAGCCGTTAATAAAGTAGTTGTTTGATAAATATAAAAAAAAAAACTATTGAACTTTCAAAACGAAATCGATTTTAGTTAGCAATATTCGTGAAATTGCTAATTCAATCAAAGGGGTTCAATCAATGTTTCTACAAATGGAAAATATAAAAACCTTTAAATGATGCATAAGATTTTTTTGTACATGAAACAATTGCGATTTTTTTTAACAGCATTTGCACAAAACATTCTGATATATTTCAACTGACGTGCAGCGCGCAGGTTTCTCTGAGTAGGAACAACAGACCTATTGCTGTTTTCCGCGGCTACACTAGTGACACGTAGATAAAGAGGACGCCTCCCTTCTGCGTTCTAAAAATACCCCTTCAAATAGCTGCTTGCCACAGAGGTCTGACAGGAGCCTGTCAGCTAATATGCCATAGTAGAAGGTGTGTGTGAATGGTAGGACCTAGCAGAAAAGCAACACACACATCCATGCCTTACCCCGGGCTCGAACTCAGGTCCCTTAAATCAGTAGGCAAGTGTAGTGGTCCTATATAGGGAACTTTTTCGTGTAGCTGTCAATGCTGGAAAACGATAAAGTTTGAGTGAATCCGAACCACTTGATGTTAAAAATAATGTTTTTTCAAACTGTTTCTGAAGAAAACATAGAGACACGGAAGTACTATGCATACGTCCATGTTTGTAACATGCACCCTAGCCATCTACCTCTATTACTGATCTATGGGTAGACTAGAGTTATGGTTTTGTTGCCAATGAATCATTTCTTTTCCTCTTTAATATATATGTGCCATAGCTGTAAACAATCTGCCTGGTTGCATGAGTTGCTCAATTTCTGCTCAATGTGAAATTAGCTGATGAAACGTACATAATATCGTAATCGATTCAAAATATTTACGAAACCAAAATGGCAATCGTAAAAATACTACCGCGCTCCGCAACTTGGCTATTTGTTTCGTTTGTGAGTATCTACGCATTAGTCACATTTATAATGTTTAATTATTTGTTAATATAATGTATTTTTGGGTTGTGAATTAAGCATTTTCATAATGGAGTCGACGGTAGGAATAACGATAACATATTGCTGATTAGTGAGTTTCTTATCACAGCAGCATTCATATGCAGTGACATGGTAGGGTTTCAAATAAGGATCTTTGTACTATCATGGTTTGTCAAACAAGCTGATCAGTAGATTAGTTTACAGGTAGCCATTTTACATTTTTGTTTTCGATTCCCATACTAAATCCTTTTATGGAATTTGTAATCACAAGGCAACCTATCAGTTAGTCATTTTTAATATTGCCAAAATGTGCTTTTGGTTAAGTTGACATGGGATTAGAAGTTAACCCAGAATGATCATGTACTACAGTGGCTGATCCAGAAAAAGTTGACAGTGGGCACTAATATATAAACATCACAGTCATAGTAAGTGGTTGCCTATTAAGAAGTTCAGTGTGATGAGATTTTTAAGGATGTGTGTGCAGTTTAGTACAAGGGGACCTCTTCATAGCACACAACTCATTCATGTTTGGAAAAGGACCTGAACCAGTGGTACCCTTTTGATCTCTAATAGTTATGTTCGTGATATGCACATGCTGACCCATTTACTTTCAGTGTTTCCACTATGCAGACATAAAGGTTGCCATTTGTCATGCATTCCATAGTAGTGGTGTGGAAAAGTATTTTCAGTGATTTAGACTAATATTTCTCAGTAGAAGTCTGCCAACCATTGGTGGTATTAACAGGCTATTTACACATAAAGTGGTTGGTGGCTTAGTAAAGATTGAGAACCACTGCTTTAGACCACATGAAACCCACTGATATTGGTTGATGAGGACCACATTTTGGCTTTCCATTGTGTTGTGTAGAAATTTGTCTTTTCCTCTTGCATTATATAATTTTGACTAATGATTCGTCAAAATTGTTTTAACATTATGTTGTAGAGTAAAAGTGAACTGAAATGGATATAAATTTGCAAAAGAAAAAAAGGAAAGAAATGTGCAAAAACAAAATGAGCAGGGGGCATTTCAGTATTAAGCCAAGAGGTATGCCACTGATCAGAGAAATGTAATGACAAATGCAATGCACATTTTTGAAACATAACATTGTGATAAGGGGTGGATGGATGGTATTGTTTAGATGTCTTGAGTATTGTTTTTGGAGATTATTTTAGAAAATAAATGTTATTGAAGTCCCAAGAGGGGTGTGCTGCTGTCTGCTGAAGTATAAAACATATTTGGGCTATGCTGCAGTATAGGGTCCTCAGCCACCATTTTGTACTTTTCCCCAGGAAAACCTGTAACGTTGACTTGCATTATGATATCCATACCGATGTTCCAATATTTATGACTGATATTTGCTTTTTTTTAGAATAATTCTCTCCAATGAGATTATTTGTTTTCAGGGCTTAAGTTGATTCTTTAGCGATGAGTGTTATTGAGGAAATTTACTTTTGATATTTATTTTAGGGGCTATTTTTAAGTGTGAAATGAGGTTTCATTGTTTAGCATAAGCGTTGTTAATGAAATCTTTTGAGGGGCTTTTTTTCAGTAAGGAACGAGTTATTCTTTAGTGATAAGAGCTGTTAATGAAATCTAGTTTTGATGAGAATATTAATTTTTGGGGCCTTTTTTAAGTGCAGAATGAAGGTTTATTCTTTAGCGATAAGAGTTGTTAATAAAATCTAATTGTGATGAAATTGTTTAATTTTCGGGAGGGGGGGGGGTTAATTACGAAATGAGGATTCATTTTGTAGTAATAAGCGTTAATAAAATCTTGTTTTGATGAGATTATTCTGAGTAATTTTTTTAAGTGCAGAAACACGATTTTCTTCTATGTAGCGTTGCGTATTTCTTTATATATATGTCCTCAATACACATCTCAAGGTAGATGCAGAATGAACTACTTTTACCATTCAGACTTTTTTCACTGCAGCGAAATAAAACAAGATGGTGGCCGAGGACCCTATACTGCAGTTCTGCTGAGGTGGGGTTACTCCTGGATTAAAGTGTTTGATTATCAAGATTTCAGTGAAGATTGCAATTGATGGGAAATATATCCAAAATATTAGAAGGCAAAGCTAAGAAAATATCACCAAATAAAAATACTGTTTCAAGCAGCTGCTTGCCACAGAGGTCTGAGAGGAATTCCAGTATAATGCACCATAGAGATCTGTGTCTAGACCTCATCAGGACAACACAAGAAAACCTCTATATCTTAACCAGGGCTCAAACCCAGATCTCTGATCAGTAGTCAAGCATGTTAATTACTAAATCATAAACTATTAATAACACTCAAAAGTGGCTCTAAAATCACTAGACTGCATTTGGCAAGTTTGTAAATGTGTTTACTGAAGTGCATACTGTTGACAAGCACTGATAATGACATTAGCAGTATGCATAATTGTTCATGTTGTATAGCTGACTGAACAGAAATCTTACAAATACTAATTAAATTCATAGACATTTTAATGATCAGTTGCCCTCTCCTTACCAAAAGGTAGTAATTTCAAGATATGTAGTTTTTATTTTACAAGAAATTTATTGTCTGTCCACAATGTATGCAGAAAAAATATATGTATCCCGAACTGCAGATCATTTTTGCATTTGAGAATTCAGTTATAATGTAACAAATAAACAAAGCATATTTCTTACATAAGCCCTCAAAAGCACTAGAATATCTGAAAATTTTATTGAATATGAGTGTTTATGACTTGTAAACTAATGTTTTTATACACCATACAATTTAAGAAAAAATGTTTTGTTATTAAGCAGTTATACATTTTATCAAGATAAAACAATAGTTGTGGTACTATATTCCCCTTTTTAAGAATTGAGTATTGTAATATTTTTCAGATGTGTCAGTGTTAGCCATTTATCATAATGGCTGAAAATGAGTTCAGAGAGGATACTTTTCAGATTCTTATTGCTAGTGACTGTCATTTGGGTTATCTAGAAAGAGATGCTGAAAGAGGTATGGGAATTTTGATTGCATATTGCTTTTTACTGTAGAAGATTCATGATATTATTTAATATTATTGAATCATAAAAGATTTGTTTTTTTTGCACATTTTAATATCTGGTAACTGTTAGTATTTTATTAAAGTTTTGAATTTTGTTAAATATTTAAAATAATCAAAAGGCAGATGACATACCACAGTAATGTTTCACAAATCATTGTAAATCCCCAGTGCAGTAGGCAAATTCTTATTGCCAAGCCAAAGAAGATAAAAACATGATCTTAAAGCTTTGGTAAACATCAAAAGGGAGAGCTACATATAAGGACGGAATTGACGAGCAACAGTATATTGAGAGATAGATCCCTTATCAAGTATTAAAAACCCTTTGTTCAGTTTTGATGATAAGTATTAAAGATTTCCTTTCACATAAATTTTATTTGCTAATATTTGTGTAATAGATTTTTAAATAATGTATTGCAATTTAATACATAAAATATTTTGTAAATTTAGGAATGTATGAAAAACATTGTTTTTATGAGCTAGGCATACCAGACAAGTTATCATAATTAAAGCTCTGTGAAAATTGGTGAAATTTGGTAAGGCTTGTATCATTTGGTTTAGCATTGCTTCTGGTGTTAGACAAGGATGCGTTTTGTCTCCTTTTTAGTTTGGTTGTTGATTATGTTATGTGAAATTCACTGCAAGTTAAAGATTTTGGGCTGAAATGGTCTGGAGATCTGAAAATTTGTGATTTAGATTATGCTGATGATTTTTTATCTTTGGCCAAAGGTGTTGATGAGATGAACTCTTTCATTCGAGCTGTTGATGAGACTGGTAGTAGAGTAGGTTTGGTTATAAACAGAGAGAAAACTAAAGTGATGAAAATTGGTTAAGCAGGCTGTGCTTTCAGTTGATTTGAATGTATGTAGTCTTGAGCAAGTGTCTCAGTTCAATTATCTTGGGAGCTATGTAACAGATACTGGTGATGTGCGGCATGAGATAAATAGAAGAATAGGGATTGCCACTGGGACTTTTAAGAATCTGTGGTGTGTGTGGAGAAATTGGCATATACATAATAAGACTGAAATTAAACTATATAGTAGTTTGGTTCTTTCTAGGATTAGTAATGGTAGTGAAACTTGAACACTTTGTAAACAAGATAACAGGAAATGATCCTTTTGATTCTAGATGGTTATGCAGTATTTTGGCCATTAGGTGGTTCAACTTTGTAATTAATGATGAGATTAGGCAAAGAAGTCTGCAAGATCCTTTGAGCAGTATATTGTGCAGAGAGAGACTCCATTAGTTTGGCCATGTTGCCCTTATGGATAATTATAGATTGGCGAATAGGATTATGAACAGTGTTCCTGAAAGCCTCAGAAAGAGGGAGACCTAGTATGCGGTGAGCAGACAATGTCAAACAGGACTTCTTTAGAATTGGTGTGCAGTGGCAAGATGTAGCAGATGTAGCTCAGGACAGATATGCTTGGAGAACTAAATTGCACGTTGTGGTTGGACCTCCGTAGCCCATGGCACCTTGAGGATGATGATGTTTATAAAACACCTTCTGATTGCCATATTTCACAAGTTTTATATAATACTGGCAATTCGTTTTTTAACATTACTCTGTGCTGAAGCAACCACCTTATTTAAGCACAAGTTTGATTTAAACTATTATCAACAGATTTTTTTTTTTAATTTAAAAAATCTCCTGAAAATTAACAAAAAAACTGCTATTTTTTAAAATGGAAGATTTTGGAAGTAATTGCAAAGTACATACCTCTTTTTTTCCCCTGCCCTGTTTTACACCATTTTCTGCCTTAAACCTATTTCAGCATTCCTCTGCTGAGGTCCTGCCATCCTCACAGACCTTCTACTATGGCATATAAACTGGCAGGCTCCTGTCAGACCTCTGTGGCAAGCAGCTGCTTGAGGGGGTATTTATTTATTTATTTTTTTAGAATTATTTTTATCATTTATATTATTTATTCCAGCATTCTATGTATTTTTCCCACTCTTCAAATCAAAACTATATGTAAAACTAAAAGGTAATGCATTGCTGAGAAGAGCTCTTATTGTTAGAGCACTAGTTACCGTGAGACTGCCAGGAGATGGAGAGCCAAGTGCCCTGGCCTAGTTAATTGCTTGGACTTGTGGCAGTCAAGTGGCTATAAAGTGGATTGTTTACAACAAACTTTCGATAAATTCACTATACATCTAATTAGTATGTATTTATACTTTTATATTTAAACTTTCATTTTCATTTCTCTAAATTTTTTTCTATAAATTAACGATTTTTATTTCAATTGATTATTATTGATTTTTGTTTGCAAATATGCTACCTTGGATGGCTAGCTTACAACTTATTGCTGGGGATATTTGATTCAACATCACATTAGGTTATATGTTTATTAGTTCTCTGTTTTCCAATAAAAAACTTTGTATTGTTTTCTGAAAAGAAATGAGGTCTTTGATGCAGAAGCAAAAAGGACATCCTTTATCATAGCAAATTGTTTACATGGATGATTTGTCAAATACTTCCAACAAATTAAATTGTAAACTCCCTGTGTAAACTTAGTATTTTATTTCCTTTTTTAAATATTTAAATGCAGTTTTCATTTCTGTAGATTTATTTTATTTCCGTAATTTATTGATTATTTGATCAGTAAATAATTTTTCATAGTTATGTTACATTGGATGGGTGGCTTATAGCTTGTTGCTGTGGATATTTATTAACATCACATTTAGATTATATGCTATATTTTCTTTTATCTTTTCGTTGTTTTCCAGTAAAAAAATTTTGATTTTGTATCTTTTACAGAAAATGAATGAGGTCTGAGATATGAAAGCAAAAAAATCCTAGTCACTAAAATCATTCCTCATGTGGAAGGGCAATTTCACAGAGGTTTTCTCCCCCTGCTAAACAGACACGAGGTGTTGACTAAACTCACTGAGGATGTTTTACTCCCCTCAGCAAAATTTCATTTAAAAATTAGTTTTTTTTTGTGTATATTGAATGATTTTAAAGGCATCTCCCTGTTTTTGTCTTTGGTGCACTAACTTTTCAGCACTTAGTTAAAATTCCCAAAATTCAACACCCAAGGAAAAAAAAAATGTGTAGTAAAAAAAAGCAGCCAGAAGTATTTCTCCATTTCATAAACATGATAGAAAATCCCATTAATGTGTGAGCAATCCAAGTCACCTTGTATAATGCTGACCCATGTTTTAAATTATACAAACTGAAAAGAATCATTAAAAGAAGTAAAAATCATGTTTCAGATAAATATTATAGTATTCAGGGAGAAATTTCCTTTTAATTAATATATAATTTAACTGCTTTTATTTGTCAGGTTTTCCAAAATTAAGCCTTAATTGCATAGTTTGATCTATTCACTTTCTCACTGTAAAAAACACTTATTAAAATTTGCTTAAGTTTTTTATTTTCATAAAATTCATAATTAGGTTCTATTTAATTTGGTATATAATGGTCTATTTCAGTTGATTAGTTATTTTTTAAAAAAATTCCAAAGTTGACTTGTTGATATGACTCATCACAGTTGGCAAAAAGCCGGGACCTTTCTCAAAGTATAAATAAATAAATACCTCCACAAGCAGCTGCTTGCCACACTGAGAAAACAATTACAAAACAGGAGCAATTTTCTTGTTTCAAGTAAATATATATATATATTTTTTTGTTATTGTGAAATAAATAGGCTTTCTACTCATGTGCATTGTAATTATTTTTGTTAGTTCTTTTTTAATGAATTTTTATTTGCTTTGCCAGATGCATTTCTTACTACATGACTCTAAAAATGCTCTATTAAAATAAAACTAGTCATTTTATTTTTAGAAAATCCAAAATTAAATTCTGATTAATTTGGCATAAACCATGCCATAATTCCTTTCATTGGTTAATTGGCAAGTTCTAAAGTAAATTTTTTTGGCTGATCAGAGTGAAAAAATAACTGGGCCTGTGGATGTAAACTTGTTTTTCAGGCAGTACCCTAGAAGGGTTAATGAATCTCTCTTAGTATATTGTTTCTATGAAATTAGCCCCTCATTGGAGACTAATTTCACCTGTTCTTACAACACCTTGAACCAAGTTCAAAGTAATACTGATATTTTCATTTTGTTTTTAGATTAATATAATTATTTGAAAGCTTTTAATAACCTGATATGAAGAATTAAAAAAAAAAATGGTTTAGTGGTATGTGTTTATGTATGCATGTTTTATGATTATGTAAAAACATTTTTCTCTAAATAGACTGTAATTATTAGAAATATATCATGGACTTCAAAATTTGAGCTTGAGTCATCTCTCATTGATTCTATTGGGATTGAATCATTTTATAATTTTGATTTCTTGTCTATTGTATTTGTAAACATGCTTCATTGATTTTTTGTTATTGCAGTATGCAAGGGACGTTGTACAAATTCAGTATATAATAACTTTGTATTCTAAGTTTGGATATATTATGCGACTGCTTTATATTATAATAAGACAAGTGTATTTCTGTCCAGAACTGTCTTAAGATACTCTTGAGTCGTGCCAAAATCTTAAGGGCACTTTTATTAATCTTTTCGTATAAAAAGTAAATAATAAATTCCCACTCAGGCAGCTGCTTGCCACAGAGATCTGATAGGAGCTTGTCAGTTTAATAAGCTATGAAGAAGATATGTTAAAAATGTCTTTGTTAAAACTATTCCCTAGAAAAAGTTGGCACTAGTTTGCATTATTTCCCACTGTACCAATTGACATCAGCCCATTACTTTTTCTGGCTTTAATGCTTGTTGTGATGGAATCAAAAGGTATAGTAAAATAACCTATTAGATGATTTTACACCCTTTCTTTTTTAATGTTAACATGTATGTTTTTTGAGATTCAGTATGTATAAAAAGTTTCCTTTGTTCCCTTTCAGGCACAGACTCAATGACAACATTTGAAGAAATCCTGTCTATAGCAAATCAGAAAGAAGTTGACTTTATTTTGCTTGGTGGAGATTTGTTTCATGAAAATAAACCATCTCGCAAGAGCTTTCATTGTTGTATGCAGCTACTTAGGCAGCATTGTATGGGAGATCGTCCAATTTCGATAGAATTTGTTAGTGACCAGTCAGAAAATTTTAAACATAGTAGTTTTCCCATTGTAAATTATGAGGACCCCAATTTAAATATTTCCATTCCTGTGTTTTCCATCCATGGAAATCATGATGATCCTGCTGGTTTAGGAAGTTATTGCTCTCTTGATCTTTTAAGTGTGTGTGGACTTGTAAATTATTTTGGAAAATGTACTGACTTAGAGCATATTCAAATATCACCTTTATTAATGCAAAAGGGACGAACAAAGCTGGCTCTTTATGGTTTAGGCTCTATCAGAGATGAACGCTTGCATCGGTTATTTAGGGAAGGCAAGGTGAGCATGCTGCAACCACGTGAGAAATCTGAGGAGTGGTTCAACATATTTGTTTTGCATCAGAATCGGGCAAAACATGGTGCTACAAACTACATTCCAGAACAGTTCTTAGATGACTTTCTTGACCTTGTTTTATGGGGACATGAGCATGAATGTCGTATCAAGGAAGAATGGAACAGTCAGCACACATTCTGCATTAGCCAGCCTGGTAGCTCAGTAGCTACTTCATTATGCCATGGGGAAGCAGTACCTAAGAATGTTGGATTATTGCAGATTTGTGGAAATTCGTTTCAGATAACAGAAATACCATTACAAACTGTACGCCAGTTTTACATCAGAGATATTGATCTCGATAATACAAGTCTCAACATGGGTGATCCTGATATTGGTGAAAAGGTAATGGAGTACTGCAGAGAAGTAGTGGACAGTCTTATAGAGAGAGCTATTGTAGAACATACAGGTATGTTCTTAAACTTTTTCATGTGGTGCTTTAAACAGGAAAGTATTCCTGTAAATACGGTTTTTGTTGTATAATATATGTTTTTGAATTAAAAATTTCAATTTTTTTTATTTTTTTTTAAGGAGACAAAAATAATAACTTTATCATCATTGTCCTGGTTTCTCATACAACACACATATAAGGACATCTTTGGTTTATTAGTTAGATTTGCTAACCATTACACCACTTGGGGCCAAATGATATACATTTGAAAGGTCTGGTATAAGAGTGATAGTGTGATAACTAACAAAAATACAGGTAATGGACAGAAAAATGAAAATACAGTGGACCCCCAATATAACGTGCATGTCGGGCGGGAAACAACACCTGCGTTATAAGGTGAACCGCGTTATACCGAGCGGCGCGGTGGCGACACAATAAATTTCACACTAAGCTTTTCGTTTACTCATCATGCCCCCCCCAATAGGGGACCACCTTGTCGTGGTGGGGGGGCCTAGGGCCCAGCAACCCGGCTGAAGGCTGTGCCGACCGGGTTGGGCGCCGGTTGGACATGGCCAAGGCCAACCGAGGTTGAAGACACTGCTGGCCGGCTTGATTGCCGGTCGGGTGGTGACGGCGTCGGAGACCTCACCTCTCAGGGACCTGTGTGGTCAGTTCGACGGCTCTGCCGAAAGGTTTCCCTCGACCTAGTAGGCACGAGCTGTCCAAAAAGTCTGGGTCTTACTAAGAGTCTCCACCCCGGGTGCCGATCGAGCTTGGATCTTTATATCCTTGCACATTTGCAAACCGGGGAATAGATTAAAGTTAGGTTTCTTCCGGTGGTCAGCTTTCCTTCTATAGGACTGCTGCCATGTGAGGCCGGGGTTGAGGTGCGCCTATAGGGCGTATTCCTTGCCCCCGGCTCTAGATAGTCATGGCTTTTCTTAACCAGGTAGTGCTGTCAGGCGGAACCGGGAATTGCCGTGGTTGCACTAGATCGCAACATAGAGATCAATTTTATTCATCATGCATACAATAATTAAACACTATTCAAAATACATGCAGGAACTCAATACATACACAATTACTCAATACGCAGTAACAATAAAATGCGATACTAACGCCGCATGGACCTGTATAAACATGTTTGAACTTATCGCAAACATCGCCCGCGCTATAACCGAGTGCGCGGTATAGCAAGCAGCGCTATAATGAAGGTCCACTGTACCTAGGTTTGCAGAAAGCCTTCGGTTTATGTTAACAGCATCTATGTGCCATTGACGAAGGCATGAAATATGCAAATGACATCCCAGCAAGCTAGTGTCATGTCTATGAAAGCAAACTTGGTGTAACTGCATGTAATTATTGACTGTGTCATTGAGAGAAGAACTTAGGAATTTCGAAAGGAGCATGATTGTTGGAGCACGTTTGGCAGGAGCTTTGGTAACTAATGTAGCTGAATTCTCTAATGTTTCATGAGGAACAGTTTCCAATGTCATCTGCATGGGAATCTAAAAGGAAGACATCTGCAAAAGGCAATAGTGGATGAAAACACATACTCCAGAATCAGGGTTTTCGAATGTTAGTTTGATGTGCAAAACAAAACCAGTGAACTACATGTGATCAGTTGTGCATGGATTTCAATGTAGGACGCCAAAGGCCAGTTGCGTCAAAAACTAAGTCAAGAATTACACAGAGCTAGATATCACTGTTGAGTTGCACTTCACAAGCTACTCATCACACCTGTCAATTCATGTCATCATGTTCAGTGGTGCAAAGAGCACAAGCAGTGGAGGAATGTGATATAATCTGACAAATCATCCTACACTTTTTTCTGACAATGGACGTGCACTTGTGGCACCAACTGAAGGAAGCTTATAACACTGATTACTTATTTCTTACTGTTAAATGTTATGGTGATTCTGTAAAGGTGTGGGGTGTTTTCTTATGGATGTTTTTGGTGCACTCATTCTGTTAGAAGGCAAGATTAATGCCAATTCTATTTGACAGTTGTGAGTGATCATCTTCATCCAGTGGTACAGAATTTCTTTCATCAAGAGATAGCTGTCTTTAAGGATGACAGTTCTCTCATCCCCACAGACCACATGTGGTCACTTAGTAGTTAGAGAATCACGAGACAACTTTTTCACATACATGGCCACTGCAGTCTCCAGATATCAGCCTGCTGGAAAATTTACAGGAACTTCTGGAATGATGTCTCAAGTAGTGGTTTCCAGCTCAGTCAAAGAAGCAGGAATTAGCAGGCACATTTCAAATTAATTACTCTGTGGTATAATGCTTAAAGCCACCAATAAAGAAAAGATGATTATTTGGTGGCCAGTAGCTCAGTGGTCAGAGCACCTGACATGTTATCAGGAGATTGTGGGTTCGGATCCTACCTGTTTAAATGACAATTTTTCCTCTATTTATTCAATATATCACCAGCAAGTGCATACCTGTGATTTCCTATTATTTCAACAGGAATTGATTACATTTCTTGTGGACAAATGGTGTCATATCCCTCTTGCTGTCTTTCAGATACTTGTAGACTTGTCTGCCGTGACATATATACAGTCTGTACTGCACTCACATGGCAGTCAACAACATGTTAGGGATTTTATGTTGCTGTTCCCATTTTTTGTTATTTGCATATACTAATTTATATTACTTGTATGTTCAAGATATAGTGTGATCACTAACAAAAATATTTTTTTTCAAGATATCAAAGCTCAAAGATATCTAAGTTCATACTTCATAGCCTGTGCAGTTTTTTAGTAAAAACTCACTGCTCTAAATCATTAACGAACTTTGAGTACCACCAAGCAATATATCCTATAATAACTATGGATGCTATAACATATTAATAATCATTAGAAGCATGCTGTCTGGAATTGAAAGTTTTCAATTGACAGAAATATTCTCTGCTTGGTAGTTGACCAGAAAAATACTTAACATTACTAGAAATGATTTCATCTTGTTCTGTATTATCACAGTCATTATTAGAAAAAATTTTACTCGGAATAAAATTTTTTCTAATAATATTTTGATAGTTCCATGATTGAGCACCCTGACACATTATCAAGAGTTTGGAATTTTTCCTCTACACAAAAGTAGTGATTTTTTTTGTGTGTGTGTTTCTTGATCTATTATAACCAGGGAATGATGTTAATACTGTATCTTACATTTCTAATTAAATTTTGCATCATTTAATACTTTTTTTCTGTGATACCTTTCTGCTGATGTCTTGCCTTCTTCATAGATCTTTTCTATAGTGTATTAAACTGACATGCCTCCTGTAAGACCTCTATGGCAAGGAGCTGAGGGGAATTTTTTTTTAATAGTTAAGAAGTCCATGGGTTCTCATGACTCAGATCACCTTCAAAGTTTCTTAAGAATAAAGTCAGCAGTATGAGGTCAATACACAATTTTAAATAAGCTTTCAGCTCAAAAAAAGACCCCCCCCCCCCTTAGCAATTAGTGAGGATTAACTTATGACATTTTCTACTAATCCCATTTTTATCTCTTTTTCTTTGAAAACACGATAATAGTTTCGCTTTGTTGTCTGTCTGTCCCATCTGTCAACATGAAACTTTTTTGTTTGCAGTGATAAATTAAAAATTATTTCTTCGTTGGGTAGGTATTGATGAAATATTACAATATGCACTTTCCAAATCTCTCTATAGCTATAATTATGCCATCTAGCGGTGGAAAAATTTGAAAATTCCAAAATTTCAAATGAATATTGCAAACAATGTATTTATGCTAGAAATTTTAATATTGGTGGTGGAATCCATTGTCAACAATAAGTTGATCCCTTAGACCCAGAGGGGGTGGGAAAATACACCTTTTTCATTTCAGCAGATAATTGTTTGTTTTTAGAAATAAAAAATTCTTTTTGGGCTAGATAGGAATTGATAATATATTATGATTTTACACTTTTTAAATCTTCTGAAAACTATAATTGTGCCATCTATCATCATCCTCATCCTCAAGCAGCCTCAAGAATTAAAAGATGAATGCTTTTATATTGTATAATTCTAATAAAATACTATTTGCATTTTTCCCATCATCCACTAGCTGAAATTAAAACTTTTAAGGAATGACACAATAGGTAAAGGAAAAACTTCCTTCTCTTTGAAAATGAGATTCTCATATGCACCAGAGGCGATATTCGTTCTTCTAGTTTTTTATAGCTACCATCGAAAACATTCTTACCATCCACGTGCAATTTGGTGTGCACTACCATTTGCAGTAATTTAATTTCTTTCTAATTTATAACTGCTGTCTGCTATCAGTTATATTCTGTGTGAAATATTGAAATTAATGAGTAGAAAATATGATAATAACCAATTCTTAGTGTTAATATATATTGTTTTGTTATATTTTTAGGTCATCCCAAGCAGCCACAAAAGCCTTTGATACGCTTACGTGTTTATTACTCTGACAACTTTGAAACATTCAGTGTTCAACGTTTTGGCCAGAGCTATGTTGATAAGGTTGCCAATCCCAAGGAGATTATAAATTTCTGTCATAAAAGAGGTGAACGAGTTCCTAAGTCTGCAGCTATTGACGTTGAAACTTTAAAAAATGTTTTAAGGCAAGAAGGCTTTGATAAAAGTCGAGTAGAGGATTTAGTGAAGGAATATTTTCAGAAAGCAGATGAAACCAAGCGCCTTTCTTTATTATCAGAGACAGGAGTTGGTATTGCTGTCCAACAGTATGTTGATAAAGATGTTAAAGAAGCTATAAATGGTTTAGTTGAGCACCAGTTAAAAAAGGCTCAGACTTACTTAGTAGAGCAAGAAGTAGAAGATTCAACCATAGATGAGGAAATACATAAATTCAGAGAGCATCGACAGAAAAATGCTGTAGAAGAAGCAACCGATACTTTCACAGCTGTGCAGAAGTCTGCAAAATCACACCGACCATCTGCTTTGTCAGAAGAGCCCAAAGAAGGTGAAATAGACGATTTTCATGATGATATTACTAATCCTTCCAGTTCAACCAGAGGTAGAGGCAGAGGCAGGGGAAGAGGGAGGGCAAGAGGAAGCAGGGGTCGTGGAGGAAACAGAACATCTTTATCATCTGTCAATGGTAGTAGTGTTCTTGCATCCCCAAATGGAAAGAAGCAATCAAATTCTGTAAAAGGCAACACATTAGAAAATCTTGGATTTCAAAGGAAAAAAAATCCCTTTGAAATAGCTAGAGGAAATTCAAGAAAAAATATAAGTTCTTACCAACAAGATGATTCAGATGAATGTGTTCTTATTTCAGATGATGAGACTGAAAATAAACGCAAGAAAGCAAAATGCAATTTAAAGAAAGCTATCATATATAACACTGATTCTGATGATTCAATTTAAGAAAACGGTGTATGACCTAAATGTGTATATATATCTACAAGATGAACATTCTCTTATAGTTTTATATGCTACTAGCCTATTGGTCTTAAATTACTATAATGTTTATGGAATTATGCCATTCTGTTAATGCTGATTGTCTTAAAAATCAACAAATTGTATCAGATTTTGAACTGTTTTCAATCTCATTGTTGCAGCTCTTTGAAGACTTAGCTGATGATAATTTGCATGTGAAACTTGTTATTTGTTGCATATTTCATATTAAGAGATGGGTAATTTTATATCAGTCTGGTACAATTCGGTTTGCTAGTGCCTTAAAAATACTTTAATGTGATTAAAAGTGATTGTATAATTTTGAGTATTTACTTTTATTTATTTTAACTGTATATATATATACAATGAAACCTCAATCATGGATGACAGAGCATTCTTTAGCTCTGTAAATTCCCCACTTAGAATAAATAGTTGAATTCAGCCTAATGATTATATTATCAGTCGAAAGATATATATTATTACTAGGAGTCCTGTATCCTGACTTTAGGAACCAGCTGTTGTAAGAATTATAATATATTTGTTCTCTAGTATCCAGCATGACATCTTTAATTGTCAATGGACTGGCCTGTTATATTTCCACATCTGGTTATAAGAAGTGATTACAAATTATTAACAATAGAGGAAAATTTAGTGATGTAAATGTACAGGCATGAATAAAAAGTATAACCCCTTCAATAGTCATGAAGCCTACTCTGTGTAAAGAAATTGAATCTGTTACATTCCACTATTTACGGGGTACATATTCATGAAATGAGCATGAGGTCAAGATACTAAACTGCACATTGCCATATGACTAGTCACTCCAAAACTTGACTGTGTGTTTTCTTGCAATCATTATTACCAGCATCAACTGACTCTGCATCCTGTCCCATATGAATGTCAATTTCCATGGTGAAAATATAATAATATAAATACCCCCCTCAAGCAGCTGCTTGCCACAGAGGTCTGACAGGAGCCTGTCAGTTTATATGCCACAGTAGAAGGTTTGTGAGGATGGCAGGACCTCAGCAGAAAAACGACACATACATCCATGCCTTACCCAGGGACTCGAACCCAGGTCCCTTAGATCAGTAGCCAAGCGCGCTAGCCACTCGGCCATGGGAAGCACCCTCATAAATACTACTAGTTACGTACAAAATAATACTAGTTGTTTCTATCTACATTAAATTCATTCAGCTCCATACGATGTCGCATGTTTATATGACCTCCTGCCTTAGTAAGAAACATTTGACATACAAAAAATACCATTGACTTTGTCACTTTAGTACTTTGGGTTAAAAGCTAATTGTTTTCCTGTTTTGTGATAGGTTTCAGACTAATCCATCCTTTTATGGTGCTGTAGTTCCCTTAGTGCAGAGTATATATTAAAACACACAAATTGTAGATAAAGTTAAAGAGTATGAAATTATAGTTAAGGTTTTATAAATTTTACATTTGGCAAGAGAGCAGGTTATGAATATAGGACTATTTCATTGTATAACTGATTATGGGTTGACTTATTTTACCTCTGGCATTTTTTTGCACACAATGGTCTAAATGGCCAGGCCATAAGGACCCTGAAGGCTCAGAAAAGGTTGTGGGAGGGGACTCACTGGAATAGCTGTTGGGAGAAAGATGGTAGCCTCCCATTAAGGCCACCCAGTGTGTTCTTTAATGTCATAGGTTATGACTCTTCTGCACATGGGGCCACTGCTTAATGCCCCATTGGCCTTTCCAAGCCCATTGGTGTCCCGTGCTGACTATGGGCAGGGCACAGAGTTTTACTGAGGTAAATCTCAATGCTGGTCCAGCTGGGTCTCAAACCCTGGGAACTACAGATTACAAGCCTGGTGCACTACCGACTGAACCATCCCTTCCCCATGAGTTAAGGGAAACAGTGTTAAGCAAAAGGCAATTTTCAGTAAACTCCTGTGTTAAATGTAATGTGCTAAACATGAAAAAATTCCACAGCAAACTTTAATTACTAAAGGTATTTTTAAAAATATTATAGGATTTGTTTCTTTAAAGCCACTACCTACACTGTTATTTGGCCTAGCTGCCGTAAGGAAGATAGTTACCCTTAGGTAATATCATTTGGTGATAGCAGATATGCTTATCCGGGCTCCTTGCTGTGATCAGTGGTTCTCTGCCGTCTCATGCTCTTGCTAGCTGCTGGAATCGATACCTGGCAGTCCTGGTTTAAAAACGTGAGATGGAATCACTACATGCACATATGCATATCCAGAGATGACGTTATCTCTGGATATGTGTTCACAGTCATATCAGAATAATGTGATCACCTCCCACTCCCATTATTAGGTAGGTGGTCATATTCTGATATGATTGTCTATGTGTGTATAGTGATTCCACCTCAAGTTTTTAAACCAGGACTGCTGGGTATCGATTCCATCAGCTAGCATGAGGAAGCAGAGAACCACTGATCACAGCAAGGAGCCCAGACAAGCATACCTACTATTGCCAAATGATATTTTCTAAGGGTAACTTTCTTCCTTACTTTGGCTGGGCCAAATAACAGTGCAGATAGTGGCTTTAAAGAAACAAATAATAGTGCACTGTGTTTTATACACTTATTTGATAGCATTTTTTTTAAATTTTCATATATAAAGTTTTTAGTTATATTCTTTAGCAGTTGAGACCATTTAAAAAATGATTGCAGTCAGATCTCTAAGTTTTCCCTAACTACGATTTCTGTGAACTGTGTTTGGATATGCCCATTGATCATAAAGTTCACTGTGTTGCTTTGTAATCTATGTCAATCCTGTAATTATCACTGATTCAAGTATCACTTATTGCATGATTTAAATATTAAAGAATGAGACCTGCTATTTTAATTAATTTTTCATAAGTGAAATGAAAACTAAAAATTAGATATGTATAACATTATTGGTTCACTATTTATGTACATATGTCAGTTTAGTTAGCATCATTTAATTTTATGCACTGAACTCCTCTGACATTTTCCGATTTGGAAAAACTGATTTGCTATTTTGTCAAAACAACCATGATAAAACTATGGTAGAAATCAGTTTTGCTTCTGGCTGAGTCATATGTGTAATTACTTTTCATAAGCAGCAGGCTTTGTTAATGCAAATGCTTCTTATGTAATGATAAAAGTTTAATTACCCTAACTACTTTTATCATATATGAATAATGGTTCAATGTTCTGTGCATTTTGATATCAGCTCTTCAGTTCACTAGATAGTAAAATATTTTAATTAAAATTGCATATTAAACATAGTCCATGTAATAAACATAATCTATCCATTTCACATGTATTCTCAGAAAAAAATTCATCTAGTATGCTGTATTTTACCAAGATATGTACTGAAACACTTCATTACTATAGATAATATTTTCAATTTCATAAGGCTAGTGTACCTTGAAGTCCCTGGTATGTCTTGTTTCTGAAGAATATTGTATGGTGCAGCACAGTCCATATCCTGAGATTACTGGCCTAATGGAGTTTAAAAAAAAATACCCCCTCAAGCAGCTGTTTGCCACAGAGGTCTGACAGGAGCCTGTCAGTTTATATGCCACAGTAGAAGGTCTGAGAGGATGGCAGGACCTCAGCAGAAAAACAACACAAACGTCCATGCCTTACCCGGGGCTCGAACCCAGGTCCCGTAGATCAGTAGCCAAGTGCGCTAAAGTTTAAGGTGTATTGAAATCTGTATATCCTTTCTGCCCTTCTGCAAGCTGCTATGATTCATACTTTTTGTCTATTCTCTATAAACAGCTTCCTTGCCTTTTTCCAGTGAAGATGGTTGTTGGATTTTATTGTTTTACCTTCTTATTTTACCTCTGAATAATCTCTGAAAATTTGCACACCTTGTCTAAATATCCAGGTCACAAAGATCCCACCCTGCCCACTGTCAGTAGGGGATACCGATGGGCTTGGAAAGGCTGCAGTCCATCGGATGGGGCGTTAAGCTGTGGCTCCGTGTGTGGGAGAGCCATACCCTGTGCACGTTAAAGAACACGCTGGATGGCTTTGATGGGAGGCTACAATCTGTCTCTCAACAGCTGTTCCAGTGAGTCCCCTCCCCCAACCTTCTCTGAGCCTTCGGGGTCCATGTGACCTGGCCATTTCGCCCGTGGTGTGCAAAAAAGTGCCGCTCAGAGGTAAAACAACCCAACGTTAAAGAACACGCTGGATGGCCTTGACGGGAGGCTACCATCTGTCTCCCAACAGCTGTTCCAGTGGGTCCCCTCCCCCAACCTTCTCTGAGCCTTCGGGGTCCTTGTGACCTGGCCATTTAGCCCATGGTGTGCAAAAAAGTGCTGCTCAGAGGTAAAACATCCCAACCCACAAAGACCCCAAGAGTTCAGAGAAGGGGATATGGACAGTTGTTACAGACAATGGGAAGCCTTTCAAGGCCATCTAGTGTGTTCTTTAATGTACATAGAGAATGGCTCTCATGCACATGATGTGATGTCTTCCCATCTGATAGACTGACCTTTCCAAGCTCATTAGTGTCAACTTTTTCACTGAGGACAGGATGAGAGTTAGTGGAAATAAATCAATGCAGTTATAGATGGGACTGGAACCTAGGAATTGCAGATTACAAGCCTGGTGCGCTACCAGCTGAGCCAACCCTGTCCCAAAAAGATGATCATTGTGGTTAAATTTATTAAACTAATGCATTATACATTAAATTTAGTGGGTTTTATATGTATTTAGTGTTGTCAAAAAAGTCCCGAACATACCTGTTTCATGTGTTTCTCTTTTTCATACTGATATCTAGTCAAGGAATTATTAAATATATGCAATATTTATCATTCATTGTAAAGTATTTATTCTGATTTCAAAATTGTTTTTAGGTTTTGCTATCTAAAACTGTTTTTGAGATCTAATTATTTGGAATACAATCAAGTATAAAATTTAATCTAGTATGGCATACATATCAATTAACAGAAACTTAAATTTCATGAAATAGAAATAGTTGCAATGTAATAAGCAGCTTGAAAGAACACCAAATTCCTCAAATTCATTTTTTAAGTGTGCTGAATTGTATCAAAACCAACAATTCTTATTTTATGAGTTTCTCATCCATGGTTGGTTGGCATGATAGAGTACTCGATTGGTGGTAATGAGAGCCTGTTCACTCCTTGTGTCATCTTGTGTATGTAGATCAGGGGTCAGGAACTGGTGGATCTATTAGCACTCTACTGCACCTGACACTTTTTGCTTCAACAGTCAACTTTGAAATTTTTTTCTTTAATGTTTTTCTTTAAAATAAGCACCAGAGCAGGTTGGCAGACGATAGTTTGAAAGCATTGATGCAATTCAGATGCTCTAAATACACTCAAAATTTGAATAAGTTGATGTGAATATTCAGACTTAAAAGTCACACTAATGAATGGCAGATGTTTTAATTATTCTTTTTAATAGTATACTTTTAAATATACGTTTTTTAAAATTATACCTTATGGTTTTATTTTTGTTATAAAATGACCCATGATTTTGCTCTTGTTATAAAATATAAGCCGTCCCATGGCTGAGTGGTTAGCACGCTTGGCTACTGATCTAAGGGACCTGGGTTCGAGCCCCGGATTTAGGCATGGGTGTGTGTGTCGTTTTTCTGCTGAGGTCCTGCCATCCTCTCAGATCTCCTACTGTGGCATATAAACTGACATGCTCCTGTCAGACCTCTGTGGCAAGCAGCTGCTTGAGGGGGTATTTATTTTATTTATTATTTATAAAATATAATAATCTGTGGTTTCGTTTTGCTTGTGTGTCTCAAAATGGTTGGTTTGCATTTTTTTTTTGTTTTTGCTGTTTTGGATCTTGACCAATAAAGGTTCCCAATCCCTGATGTAGGTGTATGATTTTTTTTCAAAATATCTGAAGATGTAATATTATTTCTTGAATTATATGTGAACAGGTAATCTGTGAATTTATTATCTGAAGATATAAGGGTGTTTCAAAATTCTGTATATAGACTTTAAAATTTTATATTTAACCAGCAGATTTACCCAGTGTTGCTCAGGTCTGAAACTTTCTAAAATGTAAAGTAGATGGCATTCCCATGTTGCGAGCTTTCATTTGGTATAATATTACATTCGATCTCCTCCCATTCTGGGTGGTGGGAGTGGCTCAGTTGGTAGCGTGCCAGACGCATAATCTGTAGTTCCCAGATTCGAGTCCCAGCTGGGTCAGATCCAGCTGAGATTTATCTCCGCAAAACTACCTGCCTTGCCATGGTCAGTAGGTGACACCAATGGGCTTGGAAAGGCCACCATTCATTGGATGGGACGTAAAGCCATGGATCCATGTGGGAGAGCCATATCCCCTGCATGTTAAAGAAACCACTGGATGGCCTTGACAGGAGACTACCATCTGTCTCCCAACAGCTGTTCCAGTGGGTACCCCTCCCCCAAACTTCTCTGAGTCTTCGGGGTCCATGTGACCTGGCCATTTAGCCCATTTAGCCCATGGTGTGCAAAAAAATACCGTTCAGAGCTAAAACAACCCAACCTGTGATTTCCAAGCACACTGAACTTAACGACATTTTCATATTCCCAATGTCATTTTATAATTGCCTTTCTTTCTTCAAAGCTTAATTGGGTACTCTCCATCCTCCTAGAGGTATCTATAAAATAAAACAAAAATTATCGTAAAAAAATTGTCTATTTTTAAGCTACTAAATGAGTTTAAGAAAATTGCATTTGTTATTTTCTTATTAATTTTTAAATATCAATTTTTAAAATGTGTATATATATAATTTTGAAACATTCCGTATTTGAAAATGAAAAAAAAAATTTAAATCAATATAGATCTTAGAATAAATAATGTTATATAAAGTAGATAATTTAATGGGTAGAAATGGCTGAAACACAAATGTACTGTTATAAGATTTTTTTTCGACCACTCTATGTTAGTGAAGTTTGCTAAAAAGGTAAATGCTAAGTAATGAATAAGTAATACTGATTATGTTTAAGAAGTTTACTTCTCAGACCTGTCTTGTGATATCACATATCCTACCTTTAGTCCCACTGTTTATTGCTGTGGCTCAGACAAAATTTTGTGAACATGCATTTTTTTCAAGTATTATTTGCAATTAGTTTGAATGTCACAAATTGAAATGCTGTTGTTACTTGTGATAATTATTATAGCAAAATCTTGTTAAGCGAGATATCGTTGTATAAGAAATAGCTGAAGGTAATAAGTAGATAAAAAAAAGGCACTGAATTCTGCATTTGCCTACCCTTTCTGTTATGCTTGAAAGTGATACCTTAATAGTATTTTTTTTAATTTGAAAATATATAAATAAAATAAATACCCCCTCAAGCAGCTGCTTGCCACAGAGGTCTGACGGGAGCCTGTCAGTTTATATGCCACAGTAGGAGATCTGAGAGGATGGCAGGACCTCAGCAGAAAAACGACACACACATCCATGCCTAATCCGGGGCTCGAACCCAGGTCCCTTAGATCACTAGCCAAGCTTGCTAACCACTCGGCCACGGGACGGCTTGAAAATATATAGTGCATTGATAATGAAACAAAGCTATTGTCAATAATTATTAGACGAGAATGTGGTAAAAGTTTAGAAAGTTAAAACGCGCTCTTTTGCCGTATTATTAAGTGGTTTGGTTGAAATTGTAAACTATTTATACGATTGTTGACAGCTCTGTTTCCAAGTTTTCAGTTGTTAAAAGGTTAACAGTTTGCAGTAGAATTCTGTTTGTGGTGAACACATGTGCTTTGCGTATAATGGACTTACCTTTCCCTCACCCTCTGTAGGAGGGGCGGGGGTGGCTCAGTCGGCGCCAGACTCGTAATCTGTAGTTCCCAGGTTCGAGTCCCAGCTGGGTCAGCGTTGAGATTTATCTCCGCAAAATACCCCGCCCTGCCTACGATCAGTAGGAGACACCGATGGGCTTGGAAAGGCCGCCGTCCGTCGGATGGGACGTTAAGCCATGGCCCCGTGTGCGGGAGAGCCATACCCTGTGCACGTTAAAGAACACACTGGATGGCCTTGACGGGAGGCTACCATCTGTCTCCCAACAGCTGTTCCAGTAGGTCCCCTCCCCCAACCTCTGAGCCTTCGGGGTCCATGTGACCTGGCCATTTAGCCCATGGTGTGCAAAAAAGTGCCGCTCAGAGGTAAAACAACCCAACCCTCTGTAGGTGGTCAACAGCTTCCTTTACCTCACTCCCACTAATGGTTTCTTCCCAAACAGCTCTTTGCGTTATTTATTCTCTAAAAATTGACTGCCCTAAAGTGAACATGAATGACACGTTTTCTTAAAAGTATTTTCAAATGCTGAAAGGTGAAAAATGGTAAATAAATTGAAAGTTAAGATTGCTGAAATATAGTTAAAAGTTTATAGAAAACACTAATAATTTTGCAGTGGAAAAAAGAAATGGTTTGCATCAACGAGGCAAAGAAGAAATGAAAATTTTTATGTCATCATGAAGCAATTGAAATTATCTTATTTGTATCTTAATTTACCATTAAAACTTGTTCCAGTGATTTTCTTTGAAGTAGTTTATGCTACCTCGTCCGCCCCCCCCCCCCCTTTTTTTTTGCCTTTTGTAGAGCCATCCACAGCTGCATATTACAATGATTGTATCTGAGTTCCTGACAACTGTGGCTGGTCTCTTCAGACCGACTGTTACAGTGAAATCTCGAACTAACGTTTTTGAAGGGAGTGTTTAATGCATCGTAAAAATGAATGCGGGAAATCGTAAAAGTAAAAAAAAAATGTATTAAAACCATTAAAAGTTTGAAAACGCATCAAAGGACATGCGAAATACTAAAACTTAATTAGTAATAAATATATTATCTTTGTAAAATGTTTATCTCCATATAAAAATCCAAAACAGTCAGTTATTTTTCCAAAAAAAAAAAGATGTGTAGTTATTAACCTTTTTTTGTAACCTGTCACTTTATTAGGAATAGCAGCCGTCCCATGGCCGAGTGGTTAGCGCGCTTGGCTACTGATCTAAGGGACCTGGGTTCGAGTCCCAGGTAAGGCATGGATGTATGTGTTGTTTTTCTGCTGAGGTCCTGCCATCCTCACAGACCTTCTACTATGACATATAAACTGACAGGCTCCTGTCAGACCTCTGTGGCAAGCAGATGCTTGAGGGGGTATTTATTTTTAATATTACTGACTGTCCAATTGTATATGTTTTAATAAACGCTTTAACTGTTTAGAAAAGCAGCTTGTGCCACGGCATGTGTTGGAACATATTTCGGCTTGAACACAAAGCTATAACTTTGCGACCATGAGAAATATTTGGTTTCATGGAAAATATGTTGCAAAGTGCGCATTCATCAAACTCAACGGCTAGAAATTTCCCATTAGCATGCGCTTTAGTTTGTGAAACCTGTCACAACATTGGCATCTAGCCAAATTTGTGAAAACTGGTAGACGCGAGTAGTTATTGTGTTTAATGATTTGGTAAACGAGACAGCCGAGTGGTTAGCGCTCTTGGCTACTGATCTAAGGGACCTGGGTTCGAGCCCCGGACAAGGCATGGACGTTTTGTTTTTCTCCTGAGGCCCTGCCATCCTCTCAGACCTACTATGGCATATAAACTCCTACTATGGCATATAGGCTCCTGTCAGACCTCTGTGGCAAGCAGCTGCTTGAGGGCAAAATTCCCCGCCCTGCCCACGGTCAGTAGGGGACACTGATGGGCTTGGAAAGGCCGCCGTCTGTCGGATGGGACGTTAAGCCGTGGTCCCGTGTGCGGGAGAGCCATACCATGCGCACGTTAAAGAACACGCTGGATGGCCTTGACGAGAGGCTACCATCTCTCCCAACAGCTGTACCAGTGGGTCCTCTCCCCCAACCTTCTCTGAGCCTTCGGGATCCTTGTGACCTGGCCATTTAGCCCAAGGTGTGCAAAAAAGTGCCGCTCAGAGGTAAAACAACCCAACCCTGCTTGAGGGGGTATTTGTTATTTTTTTTATAGTGTGAACAAGCGGTTGAGAAAAATGATGTACGTGGAGACGATAGATTAAGGTTATACTGTGGGTTCACAAAAGTAGTAAGCAACTACCAGCCCTTGTATTCTAGGGACAGTATTTTGCTGCAGTATGCTCTAGGTAGAACACACAGCTATTCACACTGTCTTTGGTATCAATAAAATTGGCATGCTTGTCATAAAAAGCGATCACCAGTAGCAAAAAAAAAAATCGTAAATTTTTAAAAACACCTTTTAAACGTTTCATTATAAGTATGTTTTTGAGATTTTTTAAATGTATCATCATGTATATAAACACTATAATAAAAGATTTCTGCAACTGTATTCTTTAACATGAGGCATATTAGCAAAGGCAGTACAGGATTCCAATAGATCAAATGACGATTACATTTACATATTTCACAATATTTTCACCTAACATCATTGATCTGTTGTTCCTTATGAATAACAGTTGGGGGGAGGGTGTCATTATAAACGTCATTACACCCTTGCTGAAAACTCTCAGTTATATATTACAGAATCCTTTGCAAGATGAATCAGTGTTGTAAAATTTTTTTAAATATTTCAGTGTTTGAAATATTCAGGAAATGACACAGAGAAGAAGTCTTATAGTGCTAAGTAGTAAAAGTTGCATATTACAAATTCCTCAGGGATCGCACAAAGGTATTGATTATTTGTGCATATTTTGTCTGTTTAGAAGTAATCGTAATTGCTCCATTTTATTTACCTTTTAATACATGCAAGGAAATATTCGGAATAACCACTTGTGTGAAAAAAAGTTTGTGTCCTTAGGGGAGACATTGAGATTGCGCAGTTGATGTTACTGGTCAAATCTCTAAATCTTGTAATAATTTTCATTCAATATTTAGCGTTGTTAAAAATGAAATGGAAAATTTAATAGTAATGTCTCGGAATAGTCAATAAAAAATATAGTTTATAGTAATGATTTATCACAAATAGTTAAAGCGAATAAGTACCGTTGCATCAAAAGATTCACTTAAGTGTGTCTTGAGAAATATGTAAAATAAAATTTTATTCCAGCTCCCTTAACTCTAAAACATTTTCTACAAAAACTCCATGTTCAAAATTAATAAGTTTTTGACTGTGACTTTCCACTAACGTGGGTGTTCCTTTAATATTTTTGTGTGTGCGATTAAAAGCCAAGTTAATGTTTTTAAGTAATGAAAAATCTCGTAAGAAATATTTCGATGTGTATGACTGCATTAATTATTGTAAAACTGCTGTTTTCTTTGACGTGTGTTCTGGTTTTATTAAAGAATCAGAAGAATATCCTTTCCATTTCTAGCGATAATTTTTCACTTGTTTTATATATAGTGGGGATGTCAATATTAGTGTTTCAGAGCATCATCATCCTCAAGCAGCCATTGGCTACGGAGGTCCAACCAGACCGTGCAATTTAGTTCTCCAAGCAAGTCTGTCCTGAACTACATCTGCTGCATCTGGCCACTGCATACCAATTCTAACAAGGTCCTGTTTGACATTGTCTGCCCACCAGCATCCTAGGTCTCCCCCTCCTCAGGCCTCTAGGCACACTGTTCATAACCCTATTCGCCAATCTATAATTATTCATACGGGCAACATGGCCAAACCAACGGAGTCTCTCTCTGCACAATATGCTGCTTAAAGGAGGTTACAAACTACTTTGCCTAATCTCATCATTAGTTACAAAGTTGAACCACCTAATGCCCAAGATACTGCGTAAGCATCTGGAATCAAAAGCATCTAGTTTCCTGTTATCTTGTTTACAAAGTGTCCAAGTTTCACTACCATAACTAACCCTAGAAAGAACCAAACTATTATACAGTCTAATTTTAGGTGTATACGCCTATTTCTCCACACACTCTATAGATTCCTAAAAGTCCCAGAGGCAATCCCTGTTAATCTCGCTGCACATCACCAGTATCTTACATAACTCCCAATAAAGGTAACAAAATAAGAATTACCCTAGAGCAGTGGTTCTCAACCTTTTATTTTTCACGAGCCCCCAGGAAATGTGTAATATCGATAAACACAAAAAATGACATTTTCGCATAGCAGTGTTGCCAACTTAACGACTTTGTTATTAGATCTAGCGACTTTTGAGCTGTCACGGCATACCCCAAAAAATTGAACCGCGTACCCCACGTTGCAAAACCCTGCCCTAGAGTATAAAGAAATAAAGTTGGTTCTGTGCTTAATGTTACTTCTCATCATCTTAAATGAAGCGTAATTTCCCATGGGGTAACAATGTTTTAAATTATATTTCAGAAACGTCAAAAACCTCAAAATGGCTATTTTAATTTCGTAAGTGCGCTGTAACTGATATTTGAATATTAATCTGTGAATTGAAATTTACCGATTTCTGACTTAACATATCTTACTTCAAACTTTCGGGTGACATTGATCTACTGGTTGCCCAACACAGTTCACAAAGCACGTCCGTTGGTTTTTCCCTTGTGGAAAAAGGGATCCACATATACAGCGATTTGGTTGCAAGAAAGTAGCAATCCAGCGGCAAGTAAAAAAAATATTGCATTCATTTAACCCTGGAAGGACCTTATGGTAAGAGGTAAAGTATTTCCAGTGGTACTGAAGTCCAACCAGATGCGTTCCCAGGATTTAGCTTTGGGAGGGGGTCTCGGAATAAGGCGAGTAGAGTTTCCATCAGACAGGAAAGGTTAAAATTATATTCTACATAGAATAAGATTTCGTATTTTGTTTTTTCAATCTGATTTTAGTTTCGGACCTAAAATGTGACTAAAAATTATACAAAGACAACTGTTTTGGATTTCCAAGCAGATGGACAAATTTCTCGGATTTAAGTGTAAGACAAGATTTTTTTTTGGTGATGGGAGGGCGGTCCATTACTCAAACTAAGTGTTGGAACTAATTTTGTGGTAACCAGGAGATTCCGAGTTTCAGTCCGGGTGGTAGATTTATTCACACATGCCTAATTACTAAAATGAATAACACTACTGACTTCATTCCTATCGAAAAATTTAATCCTAAACCATCAATTTCATGTATGAATGCGATTGCATTTGTATTGAACTACTAGATGAAATCTCCTTTGCTGTTGCTGCCCCAGTCTCACTTTTAAGATGCAATTCAGCGTATTCTTATTTTCACTGCACTGAAGATTAATTTTATGACTACACTTAAACCACTTGTCACAGATTCAACGGGGCGGGGGTGGCTCAGTCGTTAGCACGCCAGGCTCGTAATCTGTAGTTACCAGGTGGGTCAGCGTTGAGATTTATCTCCGCAAAATTCCCCGCCCTGCCCACGGTCAGTAGGGGACACCGATGGGCTTGGAAAGGCCGCCGTCCGTCGGATGGGACGTTAAGCCGTGGTCCCGTGTGCGCGAGAGCCATACCCTGTGCACGTTAAAAAAAACACGATGGCCTTGACGGGAAGCTACCATCTGTCTCCCAACAGCTGTTCCAGTGGGTCCCCTCCCCCAACATTCTCTTAGCCTTTAGGGTCCTTGTGACCCGGCCATTTAGCCCATGGTGTGCAAAAAAGTGCCGCTCAGAGGTAAAACAGATTCAATATGTATATTGTTATAAATTTAATGGAAACAGCGTGAGTTCAAAATTATGTTTACCAAACAAAAGTATGAATGAAGTAAATTATTACAAAGGTATAAAACCATAAAAATAAAATAATCTTATCTAAATACAAGTTTTTCTCTTCAGTATAAAATTAAACCATAAAAAATGATTTATTATGCTTAATTAATTTTCAATGTTTATACCTGTGGTTTATGGGGTGGGGGGGGGGGGTCTCAGTTGATAGCGCGCCAAGCTCGTAATATGCAGTTCCTAGCTGGGTAAGCGTTCAGATTTATTTCTGCAAAATTCACACCCTGCTTATGGTCAGTAGGGGACACTGATGGGGGAAAGTCCGTCGGATGTGACGTTAAGCCGTGGCCCCGTGTGCGGGACATCCATACCCTATGCACGTTAAAGAACACGCTGGATGGCCGTGATGGGAGGTTACCATCTGTCTCAACAACTGTCCAATGGCCTTCGGGGTCCTTGTGACCTGGCCATTTAGCCCGTGGTGTGCAAAAAAGTGCCGCTCAGAGGTTAAACAACGCAACCCACGTTCGAGTCCTGCCTAGGCCAGAGTTTAGATTTATTTCTGCAAAGCTCCCTGTCTTGCACACAGTCAGTAGGGGACATTAATGCTTGGAAAGGCTGCTGTCCATCGGATGAAATGTTAAGTTGTATGCGGGAGAGCCATACTCTGTGCACGTTTAACCCGCTAAATGGCCTTGACGGGAGGAACCATCTGTCTCTCCCAACAGTTGTTTCAGTGGGTCCCCTCACTGGCCTCTGAGTGCTCGGGGTCCTTATGACAGCCAATTCTGTGCAGAAAAAAAAAAGGCATCTCAGATGTAAAACAACCCAACCCTACTAAATGATGCACGGAAATCGTTAAAAAAAAACCGCTAAACACTTCGCAATACCCACCACTTCGCAATACCAATTTAATCCAAGATCTTTAACATCTTGGCTGTAGATGAGAATGAAATATATTTCCAAAGTTACTTTTCAACATGCTTACATTGTGAGCAAATGAAATAACGGAAAAGTAAGAAGGAAGATTATTGGGTCTAAACTTCAGAAAATTGAAAGAATAGATTTGGTAACGATTTCCATTTCCCTTAGGAATAGCATGGGAAATATCTTCTGGCTAACATATTTTGGAATTTTGATTTAAAATTGGTTACTGCAATTTGAAGACAAAAACGAAAAAAAAAAAAACCCTCAAGCAGCTGCTTGCCACAGAGGTCTGACAGGAGCCTGCCAGTTTATATGCCATAGTAGAAACTCTGTGAGGATGGCAGGACCTCAGCAGAAAACAACACGAACATCCATGCCTTATCCGGGGCTCGAACCCAGGTCCCTTAGATCAGTAGCCAAACGAAACACCATCTAATTTTGAAGCATCTTCTACGATTTCCGGATAAGTTGTGGTTGCCATAGACATGAAACCTCAACATCCTCATTCATTATATGAGAATAAATTTCATATTACCCTGAATCTTATCCATTATTAACATTATTGTTACGACAGATGAACGTGCAACAATGGCTTGGCAGGCATGAACGTTCGCGTATGCTTATAGCGTGACGATTTACGTTATCAACTGTCGAGAACGTTGATGCTTTGAAAAGTAAGAATTGTGAAAGAAAAAAAGATGTAGTGGAGTAAGAGAAGGAAGACAGATTGGATTGGATTGTTTTACCTCTGAGCGGCACTTTTTTGCACACCATGGCTAAATGGCCAGGCCACAAGGACCCCGAAGGCTCAGAGAAGGTTGGGGGGAGGGGACCCACTGGAACAGCTGTTGGGAGACAGATGGTAGCCTCCCGTCAAGGCCATCCAGCATGTTCTTTAATGTGCACAGGGTATGGCTATCCGGTACACGGGGGCCACGGCTTGTCCCATCCGACGGACGGCGGCCTTTCCAAGCCCATCGGTGTCCCCTACTGATCGTGGGCAGGGCGGGGAATTTTTGCGGAGATAAATCTCAACGCTGACCCAGCTGGGACTCGAACCTGGGAACTACAGGTTACGAGCCTGGCACGCTACTGACAGAGCCACCCACGCCCCGATGGAAACCGGACGTTTATTTTTAGGCCTTTGATTTAATACCTAAGAGCATTTTTTCCTTATTTCCTTGTTAATTTTGTAACGTCCATATGCAACACATTATAAAACCACGTACCTCTATTTCACACGCCACTTTTTGACTCAATAGTAGGTGTGTTTATTAGAAGAATTATCCCTCCAGCAGACGCTTGTTAAAGAGGTCAGCCCTCATGCTGTTGATAAGCATTGGTTCTAAGGTTAGGTTGTTTTACCTCTGAGTGACACTTTTTTTGCACACAATAGCTAAATGGCCAGGCCATGGCTTAATGTGCTATCCAATGGATGGCTGCCTTACTGAGCCCATTGGGGTTCCTTTTCTGACCGAGGGTTGGTTAGAGGCTTAACCGAAAAAAGTCAAACCTGGCATAGCTCAAGTTTGAACCCGGGAACTGAAATTTACAAGCATGGCTCGCTAACGACTGAGCTACCCCATCACAAAACAGAATGCCGTACCACTAAGCTATGACATCAGCATATATGGATTTAAAAAGCTACAATTTTCTTACACTGTTATTTTTGTTGGTAAGTTTTTACAACTTTTTTACAAAAACAAAATACTAATTTTGTTAGTATTTTGTTAGTGTTAAACAAAATACTAAGTTTTTACAACTTACCAACAAAATACTAATTTTTAAATATATATTATTTAGAACAGAACTTCATATGACGAGACTAATATATACAAATAATTTTCCTTCTGAAATAGGTATATTTATAAATCACCATTAGTATGAAGATTAGTTTTAAAACACCAGTAATAACAAAAAGATGAATTGGGAATTTTTAGATAAGGCAGTACTACTAAGTTATGATGAAGTCATAACTTAGTAGTACTGCCTTATCTAAAAATCTGTGCCCATGGTTGTAAGGTAAGAGTTTTGGAGCACCAATTATAACATATAACCTCTGGTTATACCTATAATTCTTGCTAAAATTCTATAGTTATAACAGAGCAATGAGAAGTATGCAGATTACATTATTTGGCAACTGAAGCCCACAAAGTACGCTTCAATTAATAAAATCATTCAATTCCTCTGTTTCAGGTGGCCCAATGCGAACTTCATTTTCTTGTACTGCTTTCGTATAGAGATGCTTCTTTACCAACGTATGTTACTGGCGTTGCCTTCATTAGCATATATTTATCCATACCCCTCGAATATGAGTCGGGACTGATTAAATCTTTTATCCACAAATAGAAAAGTTTCATAGTGCTAAAAATATTGGTATTGTACAGTAGACACAATAATAGTTGTTAAGCATAAAAATAAGATTTTTTTACCTTATATCGAATCTTGAAACATTGCAAATTAATTCAACAAGGCACCCAAATACCTCTGGTGCAGAAGACATGAATTGGGTTTTTCCTGTTTTTCTCCTCAACTATTCGAGATATCAACTTCATTCAAAGACAGGGTTAATGTCCTTGAAATTCTCTTTCGAATGATACCAAGAACACTACACTACGACAATTTGGAAAAAACATTATCTTGCATTTTTTACCACTGCATTTGGAGTTTTTCCTGTTTTTCTCCTGAACTATTCGAGATATCAACTTCATTCAAAGACAGGGTTGATGTCCTTGAAATTCTCTTTCGATAAGAATACCAAGAACGATTGAAAAACCCAATGGTGAAAAGACCTCTGGTGCATTTGAAAGAGAATCTCTGGACCAAACATCCATGGCTGTCAGAAGCACTGAGTAATGTCATTGTCCATATGCAGTGAATGGACAAATTATTACATACACCCTGGTAACAATATGCAAAGCAGAATTGTTGCATCCAGTCATGTGGGACACTGAAACTGGCAATGCCTATAAAAAGAGATCTCTACACATTGGAAACCAATCATCGGTACATGAGTTTGACCTGGCCAAATAGTAGGTGCGAGGAAGACCAGTTCAATCCTCACAACTGTCGGGATTTCCATGTCAGACCATCACACATGTATACCAAGACTACGTGAAATACGACAAAAATTCCAACCAGCGGGAGAAATGACGTAAACGTGCTACTGACCAACAAGATGAGCACAGTTTGTCCCACATGATTACGAAGAATTGCATGGTTACCATGGAGCAGATAATGTCGGAAATGAAAGAGGGTGCAGCACATCCACAAGCTTATGCACAAAGACTATCCATCGTACCATGGAAGAAATAGGCTATAGCAGTCTATGTCTACATCGTGTCTCCTTGTCGACTCTCAGGCACTGAAAGATTAGGTTGCAGTTTGCAGAGGCCTGTCGCAACTGGAAACACTTCATCTGGTCTGACGAATCACGCTGATGGTAGGGCGCATGTTCGCTGTAAACCACACGAAGCAATGGACCCAGCTTGCCAAGTTGGGGTCATGCAAACAAGTGGATGCGTTGTGATAGTTTGGGGGCGTTTATATGGGCTTCCGTGGGGGTCCCTCATACCATCAAAACCCCTGTCACCGGCACAAGGCATATGAACATCCTCGCCGACCATTTACACCCATTCGTAATGATTCTCTTTCTGCACCATGACGCCATCCTTCAACAGGACAATGCCATACTGTGGATGCTCTACGACAGGCGATCCTCGCTTCATGGGTGGTATTTCCACCGTGTTTTCAACACATCGAGTCCTTACCAAGACGTCTGGCTGCTGATGTGATGGCAAAAGGTGCAGTAAAGATTATTATTACAACTACAATATCCATAGGATGTCTAAGATGGTAAATGGATATTCATTCGCTATCTTAGATATTTTATGGATATTCTCTGGATATTGTGGTTGTGTGGGTTGGTAGGTGTATATAATAATTTACAGCCACACATAGGACGACGACCTTTTTTTTTTTTTGAAAAAATCAGCAACAATAGGTCACTATTCTTTTATATATATGTATAATTTTTAAAACTATTAGTCACTATTCTTTTATGTATATGATATATATATTTATGTATAATTTTTAAAACTATTTTTTTTTTAATAAACGATAAATCTGAATACGCGAGCCACATTAAAACGGTACGCGAGCAACGGGTTGGGCACCGCCGACTTAAAGGTTAATTTTGTGGTATGGATGAAGCCCTGAGATCTTGGGGATTCATATGAAAACGACACACATATTGCTACAATCAGAACAGTGAATATGAATAGTATAACTGAAAATTAAGGTTTTTTTATAATGATGTAATACAAACTAAGTTACAAGTGACTTCCAGCAGTTAAAATTTAAAAAGTTATAACTAAATGTTATAAATCATAATTTTAAGCTAATTTGCATCACTTTCTGCACTTTGTTTTCAAAGAAGGAAACATTTAATAGAAATATTCTCCAAATAAAACAGTAGAATTATTTAATCAATAAATAGTAAATCCATAGCTACCTGTTGACTTTGAAGTCAATAAATCAAGAAAAAGTTTTGTGTAAATGAATTTTGTGAAAATACAATAAATTTTTTCCAGTAAATATATGTTAACAGCAGGTTGTAGTTATTAATGTAACAGAAATATTTTCAATTTTCTAGATATTTCTCCATCTACTTACATAATTATAAACCCAGAAACCACCACTATCTTTGGCCATTACCAATTAACTATAATCTTATCATATTACAATATAATTTCCTTGACTCTTATATATATACAGTGGACCTTCGTTATAGCGCTGCTCGCTATACCGCGCACTCGGTTATAGCGCGGGCGATGTTCGCCATAAGTGCAATTAGCATCTTTCAAAAGGGAAATGATACAGAAGTTATCAAAAAGTAAACAAATAAAAATTACTTACTTTTTTAAGTGATGTTTTGTAATTGAAATGATGTCGAATACATAGATTTTAGTCAAGTTATAGATAGTGTTTGTTTTTACATATTTTCAAGCGTACCTTATGACGTAAATAAAATAATAAATATATGTACTTATTAAGATGCATAACTATGTTATGTGAATTTTAATAAAACACTTAATAAATAATTTTTTTTTTTTTTTATTAAAATACATAATATATATAGTTGATGGGATGTTTCAGTATATAGCTCAAATCGTTCTGAGTAAATTTATTGTGTCGCCACCGCGCCGCTCGGTATAACGCGGGTGTTGTTTCCCGCCCGACATGTGCGTAATATCGGGGGTCCACTGTACATACATCTAGCATTTATAGTTTTAAACAAGAAATCTAGAAGTAGGGTGGGATAAGTGGGGGCATGAAATTTTATGGTGGACCATAGACAATGATTGACTGTGTATGTGGGGTCATATTTTTTGCCCCAGGTTCGAGAATTCATAGTTCCAACACTATAGGAGTACAGGCAGGGCTGTAATTTGAACTTCTGAGACCCTAAGCTATACACGCCATCCTATACGAGTGGTTAGCGTGCTTGGCTGGTGATCTAAAGGACCTAGGTTCAAATCCTGGGTAAGGCATGGATGTTTATGTTGTTTTTCTGTTGAAGTCCTGCCATCCTCACAGATCTTCTACAATGGCATATAAACTGACAGGCTCCTGTCAGACCTCTGTGGCAAACAGCTGTGTGAGGGGGGTATTTATTATTTTTATTTAAGATATACAAATTTAAGAGGCCCGAAAAATTCAAAAGTTGAAATATATATTCATTTATTATGATTGAAGGGAGCAGTAAAAATTTAACAGGAAATTGATGTGAGAACATTATTCCTGCAGTGCTAAGTTATGGTGAAGAATGTTTGCACAGTAGAGTAAATATATATTTACTCTATTGTAGTAATATATATTTACTGTATTTTTTTATAACAGTAAAACTTGAAATGTATTTCTTTGAGGCCCCTCATATTGCAAGACACTAAATTGTAGTTTGGTTATCTTAGGCGTAAGTCCAGCTCTGAATACAAGAATGTAATAAGCTAAAGAAATCTTCATATTGTATTCACAGTTTCCAAATAACTCGGGATTAGACATAATGTTGCAAATCACATTGCTCATTTAAATTAAAACAATTGTACAATAGGAAAGAAATTTTGTGAAGCTTGGAAAAGCCATTTTCTGTCGTATGGAGTTTAAGGCTGGCCATCCCATGTAGGAGATACATACCATGTGTATGTTAAGGAACATACTAGATGGCCTTATCAGGAGGCTATCATGTCCGCTAACAGCTGTCCAATGGAATGTAAAACAACCCAACTGTTCATTTTTAACCATTTTGAAATAAAAGTTTAAATTCTTGGAATTCTGTATTTCACTTTTGGATTACTTTTGATTTCTAAAAAAAATGGAATAAGAAATATTTTGCTAAAGCTTAGAATCATGATTTTAGGGGAAGAACGAAAAAAATAAATTTAGAAATTTACAGTGGTTGCCAAAATATTAAGGGTATAACACTGTAGTCCTTTCAGTTAGTATATAAATTAAAGCAGCTCCTGGGTTAAGGGTTAGGTGAATTTTGTATTTTCTATGAGGCTTAGCTGTTGAAATGCTGATTTGCTCATATAATAACAAAAAAACCATGATATAGCATAATGAAGGCCTTCTGATAAACCCGTATTTTATTTGCAGGTTAAAAAACAGAGAAAACTTCCAGCAGATCGTAGTGAAAGTTCAGCAACTGTAGATCTTAATTTAAGCACAGATAGCTACAGTGAAGTTGCAAATTCATCTGTTTCCTCTGAAATCATATGCCAGTCACCTAGCAAAGAGGAACTTAAGAGACGATTGGATGAATCTGAGGAAATTAATGAAAGATGTGTTAAAAAAATCAGGCTACTTCAGCAAACAAAATGCAGAAACAAGAAGAAAATTAAAAACCTGAAGTTAGTTCTGAAAGATATTGAGAAAAAAAAACTTATGGAGGAAGACACATTAGAGATTTTAAGCCAAGCATCAGGTCCTAATCAAGAATTGCTGGCTCGTCAGCTTGCAAAAGTTCAGGACAGAAAGCAATCCAAAAAATATTCTGCTGAATTAAGAGCATTTGCCCTCACACTTAACTTTTGCTCACCGAATGAGGGGTTATTGTTATGTGAGAAACACTTTTAATTCTTGCCTTCCTCATCCTAGAACCATTGGAAAATGGTACAAACATGTTGATGCTGCACCAGGCTTCACTTCTGAAGCCTTTGCAGTTTTACAAATGCAGTCATCAGTAGTAAATATCCTCTGGTATTTTCTCTAATGATAGATGAAATGGCAATTCGTCAGCATGTTGAATATGATGGATATGTGTTTCATTAATGTAGGCTCAGAATTGGATGATGACTCTCTTCCAATAGCCAAGGAAGCATTGGTTTTCATGGTTGTTTGCATAAACAGCAGATGGAAAGTACCAGTAGGATATTTTCTTATTGATGATATGACATCAGTACAAAGAGCAAATCTTGTTAAGCAATGTCTGAATTTGCTGCATGCAGCAAAGATAAAAATGACATCTCTCAACTTTGATGGATTAGCAGCAAATCTAAGCATGGCCAAACATTTAGGCTGCTCACTCGATCCACCACCACCACCACCACCACCACCACCACCACCATCATCATCATCATCATCATCATCATCATCATCATCATCATCATCATCATCATCATCATCAAGCAGCCATGGGCTACGGAGGTCCAGCCAGATCGTGCAATTTAGTTCTCCAAGCAAGTCTATCCTGAGCTACATCTACTGCATCTGGCCACTGCACACCAATTCTAACAAGGTCCTGTTTGACATTGTCTGCCCACCGCATCATAGGTCTCACCCTCTTTCTGAGGCCTTTAGGCACACTGTTCGTAACCCTATTCGTCAATCTATAATTATTCATACGGGCAACATGGCCAAACCAACGGAGTCTCTCTCTGCACAATAAGCTGCTTAAAGGAGGTTGCAAACTCCTTTGCCTAACCTCATCATTAGTTACAAAGTTAAACCACCTAATACCCAAGATACTGCGTAAGCATCTGGAATCAAAAGCATCTAGTTTCCTGTTATCTTGTTTACACAGCGTCCAAGTTTCACTATCATAACTAACCCTAGAAAGAACTAAACTATTATACAGTCTAATTTTAGTCTTTAGGTGTATACGCCTATTTCTCCACACTCTCCATCGATTCTTAAAAGTCCCGGCAGCAATCCCTATTCGTCTGTTAATCTCATGCCGCACATCACCAGTATCTGTTACATAGCTCCCAAGGTAATTAAACTGTGTCACCTGCTCAAGACTGCAACCATTCAGATGAACTGAATCACAGCCTGCCTGACCAATTTTCATCACTTTAGTTTTCTCTCTGTTTATAACCAAACCTACTCTACTACCAGTCTCATCAACAGCTCGAATGAAAGAGTTCATCTCATCAACATCATTTGCCAAAAGGGCTAAATCATCAGCATAATCTAAATCAGAAATTTTCGTATCACCAGTCCATTTTAGGCCAAAATCTTTCCCTTGAAGTGAATTTCGCATAACATAATCAATAACCAAGCTAAAAAGAAAAGGAGAGAAAATGCACCCTTGTCGAACACCAGAAGTAATGCTAAACCAATTGCTACAAGCCTTATCAACTCTCACACACGACTCAGTGTTATTATAGAGAGCTTTCATTATGTTAACTAACTTGTCTGGTATACCATATGATTTCACAATCAACAACAAATTAAGACGATCAACAGAGTCGAAAGCCTTTTTGAAATCAACAAAGCTAGCAACCAAAGGTTTCTGAAACTCTAAACATTTCTCAAGAATCTGCCTAAGTGAAAATATCTGATCCACACATCCCCTACCCCTTCTGAATCCACATTGCTCATCACGCAATTGACTGTCAACCACATTCTTAATTCTATTAAGCACAATCATGCAAAGAACTTTACCTGGAACAGAAGTAGGCTGATACCCCTATCATCATCATCATCATCATCATCATCATCATCATCATCATCATCATCATCATCATCATCATCATCATCATCATCATCATCATCATCATCATCATCATCATCATCATCATCATCATCATCATCATCATCATCATCAAGCAGCCATGGGCTACGGAGGTCCAACCAGACCGTGCAATTTAGTTCTCCAAGCAAGTCTATCCTGAGCTACATCTACTGCATCTGGCCACTGCACATCAATTCTAACAAGGTCCTGTTTGACATTGTCTGCCCACCGCATCCTAGGTCTCCCCTCCTTCTGAGGCCTCTAGGAACACTGTTCATAACCTTATTCGCCAATCTATAATTATTCATACGGCAACATGGCCAAACCAACGGAGTCTCTCTCTGCACAATATGCTGCTTAAAGGAGGTTGCAAACTCCTTTGCCTAACCTCATCATTAGTTACAAAGTAGAACCACCTAATGCCCAAGATACTGCGTAAGCATCTGGAATCAAAAGCATCTAGTTTCCTGTTATCTTGTTTACACAGCGTCCAAGTTTCACTACCATAACTAACCCTAGAAAGAACCAAACTATTATACAGTCTAATTTTAGTCTTTAGGTGTATACGCCTATTTCTCCACACTCTCCATAGATTCTTAAAAGTCCCAGCAGCAATCCGTATTCGTCTGTTAATCTCATGCCGCACATCATCAGTATCTGTTACATAGCTCCCAAGATAATTAAACTGTGACACCTGCTCAAGACTGCAACCATTCAGATTAACTGAATCACAGCCTGCCTGACCAATTTTCATCACTTTAGTTTTCTCTCTGTTTATAACCAAACCTACTCTACTACCAGTTTCATCAACAGCTCGAATGAAATAGTTCATCTCATCAACATCATTTGCCAAAAGTGCTAAATCATCAGCATAATCTAAATCAGAAATTTTCGTATCTCCAGCCCATTTAAAGCCAAAATCTTTCCCTTGAAGTGAATTTCGCATAACATAATCAATAACCAAGCTAAAGAGAAAAGGAGACAAAATGCACCCTTGTCGAACACCAGAAGTAATGCTAAACCAATTGCTACAAGCCTTACCAACTCTCACACACGACTCAGTGTTATTATAGAGAGCTTTCATTATGTTAACTAACTTGTCTGGTATACCATATGATTTCACAATCAACCACAAATTATGACGATCAACAGAGTCGAAAGCCTTTTTGAAATCAACAAAGCTAGCAATCAAAGGTTTCTGAAACTCTAAACATTTCTCAAGAATCTGCCTAAGTGAAAATATCTGATCTACACATCCCCTACCACTTCTGAATCCACATTGCTCATCACGCAATTGACTGTCAACCAGATTCTTAATTCTATTAAGCACAATCATGGAAAGAACTTTACCTGGAACAGAGAGTAGGCTGATACCCCTATAGTTATCACAAGAACTGGGATCACCTTTTTTGAAAATAGGGATAACAATAGCTCTGGTAAAATCCTTAGGAACCATGCTTTATCATAAAAGATGTTCAGAATTTCAGTCATCCAACTGGTAACCGAAACATTCCCAGCTCTAAGCATTTCGGTAGTAATTTCATCTACCGCTGGGGATTTATGTAGTTTAAGTTTAGAAACAGCCAAAATAACTTCAGATTGTGTTATAGGGCCAACATTAACCCTTTCGCTACCGTTCCGGCCGTCCCGGCCGAATCCCTTTCGCTACCATACCGGCCCGTCGGCCGGGAGAAGGTAGGTTGAACGGGTGAACTCTCCCTCCCCTCTTTGTGCATCTCCCTCTCAGAGGGTTCAAACGACCATCAATTAACATCTAAATGACAAACTGCTTGCATCCCTCCAGTCAACAGGGGGACTCTAAGTGTCGACTGCAGAATGTGGTGTGTTTATTTCCTTCTTTTAACTTGCATTTCAGCAAAAAGCAAAGGAAAGATGGAATAATTCTTTTGGATTTGAAGGGGAGATCAAAAAGTGTTAGGACTGAATAATAAATTCATGCATTGATAGGTTCTCAACAGAAAGTAGAAACAGTTGAAATAGTTAAATGTTTGATCAAGAGGGAATCAAATTCACAATTTTACAATTTCTTAAAAGCGCTTTTTATAGAAAAATGTGATTATTGGCAATCACATTTGAAGATCTGACTGCGGTCTGCCTAAATACCTACTTTTGATATTTTTAATATTTAATGAGTTTTAAAATCTGGAATATTTAACATTAACTTACCTTGTTAACCAAAAATCATTCAAAATTCATATACTGTTCAATCATTACATATGCAGCTAAAATATACATTTTATTAAAGTTTACAGAATGTTTCTTTTTCATTTTAATATGTTGCAATAATTTTTCAGGTTTTGAGTACATTTTCCAGCTTACAAAATTATTCCAGCTTACAAAATTATTTGGATATTGAACGATTATTTGTGAATAATTCAACATTTAAAGAGATTTGTTAGAGGCCTCAAGTATAACTATAGTCATATTTTGTCCATATTAATATTACTTAAGAAGTTACTGATATCTGAATATGACTCAATATTCAAATAACATGAAACGTTTTTTCTGTTCAGTACCTACGTATAAATATAATGCTTAGAGAACAATATAAAAGAATTTCCACATTTTTTAACAGAATGCTAACATTTTTGAAGCTTTCTAATTTAAAATATAAGATTTTATGGTAAAATGTTACAACAAGACAAAAATGGAGATCTACATTTAGTGGAGCTAATTCTTAAATTTCAATAATATTCTCTTATTATTTAAGGAGTTGCATATGCTGGAATATTTAACAGAAGCAATGCGTAAGGAACTTACATAATCTTTACTAATAGAGCAATAATTATTTATAGAAACTTCCAATTATTATAAATAGAAACAATTATTTCATGAAATTGGTTACATATTTGTTTCATATTATTTTTCATTCATTTTCATTTATTACTGGAGTCGAGGGGAGGGCATGTCCCTCTTTCCCTCATCTTCAGAATGTTAGTAACCGGATTGGAGATGAAAATAATATGAAACAAATACGCAACACGATTTTTCAAAAGAATTTTAAGACCACTGCAACGGAGTGGCAATTTCATACTGAAACACCAATTCAGTTATTTTCCATCTTTTATTTCTTTTCCGGTTCGATCCAGTTAATTGCTCTTCCCATATTTTTTTTTCTAGATCCGACCTATATAAAATTATTATATAATTTTAAAGTACTTCTGGAATAGATTTCTGATACAATGAGATTGTTAAATATTTAAATTTCTATAACCCTTTAAATATTGAGTGAATTATGTTGAAAATATGGAATTAAAGAGTCACGTGTTATGATGACTAATTTACTTCAATAAAACACTTTACACTAAAATTTTACATTACCTACGAATATGCTTTCTTTTCATGTCATGGAATGCTCTTTCTAAATCGGCAATGGATATATTACTGCAAATGGCGACATTCCGAAAAGTTCCAACCCACTTTTCCTTCACCAATCCACTTTTTATTCGATACTAACCAAGACCTATAGAAATATGTTATATATAACATAAGTTTTGTGCGAACATGCCGAAAACGTGCTCCAAGAAAATTCTCTCATAAAGCTTAGGTAGTTAGTATTATTTATAGCACTCTAAAAATAAATAAAATATTAAATTATTAGAGCAGCCTGTCACAGAGATGTGAGAGAAGCCTGTTAGTACGCATAATACACTATGGAAAAGAACTGGGATGAAGGCGAAACATCAGTAGAAAGACAACACAGAAAAAGAAAGATCCATGCCTCATCAGGGATTCGAACCCACGTCCCGTTGGTTATTAGCTACGCGCACTTCAGTAATAATGAAAATTCAAGGATGAAAGATTATTATACCCTAATAAATGATTGTACGATGTGCAAATTCGTGTACCTCTGATTAGGAACCAAATAAATAGTAAAGAGATAAAGTTATTTTACTCAGCACTTGGGGTGGTTAAGTCTTAGGTTTAACCTCTAAGCTGCACCCTTTTGCACAAAACAGGCTAAATGGCCAAGTCAAAAGGGCTTAAAGAAAGTTGGTGTAGGAGATCCACTGGGCAGCTATTAGTAGGAGACAGATGGTAATCTCCCGTCAAGAGAATTCAGTGCATTCTTTTACTTATATAGGGTATGGCGTTTCACCCACAGGTTAATGTCCCATCTGACGGACGGCAATCTTCAGAAGCCCAACGGGGGTTAACGGAAGAAAATCTGAATGCAATCGATTTGGGAGTAGAAATTGGGAAAATAAAATATTGGGTCTGGAGCTCTGTCAAATGGATCAACCTGCTCCCTCCACACACACACACACACAGACACCCCATGCTGTGAGGGGGGGGGGGGGGGGCAGAGCCGTAACTAGCTATATTTGTGCCAGAGGCAATAATAGAAATTGCACCGCTATATAGTTTCATAGCAGTCTTTTTCTGAGCCTCCTCATCTTGATTTTTTCTGAACCCCTCATTTTGTATTTTTATGCGCCCCTCATCTTGTGCGCCCGAGGCTAATGCTTTACTTGCCTCACCGTTGTTACTGCCTAGGTATTTCTGGGGAGAGCTGAAAAGGTACCATATTGATTTTCATATACCGTACACATACTTTGGAATAATACTCTTTGAAAGATCTCTTCCAAGGTGAGAAAAATCATACGCTGCCCTTTTCGGTAAGAATAATTTCGGTCAAAACACTGGAAGAGCATATATCGCATCTGGAGAATGTAGGATGTTCCTTTTCAAAGGGGGCGGGGGTGGCTCAGTCGGTAGCGCGCCAGGCTCGTAATCTGTAGTTCCCAGGTTCGAGTCCCAGCTGGGTCAGCGTTGAGATTTATCTCCGCAAAATCCCCTGCCCTTCCCACGGTCAGTAGGGGACACCGATGGGCTTGGAAAGGCAGCCGTCCGTCGGATGGGACGTTAAGCCGTGGCCCCGTGTGCGGGAGAGACATACCCTGTGCACGTTAAAGAACAGGCTTGATGACCTAGACGGGAGGCTACCATCTGTCTCCCAACAGCTGTTCCAGTGGGTCCCCTCCCCCAACCTTCTCTGAGCCTTCGGGGTCCATGTGACCTGGCCATTTAGTCCATGGTGTGCAAAAAAGTGCCGCTCAGAGGTAAAACAACAACCCAACCCTTTTCAAAGAGAACGAAATTTATCGTTTTCCAAATTTGTACTCTTTAACAGTGATAATTCGAACCAACAGATGATTTTGAAAATTTAAATAATAATATTTTATTAGTACTTACAAAGAAAAAAAAATAAAATTAAAACTTTGGGTTTTCCCAGTGAATATGATAGTTTTTCGTGGGGGAGGAGTATATAAATTCCGTACTGTAGCTTGGGATTACGGTTCGAAAAAATAGCAAAAGTTGTTGAAAATCTTAGCAGAAGTGTTGTTTTAAAATCCATTTTATAAAATCACTCAACAGCAGATACCTTTATTTAGTAGAGTTATTTATTCTCAGTCGCACTCTTGTGAACACAATTAGCTAAATGCCAGGTAATAAGGATCTCAAAGGCTTATACATGGGTTGAATAAACAAGACTCTTTGGGCAGTTGTTAAGAGACAGATGGAAACCTCCCTTCAAGGCCATCAATAAACGTGCACAGAGTGTGGTTTACCTCCACACGGACCACGGAGTTTCGTCGCAACCGCAGGAAGGCATCGTTCCAAGTCCATCGGTTCTGCTTTCTTACCAAATGAAGGCTTTGATTTAATGGAAATAAAATCTCAACGCTGCTATATTTGGGACTCGAACCTGGAAACTATAGAGTAGAAGCTTCCAACACTACCAACTAAGCCAAACAGTCACCTTGCTACTTTTAGGCACTGATTTCCATGTTACTCCAGTTTTTACAACAAGCATTGTATTCTTTAAGGTTTTGAAGGAATACACTCATAATTAATGAGAAATGTGTCTGGAAGTTTAAGACAGGAAATTATAAATTCACTATCAACATAGCATGCCACACTTGACAATCTAGAAATAGCGCCCCCCCCTCCCTCTCACAGCTTCCAGTAAGTTTACCATAAAAGCCGTAGAAGGACATTAGTCAGCTCGAAATATATTTCGATATAAATTTCAACTAAATAACTTAGCTGATTGTTAGTAACATTTACAGAGAGTCAACATTGCCCCCTCCCTTCCCAAATAAGAAGAAAAATACATTTCGACATTCTGATAATAAAAAATCTTTAGATCGATAATTTTCGTAAATTTTCCATATAACTTACGAGAGAAGGAAATGGAAAACAATTAGCAACTAGAAGAATACATATCGCCTCTGGTGAAAAAGGGATACTCGTTTTCAAAAAAGAATGACGTTCTGATTTTCGATCTTTACATTCCTCTCATATTAGAAATTTGATGTAATGGATGATTGGAAAAATGCAGGCATTAATATTTTATTAGTACCTTTACCACACAAATGGAGTTTCTCATTAAACAAAAAATTGCATTTTCCCAGCTATATTTTGGAAGCACGAAGCAAATCATTGCTGCCAATGTAAACTATGTAACCACCATAATCTATCATGCAAATTTCAAGTTTCTATCATAAACATATCGTTGGCAATGTTTGTTAATATTGTGGCATTTTCACACTTTTTCCACCATTTTAGGACGTTATTGAAATATTCGGGGAAATTGTAATATTTCATCAATACCTATCTAATCAAAAATAAAAAAATAATTTTTATCTAATCTTTTTCAAAAGCATAGATATGCCAAAAAAAATATGTAACATGTACATTTTGGGGGCAGGGAAGAATACCCCAAACCTCCTCATTAAACATCGCCACTGGACGGGCAGTGACCAACTCTTAAAAACCGAACTCTTTATAACTGCGCAATAGTTCTCTTTGATTTCTCACAGCCTTTGTCAGGGGTGGCCGCTCTTCTACTTGAGACCGCCACTGATACTGGATAATATTCCTAGATAAGTAATTGTCGTTAATATCTCGTGTAAAAATTATTAATATCTATTGGGTTGTTCTACATCTTAGTGGCACTTATGTGACTTACACTTTGTGAACATAATGGGCTAAATGACTTGGTCACAAGGACCCCAAGGGAGAGAAGGTTTGGGAAGGTGAACTGTTAGGAAAAGAATAGAAAGCCATCCAGCGTGTTCTTTAATGGGCACATGGTATGGCAGCTGACAAAAATGAAGGTGATATAGAAAGAGTTGAGCGGCTTTACCTCTGAGCGGTACTTTCTTTTGCACACAATGGGCTAAATGGCCAGGTGACAAGGATCCTGAAAACTCGGAGAAGGTTGGGGGAGGGAACCCAGATGAAATCCTGTCAAAGCCATTTGGCAGGTTCTTTAACGTGCACAGAGTATGGCCCTCCAGCGCACGGTCCCACGGCTTAACGTCCCACCAGACGGACGGCGACCTTTCCCCGCTCATTGGTGTCCCTTACTGACCGAGGGCAGGGTGGGGAATTTTGAAGACATAAATCTCAACATTGGATCAGCTGGTACTCGAATTACAGATTACGAGCCTGATGCACTCTGACTGAGCTACCCCTGTGCCATATGGGAAAAAAAATCTACTAAACAAATTTAAAGCGTCATGATTCATTTTGCGTTGCGTTGATTACTTTCCTGGTCCTATTTGAGGGTACTCTTTTAAAGAAGATGCAGGGTCGGCGTCAAAACTAATTCGATGTGCAGCATGCTAAGATATGTAGTAAGCATTTTTGAGGAGCCTATTACGATCTTAACCTATGAACCAAACTCTCAGGACTGCCTGTTAAACGTAAACTTAAAGGGATAAATATAGTCCATATATAAATGTGACGCACAAAAATTCAGTCTTGGTTACGACGACAGCTTCTACTCGTACCAAACGATTATTGACTCGAACAAAAACGCAAATGAGTGTTGTAAAAATAAATCAATGATCCTGAAAACTGGGACAATGTGCCCAATAAAAAAGTAGCATTTTCATTGGCAATTGATAATTTAAATACCTCAGCTTATAGTACACTGATCAAGAGAATAAAAACTTATTCTCAGTGCGTCAAAATCAGAAAATAAAAAAAATTACCCCTAGTTATATATAGGGGGGACAAGGGGGCCAGGTTCCCTTGTCCTCGCCTATATCCGGTCCCGTGGCCGAGTGGTTAGCGTGCTTCCCTACTGATCAAATGGGCTTTGGTTGTAGCCCCGAATAAGGCATGAATGTTTGTGTTGTTTTTCTGTTGAAGTCCTGCCATCCTCACAGATCTGCTCTGTCGTAGTAAACTGACGGGCTCCTGTCGGACCTCTGTGGCAAGCAGCTGCTTCAGGGAATATTTATTTTTATGTAGTTACCGAAATAAGTGCCAAACAGTAATAGCACAACAATAGTTTTCATCACTTGTGTGCAGAGTAATTGAGAACTAGCTCTACTGCTTTAAATATTTATCTCTTTTTTGGGACAGAATTGGCTCAGTCAGAAGAGCTCTAAGCTTCTAATCTGATGATCCCAGGTTCAAGTCTTAAGTGTGCTTGCTTTGAGCCATCGTCCTTCGGCTGAGGCATTAAATCCTGGTCCCATGTGCAAGAGAGAGCCATACCCTGTACATGTTAAAACACACCGGATGGCCTTGACAGGAAACTTCCATCTGTCTTCTTCCAATTGGACATCTATGAAGCTGTCCAATTGGTCGCCTTCCCCAAACATCTCTTGAGCCCTTGGGATCCTTGTGACTTGGCCATTTATCCATTGTATGCACAAAAACACTGCTCAGAGGTATAAACTGTCCAAACCACTTTATTTCCCAAATGGAAAGAAAATAAAATACATGGCAAATGAAGAAAATGTACGAAGAGTTTAGGGATGTTCAATATGAGCGCCGTAGGTAATGCGGCAAATATCCAAAGGTTTTCAACTCCCTCCCGCACTCTATGGAGCATATTAAAAGTTACTTGGGTGATGACTAATAGTAATCTGTCATCCAGTTCATTAATGGACTATGATAAAGATGGATGATGAGCTGCATCTTGAAGGAAATCCCCACAGAAAAAATCGAGTGAGGGTTTGATGGATTTCGTCAAACTAAAATACAAACTGTGCTTTATGTGCATCTGCACAATCCCTCATTTCATTTGTCCTCCATCCCACAGAAGCTCCTCCAGAAAAAATAGCAAACACTGCAAACCAATGAAATCAAATTTGATGTATTTGTATATCCTTTCTTTGTTATATTCGTTTTCTTTTCGTGTGACATAAAGTAGTTATATTTATATTTGTTTGAAGATGTACAGCTACTTTGTCATTATCCAGGGGCGGTGGCGGCTCAGTCGGTAGCGCGTTAGGCTCGTAATCTGCAGTCCCCAGGTTAGAGCCCTAGCTGGGTCAGTGCTGAGATTTATCTCCGCAAAACTCCCCACCATTCCCATGGTCAGTAGGGACGTAGCTTGCACTTAACCTATGAACCGAACTCTTAGGCTGACACCGATGGGCTTGGAAATGCTGCCGTCCATTGGATGGGACATTAAGCTGCGGCCCCTTTTGTGGGAGAGCCATACTCTGTGTACGTTAAAGAACATGCTGGATGGCCTCGATGGGAGGCTACTACTGTCCCCCAACAGCTGTTTGGTGGGTCCCCTTTCTAAGCCTTCGGGGGTCCTTGTGATCTGGCCATTTTGCCCATTGTGTACAAAAAAGCGCCGCTTAGAGGTAAAACATCCCAATTCATCAGTCTCCCCATTGTCACATCAAAAGTCTTAGCCATTGAACGTCAAGAAATGCTTCCTCGTGCAATGGCACCTTCATTCACCCTGGGAAACCCTGTCTCTTGGTTCCCCACCCCCTTTGTCCTTGGGGGCGGGGGTGGCTCAGTCGGTAGCGCGCCAGGTTCGTAATCTGTAGTTCCCAGGTTCGAGTCCCAGCTGGGTCAGCGTTGAGATTTATCTCCGCAAAATTCCCCGCCTTGCCCACGGTCAGTAGGGGACACCGATGGGCTTGGAAAGGCCGCCGTCCGTCGGATGGGACGTTAAGCCGTGGCCCTGTGTACGGGAGAGCCATACCCTGTGCACGTTAAAGAACACGCTGGATGGCCTTGACGGGAGGCTACCATCTGTCTCCCAACAGCTGTTCCAGTGGGTCCCCTTCCCCAACCTTCTCTGAGCCTTCGGGGTCCATGTGACCTGGCCATTTAGCCCATGGTGTGCAAAAAAGTGCCGCTCAGAGGTAAAACAACCCAACCCTTTGCTCTTTTTCGGTGCGATTGCGTCACTTTGCCATCCTCTCCCACTTTAATTTTTTTCTAGATCCGGGCTTGGTACAGGATAAGACTGCTGCACATTGGACCACGGCTTCGTCCCTCATTAGGGGATGGCGGGCCTTTCCAATCCCATCAGTGTCCCCTTTCTCACCGGGGACAGAATGGAATTGCACGCTGGATGGCCTTGATGGGAGACATCTGTCTCCATAGAGCTGTTCCAGTGGGTCTCTCAATCTTCGGGGTCCTTGTGACCTGGCCATTTAACCCATTGTCTTCAAATAAAGTGCTGCTCAGTGGTAAAAAAAATTGTCATTATCATGTATAATACTGTATATGATCATAATTTAATATAAATTTCACATGTGAGGGACTCTTCTTTTCTTTATTCTGGAAGAGGCTATTCACTGACTCTCTTCTTGATAGCATTCTTGATCTACCTGAATGACAAATCAAAAAAACTTTATAACTCTGTGACAAACAGCTGTTTCAGCAGAGTGGGTTGTTTTACCTCTGAGCGGCAGTTTCTTTGCACACGGTGAGTTAAACGGCCAGGTTAGACATACAAGACAAGTTAGTTAACCTAATAAAAGCTCTATTATCTAACAGCACTGCGTAGTGTGGGAGAGTTGGTAAGTCTTGTAGCAATTGGTTTAGTCTCTTTTTGTCTCCTTTTCTCTTTAGCTTGGGTATTGATTATGTTATGCAAAATTCACTGCAAGGGAAAGATTTTGGTCTTAAATGGTGTAAAGATTTCAATATTTCTGATTTAGATTATGCTGATGATTTAGCCCTTTTGGCAAATGATGTTGATGAGATGAACTCTTTCATTCGAGCTGTTGATGAGACTGTAATAGAGTAGGTTTGGTTATAAACAGAGAGAAAACTAAAGTGATTAAACTTGGTCAGACAGGGGGTGATTGAGTTAATCTGAATGGTTGCACTCTTGAGCAAGTGTCTGAGTTTAATTATCTTGGGAGCTATATAACAGATACTGGTGATGGGTGGCATGAGATTAACAGACATATATAGGGATTGCTGCCGGGACTTCTGAAAGTCTATGGAGAATGTAGAGAAATATGCATATACACCTAAAGACTAAAATTAGAGTTATAATTGTTTGGTTTTTCTAGGGATAGTTATGGTAGTGAGACTTGGATGCTTTGTAAACAAGATAACAGGAAACTAGATGCTTTTGATTATAGATGCTTACACAGTATCTTGGGTATGAGGTGTTCAACCTTGTAAGTAATGATAAGGTTAGGCAAAGGAGTCAGCAGCCTACTTTAAGCAGTATATTGTGCAGAGAGAGAGATACTTCGTTGTTTGGCCATATGAATATTATATATTATATACAGATTAGTGAATAGGGTTATGAACAGTGTTCCCAAAGGCTTCAGAAAGAGGGGGAGACCTAGGATGAGGTGAGCAGACAATGTCAAACAGACCTTGTTAGAATTGATGCGTAGTGGGCAGATGTAGTTCAGGACAGATATGATTGTAGCACTGTCTGGTTGGACCTCCGTAGCTCATGGCAGCTTGAGGAGGCTGATGACTTAGATTATGCTCATTTGTTTATTTTCGAAAATGATGTTGATTAGATGAATTCTTTTATTAGTGCTGTTGATAAGACTGGTAATAGAGGAGGTTTGATCATAAGCAGGGAAGAACCTAAAGTGATGAAAATTGGTCAGCTTGGTTGTACTTCAGTTATTTTGAATGGTTGCCATGAGCAATTGTCTCAGTTTAATTATCTCCGGTGATGTGCGACATGAGATAACAAAGATTATATGAACTGAGATTTTTCCGGTGCCTTTAATAGTCTATGCAGAGTGTGGAAAAATTGGAGTATACATTTAAAGAGCAAAATTAATTTGTATAATATAGTAGTACAATAGTTTGGTTCTTTGTAGAGTTAGTTATGGCATTGAATATTATTTTTAATCAAGATAACAGGAAACTTTATATCTTTGATTCTGGATGCTTACGCAGTATCTTCGGAATTAAAGGGTTTCACTATATAAGCAATGGTAATGTTAGACTACGCAGTCTGCAACCACATTTGAGGAGCATATTTTGCAGAGAGAGAATGCGCTGGTTTGGCCACGTTGCCCGTACGCATAGCGACAGATTAGAGAATAAGATTATGGACGATGTGCCTAAAGGCCAGAGAAAAAGGGGGAGACATAGGTTGCGGTGGGCAGACAATGTCAAATAAAACCTTGTTAGAATTGGCTTTCAGTTACCAAATACAGCAGCTCTGCACAGGACAGACGTTTGAGAACTAAATTGCGCAGTCTGTTTGGACCTTTTTACTCCAAGGCTGCTTCAAGACTTATATATGTAATAACTATAAAGGCGGATCTTTCTGATAACTTTTGCAATTTATGATTTATTTCCTAGTAAATTACTTTTCTTAATGTTATTTTTCTTTTCATGCAAAGTGTGAAGTACTCTGAAAAATGTATCGTATTGAAATTTTAGAGTGTAAAACGTGTTTTGCAGAAATGACGACAGAGCTAATAGAAGCTAACTTATTAGCAGTATAATGGTAATAACTAGGAGATATCATTGAGAAGACAGAGATTCAGATTAAATTTTTGAGTAGTTACATGCATGTTTGTCATTGTCTGATGATTCTACAAATGTCAATGTTTTATAATTATCTGAATCAGGATTTAAAGGATACTTAGCTACAATTCCTCTCCTCCGTGTTATCCTAAAGAAATTGCATCACTATGCCATGCAAATCAACTGATAGAGATAAGGCTAAGCTAAATTTAGTTGCAGTGCTGAAATAGAATCAGAGAAGGACAGAACAACACTAAAGAGTACGAGATTGGCATTCCTTTATCAAATTTAGGGGCCCTGAAAAGGGCCGTTTTCTTTTGATGTGGGACGACTAGAACATTCAAACAACTACCATGTCATCTTTCTTCCGTTTGCAGCATGCGGAACACAGCAATCGACGTAAGGTAATGCAGAATCGACGAAATCTCCCTTGTTTCCTTTGACGTACCTTCTCTCTTACGGCATAAATCCGTCCTGTTTTATAAAAGGCATCAGGATCAAAAGGTACAGTCTCTGTCTGCCTAAGGATTTCGGGAAAGATGAAATTGCGGTCGGTCGTGTCGAGTGGCTCCAATTTATGTACCACTGATTTCTTTCCTTGATCAAAGATTATTTCATCAATTTCTCCTACTTGTTTTTCGATGATGGCACAGTAGAGATTTATTCCGTTGTTTCTGCTACCTTCCTGGATGGCACAAAGGCAAAGACTCTCCTCCACTACGTCATAATATCCCTCGGAGATTTGATGACTTTTAGCATCGATTTCCTCTCCCTCCTGGGAGGATCCTTTCTTCATTTCATCTGTATCTAGTGGTAGTTTCATTGTTCTAGTTCTAATATTCTCTCTATCCATTTAATTAACTGAAGTCTTCCTTCTAATAAAGTTCCTTTACTAACTGACTTCTCCAGATTATCGTTTCACTAAAAAGCAGATAAATTATATTCCTCTTACGTAAAGATCAGCACAATATCGCTAAAGCACGCATTCCACTCATAAGCATTCCTTTAGAATCATTCTTTCATTAAAGCTATGCTTTCATTTCAACAATGATAGTCTTCATTTGTTACGTTTCACTGAGATTTCGTGACGTCAGATGTAACGAAAGGCACCATTTTCGTTCTTTCCTTCCGCCATGACTAATGTTGTTTTTACGACTGAATTTTGAACCAAATAAATAATCCAGTGAATTCCTCAAAGACATTCTGAGACGTATTTTCTTTTCACGACATAAAAAATAATTTGGGCGGGGGTGGCTCAGTCGGTAGTGCGCCAGGCTCCTAATCTGCAGTTTCCAGGTTCGAGTCCCAGCTAGGTCAGCGTTGAGATTTATTTCCGCAAAACTCCCCGCCCTGCCCACAGTCAGTAGGAGACACCGATGGACAAGTCCATCGGTGTCTCCTACTGAGGGTCGCCGTCCGTCGGATGGGACGTTAAGCCGTGGCCCCGTGTGCTGGACGGCCATACCCTGTGCACGTTAAAGAACATGCTGGATGGCCTCGACGGGAGGCTACCATCTGTCTCCCAACAGTCGTTCCAGTGGGTCCCCTCCCTCAACCTTCTCTGAGCTTTCGGGGTCCTTGCGACCTGGCCATTTAGCCCATGGTGTGCAAAAAAAGTGCCACTCAGAGGTAAAACAACCCAACAACTCAAAATAATCTGTGTATTAAAATTGGTCATTGGGTAGTTTTATCACTGAACTTCACTTTCTCCTTCTTTTGCAGACAATTGGATCAACGGCAGGTCACAAGGACCCCCAAGCGCTCATCGAAGGTTGGGGAAGACGACCCACTGGACAACTGCTATGATTCAGATAGAAGCCACCCATCAAGGTGCACAGGATTATAGCTGTCTGTTACACACGGTGCCACAGCTTAACGTTCCATTCGATGGGCGGCTGACTTTTCAAGCCAATCTGTGTCCCCTTTCTAACCCAGAGCAGAAATAGGGTTTAAAGGAGGTATTGGCAGGGTTTTCCGATGATGGCACAGTATGGATATGGTAATGTGGACGTTGGCCTATTTGGAACCCTGTCCCTACTCTTCTCAGGGGAGGGAGGGGGGGGGGTGAGAAAAGCAACTTTTTCATTTTAAGGGATGAGGCAAATACTTTTCATGTTGTAAAAGTGCTAAAAAAATACTACTCTTTCCATTTCACAGTCATGCATTGTTTCCTTTACAATTTTTAAAGCGTGAAAAAGTAGGTAAATGAAAAACGTCTTCCATTTGAAAACGAGGTTCACCAGAGCAAATATGGATTCTTCTATTTAAAATATATAATTTCGCTTATTCATAATGTCGTGCCCGCATGCTTGCAATGCGAGCCCGATGTTCTCGTACAGCTTCTGCCTGGCACATCTCTCGGAATGGACTGTCCTATCTGTCCCCCATCCGTCTGTGAAGAAGTCTGTAGGGGCAAACCCAGTCACAGAGATAATCGACTCGAAACTTCTTCTCTTCCTCCCGTTTTTACTCCTTCATCCCAACCACATTGATATCCTCCAAGCACTTTCTTATTATGCACACTGATGACCACCAATGGCCTTTTACCACGAATTCAACTACACCCCCCCCCCCCCCTCCCCAAGATGGCATTGGCCATCTTGCCAACCATCGACACCGGACTTGGTGGCGAGCTTGTTTGTTCTTGTAGTCTTCGAGCCAGTCCAGTAAACGTCATAGTGAGAGTGTGGAGGCCCCTAACAAAAGGACCATGGCCTAGCAAGGGATAAACTGATTTTGATGTCGTGGAGGTCGCATGCCAAGACTTTTGTGCTGGTCTCGTCCTTTTGGGTAATGAGCATCAAATTGTCAGTGAACAGAAATATTGAAAAGAAAGACAACTGAAGGAACTGAACAGAGCCGTTGCCAGAGCTACCGAAAAAATCACCGCCACCCTGGTCAACGGGTGGTTTCGAAAGACGAGTCAGAAAACATTTCACCTACTCCTTATTTTCCTAGTTTACCTCCCAGTACCCTGAACCTGTAACTTTAAGCTTTGTTCTGTATCTAGCAGTGCGACCAGTGGGACTCATTATAGCCTATGTTGTATTTGGCCAGTGACTGTACCCGGTGGGCAGTCACTGTATGTATATATGCTTTAAAGTGTAAATAAATGTAAATAGATGAAATAACTAGGTTTGTGTATTCGGCCACCTGAGCAAATCCTGACGAAGTAGGGACAGGTACCCTTCTGCAAACGCTCTCACACATACATAGGAAACAACCCAGCCATGACAGACAGAGAAGGAGCCTGTCTACAGGTGTAATTTCGCTGGACAAAAGGTTTAAAACAGAATAAGAATGGATAACTTTTTTTACCATTTGGATTTATTTATACAAGTATAAACGAGCACTGCAATGTGACAAAGCACCGAACTTCTGCTATTTCTGCTATTCACCGAACTTCTGCTATTTCTGCTATTCACCGAACTTCTGCTATTCACCGAACTTCTGCTAGTTACCTAGTTGCAGGAGTCGAGTGCTTTCAACTGCACTCAGCAGTCATCTTCAAGACATCGTACAGTTCCCTGGGAAGCGGATCGTTGGTGATAGATTAAGATAAGCAAAAGTAATACCTTTTTCTTGATGATATTTCCACTGACGAGAGTTCTGCAGTTGGAGGAAATTCCAGCATGCTTGCAGTGGAGCAAACTCACTGAATAGCAGAAGTTCGGTGCTTTGCCAGTAGCACTTGGATGTACACCAGACGACAGTGGCATGCATTTCGTGACACTTGCGTCGTTAAAGCGGCCGAAATGGTATTTGCATTCTTGGGCAGTTCAAGGATTTGGGTTGGGTTGTTTTACCTCTGAGCGGCACTTTTTTGCACACCATGGGCTAAATGGCCAGGTCACATGTACCCCGTAGGCTCAGAGAAGGTTGGGGGAGGGGACCCACTGGAACAGCTGTTGGCAGACAGATGGTAGCCTCCCGTCAAGGCCATCCAGCGTGTTCTTTAACGTGCACAGGGTATGACTCTCCCGTACACGGGGCCACGGCTTAACGTCCCATCCGACGGACGACGGCTTTTCCAAGCTCATCGGTGTCCCCTACTGACCGTGGGCAGGGCGGGGAATTTTGCGGAGATAAATCTCAACGCTGACCCAGCTGGGACTCGAACCTGGGAAGTACAGATTACGAGCCTGGCGCGCTACCTACTGAGCCACCCCCGCCCCACAGTTCAAGGAATTTCGGATTTGCTCACCTCTGATCGGACTCTAGTACAGTCGCTCAAAAAAGTATCCGAACACTATGGTTGATTACAGAATTCAGAAAAAATATCTGAAGCGTGTACAGCAACTGTACAAGCTCCAGTTACCGTTCACAGCAAACTGGAGCAAACTGGAGCGTGTGCAGTAACTGCACACGCTCCAGTTTGCTCTGAACGGTAACTGCACACGCTCAATATTTCCGTGAGTGAGCCCACACGATCTAGTATCAAAATAATATGACCACCTACAGAAAAATATCTGGCAACCTTCGTGTCACGTGACTTCGTGTCCCATGTGCCGGTCACTAACTTCAGAGGAGCAATGATGGGCAGTTGAAGTGTCGGATTACTCTTCTGCAGTTGGGAGGTGGGGTCGGCCAGTTGCCCAATAGTGCTGAAGAAAAAAATGTTTTCATGATGAACATTTAAAAGCGACGTCACTGTTAAATGTTTCAGCTTCACCAAATTATTGAAGAAATATTTTTGTAAATTGAAATTCCCATGAAAAGTTCAGTTATACAAAAAATGGCACTGGAGGTAACAGTGACATAATTTGTCGTAAAAACGTCATTTACTAAAATAAATTTGAAGTAATTAAATTCATTCAATTATTCAATTAATTTTGAAAATGTTAAAATTAGTAGAACAGCGGATTTTCACAACATTAAAAGAATGTTATGAAAATTGAGAATTAGAAAGATTTGCGCGAGATCTTCAATTTATTTCTAGTGACATTTTTTCCGTAAAAACTTGTTTTCGCAGTTAAGGAGATTGAGGATGCTTCATTAAATGCACTAAACTATAAAGAAAATTCTTTGGTGAAAGTTAGTGCCGAAATTTATAACGTAATCGTATATAATTACATAACAACATACAACATAATACATAACATAATGTTCATGTGTGAAAAATGTTTTCATAAACTTCAACAGACGTACAAACTTGAAAAATTCCCAACGTCGAAAAGCATTTTTTCACAGATTTTAAAAGAAATTGCCTCACAAGTTCAGCTTCCAAACTATCATAATATTAAGCAAAATCTAATACATCGTTTTATCGTGTTTCGTATTAGAATTTGGACAGTAGAGAGGAAGCGGCATTTAAAAAGGCAGAAACAAAATGAAAAGCCAACCGAATGTATTGCAATGAGATGGATTATTGCAAAGGTAAATTAATTACCAAAACTGGAAAGGTGGAATTTTTCTCAAGTAATATATATATTTTACATATCATAGTGTAATAAGGGAAAAATTGATTTAAAATGTTCTAGTTTTTTATATGTAGCATAATTTTGATAGATTTTAGAATATGTGAAAATGTTTATGAAGCTTGCTTATGCCAAAGATTATGCTACAAGTGTCCAACTATTATTTTTGGAACAGAATTTTAGTATTAATTTTGTAAAGGCATAAATCATGCTGAAATAAAAATTTTTATCATATCTTTTCAGGAATTTTTGCTTTTTAATTAAAACTAATATCTGGGACTGAACGTATGAAGGAACAGTTTTTGCTTAAATATCAAAATTAATGAATTGACGGAATTGTAATATAATCAATCAATAAATATTATTGTAAAATACTGAGAAGAGAAAACATTTCCATTATTTTTAAGTAACAAAATCGTATTATAAAGTTGTTCCGTCCCCATGTATGAGTTGACGAGCTAGAAATCAGTCTGCTACCACTAATTGATGCACTCGCAGAGCCCAAACATGGCGCCCATTCACTCTGTTTGCCAACCTCTCCATATATAGGACCACTAACTTTGGTTGCCATGGACCCTCTGAGAGTTGCATATCTGGTTCTCCTTTATCTGTGGCATAGCGTAACTGGTGATGAGACTCCATATTGAACCAATGGGCTATCAGTTGACCTTCATCTTTCTATCATGTGTCTATATTCCTTTACAATTTTGGGAATTAAAAGTTTCATTCTATTTTTCAACTGTTACTCATAGGCACAGTGCTTATATATATGGGCGGGGGTGGCTCAGTCGGTAGCGCGCCAGGCTCGTAATCTGTAGTTCCCAGGTTCGAGTCCCAGCTGGGTCAGCGTTGAGATTTATCTCCGCAAAATTCCCCGCCCTGCCCACGGTCAGTAGGGGACACCGATGGATTTGGAAAGGCCGCCGTCCGTCGGATGGGACGTTAAGCCGTGGCTCCGTGTGCGGGAGAGCCATACCCTGTGCACGTTAAAGAACACGCTGGATGGCCTTGACGGGAGGTTACCATCTGTCTCCCAACAGCTGTTCCAGTGGGCCCCCTCCCCCAACCTTCTCTGAGCCTTCGGGGTCCATGTGACCTGGCCATTTAGCCCATGGTGTGCAAAAAAGTGTCGCTCAGAGGTAAAACAACTCAAACAACTTATATATATATCTTCTCACTCACATGAGGCAGAGCCAATGAGTTTCCAGGTTGTTCCTTACTTTATGGAAAACAGTATATTTCCTCGTTTAGCTAGAGGCTTTATCTAAACTAGAGCATGAAATTATTACTATGGAATACTGAAAAGCAGAAATCACCATTAAAATTTTATCGACCATTTTTTTTAAAAACTTAGTTGTTTTTTCGTATATTTAAAAGAAATAAATACCCCCTCAAGCAGCTGCTTGCCACAGAGGTCTGACAGGAGCCTGTCAGTTTATATGCCACAGTAGAAGATCTGAGAGGATGGCAGGACCTCAGCAGAAAAACGACACATACATCCATGCTTTACCCGGGGCTCGAACCCAGGTCCCGTAGATCAATAGCCAAGCGCCCTAACCACTCGGAAGAGGTGTTGAAATCTTTTTAAAATTTCCTATATTACTTTTACAGTAGCTGCCACTCCTCTAGCTATGCATCATTAGGTTTCAGAGATTTATGCACTGGAATTATTCTTTGTAAACTACTTTGGCATGGCAGCTGAATTTGCTGTGACTCACCAATGAACTGGTGCCAGCAAATCATTTTCTGTATGGGAGAGACATCATGTGAGCCTGATTCAATGTGACTCAGTTGTCTACATTTCTTTTAGCCATTTGAAAGCCAGTCCGTATCTTTGCCGGCCGTCATGCAAAACGACAGTCCGGCCGACTGCCGCCTCGACTCTCTCCTGCTTGTTTCCTTCTCCTCCCCCCCACCCCCGATCATAAGCAGCCGCTAATTGAACAAACCGTAACGCCACCCCTTGTGTTCGATCTTCAGGCAGAAATCTTCCCGTCTACCCTTCCCATCCTTTTCGATATACAGAGAGCACCGAGAATAGCAATGTCACCTCTATGTCTTCCAAACTGTTCTGATGTGTTCAATAGTTTTCTGTTTTAAAACCTTTGCTTGCTGTGGTAGATCTCAGTGCTCATTTCAAAATTATCTTCATATTGAAATTATTATTTGACGAAATCAAATAAGTGATTATCGCTTTGTTATGACTTTTAAAACGAAAAACAGGTTTATTAGAAGTTCAGATTCATAAATTATTTTTAGTCATTCTCATATGTCAGATTCTGAAACTATACTAGATAAATCTCAAAAATATATCCAAAGATTTTGGTAATTTTGTCAGTTACTGGTATATTCATGAACTACAATTTCAACGAGATAGTACGATTAAAATTATTTACCATATTTATAATTTATTTGAAAATGTTATAATAAATACCCCCTCAAGCAGCTGCTTGCCACATAGGTCTGACAGGGGCCTGTCAGTTTAATATGTCATAGTAGAAGTTCTGTGAGGATGGCGGGACCTGAGCAGAAAAACAGCACACACATCCATGCCTTACCCTGGGTTCGAACCCAGGTCCCGTAGGTCAGTAACCAAGCGTGCTAACCACTCGTCTACGGGACGGCATATATTTTTTAACCATTTTTACCATTTTTACACCATTTTTTTAAATCAGTCATTTGTGACTAAATTTGAAAAATTATTTAAATATCTTATTCACAAAGAGTAAAAATATAATGCATTCGTTTCGAATTCCATAATAAAAAATGCCTTGAAAAAAAGAATCGTAATTATCATTATTTTTCATATTACTCTAAGCAACTGGAAATGTACCAGGAAATCGTTTATGAAGGACTTAGAGATTAATATCGAGATGGGGATGGGAATAAAAATATAATATAAACCTACCTAAAATAAATAAATAATATTAATGCTATGTATAAAGACTTGCAATGGAATAATAATAATAATAAACTTCTTAAAACTAATTAATACCCATGAGGTAGGGGGCAAGTGTGTAATCCTTCCCTTTCAGAAGGGTAACAGAGGCAAAATTAAGGGTATAAGAGATAAAAAAAAATAATGATAATTTTTTTTTACTTTATGCATTTTTAAAGATCTCTAAAACGGAGGGAGAAATTTCATACTGCAATGGAAATCGTAGATCGTAGATCGTATAATCATTCATATTCGATGTACCGGGCAATAATTTTACCCCTAACCATCTTCATCATAAAGATTTGGCATGAGTAAGAAAAAAATATATAAGTAAACAACTCTTAGGTGGGCCCGTAAGGGCAAACATAAGAAAAGCTAAAAATAGCAGTAAAATTGTATAAGAAACCTAAAAAAACAGGTAGGTCTCCTCAGAGAACGCTACCGTTTTAGGCCTCTTGTACTTGTTCAAAATAGTATGATCGTAAAGAATCGGGGAAGAAATAATCTCATTGGGATTATTGCTTACAGTCTCAAAAAAACTTTTTGAGGTGTGTTTTATATGTGTAAATATATATGGTCGATGCCCAGGCAGAGGCGTAACTAGGGTATGGCAGGCATGGCACGTGCCATGGGCGCCACTGAAGGGGGGGGGGGGGGCGCGAAAACGCGCCTAACTTATAAATACGAAAATGAAAATAAAAAAATATTTTTGTAGATATAAATATGTGTATTAAAAGACTCCAAGCATGCGTTTTTCGTTTGTTTGTCACGGTTCTCTAGGCCTCTAGCTCTCTTTCTGTCTACAAATGTGATTTTGTATTCGAAAAAAAAAGAGATGCAGAATAGTAGCGTGTGCAGTGTTGTGTTAAAGCCGTTCGGAATATGGGGAATCCCCGTCGTGGATTTTCCGTCGCGTAGCACGTGCATCGGTATTCTAACGTAGATACGATAGTCGAGAGTCGGTCTCTTTAAGTCTGTTGTAATGTTTCTTTTGTTTTTTGTTGTTGCTCTATTCAAATTCCGAATAACGTTCGCATTATACATAGTTGATAGTTTCCCGATCCTGAATAATATCTAAATTACGTTTTAAACTACAAATTTGTTGAGTGTTAAAGTGGCCAGTGTTTTTTTTTTTATAAATCTAAGAGATATTAAGGTAAATATATATTTTTTATATTTTTTTAAATAGTTAAAATTGGTTTTAAATTTCAATTCTATTCTACTTAAGAGGGAACATTAATAAAAATATTAATTTCTTTACTATGAGGATATTGAAGTCAAATTTGTAAATGATATACTTCTTGAAGAATATCATATATTTATTCATACGTTTATCAAATTTTATTTCGTGATTTTTGAAAAATGGCTGTTAATCAGGGTTCGTATTTAAAATAATATTTTTTCCGCAAATCGCAAATTATAAATAATTGTTTTCTTTTTTAAACTTTAGAAAATAGTACCTGAGAACTGAGAACTATGAAACGTTCATTTGGATATGAGAAGAAGAAAGAAAGCGGAACTGCAGGTCGAAAAAGACGCGTGTTAGATAGAGGCAAAAGAAGTAGAAAAAAGTCGCAAATTTTTTAACACATTTTTACAAAAATCAAGCACAAACACGACTTCTTCAGAATGTTCTGAAAAATCTGCAAATTCTAAAGAATTAGAAGATGCTGGGTCAAGTTCAACCGAGAAAGAATTTGTTACGCCATCTAATGATGCAGAAAAGATATCTGAAAATATGTTGACAAGGCCTTCAGAGAATTCTAATTCTAGAAAGTCTGCTACTTCTGAAGAATTAGAAGATGGGTCTGACAAAGAAATAGATATTGATGACGTTGAAGTAAATAAAAACTTGATATACAAAGACGCAGAAAATATTAAAAATCCCATATCTAGATCGATTGAAGAACACGACATCGGTCTTCTTAAGTTTAGTGAAGAATCGGGAAAGGCAATTGTAACTGATGGATTGAGAATAGAAATAATAAAACTCGGTTCTAAGTATTTCCAAACCATCGATGGTCCTTTTTTGCCCAATAACAATCGTTCTATGAACAAAACTTGGTTCAAAAAAACATTAGGAAATGGTCTTGGTGAGCAAGTGATGCGTTCATGGTTAGTTTATTCACCTTCCAAAAAGTCTGCTTTTTGTATTTGCTGTCTTCTTTTTTCCCGGTTCGATAACCAATCTAGTTTGGAGCAAGAAAGCGGATTTAAGCAATGAAAAGCACCTGAGAGAATGAGTGTTCACGAAAATTCCAAAAATCATCGACAATGCTTTACTCAGTGGAAAGAAATGGAAAGAAATTTATTTAACAACAGAGGCATAATTGATGCAGAACTTCAAGAGCAAATTCAAAGAGAAAGTCAGAAGTGGTGTAATATTTTGAAAAGACTTTTACACTGCATCAAATACCTTGCGATACAAAACCTGGCTTTGCGAGGCCACAGAGCGTCACTTCAGTCAGATTTTAATACAGGAAATTTACTTGGTTTGTTGAAACTAATTTCTAATTTTGACCCTGTCGTAAAAGAACATAAGATTTGCGGAGAGCCATCCCGGATCTACTTCATATCTTTCACCGAAAATACAGAACGAGTTTATACACATCATGGCATCCACTGTTCGTGATAGTTTGCTAGAAAGAATACGTAAAGCAAAGTATTATGGACTAATGTTTGACTCAACTCCTGATCAAGCTCATCGTGAACAAATGTCTGAGGTAGTAAGATATGTTGACATAAATTTTGAGAAAAAAACTGTTCAGATTAAAGAATCATTTCTCGGTTTTATACAAATAAGCGGTAAGGACGCTGCAAGCTTGGTTCAAGAAATATTGAAGCAGCCAGAGAAAGACAATATGAATTTACAAGATTGTAGGTCACAGTGCTATGATGATGCGTCTGTTATGGCCGGACACAAGACTGGTGTTCATCAAAGAATCAAGAAAAAAAACAACATGGCTATATTTGTGAATTGTGATAACCATGGGGCGGGGGTGGCTCAGTCGGTAGCGCGCCAGGCTCGTAATCTGTAGTTCCCAGGTTCGAGTCCCAGCTGGGTCAGCGTTGAGATTTATCTCCGCAAAATTCCCCCCGCCCTGCCCACGGTCAGTAGGGGACACCGATGGGCTTGGAAAGGCCGCCGTCCGTCGGATGGGACGTTAAGCCGTGGCCCCGTGTACGGGAGAGCCATACCCTGTGCACGTTAAAGAACACGCTGGATGGCCTTGACGGGAGGCTACCATCTGTCTCCCAACAGCTGTTCCAGTGGGTCCCCTCCCCCAACCTTCTCTGAGCCTTCGGGGTCCATGTGACCTGGCCATTTAGCCCATGGTGTGCAAAAAAGTGCCGCTCAGAGGTAAAACAACCTAACAACCAACCTAAGTGATAATCATTCACTCAATTTGGTAGGCGTCCATGCAGCCAAAGAAGAAGTAATTATGGTAATTTTTTTCGGAACCATCGATGCACTTTATGTTTTCTTCTCTCGTTGAACCCAGCGCTGGGAAAAGCTCAAAGCTGTTGTACCTGTGGCTTTAAAGTCTGACTCCGATACCAGGTGGAGCGCAAAAACGGAATCAGTAAAACCTGTTAACAAATATCTCGAGGAAATAGTTGAAGTTCTCCAGAACATAATGGACGATGAAAGCGCGACTAGTGAAACTAAAAGCGACGCAAAGCAACTCTATAATCGAATATTAACATATGACTTTCTAATGTTGCTTGGGTTTTGGAACAAGATCTTAATTCGTATTGACCGCGTTCAAAAGAGGTTGCAGGATCCTAAAATGAACTTTCATGATGCAGCTTTAGATTTAAAAGCTCTCCAAAATTATTTTCATGATGAAAGAGAAGTGTTAGTTAGTGAGAAGTGAACTCACTGAAAGAAGGAATTCGAATTTGCAATGAATGGGACATTGAATTTGAAAGACGTCAAAGAAGAAAGAAAAGAATGGATGGCGAAACATCGAGAGATGCTGCTTTATCAGATAAAGAAGACATGGAAAGAGTTATGAAAGGGACTTGCGACCGTCTATTCAATGAATTAAAATGCAGAAGCGTGCGTTTACAAGAAATTGATGAAAAATTTGGATTTCTACTTGATATAGAAGGGTTGTGTTTTAAAACCGAAACAAGCTACTTGAAAGAGCGTTGTGAAAAATTTGGAGAAGCCTACAGTTGTGATGTGGATGGGCAAGAATTATATGAAGAAATTTTGGATTTTAGAACGCTGCTAACAAGCCGTACCGAAAAAATATCAAGCCCCGAACAATTACTTAATTTTATAGTTCAGTATGGAGATGAAAACGTTTTTCTGAATATGCGTATAGCATTGCAAATATTGCTGACAATCGCGGTTTCTATTGCCAGTTGCGAAAGATCATTTAGCAAATTAAAATTGATACTTTCATATTTGAGAGCCTCGATGGGCCCAAGTCGATTATGTGATCTTGCATTACTGAGCATAGAACGAGAAATGACTGAAGAAATTGACTTTGATAATATAATTAAACAATTTGCGTCAGCTAAAGCAAGAGAGATAAATTTGTAATAAAGTGTTAGTAGATTTAATTTGTGTGCTTTTTTTTTTACATAATTTTAAAGTAGTTTTTTAGAAAATAAAACGTAAGCAACCTATCGTCGGACGGTCGGAGAGGGGCGCAAAATCGGTGTTTGCCATAGGCGCCAGTTACCCTAGGTACTCCTCTGTGCCCAGGTCTTTACGGAGTTGTCTGTTAGTAACAAACCATGGGACATCGACCGCAGTTCTCAAAATCTTGTTCTGTACGAATATCGGTGGGTGTAGTATTCGCCCATATGGGTGAAGCATAGAGAATTACTGGTCTGATGATCATATCACAGAGTAAAAGCTTATGATCAATCATTAAAATGGAATTTCTCCTAAGGAGTGGGCCTAGCTGGCCCCTCAACGAATTGACTTTAGAGATTATATTACTTATGTGATAGTCCCTCTTTAACCTCTTATGCATAACAACCCCCAAGATATTTGGCTGAATCACTCCAGTCAATGAGAATATCTTGTAAATGGAGGCAAGTGGGATTCATAATACGCTTTCCAGTAAAAAAGATGGCAGAACTCTTGTCACAGTTAATCTTTATCTTCCATTTTTCGTACCACGTGCCCAACTCGATCAAGCTATGCTGCAGCCTCTTCACATCGCTTTCGAATTTTAAATTAATTTTTAAACTAAGTTTTCATTTTCTCAATAACAAAAAGGGTGATTATTGTAATTATCAATTCGTCGAATCTTCAATCTATCGTGTTAAGTTTTTCGCAATATTTAAAAATGGAGCAGGAAACCGTGAAATAATTTTAAAACGAGTGAAAAGTTTTATAAAAATATGTGTACTGAAATTGAAATAGTTATTAGGCTAGAGATCAATAAATCTGTTGTCGTTTTGTCTCTTTTTATTCATGTATATATATAATGCTGATTGATATAAATAAAAATGTACATAATTTATTTTTGGGAAACAGAAATATTTTTATGGCAGGGCTGAATTTTTTTTTCTAAACTCGAAAGCCATAGAATAATGTTTTTTGATATATTGATTAAAGAAATGAAGTGTCGGTGTTAACCTTTCCGAAATATATCACAACTTTTAGCCAGTTTCATAAAAACCAGCACCGTAGTACCGCATTTCTCGGAAAAGCTATTGAGTAGAATATAATGAAACACTGTTCATTTGTTGTGGTACAGTCGCTCAAAAAAGCATCCGAACACTAAGGTTGATTACAAAATTCAGAAAAAATATCTGGCAACGATTTTTTTAGAAATTAGTGATCCGGTAACCTTCGTGTCACGTGACACGAAGGTTGCCGGATCACTAATTTCTAAAAAAATCGTTGCCAGATATTTTTTCTGAATTTTGTAATCAACCTTAGTGTTCGGATGCTTTTTTGAGCGACTGTACTATAAATCAAGTGTCAAACATTATTTGGTTTGCGAATGTATAAATTGTACAAAAGAGAATGCGAATAACTTAATGTTAAGTAAAGTGACGTTAATCTTCCATGTATAAATATTTTCCAAAAGAAGTCACCATACTCTTGTTTAAGAGAAAATCTGCTTTTTTCTAAATGAAAAACTGGAAAATGTTCTTAGTGGCTGAAATGCGAAGACAAATATTTTCCCTGCAATTCTGTAAAGATTCACACGCATCAGAATAAAATGCTCTGATGTATCGTTAAACGATATCTAAATTCGCAGACTAATCTAATAGTTTGAAAACGCAAATGTAATCTTACTCTCATTAAAAATCTACCTTACAATAACATGATAATGGGTGTCTGTTTTCTTTTTTCGTTACTAGAAGATTGTCCATAAAATAAAAATATTTTTAACTCTCAAAAGTTTTTACTACGTTGAGGATATTAAAATTATTGTCTTACTCTAATAACGAAAAAAAATCACAGAAATCTTAAAAAGCACTAAGTTAATAAGTGTACTTAGGATGTATAAAAAAAGTTTAACAGAGCAACTGAAAAATTACTCTGATTCAGGTGGGAGCAAACTACAATAATGTGTTCGACATTTGGCCATGTCTTCCCCCTTTGAGAATGAGGATGTGTAATGGATGCAAAAAAAATATTAAACTTATTTACATTTCAATGCATTTTTCAAGAAATTTTTAAAGACTTGTAAAACAAGGGGAAAATCTTGTACTGCATTAGAAAACCACCCTCCTGCTCACTCTTTACGTTTGTCTGACTCGATTGCATTTCCTGCTCCCCCCCCCCCCGCTTTTTTTTCTAGATCAGAGCCCGTATGTGCATATTTAACACATTTTTCAAGAAATTTTAAAGACCTCTAAAGCGGAGGGGGAAATGTTATACTTCAATGTAAAGCCAGTCTCTTGCCTTCCCCCTTTTTTTCACCTTTTTCGGCTCCGTTGAGTGACTTGCACTCGCCCCCCCATTTTTTTCCCATCCTCTTTATATTTTTTCAGATCCTGGCCTGAATGATACTGATATGATATCTCGTGATTATATGTGTACACTGCACAATTAAATTGAGAAAATGATAAAACAAAGGTGTTTCTATTTCATTAAAAAATGTTTTCCTAATATTTTTTCCAAAATATGTTTTTAAGGAGGAGGAAGAGGCTCAAAAAATAAGTATCGCGAGAAGGCCCAGTCACCTTGCTGCGTCACTGTTAGGAACCCTGTCACTCAGTTAGGATACCATTATAACGGAATAAGAAATACTATCAAGGATTTAGAAACCATTGCGCGGAATATGCATTAAAAAGGTTTTGTCAGAATGTATCATTTGTTTAGTCCAAAACATTTTACGGATATTTAGTTCATGGTGCAGTCTTTCATCTCGAACAGATGTATTTAATTTTAACAATAAACAACGTTGGTAAAGCAAAATAAAAATAACACGGAATTTGGTAACCTTGCCTCCCATTCCATTAGACTGCCAAGCATTGTTTTAGTTGTGACTGAGGCAGTGGTCAAACAAACTCTCAAGTTTGATGAGCATAGTCAGTATGCTTTGTATACACTTGAAAGTATGCTTTGTATATTTTGAACAGTATATTGTTAATGATAGGGCATGTCCTTGTACGGGAAGTCCTGGAAAATCCAGGAGTAGGATTCTTTGCCCGAAGTATTGCGAATTATCAGAAAACCAAAGTCGGCAATCCAATGAAGCTTTTTGGAAAATTTAATTACCAGAATTAACATCCAAGAGCAAAAAGAAAGTTCTATAATACGTTGTTTTTAAAAACGCTCCTGACATCTATTGCAGACTACAGTTTGAATGGAATTAGGGAAAAATAAAACAAGATTAGAAATAGTTCGCTTTAACCAATAATATGAAAAGATGACACTATGTAGCACACAAAAACTATAATATAGATCAGTGGTTCTCAATCTTTTATGCTTCACGTACCCCCTGAAAATATGTATGCAACTGGCGTACCCCCTATATAGATAGAAAAATCTATAGTTATAGTATAACAATTGGAATAAAACTTGGTTACTAGATCTAGCGACTTTTGAGCTCTCACGACGTACCCCAAAATTTTTTACCCCTACCCCACGTTGAGAACCCCTTCTCCAATGCAGCGGTTCTCAACCTTTTATGCTTCACTTATGTGTATGTAACTGGCGTACCCCTTGTATAGATAGATAAAACTATAGTTATAGTATAACAATGGGAATGAAACATAAATATCAGTGGTTCTCAACCTTTTATGCTTCACGTACCCCCTGGAAATGTGTATGTAACTGGCGTACCCCTTGTAAAGATAGATAAAACTATAGTGATAGTATAACAATGAGAATAAAATAAATCATATATATCAGTGGTTCTCAACCTTTTATGCTTCACGTACCCCCTGGAAATGTGTATGTAACTGGCGTACCCCTTGTAAAGATAGATAAAACTATAGTGATAGTATAACAATGAGAATAAAATAAAACATATATATATCAGTGGTTCTCAACCTTTTATGCTTCACGTACCCCCTGGAAATGTGTATGTAACTGGCGTACCCCTTGTAAAGATAGATAAAACTATAATGATAGTATAACAATGAGAATAAAATAAAACATATATATCAGTGGTTCTCAACCTTTTATGCTTCACGTACACCCTGGAAATGTGTATGTAACTGGCGTACCCCTTGTAAAGATAGATAAAACTATAGTGATAGTATAACAATGAGAATAAAATAAATCATATATATCAGTGGTTCTCAAACTTTTATGCTTCACGTACCCCCTGGAAATGTGTATGTAACTGGCGTACCCCTTGTAAAGATAGATAAAACTATAGTGATAGTATAACAATGAGAATAAAATAAATCATATATATCAGTGGTTCTCAACCTTTTATGCTTCACGTACCCCCTGAAAATGTGCATGTAACTGGCGTAACCCTTGTATAGATAGATAAAACTATAGTGATAGTATAACAATGGGAATAAAATAAGACATATATATCAGTGGTTCTCACCCTTTTATGCTTCACGTACCCCCTGGAAATGTGTATGTAACTGGCGCACCCCTTGTAAAGATAGATAAAACTATAGTGATAGTATAACAATGAGAATAAAATAAATCATATATATCAGTGGTTCTCAACCTTTTATGCTTCACGTACCCCCTGGAAATGTGTATGTAACTGGCGTACCCCTTGTAAAGAAAGATAAAACTATAGTGATAGTATAACAATGGGAATAAAATAAGACATATATATCAGTGGTTCTCAACCTTTTATGCTTCACGTACCCCCTGGAAATGTGTATGTAACTGGCGTACCCCTTGTAAAGATAGATAAAACTATAGTGATAGTATAACAATGAGAATAAAATAAAACATATATATATCAGTGGTTCTCAACCTTTTATGCTTCACGTACCCCCTGGAAATGTGTATGTAACTGGCGTACCCCTTGTAAAGATAGATAAAACTATAATGATAGTATAACAATGAGAATAAAATAAAACATATATATCAGTGGTTCTCAACCTTTTATGCTTCACGTACACCCTGGAAATGTGTATGTAACTGGCGTACCCCTTGTAAAGATAGATAAAACTATAGTGATAGTATAACAATGAGAATAAAATAAATCATATATATCAGTGGTTCTCAAACTTTTATGCTTCACGTACCCCCTGGAAATGTGTATGTAACTGGCGTACCCCTTGTAAAGATAGATAAAACTATAGTGATAGTATAACAATGAGAATAAAATAAATCATATATATCAGTGGTTCTCAACCTTTTATGCTTCACGTACCCCCTGAAAATGTGCATGTAACTGGCGTAACCCTTGTATAGATAGATAAAACTATAGTGATAGTATAACAATGGGAATAAAATAAGACATATATATCAGTGGTTCTCACCCTTTTATGCTTCACGTACCCCCTGGAAATGTGTATGTAACTGGCGCACCCCTTGTAAAGATAGATAAAACTATAGTGATAGTATAACAATGAGAATAAAATAAATCATATATATCAGTGGTTCTCAACCTTTTATGCTTCACGTACCCCCTGGAAATGTGTATGTAACTGGCGTACCCCTTGTAAAGAAAGATAAAACTATAGTGATAGTATAACAATGGGAATAAAATAAGACATATATATCAGTGGTTCTCAACCTTTTATGCTTCACGTACCCCCTGGAAATGTGTATGTAACTGGCGTACCCCTTGTAAAGATAGATAAAACTATAGTGATAGTATAACAATGAGAATAAAATAAAACATATATATCAGTGGTTCTCAACATTTTATGCTTCACGTACCCCCTGGAAATGTGTATGTAACTGGCGTACCCCTTGTAAAGATAGATAAAACTATAGTGATAGTATAACAATGAGAATAAAATAAATCATATATATCAGTGGTTCTCAAACTTTTATGCTTCACGTACCCCCTGGAAATGTGTATGTAACTGGCGTACCCCTTGTAAAGATAGATAAAACTATAGTGATAGTATAACAATGGGAATAAAATAAGACATATATATCAGTGGTTCTCAACCTTTTATGCTTCACGTACCCCCTGGAAATGTGTATGTAACTGGCGTACCCCTTGTAAAGATAGATAAAACTATAGTGATAGTATAACAATGAGAATAAAATAAATCATATATATCAGTGGTTCTCAACCTTTTATGCTTCACGTACCCTCTGGAAATGTGTATGTAACTGGCGTACCCCTTGTAAAGATAGATAAAACTATAGTGATAGTATAACAATGAGAATAAAATAAATCATATATATCAGTGGTTCTCAACCTTTTATGTTTCACGTACCCCCTGGAAATGTGTATGTAACTGGCGTACCCCTTGTAAAGATAGATAAAGCTATAGTGATAGTATAACAATGAGAATAAAATAAATCATATATATCAGTGGTTCTAAACCTTTTATGCTTCACGTACCCCCTGGAAATGTGTATGTAACTGGCGTACCCCTTGTAAAGATAGATAAAACTATAGTGATAGTATAACAATGAGAATAAAATAAATCATATATATCAGTGGTTCTCAACCTTTTATGCTTCACGTACCCCCTGGAAATGTGTATGTAACTGGCGTACCCCTTGTAAAGATAGATAAAACTATAGTGATAGTATAACAATGGGAATAAAATAAATCATATATATCAGTGGTTCTCAACCTTTTATGCTTCACGTACCCCCTGGAAATGTGTATGTAACTGGCGTACCCCTTGTAAAGATAGATAAAACTATAGTGATAGTATAACAATGGGAATAAAATAAATCATATATATCAGTGGTTCTCAACCTTTTATGCTTCACGTACCCCCTGGAAATGTGTATGTAACTGGCGTACCCCTTGTATAGATAGATAAAACTATAGTTATAGTATAACAATGGGAATGAAACATAAATATCAGTGGTTCTCAACCTTTTATGCTTCACGTACCCCCTGGAAATGTGTATGTAACTGGCGTACCCCTTGTAAAGATAGATAAAACTATAGTGATAGTATAACAATGAGAATAAATCATATATATCAGTGGTTCTCAAACTTTTATGCTTCACGTACCCCCTGGAAATGTGTATGTAACTGGCGTACCCCTTGTAAAGATAGATAAAACTATAGTGATAGTATAACAATGAGAATAAAATAAAACATATATATCAGTGGTTCTCAACCTTTTATGCTTCACGTACCCCCTGGAAATGTGTATGTAACTGGCGTACCCCTTGTAAAGATAGATAAAACTATAGTGATAGTATAACAATGAGAATAAAATAAATCATATATATCAGTGGTTCTCAACCTTTTATGCTTCACGTATCCCCTGGAAATGTGTATTTAACTGGCGTACCCCTTGTATAGATAGATAAAACTATAGTGATAGTATAACAATGAGAATAAAATAAATCATATATATCAGTGGTTCTCAACCTTTTATGCTTCACGTACCCCCTGGAAATGTGTATGTAACTGGTGTACCCCTTGTATAGATAGATAAAACTATAGTTATAGTATAACAATGGGAATAAAAGAAAACATATATATCAGTGGTTCTCAACCTTTTATGCTTCACGTACCCCCTGGAAATGTGTATGTAACTGGCGTACCCCTTGTATAGATAGATAAAACTATAGTTATAGTATAACAATGGGAATAAAATAAAACATATATATCAGTGGTTCTCAAACTTTTATGCTTCACGTACCCCCTGGAAATGTGTATGTAACTGGCGTACCCCTTGTATAGATAGATAAAACTATAGTTATAGTATAACAATGGGAATGAAACATAAATATCAATGGTTCTCAACCTTTTATGCTTCACGTACCCCCTGGAAATGTGTATGTAACTGGCGTACCCCTTGTAAAGATAGATAAAACTATAGTGATAGTATAACTATGAGAATAAAATAAAACATATATAACAGTGGTTCTCAACCTTTTATGCTTCACGTACCCCCTGGAAATGTGTATGTAACTGGCGTACCCCTTGTAAAGATAGATAAAACTATAGTGATAGTATAACAATGAAAATAAAATAAATCATATATATCAGTGGTTCTCAACCTTTTATGCTTCACGTACCCCCTGGAAATGTGTATGTAACTGGCGTACCCCTTGTAAAGATAGATAAAACTATAGTGATAGTATAACAATGAGAATAAAATAAATCATATATATCAGTGGTTCTCAACCTTTTATGCTTCACGTACCCCCTGGAAATGTGTATGTAACTGGCGTACCCCTTGTATAGATAGATAAAACTATAGTGATAGTATAACAATGAAAATAAAATAAATCATATATATCAGTGGTTCTCAACCTTTTATGCTTCACGTACCCCCTGAAAATGTGCATGTAACTGGCGTAACACTTGTATAGATAGATAAAACTATAGTGATAGTATAACAATGGGAATAAAATAAGACATATATATCAGTGGTTCTCAACCTTTTATGCTTCACGTACCCCCTGGAAATGTGTATGTAACTGGCGTACCCCTTGTAAAGATAGATAAAACTATAGTGATGGTATAACAATGAGAATAAAATAAATCATATATATCAGTGGTTCTCAACCTTTTATGCTTCACGTACCCCCTGGAAATGTGTATGTAACTGGCGTACCCCTTGTAAAGATAGATAAAACTATAGTGATAGTATAACAATGGGAATAAAATAAATCATATATATCAGTGGTTCTCAACCTTTTATGCTTCACGTACCCCCTGGAAATGTGTATGTAACTGGCGTACCCCTTGTAGAGATAGATAAAACTATAGTGATAGTATAACAATGAGAATAAAATAAATCATATATATCAGTGGTTCTCAACCTTTTATGCTTCACGTACCCCCTGGAAATGTGTATGTAACTGGCGTACCCCTTGTAAAGATAGATAAAACTATAGTGATAGTATAACAATGAGAATAAAATAAATCATATATATCAGTGGTTCTCAACCTTTTATGCTTCACGTACCCCCTGGAAATGTGTATGTAACTGGCGTACCCCTTGTAAAGATAGATAAAACTATAGTGATAGTATAACAATGAGAATAAAATAAATAATATATATCAGTGGTTCTCAACCTTTTATGCTTCACGTACCCCCTGGAAATGTGTATGTAACTGGCGTACCCCTTGTAAAGATAGATAAAACTATAGTGATAGTATAACAATGGGAATAAAATAAATCATATATATCAGTGGTTCTCAACCTTTTATGCTTCACGTACCCCCTGGAAATATGTATGTAACTGGCGTACCCCTTGTAAAGATAGATAAAACTATAGTGATAGTATAACAATGAGAATAAAATAAATCATATATATCAGTGGTTCTCAACCTTTTATGCTTCACGTACCCCCTGGAAATGTATATGTAACTGGCGTACCCCTTGTAAAGATAGATAAAACTATAGTGATAGTATAACTATGAGAATAAAATAAAACATATATAACAGTGGTTCTCAACCTTTTATGCTTCACGTACCCCCTGGAAATGTGTATGTAACTGGCGTACCCCTTGTAAAGATAGATAAAACTATAGTGATAGTATAACAATGAAAATAAAATAAATCATATATATCAGTGGTTCTCAACCTTTTATGCTTCACGTACCCCCTGGAAATGTGTATGTAACTGGCGTACCCCTTGTAAAGATAGATAAAACTATAGTGATAGTATAACAATGAGAATAAAATAAATCATATATATCAGTGGTTCTCAACCTTTTATGCTTCACGTACCCCCTGGAAATGTGTATGTAACTGGCGTACCCCTTGTATAGATAGATAAAACTATAGTGATAGTATAACAATGAAAATAAAATAAATCATATATATCAGTGGTTCTCAACCTTTTATGCTTCACGTACCCCCTGAAAATGTGCATGTAACTGGCGTAACACTTGTATAGATAGATAAAACTATAGTGATAGTATAACAATGGGAATAAAATAAGACATATATATCAGTGGTTCTCAACCTTTTATGCTTCACGTACCCCCTGGAAATGTGTATGTAACTGGCGTACCCCTTGTAAAGATAGATAAAACTATAGTGATGGTATAACAATGAGAATAAAATAAATCATATATATCAGTGGTTCTCAACCTTTTATGCTTCACGTACCCCCTGGAAATGTGTATGTAACTGGCGTACCCCTTGTAAAGATAGATAAAACTATAGTGATAGTATAACAATGGGAATAAAATAAATCATATATATCAGTGGTTCTCAACCTTTTATGCTTCACGTACCCCCTGGAAATGTGTATGTAACTGGCGTACCCCTTGTATAGATAGATAAAACTATAGTGATAGTATAACAATGAGAATAAAATAAATCATATATATCAGTGGTTCTCAACCTTTTATGCTTCACGTACCCCCTGGAAATGTGTATGTAACTGGCGTACCCCTTGTAAAGATAGATAAAACTATAGTGATAGTATAACAATGAGAATAAAATAAATCATATATATCAGTGGTTCTCAACCTTTTATGCTTCACGTACCCCCTGGAAATGTGTATGTAACTGGCGTACCCCTTGTAAAGATAGATAAAACTATAGTGATAGTATAACAATGAGAATAAAATAAATAATATATATCAGTGGTTCTCAACCTTTTATGCTTCACGTACCCCCTGGAAATGTGTATGTAACTGGCGTACCCCTTGTAAAGATAGATAAAACTATAGTGATAGTATAACAATGGGAATAAAATAAATCATATATATCAGTGGTTCTCAACCTTTTATGCTTCACGTACCCCCTGGAAATATGTATGTAACTGGCGTACCCCTTGTAAAGATAGATAAAACTATAGTGATAGTATAACAATGAGAATAAAATAAATCATATATATCAGTGGTTCTCAACCTTTTATGCTTCACGTACCCCCTGGAAATGTATATGTAACTGGCGTACCCCTTGTAAAGATAGATAAAACTATAGTGATAGTATAACAATGAGAATAAAATAAATCATATATATCAGTGGTTCTCAACCTTTTATGCTTCACGCACCCCCTGGAAATGTGTATGTAACTGGCGTACCCCTTGTATAGATAGATAAAACTATAGTTATAGTATAACAATGGAAATAAAAGAAAACATATATATCAGTGGTTCTCAACCTTTTATGCTTCACGTACCCCCTGGAAATGTGTATGTAACTGGCTTACCCCTTGTATAGATAGATAAAACTATAGTTATAGTATAACAATGGGAATAAAAGAAAACATATATATCAGTGGTTCTCAACCTTTTATGCTTCACGTACCCCCTGGAAATGTGTATTTAACTGGCGTACCCCTTGTATAGATAGATAAAACTATAGTTATAGTATAACAATGGGAATAAAATAAAACATATATATCAGTGGTTCTCAACCTTTTATGCTTCACGTACCCCCTGGAAATGTGTATGTAACTGGCGTACCCCTTGTATAGATAGATAAAACTATAGTTATAGTATAACAATGGGAATGAAACATAAATATCAGTGGTTCTCAACCTTTTATGCTTCACGTACCCCCTGGAAATGTGTATGTAACTGGCGTACCCATTGTAAAGATAGATAAAACTATAGTGATAGTATAACAATGAGAATAAAATAAATCATATATATCAGTGGTTCTCAACCTTTTATGCTTCACGTACACCTTGGAAATGTGTATGTAACTGGCGTACCCCTTGTATAGATAGATAAAACTATAGTGATAGTATAACAATGAGAATAAAATAAATCATATATATCAGTGGTTCTCAACCTTTTATGCTTCACGTACCCCCTGGAAATGTGTATGTAACTGGCGTACCCCTTGTATAGATAGATAAAACTATAGTTATAGTATAACAATGGGAATAAAAGAAAACATATATATCAGTGGTTCTCAACCTTTTATGCTTCACGTACCCCCTGGAAATGTGTATGTAACTGGCGTACCCCTTGTAAAGATAGATAAAACTATAGTGATAGTATAACAATGGGAATAAAATAAATCATATATATCAGTGGTTCTCAACCTTTTATGCTTCACGTACCCCCTGGAAATGTGTATGTAACTGGCGTACCCCTTGTAAAGATAGATAAAACTATAGTGATAGTATAACAATGAGAATAAAATAAATCATATATATCAGTGGTTCTCAACCTTTTATGCTTCACGTACCCCCTGGAAATGTGTATGTAACTGGCGTATCCATTGTAAAGATAGATAAAACTATAGTGATAGTATAACAATGGGAATAAAATAAATCATATATATCAGTGGTTCTCAACCTTTTATGCTTCACGTACCCCCTGGAAATGTGTATGTAACTGGCGTACCCCTTGTATAGATAGATAAAACTATAGTGATAGTATAACAATGAGAATAAAATAAATCATATATATCAGTGGTTCTCAACCTTTTATGCTTCACGTACCCCCTGGAAATGTGTATGTAACTGGTGTACCCCTTGTATAGATAGATAAAACTATAGTTATAGTATAACAATGGGAATAAAAGAAAACATATATATCAGTGGTTCTCAACCTTTTATGCTTCACGTACCCCCTGGAAATGTGTATGTAACTGGCGTACCCCTTGTATAGATAGATAAAACTATAGTTATAGTATAACAATGGGAATAAAATAAAACATATATATATCAGTGGTTCTCAACCTTTTATGCTTCACGTACCCCCTGGAAATGTGTATGTAACTGGCGTACCCCTTGTAAAGATAGATAAAACTATAGTGATAGTATAACAATGAGAATAAAATAAATCATATATATCAGTGGTTCTCAACCTTTTATGCTTCACGTACCCCCTGGAAATGTGTATGTAACTGGCGTACCCCTTGTAAAGATAGATAAAACTATAGTGATAGTATAACAATGGGAATAAAATAAATCATATATATCAGTGGTTCTCAACCTTTTATGCTTCACGTACCCCCTGGAAATGTGTATGTAACTGGCGTACCCCTTGTAAAGATAGATAAAACTATAGTGATAGTATAACAATGAGAATAAAATAAATCATATATATCAGTGGTTCTCAACCTTTTATGCTTCACGTACCACCTGGAAATGTGTATGTAACTGGCGTACCCCTTGTAAAGATAGATAAAACTATAGTGATAGTATAACAATGGGAATAAAATAAATCATATATATCAGTGGTTCTCAACCTTTTATGCTTCACGTACCCCCTGGAAATGTGTATGTAACTGGCGTAACCCTTGTATAGATAGATAAAACTATAGTGATAGTATAACAATGAGAATAAAATAAATCATATATATCAGTGGTTCTCAACCTTTTATGCTTCACGTACCCCCTGGAAATGTGTATGTAACTGGCGTACCCCTTGTATAGATAGATAAAACTATAGTGATAGTATAACAATGAGAATAAAATAAATCATATATATCAGTGGTTCTCAACCTTTTATGCTTCACGTACCCCCTGGAAATGTGTATGTAACTGGCGTACCCCTTGTATAGATAGATAAAACTATAGTTATAGTATAACAATGGGAATGAAACATAAATATCAGTGGTTCTCAACCTTTTATGCTTCACGTACCCCCTGGAAATGTGTATGTAACTGGCGTACCCCTTGTAAAGATAGATAAAACTATAGTGATAGTATAACAATGAGAATAAATCATATATATCAGTGGTTCTCAAACTTTTATGCTTCACGTACCCCCTGGAAATGTGTATGTAACTGAAGTACCCCTTGTAAAGATAGATAAAACTATAGTGATAGTATAACAATGGGAAAAAAATAAATCATATATATCAGTGGTTCTCAACCTTTTATGCTTCACGTACCCCCTGGAAATGTGTATGTAACTGGCGTACCCCTTGTAAAGATAGATAAAACTATAGTGATAGTATAACAATGAGAATAAAATAAATCATATATATCAGTGGTTCTCAACCTTTTATGCTTCACGTACCCCCTGGAAATGTGTATGTAACTGGCGTACCCCTTGTAAAGATAGATAAAACTATAGTGATAGTATAACAATGGGAATAAAATAAATCATATATATCAGTGGTTCTCAACCTTTTATGCTTCACGTACCCCCTGGAAATGTGTATGTAACTGGCGTACCCCTTGTATAGATAGATAAAACTATAGTGATAGTATAACAATGAGAATAAAATAAATCATATATATCAGTGGTTCTCAACCTTTTATGCTTCACGTACCCCCTGGAAATGTGTATGTAACTGGCGTACCCCTTGTATAGATAGATAAAACTATAGTTATAGTATAACAATGGGAATAAAAGAAAACATATATATCAGTGGTTCTCAACCTTTTATGCTTCACGTACCCCCTGGAAATGTGTATGTAACTGGCGTACCCCTTGTATAGATAGATAAAACTATAGTTATGGTATAACAATGGGAATGAAACATAAATATCAGTGGTTCTCAACCTTTTATGCTTCACGTACCCCCTGGAAATGTGTATGTAACTGGCGTACCCATTGTAAAGATAGATAAAACTATAGTGATAGTATAACAATGAGAATAAAATAAATCATATATATCAGTGGTTCTCAACCTTTTATGCTTCACGTACCCCCTGGAAATGTGTATGTAACTGGCGTTACCCCTTGTAAAGATAGATAAAACTATAGTGATAGTATAACAATGGGAATAAAATAAATCATATATATCAGTGGTTCTCAACCTTTTATGCTTCACGTATCCCCTGGAAATGTGTATGTAACTGGCGTACCCCTTGTATAGATAGATAAAACTATAGTGATAGTATAACAATGAGAATAAAATAAATCATATATATCAGTGGTTCTCAACCTTTTATGCTTCACGTACCCCCTGGAAATGTGTATGTAACTGGTGTACCCCTTGTATAGATAGATAAATCTATAGTTATAGTATAACAATGGGAATAAAAGAAAACATATATATCAGTGGTTCTCAACCTTTTATGCTTCACGTACCCCCTGGAAATGTGTATGTAACTGGCGTACCCATTGTAAAGATAGATAAAACTATAGTGATAGTATAACAATGAGAATAAAATAAATCATATATATCAGTGGTTCTCAACCTTTTATGCTTCACGTACCCCTTGGAAATGTGTATGTAACTGGCGTACCCCTTGTATAGATAGATAAAACTATAGTGATAGTATAACAATGAGAATAAAATAAATCATATATATCAGTGGTTCTCAACCTTTTATGCTTCACGTACCCCCTGGAAATGTGTATGTAACTGGCGTACCCCTTGTAAAGATAGATAAAACTATAGTGATAGTATAACAATGGGAATAAAATAAATCATATATATCAGTGGTTCTCAACCTTTTATGCTTCACGTACCCCCTGGAAATGTGTATGTAACTGGCGTACCCCTTGTAAAGATAGATAAAACTATAGTGATAGTATAACAATGAGAATAAAATAAATCATATATATCAGTGGTTCTCAACCTTTTATGCTTCACGTACCCCCTGGAAATGTGTATGTAACTGGCGTACCCATTGTAAAGATAGATAAAACTATAGTGATAGTATAACAATGGGAATAAAATAAATCATATATATCAGTGGTTCTCAACCTTTTATGCTTCACGTACCCCCTGGAAATGTGTATGTAACTGGCGTACCACTTGTATAGATAGATAAAACTATAGTGATAGTATAACAATGAGAATAAAATAAATCATATATATCAGTGGTTCTCAACCTTTTATGCTTCACGTACCCCCTGGAAATGTGTATGTAACTGGTGTACCCCTTGTATAGATAGATAAAACTATAGTTATAGTATAACAATGGGAATAAAAGAAAACATATATATCAGTGGTTCTCAACCTTTTATGCTTCACGTACCCCCTGGAAATGTGTATGTAACTGGCGTACCCCTTGTATAGATAGATAAAACTATAGTTATAGTATAACAATGGGAATAAAATAAAACATATATATATCAGTGGTTCTCAACCTTTTATGCTTCACGTACCCCCTGGAAATGTGTATGTAACTGGCGTACCCCTTGTAAAGATAGATAAAACTATAGTGATAGTATAACAATGAGAATAAAATAAATCATATATATCAGTGGTTCTCAACCTTTTATGCTTCACGTACCCCCTGGAAATGTGTATGTAACTGGCGTACCCCTTGTAAAGATAGATAAAACTATAGTGATAGTATAACAATGGGAATAAAATAAATCATATATATCAGTGGTTCTCAACCTTTTATGCTTCACGTACCCCCTGGAAATGTGTATGTAACTGGCGTACCCCTTGTAAAGATAGATAAAACTATAGTGATAGTATAACAATGAGAATAAAATAAATCATATATATCAGTGGTTCTCAACCTTTTATGCTTCACGTACCACCTGGAAATGTGTATGTAACTGGCGTACCCCTTGTAAAGATAGATAAAACTATAGTGATAGTATAACAATGGGAATAAAATAAATCATATATATCAGTGGTTCTCAACCTTTTATGCTTCACGTACCCCCTGGAAATGTGTATGTAACTGGCGTAACCCTTGTATAGATAGATAAAACTATAGTGATAGTATAACAATGAGAATAAAATAAATCATATATATCAGTGGTTCTCAACCTTTTATGCTTCACGTACCCCCTGGAAATGTGTATGTAACTGGCGTACCCCTTGTATAGATAGATAAAACTATAGTGATAGTATAACAATGAGAATAAAATAAATCATATATATCAGTGGTTCTCAACCTTTTATGCTTCACGTACCCCCTGGAAATGTGTATGTAACTGGCGTACCCCTTGTATAGATAGATAAAACTATAGTTATAGTATAACAATGGGAATGAAACATAAATATCAGTGGTTCTCAACCTTTTATGCTTCACGTACCCCCTGGAAATGTGTATGTAACTGGCGTACCCCTTGTAAAGATAGATAAAACTATAGTGATAGTATAACAATGAGAATAAATCATATATATCAGTGGTTCTCAAACTTTTATGCTTCACGTACCCCCTGGAAATGTGTATGTAACTGAAGTACCCCTTGTAAAGATAGATAAAACTATAGTGATAGTATAACAATGGGAAAAAAATAAATCATATATATCAGTGGTTCTCAACCTTTTATGCTTCACGTACCCCTTGGAAACGTGTATGTAACTGGCGTACCCCTTGTATAGATAGATAAAACTATAGTGATAGTATAACAATGAGAATAAAATAAATCATATATATCAGTGGTTCTCAACCTTTTATGCTTCACGTACCCCCTGGAAATGTGTATGTAACTGGCGTACCCCTTGTATAGATAGATAAAACTATAGTTATAGTATAACAATGGGAATAAAAGAAAACATATATATCAGTGGTTCTCAACCTTTTATGCTTCACGTACCCCCTGGAAATGTGTATGTAACTGGCGTACCCCTTGTATAGATAGATAAAACTATAGTTATGGTATAACAATGGGAATGAAACATAAATATCAGTGGTTCTCAACCTTTTATGCTTCACGTACCCCCTGGAAATGTGTATGTAACTGGCGTACCCATTGTAAAGATAGATAAAACTATAGTGATAGTATAACAATGAGAATAAAATAAATCATATATATCAGTGGTTCTCAACCTTTTATGCTTCACGTACCCCCTGGAAATGTGTATGTAACTGGCGTTACCCCTTGTAAAGATAGATAAAACTATAGTGATAGTATAACAATGGGAATAAAATAAATCATATATATCAGTGGTTCTCAACCTTTTATGCTTCACGTATCCCCTGGAAATGTGTATGTAACTGGCGTACCCCTTGTATAGATAGATAAAACTATAGTGATAGTATAACAATGAGAATAAAATAAATCATATATATCAGTGGTTCTCAACCTTTTATGCTTCACGTACCCCCTGGAAATGTGTATGTAACTGGTGTACCCCTTGTATAGATAGATAAATCTATAGTTATAGTATAACAATGGGAATAAAAGAAAACATATATATCAGTGGTTCTCAACCTTTTATGCTTCACGTACCCCCTGGAAATGTGTATGTAACTGGCGTACCCCTTGTATAGATAGATAAAACTATAGTTATAGTATAACAATGGGAATAAAATAAAACATATATATCAGTGGTTCTCAACCTTTTATGCTTCACGTACCCCCTGGAAATGTGTATGTAACTGGCGTACCCCTTGTATAGATAGATAAAACTATAGTTATAGTATAACAATGGGAATGAAACATAAATATCAATGGTTCTCAACCTTTTATGCTTCACGTACCCCCTGGAAATGTGTATGTAACTGGCGTACCCCTTGTAAAGATAGATAAAACTATAGTGATAGTATAACAATGAGAATAAAATAAATCATATATATCAGTGGTTCTCAACCTTTTATGCTTCACGTACCCCCTGGAAATGTGTATGTAACTGGCGTACCCCTTGTAAAGATAGATAAAACTATAGTGATAGTATAACAATGAGAATAAAATAAAACATATCTATCAGTGGTTCTCAACCTTTTATGCTTCACGTACCCCTGGAAATGTGTATGTAACTGGCGTACCCCTTGTAAAGATAGATAAAACTATAGTGATAGTATAACAATGAGAATAAAATAAATCATATATATCAGTGGTTCTCAACCTTTTATGCTTCACGTACCCCCTGGAAATGTGTATGTAACTGGCGTACCCCTTGTAAAGATAGATAAAACTATAGTGATAGTATAACAATGAGAATAAAATAAATCATATATATCAGTGGTTCTCAACCTTTTATGCTTCACGTACCCCCTGGAAATGTGTATGTAACTGGCGTACCCCTTGTATAGATAGATAAAACTATAGTGATAGTATAACAATGAGAATAAAATAAATCATATATATCAGTGGTTCTCAACCTTTTATGCTTCACGTACCCCCTGGAAATGTGTATGTAACTGGCGTACCTCTTGTATAGATAGATAAAACTATAGTTATAGTATAACAATGGGAATAAAATAAAACATATATATCAGTGGTTCTCAACCTTTTATGCTTCACGTACCCCCTGGAAATGTGTATGTAACTGGCGTACCCCTTGTATAGATAGATAAAACTATAGTTATAGTATAACAATGGGAATGAAACATAAATATCAATGGTTCTCAACCTTTTATGCTTCACGTACCCCCTGGAAATGTGTATGTAACTGGCGTACCCCTTGTAAAGATAGATAAAACTATAGTGATAGTATAACAATGAGAATAAAATAAATCATATATATCAGTGGTTCTCAACCTTTTATGCTTCACGTACCCCCTGGAAATGTGTATGTAACTGGCGTACCCCTTGTAAAGATAGATAAAACTATAGTGATAGTATAACAATGAGAATAAAATAAAACATATATATCAGTGGTTCTCAACCTTTTATGCTTCACGTACCCCTGGAAATGTGTATGTAACTGGCGTACCCCTTGTAAAGATAGATAAAACTATAGTGATAGTATAACAATGAGAATAAAATAAATCATATATATCAGTGGTTCTCAACCTTTTATGCTTCACGTACCCCCTGGAAATGTGTATGTAACTGGCGTACCCCTTGTAAAGATAGATAAAACTATAGTGATAGTATAACAATGAGAATAAAATAAATCATATATATCAGTGGTTCTCAACCTTTTATGCTTCACGTACCCCCTGGAAATGTGTATGTAACTGGCGTACCCCTTGTAAAGATAGATAAAACTATAGTGATAGTATAACAATGAGAATAAAATAAATCATATATATCAGTGGTTCTCAACCTTTTATGCTTCACGTACCCCCTGGAAATGTGTATGTAACTGGCGTACCCCTTGTAAGGATAGATAAAACTATAGTGATAGTATAACAATGAGAATAAAATAAATCATATATATCAGTGGTTCTCAACCTTTTATGCTTCACGTACCCCCTGGAAATGTGTATGTAACTGGCGTAGCCCTTGTAAAGATAGATAAAACTATAGTGATAGTATAACAATGGGAATAAAATAAATCATATATATCAGTGGTTCTCAACCTTTTATGCTTCACGTACCCCCTGGAAATATGTATGTAACTGGCGTACCCCTTGTAAAGATAGATAAAACTATAGTGATAGTATAACAATGAGAATAAAATAAATCATATATATCAGTGGTTCTCAACCTTTTATGCTTCACGTACCCCCTGGAAATGTGTATGTAACTGGCGTACCCCTTGTAAAGATAGATAAAACTATAGTGATAGTATAACAATGAGAATAAAATAAATCATATATATCAGTGGTTCTCAACCTTTTATGCTTCACGTACCCCCTGGAAATGTGTATGTAACTGGCGTACCCCTTGTATAGATAGATAAAACTATAGTTATAGTATAACAATGGGAATAAAAGAAAACATATATATCAGTGGTTCTCAACGTTTTATGCTTCACGTACCCCCTGGAAATGTGTATGTAACTGGCGTACCCCTTGTATAGATAGATAAAACTATAGTTATAGTATAACAATGGGAATAAAATAAAACATATATATCAGTGGTTCTCAACCTTTTATGCTTCACGTACCCCCTGGAAATGTGTATGTAACTGGCGTACCCCTTGTATAGATAGATAAAACTATAGTTATAGTATAACAATGGGAATGAAACATAAATATCAGTGGTTCTCAACCTTTTATGCTTCACGTACCCCCTGGAAATGTGTATGTAACTGGCGTACCCCTTGTATAGATAGATAAAACTATAGTTATAGTATAACAATGGGAATAAAATAAAACATATATATCAGTGGTTCTCAACCTTTTATGCTTCACGTACCCCCTGGAAATGTGTATGTAACTGGCGTACCCCTTGTAAAGATAGATAAAACTATAGTGATAGTATAACAATGGGAATAAAATAAATCATATATATCAGTGGTTCTCAACCTTTTATGCTTCACGTACCCCCTGGAAATGTGTATGTAACTGGCGTACCCCTTGTAAAGATAGATAAAACTATAGTGATAGTATAACAATGAGAATAAAATAAATCATATATATCAGTGGTTCTCAACCTTTTATGCTTCACGTACCCCCTGGAAATGTGTATGTAACTGGCGTACCCATTGTAAAGATAGATAAAACTATAGTGATAGTATAACAATGGGAATAAAATAAATCATATATATCAGTGGTTCTCAACCTTTTATGCTTCACGTATCCCCTGGAAATGTGTATGTAACTGGCGTACCCCTTGTATAGATAGATAAAACTATAGTGATAGTATAACAATGAGAATAAAATAAATCATATATATCAGTGGTTCTCAACCTTTTATGCTTCACGTACCCCCTGGAAATGTGTATGTAACTGGTGTACCCCTTGTATAGATAGATAAAACTATTGTTATAGTATAACAATGGGAATAAAAGAAAACATATATATCAGTGGTTCTCAACCTTTTATGCTTCACGTACCCCCTGGAAATGTGTATGTAACTGGCGTACCCCTTGTATAGATAGATAAAACTATAGTTATAGTATAACAATGGGAATAAAATAAAACATATATATCAGTGGTTCTCAACCTTTTATGCTTCACGTACCCCCTGGAAATGTGTATGTAACTGGCGTACCCCTTGTATAGATAGATAAAACTATAGTTATAGTATAACAATGGGAATGAAACATAAATATCAATGGTTCTCAACCTTTTATGCTTCACGTACCCCCTGGAAATGTGTATGTAACTGGCGTACCCCTTGTAAAGATAGATAAAAGTATAGTGATAGTATAACAATGAGAATAAAATAAATCATATATATCAGTGGTTCTCAACCTTTTATGCTTCACGTACCCCCTGGAAATGTGTATGTAACTGGCGTACCCCTTGTATAGATAGATAAAACTATAGTTATAGTATAACAATGGGAATAAAATAAATCATATATATCAGTGGTTCTCAACCTTTTATGCTTCACGTACCCCCTGGAAATGTGTATGTAACTGGCGTAACCCTTGTATAGATAGATAAAACTATAGTTATAGTATAACAATGGGAATAAAATAAAACATATATATCAGTGGTTCTCAACCTTTTATGCTTCACGTACCCCCTGGAAATGTGTATGTAACTGCCGTACCCCTTGTATAGATAGATAAAACTATAGTTATAGTATAACAATGGGAATAAAATAAATCATATATATCAGTGGTTCTCAACCTTTTATGCTTCACGTACCCCCTGGAAATGTGTATGTAACTGGCGTACCCCTCGTATAGATAGATAAAACTATAGTTATAGTATAACAGTGGGAATAACATAAAACATATATATCAGTGGTTCTCAACTTTTATGCTTCACGTACCCCCTGGAAATGTGTATGTAACTGGCGTACCCCTTGTATAGATAGATAAAACTATAGTTATAGTATAACAATGGGAATAAAATGAAACATATATATCAGTGGTTCTCAAACTTTTATGCTTCTCGTACCCCCCGGAAATGTGTATGTAACTGGCGTATCACTTGTATAGATAGATAAAACTATAGTTATAGTGTAACAATGCGAATAATATATATATTATCTCAGTGGTTCTCAACCTTTTATGCTTCACGTACCCCCTGGAAATGTGTATGTAACTGGCGTACCCCTTGTATAGATAGATAAAACTATAGTTATAGTATAACAATGGGAATAAAATAAAACATATATATCAGTGGTTCTCAACCTTTTATGCTTCACGTACCCCCTGGAAATGTGTATGTAACTGGCGTACCCCTCGTACAGATAGATAAAACTATAGTTATAGTATAACAATGGGAATAAAATGAAACATATATATCAGTGGTTCTCAACCTTTTATGCTTTACGTACCCCCTGGAAATGTGTATGTAACTGGCGTACCCCTCGTATAGATAGATTAAACTATAGTTATAGTATAACAATGGGAATAAAATAAAACATATATATCAGTGGTTCTCAACCTTTTATGCTTTACGTACCCCCTGGAAATGTGTATGTAACTGGCGTACACCTTGTATAGATAGATAAAAGTATAGTTATAGTATAACAATGGGAATAAAATAAAACATATATATCAGTGGTTCTCAACCTTTTATGCTTCATGTACCCCCTGGAAATGTGTATGTAACTGTCGTACCCCTTGTACAGGTAGATAAATCTATAGTTATAGTATAACAATGGGAATAGAATAAAGCATATATATCAGTGGTTCTCAACCTTTTATGCTTCACGTACCCCCTAGAAATATGTATGTAACTGGCGTACCCCTTGTATAGATAAATAAAACTACAGTTATAGTATAACAATGGGAATAAAATAAAACATATATATCAGTGGTTCTCAAACTTTTATGCTTCACGTACCCCCTGGAAATGTGTATGTAACTGGCGTACCCCTTGTATAGATAGATAAAATTACAGTTATAGTGTAACAATGGGAATAAAATATATATATCAGTGGTTCTGAACCTTTTATGCTTCGCGTACCCCCTGGAAATGTGTATGTAACTGGCGTACCCCTTGTATAGATAGATAAAACTACAGTTATAGTATAACAATGGGAATAAAATAAAACATATATATCAGTGGTTCTCAACCTTTTATGCTTTACGTACCCCCTGCAAATGTATATATGTAACTGGCGTACCCCTCGTATAGATAGATAAAACTATAGTTATAGTATAACAATGGGAATGAAATAAAACATATATATCAGTGGTTCTCAACCTTTCATGCTTCGCGTACCCCCTGGAAATGTGTATGTAACTGGCGTACCCCTTGTATAGATAGATAAAACTACAGTTATATTATAACAATGGGAATAAAATAAAACATATATATCAGTGTTTCTCAACCTTTTATGCTTCACGTAGCCCCTGGAAATGTGTATGTAACTGTCGTACCACTTGTATAGATAGATAAAACTATAGTTATATTGTAAGAATGCGAATAATATATATATATATCAGTGGTTCTCAATCTTTTATGCTTTACGTACCCCCTGGAAATGTGTTTGTAACTGGCGTACCCCTTGTATAGATAGATAAAACTATAGTTATAGTATAACAATGGGAATAAAATAAAACATATATATTAGTGGTTCTCAACCTTTTATGCTTCACGTACCCCATGGAAATGTGTTTGTAACTGGCGTACCCCTTGTATAGATAAATAAAACTATAGTTATAGTATAACAAGGGGAATAAAACATATATGCACATAACAGTAGTTCTCAACCTTTTATGCTTCACGTACCCCCTGGAAATGTGTTTGTAACTGGCGTACCTCTTGTATAGGTAGAAAAAACTATAGTTATAGTATAACAAGGGGGAATAAAAAAAAACATATGTATATATAACATATATCTAGCGACTTTGAGCTCTGACGGCGTACCCCAAAAAATTTTACCGCGTACCCCACTTTGAGAACCCCTACTTTAAAGTGAACTAATGGCATCTGTCGGACGAATAGAAAATGTGAAATTCATTTTAATAGTTTTTTGCAAACTTTGCGGCCTTATTGGATTCCTTATTGGAAATCGAGGTCAGTAATCCAAAAGGCCGCTTATTGGATTCCTTATTGGAATCCAATAAGCGGCCTTATTGGATTACTGACCTCGATTTTTACCATATTCTGTTAAAAATCGAGTCCAACCCAAACTTAGTGAAGAGCCACTAAAAAAAAACTATATTCTGAAAGAGGCGCAGGAAAAATTATCCCTCTAAAAATGAAAAAATACAATTCTAATGAGTAATGAATTGCAAAAAACACTCTACTTTTTTGCAATTATTAAAATATTTTGATTAAGAACCAAAAATATACATTTTTGATGAGTACTATGAACTGATTATTATGCACCTAAAAGTATTTGGTCAAAAAATTTTCTAGAAATGGATCAGAATCGTCATTTTCATTGTTTGTATTATATGCCTAGGTTTGGTATGAAAACTATTGGGATATGCGAAAAATACGAATCGTAATATTTTATCAATATTTATCCAACTCAAAAAGAATTATCTGTAAAAACAGAAAAGTGAATATCTACACACGACAAAGTGAAAACATTGGTGGCTTTTTTTTTTAAAATGAACTAAAAATTCTGTGAGCTGTAATGAATTATGTTTCTATTCTTCCGCCAAAATCGTATTGCACTGTTGTCTGTCTTGAGACACTTTAATAAACTAACAATGGTTATGGATCTGGAAGAAGAATTCAAAAATTCTTTGCTCATAAAAATTCATATAAAGCGTGAACAACTCATCCCATTTCGCTTGAGACGTTCTTACGTTCATCACATCAAATCTCGCATTGGTATAGTTGCAATGAAGCTTAGCAGAAATGAGATCAGGACGGGATCAATTTTACGAGCCCGTGCTCAAAGCTGTTGAATCCGAGACCGTCCGAGCCTGAACCATTTCGTCAATTATTGAGCCCGAGTCCATCCGAGCCTGAACCATTTCGTCAATTATTGAGACCGAGTCCGTCTGAGCCCGGAGTCCATTTCGTCAATTATTTGAGCTCGAGACCGATTTGGAGAAAACATTCTCTGACGCATCATAAGACCTATATAGAGAAATGCATGTCGCTAATCATTTATTTTATTCTTATTAATAATAATCATTTTATAATAAAATTAAAATGCTAATGCTATTTGGAACGAAAAAATGGAAATACTAGTAGAAAATGAAAATTCGTAGTCCTCCTGCTAAACGCAAAGAGCTATTTATGTAATAACGCTAGAGAATATGTAAAAAAAATCGAAACCCACATGGTGCTTATTTCAAATTTTTATGTATTTGAAACTTAAATCATTCTGAGCACAAGCTCGCTCGAGCTCGAACTCATCTCAGAGAGCCTAAGTTCAATACATATAGAGTTAGGAATCTGAAAAAAAAAAAAAAAAAAAAAATTATATATTTGAGCACTTGAATTTCATTTGCTCATTTATAAAAACAACTTTCACGTAAAAATTTAAAATTCAACAAAGGAAGGGTATTTAGAAAAATGTTGATAATCGGTATTGCATTTCTTACGATATTCAAAAACATTCAGAGATTATTTTGTACAGTTCTTTTCGCATACGTTAGATGTCAAATTTGTGTAAAACCATTTCGAATTAGGTCAAGGCAACGCACTAAATATTTCAGCTAGAAACTTCGAATGGGCATTAGGAAAGACTTTTTCAGAGGGCGGAGGAGTGGATCTTTCAAGGGCTGCAAAAGGCTTCCAGGAGGGGGGGGGTAAACAAATCAATGTTTCAAGAGTGAAATATTTAAGCCGTTCACTAATGAGCGCAGTTACAAATACAGCAATTATGCTTACATCTTACTCTAACGCAACTACGGATAGCCGAAAACGAAAAAATAGGATCGTCATTGGTTTTATCTCTGAGTTACACTTTTTTGTCCAAAATGGGCCATTTAGGCCAGGTCACAAGAACCCCGAGGGCTCAAAGACGGTTAAGGGAAGAGAATTCACTGGACAGATTGTAGCTCCCGTCAAGGCCATCCAGCATATTTTTAAGGTGCACAGGGTCTCCCACAGACGGGGCCACGATTTTAAGTTCTCATCCGACGGACCGCTACTTTTCCAAGTCCATCGGTGTCCCCTACTGACTTAGAGTTTTGCGGATATAAATCTCAACGTTGGCCCAGGCGGAACTCGACCTAGGATCTACAGATTACGAGCCTGGCGCGCTACCGATTGAGTCATATAAGCAGCTAGCATGGGAGGAAAAAGAGGGATAAAAGATACTACAAAGTCGCATTAAAGTGTCAATCAGCATTTTCTGTTACATAGAAGTATGTCTGCCAGATGGTTTAGTGAAAAGCTCTGACGCCACGTCAAGGCACCATCCATGTCAGAGTGTTTTGCTCTAACCAGGAGAAAACCCCTCCACACACAGGCAGCTAGTGTGGAAGGAAAAAGAGGGAACAAGAACCACAAAGTTGCATTAAATTGTCAAACAGCATTCCCTGTTGAGCGCATTTAATGGAATATTTTGCAGCATCTTGTGCAAGATCTAATTAAAAAAAAGAAAAAAATTAGACCTTGCCCCCATCCCTTCCAGTGGCAGAATCCTTCTATGATGCACCTTCCCTGATCTGCAGGCGACTGTCCACTAGGGCTTTCACCACTAGTGGCCGGTGATCAGAAAGTACTGCTAAGTCACCGGAATGAATGGTTCCGTGTGACCATTTAGCCACTTTGGAATTTTGGTTTAGCCATGAAGAAAAAATAAATAAAATATACTTACCTATACTTACCCAGAAGAGCTTGCTGATGAAGAGTGTCTTTACTTACCTATTCCCTCCCCATGCTGAGAAAAGAGCGACTGATAGTCTTAAAAAAAATCCACCTTTCGTTGGTTAAATACTTAAAGTTGTGGCCCTGTATACAGAAAAGCCACATATTCTGCACACCTTTTAAAGTATTTTGAATGACATTAATGGGCGGCAAATATCTTTCCCTAACAACTCTGCATAAAAGTTATTAGAGGAATATATTTGCTTCCTATTATTCCACTCCCAAACCTTTTCTGAGACTTATGAGGATCCTTGTGACCTAAATATTTAGCTCGTTACGGAGCAAAGAAATGATGCTCAGATTAAAAAAAAAAACCAACCCAACAGCTCCAAAGGCTAAAGCTATCTGATCAACAAAGACCGAAAAATATTAATTCATTCTAATAATCCTGCTATTATTTAAAACTAAAAGTGACTTCAAATAATTGACAAGAATCTCCAAGTGTTGCGTTGGTAATGGTTTAATTACTTGTACTCTGTTTCCTTTGGTCTAGTTAATTTTTTAACCCCAACGCCCCTTTCTCCAGGTGATATTTTACTAACCCCAATTCTTGGAAATCAAATTAATTTTTCCTGTATAAAACTAATTGAAAATGTATTAACCTTGCGTAAAAATTTACGAATATTTTTAAAGTGTATCCATCAATTTCTAAGTTTTTCTGTCGAAATAAAGCATTCCTAAATATTTATCATAAATACAAAGAATCATTAGTAAATAATGAAATACACTGCCCTATCAAAATATTACAAAATTTCTGTGTTATATCAATGGGAATCTAACTTCGAAGCACTATAACTTTCAAAATATGCATTTTGTGGAAAAACGTGGCTGAAGATGAAGATCGTAATGAAATTTATGAATCTCGATTTTCAACAGTATTTGTTCAGTATTTAGAATAATGGAAGTTGAAATATTTAACAATAAATTAATTCATATTTGTCTAACATTGAAATAATCGTTGCGAAAACTTCTAAAATGCATATTTAATTCATTAAATGATTTGAAACTATACTTATTAAATAAGTCTTAATTAATTCCTGGGGTAAATCTAGCCTTCCATAACTATTTAACTACTGAACGAATAGCGTTGAAAATCAAGATTTAAATAGATTTGTTTTTGATCATTAATTTATTTTAAATCAAAAATTTCCATTAAATGCATATTTTAGAAGTTATAGAAAATTTCGAACAGTGGTGTACTGATTAGCACCCGCGCACTGCCACAGAGCTCCCACAGGAAACTGGAATAGCGAACTATAAATTATTTACCCAAACATAATGTTAAATCCCCAACCCCCATATACATATATACACACTAACCGCGGGGGAAGGCTATGGAAATACTTTTACGACATTTATGGAGAAACTTAATATGTAATTATTTAAAGCAATGGTTCTCAAACTTTTATGCTTCACGTACCCACTGGAAATGTGTATGTAACTGGCGTACCCCTTGTATAGATAGATGGATAAAACTATACTTATAGAATAAAAATAGGAATTAAATAAAACATATCTCAATCAATTATTTTGTTTTCGCAAACAGCTGAATATATTTTTGTCACCTTCACCTAAAGGTACATTAAAAGGGTTAATTCGAATTATCACACCTATAGTCATATCATAGGGAAAAGGAAACGGTACTCATGGCATCTGACTTTGGCCATCATTTGACTACACTAACCTATTTAAAAACTCCACTCATTTGTTTTGTATTAGACAATGAGTGCCTTATCCTACATAAGCAATGTTAATTGCAATAGCAGTTACCCCTAGACCCTCGCTAATACAGGTCCGAAACGAAAGTTAAACCAGATGCTATGCTACCTAACGATTCACTATCTTTTATTCCTAAAGGGATATATTGATATACACGAAGAACGATTCTCAATCAATTATTTTGTTTTCGCAAACAGCTGAATATATTTTTGTCACCTTCACCTAAGGGTACATTAAAAGTGTTATTTCGAATTATCATACCTATAGTCATAACGTAGGGAAAAGGAAACGGTATTCATGGCATCTGATTTTGGCCATCATTTGACTACACTAACCTATTTAAACCCTCCACTCATTTGTTTTGTATTACACAATGAGTGCCTTATGCTACCTAAGCAATGTTAATTGCAATAGAAGTTTCCCCTAGACCCTCGCTAATACATGTCCGAAACGAAACTTGTTAAACCAGATGCTATGCTACCTAACGATTCATTATCTTTCATTCCTAAAGGGATATATTGATATACACGTAGAACGATTCTCAAGCAATTATTTTGTTATCGCAAACAGCTGAATATATTTTTGTCACCTTCACCTAAGGGTACTTTAAAAAGTGTTATTTCGAATTATCATACCTATAGTGATATCCTAGGGAAAAGGAAACGGTACTCATGGCATCTGATTTTGTCCATCATTTGACTACACTAACCTATTTAAACCTTCCACTCATTTGTACTCTATTAGACAATGAGTGCCTTATCCTACCTAAGCAATGTTAATTGCAATAGCAGTTACTCATAGACCCTCGTTAATACAGGTCCGAAACGAAACTTGTTAAACCAGATGCTGTGCTACCTAACGATTCATTATCTTTCATTCCTAAAGGGATATATTGATATACATGTAGAACGATTCTCAAGCAATTATTTTGTTATCGCAAACAGCTGAATATATTTTTGTCACCTTCACCTAAAGGTACATTAAAAGGGTTAGTTCGAATTATCATACCTATAGTCATATCCTAGGGAAAAGGAAACGGTACTCGTGGCATCTGATTTTGGCCATCATTTGACTACACTAACCTATTTAAACCCTCCACTCATTTGTTTCGTATTAGACAATGAGTGCCTTATCCTACCTAAGCAATGTTAATTGCAATAGCAGTTACCCGTAGACCCTCGCTAATACAGGTCCAAAACGAAACTTGTTAAACCAGATGCTATGCTACCTAACGATTCATTATCTTTCATTCCTAAAGGGATATATTGATATACACGGAGAACGATTCTCAATCAAATATTTTGTTTTCGCAAACAGCTGAATATATTTTTGTGACCTTCACCTAAAGGTATATTAAAAGGGTTAGTTCGAATTATCATACCTATAATCAGATCCTAGGGAAAAGGAAACGGTACTCATGGCATCTGATTTTGGCCATCATTTGACTACACTAACCAATTTAAACCCTCCAGTCATTTGTTTTGTATTAGACGATGCGTTCTTTATCCTACCTAACAATGTTAATTGCAATAGCAGTTACTCATATACCCTCGCTAATACAGGTCCGAACGAAACTTGTTAAACCAGATGCTATGCTATCTAACGATTGATCATCTTTTATTCCTAAAGGGATATATTGATATACACGAAGAACGATTCTCAAACAATTATTTTGTTATCGCAAACAGCTGAATATATTTTTTTCACCTTCACCTAAAGGTACATTAAAAGGGTTAGTTCGAATTATCATACCTATAGTGTTATCCTATGGAAAAGGAAACGGTACCATGGCATCTGATTTTGGCCATCATTTGACTACACTATCCTATTTAAACCCTCCACTCATTTGGTTTGTATTAGACAATGAGTGCCTTATCCTACCTAAGCAATGTTAATTGCAATAGCAGTTACTCATATAACCTCGCTAATACAGGTCCGAAACCAAACTTGTTAAACCAGATGCTATGCTACCTAACGATTCATTATCTTTTATTCCTAAAGGGATATATTGATATACACGGAGAACGATTCTCAATCAATTATTTTGTTTTCGCAAACAGCTGAATATATTTTTGTCACCTTCACCTAAAGGTACATTAAAAGGGTTAGTTCGAATTATCATAGCTATAGTCATATCCTAGGGAAAAGGAAACTGTACTCATGGCATCTGATTTTGGCCATCATTTGACTACACTAACCTATTTAAACCCTCCACTCATTTGTTTTGTATTACACAATGAGTGCCTTATGCTACCTAAGCAATGTTAATTGCAGTAGCAGTTTCCCCTAGACCCTCGCTAATACATGTCCGAAACGAAACTTGTTAAACCAGATGCTATGCTACCTAGCGATTCATTATCTTTCATTCCTAAAGGGATATATTGATATAAACGGAGAACGATTCTCAATCAATTATTTTGTTTTCGCAAACAGCTGAATATATTTTTGTCACCTTCACCTAAGGGTACTTTAAAAAGTGTTATTTCGAATTATCATACCTATAGTCATATCCTAGGGAAAAGGAAATGGTACTCATGGCATCTGATTTTGGCCATCATTTGATTACACTAACCTATTTAAACCCTCCACTCATTTGTTTTGTATTACACAATGAGTGCCTTATGCTACCTAAGCAATGTTAATTGCAATAGCAGTTTCCCCTAGACCCTCGCTAATACATGTCCAAAACGAAACTTATTAAACCAGATGCTATGCTACCTAACGATTCATTATCTTTCATTCCTAAAGAGATATATTGATATACACGGAGAACGATTCTCAATCAATTATTTTGTTTTCGCAAGCAGCTGAATATATTTTTGTCACCTTCACCTAAAGGTACATTAAAAGGGTTAGTTCGAATTATCATACCTATAGTCATATCCTGGGTTAAAGGAAACGGTACTCATTGCATCTGATTTTGGCCATCATTTGACTACACTAACCTATTTAAACCCTCCACTCATTTGTTTTGTATTACACAATGAGTGCCTTATGCTACCTAAGCAATGTTAATTGCAATAGCAGTTTCCCCTAGACCCTCGCTAATACATGTCCGAAACGAAACTTGTTAAACCAGATGCTATGCTACCTAGCGATTCATTATCTTTCATTCCTAAAGGGATTTATTGATATACAAGGAGAACGATTCTCAATCAATTATTTTGTTTTCGCAAACAGCTGAATATATTTTTGTCACCTTCACCTAAGGGTACTTTAAAAAGGGTTAGTTCGAATTATCATACCTATAGTCATATCCTAGGGAAAAGGAAACGGTACTCATGGCATCTGATTTTGGCCATCATTTGACTACACTAACTTATTTAAACCCTCCACTCATTTGTATTGTATTACACAATGAGTGCCTTATGCTACCTAAGCAATGTTAATTGCAATAGCAGTTTCCCCTAGACCCTCGCTAATACATGTCCAAAACGAAACTTGTTAAACCAGATGCTATGCTACCTAACGATTCATTATCTTTCATTCCTAAAGGGATATATTGATATACACGGAGAACGATTCTCAATCAATTATTTTGTTTTCGCAAACAGCTGAATATATTTTTGTCACCTTCACCTAAAGGTACATTAAAAGGGTTAGTTCGAATTATCATACCTATAGTCATATCCTGGGTTAAAGGAAACGGTACTCATGGCATCTGATTTTGGCCATCATTTGACTACACTAACCTATTTAAACCCTCCACTCATTTGTATTGTATTACACAATGAGTGCCTTATGCCACCTAAGCAATGTTAATTGCAATTGCAGTTTCCCCTAGACCCTCGCTACTACATGTCCAAAACGAAACTTGTTAAACCAGATGCTATGCTACCTAACGATTCATTATCTTTCATTCCTAATGGGATATATTGATATACACGGAGAACGATTCTCAATCAATTATTTTGTTTTCGCAAACAGCTGAATATATTTTTGTCACCTTCACCTAAAGGTACATTAAAAGGGTTAGTTCGAATTATTATACCTATAGTCATATCCTGGGTTAAAGGAAACGGTACTCATCGCATCTGATTTTGGCCATCATTTGACTACACTAACCTATTTAAACCCTCCACTCATTTGTTTTGTATTACACAATGAGTGCCTTATGCTACCTAAGCAATGTTAATTGCAATAGCAGTTTCCCCTAGACCCTCGCTAATACATGTCCGAAACGAAACTTGTTAAACCAGATGCTATGCTACCTAGCGATTCATTATCTTTCATTCCTAAAGGGATATATTGATATACACGGAGAACGATTCTCAATCAATTATTTTGTTTTCGCAAACAGCTGAATATATTTTTGTCACCTTCACCTAAAGGTACATTAAAAGGGTTAGTTCGAATTATCATACCTATAATCATATCCTGGGTTAAAGGAAACGGTACTCATCGCATCTGATTTTGGCCATCATTTGACTACACTAACCTATTTAAACCCTCCACTCATTTGTTTTGTATTACACAATGAGTGCCTTATGCTACCTAAGCAATGTTAATTGCAATAGCAGTTTCCCCTAGACCCTCGCTAATACATGTCCGAAACGAAACTTGTTAAACCAGATGCTATGCTACCTAGCGATTCATTATCTTTCATTCCTAAAGGGATATATTGATATACACGGAGAACGATTCTCAATCAATTATTTTGTTTTCGCAAACAGCTGAAAATATTTTTGTCACCTTCACCTAAAGGTACATTAAAAGGGTTAGTTCGAATTATCATACCTATAGTCATATCCTGGGTTAAAGGAAACGGTACTCATGGCATCTGATTTTGGCCATCATTTGACTACACTAACCTATTTAAACCCTCCACTCATTTGTATTGTATTACACAATGAGTGCCTTATGCCACCTAAGCAATGTTAATTGCAATTGCAGTTTCCCCTAGACCCTCGCTACTACATGTCCAAAACGAAACTTGTTAAACCAGATGCTATGCTACCTAACGATTCATTATCTTACATACACATTACCCCCCGGAAATGTGTATGTAACTGGCGTATCACTTGTATAGATAGATAAAACTATAGTTATAGTGTAACAATGCGAATAATATATATATTATCTCAGTGGTTCTCAACCTTTTATGCTTCACGTACCCCCTGGAAATGTGTATGTAACTGGCGTACCCCTTGTATAGATAGATAAAACTATAGTTATAGTATAACAATGGGAATAAAATAAAACATATATATCAGTGGTTCTCAACCTTTTATGCTTCACGTACCCCCTGGAAATGTGTATGTAACTGGCGTACCCCTCGTACAGATAGATAAAACTATAGTTACAGTATAACAATGGGAATAAAATGAAACATATATATCAGTGGTTCTCAACCTTTTATGCTTTACGTACCCCCTGGAAATGTGTATGTAACTGGCGTACCCCTCGTATAGATAGATTAAACTATAGTTATAGTATAACAATGGGAATAAAATAAAACATATATATCAGTGGTTCTCAACCTTTTATGCTTTACGTACCCCCTGCAAATGTGTATGTAACTGGCGTACACCTTGTATAGATAGATAAAAGTATAGTTATAGTATAACAATGGGAATAAAATAAAACATATATATCAGTGGTTCTCAACCTTTTATGCTTCATGTACCCCCTGGAAATGTGTATGTAACTGTCGTACCCCTTGTACAGGTAGATAAATCTATAGTTATAGTATAACAATGGGAATAGAATAAAGCATATATATCAGTGGTTCTCAACCTTTTATGCTTCACGTACCCCCTAGAAATATGTATGTAACTGGCGTACCCCTTGTATAGATAAATAAAACTACAGTTATAGTATAACAATGGGAATAAAATAAAACATATATATCAGTGGTTCTCAAACTTTTATGCTTCACGTACCCCCTGGAAATGTGTATGTAACTGGCGTACCCCTTGTATAGATAGATAAAATTACAGTTATAGTGTAACAATGGGAATAAAATATATATATCAGTGGTTCTGAACCTTTTATGCTTCGCGTACCCCCTGGAAATGTGTATGTAACTGGCGTACCCCTTGTATAGATAGATAAAACTACAGTTATAGTATAACAATGGGAATAAAATAAAACATATATATCAGTGGTTCTCAACCTTTTATGCTTTACGTACCCCCTGCAAATGTATATATGTAACTGGCGTACCCCTCGTATAGATAGATAAAACTATAGTTATAGTATAACAATGGGAATGAAATAAAACATATATATCAGTGGTTCTCAACCTTTCATGCTTCGCGTACCCCCTGGAAATGTGTATGTAACTGGCGTACCCCTTGTATAGATAGATAAAACTACAGTTATATTATAACAATGGGAATAAAATAAAACATATATATCAGTGTTTCTCAACCTTTTATGCTTCACGTAGCCCCTGGAAATGTGTATGTAACTGTCGTACCACTTGTATAGATAGATAAAACTATAGTTATATTGTAAGAATGCGAATAATATATATATATATCAGTGGTTCTCAATCTTTTATGCTTTACGTACCCCCTGGAAATGTGTTTGTAACTGGCGTACCCCTTGTATAGATAGATAAAACTATAGTTATAGTATAACAATGGGAATAAAATAAAACATATATATTAGTGGTTCTCAACCTTTTATGCTTCACGTACCCCATGGAAATGTGTTTGTAACTGGCGTACCCCTTGTATAGATAAATAAAACTATAGTTATAGTATAACAAGGGGAATAAAACATATATGCACATAACAGTAGTTCTCAACCTTTTATGCTTCACGTACCCCCTGGAAATGTGTTTGTAACTGGCGTACCTCTTGTATAGGTAGAAAAAACTATAGTTATAGTATAACAAGGGGGAATAAAAAAAAACATATGTATATATAACATATATCTAGCGACTTTGAGCTCTGACGGCGTACCCCAAAAAATTTTACCGCGTACCCCACTTTGAGAACCCCTACTTTAAAGTGAACTAATGGCATCTGTCGGACGAATAGAAAATGTGAAATTCATTTTAATAGTTTTTTGCAAACTTTGCGGCCTTATTGGATTCCTTATTGGAAATCGAGGTCAGTAATCCAAAAGGCCGCTTATTGGATTCCTTATTGGAATCCAATAAGCGGCCTTATTGGATTACTGACCTCGATTTTTACCATATTCTGTTAAAAATCGAGTCCAACCCAAACTTAGTGAAGAGCCACTAAAAAAAAACTATATTCTGAAAGAGGCGCAGGAAAAATTATCCCTCTAAAAATGAAAAAATACAATTCTAATGAGTAATGAATTGCAAAAAACACTCTACTTTTTTGCAATTATTAAAATATTTTGATTAAGAACCAAAAATATACATTTTTGATGAGTACTATGAACTGATTATTATGCACCTAAAAGTATTTGGTCAAAAAATTTTCTAGAAATGGATCAGAATCGTCATTTTCATTGTTTGTATTATATGCCTAGGTTTGGTATGAAAACTATTGGGATATGCGAAAAATACGAATCGTAATATTTTATCAATATTTATCCAACTCAAAAAGAATTATCTGTAAAAACAGAAAAGTGAATATCTACACACGACAAAGTGAAAACATTGGTGGCTTTTTTTTTTAAAATGAACTAAAAATTCTGTGAGCTGTAATGAATTATGTTTCTATTCTTCCGCCAAAATCGTATTGCACTGTTGTCTGTCTTGAGACACTTTAATAAACTAACAATGGTTATGGATCTGGAAGAAGAATTCAAAAATTCTTTGCTCATAAAAATTCATATAAAGCGTGAACAACTCATCCCATTTCGCTTGAGACGTTCTTACGTTCATCACATCAAATCTCGCATTGGTATAGTTGCAATGAAGCTTAGCAGAAATGAGATCAGGACGGGATCAATTTTACGAGCCCGTGCTCAAAGCTGTTGAATCCGAGACCGTCCGAGCCTGAACCATTTCGTCAATTATTGAGCCCGAGTCCATCCGAGCCTGAACCATTTCGTCAATTATTGAGACCGAGTCCGTCTGAGCCCGGAGTCTATTTCGTCAATTATTTGAGCTCGAGACCGATTTGGAGAAAACATTCTCTGACGCATCATAAGACCTATATAGAGAAATGCATGTCGCTAATCATTTATTTTATTCTTATTAATAATAATCATTTTATAATAAAATTAAAATGCTAATGCTATTTGGAACGAAAAAATGGAAATACTAGTAGAAAATGAAAATTCGTAGTCCTCCTGCTAAACGCAAAGAGCTATTTATGTAATAACGCTAGAGAATATGTAAAAAAAATCGAAACCCACATGGTGCTTATTTCAAATTTTTATGTATTTGAAACTTAAATCATTCTGAGCACAAGCTCGCTCGAGCTCGAACTCATCTCAGAGAGCCTAAGTTCAATACATATAGAGTTAGGAATCTGAAAAAAAAAAAAAAAAAAATAATTATATATTTGAGCACTTGAATTTCATTTGCTCATTTATAAAAACAACTTTCACGTAAAAATTTAAAATTCAACAAAGGAAGGGTATTTAGAAAAATGTTGATAATCGGTATTGCATTTCTTACGATATTCAAAAACATTCAGAGATTATTTTGTACAGTTCTTTTCGCATACGTTAGATGTCAAATTTGTGTAAAACCATTTCGAATTAGGTCAAGGCAACGCACTAAATATTTCAGCTAGAAACTTCGAATGGGCATTAGGAAAGACTTTTTCAGAGGGCGGAGGAGTGGATCTTTCAAGGGCTGCAAAAGGCTTCCAGGAGGGGGGGGGGGGGTAAACAAATCAATGTTTCAAGAGTGAAATATTTAAGCCGTTCACTAATGAGCGCAGTTACAAATACAGCAATTATGCTTACATCTTACTCTAACGCAACTACGGATAGCCGAAAACGAAAAAATAGGATCGTCATTGGTTTTATCTCTGAGTTACACTTTTTTGTCCAAAATGGGCCATTTAGGCCAGGTCACAAGAACCCCGAGGGCTCAAAGACGGTTAAGGGAAGAGAATTCACTGGACAGATTGTAGCTCCCGTCAAGGCCATCCAGCATATTTTTAAGGTGCACAGGGTCTCCCACAGACGGGGCCACGATTTTAAGTTCTCATCCGACGGACCGCTACTTTTCCAAGTCCATCGGTGTCCCCTACTGACTTAGAGTTTTGCGGATATAAATCTCAACGTTGGCCCAGGCGGAACTCGACCTAGGATCTACAGATTACGAGCCTGGCGCGCTACCGATTGAGTCATATAAGCAGCTAGCATGGGAGGAAAAAGAGGGATAAAAGATACTACAAAGTCGCATTAAAGTGTCAATCAGCATTTTCTGTTACATAGAAGTATGTCTGCCAGATGGTTTAGTGAAAAGCTCTGACGCCACGTCAAGGCACCATCCATGTCAGAGTGTTTTGCTCTAACCAGGAGAAAACCCCTCCACACACAGGCAGCTAGTGTGGAAGGAAAAAGAGGGAACAAGAACCACAAAGTTGCATTAAATTGTCAAACAGCATTCCCTGTTGAGCGCATTTAATGGAATATTTTGCAGCATCTTGTGCAAGATCTAATTAAAAAAAAGAAAAAAATTAGACCTTGCCCCCATCCCTTCCAGTGGCAGAATCCTTCTATGATGCACCTTCCCTGATCTGCAGGCGACTGTCCACTAGGGCTTTCACCACTAGTGGCCGGTGATCAGAAAGTACTGCTAAGTCACCGGAATGAATGGTTCCGTGTGACCATTTAGCCACTTTGGAATTTTGGTTTAGCCATGAAGAAAAAATAAATAAAATATACTTACCTATACTTACCCAGAAGAGCTTGCTGATGAAGAGTGTCTTTACTTACCTATTCCCTCCCCATGCTGAGAAAAGAGCGACTGATAGTCTTAAAAAAAATCCACCTTTCGTTGGTTAAATACTTAAAGTTGTGGCCCTGTATACAGAAAAGCCACATATTCTGCACACCTTTTAAAGTATTTTGAATGACATTAATGGGCGGCAAATATCTTTCCCTAACAACTCTGCATAAAAGTTATTAGAGGAATATATTTGCTTCCTATTATTCCACTCCCAAACCTTTTCTGAGACTTATGAGGATCCTTGTGACCTAAATATTTAGCTCGTTACGGAGCAAAGAAATGATGCTCAGATTAAAAAAAAAAACCAACCCAACAGCTCCAAAGGCTAAAGCTATCTGATCAACAAAGACCGAAAAATATTAATTCATTCTAATAATCCTGCTATTATTTAAAACTAAAAGTGACTTCAAATAATTGACAAGAATCTCCAAGTGTTGCGTTGGTAATGGTTTAATTACTTGTACTCTGTTTCCTTTGGTCTAGTTAATTTTTTAACCCCAACGCCCCTTTCTCCAGGTGATATTTTACTAACCCCAATTCTTGGAAATCAAATTAATTTTTCCTGTATAAAACTAATTGAAAATGTATTAACCTTGCGTAAAAATTTACGAATATTTTTAAAGTGTATCCATCAATTTCTAAGTTTTTCTGTCGAAATAAAGCATTCCTAAATATTTATCATAAATACAAAGAATCATTAGTAAATAATGAAATACACTGCCCTATCAAAATATTACAAAATTTCTGTGTTATATCAATGGGAATCTAACTTCGAAGCACTATAACTTTCAAAATATGCATTTTGTGGAAAAACGTGGCTGAAGATGAAGATCGTAATGAAATTTATGAATCTCGATTTTCAACAGTATTTGTTCAGTATTTAGAATAATGGAAGTTGAAATATTTAACAATAAATTAATTCATATTTGTCTAACATTGAAATAATCGTTGCGAAAACTTCTAAAATGCATATTTAATTCATTAAATGATTTGAAACTATACTTATTAAATAAGTCTTAATTAATTCCTGGGGTAAATCTAGCCTTCCATAACTATTTAACTACTGAACGAATAGCGTTGAAAATCAAGATTTAAATAGATTTGTTTTTGATCATTAATTTATTTTAAATCAAAAATTTCCATTAAATGCATATTTTAGAAGTTATAGAAAATTTCGAACAGTGGTGTACTGATTAGCACCCGCGCACTGCCACAGAGCTCCCACAGGAAACTGGAATAGCGAACTATAAATTATTTACCCAAACATAATGTTAAATCCCCAACCCCCATATACATATATACACACTAACCGCGGGGGAAGGCTATGGAAATACTTTTACGACATTTATGGAGAAACTTAATATGTAATTATTTAAAGCAATGGTTCTCAAACTTTTATGCTTCACGTACCCACTGGAAATGTGTATGTAACTGGCGTACCCCTTGTATAGATAGATGGATAAAACTATACTTATAGAATAAAAATAGGAATTAAATAAAACATATCTCAATCAATTATTTTGTTTTCGCAAACAGCTGAATATATTTTTGTCACCTTCACCTAAAGGTACATTAAAAGGGTTAATTCGAATTATCACACCTATAGTCATATCATAGGGAAAAGGAAACGGTACTCATGGCATCTGACTTTGGCCATCATTTGACTACACTAACCTATTTAAAAACTCCACTCATTTGTTTTGTATTAGACAATGAGTGCCTTATCCTACATAAGCAATGTTAATTGCAATAGCAGTTACCCCTAGACCCTCGCTAATACAGGTCCGAAACGAAAGTTAAACCAGATGCTATGCTACCTAACGATTCACTATCTTTTATTCCTAAAGGGATATATTGATATACACGAAGAACGATTCTCAATCAATTATTTTGTTTTCGCAAACAGCTGAATATATTTTTGTCACCTTCACCTAAGGGTACATTAAAAGTGTTATTTCGAATTATCATACCTATAGTCATAACGTAGGGAAAAGGAAACGGTATTCATGGCATCTGATTTTGGCCATCATTTGACTACACTAACCTATTTAAACCCTCCACTCATTTGTTTTGTATTACACAATGAGTGCCTTATGCTACCTAAGCAATGTTAATTGCAATAGAAGTTTCCCCTAGACCCTCGCTAATACATGTCCGAAACGAAACTTGTTAAACCAGATGCTATGCTACCTAACGATTCATTATCTTTCATTCCTAAAGGGATATATTGATATACACGTAGAACGATTCTCAAGCAATTATTTTGTTATCGCAAACAGCTGAATATATTTTTGTCACCTTCACCTAAGGGTACTTTAAAAAGTGTTATTTCGAATTATCATACCTATAGTGATATCCTAGGGAAAAGGAAACGGTACTCATGGCATCTGATTTTGTCCATCATTTGACTACACTAACCTATTTAAACCTTCCACTCATTTGTACTCTATTAGACAATGAGTGCCTTATCCTACCTAAGCAATGTTAATTGCAATAGCAGTTACTCATAGACCCTCGTTAATACAGGTCCGAAACGAAACTTGTTAAACCAGATGCTGTGCTACCTAACGATTCATTATCTTTCATTCCTAAAGGGATATATTGATATACATGTAGAACGATTCTCAAGCAATTATTTTGTTATCGCAAACAGCTGAATATATTTTTGTCACCTTCACCTAAAGGTACATTAAAAGGGTTAGTTCGAATTATCATACCTATAGTGTTATCCTATGGAAAAGGAAACGGTACCATGGCATCTGATTTTGGCCATCATTTGACTACACTATCCTATTTAAACCCTCCACTCATTTGGTTTGTATTAGACAATGAGTGCCTTATCCTACCTAAGCAATGTTAATTGCAATAGCAGTTACTCATATAACCTCGCTAATACAGGTCCGAAACCAAACTTGTTAAACCAGATGCTATGCTACCTAACGATTCATTATCTTTTATTCCTAAAGGGATATATTGATATACACGGAGAACGATTCTCAAGCAATTATTTTGTTATCTGAAACAGCTGAATATATTTTTGTCACCTTCACCTAAAGGTACATTAAAAGTGTTATTTCGAATTATCATATCTATAGTCATATCCTAGGGAAAAGGAAACGGTACTCGTGGCATCTGATTTTGGCCATCATTTGACTACACTAACCTATTTAAACCCTCCACTCATTTGTTTCGTATTAGACAATGAGTGCCTTATCCTACCTAAGCAATGTTAATTGCAATAGCAGTTACCCGTAGACCCTCGCTAATACAGGTCCAAAACGAAACTTGTTAAACCAGATGCTATGCTACCTAACGATTCATTATCTTTCATTCCTAAAGGGATATATTGATATACACGGAGAACGATTCTCAATCAAATATTTTGTTTTCGCAAACAGCTGAATATATTTTTGTGACCTTCACCTAAAGGTATATTAAAAGGGTTAGGTCGAATTATCATACCTATAATCAGATCCTAAGGAAAAGGAAACGGTACTCATGGCATCTGATTTTGGCCATCATTTGACTACACTAACCAATTTAAACCCTCCAGTCATTTGTTTTGTATTAGACGATGCGTTCTTTATCCTACCTAACAATGTTAATTGCAATAGCAGTTACTCATATACCCTCGCTAATACAGGTCCGAACGAAACTTGTTAAACCAGATGCTATGCTATCTAACGATTGATCATCTTTTATTCCTAAAGGGATATATTGATATACACGAAGAACGATTCTCAAACAATTATTTTGTTATCGCAAACAGCTGAATATATTTTTTTCACCTTCACCTAAAGGTACATTAAAAGGGTTAGTTCGAATTATCATACCTATAGTGTTATCCTATGGAAAAGGAAACGGTACCATGGCATCTGATTTTGGCCATCATTTGACTACACTATCCTATTTAAACCCTCCACTCATTTGGTTTGTATTAGACAATGAGTGCCTTATCCTACCTAAGCAATGTTAATTGCAATAGCAGTTACTCATATAACCTCGCTAATACAGGTCCGAAACCAAACTTGTTAAACCAGATGCTATGCTACCTAACGATTCATTATCTTTTATTCCTAAAGGGATATATTGATATACACGGAGAACGATTCTCAAGCAATTATTTTGTTATCTGAAACAGCTGAATATATTTTTGTCACCTTCACCTAAAGGTACATTAAAAGGGTTTGTTCGAATTATCATAGCTATAGTCATATCCTAGGGAAAAGGAAACTGTACTCATGGCATCTGATTTTGGCCATCATTTGACTACACTAACCTATTTAAACCCTCCACTCATTTGTTTTGTACTAGATAATGAGTGCCTTATCCTACCTAAGTAATGTTAATTGCAATAGCTGTTAACCCTAGACACTCGCTAATACAGGTCCGAAACGAAACTTGTTAAACCAGTTGCTATGCTACCTAACGATTCACTATCTTTTATTCCTAAAGGGATATATTGATATACACGGAGAACGATTCTCAATCAATTATTTTGTTTTCGCAAACAGCTGAATATATTTTTGTCACCTTCACCTAAAGGTACATTAAAAGGGTTAGTTCGAATTATCATAGCTATAGTCATATCCTAGGGAAAAGGAAACTGTACTCATGGCATCTGATTTTGGCCATCATTTGACTACACTAACCTATTTAAACCCTCCACTCATTTGTTTTGTATTACACAATGAGTGCCTTATGCTACCTAAGCAATGTTAATTGCAGTAGCAGTTTCCCCTAGACCCTCGCTAATACATGTCCGAAACGAAACTTGTTAAACCAGATGCTATGCTACCTAGCGATTCATTATCTTTCATTCCTAAAGGGATATATTGATATAAACGGAGAACGATTCTCAATCAATTATTTTGTTTTCGCAAACAGCTGAATATATTTTTGTCACCTTCACCTAAGGGTACTTTAAAAAGTGTTATTTCGAATTATCATACCTATAGTCATATCCTAGGGAAAAGGAAATGGTACTCATGGCATCTGATTTTGGCCATCATTTGATTACACTAACCTATTTAAACCCTCCACTCATTTGTTTTGTATTACACAATGAGTGCCTTATGCTACCTAAGCAATGTTAATTGCAATAGCAGTTTCCCCTAGACCCTCGCTAATACATGTCCAAAACGAAACTTATTAAACCAGATGCTATGCTACCTAACGATTCATTATCTTTCATTCCTAAAGAGATATATTGATATACACGGAGAACGATTCTCAATCAATTATTTTGTTTTCGCAAGCAGCTGAATATATTTTTGTCACCTTCACCTAAAGGTACATTAAAAGGGTTAGTTCGAATTATCATACCTATAGTCATATCCTGGGTTAAAGGAAACGGTACTCATTGCATCTGATTTTGGCCATCATTTGACTACACTAACCTATTTAAACCCTCCACTCATTTGTTTTGTATTACACAATGAGTGCCTTATGCTACCTAAGCAATGTTAATTGCAATAGCAGTTTCCCCTAGACCCTCGCTAATACATGTCCGAAACGAAACTTGTTAAACCAGATGCTATGCTACCTAGCGATTCATTATCTTTCATTCCTAAAGGGATTTATTGATATACAAGGAGAACGATTCTCAATCAATTATTTTGTTTTCGCAAACAGCTGAATATATTTTTGTCACCTTCACCTAAGGGTACTTTAAAAAGTGTTATTTCGAATTATCATACCTATAGTCATATCCTAGGGAAAAGGAAACGGTACTCATGGCATCTGATTTTGGCCATCATTTGACTACACTAACTTATTTAAACCCTCCACTCATTTGTATTGTATTACACAATGAGTGCCTTATGCTACCTAAGCAATGTTAATTGCAATAGCAGTTTCCCCTAGACCCTCGCTAATACATGTCCAAAACGAAACTTGTTAAACCAGATGCTATGCTACCTAACGATTCATTATCTTTCATTCCTAAAGGGATATATTGATATACACGGAGAACGATTCTCAATCAATTATTTTGTTTTCGCAAACAGCTGAATATATTTTTGTCACCTTCACCTAAAGGTACATTAAAAGGGTTAGTTCGAATTATCATACCTATAGTCATATCCTGGGTTAAAGGAAACGGTACTCATGGCATCTGATTTTGGCCATCATTTGACTACACTAACCTATTTAAACCCTCCACTCATTTGTATTGTATTACACAATGAGTGCCTTATGCCACCTAAGCAATGTTAATTGCAATTGCAGTTTCCCCTAGACCCTCGCTACTACATGTCCAAAACGAAACTTGTTAAACCAGATGCTATGCTACCTAACGATTCATTATCTTTCATTCCTAATGGGATATATTGATATACACGGAGAACGATTCTCAATCAATTATTTTGTTTTCGCAAACAGCTGAATATATTTTTGTCACCTTCACCTAAAGGTACATTAAAAGGGTTAGTTCGAATTATTATACCTATAGTCATATCCTGGGTTAAAGGAAACGGTACTCATCGCATCTGATTTTGGCCATCATTTGACTACACTAACCTATTTAAACCCTCCACTCATTTGTTTTGTATTACACAATGAGTGCCTTATGCTACCTAAGCAATGTTAATTGCAATAGCAGTTTCCCCTAGACCCTCGCTAATACATGTCCGAAACGAAACTTGTTAAACCAGATGCTATGCTACCTAGCGATTCATTATCTTTCATTCCTAAAGGGATATATTGATATACACGGAGAACGATTCTCAATCAATTATTTTGTTTTCGCAAGCAGCTGAATATATTTTTGTCACCTTCACCTAAAGGTACATTAAAAGGGTTAGTTCGAATTATCATACCTATAGTCATATCCTGGGTTAAAGGAAACGGTACTCATTGCATCTGATTTTGGCCATCATTTGACTACACTAACCTATTTAAACCCTCCACTCATTTGTTTTGTATTACACAATGAGTGCCTTATGCTACCTAAGCAATGTTAATTGCAATAGCAGTTTCCCCTAGACCCTCGCTAATACATGTCCGAAACGAAACTTGTTAAACCAGATGCTATGCTACCTAGCGATTCATTATCTTTCATTCCTAAAGGGATTTATTGATATACAAGGAGAACGATTCTCAATCAATTATTTTGTTTTCGCAAACAGCTGAATATATTTTTGTCACCTTCACCTAAGGGTACTTTAAAAAGTGTTATTTCGAATTATCATACCTATAGTCATATCCTAGGGAAAAGGAAACGGTACTCATGGCATCTGATTTTGGCCATCATTTGACTACACTAACTTATTTAAACCCTCCACTCATTTGTATTGTATTACACAATGAGTGCCTTATGCTACCTAAGCAATGTTAATTGCAATAGCAGTTTCCCCTAGACCCTCGCTAATACATGTCCAAAACGAAACTTGTTAAACCAGATGCTATGCTACCTAACGATTCATTATCTTTCATTCCTAAAGGGATATATTGATATACACGGAGAACGATTCTCAATCAATTATTTTGTTTTCGCAAACAGCTGAATATATTTTTGTCACCTTCACCTAAAGGTACATTAAAAGGGTTAGTTCGAATTATCATACCTATAGTCATATCCTGGGTTAAAGGAAACGGTACTCATGGCATCTGATTTTGGCCATCATTTGACTACACTAACCTATTTAAACCCTCCACTCATTTGTATTGTATTACACAATGAGTGCCTTATGCCACCTAAGCAATGTTAATTGCAATTGCAGTTTCCCCTAGACCCTCGCTACTACATGTCCAAAACGAAACTTGTTAAACCAGATGCTATGCTACCTAACGATTCATTATCTTTCATTCCTAATGGGATATATTGATATACACGGAGAACGATTCTCAATCAATTATTTTGTTTTCGCAAACAGCTGAATATATTTTTGTCACCTTCACCTAAAGGTACATTAAAAGGGTTAGTTCGAATTATTATACCTATAGTCATATCCTGGGTTAAAGGAAACGGTACTCATCGCATCTGATTTTGGCCATCATTTGACTACACTAACCTATTTAAACCCTCCACTCATTTGTTTTGTATTACACAATGAGTGCCTTATGCTACCTAAGCAATGTTAATTGCAATAGCAGTTTCCCCTAGACCCTCGCTAATACATGTCCGAAACGAAACTTGTTAAACCAGATGCTATGCTACCTAGCGATTCATTATCTTTCATTCCTAAAGGGATATATTGATATACACGGAGAACGATTCTCAATCAATTATTTTGTTTTCGCAAACAGCTGAATATATTTTTGTCACCTTCACCTAAAGGTACATTAAAAGGGTTAGTTCGAATTATCATACCTATAATCATATCCTGGGTTAAAGGAAACGGTACTCATCGCATCTGATTTTGGCCATCATTTGACTACACTAACCTATTTAAACCCTCCACTCATTTGTTTTGTATTACACAATGAGTGCCTTATGCTACCTAAGCAATGTTAATTGCAATAGCAGTTTCCCCTAGACCCTCGCTAATACATGTCCGAAACGAAACTTGTTAAACCAGATGCTATGCTACCTAGCGATTCATTATCTTTCATTCCTAAAGGGATATATTGATATACACGGAGAACGATTCTCAATCAATTATTTTGTTTTCGCAAACAGCTGAATATATTTTTGTCACCTTCACCTAAAGGTACATTAAAAGGGTTAGTTCGAATTATCATACCTATAATCATATCCTGGGTTAAAGGAAACGGTACTCATCGCATCTGATTTTGGCCATCATTTGACTACACTAACCTATTTAAACCCTCCACTCATTTGTTTTGTATTACACAATGAGTGCCTTATGCTACCTAAGCAATGTTAATTGCAATAGCAGTTTCCCCTAGACCCTCGCTAATACATGTCCGAAACGAAACTTGTTAAACCAGATGCTATGCTACCTAGCGATTCATTATCTTTCATTCCTAAAGGGATATATTGATATACACGGAGAACGATTCTCAATCAATTATTTTGTTTTCGCAAACAGCTGAAAATATTTTTGTCACCTTCACCTAAAGGTACATTAAAAGGGTTAGTTCGAATTATCATACCTATAGTCATATCCTGGGTTAAAGGAAACGGTACTCATCGCATCTGATTTTGGCCATCATTTGACTACACTAACCTAGTTAAACCCTCCACTCATTTGTTTTGCATTACACAATGAGTGCCTTATGCTACCTAAGCAATGTTAATTGCAATAGCAGTTTCCCCTAGACCCTCGCTAATACAGGTCCAAAACGAAACTTGTTAAACCAGATGCTATGCTACCTAGCGATTCATTATCTTTCATTCCTAAAGGGATATATTGATATACACGAAGAACGATTCTCAATCAATTATTTTGTTTTCGCAAACAGCTGAATATATTTTTGTCACCTTCACCTAAGGGTACTTTAAAAAGTGTTATTTCGAATTATCATACCTATAGTCATATCCTAGGGAAAAGGAAACGGTACACATGGCATCTGATTTTGGTCATCATTTGACTACACTAACCTATTTAAACCCTCCACTCATTTGTTTTGTATTACACAATGAGTGTCTTATGCTACCTAAGCAATGTTAATTGCAATAGCAGTTTCCCCTAGACCCTCGCTAATACATGTCCAAAACGAAACTTGTTAAACCAGATGCTATGCTACCTAACGATTCATTATCTTTCATTCCTAAAGGGATATATTGATATACACGGAGAACGATTCTCAATCAATTATTTTGTTTTCGCAAACAGCTGAATATATTTTTGTCACCTTTACCTAAAGGTACATTAAAAGGGTTAGTTCGAATTATCATACCTATAATCATATCCTGGGTTAAAGGAAACGGTACTCATCGCATCTGATTTTGGCCATCATTTGACTACACTAACCTATTTAAACTCTCCACTCATTTGTTTTGTATTACACAATGAGTGCCTTATGCTACCTAAGCAATGTTAATTGCAATAGCAGTTTCCCCTAGACCCTCGCTAATACAGGTCCGAAACGAAACTTGTTAAACCAGATGCTATGCTACCTAGCGATTCATTATCTTTCATTCCTAAAGTGATATATTGATATACAAGGAGAACGATTCTCAATCAATTATTTTGTTTTCGCAAACAGCTGAATATATTTTTGTCACCTTCACCTAAGGGTACTTTAAAAAGTGTTATTTCGAATTATCATACCTATAGTCATATCCTAGGGAAAAGGAAACGGTACTCATGGCATCTGATTTTGGCCATCATTTGACTACACTAACCTATTTGAACCCTCCACTCATTTGTTTTGTATTACACAATGAGTGCCTTATGCTACCTAAGCAATGTTAATTGCAATTGCAGTTTCCCCTAGACCCTCGCTACTACATGTCCAAAACGAAACTTGTTAAACCAGATGCTATGCTACCTAACGATTCATTATCTTTCATTCCTAAAGGGATATATTGATATACACGGAGAACGATTCTCAATCAATTATTTTGTTTTCGCAAACAGCTGAATATATTTTTGTCACCTTCACCTAAAGGTACATTAAAAGGGTTAGTTCGAATTATCATACCTATAGTCATATCCTGGGTTAAAGGAAACGGTACTCATCGCATCTGATTTTGGCCATCATTTGACTACACTAACCTATTTAAACCCTCCACTCATTTGTTTTGTATTACACAATGAGTGCCTTATGCTACCTAAGCAATGTTAATTGCAATAGCAATTTCCCCTAGACCCTCGCTAATACATGTCCGAAACGAAACTTGTTAAACCAGATGCTATGCTACCTAGTGATTCATTATCTTTCATTCCTAAAGGGATATATTGATATACACGGAGAACGATTCTCAATCAATTATTTTGTTTTCGCAAACAGCTGAATATATTTTTGTCACCTTCACCTAAGGGTACTTTAAAAAGTGTTATTTCGAATTATCATACCTATAGTCATATCCTAGGGAAAAGGAAACGGTACTCATGGCATCTGATTTTGGCCATCATTTGACTACACTAACCTATTTAAACCCTCCACTCATTTGTTTTGTATTACACAATGAATGCCTTATGCTACCTAAGCAATGTTAATTGCAATAGCAGTTTCTCCTAGACCCTCGCTAATACATGTCCAAAACGAAACTTGTTAAACCAGATGCTATGCTACCTAACGATTCATTATCTTTCATTCCTAAAGGGATATATTGATATACACGGAGAACGATTCTCAATGAATTATTTTGTTTTCGCAAACAGCTGAATATATTTTTGTCACCTTCACCTAATGGTACATTAAAAGGGTTAGTTCGAATTATCATACCTATAGTCATATCCTGGGTTAAAGGAAACGGTACTCATGGCATCTGATTTTGGCCATCATTTGACTACACTAACCTATTTAAACCCTCCACTCATTTGTTTTGTATTAGACAATGAGTGCCTTATCGTACATAAGCAATGTTAATTGCAATAGCAATTACCCCTAGACCCTCGCTAATACAGGTCTGAAACGAAACTTGTTAAACCAGATGCTATGCTACCTAACGATTCATTATCTTTTATTCCTAAAGGGATATATTGATATACACGGAGAACGATTCTCAAGCAATTATTTTGTTATCTGAAACAGCTGAATATATTTTTGTCACCTTCACCTAAGGGTACATTAAAAGGGTTTGTTCGAATTATCATAGCTATATTCATATCCTAGGGAAAAGGAAACTGTACTCATGGCATCTGATTTTGGCCATCATTTGACTACACTAACCTATTTAAACCCTCCACTCATTTGTTTTGTATTACACAATGAGTGCCTTATCCTACCTAAGCAATGTTAATTGCAATAGCAGTTACCCCTAGACCCTCGCTAATACATGTCCGAAACGAAACTTGTTAAACCAGATGCTATGCTACCTAACGATTCATTATCTTTCATTCCTAAAGGGATATATTGATATACACGGAGAACGATTCTCAATCAATTATTTTGTTTTCGCAAACAGCTGAATATATTTTTGTCACCTTCACCTAAAGGTACATTAAAAGGGTTAGTTCGAATTATCATACCTATAGTCATATCCTGGGTTAAAGGAAACGGTACTCATGGCATCTGATTTTGGCCATCATTTGACTACACTAACCTATTTAAACCCTCCATTCATTTGTTTTGTATTAGACAATGAGTGTCTTATCCTACCTAAGCAATGTTAATTGCAATAGCAGTTACCCCTGGACCCTCGCTAATACAGGTCCGAAACGAAACTTGTTAAACCAGATGCTATGCTTCCTAACGATTCATTATCTTTCATTCCTAAAGGGATATATTGATATACACGGAGAACGATTCTCAATCAATTATTTTGTTTTCGCAAACAGCTGAATATATTTTTTTCACCTTCACCTAAGGGTACATTAAAAGGATTATTTCGAATTATCATACCTATATTTACATCCTATGGAAAAGGAAACGGTACTCATAGCATCTGATTTTGGCCATCATTTGACTACACTAAATCTGTTGAAACCCTCCACTCATTGGTCTTATATTAGCAATGATTGCATTATCCTATCTAACATTAGTTAATTGCAGTAGCAGTTACCCATAGACCCTCGCTAATACAGGTCCGAAACGAAACTTGTTAAACCAGATGCTCTGCTACCTGATAAGCATGTTTGGCCGATTTGATATATGTAACGCTTCGCAGGCAAAACTAAACAAACTGTAGATAATAAATAAATTCCTGATATATGTGTATAGTTACCTAATTAATTTTTCTGCACTTTTTCTGCCTTTATATCTACCATTGAAATTTTAGATAAATATTAATATAATTTTACTATCCCTATCATTTATTTTTTTTCTGATTGCCCTTACCAAATGAATCAAAACAGAAAGTATGGAACTTGTAATTTTGTAATAATATCCTTAGTCCTTTCACCTGTATAGTTTATAGTGATAAATAATGAACTTGTGAGAGAGATGTTCAAGAGAATTCCATTATTCATGCCTTATACAAAATTTGATCCAGGTCACTTTTAAATGAAATATGTCTTCAACCATCACTGACATTTCACTCTGACGCGGTCATGTTTAGCTTTTTCCTTGACAAAAACGTCTTTTAGAGTCAGTAGTTCAACTGTATAATTTAAAATATGCTTGAACGTCTTTTTCAAAATGAATCTTAATCTTTTATTTCTAAAGTGATATACTGACCTACTGGAAGAACGGTTCTCAATCAATTATTTTGTTATCACAAGCAACTAAATATATTTTTTATTCAGTTTTACTTAAAAGCATAAAAACATTGAAAATTTTAGTTCAAATTATCATACCTATAGCCACACCTTAGGAGAAAGAAAACGGTACTCATAACATCTGATTTTGGCCATCATTTGACTACACTAAACCTGTTTAAACCCTCCACTCATTGATCTTATATTAGCAATGAGTGCATTATCCTATCTAAGCAATAGTTAATTGCAATAGCAGTTACCCATAGAACCTCGCTAATCCAGGTCCGAAACGAAACTTTTTAAACCAGATGCTCTGCTACCTGATAAGCATCATTGACCGATTGTATATATGTATCGCTTAGCACCTAAGGAAATCATCCTGAAGAGTTCAGGTATTCTCCTGCCCAGACAGGTAGAGATGGAGCCTATCTACATTGGCGTCATCAGCGGGATCTGTATTGTGAGAGTTCGGTACGAGGTGGCTTTTCATTAAGGGACAATTTTAGTAAATGTTGAGTGCTGGCAGGAAAGTAAATCATCGCTGCGAGAACTTCACATCAGGTGCGGTAAGATCTAGTATGTAGAACAAGTGTTTTGTCTTGTTATTATTCTGTGCTATGCCATAAAATACGCGAGGGAAGGCGAGAAACGGTTCTAAATCGCACTACGTGGACACTACTCGACACAGATCAACGCAAAACATGGAGGCTATTGCCTCTGATTTGTCAATAGATGCTGTCAGCGACTGACAAATCCGACTCAAGAAATAGCAGAGCAATCCGATGACGCTAGAAAGCTCGAATTGGAATTGAGGAAACTCGAGTTAACGCAACTCGAACTAGTTGATAGACAAGCGCAAAGCGAGGCCGAGGCCGAAGAATGACCCTTGCGACTGGAATCGAAGAAAGACAAGCGCAGCGCGAAGAAATGCAAGCACAACGCGAGCATGAACTGCAAATGAGGCATCTTGAGCTTGAGACAGCAAAGGCAAGTGGCGTCAGATCTCACGGTGCGTCGTGTGATGGTTATGATTCGCCTGGGTCCGATTCCCATAGCACCGCGAAAAGGAAGGAGCATGAGGTACTGAAATATTGGATTTTGGTTCTGCACACTACGTTGGGATCCCCCCCAGAAACTCTCCTCTACATTCATTTGTATTTCAAGAGGATCAAGAGCGTTTTCGCTAATCAGGGCGTGCCTGAAAAGGTTAGGAGCCAGGTAGTCCTCTCCATTTTTCGGGAGAAGCTGAACGATCTTTTGACTTTATTGTCTGACGAGGATGCTAGCGATTACAGTAAGCTCAAAGCTTACATTTTGGCGAGGTGTAAAGTCTCTGCAGTGTAATACAAGAGGCAGTTGGATAGGGCATAGAAGCTTGCACACGAAACGTGGAACACGTTTTCGGAAAAATTAGGGAAATATGGAGAAGGTATATTGAAAGCAGAATATTGTCCACATTTGAGGAATTGGTCGCCTGCTGTTGGCCGATCGAATTAAATCAGAGGTACCGAGTAGCACTGATGAATACATTGCACTGCAGGAGCGCTGGGACTTGTTTAATCCAAGAGACCACATAGATTATATATTAAATCATTTAGTGAGCAGTCGAATTAATGCGCGTCCACGGGACTCTGATCGACAGATGGCCAGGTACATTCCTCCTCCCAGGCGCGAGCACTTAGAACAAAAAGCGCCCATGCAATTTGCGAAGCGATCAGTTGCTACCACTATCAGCGCGCGTGGCTGTTTTTGGTGCGGCTGGAAGCAGCATCTTCGCAGAGATTGTCCTCAATGGCGGGCAAAGAGTAAATCTCCCAGTGCTGGATTTAATACAGTGTATACTGTATGAGACGAGCAGGAAGAGGCATGATGTACCCGCGTTTCAAAGCACATGTTTGAAGCTCAGGACGAAGGGCAATTAACAACGGTTAGACTTACCCAACTTCAGACGGCGAATGTGCGATGTGGCCAGAATGCTTTCACAGCTGTGATTGATTCTGGCGCTGAAATCTCCGTGATTAGAAGAGATGTTGTCCCAGAGCAGTTTTTCACGCCGAAGACGACGATCAAGCTGAGGACAGCATTTGGAGATTTCGAGATAGCTGCAATGATCCACGTTCCTGTGCAGTTAGTGGGGGGATGCAATTCCCCCATGACTCCATGATTAGGCCAGAAATTAATTTAGTGATTGATGTTTCATCACGTCTGGCACTTCTTGCACTTCTGACGAAGGACGATTTTAAAGCGCTTTCTGCCGTTAATTTAAGCGCGATTTGGCGGAGAAAGGGCATAGAAGGAATTTTGGCGGAATATGGGACATAGAAGCTTGCACACGAAACGTGGACCACGTTTTCGGAAAAATTAGGGAAATATGGAGAACGTATATTGAAAGCAGAAAATTGTCTACATTTGAGGAATTGGTCGACCTGCTGTTGGCCGATCGAATTAAATCTGAGGTACCGAATAGCACTGATGAATACATTGCATTGCAGGAGCGCTAGGACTGGTTTAATCCAAGAGACCACATAGATTATATATTAAATCATTTAGTGAGCAGTCGAAGTAATGTGCGTCCACGGGACTCTGATCGACAGATGGCCAGGTACATTCCTCCTCCCAGGCGCGAGCAATTAGAACAAAAAGCGCTCATGCAATTTGCGAAGCGATCAGTTGCTACCACTATCAGCGCGAGTGACTGTTTTGGGTGCGGGCAACATGCACTACGTCTCGGAAGCAACATGCACTACGTGACATCACTTTCTGAGACAAGCGAGGGGCTGTCTGCTTCGACTGTGGAGGTTACTATGGCAACATTTTAATTCAACCAATTCGTCAAACATTTTAGGTCAGTATTACATTATAAAATAGATTTTTATACATTCAGTACTAAAAGTTAATATAATGTCTCCAGAGTTAAAAAGTCGTTGAAATTTTAACTCTTATTTTACACTCGTAATTTCATAAATAACGGAAACGTTCAGTTTATTTAGAATATAGTGATTTAATATAATCGACGCCGTTACTTCATCTATTTTTTACATATTAAATAAAAAGTGGAAGGAATGGAATGACGTAACGCAAAGGGTCAATGCTATGGTTAACCCAACCAACATATCTTTTGTTGTTTCTAAGCATCATGTGGAGAAATAATGCCCGCCCATTCCATTTGCCTGTAGTTATTCTTACTGACTCTGATGGCGATGTGATCGGCCAAGAAATGGCCCAAACTCATTGTAACAACTAAAGTATCATATCTAAATGAAAACACTCTATAGCCTTATTTTGCTAACAATTTAAGTATTCGGTGCTTTTACATCACGATATGTTAGAAAAACATTTTTGTGAACGAAAAGTAAGTGATTTCCTTCCCTTCCACTCAAACTTTAAACTTGAATTTAGAAATATTTATAATGTTATGCACAATTAGGTAATGAGTTATCGGTTGCATTAAAGTCAGCAGCTTTTTATTTGGATCCAACTTGATAAATAAGACACTTCAATACGCATGACAAAACTTCCTATGTGCAAGTGTGGAGAACATTTTTACCTGTTTCGAGACAAAATGATCTATAGGTTACATTTGTGAAATCGACTCTATTCGTAAACGTTTAAGACTGTTCTTTTCTACAAGAAAAACTAAAAGTGAAAGATTTTGATACTAACGATCACTTTAATTTTAATTTCACAATTTATATTTTTTAAGCTTAAAGAAGTCAATCATAATGAAATGTTTGTATCGCCTTGGGAAGCAAAAAGAATTGATTTTAAGATTAAAACATTTCTTCATTTTTATAACTCTAAAATCCGAATGTTTTCAATTTTACAAGTTTCAACGCAGCCCAAGTTGGCAAAGCGTTCTGCTCCGTAGAAGTAAACTATATGATAAACATTCGGATTTTAGAGTTATAAAAATGAAGAAATGTTTTAATCTTAAAATCAATTCTTTTGCTCCCCAAGGCGATACAAACATTTCATTATGATTGACTGCTTTAAGCTATATGATATATATGATGAGATGCTCAGTTTCTAATATTCCACTTACCTCATGACTTACCCTCTCACCTGATGCTGGTAATCGTTATCGATGCTGTATAATACGTTTAGTACAATGGGGGTATTAATTATGCTGCTGGTAATATGATCAGAATTAATATTCCACTTACCTCATGACTTAACCTCTCACCTGCTTGATGTCGATTCCCGTCGGATGTCTCCAAGGATCTGGGATGACTTGCTTCTACTTCCTGGAAGTGACGACTCTAATCAGAGCACAGCGAAAAACAAACATTTCAGTTAAAACTTGTATTCTGTTTCGTCAAACGGAATTTAATTGTTATTCATCGATGTGGTATCATCTATAGAGTAACAATCGCGATATGACGTCAATAGCAAATGCCTCGTAATAATCGTATAAGAAAACATTCGTTTGCTCTGCATCTGGCATCTTAAAAAGTACTAAAGCTTCGAATTAAACCATGAGAAAAGACATTAAAATAACTTATGATTCATAATATAGAAAACAAATATATTTTAGGTTGTTTTAAAACTAAGTATCTATCTATCGTGTACGTGGGAGAGATTGGGTTGCTAATTCCTCTGACATACTGACATACTGAGCTGCACTTTTATTTCCACCTAATAGGCTAAAGATCCAGATTACAAAGGCCTCAAGGACTCACAGAAGGTTTGCGAAGGGGAGCCACTGTACAGCTCTCAGGAGACATGGAAACCTCCTGTCAAACCACACAGTCTGTTTTTTAAGGGACACAGGGTATGACCCATCCAACGGACGGCTGCCTTCTCAAGACCTCTGGTGTCACCTTTCTCACCTAAGTAGTTTGGTACATTTGTTAGAAAAAACTACTTAGTTACTATCTTTACCCTTTAACTTAGTACTTAATTTACCCTTCTACATTTCATAGTAACCATCAAGTTACTATGAAATGTTTCAATGAAATGCGAAACATAGTTATTAACATCGGTTATCTTTTAATCATCTCTAAGTCTCTTATATTTATTCAACTTTTCTTTTCTCTTGGACATATAAAATCCAAAAGACATTGACTTCCAGACTGTCTTTATGTCTTGTATTATACTAACTGTCAGACCTCTTATCAAGGAATTGTTTAAAGGGTAACGCTGGATCGATAATTTGGGGGCCCTGGAGCCCAGTAGTAAATGGAGCCCTCTCTATCATGATAAAGTCAAGGATAATGGATTTTGCACAACTTTATGCAACGTTATCTATTAGACGATTGAAAAATAATATAATGAGTACCTTAAACAAGTAATTAGAAAATCGAGGCGTTACTCTAGAGTAGGGGTTCTCAACGTGGGGGGGTACGCGGTAAAAATTTTTGGGGTATGCCGTGAGAGCTCAAAAGTTGCTAGATATATGTTATAAATAAATATATTTTATTTTATTTCCATTGTTATACTATAACTATAGTTTTATCTATCTACACAAGGGGTACGCCAGTTACATACACATTTCCAGGGGGTACGTGAAGCATAAAAGTTTGAGAACCACTGCTCTAGAGCAATATCTTCGCCTTTAGTGCTACCCAATTGAAGGGTAATTTCTTCTAATCTCTCATAACTCTTTCTTCTAATAATTAAATTACATTTATGTAGAAAAACTTGCAAAAAGCGCGGATTCTTACACCGAATAATTACAAATGCAAGAGGGTAATGGTTAATACGTTTAGTACAATGGGAGTATTAATTATTAATTGATTGAAAGTTGGATTTTTATATGACCCTGAACCTGGGAAAAGAAGTCTCTAGAATGGATCTCTTGTCGCAGGCTGCAAGAAAATTATGTTTCATATGAATGAATTGCTAATAAAAATCTGAAGATTTCGTACAGCTATTGCTATAATAATTATCGTTCGCAAAATCTTGAATTGAGTCACCAGAATAATTTCAGGGTGTTCTGAAATCAAATACCATTTGTCGTAATGTGATCAGAATTTGTAACTAGAAGAACAATATATCACCTCTCGTGAATATCAGATTTTCGTTTTCAAAGGAATGAAATTTTATTCCCAATTTAGGATCATCTAATATTGGAAATTCAAACTAACAGTTCATTGCGTAAATGCAAATTTTAATATTTCTTCTGTACCTGTAAAACATAAAATAATTTTTCAATTATCTATTAAAATAAAAAAAAAGCTTCCTCCCTCCATCACAGTGGAAATGAGGCAAATGATTGTTGCAAATGTAAAACCGATTGCACATCACACTCTACCACAAAGATTTCAAACTTCTATAACCAGTTGGGTTGGGTTGTTTTACCTCTGAGCGGCACTTTTTTGCACACCATGGGCTAAATGGCCAGGTCACATGGACCCCGAAGGCTCAGAGAAGGTTGGGAGAGGGGACCCACTGGAACAGCTGTTGGGAGACAGATGGTAGCCTCCCGTCAAGGCCATCCAGCGTGTTCTTTAACGTGCACAGGGTATGGCTCTCCCGTACACGGGGCCACGGCTTAACGTCCCATCCGACGGACGGCGGCCTTTCCAAGCCCATCGGTGTCCCCTACTGACCGTGGGCAGGGCGGGGAATTTTGCGGAGATAAATCTCAACGCTGACCCAGCTGGGACTCGAACCTGGGAACTACAGATTACGAGCCTGGCGCGCTACCGACTGAGCCACCTCCGCCCCTCTATAACCAGTAGGTCGTTTGCAAACTTTAATTGAAACTTCAACGTTTTCCAATGTATTCCATCATTACAGGTCACAATTGGAATTTTCATCATTTTCCGCATTTATTGGGTCAAACTGTGGAAATTGGAAGCAGTAGATTAGGGGTTCTCAATGTGGAGTACGCGGTAAAACTTTTGGGGGTACGCCGTGAGAGCGCAAAACTAGCTAGATCTAGTAACAAAGTAAAAATAACCATTGTTATATTATAACTATAGTTTTATCTATCTATACAAGGGGTACGTCAGTTACATACACATTTTCAGGGGGTACGTGAAGCATAAAAGGTTGAGGACCACTGCAATAGATGAGTGGGAAAATGCAAATAATAATAGTTTATTAGTATCTGTTTGGCACAAAATTAATTTTTTTGTTTATCTCTTAAAATAAAAGTGTTATTTTTCCACTACTCCCTGGAGGTAAGAGGAATGATTAGTGCCAATATAAAGCTCTTGATATTGGCACTAATCTTTCCTCTTACCTCCACAACCAAAATTTAAAATTCCTATTACAAATACATCGTTCGTAAATTACAATATACGCTCAGCATGCAAATACTGTGAACGAAGATTCATCACCGGGAAAAAGAGGGAGCAAAGTTTCAACATTTTCGCATAGAACAATATCTCAGTGGACAGGAACCTCCTACTGGAAGTGAAAAATATAAAATCTACTTTACTGTGAGACTGTCGCATTTTGTGATCTCTTTTGAATCTAATATTATAGTAGCAGGTTATTTAGGTGGTATGGAGCACGATATTAGTTACTAAAATTTAAATGAAATTAATAATACTTTATGTTACTTTGTGTATTTTTGGTCAATTTCTATTTCAAATTTTAATTTTTGTTAACTGTTATTTAATAGATAGTGTGGTTAGAGTAGTCTGTAAATGGTAGCTAGGTAGTCACTGGAAGGAGAGCTATGCACCAATCCCCTGTGATGATGCATAGAACCGGACAGGCCTAGTACCTAATGTCCGACCCAGCCTTCTCGTGGTGCGGACCGTTAGTAACTTTCAAAAGAGATACTCTCTTGTGGAAGTGAACGGAAGGGGTGGACTGCCAGATTAGTGTGGCCTACTGATCTGGACAACTATGGCTACTTTTCTTTTTTTTTCTACCCTGCTGAGGAGTGGTCAACCACACAGGGTCCTGGTGCTGACCATATACACCTACTGGACTGGACAGATATATGGCTCTGAGCTTGATTATGGATCCTGATTTTGCTGCACTGGTGGGCTTTGTGGAGGGAAAATCTTCCGCTGTGTTTTCTGTTTGTTTGTGGGTTGACAGCCCCAAGTGAATAGATTCACAGGATATGTTTATCAGCTGGTGGATAATCCTGAGCAGAAGTCATCGCAGGCAACTGAACTCTTTGCTTCTATTGGCATCGTCAAATTCTACATTGGAGGAAGTCTTCCAGTGTAGATGGCTTCAGCCTTTAGTAGTGGGGGAACGGGTCTTTGCCCCATGTCTGCGATTAGGGGGCTGTTTGATATTGTCGGCATTCCCTCTCTCAATAAACATAGTTTCTTTAAACATCCCACTAACCATTTTCTCTCCATAGGTAGTTGGAATGTGAGGACTCTGCACAGAGCTTTTTCTCTTGATGTCCTCACACAAGAATTCCACCATTATAATTTAGATATTCTCGGCTTGCAAGAGACCAGATGGACAGATAAAGGTCAGATTCTTAAAAATAATCTTAAATTTCTCTTTTCAGGGAGGGACGACAATAAGCATCACCAAGGCGTGGGTCTGCTTCTCAGCAGACACGCTAGTGATGCTCTTCTAGGATATGAGTGCATTAATGAAAGGTTTCATACAGCAAAATTTTAGACAAGCGTTAAAGACTTGAATGTTATCTGCTGTTATGCCCCCACTGAGGATGCCGATGAGGATGAGAAGGATAGGTTTTATGAACAACTTCAGGATATTTTGAATTCTGTCAAGAAAGGAGATATTACCCTTGTTCTTGGTGACTTCAATGCCAAAGTTGGTACTGACTCTGACCTTTGAGGAAGAATAATAGGCCCTTTTGGTATTGGTAGCTGCAATGGCAATGGGCATCGTCTCCTACAGGTAAGTAAACTCAATGGATTCAGAATAACTAACACTTATTACAAACACCGCGACATACATAAGTACACATGGGTTTCACCTGATGGGCTGCATAAGAATATGATTGATTACATATTAATTAACAGCAAATTGGCTAGTTCTGTTAGGAATACCAGGGCATATAGGGGAGCTGAAATTGGATCTGACCATTACCTTGTTAAAAGTGTGTTGCAACTTAAACTTAAAAAGTGTTGTGCTAGGGTTAAAAAATTTACTTTTAATACTGACGCTCTGAAAGATCCAGTTATAGCCAAAGCTTACCATGATAGGTTACTTAGTCATTATGACAGTCATGGTTTGCTTACTACTGAAGTTGAGGAAGAATGGGGTCATTTTAAACAGGCTTTTTTGGACACTAACAGTACTCTTTTAGGAAACAAGGAGCAGAAGACACAGAATATTCTGAGTGATAAGGCACTTGAGCTTATTTCGGAAAGAAACAACTGCAGGAATGTCTTTAATCAATACCCTACTAGTCCTAATAGAAAGCATTACAGAGAACTTAATAAACGTGTAAAAGATCAGTTAGCTGCTGATAAGAATCTTTGGCTTGATGGTTTGGCTGACAAAGCCGAGGAAGCAGTTAGACAGCACAACAGCAGAGAGCTGTACCAGATAGTTAATGTTTTGTGTGGTAGAAAACGGACAGGCATACAAGGATTGAAGGATAAACAAGGTAAGGTTATAGAAGGGGAGGATTCTGTCATGGCTAGGTGGGCTGAGCATTTCAGTGATGTTCTAAACAATGTAGTCAGTTCTACTCCCATTGTTTGCAATGATGATAGATGCATTGGTGGCTTTAATGTTGGCCCTATAACACAATCTGAAGTTATTTTGGCTGTTTCTAAACTTAAACTACATAAATCCCCAGGGATAGATGAAATTACTACCGAAATGCTTAGAGCTGGGAATGTTTCGGTTACCAGTTGGATGACTGAAATTCTGAATATCTTTTATGATAAAGGCATGGTTCCTAAGGATTTTACCAGAGCTATTATTATCCCTATTTTCAAAAAAGGTGATCGCAGTTCTTGTGATAACTATAGGGGTATCAGCGTACTCTCTGTTCCAAGTAAAGTTCTTTCCATGATTGTGCTTAATAGAATTAAGAATCTGGTTGACAGTCAATTGCGTGATGAGCAATGTGGATTCAGAAGTGGTAGGGGATGTGTGGATCAGATATTTTCACTTAGGCAGATTCTTGAGAAATGTTTAGAGTTTCAGAAACCTTTGATTGCTAGCTTTGTTGATTTCAAAAAGGCTTTCGACTCTGTTGATCGTCATAATTTGTGGTTGATTGTGAAATCATACGGTATACCAGACAAGTTAGTTAACATAATGAAAGCTCTCTATAATAACACTGAGTCGTGTGTGAGAGTTGGTAAGGCTTGTAGCAATTGGTTTAGCATCACTTCTGGTGTTCGACAAGGGTGCATTTTGTCTCCTTTTCTCTTTAGCTTGGTTATTGATTATGTTATGCGAAATTCACTTCAAGGGAAAGATTTTGGCCTTAAATGGGCTGGAGATACGAAAAATTCTGATTTAGATTATGCTGATGATTTAGCCCTTTTGGCAAATGATGTTGATGAGATGAACTCTTTCATTCGAGCTGTTGATGAGACTGGTAGTAGAGTATGTTTGGTTATAAACAGAGAGAAAACTAAAGTGATGAAAATTGGTCAGGCAGGTTGTGATTCAGTTAATCTGAATGGTTGCAGTCTTGAGCAGGTGTCACAGTTTAATTATCTTGGGAGCTACGTAACTGATACTGGTGATGTGCGGCATGAGATTAACAGACGTATAGGGATTGCTGCCGGGACTTTTAAGAATCTATGGAGAGTGTGGCGAAATAGGCGTATACACCTAAAGACTAAAATTAGACTGTATAATAGTTTGGTTCTTTCTAGGGTTAGTTATGGTAGTGAAACGTGGACACTATGTAAACAAGATAACAGGAAACTAGATGCTTTTGATTCCAGATGCTTACGCAGTATCTTGGGCATTAGGTGGTTCAACTTTGTAACTAATGATGAGGTTAGGCAAAGGAGTTTGCAACCTCCTTTAAGCAGCATATTGTGCAGAGAGAGACTCCGTTGGTTTGGCCATGTTGCCCGTATGAATAATTATAGATTGGCGAATAGGGTTATGAACAGTGTGCCTAAAGGCCTCAGAAAGAAGGGGAGACCTAGGATGCGGTGGGCAGACAATGTCAAACAGGACCTTGTTAGAATTGGTGTGCAGTGGCCAGATGCAATAGATGTAGCTCAGGACAGACTTGCTTGGAGAATTAAATTGCCCGGTCTGGTTGGACCTCCGTAGCCCATGGATGCTTTAGGATGATGATGATGATGATGATGTGGTTAGAGCGCCTGGCTACTGATCTATGGGACCTGGGTTCGAGCCCCGGGTTAAGGCATGGATGTTCGTGTTGTTTTCTGCTGAGGTCCTGCCAATCCTCTCAGATCTTCTACTGTGGCATATAAACTGACAGGCTCCTGTCAGACCTCTGTGGCAAGCAGCTGCTTGAGGGGGTATTTATTTTTTATTTTTATTTATAATTATATGATATATTTCACATTATGTTCTTCAATTTAGATTATTTTTAGTTGCAACCACATTGAAATATTTTGAGAAACATTACAATGACATTATTGAAATCATTGCTTATAAAAACATTATAAATATATTCTATTATCCACTTCTATATTCTTTAGTTATATTTTAATCGAGAAATCAAAATTGCATATAAGAATAATGTTTCGCACCTCTTGATTTCACGACCATCACCCTTATCGCTATTTGGCCGTGAACATGACACAGGATCTGAAATTTCTTAACGTTTCTGAGATCTATGACCTGAAGAATTACTGAGCACCAAATCTCACTTCTCTAGCACAAGGAGGAATTTGACCTTTGACTTCGAGGAATCTAATGGGTCAGAAATTTCGTAACGTTTCTAAGATATAGAAAAGAAATACCAACAGGCATCAATTGTCATATTTAGCATATATAGATTTAAATTTGACAACTGACCTCGATAGACTGATCAAATTCGTAATATTGTTTAGAAGATGGAAACCAAATTGTTTCTAACGCTTACAGATCCAGCCTTGACCTCTATTTGATCTGGAAGAATACTTCGAAGGCCAATTTTTTTGCGAAATCTACTGTTAGGATTACCCTTACGTGCAAATTGTAAGAGCTCTTCGATTTCTGCATCTTAGTTAGAATAAGACATACCCCCTATCAGTTATTCAGTCACTACCTCACTTACAATCGGCTGCATACACTCAGTCACTACCTCACTTACTCACAATCAGATGCAAGTATCATAGTCCTATTTGAGGCGGGGGTGGCTCAGTCGGTAGTGCGTCAGGCTCGTAATCTGTAGTTCACAGGTTCGAGTCCCAGCTGGGTCAGCGTTGAGATTTATCTCCGCAAAATTCCCCGCCCTGTCCACGGTCAGTAGGGGACACCGATGGGCTTGGAAAGGCGCCGTCCGTCAGATGGGACGTTAAGCCGTGGCCCCGTATGCAGGAGAGCCATACCCTGTGCACGTTAAAGAACACGCTGGATGGCCTTGACGGGAGGCTACCATCTGTCTCCCAACAGCTATTCCAGTGGGTCCCCTCCCCCAACCTTATCTGAGCCTTCGGGGTCCATGTGACCTGGCCATTTAGCCCATTGTGTGCAAAAAAGTGCCGCTCAGAGGTAAAACAACCCAACCCATAGTCCTATTCCAGTGCTTTCCTCCTATGACGTAGTGGACCACGCCCCTTTATACTATTTATAATTGACAACTCCCCCTTATGCATCCCACTACTTTCTCCCTTATTAATAACTTATTATTATTCATAATTAATATTCATAACTCATTAATTAACTCCTTAGGGCCATCCTCCTTTATTAAAAAAACCCTATGTCCGCCATTTTGACCACAAACTCCCGAAGTAACTCAAAGTCCCGAGTCCGCCATTTTGAAGTCTAACGTCCGCCATATTGGTTTCCGCTATCATCCAAAATTCGAAATATTCCACCTAATTGTGGTGACATCTAGTGTTTAACACACATACTATATTTAAAATAAATTTCCTATGGTGGGACGTGATCCTGCGACCTCACCTTACTAGCACATTACACAGCATGTTAATCCATTACACCAAGGGTAGTATATTCTTAGAGTGTTGAAATGTGGATGAAGTTGAAATAACTTATCTTTATAAAATATCTAGGTAACGTTATATTTCCGGCATTTATTTTTTATTACAATTTAACGTGCGAATTTCATATTTCCTGCATTTATTTTTCTTGTAAATTAACCTATTCAATTTTAATTTCTTAAAACTGATCGTGCGAATGTTTTTTTATGATGCTTTTTTTATTTCTTGTAAATAACCTACGTATTTTAGTCCCTGTAAATTAAGAATTTGTATTTCTCATAATTTAACGTGCAAATTTTATATTTTCGGAATTTATTTTTTATTATAATTTAACGTGGGGATTTTTTTTATTTTTTGTATTTATTTTTTATTAACTTTTTTTTATTTTTTATAACTCGCGAATCTCTTTATTAGTTGTAAATAAACCTACGAATTTTTTATTCCTTATAAATTAACCTACAAATTTTTTATTTTTTTATAAGTTAGCTCTCGATTTTTTTTTTATAATTTAACTTGCGAATATTTAAAAACGAATTTTTTTAATCCTTATTAATTAAACACTTATCAAAAGTGACGGCCCCTTTATTAATATGAGCTCCCTTAATTAAAACGCTTATCAAAAGTTCGACCTCCTCATTAAAAACCCTTAATAATATGCATCCATCTTTATTAAACACCTATCAAAGGTTCTGCCCTTCACGCCGGGCAATTAATTCAATTTATTTTTTTATTAAAAAATAAATTTTGCGGGCAATTTATTTTTTAAAAATAATATTCATCCTCTTATCGAAACTTATTATCCCATCTCCCCTTTATGATAGATCAGCTATTTTGTAAATAAACAAAGTACCCCATCGGAAGAAGACAATCCATCTTCAAATTTCCCTTGGCACGCCTAAACCTTCAAGTGTTGTGCCTCTCTTTTTAAAATTAGTCTCCATATGATTGAAGGATTATATCTTCAGATATTTGTGTTCAGACATATTCTGCACCACACTTTCCACGTCCCTTACCACGTCAGGACTTGTTTTGAAACGATTAAGTGATTTTATGTTAAATTCCTATTTTTGCCATGTCTCAATTCATTACTCTCCATATTTTCATAAACCTCACCACACTAATCAGAGGTAAAAAAATTCCTTCTTTCTTACAAATTTCAATCTCCTCTCAATTAATTAATTTATTTTCCCTTTTTAATACTAAGCCATTTCAAAGACATCGTGATCGCAACAACACCAAAAAATCACATATAAAAAAATAAACTCACCTCCCTATTTTTTATTTCAATAGTTTATTACTAAACCGGCTCAAAGGAATTGCGATTGCATCAGCAAAAGAATAACCAATAAACTAATTTTTTAATTCCCGTATATCCGTTACGCGACTTGGTCTGAAATTTAAAACTTTTTATTCCTAATACTTATATTTGCTGTATCCCCAATTCAGCATAAGATTCACTTATGCAAAGTATTACTCTTTCCTAGGAAGTAACTCTGCTCAGTAACAATCGAAAACAAAATATTATTCCTTCCTCGAAAGAAAAATCTGCTAATAAAAAATTATTTGGAAGTGAGATATCATATAAAAAAATCTGGAATTATAAACACTCTTACAGTTTTAAAAATCGTCTTTTCCTCCGTTTACTGGAGAACGTGTGATCACAAGACCAACGACTCATCATGTTGATGAAATTTAATTTTGCGCTACGAGTTACGTTTGTTTGCAAGGTCGGGTATTCGGTTGTTTTTCATCAGATAAAAAATAAATCTGTAAAGAGCTTTCGTACACGGTTTAGTTTTATAGAAAGTAAGCAATGCTAAAAGTAGGAAACGATTCATACGTTGCAACTACCCTTGCGTTTTCGCTTGCGTTGCGTAAAACATCTATCTTTAATTCTACATCCAAGCACAACATTAACTTCAGTGTATGTTAATGGAGATCTGGTGATTTTTTTTTCTATTATCGCGAACGGTTGGATCAGCGATGGATTGCCGCATCCACAAGCATGGATGTGCAGCGGGCCAAATACATCACAGGTCAGTGAATTTTGTGCTTAATTTTCATAGTTGCCCCAATAATGCCTTTTCACAACCTCAGTGAGACTTGATGGCTCGCACCGGTGAGGGACGGAGTCGTTTGCTTTGACATATATGTTGCTATCGGACCTCAGTAAAAGAATTCTGCACTTATAGATATGTCACAAAAAAAATCGATGTTCTCTCGTACAGCGTACATTGCATATATATCTTTACAAACTAAGAGTCACTCGAAGTAAAACATTCCAAGTCCAGAATTTTATCCGTGAATTTTATCTTCCTCAAGGATCTTTTCAACCCTAATGTCGAAGTGAAATAATTAATCGCTTTCAATCATGACGAAATGTAGAGCCCAATCGCTTTGCTGGGCTGGTCGACGGAAGGTCCCGTATGCTGGCATCTTATCTTCGAGGAGATCTTTTCGACTTAACGACGCATTTCAACAGTTAACTGCTTGCAAGAGTTCCAAGAGGTCAGCTAATTTTAAAATGCCCTCTTACACTGTTCATCACAATTTAAAGGTATTTAGCAGTTACCGGGAGAATATGGTTTTATCCCACCAGAAAAGGAAATAAAGTACATTAGAAAGGAAAATCAATGTTAGAAGGAACCCCGACTGAAAATTGTTAATATCATAAGAAATGTGTGAATGTTTAGAAAACGGCGCCGATATAACAAAAAATTTCAGTGTAAAAATGGAAAAACAAGCAAAAAAAGTATCAATTAATACGAGTTTCATAGAATAATAGAATGTGTGAATAGAATAATAGAATGTGTGAAAGTTTCGATCCCGGTGTGATATGAAGTAGAAGTTGTTTGGGTTGGGTTGTTTTACCTCTAAGCGGCACTTTTTTGCACACCATGGGCTAAATGGCCAGGTCACAAGGACCCCTAAGGCTCAGAGAAGGTTGGGGGAGGGGACCCACTGGAACAGCTGTTGGGAGACAGATGGTAGCCTCCCGTCAAGGCCATCCAGCGTGTTCTTTAACGTGCACAGGGTATGGCTCTCCCGCACACGGGGTCACGGCTTAACGTCCCATCCGACGGACGGCGGCCTTTCCAAACCCATCGGTGTCCCCTACTGACCGTGGGCAGGGCGGGGAATTTTGCGGAGATAAATCTCAACGCTGACCCAGCTGGGACTCGAACCTGGGAACTACAGATTACGAGCCTGGCGCGCTACCGACTGAGCCACCCCCGCCCAATGAAGTAGAAGTAATGCGAAAAGAAATCTGCAGCAGCATAAATGCTAATCCCCACGTCATTTGTTAGGTGGTGATAGCGTTAACATGCACCAACACCAACGGATTTTCAAATGACATTCATAGTGTATCATTCCCATCACTTAAGTTTCATCTCCTTTTATTTTTCCAATTAATAACATTCCAACCCCCAATAGCACACAGTTTCTGTGGGAACAGTGCCTTTCCGGGAGTGACTTCCATGCCAAAATGGCACAGGGGACGCTCTTTCTCACAGTAGCGATATGACCATGCACTTTGCTAAAAAGCAAACCTGCTCATTGAACGATGCATTTCTCATAGACAGGGTACAATTAAGATCTGAAGTAAAAAGTCATGGATGAAATTAAGAGTGTGTGGAATATTTTCATGCACGAGCATGTAAAGTATAAGCCTATGTTGAAAAGGTAGATTTGCACTAAGGATGTGTATATTTTCGGACCCATTCTCATCCCGTTTTCAGGGTTCCGTGTGCTTTTCTACAATTATTTTCCCTGCTATGTTTGAACAAGGGTATTAAATGAAAAAAAGTTAAAAAGTACCTGTATTTCTATATGCGTCCTAGAAAGTAGAAAATAAACTTAAAATATATCGATGGAGAAAACAATCACCAAGTTCGTATTCACTTCGAAAGGAAGATACGACGCCGAGTTACCTACTCAACAAGATTGACGGCGCTCTATCTTCCTTTGAAGGATAATAGGGAATTTCCAATTGCAGTTGAAACTACTGACATCACTGATCACTGATTTCTGATAGGTTACTATTGATTTTCAGATATTAACAAATTATTTGAATTATTGATTATTTGAACTATCAAGAAAAATAATAGCGCTGGGGTCTGGTAGACCCCGCATACCATTTTACCATGACTCCTACCGGAACTTGCGGAGAATATTGTCATCTGAACGGAAAGAACAAGCACAAAACATTAAAGGAATAGCTGATTTACTTGACATGTTTCAGAACATTAACAAAACTAGGATTTCCATTTTTTTAACTAAAAACCTTAAAAATATACACGCTTTATGTAAATGATTTTAATGTTGGAAAATTAAGAAAACGAGAAGTTCTTATTAATAAGAAGAGCAAAGCTATTTAAGTATTAGAAAACTATGGTTAACTATTATTTATTGTTTTTAATCGGCACTAGATATCAACCAAATGAATGGAGAAAGAACATCCAACGAAGAGAAAAGGTGACGGTAATTATGAAACGTGAATGGAAACTATATTTTAAAGTATCAACAGTTGTTAAATCTGTTCAAAGTTAGATACATTCCCCAAAATTTAAAGGGAACGTTTCTTTACGTTCGAGTAAATTTTGCAACATTGAGCTAAATGGCAGTTGGGTTGTTTTACCTTCAAGTGTCATTTTTTGCACACAATTAGCTAAATTGCCAGGTCATAAGGACCCCGAATACTCAGAGAAGGTTAATATGTTAGTTGAACATCTGTTAGAAGACAGTTGATAACCTCCCATCAAGGTCATCCAGTGTGTTCTTTAAAGTGCAGAGTGTATGGCTCTGCTGCACACTGAGCCACGGCTTTATGTTTCATCCGACGGACGGTGGCATTTCCAAGACCATTGGTGTCCCCCTACTGAACGACGGCAGGGCGAGAGTTTTGCGGAGGTAAACCTCAACCCTGGCCCAGCTGGGACCTTAATCTGGGAACTGCAGATTACGAGCCTGGCGCGGTTTCACCTGAACCACCCCTGCTCAGTAAATAGAAGTAGCTAGGGACGGATTAACATAATGCTCGTATAATTGCTCGTATAATAGCATATTCAATTCATACAATCACTTAACCGCAGCAACATAATAACCACTTGCTCAAGGAGGACCTCACTTTTAAGTGAAAAAATACCTAAAAATTATTTGAAATGTTCGAATGGAAGAGAGAAAAAGGCAGAAAGATGAAAGAATAATATAACGACATATTAATAAAAGAACAATGTTTTGGGAATCCGGCAACAAAACCGAGGCATTATTCCGCGAACAGTGGTATACGAATGCAATATTCCGCGAACAGTGGTATACGAATGCAATATTCCGCGAAAAGTGGTATGACATTGCAGCATTTTTAGCAAAGGAGATTGCTAGCAGTGAAAAGAGCAATGAAATTTACATTCAAAGCCATTTTAACCAACGCTGAGTTACATTTTGATAAGCAATTAGAAACCTTTAACCGCTTAAATATTTAGAATCGAGACTATTTACATATTTGAAATTTAAATATCGCTATCATAAGCTACAAAATATAAAACAATTATATGTATTTGTCTCGCGACATATATCTTATATAAATTATTTTACCATATGAATATAGTTTTGTATTACCGTATTATTACCGTATGAGAATAGTTTTGACGACAATTTTTTTTTTGATTTCATTAACAGTTCTATTCTGTGGCAAACAGCTGCTTGAGGCGGTATTTGTTGATTATTCTGATATACAGTAAAGTGTGAATCTGTAGGTGTTGAATTCGGCACTTCAAATGTAATACCAAACTCAAGGTCTGTGTTATCGGGGAGTTTTCCAAGGACTAATAGACAATCCACGACTTCCCCTACCATCTAAGTCAAAAGGAAATATGATTGATTAGAAATAAAATTGAGTAAATTCAAGTCAGAGAAAGAATTGATTTCGTACCTTGTTGCCGAAGAACAGAGTATGTTGCTGTTGAGGTAAAGTCCAGCACGATCCTTCCTAAATGATATGGCTGAGGTGAAAGATGACCTTTCGATGGAAAGATGTTAGAAGAGGAAGCCGCCTTGCACTCAAAGGAAATTAGCACCGGAAATTCTAAACAATTCATTTTATTAGCCCAATAAATCAAATTGACAATGGATTCTGTTTGGTGTTGATGGAATTCTTTCGAAACAATCGAACGCTAGATATGAATTTTTGAGAATATTTGTGACGTATTGCACGAGTATTTCTAATATTTTTCGTTACCTCTTAAAGTCATTCCTAATCTTGCTACAAAAAATAAAAATTAATTTGAGATGATTAATTTCAAAGTTATGCTTATTTACTTATGATTTCTAGTGTTGATTGGTATAACCCAATGTTACTAAAATTAGAAATAGATTCTTCTTCATCAAATAACACTGCAATTTGAGTCTTTAAAAATATATTAAAGATATTTTACTTTTAAATATTTATTTAAAAAAGAAAAAAGAGCACGGCAATTTTTTTTTTCGATAGGCGACTTAAAAATATTCGAAGGCGGATCCAGGAATAATGGCACTCAAATCCAAAAAACTGCCCAAACTTGAACCAGAAGTAGAAATTCTCTTTTTTGTAGTAACGCATGCTTGGAGAAACTGTCAATATTTGTCCGAACAGACTCTGTAACAGCTTTTATTACTTCTCTCCCTCTTGCTCTTCGCCCGTCATTTGTCGGTTTGTGTGCTTTTCACACAAAACGTTGTTCCATCATATCTTTCGGACGCCACGTTCAAACTTAATGATTTATGTATCAAATCAAAGCTTATAACGCGAGGAATGTCATGGGCTATAAAAATATGTATATTCCCTCCCCGCCCATGTTCCCTTCTCCCCTAAAAAAGATGAAATATGAAAACCATTGTTCCGCTATATCTTCCGAACGTGAGGACCTAAATTAGGAGTTATGTGTCAAATGAAAGTTGATATGAGAATGGTCGTAGACTATTTCGAAATTTCCCACCTCCCACCATTTTCCTCCCTCAAAAAGGGGGCTGATTTTCGCGGGAGATTATATTATTTAATATAATTTTCTTTATTATAATAGAGAGCCCTTAACGAGTTACGTCTCAAATTAAATGTAGTGATGTCTCCAATCTCATGGTCTATTTTGAAAACTACTTCAGAAATTGGTGGAGGAAAAATGTGATCAATGTTTATGAATATCATATCAAAGTTTCTCAAGTTGGTGCTTTTAGTAATAAAAATATAAATAAATTAAAAATTTTAATTACCTCATCCAGTATGGGCCCTAAAAAGTAGATAATAAGCCTAAAGCCTATCGAGGTGCAATCAGGCATGAAATTCGCATTCACTTCAAAGGAAGATAGGGCACAGGCAATCTTGTTGAGTAGATAAATAGGACTCACAAGAACATTTATTTAACCCCTAACTCGTAACTGTAGGTCCTTGCGTTCGGAAGATATCATCATCATTTTCAAGCTGTCATGGGCTACGGAGCTCCAACCACATTGTGCAACTTAGTTCTCCAAACACATCTGTCCCGAGCTAAATCTGCTGCATCTGGCGACTGGAGACTAATTTTAACACGATTCTGTTTGACATTTCTGCCCCCCCCCCTGCATCCCAGATCTTCCCCTCTTTCTGAGGCCTTCAGGCACACTGTCATGATCCTATTCGCTAATCTACAGTTATCCATACTGGTAATATGGCCAAACCAACGGAGTCTCTCTCTGCACAATATGCTGCTCAAAGGAGGTTGCCGACTTCTTTGCCTAACCACATCATTATTTACACACAAACTTATGTGGTTCACACAACAAACCGTTGTGAACCACCTAATACGCAAGATACTGCGTAAGCACCCAGAATCAAAAGCATCAAGCTTCCTGTTATTTTGTTTATAATGCGTCAAAGTTTCACTACCATAACTAACCCTAGAAAGAGCCAAACTGGTATATCCGCCTATTTCTCCACACTCTTCATAGATTCTTAAAAGTTCTGGCAGCAATCCCTATTCGTCTGCTAATCTCATGCCGTACGTCACTAGTATCTGCTACATAGCTCCCAAGGTAATTAAACTGAGACCACTCAGATTAACTGAACCACAGTCTGCCTGACCAATTTTCATCACTTTAGTTTTCTCTCTGTTCATCACCAAACCTACTTTGCTATCAGCCTCATCAACAGCTCAAAATGAAAGAATTTCCCAAAGGGCTAAATCATCAGCAAAATCCGAATCAGAAATTTTCTTATCTCTAGACCACTTAAGGCCAAAATCTTTCCCTTGAAGTGAATTTCGCATAACATAATCAGTAACCAAACTAAAGAAAAAAGGAGACAAAATGCACCCTTGTCGAACACCAGAAGCAATGTTAAACCAATTGCCACAAGCCTTACCAACTCTTAACACGACTCAGTGTTACTATAGAGAGCTTTCATTATGTTAACTAACTTGTCTGGTATTTCATACGTTCTCACAATCAAACACAAATTATGACAATCAACAGAGTCAAAAGCGTTTTTGAAATCAACAAAGCTAGCAACCAAAGGTTTCTGAAACTCTAAACATTTCTCAAGAATCTGCCTGAGTGACAAAATCTGATGTACCCATTTCTACCACTTCTGAATCCACACTACTCATCGCAATTCTCCATCAACTAGATTCTTAATTCTTTTAAGCACAGTCATGCAAAGAACTTTATCTGGAACAGAAAGTAGGATGATACCCTTACAGTTATCACAAGAACTGCGATCACCTTTATTAAATCAAAAAAAAAAAAATTAAAGAAAAAAGCATTAAGAAAGGTGGCTGGAAATGTCATGAAACGGGTACGAACCTGCATCTAGGTTGCAGGAAATCACTTTCAACATCTGTTGTTATGGTACATATATGTCTAATTTGCATGTTTTGAAATCTGTGTCTTTTCTCAAGCTTAAATAGAAAAAATACAATATAGGGTGATTTTTTGTAGATATCATGTTCATATTTTAACGTATTTGGTAAATATCTCTATGAAATAAGGCTTCTTTTTTGATGCTTTGAAATATGCTTTAATTTTTCAAATATGTAAAAATGGGAATATAAATTTAGCAAATAATTACAGACCAATTTCCATCTTACCAGTCGTTTCCAAAATTATTGAAAAAGTATATATATATACACACAGAGTATAACGCTTAGTAATATATATTTCTTTTTAAGTTATCTGGGTATTTGTTCCTGATCGATACTTACTACCAGAATTTATAGCTTAAATATTTCGTTTATAACACTACTTCAGGTTTTACATTTAGCGCTCTCTAACGATGCAAGTTAAAGCCTTTTGAAAACTATGAATCTTCATATTTCGTTAGTATTTAATCAACTCAAAAAGAGATTTTCATTTTTCTCTTAAAGCAAAAAGTTCCGTCCCCGCCAGGAATGATGAGACGATTTGTTGCCACCACTCTAAACACCTGATCATCACACTCCACGAAATAGTTCGTTTGCAAGTTAAAATTTTCAAATTATCCCACCGTCAGAAATCAAAATTAAAACTTTAGGAAAATAGGAAATTATGAATCGTAATAGTTTATTAATACCTATCCAACGTAAAAATAACTTTTAATTTATCTCGAAAACTAGAATTATCTGTAAAAACGAAAAATATGGATGAAATCGTTGATGGTGAAATGTCACCATCAACATTTCTAATTTCGAAATATAATTACATTGCTCATAACATTCCTTTAAATGTTTGCCATTTTCAACTCTTTCACCGTTAGAGGGATTGGTTTGGTTTGTTTCACCTCCCAGCGACACTTTTTTTACACATAGTGCGGTAAATGGCGTGGTCACAAGACCCTGAAAGCTCAGAGAAGGTTGGGGGAGGGGACCCACTGGAACAGCTGTTGGGAGATAGATGGTAGCCTCCCATCAAGACTATCCAGCGTGTTCTTTAACTTGCACAGGTTGCTCTCCCGCACACGGGGCCACGGCTTAACTTCCCATTCGACAGACGGCGACCTTTCCAAGCCCATCGGTGTTCCCTACTGACCGTGAACAGGACGGGGATTTTTGCGGAGATAAATCTCAACGTTGACCCAGCTGGGACTCGAACCTGGGAACTACAGATTACGAGCCTGGGGCGCTACCGACTGAGCCACCCCCGCCCCTGAAAGCTCAGAGGAGGTTGGGGGAGGTGACCCACTGCAACAGATGTTGGTAGATAGATTCAGTCAAGATCCTCCAATGTGTTGTTTAACGTGCATAGGATATGGCTGTCCAACACAAGAGACCACGGTTTAAGGTATCATGCGACGGACGGCGGCCTTTCCAAGCCCATCGGTGTCCCCTACCCCTTAGAGAGCGCAATTGACGCTATAGGGAAATTTCGGAAGTACGGATCGTAATGTTTCATCAATACCTAAAGAACCTAAAAATATTTTGGGATTTGTTTCCGAAACGAAAAATGTCTACAGACAGACATTAGCTCTTTTGTTTATGAAAAAGAGCAACATTGTGCCGCTCAAAAGTAAATTGTCCTTTGGACGCTGCTTCAACGTATTGGATTCAGAGCCAACTGACTCTTACTTGACACCCAAAATTAGAATATCTTTTGGTCCTCTAACTTATATATATATAGCCTTTTGTTTGTTAACAGCTTCATATTTTAGTGAATTATGATAAACAAGAAAATTTATCTTGTGTTGCTCGGATTTCAAATTCTAAAGCAACGGTTCTCAAACTTTTTCGCTCACGGTACGTTATTTATCGCCGTGAATATGGTGACACTGCGGAAGACTCGGGCATGCGCAGTTTGTTTTCAACTGTCAACGTTACACTCCCCACAATATATCAATTGAACTACACGAAAAGTATTCACGTTGATATGCAAAAAGAGTAATTAAAAATAACCTAAAGTTCTCTGTTGTTGAGCAATAAAATTTTAAAGTTTATCCTTCCAACTGTTTAATACCCGGATAATAATTGCCCTGACAAATACCCAGATAACTTCAAAAATAGACATTTCTGTGGAAATATTTGTAAACGCAGAGCTGTTAAGTTCAAGTTTTGATTTGTATTGAGACAGTGCATAGTCGTACGTGTTATGGGAATTTTTTGCGTTAATTTTGGTTTTAACATTTAGTACCGGAAAGTTTTTGATTAAACGGAAAATGTTAAATGAAGAATCAATGTCAGAAAGTAGCAACCAAATGATTTATAAATTTCCTTTTTTTACAATAACATCCGTAATATCGCTGCACACACTGAGAGAACCACTGCTCTAAAATATATGATATTTCAGTTTCCATGTCGCAAACTGTAATTTGGAATAAACTGCATTATGATTGATAAATTATATTGACACATAAAATAATAATAAAAAAACTCTTTTACGGTAAGAGAGAAGTGGACATATTTTGAGATACAGAACGGTAGTCTCCACGTCAGGTGTTCCTAAACCCGAAAAAACAATATCACCTCATTCAAAACACGAATTTTTCAAACCATTTCGTAGTCAGCAGAGTTACTTCCGTTCAAGTTGTGGAACTTTGAATACAATTTTTCAGTCATAGGAAACTTTATAACGAAATAAAATTAAATAGGAGCAAATTTGTATGGTACGTGTAAGTTTAAAAAACATTGTAGTACTAATAATGTGCAAAGAAAATAAAAAGCATTATTTATAGTTTAATGCATTATCTCATGTGTAAGAAGAAAGTTTGTTTGTGTGTTATATGTCTGCCTGTCCGCTTCTGTACCATTCTGTATTCATCAATCGAAAATGCTAATTTCAATTTCTAAAACGATACTAAGTAGCTCGGATAGTATTAAATTTTAATTTAATTCAGCAGTGTTAAATCGATTATACAAATATAGTGACTACTTTGCATCCTGTTAGCTGCCTAAACGAAGGTCGGATAACCAAGAGGGTAAGCCTTCAACGTCTCCGTCTACTCGGCTAACACAGAGATATTTCAATTATACTCGTGAAAAATAACTCTTGAGCTAAAGTATTTTCAACTAATAACAGACATTGTATTCCAACTGAAATCCCAATACATTAAATATTCCCCAATATATTACCATTTCTTAAAAACGCGATTTTACAAACGTCCACACTTAATGAGGTGCAACCAATCTTCCGGGCTTCGAATGCCCGACAAACAACAAGGATATACACTAAAAAAATAGAACAAGTATGCGCTACATATATTCACTACGGCATACACACATAAACTCCTTTACTAAATAAATAAAAAAAAATAAATAATAAATACCCCCTCAAGCAGCTGCTTGCCACAGAGGTCTGAGAGGAGCCTGTCAGTTTATATGCCACAGTAGGAGATCTGAGAGGATGGCAGGATCTCAGCAGAAAAACGACACGTACATCCATGCCTTACCCGGGGCTCGAACCCAGGTCCCTTAGATCAGTAGCCAAGCGCGCTAACCACTCGGCAAGATATTGAAAATCAGGCCTACCTTGTTTAGATGAGGATAGGAATAGGACGACCCCGAAGACAAGGAAGCTGCGGTTCTAAACAATTCTAACTTCACAGAGGCATGGACCCTTTTTCAACGTTAACTCATTTTTCATTGTTTCGTAATGAATTGTTCTATTGTGTACAACAATATTCTACGACTTGGTTTCTTACGAATAACAACAGTGAAGTCAACGCAACAAATATTTTCGTTATTTACAATGTATTATCCCCGTTTCCAATGGTATGCGCAGAAACTTAGAGTGGTAATTCTGATGTTTTTGGTAAATAATATAATAAATAAATAATAATATATAATAATATATAATAATAAATAAATAAATAATAGAAAGTTGCCTTCACTTATTATAGATGGCGCGAGGTCAGACACATTCAGCGAAATATATAAATGTCCCATTCTGGAAGCAAATCATCGTCTTATGGTTGGTTTAACTCGTAGGGCGCTCTGGCATGTCACTGAAGAATCGCGGGTTCCAATACCGTACTGATAGCAATAATCATTTTCCAAAATAATTATTTATTAAATTACACTACAGAAAAAAATAATGCAACACCTTGAAGGATTAATGCCGTTTTATTGAAACTCAGGCAGCCGTTAGCATACTCTGATATGTACGATTGATTACATTATCAAAAAATATGAAAAATTACCATTGTACCTACCCGGTAAAGTGGTATAATTAGCATGATTTTGAACCGCTCCGCACAGCAATGCATTCATAAACATGGCGGGGAAGGCTATCGTACAGCTCTATAATGTCCGCCTGAAGAATAGAACGACAAATAGCGCGGACTTTGACTGGCTTACTCAAAGCTACACCTTTATCACTTATTTATGCTGAGACGGGAGCATTTCCGCACTCTTCACTGGTTCTTCTTATATCTGATAAAAAAAAAATACCCCCTCAAGCAGCTGCTTGCCACAGAGGTCTGACAGGAGCCTGTCAGTTTATATGCCATAGTAGAAGGTCTGAGAGGATAGGACCACAATAAAGGAAATGATATCACTGTTACCATAAGATCTACGAACAATCTTTCGTCAGCCACATTTTTACAGGTTCATCGCTGGAACCGGTAGGAAAATCCCTTCCCTCTATTAATATAGACTCGATTGGAATCATTAAATATTTAGTCACTCTCTTTCAATCAGACAACCGACTGAAATTCCGTCATGGATCTGTCCACCATACAAAATTATTACTAACTCTCTCAGTTTTCAGCAGCTATTTTCACAGTCTACTGCCATTATCATATCCCATTTTGACTCTGAATTAAAACAGAAATGGCCAGAGGCTGACTGGATCGGAACTGACGCTTCAGTATCTAAATAACAAACTGGAATCGGCAGCACCTCTCCTTCACGCACAATCTTCATATGTGAAAACTTACCAACAGAAACATCCATATTCTCAACTGGAGCTACAGCACTGATCAGGTTGAGTTGTTTTACCTCTGAGCTGCACATTTATGCACACAATGGGCTATATAGCCAGGTCACAAGGTCCCCGAAGACTCAGAGAAGGTTGGGGGAGGGGACCCACTGGAACAGGAGACAAATGGTAGCCGCCCGTCAATGCCATCCAGTGTGTTCTTTAAAGTGCACATGCTATGGCTCTCCCACACACGGGGCCACGGCTTAACGCCCCATCCTACGGACGCGGTCTTTCCAAGCCCATCGGTGTCTCCTACTGACCGTGGGCAGGGCGGGGAGTTTTGCGGAGATAAATCTCAACGCTGACCCAGCTGGGACTCGAACCTAGATACTGGAGATTACGAGCCTGGCGCACTACCGACTGAGCCATCCCCGCCCCGCACTGATCAGGACCGTCACCTGTATTATTAAAAAAAATGTAATATTTTTTCGTAATTTGTAATTTGTAATTGTAAATTCGTAATTTGAAATGAGATAACGAATTTTCCGATTCCAATTCGGTACTCTTAGCACTTCACATCGACAAATCACATAAGGCTATTTTTGATCTCCATCATTCTCTTCAACAAGCAACGCTTTGGGTTTCATCGATCACTTTACTTTGGAGTCATGAACCTTGAGATCAATGAGTCAGCCGACTCCCTGGCAAAAGAGAAAGAACTCTTTCATATTTGCACCCTGGATCAACGTTGCATGCAGAAGACATCATCACTCTATGTGGTAAAATATTATATACCGACCTGAGGATGAAATGGGAAATCTCTTCTCTGCCAAATATGTTCCCCCATCTAAATCGATTCCCTGTTAAAACAACCAATGTATACATTTCAAGAAGTATGGAAACCTTAATAACTCACCTACGTCTCGATGTGGCACCCTTCCAAACATTCCTCCACAGATGCCATCTAGTCAATAACACTGATTGTCCCAAATGTGGACAAAATTAAACTACAGATCACTTCATTCTTCATTGTCCAATCCTGGATAACATAAGAACTTCAATGAACACATCCTTCAAACTCAATGGACTAAAAATATATGCCCCTTATACCTGCCGGGACATTTTCTCCCTACCTGAAAATATCTACATTCCCAAGCTAGAAAACTTCATCAGATTTACAGTTAGGTTTTGCTAAAAACTCTCAATTGCAGCATGAAATCCATTCATCTTCTGTCTTTATGATACTTATAATTATCCTTAGCCATTTCTGCCAGTCTCTTAGGCACTTTAGGTACTCTACAGATTGGGATATAAAACCGCAGAGCGTATCACTCATGAATAAAACCTAGACAAAATAATCGAAGCTTAACGGCTCTACCATTACAAGAGTCAGGTATACAGTTTAAGTGCACTACAATAGTGTAAAATTAGTAAATATTTAATAGTATTCTTATTCAATACTGATTTGTTCGATAATTATTATTTGATAATTTTGATTCCTAAACTCTCTGAATTATGTTTCATTATATTATTAACACATAAATCCGTTAGCACAGAGATAATGTATTTGGCAAACTCAATTTCAAAACTTATATACTTTGGTACACGATATACAAGGTTCTACTCGGTCCGAGAAAATTTTCAATAAAACCGCACATATTTTAATATAATATTTATTTCATTATTCTTAACATACATTTTAAAAACTTCACATATATATATTTTTTTATTTGCTGAGATAACAATCATTTGCTCATCAGGAATATTCGTTCAAAAAATTACAAAATCCAGTCAATAACAAACTGTGTCATTAATCCGTGCAAAAATATAATTTAAAACGTTATACACTATAAAATCAATAAATTAGGCTACGGATTCATTCGGTTACAATAGTAGTTTTAAAATTATACTTTTTATGAAACAGAAAACAAAAATCTCTGTACAGTGTATAGTAAATATGATGTCCCACAACCACATCGGCACACCAAAGATTCCTTCGATCCCTTAATAGGTCAATCCTCCTCTGATACAAAGCAAATGAAATGTTAAAAGAAATGAACCTTTGTTGTGGAAGCTTAATAAAACGCAATGGAAAAGTACTGTCAATGAAAATGCGTTCATCTCTTATCTACCTTGCATATTCGACAAAGGAAATGCGAGTACAGCTGGTTCGTCACCATAATGAGGAGTATAATTTTCGAAAGAAACTCCACTCTTAGTTTAAGATGCCATGACGATGATAAGTATGTTGCTAGGATACGTTGAATAGATCAAAGAAATTTTTCGGCGCTCATGTTCATCTGTCAAAGGAAACATCACTCTTAGAGTTTTGGATTGGATTGTTTTACCTCTGAGCGGCACTTTTTTGCACACCATGGGCTAAATGGCCAGGCCACAAGGACCCCGAAGGCTCAGAGAAGGTTGGGGGAGGGGACCCACTGGAACAGCTGTTGGGAGACAGATGGTAGCCTCCCGTCAAAGCCATCCAGCGTGTTCTTTAACGTGCACAGGGTATGGCTCTCCCGTACACGGGGCCACGGCTTAACGTCCCATCCGACGGACGGCGGCCTTTTCAAGCCCATCGGTGTCCCCTACTGACCGTGGGCAGGGCGGGGAAATTTTGCGGAGATAAATCTCAACGCTGACCCAGCTGGGACTCGAACCTGGGAACTACAGATTACGAGCCTGGCGCGCTACCGACTGAGCCACCCCCGCCCTCACTCTTAGAGTAAGTAGTTATCAAAGGTTAGAGGAAAAATTGACTGAGCCGGGTGGAATGCGAGCACATGTCCTTTTGTTAACAAGTCTGATATCCTGACTGATGAGCCACTGGCCCCCGTTCAAGATCTCCTCAAATTGATGTTAAAAACTGTCTACCTATATACCACCATGTCCGGACATAAGCGTCGAGAAATTTCTTTGAGCTATTAAATGTATCCTCGTAACATACTTACCGTAGTCATGACGAACTTGTCGTCTGTTTCTAGACGATGTGAGCGGCTGGGCCAATGCCTGCACGAGACACACAGAAAACTGTAGGTAGACAATACTTAACATCAATTAGAGGCGATCGTTATTGGCATCCGGTAGATCAGCTACTATAGCACGTGACATATTATCAGGAGAATGTAGGTTCGTATTCCATCAGACTCAGACAATGTTTTCCTATAACATTTGATATCGACTTTAATATGAGTGGTGTTCCCTTTGAGAGTTGAACATAAGCGCAGCAAAATTTCTTTGAGCATAATTTTACTTGACAGACAGGCTGCACTTAAACAAACAGTCCCTGATTCCTCTATGAAACTTAGAGATCAGTTGTCTTCATATATTCAAGCTCCCTCTTTTTGGAGAGTAATTCGTAATTCATGTGAGATTTTAACAAGTGGCTGAAGTGTTTCTACCGAGAGAGTATCACACATGCTCAATAGCACTAAGGTATGGATATCTCGGAAATGAGTCTATTCGGCCATTTCGAAGAAATTCTTCTATCAAATGGACTTTATGTGCATGAGCAATGTCCTCCATCAGAAAGAACTGAGAGCTCAGTGCACAAAAAACTGATATATCATGCAAGAAATTTCTTGCCTCTATCTTAGATCAGGTAAAGTTCATTTCAAAAAAGTTCGGTTATTGATTGAACATTATGCCTGCTTATTTCATTTGATCTTTTCCCCTATATATATAAGTTAATTAATAAGTGTATTTAATTAATGTTATTAATAAATCTCAGTAATAACCTTTCTATTGTGTTTGACATTCTATTGAGTCCATCACTATTTCTACAGATGAGACATCTATACTAATTATGTAACGTTATATATTACATTGAGGGGCCAAAAGTATTGGGAATATCAGTTAAAATAGAACTAGCGCATTGTAGTCGTAACCGATGTGTTTGAGATCAACTGCAGAATGGCGCTGCAGTAGCCTTCAAACCCAACATTCATTTCGGAGTAGTTGTTAATTCAGCATGCTGCACCGTCATGAGTTGTCTGACTTTGAACGTGGCTTGATCGTCAGTGCCAGAAGGATGGGTCATGCAATATCGGAGATCGTGCGGGAATTCGGTTTTCCCAGGTCTATGATGTCAAGAGTTTATTAACCAAATTTTATTGTTGGCATTTCCACACACGTAAAACAGCGAAAGGGATGGCCACGTGCACTTGACGAACGGAGCTCACGTTGACTGTCACGAATAATAACGACCAACAAATGGACTACAGTGCATGAAATGATTGCCAATTTGAATGCGGGCCAAGCAGAAAACGTTTCTGAAAGAACTATCCGTTGCCACCTGCATTCCATCGGATTTGGTAGCAGAACACCCACTCATGTCCCATTGCTTACACGTCGTCACAGAGCTCAATAACTGGAATGGGCCCGAAGATATCGAAATTGGACAGTAGAACAGTGGCGTAGGATTGCATGGTCTAATGAGTCAATGTTCCAGTTGTTACGTGCTGACGGGGGCGTTAGAGTGTAGCGTAGGCCCTGTGAAGCCATGACCCTTCCTGTCTGTAAGGTACTGTTCAGGCTGGAGTCAGCTCTGTGATAGTGGAGGGCGTGTTCACGTGATCTACATTGGGCTCTCTCGTCCATTTGGAACAATCGCTGACAGGTATGAGATAAGTGGACATTCTCACTAATCACTTGTACCATGACTCTCGAGCACCCTGATAGTGAAGGGGTATTCCAACAAGATAATGCAATGTGTCATCAGTCTTTGGTTGCCTGGAGGTGGATAGAGTAATACCCCACGGAATTTACCACCATGAATTGGCCCCCACAATTCTCCCGATAAGAACCCCTTGGAGCATCTGTGAGACATAATGGAAACAAGCTTACGATCCATGAATCCAGCACCATCCAATGCAACACAATTATAGTCTACACTGCAGGATGTGTGGGCTGCCATCCCTGCAGAACGGTACTGACAACTCATTGATTCCATGCCTCGATGTCTGGTTGCACTGCTGGGGCTCGAGGAGGACCAACCCGTTATTAGGCACGTATCCCATGACTTTTGGAATTTCAGTCTATTACAAATGGGACCAGGGTGGGAGGCTGCTGGCTTGTGGGAGTCGTGACTCCGAGTATCACTCATCTGTGAAACTCATTTTTTTAGCAAAAGTATTTCTTAAATGTTAACAGAAAATTTGTATATTTTGCAATTTTGACTAATATTTTCACATTTGCTTCTGTCTCTAAACTTGTATATCCCTCCATCTCTAGATACTCAATCTTTCAGTTTTTAGAACTAAATGAATCATTGTTTTTCGGCTATATAAATATTGATGAAATATTAAGATTCACATTTTCGTATATCTAAATGCAAACTATTATTTACTTTACAGAATGTTCCAAACGATTTATTTGTAATAGAAATTTTATATTCCAAGTGGGTTCCGTAATTAACCTTCTGAGAGTTCCCTGCATATAATGGGCTAAATGACCAGTTTCAAGAACCCTGAGGCAGAGCTCCCCAACTAGCGGCCCGCGGGGTGCATATGGCCCGCACAAGTACTTTTGTGGGCTGCAAACAAAACCAAATCTTTACTTGAAATTTTAAATAAATATCTATAATCCATCTTATAATTTTTTATCTACTCATGTTACTTTACTTCATATGTAATCTTCAACTTTCTCATTCTACTTGCAATTATTATTGCATTATTTCAACTTACTCATTCTATTCTTATTGCCCAACAACTACGGCCACAATGCTCCCATTAAATTTATTAAATATTTGATAAGGTTTAGAAAATTTATATTCGTTTATTATTACTTATGTCTAGCACCTAATGTCCGACCCCGCCTTCTCGTGGTGCAGGCCGTTAGTACCTTTCAAAAGAGATATTCTCTTTTGGAAGGGAACGGAAGGGGAGGGCTGCCAGTTCAGTATGGCCTGCTGATCTGGTCATCTACGGCCACTTTTTTCTTTTTTTTCAACCCTGCTGAGGAGTGGTCAACTTCACAGGGTCCTGGTGCTGACCATTTATACCTACTAGATTGGACTTGTTTATGGATTTGAGCTTGATTATGGATCCTGGACTTGCTGCACTGGTGGGTCTCTGTTGAGGGAGAGTTTGCCGCTGTGTTTTCTGTTTGCTTCTGGGTTGCCAGCTCTAAGTGAACAGAGGCATGGGATACCTTATATCAGCTGGTGGATAATCCTAATCAGAGGCCATCGCAGGTACCTGAACCTTACTTAGCTAGTTGGGCATCGTCAAGCCTAAACTGGAGTAATGTGTCTAAGGGAGGCCATGTGGTTCTTGAAAAAGTCCACTTGAAAAGGTGGTGCCTGAAGTTCCTACCAGCATCGGTGACTTCAGCCTTTAGCGGAGGAGGAACAGGTCTTTGCCCCATGCCTGCGATCAGGGGGCTGTTTGATATTGTTGGCCCTACCAATCTCAATAAACCGAATTTCTTTAAAAATCCAACTAATCATTTTCTCTCTGCAGGAACGTGGAACGTGAGGACATTACATAGAGATTATTCTCTTGATGTCCTCATGCAGGAATTCCAGCGCTATAACCTAGATATTCTAGGCTTGCAAGAGACCAGATGGACAGGTAAAGGTGAGATACTTAAAAATAACTTTAAATTTCTCTTTACAGGGAGGGAGGAAGGAAAGCATCACCAAGGCGTGGGTCTACTGCTCAGCAGACATGCTAGTGATGCTCTTCTAGGATATGAGTGCATTAATGAAAGGTTTCTTACAGCAAAATTTCAGACAAGCATTAAAGACTTGAATGTTATCTGCTGTTATGCCCCCACTGAGGATTCTGATGAGGATGAGAAGGATAGGTTTTACAGACAACTTCAGGATATTTTGAATTCTGTCAAGAAAGGAGATATTACCCTTGTTCTTGGTGACTTCAATGCCAAAGTTGGTACCGACTCTGACCTTTGGGGAGGAATAATAGGCCCTTTTGGTATTGGTAGCTGCAATGGCAATGGGCAACGTCTCCTACAGGTAAGTAAACTAAATGGTTTCAGAATAACTAACACATATTACAAACACCGCGACATACATAAATACACATGGGTTTCACCTGATGGGCTGCATAAGAATATGGTTGATTATATATTAATTAACAGCAAATGGGCTAGTTCTGTTAGAAATACCAGGGCATATAGGGGAGCTGAAATGGGATCTGACCATTACCTTGTTAAAAGTGTGTTGCAACTTAAACTTAAAATGTTGTGCTAGGGTTAAAAAATTTGCCTTTAATACTGAAGCTCTCAAAGACCCAGTTATAGCTAAAGCTTACCATGATAGGTTACTTAGTCATTATGACAGTCATGGTTTCCTTAATACTGAAGTTGAGGAAGAATGGGGCCATTTTAAACAGGCTTTTTTGGAAACTAACAGTACTCTTTTAGGAAAAAAGGAGCAGAGGAGGCAGAATTATTTAAGTGATAAGGCACTTGAGCTTATTTCAGAAAGAAGGAACTACAGGAATGTACTTAATCAGTACCCTACTAGTCCTAATAGAAAGCATTACAAAGAACTTAATAAACGTGTAAAGGATCAGTTAGCTACTGATAAGAATCTTTGGCTTGATGGCCTTGCTGACAAAGCTGAGGAAGCAGTTAGACAGCACAACAGCAGAGAGCTGTACCAGATAGTTAATGTTTTGTGTGGTAGAAAACGAACAGGTATACAGGGATTGAAGGATAAACAAGGCAAGGTTATAAAAGGTGAGGATTCTGTCATGGCTAGGTGGGCTGAGCATTTCAGTGATGTTCTAAACAATGTGGTTAGTTCTACTCCCATTGTTTGCAATGATGATAGATGCATTGTTGGCTTTAATGTTGGCCCTATAACACAATCTGAAGTTAGTTTGGCTATTTCTAAACTTAAACTTCATAAATCCCCAGCGGTGGATGAAATTACTACGGAAATGCTTAGAGCTGGGAATGTTTCAGTTACCATTTGGATGACTGAAATTTTGAATAACTTTTATGATAAAGGCATGGTTCCTAAAGATTTTACCAGAGCTATTATTATCCCTATTTTCAAAAAAGGTGATCGCAGTTCTTGTGATAACTATAGGGGTATCAGCCTACTCTCCGTTCCAGGTAAAGTTCTTTCCATGATTGTGCTTAATAGAATTAAGAATCTGGTTGACAGGCAATTGCGTGATGAGCAATGTGGATTCAGAAGTGGTAGGGGATGTGTAGATCAGATATTTTCACTTAGGCAGATTCTTGAGAAATGTTTAGAGTTTCAGAAACCTTTGGTTGCTAGCTTTGTTGATTTCAAAAAGGCTTTCGACTCTGTTGATCATCATAATTTGTGGTTGATTGTGAGATCATATGGTATACCTGACAAGTTAGTTAACATAATGAAAGCTCTCTATAATAACACTGAGTCATGTGTGAGGGTTGGTAAGTCTTGTAACAATTGGTTTAGCATTACTTCTGGTGTTCGACAAGGGTGCATTTTGTCTCCTTTTCTCTTTTGTTTGGTTGTTGATTATGTTATGCGAAATTCACTTCAAGGGAAAGCTTTTGGCCTTAAATGGGCTGGAGATACGAAAATTTCTGATTTAGATTATGCTGATGATTTCGCCCTTTTGGCAAATGATGTTGATGAGATGAACTCTTTCATTCGAACTGTTGATGAGACTGGTAGTAGAGTAGGTTTGGTTATAAACAGAGAGAAAACTAAAGTGATGAAAATTGGTCAGGCAGGTTGTGATTCAGTTAATCTGAATGGTTGCAGTCTTGAGCAGGTGTCACAGTTTAATTACCTTGGGAGCTGCGTAACTGATACTGGTGATGTGCGGCATGAGATTAACAGACGAATAGGTATTGCTGCCGGGACTTTTAACAATCTATGGAGATTGTGGAGAAATAGGCGTATACACCTAAAGACTAAAATTAGACTGTATAATAGTTTGGTTCTTTCTAGGGTTAGTTATGGTAGTGAAACTTGGACGCTGTGTAAGCAAGATAACAGGAAACTAGATGCTTTTGATTCCAGATGCTTACGCAGTATCTTGGGTATTAGGTGGTTTAACTTTGTAACTAATGATGAGGTTAGGCAAAGGAGTCTGCAACCTCCTTTAAGCAGCATATTGTGCAGAGAGAGACTCCGCTGGTTTGGCCATGTTGCCCGTATGGATAATTATAGATTGGTGAATAGGGTTATGAACAGTGTGCCTAGAGGCCTCAGAAGGAGGGGGAGACCTAGGATGCGGTGGGCAGACAATGTCAAACAGGACCTTGTTAGAATTGGTGTACAGTGGCCGGATGCAGCAGATGTAGCTCAGGACAGATATGCTTGGAGAATTAAACTGCGCGCTCTGGTTGGACCTCCGTAGCCCATGGCTGCTTGAGGAGGATGATGATGTCCTATTCTTTTTTTGGCCCGTGGTCTTAGAGAACTTGGCAGCACTGCCCTAAGGTATAGAGAAAATGGTAAAATGGATATCTCTCATGATGTATGCATTAGAATCATACTATTGCCAGAAATAATAACATTATAAGTTGCATTATCCGTGGCACATAGATTACATTTATCGCTCTTTTTCACCATTCGTTTTATGACACTTCACACACTTTTCCTCTTTCCTTTCATTTCTTGGTTCCTTTTACTTAAAATTACTTCGGATATTCCTAAATGGAATATTAATGAGTACTTACTAGAGTACTGCAATGTTTTCAGTTTAATAATCACCATCAACAACAACACGATCATCATCAAGCAGCCATGGGCAACGGAGGTCCAATCACACTGTTCATTTTATTTCTCCAAATCATAACTGCATAATTCAAATAAATCATGCTTCGATTTATCCCTCTAAATAGTTTATTTACAAGAATTTAAGTTAGAATTTTTAATTAACATTAGCGAAATATCAAATTGGAGCAGGATGCGAAAGCGTAACTTTGACAGATGGACGAAATTATTAAACTCCACAGTGAGGCCACTCACTAACGATGAACTTCAGGATTTAGAATTCAACGCTGCTTTTGAAGAACAAGAATCTGAACCAGAAATAGTGTTAGCGTTTAAATATTTAGATTTCACTGCACAAATAACGCATGGATTTGTTGAAGGATCATGATATTGATATTTCGTGACGGGATGCCATAAGACGATGTTGTGACCAGTTAATGGAATAATACAAATAAACGTTATGCACAAAACAGAGCCCAGCAATGCAAACCAGCAAGTTTCGCTCCATATTAAGAAATATACTGTAAAATTAATTAATCGATCACATATTTAAATACATAATTATGCATATATGTAATCTTTAAATAAGTATTGAGAATTATAATATTTTTTTGTTGAAATAAAACATCCATTACAAAACCAAGAAAAGGAAGAAAGATCAATAAGATAGTCAAAAATAGAGAAAAATAAAAAAATCCCCTCGTTTTACGCAGAAATTCGTTTAACGATGGTTTTCCCGGAACTCATCTCCTGCATTAAATGAGGGTTACCTGTATTACTATTCCGTTTCTGAAACATCCATTAGTTGAAATCTTCAGAGTTAAACTACCACCAAATATATATAGTAATTTAATAGAATTGATTGTCTTTTGTTCAATCAACATTGCTTCAGACAACTTTCCGAAGGCTATATATCACGGATGTATCTTAATGATACGTCCAAGGTTTAAGAAAAACAGATTTTCATCAACGACATTTTCACGCTTTCAGTACCGAATGTTAGATTATCATCATAGCTACTGATACTATCCTCCCTATGTGATTCTGATGTTACTATAGGTTCGGATCACAAATTAGCCTGCATTGCAAATTTTCTCCACTAACGCTTCTGGTCAGTAAATGTTCGGCACAAACTGGAAGGATAGCTGTGTAGCAATCCCCAGTGATGACGCAGAGAACCTTCCGGGTCTGGCACATAACGTCCGACCCCTACTTCCCTTGGTGCATGCCGTTAGTACCTTTCAAAAGAGATATTCTCTTTTCGAAGGGAATAGAAGTGGAGGCCTGTCAGACCAGTGTGCCCTACTGATCTGGTTATCTACGACAAATTTTTTCTTTCTTTCTACCCCGTTGAGGAGTGTTCAACTTCGCAGGGTCGTGGTGATGACCATTTATGCCTACGAGACTAGACTGGATTACGGCTTTGAGCTTGATTATGGATTCTGGACTTGCTGCAGTGGTGGACATCTGTTGAGTCAGAATTTGCCGCTGTGTTTTCTGTTTGCTTGTGGGTTGCCAGCCCTAAGTGAACAGAGGTACAGGATACTTTATATCAGCTGGTGGATAATCCTGATCATAGGCAATCATAGCTAACTGAATCTTCACTTAGGTAGTTGGGTATCGCTAATCCTAAATTGGAGTAATGCGTCTCAGGCAAGTCTTAAGGCTCTTGTAAAGGTCCACTTCAAACGGTGGTACTTGAAGTTCCTAGTAGCATTGATGGCTTCAGCCTGTAGCGGTGGAGGAACAGGTCTTTGTCCCATGTCCGCGATCAAGGGGCTGTTTCATATTGTTGGTCCTACGTTTCTCAATAAACCTAGTTTCCTTTTAAAATCCTACTAATCATTTTCTTTCTACAAGTATATGGAACGTGAGGACGCTACGTTGAGATTATTCTCTTGATGTCCTCACCCAGGAATTCCAGCATGAGGACACCTATATATTCTAGGCTTATATCGGTTTGCTTCTTAGCAGAGATACGCCATTGATGTTCTTCTAGGAGATAACTGCATTTATGAAAGAATTTATAAAGCAAATTTTAAAACAAAAATTAAAGACGAATGTCATCTGTTGTTACGCCCCACGAAGGACACTGATCAGAATGAAAAGAATATTTTACAAACAGCTTCATGATATTTTGAATTCTCTAAATAAAGAAGATAGTGCTAAGGTTGGTACTAACTCTGACCTATGGGCAGGAATTTTAGGTCCCTTTGGCATTGATAGTTTCAATGACAATGGAGAACTTCTCCTACAGGTAAGTAAACTTAATAGTTTCTGAACAACTAATACATACTACAATCACCGGGACATTTATAAATATACGTGGGTTTCACCTGATGGGTTGCACAGGAATATGATAGATTATATTTTAATTAATAGCAAATGGGATATTTTGATTAGGAATATCAGACAATATAGAGGAGCCGAAATTAGGTCAGACCATTACCTGGTAAAAAGTGTCTTGCAACTGAAGCTTAAGAAATGTTTTGCTAAGGTTAAGAAAATTACCTGTAGCACTGAAGGTCTGAAAGATCCAGTTATATCTGAAGCATACCATGATAACTATGTGGTCATTATGACAATCGTAGTTTGCTTACTGCTGAAGTTTAGAATAAATGGGATCAGTTTAAACAGGATTTTCTTAAAACTAACAGTACTCTTTTAGGTAAAAGGGTACAGAGGAAACAAAATTATTTGAGTGATAAGACATGGAACTTATTTTTGAAAGAAGGAAGTGCAGGATTAATATGAATCAACACCCTACTAGTCGTAACAGACAACATTATAACAAGCTTAATAAACGTGTAAAAGAACAGTTAGCAGCTGATAAGAACCTTTGGCTTGATAATTCTGCTGATAAAGCAGAGGAATCTCTTAGACAGCACATTAGCAGGGGATTATACCAGATTGTTAATGTTTTGTGTGGGAACAAACAGGATACATACACTGATACACAGGGACTGAGGGAGAAACATGGTTAAGTGGGTGAAGATGAGGATTCTCTGATGACAAGGTGAGCTGAGCATTTCAAAGATGTTCTAAACAATGTGATTATTTCTACTTCCATTGTTTGTAATGAGGATAAATGCATTATTCCATCTATCCTCAGTTAATGATTGCAGCAGTTTATTCATTTAATGATGGTTTTATGGCTGTAATGTTGCTTTGTATCACATTCGGAAGTTGTTTCGGCTCTCTCTAAAGTAAAACTAAATAAACCTCTTTGGGTCGATGAAATCACCACTGGAATGTTTAGAGCTGGGAACACTTGTGTTGTCACTCAACAAACACGTCGCTAGTTTATGTTTGTCTGGACTCTAAGGTTAATAGAATAAATAAAAGTTTGGTAGCATATGAAAATGGACCTCTAATAAAATAAATAACAAAAAAAAAAAGGAAATAACCACAAACTAAATGTTTTATTCAGAAAGGTGAATCAAAACATTGCATTTTGCAAGCTGTTATATACAGTTCTATTAGAACTGAACACATCAAAGAATTTATCTAATATATAAAGAAGAAAGTTGTTTTGTCTGCTTGCCTATGCACTCGGCGTCCAGAAGAGCTGGATGCTTCAAACTTTGCATGAACGTTTATTTCACCCAGTGGAAGAACGTAGGCTATGTGGAAACCCCTGGTGGCAACCAAAATTTGGGTGGGGATGGGGAGATTGAATTTCTCAAAATCTACATTAGACTTAACATTAACGGCTGAAAGTTATTCAAAATAATTGTTGCCACCAATATATTTGAAAGAAGGAATGCATAACACTAATATATTTTTGATTATGCGTGATAAAGTCATTGTTGAGTTTGTGGGGTCAAGAGCACTACCATCCATGAATATTGAAGTCATTCGAATTAAGCACGAGCGGAACATGAGATTATTTTCCGAAATAGAAGCTTCAAAATCTAAAAATTCGTATCGGAAATTAAATTCATTAATTTATTTAGAAAAAATATGTAAAATTTAAAAAAACCACTACCTCATACATTAATTAATAAACGTTTTAATATGCTAAGTTATAAATAATGTCTTCCAATAATAATAATAAAGTTTTCACAGTACCTAAACACTTTGTGGGGAACTCAAACCATATTTTTATTTTTCTACAAAGTTAAATATTCTTGTTACACTATATTCGAGGAACTCTGGGTGTGTACAAAATGATTTGAAAAATTTGGTTATCTGAGCGAAGCATTTTCGTGTTTTGGTTTAGAAACTTCTGATTTGGAGAGGGGTACATACGGTACCTCGAAATATGTCCATTTCTTTCCTTCCCTAAAAGAGAGGGAGAAAATTAAACCTGAGAATATTTACTCCTTTTTTACTTATCTTTGAACTGTTTTTTCACTCCTCATTGGCCAGTTTGTTGATTTGTTTCTCAGTTTGCTTTTATGTTTATAAAAACTGTAGTTTTACCATATCTCCCTCTGTTGGGCTTGGAATGTGCACATCCACCAGGTTCGAGTCCCAGCTTGGTCAGGGTTGATATGCATCTCCGAAAAACTCCACGCCTGGCCCAGGGTCAGTAAAGGACACCAGTGGACGTGGAAAGGCCACGGTCCGTCGGATGGGACGTTAAACCGTGGTTCCGTAGGTGGGTCAGCCATACTCTGTGCACGGTAAAGAACACGATGGATGTCCTTGATGGGAGGCTACGATCATTAGATAAGACCTTACATCTGTCTTCCAACAGCAATTCTAGTGGGTCCCCTCCCTCAACCTTCTCTGAGCCTTCGAGGTTTTGTGACCAGGCGTTTTAGGCCACTATGTGCAAAAAGACGGTATAAGATGCAATTGATATTAGATATTGTTATAAATATTATGTTTCAGTATTGTCATGTGTATTACTTTTCAATTTTGATACAAACATTACGTTTCAATATTGTCATCTGCATTACGTTTCAGAATTGTTATAAGCATTAATTTCGAAAAACTCCTTTCACGTTGCAATGAAATGACCGGGATGCCAATCAGAAGGAGACTATTTCCGTTTTGAAACTTTAGCTAGCGTCTTCACGGTTGGATTGGTTTATCTCTGAACATCACGGTTTTGACCACGATGGGCTGAATGGAGAGTTTACAAATAACCCGAGGGCTCAGAGAAGGTTGGGAGGAGGAGATCCACCAGACAGCTGCTAGGAGACAGATGGAGACTCCTGTCAAGGCCATCCAGAGTGTTCCTTAATGTGTAAAATCTATGGTTCTTTCCTGCAAACGGAACCAAGATTTAATGCTCCAATAGATGGATGACGACCTTCCCAAACCCATCGGTACGTGCTTTCAGTGCAAGAAACATCCATACGTTACCTGGGGCTCGAACCCATATCTTTATTTTATCAGTCGCCGAGTGCGCTATTTATTAAATTTTAATAACCTTTGAGCAGTTTTTTATGTCTCTTACTGCTGCTGATGCTGTTCAAATTTCGAACTTCAATAATTCTTCAAATATTAAAATAATATTGTTAAAAATTAAAATATACGCCAAAGAACCAAAACATTATGACCTCCGCGTCTTTATGGAAAATCGAAACAACTGCAGGTAAACGACGGCGCGTGTGAAGGTCATGAAACGGTATAAATAATACCTGGTACTGAGCTCTGTTAATCGGTGTTATTCTTGTTCTTTAGATGGGAAAAACAGCGGACGTAAGTGATTTTGACAAAGGCCAAAATTTAATGAACAGACGACTGGGTCAGTGCATTTCTGAGATGGCAAGGTTTGTTGGGTGTTCATGGTCAGCCGTGGTTAGGACCTTCAAAAAGTGGTCCGTGGAGGGAAAAACCACGAACCATCAACAAGGTGTGGATCGACCACAGCTCATCTTTGGTATAATATTATAAGATGATGCTAGAGCTCAGCGAAGGCAATCCCATATGGTAAGAGCCAACAGATATGATACTGTGGTGAAAATCGCCAATAATTCTAATGCTGGTTCCGGGAGTAATGTGTCACAACACACAGTACATCGAACCCTGCTGAAAATGGGTCTGCGCAGCTGCAGGTCGTTCCGAGTGCCCATGCTAACTTCAGTTCTCTTTGGAAAGTGCCTACAATGGGAACGCGCTAATCAAAACTGAACCTTGAATGATTGGAAGAAGGTCGTCTGGTCCGACGAATCTCGTTTCCTGTTGCACTATGGACGGCCGTGTACGTGTGTATCGTTTACCTGGGAAAGTTTTGGCACCATGATGCATTGTGGGACGAAAACAAGCCGGTGGAGGAAGTGTAATGCTTTGGGCAATGTTCTGCTGGGAAATCCTGGATCCGGTCATTCATGTGCAGGAAACTATGACGTCTACCACCTACCTAAACATTATTGCAGAGCAGGTATATGATTTCATAGCAACAGTATACCTATCTAGTAGTGCCTTCTTTCAGCAGGCTAACTGCACCATGGCACACTAGCAGGATTGTTCAAGAATGGTTCACGAAACATCTGAAAAACATTCAGGGATTGCCCTGACCTCCAAATTCCCCAGACAGCAATCCAATAGAACATGTTTGGTTTGAGTTGGAACTGCGGCAGCTAAGTTACGTAACTTACAGAAGTTAAAGGTTCTGTTGGCAACGTGATCGTACCAGTTACCACAAGACACCTCCAGAAATCTTGTAGGATCCATGCCTCGCCGTATAATAGCTGTGTTAGCGGTACGTGGAGGACCAACATCATATTAGGCAGCTGGTCATAATGTTTTGGCTCTTCGGTGTAAATATATTAGACACATAACTTTATATTCCGTCAAAATTTACCACAAAAAGCATATTTTACAAGCTGTGAGCATCGAATTTGGCTTTCTTCTGATATGACAAAAACTCGGTACTTTGTTATCTAGGCAGTATATATCAATTGAAACGCTTAAACTTTCAGATGCTAGAGCTTTGGGTCAGGAGGACAGTTTTGGTAATGCAACAAGTTGCATATTGATAAAAAAAAGTCTAAAATGCCTTCCTTGTCTCAAAACAATAAAGATAAAAAAGACCTGATTTCATTGAGAGTGGTTTCATTTTCGGCTGAAGGTGAACATGTTCGCGTGAGATCATTACAGTCGCTACCTTGATTATGGTGAAACGTATTGCTTGTGAAGTACAAAAATGATTTCACGGGCCATATATCCGAGAAGGTCTGTAAATGGTAGCTAGGTAGTCACTGGAAGGAGAGCTATGCACCAATCCCCTGTGATGATGCATAGAACCGGCCAGGCCTAGCACCTAATGTCCGACCCCGCCTTCTCGCGGTGCGGACCGTTAGTAACTTACAAAAGAGATACTCTCTTGTGGAAGTGAACGGAAGGGGAGGGCTGCCAGATTAGTGTGGCCTACTGATCTGGACAACTATGGCTACTTTTCTTTTTTTTCTACCCTGCTGAGGAGTGGTCAACCACACAGGGTCCTGGTGCTGACCATATAAACCTACTGGACTAGACAGATATATGGCTCTGAGCTTGATTATGGATCCTGATTTTGCTGCACTGATGGGCTTCTGTGGAGGGAAAACCTTCCGCTGTGTTTTCTGTTTGTTTGTGGGTTGACAGCCCCAAGTGAAGAGATTCACAGGATATGTTTATCAGCTGGTGGATAATCCTGAGCAGAAGTCATCGCAGGCACCTGAACTCTTTGCTTCTATTGGCATCGTCAAATTCTACATTGGAGGAAGTCTTCCAGTGTAGATGGCTTCAGCCTTTAGTAGTGGGGGAACGGGTCTTTGCCCCATGTCTGCTATTAGGGGGCTGTTTGATATTGTCGGCATTCCCTCTCTCAATAAACATAGTTTCTTTAAACATCCCACTAACCATTTTCTCTCCATAGGTAGTTGGAATGTGAGGACTCTGCACAGAGCTTTTTCTCTTGATGTCCTCACACAAGAATTCCACCGTTATAATTTAGATATTCTCGGCTTGCAAGAGACCAGATGGACAGATAAAGGTCAGATTCTTAAAAATAATCATAAATTTCTCTTTTCAGGGAGGGATGACAATAAGCATCACCAAGGCGTGGGTCTGCTTCTCAGCAGACACGCTAGTGATGCTCTTCTAGGATATGAGTGCATTAATGAAAGGTTTCTTACAGCAAAATTTCAGACAAGCGTTAAAGACTTGAATGTTATCTGCTGTTATGCCCCCACTGAGGATGCCGATGAGGATGAGAAGGATAGGTTTTATGAACAACTTCAGGATATTTTGAATTCTGTCAAGAAAGGAGATATTACCCTTGTTCTTGGTGACTTCAATGCCAAAGTTGGTACTGACTCTGCCCTTTGGGCAGGAGTAATAGGCCCTTTTGGTATTGGTAGCTGCAATGGCAATGGGCAACGTCTCCTACAGGTAAGTAGGACTACAGGTAAACGTCTCCTACAGGTAAACACCGCGACATACATAAGTACACATGGGTTTCACCTGATGGGCTGCATAAGAATATGATTGATTACATATTAATTAACAGCAAATGGGTTAGTTCTGTTAGGAATACCAGGGCATATAGGGGAGCTGAAATTGGATCTGACCATTAACTTGTTAAAAGTGTGTTGCAACTTAAACTTAAAAAGTGTTGTGCTAGGGTTAAAAAATTTACTTTTAATACTGAAGCTCTGAAAGATCCAGTTATAGCCAAAGCTTACCATGATAGGTTACTTAGTCATTATGACAGTCATGGTTTGCTTACTACTGAAGTTGAGGAAGAATGGGATCATTTTAAACAGGCTTTTTTGGATACTAACAGTACTCTTTTAAGAAAAAAGGAGCAGAAGAGGCAAAATTATCTGAGTGATAAGGCACTTGAGCTTATTTCGGAAAGAAAGAACTGCAGGAATGCCCTTAATCAATACCCTACTAGTCCTAATAGAAAGCATTACAGAGACCTTAATAAACTTGTAAAGGATCAGTTAGCTGCTGATAAGAATCTTTGGCTTGATGGTTTCGCTGACAAAGCCGAGGAAGCAGTTAGACAGCACAACAGCAGAGAGCTGTACCAGATAGTTAATGTTTTGTGTGGTAGAAAACGGACAGGCATACAAGGATTGAAGGATAAACAAGGTAAGGTTATAGAAGGGGAGGATTCTGTCATGGCTAGGTGGGCTGAGCATTTCACTGATGTTCTAAACAATGTAGTTAGTTCTACTCCCATTGTTTGCAATGATGATAGATGCATTGGTGGCTTTAATGTTGGACCTATAACACAATCTGAAGTTATTTTGGCTGTTTCTAAACTTAAACTTCATAAATCCCCAGGGGTAGATGAAATTACTACGGAAATGCTTAGAGCTGGGAATGTTTCGGTTACCACTTGGATGACTGAAATTCTGAATATCTTTTATGATAAAGGCATGGTTCCTAAGGATTTTACCAGAGCTATTGTTATCCTTATTTTCAAAAAAGGTGATCGCAGTTCTTGTGATAACTATAGTTGTATCAGCCTACTCTCTGTTCCAGGTAAAGTTCTTTCCATGATTGTGCTTAATAGAATTAAGAATCTGGTTGACAGTCAATTGCGTGATGAGCAATGTGGATTCAGAAGTGGTAGGGGATGTGTGGATCAGATATTTTCACTTAGGCAGATTCTTGAGAAATGTTTAGAGTTTCAGAAACCTTTGGTTGCTAGTTTTGTTGATTTCAAAAAGGCTTTCGACTCTGTTGATCGTCATAATTTGTGGTTGATTGTGAGATCATATGGTATACCAGACAAGTTAGTTAACGTTATGAAAGCTCTCTATAATAACACTGAGTCGTGTGTGAGAGTTGGTAAGGCTTGTAGCAATTGGTTTAGCATTACTTCTGGTGTTCGACAAGGGTGCATTTTGTCTCCTTTTCTCTTTAGCTTGGTTATTGATTATGTTATGCGAAATTCACTTCAAGGGAAAGATTTTGGCCTTAAATGGGCTGGAGATACGAAAATTTCTGATTTAGATTATGCTGATGATTTAGCCCTTTTGGCAAATGATGTTGATGAGATGAACTCTTTCATTCGAGCTGTTGATGAGACTGGTAGTAGAGTAGGTTTGGTTATAAACAGAGAGAAAATTAAAGTGATGAAAATTGGTCAGGCAGGCTATGATTCACTTAATCTGAATGGTTGCAGTCTTGAGCAGGTGTCACAATTTAATTATCTTGGGAGCTATGTAACAGATAATGGTGATGTGCGGCATGAGATTAACAGACGAATAGGGATTGCTGCTGGGACTTTTAAGAACCTATGGAGAGTGTGGAGAAATAGGCGTATACACCTAAAGACTAAAATTAGACTGTATAATAGTTTGGTTCTTTCTAGGGTTAGTTATGGTAGTGAAACTTGGACACTTTGTAAACAAGATAACAGGAAACTAGATGCTTTTGATTCCAGATGCTTACGCAGTATCTTGGGCATTAGGTGGTTCAACTTTGTAACTAATGATGAGGTTAGGCAAAGGAGTTTGCAACCTCCTTTGAGCAGCATATTGTGCAGAGAGAGACTCCGTTGGTTTGGCCATGTTGCCCGTATGAATAATTATAGATTGGCGAATAGGGTTATGAACAGTGTGCCTAAAGGCCTCAGAAAGAAGGGGAGACCTAGGATGCGGTGGGCAGACAATGTCAAACAGGACCTCGTTAGAATTGGTGTGCAGTGGCCAGATGCAGTAGATGTAGCTCAGGATAGACTTGCTTGGAGAACTAAATTGCACGGTCTGGTTGGACCTCCGTAGCCCATGGCTGCTTGATGATGATGATGATGATGGTGGTGGTGGTGGTGGTGGTGGTGGTGATGATGACGACGACGACGATGATGATGATGATGATGACGACGACGACGACGGGTACGCCAGTTACATACACATTTCCAGGGGGTACGTGAAGCATAAAAGGTTGAGAACCACTGATATGTATGTTTTATTTTATTCCCATTGTTATACTATAACTATAGTTTTATCTATCTTTACAAGGGGTATGCCAGTTACATACACATTTCCAGGGGGTACGTGAAGCATAAAAGGTTGAGAACCACTGATATATATGTTTTATTTTATTCCCATTGTTATACTATAACTATAGTTTTATCTATCTATACAAGGGGTACGACAGTTACATACACATTTCCAGGGGGTACGTGAAGCATAAAAGGTTGAGAACCACTGATATATATGTTTTCTTTTATTCCCATTGTTATACTATAACTATAGTTTTATCTATCTATACAAGGGGTACGCCGGTTACATACACATTTCCAGGGGGTATGTGAAGCGTAAAAGGTTGAGAACCACTGATATATATGTTTTATTTTATTCCCATTGTTATACTATAACTATAGTTTTATCTATCTATATAAGGGGTACCCCAGTTACATACACATATCCAGGGGGTTCGTGAATCATAAAAGGTTGAGAATCACTGATATATATGTTTTATTTTATTCCCATTGTTATACTATAACTATAGTTTTATCTATCTATACAAGGGGTACGCCGGTTACATACACATTTCCAGGGGATACGTGAAGCATAAAATGTTGACAACCACTGATATATATGTTTTATTTTATTCCCATTGTTATAATATAACTATAGTTTTATCTATCTTTAGAAGGGGTACGCCAGTTACATACACATTTCCAGGGGGTACGTGAAGCATAAAAGGTTGAGAACCACTGATATATATGTTTTATTTTATTCCCATTGTTATATTATAACTATAGTTTTATCTATCTATACAAGGGGTACGCCCAGCTACATGCACATTTCCAGGGGGTACGTGAAGCGTAAAAGGTTGAGAACCACTGATATATATGTTTTATTTTATTCCCATTGTTATACTATAACTATAGTTTTATCTATCTATATAATGGTACGCCAGTTACATACACATTTCCAGGGGGTTCGTGAAGAATAAAAGGTTGAGAACCACTGATATATATGTTTTATTTTATTCCCATTGTTATACTATAACTATAGTTTTATCTATCTATACAAGGGGTACGCCAGTTACATACACATTTCCAGGGGGTACGTGAAGCATAAAAGGTTGAGAACCACTGATATATATGTCTTATTTTATTCCCATTGTTATACTATAACTATAATTTTATCTATCTATACAAGGGGTACGCCAATTACATACACATTTCCAGGGGGTACGTGAAGCATAATGGGTTGAGAACCACTGTAATAGAGGATTACAGGGAAAGGAATAAGTACATGCAGGGAATGTATAAGTTTACACTGCCCTTTACAAAATTTAGAGAAATTCCGAAGTCAATTGGAATATAAATTCGGAGCTCTAAAAATTGTAAAATATGTATTTCATTGCAGATTAATCTAAGATAATAATGAAATCTGCTTTAATCTCGAATTTAAGCAATGTTTCATCACTATTTAAATAGTGAAGCTGGAATATTCAAAATAGTAATGAGTCATAAGAATTGACCTCAAAAATGTTTTAAAACTGTAAGAAGTATTATTTTCCAGCATTTCGTAAAAGAATAAGAAAATGCATATTAGAAGTTTGCATAATATTTATTTTCTAATAAACAATTATGAATGATTGGAAATAAATAACATTGAATTTACCCTGAAGCAGTCACAGTGATCTCAATAAAATCCATAAATTTAATTTTCATTCATTTATGTTATATATATTATAAATATTAAATAAATTTGTCTAATTAAAGATAAACATCCTTAATAGAAGGAAACGAAAGAACAGAGATCGATGCATTTATTGTGGCACTAACAGAAAAAATTATCCCAACAGATAATTTTTCAGATTTCCAAAAGAAGTGGAAAGGTATGTGTATAATCCTTAAATATTTTTGATTAATTATAATGTAATGTGTGAGCTGTATTAGTTTATAAAATATAGTTGGATCTGTAAAGCATTTTAGATACATATATATATATAGTCGAAGGAACCTGGGTTCGATCCCTAGGTAAGACATCGATATTTGTGTTGTCTTTCTGCTGAGGTCTTGCCTTCCTCACAGACTCTCTACCAAAGAAGTACTACAGCGTATAAACTCTGGGGCAAACACATGGTTGAGGGGGGGATATATATTTTTATATAGTCAAGTGAAAAATATTTTAACAATAGTGTATGCATTTCATTTTGGCCATGTGATAAGATTTACCGTTAAAAAAATATGTAAATTTTGGTTCTCAATCCAATTATTTCGTAATTTTTAGTGAAATAGCAAATTAAATTACATATAGTATTTCAGTTAATTTGCTTTTACGCATTAAATTTATTATTGTCTTCAGTTACAGTATTTCAGTTAAAAAAAGTTATTGTTTTAGGTTAGAGATTATGGTTCATTTAGCCAATTCTGAAGTCACCAAACTAGTACTTTGATTTTTAGTATTCAAATTATGAAACAAGTAAATATAATTATTGCAAGAAGTGTGTGTGTGTGTGTACAGGGCCGTAGCCATGGGGGGATGGGGGGAGGCTACCCCCAAAAGTAACTCGGAGTTGGCAAAATTCGGAGCAACTTCATAAAATCTAGGTGAGTTGTGAAAATTTAATTTTTTTTTCTTTTTGGAAAATTAAGGGGAATTGTCAAAATCGAGACAACTTGGCAAATCTAAGGCAGTTTGGAAAATGAAGAGACGGCAAAATTTAGAGCAGTTGGCAAAATTCGAAGCCACTTACTAAAATACAGGTGAGTTGGCAAAATCGAGACAACTCGGCAAAATCTTGAGGAGTTCACAAAACTCCGAGTGACTTGGTAAAATCTTGGGGAGTTGGCAAAATCGGGACAACTTGGCAAAATTTTGGGGAGTTGGCAAAATTCCGAGTGACTTGCTAAAATATTGGGGAGTTGCCAAAATTCGGGAGTTGGCAAAATCTTGAGGAGTTCACAAAATTCGGAGTGACTTGGCAAAATCATGGGGAGTTGGGAAAATTCAGATCAGATGTAAAAATTAGGATTTTTTTCTGTAAAATTATGGCGAGTTGGCAAAACCTAGGGAGTTGGTAAAATCTAGGGACAGTTAGCAAAATTCGGAGTGACTTGGCAAAATCGTGGGTAGTTGGCAAAATTTAGGTTAGATGTGAAAATTTTGAGTTTTTTTCTGTAAAACTATGGCGAGTTGGCAAAATCTAGGGGCAGTTGGCAAAATTCGGAGTGACTTGGCAAAATCGTGGAGAGTTGACAAAATTCAGGTGAGATGATTCAGGTGAATTGCAATATTTTTTCTGCAAAATCGTGGTGTGTTGGCAAAATCGAGGCAACTTCGCAATATCTAGGAGAGTTGGCAAAATTCAGAGTGACTTTGCAAGAATCAGGTGTGAGGTAAAATTGAGATTTTTTTCTGTAACATTGTGGCGAGATGGCAAAATCTAGGGCAGTTGGCAAAATTCGGGACCACTTGGTAAAATACTGACGATTTGTGTAAACTGGGATTATTTTTGCGAAATTAAGGAGAGTTGACAAAATTGAGAAAACTTGGCAAAATCTAGGGAAGTTGGCAAAACTGGAAACCACTTGGTAAAGTACAGGTGAGTTGTAAAAATTGGGATTGATTTTGTGAAAATAAGGAGAGTGGAAAAACCAAGAACTCTTGGCAAAATCTAGGGGAGTTGGCAAAATTCGAGGCCACTTGGTAAAATACAAGGGAGTTGTGAAAATTGTGCCTTTCTTGTGCAATTGTGGAGAGTTGATAAAATTCGAAGTGACTTGGCAAAATTCAGGGAAGATGTAAAAATTACGATTTTTTTCTGTAAACTTACGGCGAGTTGGCAAAATCTAGAGTAGTTGGCAAAATTCGAATCCACTTGGTAAAATATAGGCGAGTTGTGAAATTGAGATTTGTTTTGTGAAATTAAGGAGTGTTGGACAAATTGAGGAAACTTAACAAAATGTAGGACAGTTGGCAAAATTCGAATCCACTTGGAAAATACGGGCGAGTTGTGATAATTGGGATTGGGTTTGTGAAATTCAGGATAGTTAACTAAAATCGAGAAAACTTGGCAAAATCTTGGGGAGTTTGAAGTGCTTTGGCAAATTTAGGAGAGATGTAAAGATTGGGATTAGTTTCGTGAAATTAAGGAGAGTTGATCAAATGAAGGGAAAATTCACACTGACTCGCTACAATTCAGACGAGAGATTTATTTCTGTGAAATTATTGTTAGTAAAATTGGAAGTCAAATGGCAAAATGGTGGGGAGTTGTGAAAATTGCCTGAACCTCCCCCCTCCCGCCGGAGCAAAATCTAAGTAAGTTTGCTCAGTTGTCAAAATTTTAATTTCGAGTTGGAAAATTTTTGATTTCTCCCCCCCCCCAACCACAGTCCTTCGCTACGCCCCTATGTCTGTAAGCATTTAAAGTAACTAATTTGACCCATCTGTAATAGTTTTAAAATGCTGGCCATGACATGACATATTCAGCTTAAATATTATTTTAATTTCAGACTTTTGATATTGTCCATTAGGTGTAGGTTGGTCCATCTTCAAAATTCACCATTTCACAATATAAATAAATTTCCTCTATACTTTTAGTTTCAGTAATGGGTGCAGCTTGCGGAGTGCCTGGTTTAGCTGCCAAATCAGCAGAAGAACTATACAGGAATTGTAGGCTATGTTCACTCTATTTTAGTATGTGTGGTTATGCATCATTAAAGATGGTTACACTTGTACCCATTGCTTCCCCATAATATTTGAGTCAACAGGTAAGGAAATATATATCTTTAAATACATGGTGTATAAATATATATATATATCTTTTGCTTTTTATTGAAGCTTTCAGCTATGAAAACATCATTTATCTAATCCTATTTTATTGCATTTTCGAACATTGTGAGTTTTGATAAAATGACGTTTAATATGTTATGCATGGCATCATATAAAAGATGAAGGGCCATGGTTTAGAGAACACATCAGTAAGAAATACATATGCAGGAATTATACGTTTGCTTCATTTCAATACATTTATGCATCATTAAAGTTGTTTAAATTTGTATTCACTGCTCTTCCTTTAAAAACCAGTCTCTCCAACTGTCTCCTCAAACCAAGATCAAAATACATGACATGAAACAATATGAAACCACAGACAATATACCAGATTATATCACAAATAATTTTACAGTTTGACATCAATTCCTGTTGCAAAGACGACCTTATACTACACCATCTTTTCAGTTATTAATGCATTCCCCAAGACATCATTTCAAAATCATTTATGTACAAGTCCCTTGCAAATATTTACAATTAATGACATGCTACACGAAACAGTTAAATTAAATATCAAAAATATATTCATTTTCTCACTGAAAGTGTTTACAAGTTCACAATTGCCAAAAGCGTTTCATTTGTATTTCTGGAACAATAATTTCTCCATTTTGCACCAATATATGGAAACCTAATTTGAAAGAACTATCTTCATATTTGATTGGAAAGTAATCTTCAAAACTAGCTCAATGACAGGTTTAAAGATTTTACTAAAATGCCATGCAAAACTAAGCTGAAATATACAGTAGAAAAAATATGAGATGAGTTTCGATTACATTCACAATTATTTGGATTTAGAATGCATATTTGTCCAATTGTTTGGACATTGCCAAATTAATCATTATATCCCTCCACTTTCCTAAATTAATCATTATATCCCTCCACTTTCCTAAATTAATCATTATATCCCTCCATATTTAAGAGGAGGAGAGAATATTCTGCATTAGCTGCAATTGAAAACAAAAATTGAAGATAGCACATCAATGTAATTTTTATGACAATATTTGTAAGTCTATGTTCCTAAATTACACACTGACGTATAAATGGTTATTTACATATGCTTTGAGAAATTGTTTATTTTTCTGTGTATTGTCTATGCATTTTCAAAACTTTTCAGATTTCGTTAAAATACATCGATATTTTTTTTTACTTTTCCCAAATCATAAACGAAGAAGAATGAACGTGTCTTTGATACAGCAAAAACTGCAGGAAAGGATAGCTAGGAATTCTGTGAAAGAAATCACCAATAGTTATCTCCAATTTTATCTGCTTCAGGCACAACTGCATCTTCTGTGGAAGATATTGATTCATCTCATTTTGCCATTGACAGCACCAAATCTAATATTGGTTATGTAGGTTGCAGTACCCTAAAAATGCACACTCCTCGCAGGAGGATTATCACACCAAAAACATGGGAAAAAAATCTCTCCATAGTAAACTACACTACATGAAAAGAAAATACTCGAAAAGGGCCAATATAAAACATAACCTAAGAGATGTTTTAGGTTACATAAAAGGTATGGTTCCAGCTATCATTTTCACATTCATTTCTTCACAGTTGAAGACGTCAAGGGTGTTTCAGATAGAAATTTAGCACTGCTGCTATATGTCTTGTAAGCCCTAAAGCCTACAATTCCTTACGAAAAGTATTTTACTTCCCAACAAAGCAGACACTGAGGAAGTGTTACGAATCAATTAAACTGGAACCAAGCTTCTCAAACTCTGTTTTGAATTCTATTAAATTTGTTGCAAATAAATTGAATCCTACTGATCATTTCTGCGTTATCTCCTTTGATGAAATCAAACTAAAGAAATGGGTATCAAACATACACAAGCAAGATTCTATTGTTGGATATGAAAATAATGGTATCTATGGGAAACGGTCGTCAGAACTTGCAACACATGCTCTGATTTTTATGATACACGGTTTGTACCGAAAGTGGTAGCAATTTTTTTTCGGTTGATATTACTCCATCATCGATGTTAAAAACATTGGTAGTTGGTACCGTTAAAAAAATAACTGAATGTGGCTTAAGGAATGAAATGAAAATAAAAAATAAAATATCTCTCAAACATCTTCTTCTCAGAGAAGTCTGACAGGAACCTGTCAGTATAATACGCTATAGACAAAATTTGTGAGGAAGGCGAGACCGCAGCAGAAAGACACATCAATACACAGGGTACGACTTTTTTTTAGGTTAAAAATAACTCCATTAAATGAATAATTATCGGGAAAAACATTTTTTTTTTCAATTTCTGTTGAAATAAAAATAATTGAAATATTCAGGTATTAGGTAATAATTTTATTATTGACATGCGATAACATATGTTTTGTTCCATTGTTTCTTCGGCGAGAGGAGGTGGCGGGGGGTGGCTTAGTCGATAGCCCGCCAGGCTCATGATCTTCAGTTCCCAGGTTCCAGCCCCAGCTGAAATCGTTTTAAGATTTATCTCCGCAAAAATCTTCCGCTCTGCCCACTGTCAGTAAGGGACACCGATGGGCTTGAATAGGAATCCATCCATCGGATGGGACGTTAAGCCGCGGCACTGTGCGGGAAAGTAATACTCTGTGCACGTTAGTTACTGAATGGCCTTGACGGGATGCTCCATCTGTCTCCTCTGCCCAGTGGGTACCCTCCCCCAACCTTCTTGAGCCCTAGGGGTACTTGCTACCACGTCATTTAGCCCGCTGTGTGCAAAAAAAAAGTGCTGCTCAGAGATAAAACAACCGAATTCTTTGGCAAGGTTACTTCCTTCCGGCGGTGGCAGATTACTTAGTTAGCTAAATGATCGCTATACATCACATCTGTTGCAAAGCAAGCAGTGCTAATGCCACCTTGCTTACTTGAGGATATCAATCCAAAATTTAAGAATATTCAAATCTTAGTTTTTGGTGGAAGATCTAAAAAATATGCAGAAAATTCTGAAATAATCAAATCATTATCCACGTCGACGAATTATCTGAATAGTTGTACATAATCAGATGCATTTTCATTTTGCGTAGATTTACTAAATTAGTCTAGAGCATTAGTCTCCAGAAGTCCATAACAGATGTATGAAGGTTTCTATTAATTGCACCTACCCATTTAGAAAATAGAACCTCTTTGACCAAGTTTGTTCTCATAACAATTTTACAAATAGGAAATTCAAACATACTAATTAAATTTTTGTTTTTTTTATAAGAAAAAAGCAACAAACTATTATGAACTGAACATCTTTTTATTTTTTGCGTTTAACCTGAGAATTTTACGTGTTTTTACAGGGTGAGGAGGGGGATGAAAACCGGGTGAAACGGATTAAACCTAAAAACTCATACGCTATTTGTACAGAGATCGAATCCAAGATCAGTGATCAAACAAGCTAGACTCTCTGCCGCTCCAGGATGAAAGGCCTTCTGTTTCCTCATGACTTTAAATCTTGTACAGTGTTTGGATATAAAAATATTTAAAGACCTGAAAGGATCCTGAATGACAATGTACAATACTAGGCAATTAGCTCATACCTATTTCAACTAATCTACTCAAGTGTTTCATGTATACTTGGACTGTAAAGATTAACTTGGATGATAAATACTTTGTGAATTATATATAACATACTAAATCGGCTAGACCCGAAGCAAAGAGTATTAATGAATTTTTTCGATGGATGGGGATTTGGGATAAGATAAAGAAATGAGGGAGTGCTAAGGGTAATGAATTCTGATAAAGACCATGTACAGGAAAGAAACAGAGAGGAAAAGGGCAAGGGGATGGCCCATGCCTAACGCAGTAGCCATTTCAGCGGGTCCCAACCTGTGACCACGGACCATGAATTAGATAATGATTTATTTTTAACAACAAAGTGATAGTTGTTTAGTTCTAACTTTTGATATTTTAAGACCTACAATTAAAAATTAATTGTGCTCTAGTCTACTGATCAAAGGGCTACTGATCTAAGGTTAGAGTCCCGTGTGAGCTGCGGATGTTTATGTTGTTTTTCTGCTGAGATCCCGCTATACTCACAGACCTTCTACTATGGCTTTATAAACTGACAGGCTTCTGTGGCAAGCAACTGCTTGAGGGAATATTCAATTTTTATAAAAGAATTTATAGCGTATTTCTAGCATATAGCCAGGAAGTATTTACTGGAAAAATGGTTTGCAAAACTTTTAAAAAGTGGTAGAACTGAAAAAATATAGATTAGATGCATAATTTTAATTCCGAAAAAACATATAATTTCACGTAATATAATAATAAATGTTTGAAAACAAATTAATACACAGAACAGTTAACTTTTATAAGTTCAATCTTTATCTCATATTATTACATATTCATCCTAAAATTTGGGGATGGGGGAAAAAAGGTAGGCTTATTTTCCTAACAGCAAAGTTGGGTTAATTAGTTCCTATAGCGCATGACTGGCATGTTTGGAGCTCTGCAAAAAACGAATTATAAAATGAAAAATAATTCTATTGTGACAAGATATCAAGTGAGGCTACTTGATAATTGGAATAAAAAAGAAATTAATGATACTTTTTATTTATGATACAAGTTCGCCGTCAAAAGAGCAATTTAAAATAAGCGCATTAATATATATTCAAACTTACAGCATTTGTTATTTTATTATGAAAGCATTTACTTCAACCAAAGCCCTATTTTTAAGTGTATTGGCCGACACAGTACGTAACTATTTGATGAAGGGATTGAATTATGGATTAAAAGAAATATGAAATAGAAGCTTAAAGCCCTATTTTTAAGTGTATTGGCCGACACAGTATGTAACTATTTGATGAGGGATTGAATTATGGATTAAAAGAAAAAAAATAGAAGCTTTTGTTATCTCAATTTCTTTTTCTATTTGAGTTTACAATTTTATTCGTTTTCCTCTTAATGCTGCTATAGTTCATTTATTGTCGCGCTGTAATGTGACAAGGAGAAAATATCTCCTGATAACTTCTATTCTAGATGCTGAAGTGTCAGTTTGGATATTAGGTGGTTTGACTAAGCAAATAATGATGTGGTTAGAAGATGAAGACATCAACAACTTTTGACTAGCTTCTTGTGTAACGAGAGAGACAGGGACGTACCCAGGGGCTCGGAATATTGTATTGTTTTGTGCGCACAAATTTGTATTGTTATCCACCCATTCTGTTTTCCGTGGTCTCTGGTCTTAGGTTGGGAGCAGCTGACCCTCCCCCCCTATACACACACTCTGCCTTGGTTACTGGCCTTAGGCATCGGCCATGCTCTTGTCCTTTCCATCCTCTATGCTTGTTTTAGTCATTTGCTTAATTGAATCACTTTCCAATGTAGTTCATAAATAAATTAATGATGCACAATTTAATTCTTTTCACCCACCCAAGTTTAGGTTGTGAGGTCCAGATCGACACTCTCTCTCCACTTATTTTTATCTTTGCAATCTTGATCTTGTCATATTCATATCTCAGACTTCTGTACCTGCTTTGTAATCCGAAATATTTGTGTTTGGAACTAAAAATAGATAGAGTTGCATTTGGAACACTAAAAGTAGATTTAAAAAAGAAACTAAAAACATTTATTATTATTTATTAGCATGCTTGTCTACTGATCAAAGGGACCTAGGTTTAAAGCCCCGGGTAAGGCATAGATGTTTGTGTTGTCTTTCTGCTGAGGTCCCTGCCATCATCACAGGCCTTCCACTATGGCGTATAAACTGACAGGCTCCTGTTAGATCTCTGTGGAAAGCAACTGTTTGAGGGTGCATTTATTTTATTACCCCCTCAAGCAGCTGCTTGCCACAGAGGTCTGACAGGAGCCTGTCAGTTTATATGCCATAGTAGAAGGTCTGTGAGGATTATTATTATATATATATATATTATTTTTTAGTCTATATACATATTTTATACTAGCTGAATTTACCCGGCGCTGCCCGGGTGCAGGGCCGTGCGGTAGATTTTTTCATTATGATGCAAGTCTTTGAAATGCCGCCCCTTAAATGTTTTTTCTTTAAAATAACCATCGATTGTAATTTAAAAAAAAAAAACTGCACAAAATGTACGAATACTCTTTTTAATTTGAAAATATAAACTACTTTAAAAGAATGATATCAACTACAACAATCTACTACAGTTTTACCCTTCTAACTTTAACAAATTCGTTAATTAGAGATGTGTAGTCTAGAGTGGCAACCAATGTAGATTCAATAGAAATTAATGACAGATTTCTAAGTTTTGTTTGGCTTATTGAACTTCTTAAGTAGTGTTTTATTAATTTTAATTTGGAAAAACTTCTTTCCCCCTAGCTACAGAGACAGGGAGTGTTAATAAAATTCTCAGAGCTACAACAGTATTCGGATACAAAGCAATTAAGTTATTTTGGCACAAATAATTTAAAATATCCAAAGGTTTCATAGAATATGGTAGCATTCGGGATACATCACGTAATTCTTCTTGAAGATCATTTGCATTTATATCTGATTCATTTTCGACCGGAAGTATTGACTGGAGACTGGTACTATAATTTTCTAGCGTTTTCTCATCTATATCCTTGAGTTTTAAAATGTCATATAAAAACTGAAAATTTTTGCTATGGGTTTCCAGAAGCGTGAATCGTTCATTCAGAGAATTAAGGGTAATGTCCAGAATATAATTGAAAAAGATTTTTTTAATTTATTCTCCTCTGCTAAGGGTTGATCGACAGCTTCTTCATAGTCAAATTGACGCTTTTTCCTTCTGGCTCTAACTTCAGTTTCGGCAGGAAATTCTGCACTGCATTCAAGATTCTCTGCAATCTCATTAGCAGCAATTTTCATCTGATCATATCCAGATTGTCTATAACTTTTCACTTTTTCTATGGTTTCTGATAACATCCTTACACAATCTGACAAATTTATAGTTATAGATTGCAATAGCTTCAAATAAAATATCATACCAAAGAATTACACCGCATATGGCCGAGTGGTTAGCGCGCTTGGCTACTGATCTAAGGGATCTGGGTTCGAGCCCCGGGTAAGGCATGGCTGTTCGTGTCGTTTTTCTGCTGAGGTCCTGCCATCCTCTCAGACCTTCTACTATGGCATATAAACTGACAGGGCTCCTGTCAGACCTCTGTGGCAAGCAGCTGCTTGAGGGGATATTAATTAATAAACTTGTAATTTTTAATATTTTTTGCTAATCATCGTGCTTTAACTTTAGTTTCTGCATCTCTGTTGATGTCTTCTATTATTTGGAATAATGCATCATAGATTTCGCAAAGTTGAAATCGTAAAGGTTTTAACGCATCTCTACTGTGCTTGACCACCTAGTAGCACTCAATGGTTTTAGAGTTAATTGTGAAACTTTTTTTAGCACTTCCCAACGCTTTGTAGAACCAGAAAAAAAAAGTGTAAAGTTCTTGTACAATGGAAAAAAAAAAGTTGTTGTTTCTGTAGAAGAAGACGCTGCATCATTAGCAACAACGTTTAAAGAATGACATGCGCAGGGCACATAAAACGCCCTTGGATATTTTTCAAATATTCTATTTTGTACACCCTTTCTTACTCCTTTCATATTAGCTCCGTTGTCATAACCTTGTCCTCTAAGCCACTTTAACTCAAAACCTAACTTTCCAAATGTGTCAGAATAAGTTCTGCCAAACCCTCTCAGGTTGAATCACTAGCTTCAAAAAAACCAATAAAGAATTCTTCAATTTCATATTTATTTTGAATGGAGTTTAAAGCGACAACTCTTATTGTTAATGAGAGCTGTTCAATATGACTTACGTCTGGGGTACAATCGGCGATTATCGCAAAATATTTAGCGATTTTTGTTATTTCGACAATTTTGCTTAAAATTATATTTCCCATCAAATTCATCAATTCATCTTGTATATTATTGCTTAGATAAGTCACAGACCATTTATCAGACTCGCGTTGAACTCTTCCGATATGTTCTTCCATAACTGGATCAAACTCAGAAAGCAATTCTACCAACTTTAGGAAATTTCCGTTATTAGGCTGAAACAAATGTTCAGTTGTTCCACGAAAAGCTAAGCATTGTGAGGCCAATAGTCTAATTATTCACATAATTCTTTTTAGAACTCCTCTCCAATGCTGAATTTCCATATCCATAATTCGTTGATATTCAGCGTCAATAGTTATTTTCTGCTTTAATCGAATGTCCAATTCTTTCCATGCTCTAAAAGCATTTCTCTGATTTACAGAATTTTCGTGCATTGTGAGGGCTCTTATAAGATTTCCCCAGTCAGAATAACCTTTTTTGGGCCAGTCATTAATAGCAGACGAATTATCAAATAATATACAACAAAAGCAAAAAAGGCATCATTTGTAACAGAGTAAATCAACCAACTTCTCTCAACGACTTCACTATTGCTCAACACTTTCAAATAATGCGAGGGCAAAAATCTACGCCTTCCTTTATTAATAGGAAACTCGAATTCTTTAATTTGATGTGGACCCCTCTCAACCAGTATTTGAGGAGTTTCAGATGACATGCAGAAAGCATTCAATAATGCAGGAGCAGAAGGAATTTCGTTTAATATCTGCTGGCTGCCACTGCTACTGTTACCCGGCTCTTGATGAACTTTTGATGGTGTTATTTTTTGGCTCTCTTCAACAACTTCTTCTGGAAGTGATTGGGGCGGCACTGAGTTTTTATTTGCCAAATCCAAAGCAGTAGCTGTTGATGTGGATGTGGACGACTCATCTAAACAGGACTTTTGTACTAAGAATTCCTTCATAACGTAGCTTAGCTTTCTTCCTTGTTCCTCTTTCTTTAAGCGTTTCTTTTTATATTGACTTACAGACAATTTTTTCCTTTTCTGTTCCATACTGTAATAAAAATATTAAATAAAAATTCACAGTCCTTCGCAAAAATGCAACCGGGGGGGGGGTCATTGAAAATGATTAAATATGATGATGCTTATCATGCTATTAAAATAGGGTAGATAAAATAACGATAGAAATGAGTTGCAAAGCTAGTAAGATTTGTAAGTAACAGAACATAATAAATAGATAACGAATATCTGTCAAATTGACGGCTAGCAGCCGTTTTGACAAATGCCTTTCTTTAACTTGTTATCGTATTGTCTCCACTTCAACGTATATGAATTTGGTAAAAATACAGCAATAAATAACGAACGCAAAAGTAGGCAAATGCAAATATTTCCTAAGCAACTCTCTCTCTCTATCACACACAGAAGGCAAAAGTAGCGCAATAGTACTTAAATAACTTTCTATCTATCACACAGAGGCACACGTTTCGCACCTGAGATATACCCAGTCCATGCAAATGCTACTTTTTAATTCAAGTCCCTATTGTCATAACATAATCATTTTCAGTGATAATAAGTAACTACATTGCTGTAAAAAACAATAATTCTCTTATCTGATCTACTTTTTAAACACAAAAACTGAATTAGTATAAATGCACAAATATTATACTGATACAGATATATTATATATCTGATTTACTGATTTAAATACAGCACAGCCACTTGCCACTTCTCATGACAAACTAACATTAAAATCAAATATTGTCAATAATTGTAAGCTCAAAGCAGAACTATCAACACGTGCAATTGTCTTTTGTGATAATTGCCGCCTCAGCTTTTAGGAGCGGCCGCGCGGTATATTACAAACAAAAATAATAACTTCGCGCTGTCAGATCAAAAGTCTTTCGGCGAGCGCTCACCAACAATGCACTTGCACCAGAAACCGAGATCAAAGGGTACCGAAAGCGCTGAGGCAGAGGCGTACGATAAATCATAAATCGTATACATCAATATCGGAATAACATAGACCAATATAGAAAAGCGTTGCGTAAAGATTTTTAATTATTAAATGGTTCAAAATGTATTTTGATTTCGCTGCTTATGCCGCCCCCTTACGGTGCCGCCTGATGCGGCCGCCTCTCTGCATCATAGCACGGCACGGCCCTGCCCGGGTGTCACTTTTAACCTGTATATTTTTTTCACTGCACTAAAGGTAAATTTTGTAATTACGCCCCCCCCCCCCCCGACATTTTAGCACAAATTTTTAATAGGAAGAAATTTGCCCGGTGTTGGCTTGGATCTTGTTGACGTCAGCGTAAGCTATCGAGATCGACGTTTTGCGTAAGCTATCGAGATTTTTATTTCCGTTACCACAGATTTTGCCACCCTATGGCTCCCGTGATATTCGTCCGCACGGTCGAAATTTCATGCACAGCGTCCCCCGTGTGCACCGGTGATTGGTTTAAAAATCAGGTTCTCACTTAGCCCGTGACATCGTTTCTACACAAATTGTGACAGCTCCTGTATCACTTTTAACCTGCATAATTTATTTCGTGCACTAATGGTTAATTTCTAAGTATCCCCCCCCCCCCGCTGACATTTTATGATAATTTGAACACGAAGAATTTCCCGGTGTTGGAAAGGTCATTGCTGACTTTACTTTCACAGTTAGGGAGCAATAAATGGCAACCGTAAATTTGACAGCGATTCTCGTTTCTCGTAGGAATAGCATGGCAAATATTTTTGGTTCTAGCAAGTCCCCCCCTTTTGGACTTTCGACCTGAAATTTGGCACTGCAATCCGGACCACAACCAGAAACGTTCTCCGAAAATTTGGAGTGTATACGTTGATGACTGCCACAGACAGACGGACAGACAGACACCTTCTTTTATTATATAGATAATCTATATATATTATTTACAGTCTATCATTTTAACCTTTCTTGGGCTGTGGAATAGTTTTAGTAAATGACATAGTTAATTTTTCAAGTCTTATTCTCAGCCACCAACCCTATCCCCCATCTCCCTAAAAAAATTCTCGCCCCCACTTCCCCCGAAACTGACTTCTGAGTACGTCCCTGGAGAGAGACATGCATGTTAATAAGTATGTAAAAGTCAAAGGTAATTCCATCGAAAGAATCAACGAATATGAACTATTAATTTGCTAATAAAAAAGTTTACCTCAAATTAAGGTTTGTAAAAAAAATGAAAAATGTTTTGCATGAAACTTGGGGAAAAAACTGAAAGGTGAGGAGAAAGTATTGCTGTTCTAGGAAAGTTAATAAGTAGGGTGGAAAAAAATTTACTGTAAAAGAAGTTAGTGAAAACTGTTTTCCACATTCATACCAAAATGAACCACTCAGGTAGTTGCTTCCTATGTGAAATCTGTAAAAAAAGTATTGATTTTCGAGATTCTATCTCAAAGCTGAAATTTTCCTGAAATCCCAATAAAAATCCCCCTTTTCTTCCTGTTCCAGTTTCAGTAAAAACAAAACTCATTCGATAATTTATTGTTTCTGCATATTTCGGTAACTCCCTGCTAGTCATGTATTAAATGTGCGAAGTCAAGACTGCCATAGGCTCTAAAATAATTTCCATGTCCTTTTTTCCCCTACAAAAAAGTGTAAGTTGGTAAACTATTGTACCACTGCATCTTCCCAAAGAGAAATATGCATGAAAAATCACACATCAGCAAAAGATTACGACGAAGTAATTACACCGATGCTGACGAAATTCACCCTCAGAAATGATTTATGTGAAACAGTGTAGTACGCAAATAAGGAAAAAGAATTAAGGAATTATAATTTCCCTTGCACCTCGAGGGCTTCAATAACATATTTTCCTGAATTCAGCCCAGAAATCAGTGATTTAAGACCCCCCCCCCCCAAACACACACATTTATTACATTCAAACATCTTTAATTGTCGCATATTGATATTTATCTCCTCTAATATCTACCCTAGCCGTCCCGTGGCCGAATGGTTAACGTGCTTGGCTACTGATCAAAGGGACCTAGGTTTAGAGCCCTGGTTAAGGCATGGACGTTTGTGTCGTCTTTCTGCTGAGGTCCGGCCATTCTCATCAGACCTACTATGCTGTATAAACTGAAAGACTCCTGTCAGACTTTAGTGACAAGCAGCTGTTTGAGGGTGCGTATAAAATATCTACTCTGCCCTCGGGGAGAAAATATGACACTGCAGGGGATTGGGAAGGCCGAAGTCATTTAAATGGGAAGTAAAATTTTAGCTCCCTTGTGCAGGATAACTATAGCCTGTGCCATTAAAACAGTAAGGTTGAGGCTGGCTTCCATCTGTCTCCTAACAGCTGTATAGTGGGTCTTTGCTGTAACCAGGACATTTAGCCAATTGTGCAGAAAACTGCCTCTCAGACGAAATACGTTAACTGAAGCATCATTCCATCTCCCCTCACCGCAATAGACACAAGCAGGCCCGGATCTGAAAAAAAAAAAAAAAAAATCAAGAAAAGAAGGAAACAAGAAACACAATCGAGCCGAAAAAATTAAAGGGGGGGGGGGGGGGGCAAGAATCTATTTTATTTCCACTGCAGTATGTCATTTTCTCTTCGTTTATATAAGTCTTTAAAATTTTATGAAAAATCCATGAAACAAATAAATTTAATAATTTTTGCTTCTATTACCCTTACTAGGATTCTGAAAAGGAAGAGGAGATACCCCAACCCCCTGAATCTTGCCCTTGGACTCGAGTATGTAATCCACCACCCATAAGACTTTTTTAGGCACATTACTGATGATCTGAAATGTAAAATAGAACAGACTACTTTTGATTTAATCATTTGCTGAATTGAATCACTTAGTCAATTACTTAACAATGTATTTTATAAAAAGTATGATACAAAATTTTATTCTTTTCATCCTCCCAAGTTCAAGTTGTGTGGTCCCAGTCAGCTCTCTCTATCCATTTATTTTTTCTTTGCAATCTTACTCTTGAAGTCCTCTTTTCAGCTTTGCTTTTTTCACACCATTTTTCCATCTCTTTCACGGTCTTCTTCCAGAGAGGTCCCATTTTCATATTTCATTTAGCCATCTTCCTTTATCCATCAAATTCATAAGTCTTTCTCATTTTGATAATATTTCTTTACTATCTCCAATATTTTTACGAAATATCTGATTGCTTTAGTTTCTTTATTTCTCATTTTATCTAGTCTTTGTTTCCTCGGATATCTTTTGAAACATCCACTTCGATTACTTTTATCACAGATACCAATCTTTCTGTCAAAATCATTTTTGATTCTTATGTTAGATTACTATCTACAATTGCGTTAAAACTATTCTTTAAAACTGAATTTAGCACTCTTACTTCTTTCTATTTTTGGTCCTCTCTTTTGATAATCTTTGATTTTTTTCATCATACATTCGAATATTAGTAGCAGCTTTCTCTTTGCTGGATGTTATAAAGCTGATATCAGAATCCAAAAAATGGAAACATTGAAAACTTTTTTCTCTCTGAAATTTATAATTATGACATCTATTTCATGTACAAAGATGTAATTCAAATAACTGCAATCTTATGCGAGTTTTTAAGTAGAAAAACAAATTTAAATAGCTTTTAGAAGCTATTATTAAAAAAAAGCTTTTGAAAAATTGACAAATATGCATGTTTTAAAAACTATTTTGGAAAGGATTTAAGAAAAAAAGACATCTCGTGTTCAATGAGGGGGGGGGGGGGTAGCTCATGACTATATTGGTTTCGAGGTGAGGGAATGCTCAGCTTAATGAGAGGCAATTTACGGAGTGGAGGGGAGCTATGCTGCGGTTATCGCCGTTCCCCCTACGGGTGAAGGAAGGGGGAATGACTCAACTAGTAAAAGTCCATTTCAAAACACGGCCGGTATGGTATTCTCAGGTACTTCATTTTTCAAGGCCTGTGGAAGTTAAAGGGTTAAAGCCACCAATGCATCCATCATCACTGCAAACAATGGGAGCAGAACTAACTACATTGTTTAGAACATCACTGAAATGCTCAGCCCACCTAGCCATGACAGAATCCTCCCCTTCTATAACCTTACCTTGTTTATCCTTCAATCCCTGTATACCTGTCCGTTTTCTACCACACAAAACATTAACTATCTGGTACAGCTCTCTGCTGTTGTGCTGTCTAACTGCTTCCTCGGCTTTGTCAGCCAAACCATCAAGCCAAAGATTCTTATCAGCAGCTAACTGATCTTTTACACGTTTATTAAGTTCTCTGTAATGCTTTCTATTAGGACTAGTAGGGTATTGATTAAAGACATTCCTGCAGTTCTTTCTTTCCGAAATAAGCTCAAGTGCCTTATCACTCAGATAATTCTGCCTCTTCTGCTCCTTTTTTCCTAAAAGAGTACTGTTAGTGTCCAAAAAAGCCTGTTTAAAATGATCCCATTCTTCCTCAACTTCAGTAGTAAGCCAACCATGACTGTCATAATGACTAAGTAACCTATCATGGTAAGCTTTGGCTATAACTGGATCTTTCAGAGCTTCAGTATTAAAAGTAAATTTTTTAAACCTAGCACAACACTTTTTAAGTTTAAGTTGCAACACACTTTTAACAAGGTAATGGTCAGATCCAATTTCAGCTCCCCTATATGCCCTGGTATTCCTAACAGAACTAGCCCATTTGCTGTTAATTAATATGCAATCAACATATTCTTATGCAGCCTATCAGGTGAAACTCATGTGTATTTATGTATGTCGCGGTGACCCTGTCTTTGAATGAAGTTGATATCACGAATAGTTGAGGAGGAAAACCCCAACTGTAGTAAAAAATTGCAAGATAATGATTTTTCCAAATTGTCCTAGAGTAGTGTTCTTGGTATTCATTCGAAAGAGAATTTCAAGGACATTAACTCTGTCTTTGAATGAAGTTGATATCACGAATAGTTGAGGAGAAAAACAGGAAAAACCCCAACTGCAGTGGTAAAAAATTGCAAGATAATGTTTTTTCCAAATTGTCCTAGAGTAGTGTTTTTGGTATTCGTTTGAAAGAGAATTTCAAGGACATTAACCCTGTCTTTGAATGAAGTTGATATCACGAATAGTTGAGGAGAAAAACCGTTAAAACCCCAACTGTAGTGGTAAAAAATTGGAAGAAAATGTTTTTTCCAAATTGTCGTAGAGTAGTGTTCTTGGTATTCAGTTGAAAGAGAATTTCCAGGACATTAACCGTGTCTTTGAATGAAGTTGATATCACGAATAGTTAAGAAAAACAGAAAAACCCCAACTACAGTGGTAAAAAATTGCAAGATAATGATTTTTCCAAATTGTCCTAGAGTAGTGTTCTTGGTATTCATTCGAAAGAGAATTTCAAGGACATTAACCCTCTCTTTGAATGAAGTTGATATCATGAATAGTTGAGGAGAAAAACAGGAAAAACCCGAACTACAGTGGTAAAAAATTGCAAGATTACGTTTTTTCCAAATTGTCCTAGAGTAGTGTTCTTGGTATTCGTTCGAAAGTGAATTTCAAGGACATTAACTTTGTCTTTGAGTGAAGGTTATATCTGGAATAGTTGAGGAGAAAAACAGGAAAACCCCGAACTACAGTGGTAAAAAATTGCAAGATTACGTTTTTTCCAAATTGTCCTAGAGTAGTGTTCTTGGTGTTCATTCGAAAGAGAATTTCAAGGACATTAACCCTGTCTTTGAATGAAGTTGATATCACGAATAGTTGAGGAGAAAAACCGTTAAAACCCCAACTGTAGTGGTAAAAAATTGGAAGAAAATGTTTTTTCCAAATTGTCGTAGAGTAGTGTTCTTGGTATTCAGTTGAAAGAGAATTTCCAGGACATTAACCGTGTCTTTGAATGAAGTTGATATCACGAATAGTTGAGAAGAAAAACAGGAAAACCCCCAACTGTAGTGGTAAAAAAATGCTAGATAACGTTTTTTCAAAATTTTCTTAGAGTAGTGTTCTTGGTATTCATTCGAAAGAGAATTTCAAGGATATTAACCCTGTCTTTGAATGAAGTTGATATCACGAATAGTTGAGGAGAAAAACAGGAAAAACCCGAACTACAGTGGTAAAAAATTGCAAGATTACGTTTTTTCCAAATTGTCCTAGAGTAGTGTTCTTGGTATTCGTTCGAAAGTGAATTTCAAGGACATTAACTTTGTCTTTGAGTGAAGGTTATATCTGGAATAGTTGAGGAGAAAAACAGGAAAACCCCGAACTACAGTGGTAAAAAATTGCAAGATTACGTTTTTCCAAATTGTCCTAGAGTAGTGTTCTTGGTATTCGTTCGAAAGTGAATTTCAAGGACATTAACTTTGTCTTTGAGTGAAGGTTATATCTGGAATAGTTGAGGAGAAAAACAGGAAAACCCCGAACTACAGTGGTAAAAAATTGCAAGATTACGTTTTTTCCAAATTGTCCTAGAGTAGTGTTCTTGGTGTTCATTCGAAAGAGAATTTCAAGGACATTAACCCTGTCTTTGAATGAAGTTGATATCACGAATAGTTGAGGAGAAAAACAGGAAAAACCCGAACTACAGTGGTAAAAAATTGCAAGATTACGTTTTTTCCAAATTGTCCTAGCGTCGTGTTCTTGGTATTCGTTCGAAAGAGAATTTCAAGGACATTAACTTTGTCTTTGAATGAAGGTTATATCTGGAATACTTGAGGAGAAAAACAGGAAAAACCTCAAATGCAGTTGTAAAAAATTGCAAGATGTTTTTTCCAAATTGTCCTAGAGTCGTGTTCTTGGTATTCGTTCGAAAGAGAATTTCAAGGACATTAACTTTGTCTTTGAATGAAGGTTATATCTGGAATAGTTGAGGAGAAAAACAGGAAAAACCTCAAATGCAGTTGTAAAAAATTGCAAGATTAAGTTTTTTCCAAATTGTCCTAGAGTAGTGTTCTTGGTGTTCATTCGAAAGAGAATTTCAAGGACATTAACCCTGTCTTTGAATGAAGTTGATATCACGAATAGTTGAGGAGAAAAACAGGAAAAACCCGAACTACAGTGGTAAAAAATTGCAAGATTACGTTTTTTCCAAATTGTCCTAGTGTTCTTGGTGTTCATTCGAAAGAGAATTTCAAGGACATTAACCCTGTCTTTGAATGAAGTTGATATCACGAATAGTTGAGGAGAAAAAAACAGAAAAACCCTAACTACAGTGGTAAAAAATTGCAAGATAGTGATTTTTTTAAATTGTCCTAGAGTAGTGTTCTTGGTATTCATTCGAAAGAGAATTTCAAGGACATTAACTTTGTCTTTGAGTGAAGGTTATATCTGGAATAGTTGAGGAGAAAAACAGGAAAAACCTCAAATGCAGTTGTAAAAAATTGCAAGATGTTTTTTCCAAATTGTCCTAGAATAGTGTTCTTGGTATTCATTCGAAAGAGAATTTCAACGGGATTAACCCTGTCTTTGAATGAAGTTGATATCACGAATAGTTGAGGAGAAAAACAGGAAAAACCCGAACTACAGTGGTAAAAAATTGCAAGATTACGTTTTTTCCAAATTGTCCTAGAGTCGTGTTCTTGGTATTCATTCGAAAGAGAATTTCAAGGACATTAACCCTGTCTTTGAATGAAGTTCATATCACGAATAGTTGAGGAGAAAAACAGGAAAAACCCGAACTACAGTGGTAAAAAAATTGCAAGATTACGTTTTTTCCAAATTGTCCTAGAGTAGTGTTCTTGGTATTCATTCGAAAGAGAATTTCAAGGACATTAACCCTGTCTTTGAATGAAGTTGATATCACGAATAGTTGAGGAGAAAAACAGGAAAATCCCGAACTGCAGTGGTAAAAAATTGCAAGATAATGATTTTTCCAAATTGTCCTAGAGTAGTGTTCTTGGTATTCATTCGATAGAGAATTTCAACGAGATTAACCCTGTCTTTGAATGAAGTTGATATCACGAATAGTTGAGGAGAAAAACAGAAAAAAACCAACTACAGTGGTAAAAAATTGCAAGATTACGTTTTTTCCAAATTGTCCTAGAGTCGTGTTCTTGGTATTCGTTCGAAAGAGAATTTCAAGGACATTAACTTTGTCTTTGAGTGAAGGTTATATCTGGAATAGTTGAGGAGAAAAACAGGAAAAACCTCAAATGCAGTTGTAAAAAATTGCAAGATGTTTTTTCCAAATTGTCCTAGAGTAGTGTTCTTGGTATTCATTCGAAAGAGAATTTCAACGGGATTAACCCTGTCTTTGAATGAAGTTGATATCACGAATAGTTGAGGAGAAAAAAAACAGAAAAACCCCAACTACAGTGGTAAAAAATTGCAAGATAATGATTTTTCCAAATTGTCCTAGAGTAGTGTTCTTGGTATTCGTTCGAAAGAGAATTTCAAGGACATTAACTTTGTCTTTGAGTGAAGGTTATATCTGGAATAGTTGAGGAGAAAAACAGGAAAAACCTCAAATGCAGTTGTAAAAAATTGCAAGATTACGTTTTTTCCAAATTGTCCTAGAGTCGTGTTCTTGGTATTCATTCGAAAGAGAATTTCAAGGACATTAACCCTGTCTTTGAATGAAGTTGATATCACGAATAGTTGAGGAGAAAAACAGGAAAAACCCGAACTACAGTGGTAAAAAATTGCAAGATTACGTTTTTTCCAAATTGTCCTAGAGTAGTGTTCTTGGTGTTCATTCGAAAGAGAATTTCAAGGACATTAACCCTGTCTTTGAATGAAGTTGATATCACGAATAGTTGAGGAGAAAAAAAACAAAAACCCCAACTACAGTGGTAAAAAATTGCAAGATAATGATTTTTCCAAATTGTCCTAGAGTAGTGTTCTTGGTATTCATTCGAAAGAGAATTTCAACGAGATTAACCCTGTCTTTGAATGAAGTTGATATCACGAATAGTTGAGGAGAAAAACAGGAAAAACCCGAACTACAGTGGTAAAAAATTGCAAGATTACGTTTTTTCCAAATTGTCCTAGAGTCGTGTTCTTGGTATTCGTTCGAAAGAGAATTTCAAGGACATTAACTTTGTCTTTGAGTGAAGGTTATATCTGGAATAGTTGAGGAGAAAAACAGGAAAAACCTCAAATGCAGTTGTAAAAAATTGCAAGATGTTTTTTCTAAATTGTCCTAGAGTAGTGTTCTTGGTATTCATTCGAAAGAGAATTTCAAGGACATTAACTTTGTCTTTGAGTGAAGGTTATATCTGGAATAGTTGAGGAGAAAAACAGGAAAAACCTCAAATGCAGTTGTAAAAAATTGCAAGATGTTTTTTCCAAATTGTCCTAGAGTAGTGTTCTTGGTATTCATTCGAAAGAGAATTTCAAGGACATTAGCCCTGTCTTTGAATGAAGTTGATATCTCCAATAGTTGAGGAGAAAAACCCCAACAGTAATGGTAAAAAATTTGCAATATAACTTTTCTTCCAATTTGCGCTAGAGCATCGTTCTTAGTATCATTCGAAAGAGAATTTCAAGGACATCAACACTGTCTGTGAATGAAGTTGATATCTCGAATAGTTGAGGAGAAAACCCCAACTGTAGTGGTAAAAAATTTGCAATATAAATTTTCTTCAAAATTGTCCTCGAGCATCGTTCTTGGTATGATTCGAAAGACAATTTCAAGAACACCAACCCTGTCTTTGAATGAAGTTGGTATCTCGAATACGAGGTGCAATATCGTATTGCACCTCGTATATTGTAAAACTGGTTGTTTCTTGCATTCAATTTGAATAATTATTTAATCCGATATGTTGTGTGTATTTTATTTACAAATAAGTTCATATCACAATAGTTATCATAATAATTTCGTAACGGAATTCGAAAAAAACAAAAAACAAAACGAACCATTTGCGATAATCTATGTGGAGATTACCTCTTTCCATCTGTCACGTGACAAACGAATCTCCATTAAATCTCCTTTCGATTCCCCGCGTTGCTGCAGCGAGAATTTCTGTGAAACCGTGCAGGGATCCGCGTCCTCCTAGTGATCGATCCCATAGTGCACCAGCCGATGCAATAGTTCGTCGTTCGTTGTAATTTTACAGGATTCGATATAAAAAGGATTAGAAAGGAAAATTATTTTTTTGCTTAATAGACGTACAATGTGTGTAATACCAATATCCTTTATCCAGGTTTGCTTATTCGAGGAAATATGTTAAATGGGCATTCGAATGCTAACTATACAATATTATTCCTTTAAGATACATTAATTTTCAATGTTACAAGATTTGAAAATAAGAGGAATAAAAAAGAAATTTATTATTTTTATGTTTCTTTTTCTGTGGCAATCTTCCATCTAGTTTTGATTATTTCCGATTATTCCAGGAAATATGTTAAATGGGCATTTCGCCATTTATAGAATCAAGTTGGCAACATTGTGTAATGTTTTGTTTGTGATATGGCGGTTGCCATATATTTACGCTTGGTGTCTTAGATTTGTTTACAATTTATGGTTTAACTTGTTTCAGTAATATTTTCGATTGGGCAGCAAATAGGTATAACATTACGTACGTTAGAATGTTTTTGTTCTGTGAAGTTCTCCAATTAGAAATCAAAACCTGAACTATAAAGGCATTGCAATTCGGAAAGAAGTTTTTAAAGTTTCGGTTTCTTTTGTGTTTATGATTCATTTTTATCCCATGGCTTAAACACTAAGTTTTAGTTCTGTTTGAAATGATTTATATAGATCTGTCTGCAGTTTTGGAGTGCAGTTGTGACTCTTCAGTTGTCTTGAAGAAAGTGGACTGCTAGTCAATAGAAATAATATTTCCTGCAAAATTACTAATATTAAAAAGATTGAGAGTTTTCAGGAAACCAAAAAAGAGAGTTTTGAAGTAATGGAATTGAATGTTTTGGATAAAATATGTTGGTAAGTAGCCTTATGATTTTATAGATGTAGGCAGTGTAACTTGCAAATTTGACGTTTGTGGACCATATTAAATTCATAACTGGGTTAAATAAAGTTTACGATAAATTTATATTCCAGCTCATCAGTGATCAGTTTTTTTTGTCATTTCTTGGTAGGTATTTAGGAGGGTCAGATCGTTAATTCAAATACATCTCTATGTGTCAGAAATAAGAAAATGCCCAATTTTTCTTCCAATGTTGCAGTAGTATCATATGCATAAAGTTAGATTTCTAAAAATTTGTTCATATTGCAGAGACATTTTGAGACTATCTGGAAGCAGATAACGCAGTGGCATACACAGAAACTTTGAATGGGGGTGAAGTTGACATGTTTGAGTGCATTGGGAGAGAAGTGTGGTAACAAGTCTGATTTTCAGAGATTCCCTTTGGGAATATATGTTAATGCTCTCAAACCACTGAGACAATGAAATCTTAGAACAGATTTGTAGGTATCTAAATAAGATATAATATCCAAGCAAAAGTATGAAATAGTAAACTTGAGGTAAGCAGTTATTTGCACAGTTAAAATCCAGATAAAAAAAATCAGCTTAAGTGGCTGTCATTTTAATATGAATTTATGCTATTTTGTTGTTAAGATTTAAATGCTCTATGATTCAGTATGTAAAGTGATATATTTATATATGTTAGTTTCATCAAGATGATGTTTCAAAGCTAATTTATTTTGCTACTGAAAAAAGTTTAAAATTATCTTGTTAGCAGATTCATGCATTGGGAGAAACATGACACAGGCTATGCTGCAGTATAAGGTCCTCAGCCACCATGTACTTTTCCCCAGGAAAACCTGTAACGTTGAGTTGCAATCCATCATCCGCATGTTCCAATGTTTATGACGATATATGCTGTTTAGAATAGTTCTCTGTAATGATATTATTTGTTTTTGGGGCTTTTCTTAAGTTTATTCTCGAAATTTACTTTTGATATTTATTTCAGGGGCTTTTTTTAAGTGCGAAAAGAGGTTTCATTATTCAGCGATAAGCGTTGTTAATGAAATCTTTTGATGAGATTATTTATATTTGGGGCTTTATTTCAGTAAGGAACAAAAAGTTATTTTTTAGCAATAAGAGCTGTTAATGAAATCTAGTCTTGTTGAGAATATTAATTTTTGGGGCTTTTAGTGCAGAACGAAGATTTATTCTTTAGCGATAAGAGTTGTTAATAAAATCCAAGGCTATGCTGCAGTATAGGGTCCTCAGATTCATCCACATAGTTACTACATCATGATTTGTGGGCTTGTTCTGTAATATTCTTCAAGGTAAATATTCTGTTAATGCATTTTTAAATTTATGTTAGACGTTTTATTACATGTTTTTTTTTTGGTAAAAATTGCAGTTGTTTAGTTCTGGTATTATGACTTTTATGCACTGTTTCAAATAATTGTCTATAATTATATATTATTATTATTTAGTATTATTTATGGGACTTTTTTAAGTACGGAACCAAGGTTAATTCCCTAGCAATAAACATTTTTAATTAAATCTACTTTTGATGACATGTTTATTTTGGGGGCTTTTTTAAGTGCAGAATAAGGTTTCATTCCTCAGTGATAAGCGTTGTTAATGAACACTTGTTTCGATGGAATTATTTTAAGGTTTATTTTCAAGTGTGGAAACGTGATTTCTTTTGTATCGTGATTTCTTTTGTATCGCATTGTATATATTATGATGCATAGCCTATAAACATGTCTGAAGGTAGATGCAGGATGGACTACTTTTTTATCGCGGTGCTTTCGGACAGTCCATGGTGGAAAAAAAGTAAGATGGCGGCTGAGGACCCTATACTGCCATTCTGCCCTGACACATCCTCAACAAATTTGTGACTGGATTATGAGATTTAATTGCACAATTTTTAATTCTACATTTAGTTCAGCCGCAAGATTAATAGCCAGAAAATTTGAATATAAACTTTTTCAACTAAGTAGGTAAATAATGACCTTTACAGGTTATTTCACATAGCAAAGTTACTGTGTCATGCCACTTAGAGATATGCTAAGCTTCCAAAATTGAAACCATTTTGTGTGTATAACCACAGTTAATTTTGCACAAAATATAACAGAAACATTATTTGAAATAGTAGATTGAACCTAGGAAGAAATGAGCTTTGGTCTTTTTATGTACCCATGTACATTTTGGAATTGCTACAAATGAATTCTTTGGGATATGTTCATGTCCGCTTGTCTGCCTGGTATTGAATATTTGTGCTATATAGACATATATAAATTTTGTTGTCGTAGTGTTGAAAAATTTGTATGATTCAAAGGACTATAACACTATTAATTTCAGTTATCTTTTACCGTATTTTGATATGCTTTCTTCTGTTGCATGCTACAATTGTTTTGTGGCTGGACATTAATATTTTTGTAAATTATAAATTTAAACACCTTATTAAATATTGCAAATGTTGATAAAATTAAAAAAAACAAACAAATGTTCTTAACTTTTTTAATATTTTTGCCAGACTATATAGCAATAAAATGAAAACAAAAAAGAAGCAACAAAACTACTGCTAAATTATATGCAGAGATTATGGTTCTCAACTTTTTCACAATGAAATATGATGATGATAAACCCTGGGAAGAATAGAAATTGAAGTGGAAAAATTAAATTATAGAAGAGGGTGCACTTTACAGTCCTCAGCTGCCATTTTTGTTGTGCAGCATAACAATTAACTAACAAAACGGTTCTTTTTAATGATTCCCACATCACCCCAAACCTTAACCCAAACGGGTTTCTAGAAAAAATATTGTTTTTCCCATTACCATGGTAATTATAACTCAAGTTTATGGCAAATGCAATGTATTGTTACCATGGTAATGTTTGCATTCTAAAACAAATGGTACAGATCAGAGAAAAATATTTACGCTTAAAACAATTTCAGTTATAATGTATGTATCAAATGTGCATGCAGTTCTTAAAAGTTCATGTTAGAGGAATTTATCAAGTGTATCCTGCTGTGTTCTCTTGATTGACTTCAACTGAGCAAAATCAGTGCAGGTATCTAGTGCAGATATAGGACTGTCTTCCTGCATGGAGTAGCGTTGTAATCCACCAATAAATTTCCTGGCATTCTCATTAGTCATTCACTCAGGCTCAGGTGTGTCATCCTCATCACTTTCCTGGTCTCATATTTTTTGGTGTTTTGCTGCAATTTGTTCAATAGTTGTGTCCTCAAAATCTTCATTTTTAAAGTAACATTGAAGACTATTCTTGATGCATACAAACTCTTAGATCCGTACAAACTCTTCATAGTTTGTGATGTGTTGCACTTCCAAGATGGCATCATTTTCACTATTGGTTGTATCTGGCATCTCCAAGCCTAAAAGTTTGAGACTATAGGTGAGAAAAGCAGTTCTGAATAGTCTTGCTGCTTAAAAATAACTTAAAATTCTCTGTCATTGAGCAATAAAATTTTAAAGTTTATCTTTTAAACTATTTGCATGTTTTTTAGGAGAAAACTCAGTAGCTTTTCAGAGCAAGGACAGCATCTCCATCTTCAGTGAAGTGACACACATAGTATCACTTCACCGCAGACGAAATTTTATTGCTCAATGACATAGAATTTTAAGTTACTTTTAATTAATTTCTGAGCAAGAAGGTCCTTTTAATTGTGTACTTGCTGCTTATTTCTCACCAATTATTCCTGACTGTCCTGATTAAATGACATGGGTCTCAAATAAGTGAAGCAAATTCTGGTTATTTTCTTGATTTGTTTTTGTTCTTTAAAATTTGCCCCAAATAAATGGCTGTCCTGATTAATTAACTGGAATATAATAGAATGATATACAGCAGTGGTCATAGTAAAACTTCCATATCATGCATATTATGCAACCTAGTTTTTTTCTAAATTTATGAAGATTTCTTTCAGTTTTAATACATTCTGGCATTTTATTAAATATTTAAGGGGCTCTGTAGGCAAAATGCTTCTGAATGAGAGGTTTTGTAGGCTTAAGAAAAATGAATATTTGAGTGTTTGCTACTTCTACTTTTGTAAACTGCTGTTACTAAATTTGTTTATCCAGTTTTTGAACAAATGCAATAGGATTCTGATACAGTTTTCTTATGGGTGAAAAATAAGATAAATGGGGGTTCTGACTCACAGGAGGCTAATGTTAATCCTATGGGAAATTCCAATCCAGAAAAAATCGGAGGCTAATGTTAATCCTATGGGAGAATTTCAATCCAGAAAAATCGAAGGAGGCTAATGTTAATCCTATCAGAGGTTTCTAATCAAGAGCATCGAAGGTGGTTACTGTTAATCCTATATGGGGGGGGGGGAGGTTTCTAAAAGAGAATCTAGGAGGCTAATATTTACTCAATAGGAGTATTTCTCATCCAGAGGAGCCAATATTATTTTTACAGAAAATTTTGCTATTCCAGTTATTTCACTGGGATGTATATAAATCATTTTGAAGTCATTTCACACGTATTTATAATTATCATGTGTTCTCTTTCAGTAAATATGCAAGATTTGAGGATGAGAGTTAACACGAAATTCGATAAAACATTACTGGTCCCAATATTCTTGTCATTTTATTGAGCTTGGGGAGAAGCAATGTGAATTCAGGTCCCCCCTCCCCTTAGTATAAAATGAATTGGGTCGGAAAGTGATTTGTCTTCTTAAGAAAATATCCTACTTCTTCTAGAAAAATTTGAATATGTACTTGGAAATTTTGCATTAATGCATCTAATAGCATGAGATACATGGCTCACCCAATTTAATTTGCAGTCAATGTACACTCCCAGATATTTATATTGATCGATACCTTCAATTGCCTTACATTTATTTCTGTTAGAACTCCTGTCATGATAAAATATTTTACCTCTTAGTCTATTTGGTTGCCCTCTAAATCAAAAATATTAATATTGCATTTTTTGAATGTTGATAAATAATTTATTATTTAAGAACCAATTTCTCATCGTAAACATATCTTCATTTGCTTCAACAATTAACTGTTCCTCATCTCGTGCTGCATATATCAATGCTGTGTATCATCAGCAAAAGTTAGAATTTGACCTTTTAATTCTAGTTTACATAAATTATTAATAAAACTTGAGAATAATAATGATCATAACACAGATTCTTGAGGAATGCCATATTCAAGTTCATTAGCATCACTTAAACAACTTTCAATTTTAGTTCTATTGACTAAATAGCTTTTGAGCCATTTCAGCATTTTTCCTCTAAAGCCACAGTTTTCAAGTTTATTCAGCAACAAATCATGTGGAACAGCAGCAAAAGCTTAATAGAATTAAGAATCTGATTGACAGTTGTGTGATGAGCAGTGTGGATTCAGAAGGGGTAGGGGATGTGTAGATCAGATTTTTTCCCATAAGCAATATAATGTGCAAAAGATTATTAAACTTCTTCTCTTTGGACCTTTTGATTCTTCCAAATTTAACTAAACTTCCAGATAGTATTGGGTGCTAGGCAATATTAACTTGCCAAATAAAGTTTAAATTAGGGTTCGTTAAGTATATTGGCATTCTAGTCACAAAGAATTCAAAAGATTGTCAAATTTTTAAAGTTAAATCTTAATCAAAATCAATTATCGTTGCTCAAGAGAAAAAATAGCAAAGTGAAAATATTCATATAACAAACAAAGTTTATTTCCAAAAAATTCAAGACTCACCATATAAACTGATGAATACAAAAGTCTGAGCAACTGAAAGCTCACATCTCTGCTAATATCTAAAAAAACCCAACTAACTTACTCTTACATTTTCTCATTATTATCTCATTTCTGACTCTTACTGTAGTAACTCCATGCCCTAATGTCACTTAGGATACATGTGGTGTGTGTTGCACACTGGGAAAAACATTGCATAATCAGACGATCGTGCACACTCGCTATGATGCAAAAGGGAGGCGTGTCCTTATGCATGCATTAGTGGCTATCAATCAGAAGTCGGAGATGCTCATGTGCAACTCCTTTAGTGGATCAGATGAGAGAAATGTGATAAATCCAACTGAAGATAATCCCCCAAAATAATAATATAGTATAAATAAAGTAAAACTGGTTAAGGAAAAGTAAAAGTGAATGGGTGGACCATCACATCAGATTCTTGAGAAATGTTTAGAGTTTCTGAAACCTGTGGTTGCTAGCTTTGTAGATTTCAAAAAGGCTTTTGATTCTGTTGACTGTCACAATTTGTGGTTGATTGTGAGATCTTATGGCATACCAGATGAATTAGTTAATATAATGAAAGCTCTTTATAGCAACACTGAGTCATGTGAGGTTGGTAAAGCTTGTAGCAATTAGTTTAGCATTGCTTCTGGTGTTTGACAAGGGTGCATTTTGTCTCCTTTCCCCCTTAGCTTGGTTATTGATTATGTTATGCAAAATTCTCTGCAAGGGAAATATTTTGAACTTAAATTCCTCTTTTTGAAAACTTGATATAGAGATCTGAAAATTTCTGATTTAGATTATGCTGATGATTTGGCTTTGACTTTTTTATTTGACTCTTTTATTAGAGCTGTTGATGAGACTGATAGAGTAGGTTTGGTGATAAACAGAGAGAAAACTAAAGTGATTAAAATAGGTCAGGCAGGCTGTGCTTCAGTTAATCTGAATAGTTCCACTCTTGAGCAGGTGTCAGTTCAATTATCTTGGGAGCTTGTAATAGATACTGGTGATGTGTGGCATGAAAATAACAGGTGTGTAGGGATTGTTGCTGGAACTTTTAAGAATCTATGGGGAGTGTGGGGAAATATGTGTATATACCTAAAAACTATGCTGTATAATAATTTGGTTCTTTCTAGGGTTATTTATGGTAGTGAAACTTGGATGCTTTGTAAACAAGATAACAGGAAACTTGATGCTTTTTATTGTGGATGCCTGCACAGTATCTTGGGCATTAGATGGTTCAATTTTGTAAGTAATGAAAAGGATAGGCAAAGGAGTTGGCAACCTCTTCTGAGCTTTGTGCTCAGAGAGACGACATTGGTTTGACCATGTTGCTCATATGGATAATCGTACATTAGCGAATAGGCTTATGAACAGTATGCTTAAAGGCCTCAGAGAGGGAGACCTAGGATGCAGTGGGCACACATTGTCAAACTGGACCTTGTTAGAATTGGTGTGCAGTGGCCAGATGCAGCAGATGTAGCTCAGGATAGACATGCTTGGAGAACTAAATTGCACAGTCTGGTTGGGCCTCCATAGACCATGACTGCTTGAGACTGATGATGATATTAATATATTGTTGCGGATCACAAAAATGGATAGCCACTGAGCGTGAGTATTAAAAGCTATATTTCAAAACCAAATTCAATACAAGGTAAATTGTTACAAAGGAAATATGGATGAAGTATCTTATTAACAAATCAACTATTAACATGCACAAGTCATCAATCTTCCTGCGTAGAGCACACAATATCAGCTCTGTGTATTTTACTAAATACTACCTTTTACTTGATTTACCAGGTCACCCGAAGATCTTCACTCGCAAACCAATTCTCGTCCTGTGCTAATAACTTTTCACACACTAGCCGAACAAAAAGACAGTCCGTGTAGACATTCGAAGTTAGCCATAAAAGTTCCCACTTTTATACTTCCGCGTATACACAACACATCAAGTTACTTCTTGATACTTAACGATAAAAGATCCCACTTTTATCCTTCCGCGTATACACAACACATCAAGTTACTTCTTGATACTTACGCGCACTGTCTCAGAACAGCTCACCGTCCATTTTCGAACTCTCCGACCGTTACAACACAACAACCGTTACAATACAAAATGACCGTTAACGCTCCACTCTTCTTCTCCAAATTCTCCCAACGTTCTTATTCGTTGGCTGAAACTTTTTGCTTTCGGTTGCCAGATTCCTTCTGTCGTAACACTGCCCCCTCCCTAGGTCTTGTTCGTCCCGAACAATTCTGGATTCCAAAGTTTCTTCAGTTCTTCGATGAAACGGGGCCAAACGATCCACGTGAACCACCTTGCACTTTGTAGCTGGACGTCGATGAATGCGATATACCACGTCTGTGTCAAAATGAAAGCGAATCTCATTATGACGTAGATTTCTTTTCTGACTGAAGCCTCGTCCACAAACATAATACGTGTAAGGCCTATAGCCCTTGTGAACACGTTTATGTCTCTGCAGGGAGAAGAATCGACTAAGAGTTTTCGTGCAAAACCTGTAAAAAGTTTTCTTCTCTGTCGAAAGTTTTCTTCTTTGGATTTTTACTTCTATCAAGAGTAACAAGGAATGAAAGTTATTAGTGACATAAAATCTAGGGAGAAGTTTCATCCTCCAGTCTGACCCTTTTGTCAGTTGACTTTCCCTTAATTCAGAACTGTCGTGATGAACCTTCAGCCATATTTCACCTGATTCCATTTGATCCCCAAGGTGCTTCACAAATATAATATCAGCTCCATAATTCTTTTTAGCTCTTCGGTCCATCTCCTCCTTCCATACTCTTGCTAGAACTGCAGCTTCTAATCCGACAACCTTACCTGTTTCTCCTGTATAAGTGAAATCAGTGATGTGTCGGGCTGCTAGCAATATTTTTTCTGTTTTACCTTCACATAGCCAGCTTGCAACATCTTCAGATACTCCTTGTTCTATTAACATGTTACGAAACTTGTTCAAAGCATTGCCGTTATGCAGAACCTTACGGACACGTGATGCTTCATCTACCCTATTATCCACAATGTTCACCAAACGCAGTTCTCCTCCTAACTCTTCGACGAGCTCTTGCAGTTCCAAGGATCCGTTACCAAGGAAACACTGAACAGCTTCCATCACTTCCAGAGAGTTGTCAACAGAGTTTTCAAGAGGTGAATCCATGTTGCTGATAACAGCTGAACAACTCAAACTCTCCATTCCACGAGCTTGTGATGCTGCAACCACTTTCTTAACTAAATCAACAGCAACATCTTCTGTACTGATGAGATCAATAGCTCCTTTTCCGAATTCAACATCATAAACCAAAGCACACACTCCTTCAGCCAGCTTTTTGGACACAATTGAGCATATCATTAGAGGAACGCTATCTATGGTAGCCATCAGATCCTTGCAGCGGTAAATCTCCTTATCTGTTGGCACCAGCTCCTCTGTCTGTCCTACGATGCAGCATCCGACGTCTTCCATCATCTGCTCGATTTTATCTTTAGTGCAGTCGACTGTGAAGCCAAGGATGGATTCCAATTTGTCCAGAGTATCTCCCGTCAATTGGAGAGCACGACCGGAGATCATAAGGACCTTGAGACCTAAAGCAGCAAGTGCAGGAGCCAAGACAAGACTCACTTTGTTGCCGACACCTCCTGTGCTGTTTTCATCTACCATCCGATGGCGCCACTCGGGTCTCCAGCAAAACACATGACCCGAGGAGGTCATAGTTGCTGTTTCTTCGGAATTCACTTTCTTGGAGCTCTCATTGTAATTAGCCAGGGAAACATCAGTCATGATTGCCAAATTGTTCATTCTGGAGATCAGCGACGAGTTTTGTAACATGATATTGTCCACTTTAGAGCTCTTGTAGTCGTGATAAAACTTTTCTATATCCTTATAATCTAAATGGTTATAATGTCCAAATCTGCACATTGACTGTTCAGAAAAGAAATTCAGCGTGGCTACGTTGAAATTATCTGAGGGATTCACTTCTCTCTGATCGTAACTCTGAGGCTTAGTTTCATCCAGAAAGTTAGTCTTTGAAGTACTGTCTCTGCCTGAAGCTCCTTTACTAGCATCACCTGTTACGCTTCTAAGCCATTCTTCGGAATTCTTCTTTCTTAAATCCCCACTTTCTATAAACGATTCGAGTGTGGCTATATGTTTCGGAAAAATCTCTCCGACTTCCCCAGTAACGTCGAATGGCACTTTGTATCTATGATGAATGGACGCCTCTTCTTTACTCGGACCACTCTGCGAAACGTAAACTCTGTTTCGTTCCCCCTCATTACCACTCGTTACTCTGCCTTTGCGATAATTGTCCATGACGCATTTTGCTGACGGCGAGGAATAGAATACCTTTCGTGTGGATCTCTCTTCAGATCGTGCCAGACTTGTATACCTAGGTATTTTGAAGTGCAAAGCGTACTGTATAGTCTCACAGCTCTCTGATCTGTGTGATTGTTCTTCACAGTTCCTAGACATGTCACCAGCGACATAGACACTCTGCCATGCATCACCAGTAGTTGCGTGGTCAAAGGCATTATCTGCGCTATCTCTACGATTCTTGATTTCCAGTAGCAGATCCACATTTTTATATGCGTTGCCTTTCTCTTTTTCTTTTCCATGTTTACAATCTAACTTAACACTATCAAGATCATCTTTTTCACTGACAAATTCAACATTTAAACTATTGCATTGTCTATTGAGTTCGGTTTTATGATCCTTGAAGTGATCAATAATCTTACCAACTCGAGAAGCCACTTCAGCTCTCATCTCAGTATTTTGTGCGGCCATTTCGGCTTTCAAGTCATCTATTTTATCGCTTTGGGCGGCTATATCACCTTTAATCTCAGTTTTTTGTGCGGCCAGGTCACCTATTTTGTTAGCCATATCGGCTTTCAAGTCATTATTTTGACTTTTAATGTCATTCATCTGTGTAGCCATATCGGCTTTCATATCAGTCATCAGCGTAGTCATATCGGCTTTGAAGCTATTTATCAACTTTACTAATTCATCCATACTTCTAGTTAACGGCATTCAATTAATTAATCCCACTTCTGACACCAAATGTTGCGGATCACAAAAATGGATAGCCACTGAGCGTGAGTATTAAAAGCTTTATTTCAAAACCAAATTCAATACAAGGTAAATTGTTACAAAGGAAATATGGATGAAGTATCTTATTAACAAATCAACTATTAACATGCACAAGTCATCAATCTTCCTGCGTAGAGCACACAATATCAGCTCTGTGTATTTTACTAAATACTACCTTTTACTTGATTTACCAGGTCACCCGAAGATCTTCACTCGCAAACCAATTCTCGTCCTGTGCTAATAACTTTTCACACACTAGCCGAACAAAAAGACAGTCCGTGTAGACATTCGAAGTTAGCCATAAAAGTTCCCACTTTTATACTTCCGCGTATACACAACACATCAAGTTACTTCTTGATACTTAACGATAAAAGATCCCACTTTTATCCTTCCGCGTATACACAACACATCAAGTTACTTCTTGATACTTACGTGCACTGTCTCAGAACAGCTCACCGTCCATTTTCGAACTCTCCGACCGTTACAACACAACAACCGTTACAATACAAAATGACCGTTAACGCTCCACTCTTCTTCTCCAAATTCTCCCAACGTTCTTATTCGTTGGCTGAAACTTTTTGCTTTCGGTTGCCAGATTCCTTCTGTCGTAACAATATTTATTATATATCATTTGCAGTTATAGAATATGAAATTGAAATTCGACATTTCTTTCTCTCAGTGCGTTATATAGAAGCTTGTTTTGCACTAAACTATACAATGCAAATGTTTAAAAGCAGTTTTTCTTGTAGGAGCTCATGGAAAAATTTGTCTCATAGATTCAGGCTAATGCAGATTTGCCATGCAAAGAAATAGTGTTATATTTTAATAAATGTCATAAAAATTTTCAATTCCTAGATAAATCTATCTGATAAAAATATGGGATTAATGGAAATTCATTTAATTTTTGATTAAGAAATTATAATTGCTTATAAAAAAAATTTCCATTCTAGAGTTTATGTATATCCTTTAAATTTTTTTTTTGAGACCTTTAAAGTAAAGCTGATATGGCATTAATATTAAGATAAGTGTGTTCTCTTACAGTTGTGAAAACCAAAGAAATGAGGATCATATGAATAAGAAACTCTTACCAGTTTTGAAAGAAATAATTTCCAAAGAAGTGGCAATGAATTCTGCTACAAGAAACAATTTCACAAATATACTTCACAGCATTCTTGCAGATTTCAAGAGCAAGTTTAATGAAGAAGACAATGTTTTTCCTATTATTTTTGAAAATTATAACTTTACAGGAAGTTACTTTGAAGGATTACGTGTAAAAGAAGCTACTGAATTTGATATTAATATTGTTTTGAAATTTCCTTTTCAAAAAGATGATGTCTATATGGTAAGTGTCAGATTCATTTCTATCCACTTTGTATTTTTGTTTCACAGTTTGTTTTTCTTACTAATTTTAATTATTTATTATTCAATTATTATACTATACATATATATTCCTGTATGTATGTATGTATGTATGTATGTATGTATGTGTGTGTGTGTGTGTGTGTATGTATGTGTGTGTATGTGTGTATGTATGTATGTATGTATGTATGTATGTATGTATGTATGTATGTATGTATGTATGTATGTATGTATGTATGTATGTATGTATGTATGTATGTATGTATGTATGTATGTATGTATGTATGTATGTATGTATGTATGTATGTATGTATGTATGTATGTATGTATGTATGTATGTATGTATGTATGTATGTATGTATGTATGTATGTATGTATGTATGTATGTATGTATGTATGTATGTATGTATGTATGTATGTATGTATGTATGTATGTATGTATGTATGTATGTATGTATGTATGTATGTATGTATGTATGTATGTATGTATGTATGTATGTATGTATGTATGTATGTATGTATGTATGTATGTATGTATGTATGTATGTATGTATGTATGTATGTATGTATGTATGTATGTATGTATGTATGTATGTATGTATGTATGTATGTATGTATGTATGTATGTATGTATGTATGTATGTATGTATGTATGTATGTATGTATGTATGTATGTATGTATGTATGTATGTATGTATGTATGTATGTATGTATGTATGTATGTATGTATGTATGTATGTATGTATGTATGTATGTATGTATGTATGTATGTATGTATGTATGTATGTATGTATGTATGTATGTATGTATGTATGTATGTATGTATGTATGTATGTATGTATGTATGTATGTATGTATGTATGTATGTATGTATGTATGTATGTATGTATGTATGTATGTATGTATGTATGTATGTATGTATGTATGTATGTATGTATGTATGTATGTATGTATGTATGTATGTATGTATGTATGTATGTATGTATGTATGTATGTATGTATGTATGTATGTATGTATGTATGTATGTATGTATGTATGTATGTATGTATGTATGTATGTATGTATGTATGTATGTATGTATGTATGTATGTATGTATGTATGTATGTATGTATGTATGTATGTATGTATGTATGTATGTATGTATGTATGTATGTATGTATGTATGTATGTATGTATGTATGTATGTATGTATGTATGTATGTAAATACAACTATAGAATCAATGCATTCAACATGAGGATTATCATCTGCTATTTATACGTATTGAGATTCCAGTTTATTAGGTACACCTACCTAGTAGTGTGTTGTGTCTCTTGGTCTTCAGAACAGCTTGAATTCATCGCAACATGGAACTTACAAGATGCTGGCTATGTTGTACAATGAGGAAATAATTGTTTCACCAGTTGCTGTAAATTGGACAGCACCATAGTCACTGCAAACAGCCTTTATCTCCTCATCTCAAAGACGCTTTGTAGGGTTTAGATCTGGGACTGCATGCCAAAGAGGCAAGGTATGTTCCTGGCATGTTCCTGGAAAAATTCTGTGACAATGTGTGTGCCTTATGAGCAGGTGCATTATCATGCCGAATGTGACCATATGAGTGAGGATAAACTGTAGCCATGAAAGGATAACTTGGCGAGAACAATGTTCAAATATGATGTGGCATTCTGATGTTCTTTGATGGGTACCAGGTCTTAATATGTGCCAGGAAACCATTCTCCACACCTTCACATTTCCACCACTGGCCTGTGCTATTGACACCAGACAAGATGGCTCCATGACCTCATGTTGCTTGTGCCAAATTCTGATCCATGAGCATGATGCAGAAGGAACCATTATTTGTCTGACCAGGCTACCTTTTTTCAGGCCTCATGGTTCAGTATTGATACTCCTGCACCCACTGGAGACATCCTTTCATGTTCTTCAGTGACAACATTGGTACTCAACATGGTCAGTGGCTGTTGTAGCCCATCATAACAATATTCAATAAAGGGTGTATTTGGAGATGGCCTGCACACCATTGTTTAATTCTGCTGTGATTTGCTTGGTCATGGTCTGTATGTTCGCCTGCATGATTTTTGTCAGTCTCCTTTGATCCACAAACTGTTTTCATCCACAGGATCACCGATCACTAATAGTATTTTTCTTTTCATACCATTCGAAATTTCTCAATAAACCCTTGAAATGGCTGTGTGTATGAAAAGCTAAGGAGTATGGCTGTTTGGGAGATGCTAGAACCAGCACATCTGCACCTTACACCAACTATCTACCACATTCAAAATTGCTCAGTCTGCTTGTTTGCCCATTGTACAACATAGCCCAATTCAACTCTAAGTGATGCTCGAAGAGCTGGTCTGCTTGATTAATCCTGTGGTCACATGTTTGAGTGAACCATTTATGTGACGAGAGGTGGTGTACCTAATAAACTAGCATCTTGTATATTAGTTTGATTGAGTTAAAGACAAACAACACTGTATAACTGTAAATCTACTACACTGGTGGAAATTGAGAAAAGAGTGCCATTAACAATTGAAGCATAATCTATGAGATTATTTAGTAGAAACAACTTGTTGATAAAGGACAGTGATCACACGTGTGAAGTGATTCAATGTTTATTTTACCTTTTAATGAGTATTACATTTGACAGAAGGCACATTTTAATAAGATGTTGAACCTTCTCAAGCAGCAATACAAGCTTCCAATCTGGCATGCAATCGGTTGTACAAATGCTGGATATCACATTGGGGGATACCATTCCATGTGATTTCAACTTGGACGTGTAATTCAGCGATGGTCATTGTCTGCCGCGGAAGAGTCTTTGATCAAGTCCCAGACATGCTCAATTGAAGACAAGTCTGGAGAGTGTGTTGGTCAATGGAGTTGGTGCAGTCTGAAGAGCATGTTGAGTTGCCCAGACGGAGTGTGGGCGGGCGTTATCCTTCTGGGATATATTTAGGATATAGCAGGATGACCGGCTATACGATGCCGCTGATGTAAGTATTGCTGTTCAGTGTGCCCTGTACAAACACCAGACACATACGAGTGTGATAGCTAATCACTCCCCACACCATGATACATGGTGTGGGCCTGTGTGTTGCTGGTGGATGCACGATGGAAGAAGCTGCTCACCTTGTTGCCTTCGGATGCATAAACAACCATCAGATGCTCCTAAGTAGAATCTGCTTTCATCACTGAAGACCACAGACTGCTATTCTTTCCTCCAATGAACTTGTTCTTGACACCAATGCAAACGTGCTCAACAGTGATGAAGTGACAGTGGTAACCGTGCCTGTTGTCCTGCTTTTAAAAGATGATTGTGTATTGTTCTTTTAGACACCCTTGGTATGACATAGAATTGAATTTGTGAAGCAGTAGCCATCTGCTCTGCCACCACTGCCTTCTTGATATACTGATCCTCTAGTGCGTCCATAACTCTGTTGCCTGGAACCACATCTGCGAGTGTGCAAATATTCTCCTGACCATCAACGCCACCATATTACCACTGCTGATACCTCTCGTTCAGTGTGGTGTGCAATTTGACAAAAAGATCAACCTGCTTCCCAAAGATCCACTGTATCACCTCACTCAAACTCCACTAACTGAACAAATGTTACATGCCCTGCATCGTCCAGGCATGGTAGTTTCTTCAAAGAGCACTGAACAATATGACACAAGACTAATAACTTCTTTCTTCACACTCTAGTCCAGTGGTTCTCAAACTTTTATGCTTCACATACCCCCTGGAAATGTGTATGTAACTGTTGTACCCCTTGTATAGATAGATTAAACTATAGTTAGAGTATAACAATGGGAATAAAATAAAACATATATATACACACACATTAAATTTTGTATTCATAAATTACATATATCAATAAACAAAAAATGACATTTTTGTACAGCAGTGTTGCCAACTTAGCGACTTCGTTAGTTAGGTCTAGTGACTTTTGAGGTCTCAAAGCATACCCCAAAAAATTTTACTGTACCCCTCATTGAGAACCCCTGCCCTAGTCCTTAAATACGTGCTGGTGTACATTTGCATGTTGTTGTCCTCAGTAACGTCATTATTTCATCCAATGACTGTCAATTTTGGATCATGGTTTCTTCTGCCCATAACTATTAAAATATTATGATGTTCCTAAAGGAATCCTCCTGGGTGTTCTTTTTTCAATTTCCGCCAGTGTAGTTTCAATATACATTGGTTGTCATTGAATTATGACCACACCACTCCATGTTATATCAATGGAATGCTAACTTTGAAGCTTTGTACTTTTAAAATAAACATTTTATGGGACAATGTGACTAAGGTAAATTAAAGAGCTCATTCAATTCTATCTGGATATCAATTTTCAACAATATTCCTTTAGTATTTAAAGAGATGAAATTTGAACATTGAACAATAGACATGCTAGACAAAATAATTTACCTTTGAAATTACTTGAACCTGAAATAAAAAGTATCATTTCAAACCATTTAATAAATAACTATATATTTTAAAAGTGTGTAAATAATCCCTTTGCTATTCACTTATTTTTTTAATAAATTTCCTAGAACATGCTGCTGTTAAATGTTTATACCTCCATATCAATTTAAATGCTGAAAATATATTGTTTAAAATTGAGATTTAGATGATTTTGTTTGAGATGTTTAAATTATCTTCGGCCATGTTTTCTCGTAAAATGCTTATTTTAGAAGTTACCGATCTTCAAAATTAACTTCCCATTGACAAAATGTGAATGGAGTGGTCATAATTCAGGGACCACTGAGTGTATATAATAATCTGTTATGCTAAATGGCCCACAAATTTCCAGTAGAATGTCTGCAACTTAAAGAGGTACACCTATTTGATTCATTATTTTCAATTTGGTTAGATCATCTTAATTTTGAATAATTACATCATTGCAACTTGTGAAACTATATATTTTTAAAAGCTTTCATTTCCTCAAATTATCAAAGGGTATGACATAATAGACCTTTGACATAATATCAAAGGCCTTGAACATATCAGTTTATAGGCCATTTTTGTGTATTACATTCTGGAATTCTGATTATATTTCATCCATATGATTTGAATCAGCTGTTAACTATTACTCACATGCTATTCATCTTGCATTGCAACAAAAATGCCAAATGTGTGAAATTTCTAGCTTTTAAATTGATTCGTGATTGTTCTATCAAAGTAGGTTGGCTAAACTAAAATTGTAGTTTATTTGTCATATTAATATGGCAGTGTTTTTCTTAATCTCTATGGCCTACTTTATATTTCAGAAGAAGAGGAGAAAAATAATAGAGTACAAAAATATTCTTTTTAATCTCGCTATTTTGTTGTGATACTTTAAAATCAAAATTTCAAGTCCTCTCAACTTAGAAAACTAAAGCATTTATCAGAAAACTTAAAAGTAGCAGAGACTGCTGTGTATTTTAACAAGTTTACCATGCTAAAAAACTTTCTTTTTATATATAATTTTATATTTACAGATTAAGGAGGTTGATAATCCAGCCTCTTATGCAACATTTCAATTGAAGCAGCCACTGGGAAGACTAATAGAAGTATATCCTCAGGGAGACAGAATGAAGTGCCTAGCCACATTTTTTGATGAGGATAATTATCTTATTGGGAAAAGAGTGTTAAGCTATTTTCAGTCATTGGTGGATATTTATGTTGATTATGAAAATTCTTGTGGACGACAAGGTGTAATGAAGGTAATGTATCATGATTTGAATGTTAAATTGTAAAATACATTTTAAATATTCTGACATTGCTTCTGTAGTAGTAATATTTATACTTGAGAGAATGAAAGGTATGGAATAACTCTCGAATCAATAGTAAATTTGGAGGAAAAATTGTCGAGCTGGGTAGGAGTCAAGACCTGATAACATACTTGGTGCTCTGACCACTGAGATACTGGCCACTGATCAAGAGCTCTGTGTAATATGAACATTTCTATCTGCAATGCACAATTCCAATATCTGTGTCAGTTGAAGGCAGATATTGGAATTGATGTTTTTCAACTGAACTGTCAAGTAATTGACTAAGTAATTGAATTAGTGTATACAATGGTTTCAGAATAACTACACATGTTACAAACACTGCGACATACATAAATACACATGGGTTTCACCTGATGGGCTGCATAGGAATATGATTGATTATATATTAATTAACAGTAAATGGGCTAGTTCTGTTAGAAATACCAGGGCATATAGGGGAGCTGAAATTGGATCTGACCATTACCTTGTTAAAAGTGTCTTGCAACTTAAACTTAAAAAGTGTGCTAGGGTTAAAAAATTTACCTTTAATACTGAAGCTCTGAAAGACCCAGTTATAGTTAAAGCTTACCATGATAGGTTACTTAGTCATTATGACAGTCATGGTTTGCTTAATACTGAAGTTGAAGAATGGGGCCGTTTTAAACAGGCTTTTTTGGAAAATAACAGTACTCTTTTAGGAAAAAAGGAGCAGAGGAGGTAGAATTATTTAAGTGATAAGACACTTGAGCTTTTATCAGAAAGAAGGAACTGCAGGAATGTCCTTAATTAATACCCTACTAGTCCTAATAGAAAGGATTACAGAGAGCTTAATAAACGTATAAAGGATCAGTTAGCTGCTGATAAGAATTTTTGCGTTGATGGCTTGGCTGACAAAGCTGAGGAAGCAGTTAGGCAGCACAACAGCAGAGAGCTGTACCAGATAGTTAATGTTTTATGTGGTAGAAAAAGGACATGCATACAAGGATTGTAGGATAAACAAGGTAAGGTTATAGAAGGGGAGGATTCTGTCATGGCTTAGGTGGGCTGAGCATTTCAGTGATGTTCTAAACAATGTGATTAGTTCTCTCCCATTGTTTGTAGTGATGATAAATGTATTGGGGGCTTTAATGTTGGCTCTATAACACAATCTGGTTATTTTGGCTATTTCTAAACTTAAACTTCATAAATCCCCTGGGGTAGATGAAATTACTACAGAAATGCTCAGAGCTGGGAATGTTTTGGTTACCGCTTGGATGACTGAAATTTTGAATAACTTTTATGATAAAGGCATGGTTCCTAAAGATTTTACCAGAGCTATTATTATCCCTATTTTCAAAAAAGGTGATCACATTTCTTGTGATAACTATAGGGGTATCAGCCTACTCTCTGTTCCAGGGAAAGTTCTTTGCATGATTGTGCTTAATAGAATTAAGAATCTGGTTGACAGACAATTGTGTGATGAGCAATGTGGATTCAGAAGTGGTAGGGGATGTGTAGATCAGATATTTTCACTTAGGCAGATTCTTGAGAAATGTTTAGAGTTTCAGAAACCTTTGGTTTCTAGCTTTGGTGATTTCAAAAAGGCTTTCGACTCTGTTGATCATCATAATTTGTGGTTGATTTTGAGATCATATGGTATACCAGACAAGTTAGTTAACATAATGAAAGCTCTCTATAATAACACTGAGTCGTGTGTGAGAGTTGGTAAGTCTTGTAACAATTGGTTTAGCATTACTTCTGGTGTTCGACAAGGGTGCATTTTGTCTCCTTTTCTCTTTAGCTTGGTTATTGATTATGTTATGCGAAATTCACTTCAATTAAAAGATTTTTGCCTTAAATATGCTGGAGATACAAAAATTTCTGATTTAGATTATGTTGATGATTTAGCCCTTTTGGCAAATGATGTTGATGAGATGAACTCTTTCATTAGAGCTGTTGATGAGACTGGTAGTAGAGTAGGTTTGGTTATAAACAGAGAGAAAACGAAAGTGATGAAAATTGGTCAGGCAGGTTGTGATTCAGTTAATCTGAATGGTTGCAGTCTTGAGTAGGTGTCACAGTTTAATTATCTTGGGAGCTATGTAACAGATACTGGTGATGAGCGGCATGAGATTAACAGACAAATAGGGATAGCTGCTGGGACTTTTAAGAATCTATGTAGAGTGTGGAGAAATAGGCGTATACACATAAAGACTAAAATTAGACTGTATAATAGTTTGATTATTTCTAAGGTTAGTTATGGTAGTGAAACTTGGACGCTGTGTAAACAAGATAACAGGAAACTAGATGCTCTTGATTCTAGATGCTTACGTAGTGTCTTGGGTATTAGGTGGTTTAACTTTGTAACTAATGATGAGGTTAGGCAAAGGAGTTTGCAACCTCCTTTAAGCAGCATATTGTGCAGAGAGAGACTCCGCTGGTTTGGCCATGTTGCCCGTATGGATAATTATAGATTGGCGAATAGGGTTATGAACAGTGTGCCTAGAGGCCTCAGAAGGAGGGGGAGACCTGGGATGCAGTGGGCAGACAATGTCAAACAGGACCTTGTTAGAATTGGTGTGCAGTGGCTGGATGCAGCAGATGTAGCTCAGGACAGATATGCTTGGAGAATTAAACTGCACGGTCTGGTTGGACCTCCATAGCCCATGGCTGCTTGAGGATGATGATGATAACATACATTGCCATCTACTTCAGGATGCTGTTTGTCAACAGAGAAGACTGTATATAAGTGACACAGATATTGGAATTGTGTACTGCAGGTAGACTAGTACATATTAAATAGAGATCATTATTGGCAGCTGGTTGCTCAGTACTCGGAGCACATGACATTATCAGGGGGTCATTGGTTCATATCCTATTCAAGACAATTTTCCCCCTAACTTTGATATTAATGTTAAAGAGTGATTTCATAGCTTTCAACTGAAGAAACATTAATAAATTTATTAAGTTGAGAGAATAAATTTTTAATGTCTGTAATTTTAAAATTTCACTGCAATATAATCATAATGCCACATGCACACATTAACAGAATCTGGTGAAATAATAATGAACAATAGTTAAGAGCTGCATTAGGAAATGAAATTTCTACAAGTGGTAAATTAGTTTTGTAATACTACATTCAGTGAATGGAATATAATGGCTATTAAACATTTTCTTTTGAACTTTAGCATTTCTGTGTAATGTGTTGATGGGGCAGTGAATGAAGGCTGCACCCAATTGTATACATATGTTTGGGTAAGGTAAAGTGTGTGCTATTAAACATTATATCTAATCTAATAGAGTTCCTGTTTTCTAAATGTTTGTTGTAAAATGTTTCTAAATGAGATTGAGTACCTTGTGAATAAGGTCCAATAAAGACATTCAGCTGACAGATTCTTTTGAATAAAAAAGAGAGTGACATATTGCAAAGTGATTTTTTATTTAAATAAAAATTATAGTAATACAGTGGTAAATATCTATTATTTTCACTCCCAAATATATGCTTCATCATCAACTTGATCAATTTACCAATACGTGTTGATGCTTGGACCAACAATAGATTAATGGCTATCTTGTATTCAGTGGAAAAGAGAAAAGCAAAAATTAATTGGTGAACAACTTTTTAAATATAGGAGGGATAATGAATTGGCTTTTACATTTGGGGAATGTAATGTGTGCCCTAGCTACAGTACCACATGACTTTTATAGTTCCTGCAATTGATCACTGATGGGAACAGGTTTTCTGTGGATCTATAGAGAATGCTTGGAAGAAATTCTGCTTTGCATTTGTAAGGAAAATAACTCCTTACATCAATACACGTAGCCTTGGGATGATTGCAGTTGGCAGAAAATACACTGGCAAATAATCTCTTGTCTAAGGCTTTTAGGTATAGCCTTGAATCTTGAGGAAAGGCTATGGAGAATCTGTTCATATTTTTCAGGTGTATTGACATGCTGATTATATCAGCAAATAGCTCTGATTAATAAAAGAGGGTTTTGCAGATTTAGTATTAGACTGATGCAGCCTCAGTAATGCTAGATACTGCCTCAGTAAGACTGGATAGAAAATGTATCATTTAATAAATTTGTCGATGTTTATTTCAACTGAAAAGAAAGTTTTTCCTCTTAGTTTAATGTAATTATCAAATTTAGAGGAAAAATTGCCTTGAGCCTGGTGGGATACAAACCCATGAGCATATGACATTGAGGATTTGTATCCCTCCCAGCTGAAGAGTTTTTCCTCTGAATTTGATATTGACATTATAATAAAGAGGAAAACTTCCCTTTCAGTGGATAGAATGTAGTTTGCATGAAGGAGAGTAAGGTGAGGTTGTTACAATTATTTTAAACATTTGCAACAGCTTACAAATTAAAATTAGCTGTTAAAATGTTTTAAGTATATTAATTTCTAAAATATATTTATACTAAAAGTTCATAAAACAATTTTGACTAATATTTCATAATAATTTGCTGTGTGATGTGTCATGTAATTTGGTAGTTTTTTTTTTCTAATTTTCACTTTTTGTATTGCTTCTTATTTATTTTGACAAGATGTCTTTTTTTTTGTTTATTATTATTTATGTTTATTGTAGTATATAGTTGGTTGTTCTCAGGGTGTACTGAGAGTCTTGTACTTGGGGAAAAACAAAAATATATAGCATCTCTTTCCCCTAAATCCTCAAAACATCTTGTTTTATACATCCTTTTATATTCCCACTTTTCTATTAAAGGAGGTAAAAAAAAATACATTGATTTATATTTACAACTCTATTCTTGGTAAAACAATTTAAATGCTTGTAAATTTTGCATCCACGTAAATCAGTTCTTTGGGACAAATGTCCCCTTCTTCACTTCCTTCAGTATATTACTAGTCATGCTGCATCAGTGATGCCAAACCACCAACTGTTTGATGTGAAGGCATTTTAAATAATTTGGAGGTTACCATTCAAATTAAAAGCATTAATATTAACAGAATATTATACAATTTTTGTTTCATTTATAGGTTACAAAGACCAATAGTGGACCTGCACGCACATTGCAGATAAGAACAGAAGATTCTTGGATATGTGTTGACTTGGTACCTGTGATTAGAATTGATGGAGAATATTTGGAAAAGGTTACAGTACCTAGTGATATTTTGGGCAGAAATGTAAGTGCTAATAACTCATTTTAAATCAAACTAGTACTACTGTTATTGAGATGAAATTTCTATGTTGGATGTCGTGAATCTTTTGCTTCACCATTGACTTAGTCGCATCGCATTTTGAATGGTTTGCTCTTGATTATACCAGAATTGAGTAAGTATTACTATGCCATAAATTTGTTCTTAAGGGTTAGGACGATGGAAAACTACAATGTGTATCACTTCTGGTATGTAGGGAAATCTTGTTTGACATCCTACCAACAGAAATTCAAATTTCTACTATAAACAGATTATTTGTAATATTCATTAAATGTTTGACCTTTTCTAACAATGTGTCTCCAAAATAGCTCAACTACTTGGTATACCTATCTAAAGTCTAGTGGGGCTGGGATGGCTTAGTTGGTAGCATGCCAGGCTCATAATCTGCAATTCCCAGATGGGTCAGCATTCAGATTTATGTCTGCAAAATTCCCCACCCTACCCATGGTCAGCAGAGGACCGACCAATAGGTTTGGAAAGGCTGCCGTCCCTGTGCACATTAAAAAACATGCAGGATGGCCTTGGTGGGAGGCTACCATAGGTCACCCAACAGCTGTTCCAGTGGGTACCCTCTCCCAACCTTCTCTGAGCCTTCAGGGTCCTTGTGACCTGGCTATCTAGCCCATTGTATGCAAAAAAAAAAGTGCTACTCAGAGGTAAAAACAACTCAACCAACCTAAAATCTGGCAACAGAGTCTGAGGATGCTGAATTTTAAAGAATTTACCGTATTAAAGAAAAGTGAATTTGTACTTTCCTGAATGTATAATTATTCCAGTATATTGCTTTTCTGAATGTACTAGAGAACTTTTATGTGTCTTGTAATATCACAATTGCAAATATACCACAGGCCAAGCGTTAACCCCAAAACTACTTTTTTTTAGCTCGTTTTGAAGAAAAAAAAACCCTAGCTAATGTATTTTACTTTGTTTTCTATTTGGATTTTGTGTTGGATAGGTATTGGTGAAATATTATGATTCCCACTGTTGGCATATCACAATAGCTATATTACATCCTCTAATGGTGGAAAAAGTTGAAATGTCAAGATTTTAAAAGAATATTACAAGAGATGTAATTATGTTAAAAATTTGAAATTGTGGTGGTGAGTGCAAACATCAAAGTTTTTATTGACAACAATAATTTTCTCTCTAACCCCCTGGGATGGGTTAGAACATACAATTTTTGTTTAAAGAGATAATTGTTTGTTTTTAGAGATAAAAATTCTTTTTTAGTTAGTTAATAGCTGCTAATAAACTATTATAATTCACACTTATAAACCTTCCAAAAATTTTAATTGCACCCTCAAAAAAAATAAAAAAATTTTAGAGGGCTTTGCACAAAATGTGAAACATGTAGTAATATTACAAAAGATATATTTATGCTAGAAATGATAAATTCTGTGTGTTGATCAAGAACAGATACCCAGATAACTAACATAAGTATTTGATTAAATTACCATTGCTTAAAACACGACAAGTTGCTCTTTATTATTTAAAAAGTTAGTGCAGTAAACCCTCCATGTGTGTGAGTTCGAATCTGTGTGAACTATAAAGACATCCTTTTTTGTACATAAATCAAAATTCAAATATATGCATGTTTAGCCCAACATTTAGCTATTGCTGTCATTGTAATAACAAGCTTAGGTACCACTGTCATTGTAATAATAAAAAATAGTTATCGCTGTTATTGTTAATAATGAGAACAGAAAAAGACGGCAGAGACATAGACATTCTAGGAAGTCATTTCATCCATAAATGCTATACTTTTTGCAATGTGTACATTACAATCTACATTAAGTTATTTGCGTCTTGTGAACTTAAAAAATTACAATTATAGCCACAGAAGAGAAGAAGCTTAAGATTATTTCAAGGATTGAAGCCGATGAAGGTGTATCGGTCTAGGAACATCTACATTTGGAAGTAATGAATTCATGGCCACCTTTTGCTTTTATGGGTCCTATACAATTCATTGTTGAATATAATGTTTTACACTTGATTATATTTTATACCTCTTCTTTATACATGTTGTTTTTGGTCATATATTTTAGTTTTTGTTGTGTTGTGTACTGTTTCATTTCTTATCTCATTTTATGTGTTCATTTTAACTTTGGTTGAATGGGGCGGGGGTGGCTCAGTCGGTAGCGCGCCAGGCTCGTAATCTGTAGTTCCCAGGTTCGAGTCCCAGCTGGGTCAGCGTTCAGATTTATCTCCGCAAAATTCCCCGCCCTGCCCACGGTCAGTAGGGGACACCGATGGGCTTTGAAAGGCCGCCGTCCGTCGGATGGGACGTTAAGCCGTGGCCCCGTGTGCGGGAGAGCCATACCCTGTGCACGTTAAAGAACACACTGGATGGCCTTGACGGGAGGCTACCATCTGTCTCCCAACAGCTGTTCCAGTGGGTCCCCTCCCCCAACCTTCTCTGAGCCTTCGGGGTCCATGTGACCTGGCCATTTAGCCCATGGTGTGCAAAAAAAAGTGCCGTTCAGAGGTAAAACAACCCAACCCAACTTTGGTTGAAGGTTTCGTGACTTTTATTTGTTTACTTTTTGAAATATATTTTGCATTTAATGTAATATGGCCTTTTGTTGTTATTCTATTAAACCTCAAACATACAACTAACCAACCCCGTATATGCCAGAGACGATATGTCATTCTTCTAATTTTTATGTAATATCACAGCCATGTTTTAAAATTTGAGCTTCTGTGCTTTTCTGAAAGTGGAAGAAGTTAAGGTTTTATTTCTAGTGTTTATTGAGTTTCCCTGTTTACAGTACTTCTTGCTTGTTTGCCAATTTGAGTACTCTTTAATCACCAAATGCTTCGAAGCAAATCTCTCAATGGAAAATGTGCATTAATGAAATCTCTGAAACTGAATAAAAGTAAAGTAGCCATTTTTATTTCCTGAAACAAAGCTGATGAACACATACTTTGTGATATAAAAATCAGCACTAGTTGCTCAAAGCAGGTTACAGGCAGTGGTGTGGCCAAGGGTTGGGGGTGGTGTTTAACTCCCTCATTTGGGGAAATTTTATTTTTAAAAAATTACAAGTTCATCAATTTACATTAAATTTATAAAATCTGCTATCACTCCCAGTCTAAAAATCCTGGTTGTACCCCTGGTTAAAGGTTAAAGCTATGTTTAAAGTAAGTTAGTAAGAAATCACTTGCATTAGTGAATCAAATGTTTTGTTGACTGAGTTATATCCATTCCAGGAACATATAATTTTGAAAACAAGCAAGCAAGGAACTGAACAAAAAGGATTTAGTTAAGGGAAATTAGTATAAGAAATGAATATAGTATTTGTGTATAAGGCTGCAACTGAAATTGCAATATGTGCATAAGCTATACTGGATTTCTGCTTTTTATTGCACTTATCATTATAATATGCTTTTAAACTATTTTTATATATAACTTTCTTTTATATAAACTATTTTTTTAGCCTTTGGAAAAATGTTTTCTGGTTCCCAAACCTCTGAAGAATCCAGCTAATTATGATGTTGCAACACAAGATGCTTTAAGATTGTGGAGGATTTATATTCCTTCAGAAAAACAGATAATTAGTAGGAAAGGAGCTCTGAAGCCAGTAATTAAACTTGTAAAGGTAATTTTTAAAAAATGTTCATAAAATATTTTGTATTAACATATAATGACAAACATTATGGTTATTAAATACATATATGTATATCAGCTTGGAATTGCTAAGCTAATTTCATGCTTATCAAGTAGCCATGGGATAGGAAGATGTCCAACCAGACTAATTTAGTTCCCCAAACACATCCCTTCCTGAGCTCCACGAATGGCAGACAATGCCATATAGATGGAAAGTATATCTTACTAGTGTACCATTGATTAAATATTGAATAAACTCGACTTATTTAGTATACACTAAGGAATTTCCACTTTTTAAGTCAATTCAAATTTTTAGAGGGAAAATTGTCTTGAGCCGGGTGGGATATGAACCCACCTCCTGATGACATGTCAGGAGGCATCTATATGATATTGTCTGCTGCTTGTGGCTAGATTGCCGGAACAGTGCCTATATGTGACATAATAGAAATGTTCATAGCGTCAATTAGAGGAGATCTTGATCGGCGGCCGGTAGCTCAGTGGTCCAGAGCACCTGACATGTTATTAGGAGTATATTCTTATCCCACCTGTCTCAAGACAATTTTTCCTCTAAAAATTTGAATCGACTTCAAAGTTGTAATTTATAGGTAAACTCTAGAAAGAACTGAACTATTATTAGTGGTGAAAGTAGGCCAGTCCGCAACAGTATGCTGTACCAGCAAGAAATTATTTGCTGGTATGGTGTACCAGTCAGACATTTTTCAGTAGTGGCACAGAAAATGATTACTTTTGCAGCTTAATGCTCTTTCAACCGAGCAATCGATTTGATCTTTGATTTGTTATCTTGTTTTCCTAGTACTGCCTCTGCTGGTAATTAAGACCGAACCCACACAACTGTGGGGGAATGTGAACATGTATTATCCTGCTTACAGAAATAAATATTAACTTACTGCTTACAGAAAATAATATTACAGAAATATTAAGAAGAAACATACAAAAGTAAAGATGGAAAAAAAAAAGTAGTTTCCTTTTCCTTCTTATTAGAAAAAAAAAATATTTCTCATCTGTGTTTCTCGATTTCAGGACACTATTTGCTGTGGGCCCAGAAGAGAGGCACTGATTTAATCTTTCTTCTGAATGGCCTGTAATAGGGGAGAACTGTTGAGTATTCCTTCTGAGGCATGAAATATTAACTATGAATTTTAAAAATTAGATTGCTCTCCCTAGCCATTTAAAAGAGAATTGGTGGTCTTTTTCACCATCTGCTAAACTTCTGAGGGTTCTAAGCAGACATGTATTCAGAGTACACACACAGAGAGAACACACTCCCCAATTTTACAACGGAAAATATTTGAATGATTAATTTTTGAGAAAGAAATTTTTGGTGCATATTAATTAATTTTAATTGATTTTTATTATCAAAAGTAAATATATATATTTACTTTTGATAATTGGAAGATTAATTAAAAGGTATTCCATCTGTATCCAATTTTTTCCTTTCTATCTTCCCTCCATTGCCTACCAAAGTAGAGCTTTGAGTGGATTTTTGTTTTTATTAATAAGGCTGAAATCTGCTAATAAAACAGAATCAGCAGTTATTCTGGTTTATTAATATTTATTTCACATTTAGAATCTCTAAATCATTCCTATTTGCAGAAAACAAAGTAGAAATGTAAAATAGTGGGACACTGTACTTTTATCACCATACACTTCAGTTTATTTCCCCTTTTCATTGACTTCAGTACAACAACTGCCTGTGCGTGATTTTCTGCACATAGCTATGCTTTGAAGCTTGCTATACTGGTAAGAAATAAAATCTATTTTCACCACTGAAACTATTATACAGTCTCATTTTGGTGTTTAGGTGTATATGCCTATTTCTCTACACTCTCCATAAATTCTTAAAAGTCCTAGCAGCAATCCCTATTCATCTGTTAACCTCATTCTGCACATTTTCAGTATTTGTTACATAGCTTCCAGGATAATTAAACTGAGGTACCTGCTCAAGAGTAGAACCTAAGAAGTAAGTCAAGAGTGGAACCTAAGTATTAAACTGAGACACCTGCTCAAGAGTAGTACCTTCAGTAGTAAGTAAACCATAACTGTCATAATGACTAAGTAACCTATTCAAATTAACCGAACCACAGCATACCTGACCATAATAAAAAAACCACAGCCTGCCTGACCAATTTTCGTCACTTTAATGTTCTCTCAGTTTATCACCAAACCTACTCTACTACCAGTCGCATCAATAGCTCTAGTGAAAGAAAATGCATCTATCCAGTAACGCATCTATCATCATTGCAAACAATGGGAGTAGAACTAACCACATTATTTAGAGCATCGCTGAAATGCTTCCGGCACCCTAACCATGACAGAATCCTCACCTTCTATAACCTTACCTTGTTTATCCTTCAATCCCTGTATACCTGTCCATTTTCTACAACATAAAACATTAACTATTTGGTACAGCTCTCTGCTGTTGTGCTGTCTAACTGCTTTCTCGGCTTTGTCAGCCAAGCAATCAAGCCAAAGATTTTTATTAGCAGCTAACTGATCCTTTGCACATTTATTAAACTCTCTGTAATGCTTTCTATTAGCACTGGTAGTTTATTGATTAAGAACTTTCTGCAGTTCTTTCTTTCCAAAATAAGCTTCAGTGCCTTATCATTTAAATAATTTTGTCTCTTGCTCCTTTTTTACCCAAAAGAGTATTGTTAGTTTCAAGAAAAGCCTGTTTAAAATGGTCCCATTCTTCTTCAACTTCGGTAGTAAGCAAACCATGACTGTCATAATGACTAAGTAATCTATCATGTAAGCTTTAGCCATAACTAGGTCTTTCAGAGCTTCAGTGTTAAAGCTAATTTTTTTAACCTTAGCACAACACTTTTTAAATACAAGTTGCAAGACACTTTTAACAAGGTAATGGTCAGACCGAATTTCAGCTCCCCTACATGACCTGGCACACCTATGTAACAGGAGGGGTGGGAGTGGCTTAATCAATAGCACACCAAGCTTGTTATCTGCAGTTCCCAGGTTCGAGTCTCAGCTGGGTCAGTGTTGAGATTTATCTCCCACAAAACTTCCCGTCCTGTCAGTAAGGATACCGATGGGCTTGTAAAGGCCGCCATCTGTCGGATGGGACATTAATCCATGGACCTGTGTGCAGGAGAGCCACACCCTGCGCATGTTAGAGAACATGTTGGATGTCCTTGACGGGAGGCTACCATCTGTCTCCCAACAGCTGTTCCAGTGGGTCCCCTCCCCCAACTTCTCTGAGCTTTGGGGTCCTTGTGACCTGGCCATTTAGCCCATGGTATGCAAAAAAGTGCTGCTCAGAGGTAAAACAACTCAAACAACAAGAATTTATGTAATGCTCCAAAATGTATGTTGAACTTCTTCACTTTGGACCTTGTGACTGATCCAAATGATACTAATTTACTGGATAGCTTCAGGCACCAGGCAATTAATATTGCCAAATGAAGTTAAATAAGGGTTTGCTAAGTATATTTTGCATTAGTATAACAGATTTAACACATTAGTTTAAACTACACAACAAATATATTTTTTCAAAAATATTTTTAATATTATTTAGCACGGTTTAGTTAAATTAAAAACTTAATCACTCTCTGAGCTGTTTTATTATTGTTTTAGTAAATCAAAATAGCATTTCGATCGGTGAATACAGGATACTATGCTGTACTCCGTACTGTCCTGTATTCACTGATCGAAATCCTATTTTGATTTACTAAAACAATAAAATAGCTTGGATAGTGATTAAGTTTTTAATATTATGTTTTTCAATAATCAATAAGATAAATTCAAAAAGATTGTCAATTGTTAAAGTTTAAATCTAATCAAAATCAATTACCCTGCTCAAGAGGAAAAAGTCAAACTATTTCATAAAACAAAGTTTATTTCGAAAAAATCAAGACTCATCAAATGAAACTTCTACATCAAATTATCTGAGCAACTAAAAGCCCTCTCAGCAAAAATCTCCACCTGCATTCTCAAATCACAACTCCAAACTTCTTCAAAACTAAAATCTCTCTCTAACTCACATTCTGACTAACTCCAAAACTACTAACTCTGTAAGCTCCGCTTAGGTCATTTGTTTATTACACACACTTTTCTTCTTCAGGCAGACGATGATCCTAAGTGCGAGTTTTGTGACACCATTTTAATTATCAAACATATTTTAATTTCATGTCCTTGTTTTAACTTTGAATGCCATATGTTTTTGAATTTTCATGATTTTACATCAAGCCCCTTACACTCGGACATCTTGTATCAGACAATTGTTTTTTTACCTCTATATTTAAATTTTTACGATATACTGGTTATTTTACTTGCTTATAATTTTACCTCCCTATTTATTATTCTAATGTTTAACCCAGATCGCTTACACCTGGGTTTATTTTTATTGAACATATTTATACATTTGTTTTTGTTGTTCTGAACATTTAATTTTATTGTTTTAAGTTTTTCTTGTTGCTTGCATAATTTATTTTTAAAAATTGGTTGAGGGTGACATGACTTTTTACTTTTTTCTTTTTGGACTTTCGTTTGGTGCATTATGGCCTCAGCTGCCAATGTGCCATTAAACCCCAAACAACAACCAACTCTGTGACCTAAAATCACTTACTATATGTGTAGTGTGCAACTGACATGTGGGTGTTGGGAAGCACATGCTGGGAAGTGCATTTGCATAACTTACAATTGCACTAGCACCTAAAGACTAAAATTAGACTGTATAATAGTTTGATTCTTTCTAGGGTTAGTTATGGTAGTGAAACTTGGACGCTGTGTAAGCAAGATAACAGGAAACTAGATGCTTTTGATTCTAGATGCTTATATAGTATCTTGGGTATTAGGTGGTTTAACTTTGTAACTAATGATGAGGTTAGGCAAAGGAGTCTGCAACCTCCTTTAAGCAGCATATTGTGCAGAGAGAGACTCCGTTGGTTTGGCCATGTTGCCCGTATGAATAATTATAGATTGGCGAATAGGGTTATGAACAGTGTGCCTAAAGGCCTCAGAAAGAGGGGGAGACCTAGGATGCGGTGGGCAGACAATGTCAAACAGGACCTTGTTAGAATTGGTGTGCAGTGGCCAGATGCAGTAGATGTAGCTCAGGACAGATATGCTTGGAGAATTAAACTGCACGGTCTGGTTGGACCTCCGTAGCCCATGGCTGCTTGAGGATGATGATGATGATGACACAAGGGGGGGGGGGGGCATGTCCCTCTGCATGCATTAACAGCTGACAATCAAAAATTGGAGTTGCGCATTCACAATTCCTTTAGTGCACTTGGATGAGGAGAAATGATGATGCCAACTGAAGAAAGCCCAAAATAATAATTATAATGTAAATAAAGTAAAACTGGTTAAGCAAATGTAAATGGGAATGGGTGGACGATCATACCTAATGGAAGTAGCCCATTTGCTGTTAATGTGTAATCAATCTTATGGAGTCCATCTGGTGAAACCCATGTGAATTTATGTATGTCATGGTGTTTGTAATAAGTGTTAGTTGTTCTCAAATCATTAAGTTTACTTACTTGTAGGAGACATTGCCCATTAACATTGATGCCAGCAATGGATTTATCAACTGAATACCAAAGGACCCTATCATCCCTACTCAAAGGTCAGAGTCAGTACCAACTTTAGCATTGAAGTCACCTAGAAGAAGGGTAATATCTCCTTGACAGAAAATAATCGTGAAGTTGTCTGTAAAACCTATCTTTCTCAACCTCATCGGGGGCATAACATTCAAGTCTTTAATGTGTGTCGGATATTTAACAGTAAGAAACCTTTCATTAATGTACTCGTATCCTAGAAGAGCATCACTAGCATGTCTGCTGACAAGTAAAACCTGCTCCTTGGAGATGCATCTTATCTTTCCTTCCTGAAAAGAGAAATTTAAGATTATTTTTAAGTATCTGACCTTTATCTGTCCATCTGATCTGTTGCAAAGCAAGAATATCTAAGTTATAGCGATGGAATTCTTGCGTGAGAACATCAAGAGAATAATCTCTGTGTAGAATTCTCACATTCCAACTACCTGTGGAAGGAGAATGTTAGTGGTATGTTTAAAGAAACTACGTTTATTGAGAGCAGAAGTGCAGACAATATCAAATGGCCTCCTAATCGCAGGCATGGGGCAAAGACCTGTTCCCTGATTACTGAAAACTGAAGCCATTTAAACTGGAAGACTTTCTCCAATGCAGGTTTGATGATGTCTTTAGAAGCAAGAGTTAAGGTACCTGTGATGGCCTCAGATTAGGATTATTCACCTTATAGCTGCTGCTGATAATATTATTAAGCTGATAAAACATATCCTGTGAATCAATTCACTTGGGGCTGTCAACCCACAAACATACAGAAAACAGCAGAAGATTCTCCCTCAACAGAAGCCCATCAGTGCAGCAAATTCAGGATCCATAATTGAGCTCAGAGCCATTATTCTGTTCAGGTTCCTATATAAGTCAGCACCAGGAACCTGTGTGGCTGGCCACTCCATAGCAGGGTATAAAAAAAAGTAGCCATAGTAATCCAGATCAGTAGGCCACATTGATCTAACAGCTGTCCCCTTCCGTTCCCTTCCACAAGAGAGTATCTCTTTTGAAAGGTACTAATGGTCTGCATCATGAGAAGGTGGGGTCGGAGTTTATGTGCTAGGCCTGGCCAATTCTACACATCATCACAGGGGATTGGTGCATAGCTCTCCTTCCAGTTTAATGAAACTTGTAGCTGAGTGATTGACATATCCCACATAGTGTGAAATCAGATATTCTTGATAATATTTCACTGATGTTGAATTCCTTCACTGATGTACTAGATCATTATTTGTCACCCATAAAGCACATTTGGGGCAATGAAATGAAAGAATGATGGTCGCTCTTTATTGACTAGTGTATTTTTGCATCTTATGTCATGATGGTGTTATGTGTAAATGAACATTTCATTCCCAGTGGAGGTCACATATTACGTGTACATTTCATTATTGTTTAGGTGCTTTGCCTAATAATTTTTTTGATTTATAAATTTACCAAGTTGGTATAGATCTTTCCACATCTTCAGCTTGTTACAAGTTCATTATCCATCAGTGTAGTTCTTTTTTGTGATTTGTTATTATGTTCTTTAATACAACCGTTTTCATGTTTGTTATCTTTTAAATTGAAACAGAAATTAACACTGCATACCTTTGTAATTGATATATGAATTTTTTTCTTTACTTTTCCCCAGTGTATTAGAGACAAAGAGAAGTGGAATATTTGTTCATATACAATAAAAACAGTAGCTTTCTGGCTCGTTAAAAAGCATCCTGATGCTGTTTACTGGGATGAAAGAAAAATGGGTATTCGTTTCATTGAGGTGAGTTCAGATTATAGCAGTATATGGTCTTTTGTGGAAATCAGAATGCTCCTAAATAATACTCGTGGATTAAAAAAAACAAACATATTTTAAATTTGTTTATAACCATTTTTCTTCAGCTGCAGAGAAGTGAAAAAAAAAGATTGTTTATTCAGGCAGGCAAAACTGAAAGCAATTTTTTAAACACAAAAGTTAATCATTTTTAATTCCCATAGCAAAGAAAATAGACTAAATTAAACATGGACTTAAACAAACAAAATCCTAAATTAACTGCTTATTTTTTTTCTATGAATGTACAATTCATATGAGATGTACACGAATAATGAGCTTGAGCTCATTCATGTCAGTGAACTAATTCAACCCCCTTGATACAAGATACCTAAGAAACAAAAGGTGCTAATGACAGTTGACAGAAATGTAACAGAAAAGATATTTTTTTCAAAGGTCTCACAAGAGCATTGCCACTATCCCTTTCCACCTGACAATTTTTGTCAGGTAAATTCCCATAATACTGCAACAAGAATATTCATCTGATTTGTCAGCATGGAATTTCTGGCTGTTCCTTAAATTGAAATGAACATGAAAGAAAAGTGATTAACAAATCCATTGTGACAGATCATCTGAAGTTGACTTCGAAAGAGTAATTTCAGAAATGTTTGAGCAAGTGGCATGAATGGTGGAACAAGTTATTTGCTGGGTGGATTACTTTGAAGGGAATTAATCATGCAACCAGTTATTTAATAAATTAAAATTTTCCATCATTACCAGACTTTTTGATCACCCTGGTATATGCTTTCAGTTTTGTTTTGCAGTCTACACTTGCATTTTGACTTAAATAAATGCCATTACACTGTAAGCTTAATATATGAGTTCTGCATTTGTGTCAGAACCCAGTTCTTTTCCAGCGTTGGTTGAAGCAGGCCAAGCCATCTAAGGTGAAATGGCAGCCAAGAATATAACATGGCATCAACCATCATCATAGATTAAAAACCAAAAATTGGTATGTTAAAATTGCTTCAACTTTCCATCACATTGTCTTCACCAACCTTGGGGGGCGGGGGTGGCTCAGTCGGTAGCGTGCCAGGCTCGTAATCTGTAGTTCCCAGGTTCGAGTCCCAGCTGGGTCAGCGTTGAGATTTATCTCCGCAAAATTCCCCGCCCTGCCCACGGTCAGTAGGGGACACCGATGGGCTTGGAAAGGCTGCCGTCCGTCGGATGGGACGTTAAGCCTTGGCCCCGTGTGCGGGAGAGCCATACCCTGTTCACATTAAAGAACACGCTGGATGGCCTTGACGGGAGGCTACCATCAGTCTCCCAACAGCTGTTCCAGTGGGTCCCCTCCCCCAACCTTCTCTGAGCCTTCGGGGTCCATGTGACCTGGCCATTTAGCCCATGGTGTGCAAAAAAGTGCCGCTCAGAGGTAAAACAACCCAACCCACCAACCTTGGAATACAGCTGTTAATTTAGTAGAAATTCTCGTCATTCAGGTTTGATGTGAAGCATACAGTATAATGATAGTGTGGTTTTGACTTCTGAACAGAACTGTGGACACTAAGATAAATGGATAGATTAAATGGCCCCAAAGGCTCAGAGGAGGTTGAAGGGGACCCATTGAATAGCTGTTAGGAGACAGATGTAAGCCTCCTGTCATCCAAAAAGTTCTTTAATGCGTACAGAGTGAGGCTCTCCAGCACACAGCTCACCGCTTGATGTCCCATCTGAGAGGTGGTGGCCTTTCCAAGCTCATTGGCGTCCACTTTCTCACTCCTGGAAGAATGGGAATTAGTGGAGAGAAATCACAATGTTGGCACAGATGACACTCAAATCTGAGAACTGCAGATTATGAGCTTTTTGCACTACTGACTGAGCCAACCCCTGTCCCAGTATAATGATGTTGATCAAAGTAGGAATATGTAGATATATACATTATAGATGCTCTTTTAAGTATCTGATTAATATTTTTATTACTAAAATGTTTTCAAATATGCATTATAAGATCCATTTAGTACATGTATAATAAAGATGTTTATTTAATTTCCCATGTATTTAAATTTTATATAATTGAAGCAGATCTACGAATGTCTTATGCAAAAGTATATCAAAAGACTAAAAATAATTTCCTTTCCCTAGGTGTTGGAGGCATTGGGGTGTCATATGCATTCAGGGCAGCTGCCCAACATATTTTATCCAGAATTCAACATCCTGTATGACATAAAGAAGCAAGTACTGGATGATAATAGCAATCGTATACAAAAAATTGTTCAAGGTATAATAAAAAATCCAAAAACGGCCAAAAAATTGTTTAGAATTAAATAATATTTGTATATATATATATTAACTGTAAATAATGGCCAGTTTCAAATTGAGCTTGTAAATACATTTCTTTTCACCATATCATATTTTTGTTACTATGTGAGAGAATTGCATTCAGTTTTGACAGTAGTTGATTTATTTTTATTATGTATGCTTTTTAATGGAGAATTATGTTCAGGTTTCAGTAATCATAATGCATATATTTATAAAAACATCATTGCAAGAAATAACACATTGTGAGTGAAATGGATAAAAGAATGTGATATATTTTTCATAGTGTGTAACTTATTCATTGAGAATTTTCTATATTATGTAAGATTTTGCACATATAATCATAATATTAAGTTTTGTAGTATGACCAATTACAGTATTATTAATACAATTAAAGTGATTAAATTTACAAGTATATGTGTGTGCATATATACAGCTTGAGGATGGAACTTTTTTTTCATCTACTGATTTATAAATGCAACTTTTATACATCTTCTGCAACTAAGACGGCATTCTGGTTTAACTCTGAGGAGAATACTGAGTCATTTTGCTTGTATGTTGGCCATGATCATTGCATTTTGTATATTTTTTTCACTTCAAACAGCTTATAAAGAATATTTAGGATTACCACATCTATATCATGTTTCATAGGCCATTCTTGGTTCCCAACTGGGTGGGCAAACCGAAATAATAGTCTTGGAATTGGCCTTACTGATAGGATACAAACACTAAGCTCATAATGGTGGATGAATTCACTTCTCAGTATGGCTACATAACATCAGTAGCCCTGGTTGCTTGATGATGATGATGATTTTCGATTTATATATTGATTTAGGTTAGGCAAAGGAGTTTGCAACCTCCTTTAAGCAGCATATTGTGCAGAGAGAGACTCTGTTGGTTTCGCCATGTTGCCCGTATGAATAATTGTAGATTAGCAAATAGGGTTATGAACAGTGTGCCTAAAGGCCTCAGAAAGAGGGGGAGACCTAGGATTCGGTGGGCAGACAATGTCAAACAGGACCTTGTTAGAATTGGTGTGCAGTGGCCAGATGCAGTAGATGTAGCTCAGGACAGACTTGCTTGGAGAACTAAATTGCAAGGTCTAGTTGGATATCTTCATATCCCATGGTTGCTTGAGGATTTTTTATGTCTATAGAAGTGTTTCAGTATTAACAATATGGTGAATTTCTGATCAGTACAGTTTTGCTTTTTGCAGTTGTGACAAATTTAAGTATATTTAGTTATTCTGAATGTAATTTGCATGATTCAGGACGTTATGTGAATTATATTAGAGCAATTATGTGAATTATATTAGAGCAACTGGGATTTTGACAGAAATCGCTGTATTTTGTCAGATGTTTGTGTAAATTGTCTCATTATAATATCTGAATTTTAATTAGTGTAAATAGCAATTGTGTAATAAATATATTTATATATTACTTTTGCTCTTTATGTTGTAATAATATCTATGGGTGACAAATGTATAATTATATTAAAATGTCAGATAACATACTGAAATATTACATATCTTAAATACAGGCCTGGATGTAAGAAAAAAAAAAATAAGGGAAGGGATTTCCATTATAGTGGAATGTTTTTCCTTCATTTGAGAGGTGATGACCTCTAAAATGTCACCTCTTGGATGCAGGCCATCTGAGATGTTATGTACACGGGAAATAAAAATATTTTATATGAAGTCGTTCAAAATGAAGTTTAGAAAAGCCTAGGTAAACATTGCAAAGGCCTAGTTTAAGAAATTTAGCACTGCAGGTGGCCATATGAAAACTGTACAACATAGAACACCTAATGGAATGGAATATGATTTGAAATAATATTCTAAATATTATTAAGCAACACAAAAATTTGTAACAGCAAATATTTTTTGTGTTCCAAGTGATTTTAGGCAATTGAATAACCATAAAACGCAAAAGTGACAACACACAATGAATGGTTTTACTTCTTGGTAGCAGTTTTTGATTATGATGTGCTAAATCCAAAGGATCCGAACTCCACTAAACCAAGAATCCAAAGGGCTCAGAGGTGGTTAGGGGAAGGAGACACAGTGGAGACAGATGGGACTGCCCTGTCTGCAAGAGGACTACACCCTGCACACATTATATAAGAGACTTGATGATAGATTTCCATCTGGGGTTTAACAACTGCAGTTGACCTGGCCTCGTATGCCTATGGAACAACTCAACCTGTGCTGTTGCCATTTTTGATATAAGTTATTGAATCACCACCAGGATTAAAAATAATTTTTTTCAATTTCTTAACAGTATGCAGAAAATTACTACCAATTATCTCGTACTTAAGTTAGCTTTATTTGAAGTTGGAAAATTTGATGTGATACCCTGTGTATTTAACAAGAATTGTGGTTTTCTTTAAAAAATAATGGGTTAGCAATATTCTGAGCCCAGTTTCATGTTCAGCATCCAAAAATACATAGGAAACGAGAAAAAGACAGAAGTAAAAAATTTTTGTCGAGCATAATTAATCTTTCTGTGGAAAGTTTATTTACAGTTAGGGAAATAAACTTTTCCTAACTGCAATGCAATCCAAGGGAACATTTATGTTCAAAATGTAGGAAAACTTGCTAAAATATTTTGCAAACTAGACATACCGATGGTAGTGGCCAAACAGCTGTCCGATAGATTCTCTTCCCCAACCTTTTGTTGAGTACTTGTGATCTGGCCATTTAGTTCATTGTGTGCAAAATACGTGCCACGCAGAAGGAAAAGAACTCTCCATACTCTGGTAGTGAAAGAAAGCAGAAGGAAAAGGACTCTCAATACTCTGGTAGTGAAAGAAAGCAGAAGGAAAAGGACTCTCAATACTCTGGTAGTGAAAGAAAGCAGAAGGAAAAGGACTCTCAATACTCTGGTAGTGAAAGAAAGCAGAAGGAAAAGGACTCTCAATACTCTGGTAGTGAAAGAAAGCAGAAGGAAAAGGACTCTCAATACTCTGGTATATGATTTGAAATAAAACCTGCTGAAAAAGTGAAAAAAAACCTGCCCGTGCATCATAGAAGTCTGTCAACTAAGTTATTCTTTACCTTTGTAATAAGTATTCTAGCTTATAGTGTATCCAGAAATGGGTACAAAAAAAACCCCAACCATTCTTCCATTTAATGTTTTTGCCATTAAGGTAATGGGAGCAAAAATTATTACATTTGTGCATATTTCACTCATTTTTTTTAGTGTTGTGAAACAGAGTGGAATACATTATATTGAAATAGAAATCTACTCTCCCAGTAGATATCAGGCGTGAAAATACATAGATGGTGTCATGAATGAAATCAGATAACATGCGGGGAAAGTCTGTTACATTGGCTGTTGAAAAGGTTAGCCAGTGATGGTGCAGGGGTTATCACGCCTCCAATGTTGCTGGGAGACCGTTTGATTCCTACTCATAGTAAAACCAAATCAAGTCCCTTTCGTTCCTGCTCCCCCTTTATTTTCTCCTAGATCCGAGCCTGGTGATATGTATACATCCGCCGTTCCCACCATGTGGCTCTGCTTCCAAAGAGAATGACTATTAAGTCAGCAGCAGCATAACCAAGTCTTGCCAAATGATCAGGAGATTTCGTCATGGAGGCTACACGCTAATGTAGTTTCTTAAAAGCTCTCCTTTCAATCAGTGTTGAGATTCATCCATGTACTGGGGCGGGGGTGGCTCAGTCGGTAGCGCGCCAGGCTCGTAATCTGTAGTTTCCAGGTTCGAGTCCCAGCTGGGTCAGCGTTGAGATTTATCTCCGCAAAATTCCCCGCTCTGCTCACGGTCAGTAGGGGACACCGATGGGCTTGGAAAGACCGTCGTCCGTCGGATGGGACGTTAAGCCGTGGTTCCGTGTGCGGGAGAGCCATACCCTGTGCACGTTAAAGAACACACTGGATGGCCTTGACGGGAGGCTACCATCTGTTTCCCAACAGCTGTTCCAGTGGGTCCCCTCCCCCAACCTTCTCTGAGCCTTCGGGGTCCATGTGACCTGGCCATATAGCCCATGGTGTGCAAAAATGTGCCGCTCAGACGTAAAACAACCCAACCTCTTTGAGAAACTGATGGGATGTTAAAGCCATGCTCTGTGCACGTTATACAATGTGCTGGATAACCTTGATCAGAGAAATGCCTTCTAGGAGCTGTCCACAGGGTTCTCTTCTTATCAACCCTCTCTGAGCATTTTGGGTCCTTGTGCTTATAATGTGCAAAGATGTGCTCCTCAGAGGCAGAATAACCAACTTGAACCTCTTCAATCTGCAGCATGAGCAGTTAACGTTGAATACATTTTTAAATATTGAGATTATGTACAATTACAACCAAGGGGAAAGTATTTGCAGACGCACACAAGAAAATTATACCGAATGCAAAAATAATGACATTTGCTTTATTGTCTAACAGTGTTACTCCTGAATACACACAGAGGCAAAAAATTTGCCACACTGTTGCACATTTTTTCACAATATCAGGTGACAAAACTGACTCTTAATTTACGCCATCTTTTATAAAGTTTCTCATTTATTTAACATTTGATATAAACATCAACGAATATTACAACTTTACAAATATACACTTTAAATACATCATTTAAAGTTGGTCCATTCTCCATTTTTACCCTTTTATTTCCGGACTTTTTTGGAAAATGATCCGATGCAGGTCATCGACGAAAGGTGCGAAGAATAACAATTGTAACAATGCTTAGCATTTTAATGATCGAAGATTTACAAAAATATATGTATATACAAGCGACATTAAACGGAAATGTTTCGTTGGAAACGTTTTCTAATAACCAACTATGAGTGTTTATCGAGCTATTGACGTTTTTTTCTAACTATATGTGACGTCATTCAAACATCTGAATTTTGAAGCCAGTTGCTTGATGTTTTGAATATTCGTGTTGCTTATTGTGGCAACACGAAATTGCCAATTGAATGGATGCTTAAAAATAAGATTCAAGGGAGAAAATTGTAATGATGGGAAGCTGAGAGATTTCTTGGCAATGGATGTCAGAATAATTGATGGTTTCAATGAGAACATGAAAGTTTTTTTTACTATTAAATAATTAGCCATTGGATTGTATATATTTGTGTGAAGTTAAGAGGTAATCTTGTTTGATTGCGTCGCAATGTTGTGATTATCTGGTGCAAGTTTTGACGGAGGAAAAAATGAATTTTGAGCTCAAAATAGTCTCTGACCCGCAGTTTGAAATGTTCTTTGGTAATGCATCGCTCTGCATAATATAAATATATTGTTTCATAAATAAGGATGTAAGAGTAGCTAAAAATTAAATTTAGATGCACACAAGGAAAGGAAATGCGAAATTGGCGGATTTTGGGGTTTTCAACTTGGAATTAGAAAGGGCAGGTAGGGACTAATCTGACGTAGATAAAGAATCCCTTCCCCCCCAAAAAATACCATGGAATTATTAGTCGTCGGTTTTTGGAACCAGTACTTAAATTTGCACTAATATTTTTCAGACAGAGAAGTAAAATTCAATTCTTTTGAATACATTTGTGGCAACACTGCTTCCTTAATTCAGTTGCCTTTTCGAGTGATCGTGTTTCTCTGCATTTTGAACCGTAACCTCCGACTCCAAGTTCGATATCATTAAAAACGTGCTCAGACTAACTTATAAAATCTATTTTGTCTTCTCATTATCTGCACCCGAAATTTCATCGTTTCGTCACTGGAAAAAGATTGAAAAGCATTGGCCTAGAAATCGAGTAGGAGCCAGAAATTTCATCTCCCACCGGAAGTAAATCTATCTCTGAAGGAAATAATGAGAAATATTTCGATATGATTACTCGTTAAAATATGCGAGATACCGAGTATAGATATCCGTGGGATGTTTGCAAAGTAATTCAGCGGGATTAGAACTTGTTTATTTTTAACACGAAGCTTCACGTATTGACGCAGGCGAAAGAAAGGAATTGTTAGACATTAAACGAGTTTTTCATCTGTGGACCAGGCAGTCTCAAACCCTTCTGCAAATTGAATATGTCCATTCGCAACTAACCAAATGTCTTGCTCTCAAATTTTGGTATACTATTATTAATAAGAAAATTACCGTGATGTATTTTGGTACCTTTTATAAATGTCCACATTCAGGGATTAGGGGGAAAAAAATTCGGATGCAGGATAACTGAAGTGGACTAGAACGCCACTCCGGTATTTTTCAAAAAAAAACTACAAATCGTTTAATGTCCATATTTTTTTTTACCTGCCAGTTAAAAAAAATCCCATTCGAAAGTTATTTTTTTCATTTCATTTCGCTTTTTAAAACTATCAAGAGGTGGTTTATACAAAAGTCGGGTGCGGTTTCCTTTGCACACAATGGGCTAATTCACGGTCATCTGAATGACAGTCAATGTGCAAGGTTTGGGGAGGGAATCCATCGGACAGATGTTGGAAGACATGATAGTCTCCCGTCAACGCCATCCAGTGTGTTATTTAACATGCACAGGGTATTGCTCTCCCGTACAAGGGACCACGGTTTAACGTCCCATCCGACGGGCGGTAGCCTTTCCAAGCCCATCGGTGTCCCTTTCTGACTGTGGGCAGAGCGGGGAGTTCTGTGGCTGGCTCAGCTGGAACACGAACTTGGGAACTGCATATTACTAGACTGGCGTGCTATTGCTCACTCTAAAAAACGTTCCAGCTATCGTGCAAAACTGCACCTACAGCAAAAAAATTTACCAAGAATTGAAATTTCATCTGAATAAATCTCTTACAGCATCTCCAACTGCAACAAGTAATTAGTTATTAATTCTGGAACACCACTCGTATACTAGTGTGTATTTGGAAAGAAGAGACGAGTGTGTATTTGGATAGAAAATCTCTCTTGTACTTTTATGTTTTCAGGCGCTGAAGATTTGTAACGATAATATGAATGAAATGAAAAAAATCGAGGTGTACCTAATAAGAGGTCGAAAAATATCAACTATAATATTAAAACAGTATAATTGCTCGTAGCTAGGTCATTGAGAAGAAATGCGAAAGTATTAAGAGAGGCATTGGTAATGATATTTCTGATAATTGCGTTAAGGTGAGAGTCAATGTGCCGAACAACGCAAACTGATCAGAATGGCAACCTTAAAAGGACAATGACGTCATTGCCCGGTATAAGCAGACTGGTCCAGGGCATTATGGTGACATGGGCAATGACACAAACGGCCCCTTAAGAATTTTTTTTATAGAAATTATGTTCATTTGTTTATTGTAGTTTTCAACAAGTAAAAATTTAAGGGACGAAAAAAAATAAATGCAGTGTCATTAAGAACGTTACATTTTTTAATTGCTCTACTATTGAAATATCGCGTAAGATTTCTCTGCCAGGGTAGCAGTAGTCTTTGGTCGAAGATGAGAAGACGGCGTTGACATTGGTTGACTTAGATTTGAAAAATTCTGAAATTTTATATTTAGCCATTAAAATCTGTAATATATATATGTATGTCAGCAGTGGTCCACTGATCATTAGTAGACCAAGTCCTATATAATTCAGCAATATTTAAATAGTATCGATGTGTCGAAGGTTCGCCTTTACTGATTAAAGTTTAACTGATAAAGCGTTTGTTTGGGAGAACGTGAATATTACAAAATATTTAGATTTTCTGTTTTAAATTTGTATCTTAAAATTTTTTTTGCAGTTTTAATTTTCGTAGAGAAATTTAAAATACATCTAGGATTGGTTTAAAGCTGTAAAATTAGTAGGGGGGGGGAAGGTGAAGAAGTGTAATTAGAGCTGGTTTTGTTTTCCCGTTAGATTTTGTTAGCAACCATATATAAGACACAACTTTGGTACAACTAAATAAGTTAACCGACATTTTATTTCGATATGTAACCATTCTTTTGAATGCAGTGCTACGAGTGAAAGATTGGCCACATGTTTCCGAATTGTGACTTGATTTGACCCCAGTCTTGGCATGATGTTGGGATCAGATTTTGGTTATCTGAACATAACATTGAGAGCAAAGGCATCCAGTCGCTGCAAGAAGCAATGCTTAATATATAACTGCCAAGTTCTTTATGCAACTTTAATAATAAATGCCCACGATTTGAAAATGCTTTTAACTTAAGGCTGAACCACAGTGACCACATTAAATCCTCCAACATTGCTGAAGCTTTAGGAAAGAGTGATTTTTTTTCCACAAGAGATCGTTTATCTATTTTCATGAAACAACTTGGATATAGCTGGAAAGAAATCCACTTAATAGGAACCATACTTATCTACAATAACTTACGAGCTCTACTGACATAGATCTGTACAATGTGTCGTTGAGCTCAATAGACTATAAACTTTACACTTATGTACAATAGTCACACGAAGAACTTTTTCGTTTGCTACCACATCCGGACTAGGCTTAACTGCATATGATATGCATGAATGAATGATAGTTGTGGACATGCTGTTGAGTCCGAAACAGTGAAATAAGTTAGATACTGTTCATACTGGAAGCGACGAACACTGAAGACAATCCTTGTGGCTTCGGTCTCATTGATAAAAAACCCCAACTGCACACAACATTGGCTTGAAAATTTTTCTGAGTTCGCAATGCTACGCACTGTCGTAGAGAAACACTTCGTCTGCCCGATGGCTGTGTAGGCAATTCCTAATGGCTTTCAGGATGACGGGCACCCTGCGATCCATGGCTTGGAAGTGGGCTTCTGTGAGCACTGGAGAGACTGGGTCTTTCGCCATCGACTCGCGCATCAGTTCACTGAGCGGCTGAGGACCGACGTGAAAGTGAAGAAGTCTTTTCACAGTGGACAGACGAATCACGCAGCACTGAAGAATTGGCGACAGAATAGACAGTTCGTCGTGATGAGGTTTCCCAAACCTAAAAACAGGAAGTTTATTATTTTTATGAAAAAAGAAGATATACACTCGGTAGCCACTTTATTAGTATATACAGTTCTGTGTTATGTCAATAGTAACTCGGATAAAGAATTTGGTAACTTCTTAAATAAGCTACATGAATATGAAGAAAATTTAAAGATTTCAACCTCGAATTCTAACAATACGCATTCAATATTTAAAGTTACGGAAATTTGAATATTTACAAGCAGAAATGCGAGTTTAAATGATTGCTCTGAAAAGTCTCTCCACTTTGATAAAATGACACTTAGGAAAATAATTTCTGATTATGATGGCTCATGTTTCGATTAAATGGAATTTCCTGACATAACTGCAATGTACTGATTCCTCATCGAGTTAGCGGCGGGGGTGGCTCAGTTAGTAGCTCACCAGGCTCATAATCTACAGTGCCCAGGTTCGATTCCCGCCTGGGCCAGGGTTGATATTTATCTCTATAAAACTCCCCTGCCTACCCTCAGTCAGTAGGGGACACCGATGGACTTGGACACATACTGCCCACCGGATGGAATATTAAGCCGTGGCCTGTGCATGTTAAAGAACACACTTAACACGATGGCTTGACGGGAGGTTCTCATCTGTTCTAAAAGCTATCCAGTGGGTCCTCTTCGCCACAACCTTTCACGAGCCCTCAGGGTCCTCATGACTTGAGAAGTTAGTCCATTGCGTGCAGAAAAAGTGTCACTCAGAGATAAAACAACCTCACCGGGTTATGATGTTCTAAACGATTCGATATAATTAATCCGTTTTGTTTAAGATGTTGCTTGTGCGATGAATTGCAACCAAGAGCAATGGGTTCACACTTGTGACTGTGCGTCACATCCCAGTGTCCAGGCCTAAGGAATAAACTTTGAGCATTTGCTGTAAGTGTTGTGTTCATTTGTAAACGAGTGATCATAAGTGAAAAAGTAACTCCAGTCAGGTATCTGATATGTTCGTGTGATGTGAACACGTTCCACATCAACTGAGGGGCGGAAGTGGTTCAGTCGGTAGCGCGCCTGGCTCGTAATCTGTAGTTCCCAGGTTCGAGTCCCAGCTGGGTCAGCGTTGAGATTTATCTCCGCAAATATCCCGCCCTGTCCACGGTCAGTAGGGGACACCGATGGGCTTGGAAAGGCCGCCGTCCATCGGATGGAACGTTAAGCCGTGGCCCCGTGTGTGGGAGAGCCATACCCTGTGCACGTTAAAGAACACGCTGGATGGCCTTGACGGGAGGCTACCATCTGTCTCCCAACAGCTGTTCCAGTGGGTCCCCTTCCCCAACCTTCTCTGAGCCTTCGGGGTCCATGTGACCTGGCCATTTAGCCCATGGTGTGCAAAAAAGTGCCGCTCAGAGGTAAAACAACCCAACCCACATCAACTGAGATGGTCCCTGAGTTCTGTCCTCTGTCCCTTTCATGTATCATAACATCCCCCCCCCCTCACAATTTGTAATCAGATCTGCAAAGCTAAAAGCTCATCAAAGGTTAAAAGAACGAAAAAGCACAACCAATCCGCATTTCAGCAGTTGCACATCACTGAGAGCTAAGCTAAATACCACTGAGCTATCGAGGCTACAATGTGCTGATCACAGCATTTATGATAAAACCCATCATAATGCTTTTCGGTTCGGTTGTTTTCCTACTGAGTGGCACTTTTTTTGCACACAATGGGCCAAATGGCCAGGTCTCAAGGACCCCAAAAGGCTCAGGTTGTCGGGGGAGGAGACCCAAAGAGACAGATGGTAGCCTCCCATCAAGGCCATCCAGCATGTTCTTTAACGTGCACAGGGTATGGCTCTCCCACACACGGAGTCAGGTTAAGATCCCATCCGACTGACGGCGGCCTTTCCAAGCCCATCTGTGTCCCCCACTGACTGAGGCAGGGCGGGGTTGGGTTGGGTTCTTTTACCTCTGAGCGGCACCTTTCTGCACACTATGGGCTAAATGACCAGGTCACAAGGACCCCGAAGGCTCAGAGATGGTTGGGGGAGGGGACCCACTGGAACAGCTGTTGGGAGACAGATGGTAGCCTCCCGTCAAGGCCATCCAGCGTGTTCTTTAAAGTTGGATTGTTTTACCTCTGAGCGGCACTTTTTTTCACACCATGGGCTAAATGACCAGGTCACATGGACCCCGAAGGGGCAGAGAAGGTTGGGGGAGGGGACCCACTGGAACAGCTGTTGGGAGTCATATGGTAGTCTCCCGTCAAGGTCATCCAGCGTATTCTTTACCGTTGGGTTGTTTTACCTCTGAGCGGCACCTTTTTGCACACCATGGGCTAAATGGCCAGGTCACAAGGACCCCGAAGTCTTAGAGAAGGTTGGGGGAGGGGACCAACTGGAACAGCTGTTCGGAGACAGATGGTAGCTTCCCGTCAAGGCCATCCAGCGTGTTCTTTAACGTTGGGTTGTTTTACCTCTGAGCGGCACTTTTTTCCACACCATGGGCTAAATGACCAGGTCACATGGACCCCGAAGGCTCAGAGAAGGTTGGGGGAGGGGACCCACTGGAACAGCTGTTGGGAGACAGATGGTAGCCTCCCGTCAAGGCCATCCAGCGTGTTCTTTAACGTTGGGTTGTTTTACCTCTGAGTGGCACTCTTTTGCACACCATGGGCTAAATGACCAGGTCACATGGACCCCGAAGGCTCAGAGAAGGTTGGGGGAGGGGACCCACTGGAACAGCTGTTGGGAGTCATATGGTAGTCTCCCGTCAAGGTCATCCAGCGTATTCTTTACCGTTGGGTTGTTTTACCTCTGAGCGGCACCTTTTTGCACACCATGGGCTAAATGGCCAGGTCACAAGAACCCCAAAGTCTTAGAGGAGGTTGGGGGAGGGGACCCACTGGAACAGCTGTTCGGAGACAGATGGTAGCCTCCCGTCAAGGCCATCCAGTGTGTTCTTTAAAGTTGGATTGTTTTACCTCTGAGCCGCACTTTTTTGCACACCATGGGTTAAATGACCAGGGCACATGGACCTCGAAGGCTCAGAGAAGGTTGGGGGAGGGGACCCACTGGAACAGCTGTTGGGAGTCATATGGTAGTCTCCGGTCAAGGTCATCCAGCGTATTCTTTAAAGTTGGGTTGTTTTACCTCTGATCGGCACCTTTTTGCACACTATGGGCTAAATGGCCAGGTCACAAGGACCCCGAAGGCTCAGAGATGGTTGGGGGAGGGGACCCACTGGAACAGCTTTTGGGAGACAGATGGTAGCCTCCCGTCAAGGCCATCCAGCGTGTTCTTTAAAGTTGGATTATTTTACCTCTGAGCGGCACTTTTTTGCACACCATGGGCTAAATGACCAGGTCACATGGACCCCGAAGGCTCAGAGAAGGTTGGGGGAGGGGACCCACTGGAACAGCTGTTGGGAGTCATATGGTAGTCTCCCGTCAAGGTCATCCAGCGTATTCTTTACCGTTGGGTTGTTTTACCTCTGAGCGGCACCTTTTTGCACACCATGGGCTAAATGGCCAGGTCACAAGGACCCCGAAGTCTTAGAGAAGGTTGGGGGAGGGGACCCACTGGAACAGCTGTTGGGAGACAGATGGTAGCCTCCCGTCAAGGCCATTCAGCGTGTTCTTTAACGTTGGATTGTTTTACCTCTGAACCGCACTTTTTTGCACACCATGGGCTAAATGGCCAGGTCAAAAGGACCCGAAGGCTCAGAGAAGGTTGGGGGATGTGACCCACTGGAACAGCTGTTGGCAGACAGATGGTAGCCTCCCGTCAAGGCCATCCAGCGTGTTCTTTAACGTGCACAGGGTATGGCTCTCCCGCACACGGGGCCACAGCTTAACGTCCATCCGACGGAAAGCTTAACGTCCCATCCGACGGACGGCGGCGTTTCCAAGCCCATCGGTGTCACCTACTGACCGTGGGCAGGGCGGGGAATTCTGCGGAGATAAATCTCAACGCTGACGCAGCTGGGACTCGAACCTGGGAACTACAGATTACGAGCCTGGCGCGCTACCGACTGAGCCACCCCCGCCCCGCAGGGCGGGGAGTTTTGTGGAGATAAATCTCAATGCTGGCCCATTTGGCACTCGAACCTGGGAACTGCAGATTACGAGCCAGGTCCCGCCCCCCTCATAATGCGGTAATGAAATGGTCCAGGCACATAGCCAAGATGTGACTTGGCTACTGCTTGGGATGTTAAGAAAAAAGTGTTGAAGATCTTAAGAATTTTCTTCTATGTATTAATTTGTTTTTAACCCATGGCATCTATCCTTTACTAGAAGTAAGGAAAAATATTTCTCTTTCATCGACTTTTTTTCATTTAATTTTGTTCTGTTTCTATTACATACCTAAACTGATCATATTGCTTGTAGCATTTTGACTTAAAATGAATTCTCTACGAACCCTATAATCTTGTGACGTATGATGCCAAATAAACCTGTATGCTTTTCGGATTCTGTACTAGCTCAGTAAAGGGAAATGGAAAAAGAAACTGGTTCAACTGCAGGACGTACAGTCGCTCGAAAAAGTATCCGAACACTATGGTGGACTACAGAATTCATAAAAAATATCTGGCAACGATTTTTTTTAGGAATTAGTGATCTGGCAACCTTCGTGTCACGTGACATGAAGGTTGCCAGATCACTAAGTTCTAAAAAAAAATCGTTGACAGTTGTTTTTTTTCTGAATTCTGAAATCAACCATCGTGTTCGGATATTTTTTGAGCAACTGTACACGAAGGTTGCCAGATCACTAATTTCTAAAAAAAAAGTTGCCAGATATTTTTTCTGAATTCTGTAATCCACCAAAGTGACGGGATTTTTTTCCAGCGACTGTACAACTGCAGGACAGGATTGCTATCACTCAAGCAACTCCTGCCTTGCTTCATAGAGTAGAAGAGAAAATTGAATTTCGTTTGGATGTCTCTCTCTCATCCTCCCCACTGCCCAATATTCAGCATCTGTGAGCTTCGCGTGTTTCCATTCATTGTGGTTTGTTTTCCTTTTGTATCATAAATTCAAGCAGATATAAATGTTTGAATTTGCAAAGCTAATTTTTGTAATTATCCTGTAGTATCAAAAGTTCAGGTATATCATTTATTCTTTAACTTTCAATATCACTTTGCATTCAAAAAGTATTGCAAGCACACACAATTTTCTGCATTCACAGATGCTTGTACACACAGGCTTCGTCAAATAATTTTTATACAGGAACTCTTTCATGGGATTTTTATTCTGACAGCTGTTCTTTACACAATGGTTTTTTTTTCAAATCAAATTTCAAAAATAAGTCAGACATCCAGATCGTGGAAGATTCGTCCACCTGGGAATCATCCAACGGTATCTACACACGCACAAAAAACATCTGCTCCGGAAGGAAAGGGTTATGCATAAATTAAATTTGGTACACCGCTGGTTTCACTACTGACAACTTATGCAGCATACGGAGGGGATGTTCTGCGAACGATAAAAGGTGAACTTACCCTCTGCCATGGTCCAGGTGGACGGGGGCGCTGTCATTGCCGAAGATTTTTATCACTTCGTAATGATGCCTGTCCATGTTGCCTACAAGAAACACAACATGTCGTATTTTTACCATTAAAAATAGTTACTGAAATCTAATTACAAAAAATTTACGATTTTTTTTAGCAAAATTTTAAAGAAAAGAAACTTTTTAGTTTTCTTTGACGTCTGTCGAATGGTATTATATACACTACTGTTCATAATTTAAGGAATTTGGGAAAAATTGCAAATATCTCAATAAATTCTTTTGGATTGGGTTGTTTTACCTCTGAGCGGCACTTTTTTTTTTGCACACCATGGGCTAAATGGCCAGGTCACATGGACCCCGAAGGCTCAGAGAAGGTTGGGGGAGGGGACCCACTGGAACGGCTGTTGGGAGACAGATGGTAGCCTCCCGTCAAGGCCATCCAGAGTGTTCTTTAACGTTGGGTTGTTTTACCTCTGAGTGGCACTTTTTTGCACACCATGGGCTAAATGGCCAGGTCACATGGACCCCGAAGGCTCAGAGAAGGTTGGGAGGGGACCCACTGGAACAGCTGTTGGGAGACAGATGGTAGCCTCCCGTCAAGGCCATCCAGCATGATCTTTAACGTTGGGTTGTTTTACATCTGAGCGACACTTTTTTTTGCACACCATGGACTAAATGGCCAGGTCACAAGGACCCCGAAGGCTCAGAGAAGGTTGGGGGAGGGGTTGGGTTGGGTTGTTTTACCTCTGAGCGGCACTTTTTTGCACACCATGGGCTAAATGGCCAGGTCACATGGACCCCGAAGGCTCAGAGAAGGTTGGGGGAGGGGACCCACTGGAACAGCTGTTGGGAGACAGATGGTAGCCTCCCGTCAAGGCCATCCAGCGTGTTCTTTAACGTTGGGTTGTTTTACCTTTGAGCGGCACTTTTTTGCACACCATGGGCTAAATGGCCAGGTCACATGGACCCCGAAGGCTCAGAGAAGGTTGGGGGAGGGGACCCACTGGAACGGCTGTTCGGAGACAGATGGTAGCCTCTCGTCAAGGCCATCCAGCGTGTCCTTTAACGTGCACAGGGTATGGCTCTCCCGCACAAGGGACCAAGGCTTAACATCCCATCCGACGGACGGTGACCTTTGCAAGCCCACTGGTGTCCCCTACTGACCGTGGGCAGGTTGGGGAATTTTACGAAGATAAATCTCAACGCTGACCCAGCAGGGACTCGAACCTGATACGACTGTGTACATATCTGTACTCCATAGGTAATCAGATATACGATATCAGATATCTGGCTTACCAAAATAAATCACTTTCCACCTTCTGTCAATGGGAATTTCACTTCGAAGGTCGATAATTTAAAAAAAAATGCATTTAATGGAGAAAAATTGTGGCTGAAGATGAACATCAAAATCTGATCTTTTTAAATCGGCGATTTTTCAAGAACATTCATTCATTATTTAAAGATTATAGTAGCTAGAATATTCGCAAGAGTAATATGTTTTAAGACTTTACCTCAGATATTAAAATTTATTTTTTTAAGTATTGTTTCAACATTTCATAACATAAATATATATGTTAGAAGTTTTCGTAATGATTATTTCAATATTAGGTAATTATGTGTTGGGTTGTTTTACCTCTCAGCGACACTTTTTTTTGCATACAATGGACTAAATAGCCAGGCCACACGAACCCCGAAGGCTTACAGAAGGTTGGGGGAGGGGACCCACTGGAACAGCTGTTGGGAGACAGATGGTAGCCTCCCGAACAAGGCCATCCAGCCTGTTCTTTAATGTGTACATGGGGGGGGGGGAGTCAGGGGTTGCTCAGTCGGTAGCGCGCCAGGCTCGTAATCTGTGGTTCCCAGGTTCGAGTCCCAGCTAGGTCAGAGTTGAGATTTATCTCCGCAAAATTCCCCGCCCTGCCCACGGTCAGTAGGGGACACCGATGGGCTTGGAAAGGCCGCCGTCCGTCGGATGGGACGTTAAGCCGTAGCTCCGTGTGCGGGAGAGCCATACCCTGGGAACAGCTGGATGGCCTTGACGGGAGGCTACCATCTGTCTCCGAACAGCTGTTCCAGTGGGTCCCCTCCCCCAACCTTCTCTGAGGCTTCGGGGTCCATATGAGCTGGCCATTTAGCCCATGGTATGCAAAAAAGTGCCACTCAGAGGTAAAACAATCCACATATGGGCCATGGCTTTACGTCCCATCCGACGGGCGGCAGCCTTTCCAAGCCGATCGGTGTCCCCACCTGACCGTGGGCAGGGCGGTGAATTTTGTGGAGATAAATCTCAACGCTTGCCCAGCTGGGACTCAAAACCAATGACAGGCCCTCTGCCATATAATTATGATTTTTATAAAACAAGATAATTTATTGCCACTAGAGGGCGACACTTACCGGTCAAGAAGTCGAACACGGAGAGGTCGACCATGTCGTAGAGGCGTCGTCCTTCATCATAAGGCGGAGTTTTCTTCAAATCCTCACAATAAAACTTATTGACTTCCCACGCTGCCTTGTGGCGCTTGTGGTAGGACCTCCTCCAGGGGCTTCGGACAGGGTGGCGATGCACCATCGATTTGGGGGGTAAGAAAGCCGCGAAGCTCCCTTCCAACATGTCTGGGTGGCCACAGATGGCATGCGACGTGTCGCAGTAGTAGGTGCACTGCCCGTGGAAGCAGACGTTGCCAGCTGAAAGGAAAACGTTCCGTGGAAATCGTGTTAAACAGAGAAGAAATAATTGCACACCAATAAGAAACAACACACTTATGTACACAATCTTTAATTTTAAGATCCTTGGAGTGCTAGAAAAGCCTTCACGATCAGTACAGTCACTCAAAAAAATATCCGAACACTACGGTTGATTACAGTATTCAGAAAAAATATCTGGCAACGATTTTTTTTAGAAATTAGCGATCTGGCAACCTTCGTGTCACGCGACACGAAGGTTGCCAGATTTGGAAATTAGTGATCTGGCAACCTTCGTGTTACGTGACACGAAGGTTGCCAGATCACTAATTTCCAAAAATAAATCGTTGCCAGATATTTTTTCTGGATTCTGTATTGAACCATAGTGTTCGGATATTTTTTAATAGACTTCGTGTCACGTGACACGAAGATTGCCAGATCGCAATAAGGTGCTGTTTGACATTGTCTGCCCACCCCATCCTAGCTCTCCCCTCTCTCTGAGGCCTTTAGGCACACTGTTCAAACCTTATTTATTGTACAGATCACTAATTTCTAAAAAAATCGGTGTACACAGTTGTATCAGAAAAATGTGACCACCTACCTAATAATGGGAATGAGGGGGTGGCCATATTATTCTGATACGACTGTATATGTTAATCACACCTTTGAAGAAATTTGATATATACCACTAAATCGGAGGGAGGAAAAATTATACCGGAAGGGCGTTTGGGTTCATTTTGGCTTGATCTTGCTCTTCCCCCCCCCCCCACTTCCTTTTAAATGGGTTATTTAGCCCCTTATTTATTTTCATCTAGACCAGGAAAAAGGGGACGGGGGTGGCTCAGTCGGTAGCGCCACGCTCGTAATCTGCAGTTCCCAGGTTCGAGTCCCAGCTGGGTCAGCATTGAGAATTATATTAGTAAAACTCCCCGCCCTGCCCACGGTCAGTAGGGGACACCGATGGGCTTGGAAAGGCCGCCGACCGTCGGATGGAACGTTAAGACGTGGCCCCGTGTGCGGGAGAGCCATACCCTGTGCACGTTAAAGAACACACTGGATGGCCTTGACGGGAGGCTACCATTTGTCTCCCAACAGCTGTTCCGGTGGGTCCCCTCCTCCAATCTTCTCTGACCTTCATCCGACCGATGTATCATGAATACCTATGAGTGTACGCGCATGCATCGCGAACTCAATGCCACCTTGGATTTTTTTTTTTTAAAGAATATAATTTTTATTCATAAGAGTAAAGAATACAAATACATTTACAATTTGATCCGCAAAGCTAAATAGCATATCTGCAAGAATATGAATAAAATATATTAAACATAGGTCATTCAGCCATAAAAATGGTGTACATCAAATAAATCCACAAAACACAACACATAAATCAGCTAAATAGAAAATATCAAATAATTTTTTAATTCCATTTTAAGTCTTCTAAAAGAATCTATATTTAGTAATTCTTTTGGAATAGCATTAAATATAAGTGGTACTTGATATTCGGAGGTATGTTTCCCGTAATTATTTCGAAAATTTGGCAATTTGTAATAACCTTGGTTTTGAAGTCTTGTATTTTTATTATGTTGAATTTTTAGTTTGTAAGTTTCGTCAAAAACGTTTTTAATTATTACATTATATTTATATAAATTGCTGTAGGATAAAAGGTTTAAAAATTTTAATCTATCTGTGGAAGTTTTATAATTTTTTTCCAAATGAAACGGAATAATATTTTTAGCTATTATAGACTGCAGTTTTTCCATTTTATTTATGTTAAGTTAGTTGTTCCATGCACAATTATTCCATATTTTAAAATAGATTCGCATATTGCTTTATAAAATAATACAGAAAAGAGTTCACATCTGTACTAGGTGATCTGTATAATCCTAAAACATGATATATTATTTTTTTTTACTTTTATATATATAGTTTCCGCTGGAAGTGTTTGTTGTGAAATAATTTCAATATCTAGATTTTCTTAATAGTATACTGAAATCACCCTAATATTTTTATTTATATTATCATTTGTGATTTTATTAAATTTATCAATATTATATAAATAATTTTCATATTTATTTACATTTGTTTCAGTTAAAACAAGCAAATCAATGTGTTTCATGTAATTGTTAATACTTAATTTTAATGAATCGCAATGTTTTCTTTGACTTCTTATATTAACATGAGCAATTCCTAATTTATTTTTGTGAATAAATTTACTATAATTATTTACGAACCACGCCTCCACTTCTAAACCTGTAGTTACATAAGCAACATCATAGTTGCTATCAAGACCTTCAAAATTCAAATCAGACATAGCTAACAAGAATATTCATAAAAAAAGCAAGGTTTATCGGATATATCTAAAAGTTCCAAAATCATCAAAGTTGGTGAACATATCCACATTGATAATTCTTTCACCATTTGATTTCCTCATTAGAAATTTTCCATTTTTGAACCAAACATACTTATAATTTTTTTTCTTTTGCACACATCCTAGCTCTCCAGAAAAGTTCTCTGTTAATCATCCGATCAGATGGGTTATTTTACCACTGAGAAGCACTATGTTATTGCTCACAATGAGATGAACCGTCGGGTCAAAAGGGTTCAGCGAAAGTTTGGGGAAAGAGACACACTGAACAGCTGTTAAAGTAAACATGCAGGCCTCCCGTCGAAGTCGGTTGGCTTTGGGTTGGGGTGTTTTACCTCTGAGCGGCACTTTTTACTACACAATGGGTTAAATGGCAGGTCACAAGGACCCTGAGGGCTTAGAGAAATTTGGGGGAGGGGACGCACTGGAACAGCTGTTGGGAGACCGATGGTTGCTCCCGTCAAGGCCACCCAGCGTATTCTTTAACCTGGACACGGACCACGGCTTAATGTCCCATCCGACGGACGGTGGCATTTCCAAGCCCATCGGTGACCCCTGCTGCGCCTGCCCCCGGTCAGCAGGGACCGGGGGCAGGCGGGGAATTTTGCGGAGATAAATCTCAACACTGACCCAGCTGGGACTCGAATCTGGGAACTGCAGACTACGAGCCTGGCGGGCTACTGACTGAGCCCCCCCCCCCCCGAATGTGAATTAGTGGATAGAATCTGAACACAGGCACAGTTGAGATATGAAATATGAACCTGGGAACATCAGCCTGGTGTGTTACCTACGTATCCAGGGAAAAGTTTAGAAAGGATAGACTGACTTTTTGACGCCACAATAGAATGAAGTCTCCTGAAGTGTGCATAATAATTAATAAATAATAAAAAAAATAAATACCCCCTCAAGCAGCTGCTTGCCACAGAGGTCTGACAGGAGCCTGTCAGTTTATATGCCATAGTAGAAGGTCTCAGAGGATGGCAGGACCTCAGCAGAAAAACGACAGACACATCCATGCCTTACCCGGGGCTCGAACCCAGGTCCCTTAGATCAGTAGCCAAGCGCGCTAACCACTCGGCCATGGGACGGCATATAATAATTAAACTAGTATCAAAAAGCTCAACTCAAGATAGAAGCATTAAGAGAATTCCTAATTTTAAAATTATAATTAAAATTGTTCAGCATCTTTGAAAATTGTTGTTTAAAAGTTATAGGAGATGGAAAAATATTCACAAAAAATAAGTTTAGACTTCTTTTTAAAGTAAAAATAAAGATGCGAACCTTGCTTTTTTTTCTTTGCTCTTTTCTTTTGCTTTTTTTTTATGAATATTCTTGTTAGCTATGTCTAATTTGAAGTTTGAAGGTCTTGATAGCAACTATGATGTTGCTTATGTAACTACAGGTTTAGAAGTGGAGGCTTGGTTCGAAAATAATTATAGTAAATTTATTCACAAAAATAAATTAGGAATTGCTCATGTTAATATAAGAAGTCAAAGAAAACATTGCGATTCATTAAAATTAAGTATTAACAATTACATGAAACACATTGATTTGCTTGTTTTAACTGAAACAAATGTAAATAAATATGAAAATTATTTATATAATATAGATAAATTTAATAAAATCACAAATGATAATATAAATAAAAATATTAGGGGGATTTCAGTATACTATAAAGAAAATCTAGATATTGAAATTATTTCACAACAAACACTTCCAGCGGAAACTATATATATGAAAAAAAAATATAATATATCATGTTTTAGCACTATACAGATCGCCTAGTACAGATGTGAACTCTTTTCTGTTGAATTTCCGTAACTGGATGGAAAATACAGAGAAAGATCAAAATCAGATTTTAATAGGTGATTTTAATATCGATAAAATGAATACTAAAAAAACATGGCACAGAAAAATATATCACACTTTTGGATGAAATGAATTTTGAAAGATTAATAAGGGAAGCTACAAGAGAAGAAATAGTAAAAAATAAAATTAATAAAACCTGTATAGACCATATTAATATTAAACTGATTAAAAATATGTCAGCAAATTCAATAATTCAAACAAGCAAAATAGCAGATCACTATATGATTTTAACACTGATTAGCAACCCCAATAACAATTTGAATAATACTAATTATAGTGAAACAGACCAGGAAAATAAGAATTGGTCATTTCACCATTACAATATAAACAAAGCTATTTCTGAAACGAATTGGAATTTAGAAAATTATGGAGACAACCCAATGGATGAATTAAACCTATATAAAGTATTTAAAGACATTTATGATGGAATTTTAGGAAAAAATAGAATATATATGAGGAGAGTTGGAAAGGTAAAAAGAAATCATAGCAAAAATTGGGTAACACCGAACTTGATAGAATTAATTGAAGAAAGAGATAAAGCTTGGATTAAATTTAAAAACAATGATAAAAGTGATGCTTATAAAAATAACTATAAAAAATTAAGGAATATGGTTAATATTCAGATTAGAAATCAGAATCAACTTTATTATAGAAATAAACTTATAATGAAAAAAAAATGATATGAAGGCTACCTGGCAATTAATATATAAAATATTAGAAGGAAAACAGGAAAAATCATCGGACGATGTAATAATTGACAATATGGCCAAAAAGAAATTATCTGTGGAAGAAATAGCAAATAGTTACAATGACATTTATAATACACTAATTTTACAGATAAGAAATACAAATCACCAAGACGATATAAATTATGTTCCAACCATGATACAAAGAGTTTTGAAATCTATCTATATACATGAAATCTCTGAAAAACAAACTGATGAAATAATTACTTCATTAGACACCAATAAATCACCTGGTTACGATAATGTTTGCATTAAACATATAAATAAAATAAAGAGACACTACTAAATATTATATCAAAAATTATAAATCAGATTATATTTACTGGGAACATACCTACTGAACTCAAAACAGGTATTTTAAGACCTATTTTTAAAGGTGGTATTAAGGAGGATTTTTCTAACTATCGACCAATAACAATTCTGCCTATTTTTTCGAAAATAATGGAAAAATATATTTATAATACTGTTTTTAACTTTTTACTTAAACACAGCATAATTAATGAAAATCAGTTTGGCTTTCAAAAAGGAAAAAACACAATTTAACTAATTTCCAAAATTGCAAATAATATTAATAAATCATTGAATAATAGGGGAAAAATTGTAACTATGTTCTTAGATCTAAAGAAAGCCTTCGATACAATAGATCATAGCATTTTACTAAATAAATTGGAAAAATACGGTATTCGCGGTATATTGTTAGATTGGTTTAGAAATTATTTATCAGACAGATACACAATTACTAAAATAAAAAACTGCTACAGCAGAAAAGTAATTACACGATGTGGAATTCCCCAAGGCTCAATTTTAGGTCCTTTATTGTTCCTAGTATACATAAATGATTTGTTCAATACAAAATTAAATAGTGCTATTTATCTATATGCTGACGACATTGTTTTAATAAACTGTCAGAAATATTTAAATGATAGCATTTCAGAGGTTCAAACAGATTACAATAACATTATTAGATGGTTAAATCATAATAAAATCTATTTAAATGAGAAAAAAACAAAACTGATGATTATTCATTCACCAGGATTTCATATTCATCAAAACCTCTTTATCAAAACTCATAAAATAAATTGCAGAAAAAAGGATGCTTCAAATTATGAATCATTATGCAGTTGTCCACTTATTGAGCAAGTAAATAAAATAAATTACTTAGGAATCATTTTTGATGAATATTTTAGGTGGAATGCCCATATATCCCACATATGTGAAAGCTTGAGCATATCGGCGATAAAAATTCAAAAACTGAAATACGTATTAAATATGGAAACGTGTGTACTATTTTATAAAGCAATATGCGAATCTATTTTAAATTATGGAATAATTGTGCATGGAACAACTAACTTAACTAACATAAATAAAATAGAAAAACTGCAGTCTATAATAGCTAAAAATATTATTCCGTCTCATTTGCAAAAAATTTATAAAACTTCTACCGATAGATTAAAATTTTTAAATCTTTCATCTTACAGCAATTTATATAAATTAATGTAATAATTAAAAAATTTTTTGACGAAACTTACAAACTAAAAATTCAACATAATAAAAATATAAGACTTCAAAACCAAGGTTATTACAAATTGCCAAATTTTCGAAATAATTACGGGAAACATACCTCCGAATATCAAGTACCACTTATATTTAATGCTATTCCAAAAGAATTACTAAATATAGACTCTTTTAGAAGACTTAAAATGGAATTAAAAAATTGTTTGGTATTTTCTAGTTAGCTGATTATTATGTGTTGTGTTTTGTGGATTTATTTGATGTACACCATTTTTGTGGCTGAATGACCTTTGTTTAAAATAATTTAATTTTCGTGCAGATAAGCTATTTAGCTTTGTGGGTCAAAGTGTAAATGTATTTGTATTCTTTACTGTTATGAATAAAAATTATATTATATTTAAAAAAAAATTATATACACAGTAAACACTTTTGTTCGGTAAAAAAAACTGCTTATGAAAAAATTATCCACATTCTGAAGATCACGGAATCGAACAGTTATTTGCTATATTACCTTTAATCCGCAGCCGCTTTCAAAAAAAATTAACCCACGATAAAAGAAAGCATTTAAGCAGTTTTCCAACGTGACAAGAGATGGCGCCACCAGTCTTTAGCAATGTTTGAAAGCCCTGTTCCCTATTCAATGATTTGGGGCAATCTGAAAGCCTTAATCGCTTCCGCCATCGTAGTAGCATTATCATTTATCGAAATACATTCTCTGGAAAGTAAACGAAACAATGGATAAGTTCATTTAAAAACAATATTGTGCAACTACAGATCACTAAAGCTCTGCTAGTGGAAGAAGAGTTAGCATACCTGACTGCCAAGAGGGTTAGAATTCCTGATTAAGCAGATAATGTTTTCTATTTGCTGAGATCCCTAGGGAATGGCTGTCAGTTTTTTTTTTATCTTACGATATACTTATTGTTTTTCTGCTGAGGACTAGTTTTTCCCGAAGATTTCCTCTGTGGTGCATAATAATATTAATAAGCTACCGTTTTCGAAAATATGTTTGAAAGGGGAAGGGGGGAGGGTGTTTCGAAAGATTAATTTAAAAGGTAATCAATAAGTAAATATAAAAAAAATGGCAATAAATAAAAACCAGTATTATATTTTGCATCAGAAGTTACTAAATATTCCAAAAACGTAAAAAAATGCAAAATTGAAACGTATATATTTGGGGAAGGTTTATACACCCTTTTTTTGCGCAAAATGATCTGAATAGCCAGGTCACAAGGACCCCCGAGGGCTCATAGGGGGAAGAGGATCTACTGTTGCAGCTGTTAGGAAACAGATGGTATCCCTCCCTGCAGTTAAACCATCCAGACTCTTCTTTAACGTGCACAAGGTGGGGGTGGGGTGGGGTGGGTTCTCCGGCAGACGACTCTACGGCTTAACCAATCACGATATGCCATGGCATGAAAAGAACCTTTTTAACACTCATCGTAAAAAATGCGTCTTATTTCTTTCGATCTGAATTTGTGGTGTAGTTGGCAACAGTGATCCGAATTCGTCAGTGACTGTATCAGTAACAGGAACATTCTCGTTTTCACTCCAATCATTTTGTAGTAATGACTGATGATTTATTTTTCTGGTTAATTTAACACAAGGATTTTTCAGTTAATAAACAGGGTGTAAAAACGTTTCTTAATTTTAGGTAAATACTGGACGAGTATAAAGATTACACCATTTTTAAAGGAAATATGCTACAACAGCACAGGAACAGTTCCAACCCACCTCGAAGGATGGACGTAGAATCACGGTGGCTCACATGACGTACAGTCGCTCGAAAAAATTTCCGAATACTATGGCTGATTACAGAATTTAGAAAAAATATCTGGCAACGTTTTTTTAGAAATCAGTGATCTGGCAACCTTCGTGTCACGTGACACGAAGGTTGACAGATCACTGATTTAAAAAAAAAAAAGTTACCAGATATTTTTTTCTGAATTCTGTAATCAACCATAGTGTTCGGATACTTTTTTTGAGCGACTGTACGTTCTGGAAAAAAGATTTTATTGGGTCTTCTGTCTTTGTGGACGTTCGTGTGGACTCACTCACGGAAATATTGAGCGTGTGCAGTTACCGTTCACAGCAAACTGGAGCGTGCGCAGTAACTGCACACGCTCCAGTTTGCTGTGAACGGTAACTGGAGCGTGTACAGTTTCTGTACACGCTCCAGATATTTTTTCTGAATTCTCTAATCACGTGACACGAAGGTTGCCAGATCACTAATTTCTACAAAATAATCGTTGCCAGATATTTTTTTCTGAATTCTGCAATCAACCATAGTGTTCGGATATTTTTTTGAGCGACTGTACAGTCGCTCAAAAAAGTTTACGTCTGTACAGTCGTAAAAAAAAGTGTTACGTCTGTACAGTCGTAAAAAAAAGTGTTCAAAAAAGTGTTACGTCTGTACAGTCGTAACACGAAGGTTGCCAGATCACTAATTTCTAAAAAAATCGTTGCCATGTATTTGTTTTTGAATTCTGTAATCAACCATAGCGTTCGGATACTTTTTTGAGCGACTGTACTAGGTTAAAGAAACATCCTCCAAAGTAAATGAATAATTGATAATTTAGAACAGCGCTGTCTAACAAGGATTTTTGTGGCCCGCGAAGAAAATCAAGTTTTTACTTGAAATTTTAAATAAATATCTGTAATCCACCGTATAATTTTTTGTCAACCTATATTACTTGATATGCAATCATCAACTTACTCATTCTATCAAGTTTACAAAACATTCTTAATCTAATACGGCAAACCTCATGCATATGGCGAGGATTTTGCCAGACAAAACTAATCGCTAAAGAAAAGATCATTTTGATCTCGCTGTGGATATTTGGTGATATAAGTATAGGATCGGATAGGTCCTATTCTTTTTTTTTTGGCCGGCGAAATATTGACAAAAGAAAAAAATGGCCCGCGGTCTTAGAGAAGTTGGCCAGCACTGATAGAATAAAACCCAGAGCGCATAAAGAACGCCCAACTGGGCTATAGTCATTTTGAAATCTGCAAACAAAGGAGTGGTGGAGATCCTTGGACTCGATTCTTATTACCAAGTCTTGATAGATATCTGACGAAATGAGATTTCATTATTTATCTAGCTCACTAATCTTGGATATCTCTTTCTGAATCTTCCATTGAAAAGACGTTGTGAAAGAAACAACAAGAAAACAACGGATCTTAGACTGTGCAAAATGAATCTCTGTCTACCGGAGTGGTTCACGTGCTTAGCTGCCGTCTTTCCGCTCACTTCTCTAAAATGTAGATTTTTTTTTTGTCTTTCTTGTTGAAGTCTCTGACACGGGAACATTTTCTTCCAGCTGAGATCTCTATAATGGAGGTGTTTCCTTTCTGCTGAGGTCTGTAAAATATGAACGTTTCCTTTCTGCTGAGGTCTCTAAAATATGAACGTTTTCTTTCTGCTGAAGTCTCCAAAATATGAACGTTTTCTTTCTGCTGAGGTCTGTAAAATGTGAACTTTCCTTTCTGCTGAAGTCTCCAAAATATGAACGTTTTCTTTCTGCTGAGGTCTGTAAAATGTGAACGTTTCCTTTCTGCTGAGGTCTCTAAAATATGAACGTTTTCTTTCTGCTGAGGTCTCTAAAATATGAACGTTTTCTTTCTGTTGTGGTCTCCAAAATATGAACGTTTCCTTTCTGCTGAAGTCTCCAAAATATGAACGTTTTCTTTCTGCTGAGGTCTGTAAAATGTGAACGTTTCCTTTCTGCTGAGGTCTTTAAAATATGAACGTTTCCTTTCTGCTGAAGTCTCCAAAATATAAACGTTTTCTTTCTGCTGAGGTCTCTAAAATATGAACGTTTTCTTTCTGCTGAGGTCTGTAAAATGTGAACGTTTCCTTTCTGCTGAGGTCTGCAAAATGTGAACGTTTTCTTTCTGCTGAGGTCTCCAAAATATGAACGTTTTCTTTCTGCTGAGGTCTGTAAAATGTGAACGTTTCCTTTCTGCTGAGGTCTGCAAAATATGAACGTTTCCTTTCTGCTGAGGTCTCTAAAATATGAACGTTTTCTTTCTGTTGTGGTCTCCAAAATAGGAACGTTTTCTTTCTGTTGTGGTCTTCAAAATAGGAACGTTTCCTTTCTGCAGAGGTCACCCAAATATGGACGTTTCTTTCTGCAGATGTCTCCAAAATATGAACGTTTTCTTTATGCTGAGGTCTGCAAAATATGGACGTTTTCTTTCTGCTGAGGTTTCCTGCAGGTTGTTGTGTAAGTGTAGATGTTTTCCTTTTGCTGAGGTCTATAAAGTGAAATATTTTCTCTTTGCCGAGGTCTCTATGATGTGGATGTTTTCTGTGTTCTGAGTTTTTTCCCATGCAATGCTGTCTTTCCTTTGTGGTCTCAACTTCCTTGCTATTTTCTATGATTTACTGTAATGACAATCTCCTGTTAAACCTTCACAAAAATTTCTGCCTGATGGGAAAACTATTCAGTAGTAGCTGAACGGCACCTGGCATTGCCCGAGTCTCACCTTTATACTGCATATTATTATTTTCGCTGCGCAAAGTTGGTTTTATGACGACGCCCCCCCCCCCACACCCTCGAACATAGATTCAACACGAAAAAACCGTCTAACGTCAGCGCGCGCTCTCATTAGCTCCTCAGCCCCTCCATACTCGGTGCTAATGGTTCCTGGGGCGGGGGTGGCTTAGTCGGTAGCGCGCCAGGCTCGCAATCTGTAGTTCCCAGTTTTGAATCCCAGCTGGGTCAGCGTTGATATTTATCTCCGCAAAATTCTCCACCCTGCCCACGGTCAGTAGGGGACACCGATGGGCTTGGAAAGTCCGCCGTCCGTCAGATGGGATGTTAAGCCGTGGCTCCGTGTGCGGGAGAGCCGTACCATGTGCAATTAAAGAACACACTGGAAGGCCTAGACAGGAGGCTACCATCTGTCTCCTAACAGCTGTTCCAGTGGGTCCCCTCCCCCAACCTTCTCTGGGCCTTCGGGGTCCTTGTGACCTGGCCATTTAGCCCATGGTGTGCAAAAAAGTGCCGCTCAGAGGTAAAACAACCCAACGTTAAAGAACATGCTGGATGGCCTTAACGAGAGGCTACCATCTGTTTCCCAACAGCTGTTCCAGTGGGTCCCCTCCCCCAATCTTCTCTGAGTCTTTGGGGTCCATGTGACCTGGCCATTTAGCCCATGGTGTGCAAAAAAGTGCCGCTCAGAGGTAAAACAACCCAACCCAATGGTTCCCATAATACTCGACCGCACGGTCTGAAATTTCGTAGACTTCCCTTATTGGGTTGAAAAAAATTAGGTTCCTACCTGTAATGGGACATATAAAATATAATAATGTCTTTGGGAAATGGGGGATCTGGCAAATGGAGTATATTTAAATGTTTTGACTATCGCAGAGATTACCATTTCCCCTAAAAATAGCAAGGTAAATACATTTGCTTCTAGCAAAGCCCACTTTCGTAGTTTCGGCTTGAAAATTGGCTTTAGAATCCGGATCGCAATCAGAAATATTCTTTGAAAATTCCCTGATATGTCATGGCTGCCGCAGACACCTTTCATTATTATAGACTTTTTAGCGTTTTAAAGTAATTCTTACAATTGTCTGTAATTTCGCAAAACAAATTTTTTTGTTCGAAAATCACGTTATTTTAATATTACATAGTTAATATTCCTGATCTAGAATGAATTATTAGAAAAGGAGACTTTCGAAAACTGTTTTGAACTCACCAGGCGATATGAAAAATGTTTTCAGGAGGTCATCGTCGGCCAGAGCGTAGATTTCCGTCGTTATATTGAGCACACGACCCACCACAGGGGGCGCTCTACGGAATCCTAACAGCCTGTAGAAATAGAAAAAAAAAATGCCAGATTAGCAATTGTAATTCGATTAAAAAATAACAGCTAAATTAGTCACATCCTAGATATGGGAAGAGGGGGGGGGAATCTCCGCAAAACTCTAGGAGTAAAACAATTGGTCAGTAAACATTATTTTGGTCGTTGAAACGCCCACTTCTAAAAGTAACTTTTAAGCAGTGGACATATTTGAAAGAATGAAATAGACACAGTTGAAGCAGATTATGAACTCTATTTCAGCGTCGGCAGCAGGGTCAGATCTAGAGGTAGGTGGGGGGTGTGGGGGGTAGGGCTGCTCCACCCTAGAAAGAAGAAGAAAAAATAAAGTTACACTTTATTCGCACAGTACCCATAAGTTGAGTTAGAATCTCATAATCTGTGAAACGGACGGTCACTTTAAAGTTGTATAATATATGTTTATACAAAAATATGGGGCGGGGGTGGCTCAGTTGGTAGCGCGCCAGGCTCGTAATCTGTAGTTCCCAGGTTCGAGTCCCAGCTGGGTCAGCGTTGAGATTTATCTCCGCAAAATTCCCCGCCCTGTCCACGGTCAGTAGGGGACACCGATGGGCTTGGAAAGGCCGCCGTCCGTCGGATGGGACGTTAAGCCGTGGCCCCGTGTGCGGGAGAGCCATACCCTGTGCACGTTAAAGAACACGCTGGATGGCCTTGACGGGAGGCAACCATCTGTCTCCCAACAGCTGTTCCAGTGGGCCCCCTTCCCCAACCTTCTCTGAGCCTTCGGGGTCCATGTGACCTGGCCATTTAGCCCATGGTGTGCAAAAAAGTGCCGCTCAGAGGTAAAACAACAAAAAAAACAACAACAGAAATATGATTGATTATAAATTAAAAAAAAGGCATCAAATCGATAAAAATATTGTTTTTTAAACACTAGCATTTAGGTATCTAATGATTTATGGAAGCTGGAATATTTAACAGCAATGCCAGTCTTAAAAAACAAAAAAAAATTGATAATTACTTAAAAAATTATTCTTGAGGTTTTAATATACTATATGCCCAGCATCTTTTACGAGTATTAACATCTACGTCCAAAGTTCTCTATCAAATTATAGATGAAATTTGAAATCGTTAAAACAATGAAAATATATATGAGGAAGAATTGTATTCGTTAAAAATATGCATTGGCTATCTTTTGATTAAAGAGAATTCAGTAATCGAATGAAAAGGGAAGAGATTGATGCATTGAAAGAAAGAGATTTACTTGTCGAGAGGAATGGGTTGGGTTCGGTTGTTTTACCTCTGAGCGGCACTTTTTTGCACACCATGGGCTAAATGGCCAGGTCACATGGACCCCGAAGGCTCAGAGAAGGTTGGGGAAGGGGACCCACTGGAACAGCTGTTGGGAGACAGATGGTAGCCTCCCGTCAAGGCCATCCAGCGTGTTATTTAACGTTGGGTTGTTTTACCTCTGAGCGGCACTTTTTTGCACACCATGGGCTAAATGGCCAGGTCACAATGGACCCCGAAGGCTCAGAGAAGGTTGGGGGAGGGGACCCACTGGAACAGCTGTTGGGAGACAGATGGTAGCCTCCCGTCAAGGCCATCCAGCGTGTTCTTTAACGTTGGGTTGTTTTACCTCTGAGCGACACTTTTTTGCACACCGTGGGCTAAATGGCCAGGTCACAAGGACCCCGAAGATTCAGAGAAGGTTGGGGGAGGGGACCCACTGGAACAGCTGTTGGGAGACAGATGGTAGCCTCCCGTCAAGGCCATCCAGCGTGTTCTTTAACGTTGGGTTGTTTTACCTCTGAGCGGCACTTTTTTGCACACCATGGGCTAAATGGCCAGGTCACAATGGACCCCGAAGGCTCAGAGAAGGTTGGGAGAGGGGACCCACTGGAACAGCTGTTGGGAGACAGATGGTAGCCTCCCGTCAAGGCCATCCAGCGTGTTCTTTAACGTTGGGTTGTTTTACCTCTGAGCGGCACTTTTTTGCACACCATGGGCTAAATGGCCAGGTCACAATGGACCCCGAAGGCTCAGAGAAGGTTGGGAGAGGGGACCCACTGGAACAGCTGTTGGGAGACAGATGGTAGCCTCCCGTCAAGGCCATCCAGCGTGTTCTTTAACGTTGGGTTGTTTTACCTCTGAGCGGCACTTTTTTGCACACCATGGGCTAAATGGCCAGGTCACAATGGACCCCGAAGGCTCAGAGAAGGTTGGGAGAGGGGACCCACTGGAACAGCTGTTGGGAGACAGATGGTAGCCTCCCGTCAAGGCCATCCAGCGTGTTCTTTAACGTTGGGTTGTTTTACCTCTGAGCGGCACTTTTTTGCACACCATGGGCTAAATGGCCAGGTCACAATGGACCCCGAAGGCTCAGAGAAGGTTGGGAGAGGGGACCCACTGGAACAGCTGTTGGGAGACAGATGGTAGCCTCCCGTCAAGGCCATCCAGCGTGTTCTTTAACGTTGGGTTGTTTTACCTCTGAGCGGCACTTTTTTGCACACCATGGGCTAAATGGCCAGGTCACAATGGACCCCGAAGGCTCAGAGAAGGTTGGGAGAGGGGACCCACTGGAACAGCTGTTGGGAGACAGATGGTAGCCTCCCGTCAAGGCCATCCAGCGTGTTCTTTAACGTTGGGTTGTTTTACCTCTGAGCGGCACTTTTTTGCACACCATGGGCTAAATGGCCAGGTCACAATGGACCCCGAAGGCTCAGAGAAGGTTGGGAGAGGGGACCCACTGGAACAGCTGTTGGGAGACAGATGGTAGCCTCCCGTCAAGGCCATCCAGCGTGTTCTTTAACGTTGGGTTGTTTTACCTCTGAGCGGCACTTTTTTGCACACCATGGGCTAAATGGCCAGGTCACAATGGACCCCGAAGGCTCAGAGAAGGTTGGGAGAGGGGACCCACTGGAACAGCTGTTGGGAGACAGATGGTAGCCTCCCGTCAAGGCCATCCAGCGTGTTCTTTAACGTTGGGTTGTTTTACCTCTGAGCGGCACTTTTTTGCACACCATGGGCTAAATGGCCAGGTCACAATGGACCCCGAAGGCTCAGAGAAGGTTGGGAGAGGGGACCCACTGGAACAGCTGTTGGGAGACAGATGGTAGCCTCCCGTCAAGGCCATCCAGCGTGTTCTTTAACGTTGGGTTGTTTTACCTCTGAGCGGCACTTTTTTGCACACCATGGGCTAAATGGCCAGGTCACAATGGACCCCGAAGGCTCAGAGAAGGTTGGGAGAGGGGACCCACTGGAACAGCTGTTGGGAGACAGATGGTAGCCTCCCGTCAAGGCCATCCAGCGTGTTCTTTAACGTTGGGTTGTTTTACCTCTGAGCGGCACTTTTTTGCACACCATGGGCTAAATGGCCAGGTCACAATGGACCCCGAAGGCTCAGAGAAGGTTGGGAGAGGGGACCCACTGGAACAGCTGTTGGGAGACAGATGGTAGCCTCCCGTCAAGGCCATCCAGCGTGTTCTTTAACGTGCACAGGGTATGGCTCTCCCGCACACGGGGCCACGGCTTAACGTCCCATCCGACGGACGGCGGCCTTTCCAAGCCCATCGGTGTCCCCTACTGACCGTGGACAGGGCGGGGAATTTTGCGGAGATAAATCTCAACGCTGACCCAGCTGGGACTCGAACCTGGGAACTTCAGATTACGAGCCTGGCGCGCTACCGACTGAGCCACCCCCGCCCCCGAGAGGAATGGATATTGATGAAAAAAGATTCGAAAAGAGATTCAATTGTCGAGATGAAAGGAAAAATATTCATCCATTTGAATGAAAAGTTAGAGGTTCACGTACCGAAATGAAAAGAAAAAAAAAAACACTCACTTGTGAAAATGAAAAGTAGAGATTCACATGGAGATGAAAAAGGAAACTAACCTGTCCGAATGAAAAGATTCGAACTATCGAGATGGAAAGAAAAATGCGCCATCAATTCGCCTATAGAAAGGGCGATCATAACACTTCAGTAAATGAATCCTCTCGATAAGGAATCTTCAAAGAAGAAAAGATCCATTTCACGAGGGGAAAAAGTAGATTGACATATTGAGATGAAAACAGAGACTCACCTGTCGAGATGAAAAGCTGCGATTTCGCTGTTGTGACGCTCGAAGTCTGTGAAGTAGAAGTGATCTGGCAACGTCTCCCGATCTCTTGGAAATCTGGAAGACGGAAACAGTTGCTATGACGACAGAGTTATTAAAGAGAGAGAGAGAATACAAGCAACATGTATTGGAAAATTTTCTTGTAAAGTGAATGGAAGTGCGCAATAAGATCTCCTTTACTTTGAAGATCAACTTCCCTTGATCGCTGTAGATACACTGTAGATACACGCTGTAGATGAAAAAAATATCCAAACACTATGGTTGATTACAGAGTTCAGAAAAAATATCTGGCAACGATTTTTTTTAGAAACTAGTGATCTGGCAACCTTCGTGTACATATACGAAGGTTGCCAGATCGCTAATATCTAAAAAAAATGTTGCCAGATATTTTTTTGACTTTTGCAATCAACCATGGTGTTCGGATATTTTTTTCAGCGACTGTACATCTCGGTCTGTTTCTTATTACCAAATCTCTATATTCAAATTCAACAACACTAGTTTAATATTTAAAATAGTTATTGAAGCTGAAACATTTTACAGAATTGTGTTGCTAATCTTAAGACTTTACCTAGAAAATTAAAATATAATTCATAACTGTTATAAAGAATCGTCCAATGAACTATATGTCATTTCAAAAGTTTCTGCAATTAATTTTTTTTTCATTTCTTCCAGAATTTTAAAAGCAAAATTATTCAAGGAATGAACATCGAGAACTAAAAACAAAATCGAGATTTAAAGAGAGTTCAGTGATATCTTCAGTTTATTTTTAGTAACATTTTAACGTAAAGATTATTTTCAAAGTTATGGGAGCTTGGGATTATGGGAACTTTCCATCTACATTTGAGTCGCGTTGTTTTACCTCTTAGCGGCACTTTTTTGCATACCATGAGCTAAATGGCCAGGTTACAAGGAGGGCTCAGAGAAGGTTGGGGGGGGGGGGAACCCACTGGAACAGCTGTTGAGTGACAGATGTCACCCAACAGCTGTTCCAGTGGAACCCCTCCCCCTGGAACAGCTGTTGGGTGACTCCCGTCAAGGCCATCCAGCGTGTTCTTTAACGTTAGGTAGTCACTGGAAGGAGAGCTATGCACCAATCCCCTGTGATGATGCATAGAACCGGCCAGGCCTAGCACCTAATGTCCGACCCCGCCTTCTCGTGGTGCGGACCGTTAGTAACTTTCAAAAGAGATACTCTCTTGTGGAAGTGAACGGAAGGGGAGGGCTGCCAGATTAGTGTGGCCTACTGATCTGGACAACTATGGCTACTTTTCTTTTTTTTTCCTACCCTGCTGAGGAGTGGTCAACCACACAGGGTCCTGGTGCTGACCACATAAACCTACTGGACTGGACAGATATATGGCTCTGAGCTTGATTATGGATCCTGATTTTGCTGCACTGTTGGGCTTCTGTGGAGGGAAAATCTTCCGCTGTGTTTTCTGTTTGTTTGTGGGTTGACAGCCCCAAGTGAATAGATTCACAGGATATGTTTATCAGCTGGTGGATAATCCTGAGCAGAAGTCATCGCAGGCACCTGAACTCTTTGCTTCTATTGGCATCGTCAAATTCTACATTGGAGGAAGTCTTCCAGTGTAGATGGCTTCAGCCTTTAGTGGTGGGGGAACGGGTCTTTGCCCCATGTCTGCGATTAGGGGGCTGTTTGATATTGTCGGCATTCCCTCTCTCAATAAACATAGTTTCTTTAAACATCCCACTAACCATTTTCACTCCATAGGTAGTTGGAATGTGAGGACTCTGCACAGAGCTTTTTCTCTTGATGTCCTCACACAAGAATTCCACCGTTATAATTTAGATATTCTCAGCTTGCAAGAGACCAGATGGACAGATAAAGGTCAGATTCTTAAAAATAATCTTAAATTTCTCTTTTCAGGGAGGGACGACAATAAGCCTCACCAAGGCGTGGGTCTGCTTCTCAGCAGACACGCTAGCGATGCTCTTCTAGGATATGAGTGCATTAATGAAAGGTTTCTTACAGCAAAATTTCAGACAAGCGTTAAAGACTTGAATGTTATCTGCTGTTATGCCCCCACTGAGGATGCCGATGAGGATCAGAAGGATAGGTTTTATGAACAACTTCAGGATATTTTGAAATCTGTCAAGAAAGGAGATATTACCCTTGTTCTTGGTGACTTCAATGCCAAAGTTGGTACTGACTCTGACCTTTGGGGAGGAGTAATAGGCCCTTTTGGTATTGGTAGCTGCAATGGCAATGGGCAACGTCTCCTACAGGTAAGTAAACTCAATGAATTCAGAATAACTAACACTTATTACAAACACTGCGACATACATAAGTACACATGGGTTTCACCTGATGGGCTGCATAAGAATATGATTGATTACATATTAATTAACAGCAAATGGGCTAGTTCTGTTAGGAATACCAGGGCATATAGGGGAGCTGAAATTGGATCTGACCATTACCTTGTTAAAAGTGTGTTGCAACTTAAACTTAAAAAGTGTTGTGCTAGGGTTAAAAAATTTACTTTTAATACTGAAGCTCTGAAAGATCCAGTTATAGCCAAAGCTTACCATGATAGGTTACTTAGTCATTATGACAGTCATGGTTTGCTTACTACTGAAGTTGAGGAAGAATGGGATCATTTTAAACAGGCTTTTTTGGACACTAACAGTACTCTTCTAGGAAAAAAGGAGCAGAAGAGGCAAAATTATCTGAATGATAAGGCACTTGAGCTTATTTCGGAAAGAAAGAACTGCAGGAATGCCCTTAATCAATACCCTACTAGTCCTAATAGAAAGTATTACAGAGACCTTAATAAACTTGTAAAGGATCAGTTAGCTGCTGATAAGAATCTTTGGCTTGATGGTTTGGCTGACAAAGCCGAGGAAGCAATTAGACAGCACAACAGCAGAGAGCTGTTCCAGATAGTTAATGTTTTGTGTGGTAGAAAACGGACAGGCATACAAGGATTGAAGGATAAACAAGGTAAGGTTATTGAAGGGGAGGATACTGTCATGGCTAGGTGGGCTGAGCATTTCAGTGATGTTCTAAACAATGTAGTTAGTTCTACTCCCATTGTTTGCAATGATGATAGATGCATTGGTGGCTTTAATGTTGGACCTATAACACAATCTGAAGTTATTTTGGCTGTTTCTAAACTTAAACTTCATAAATCCCCAGGGGTAGATGAAATTACTACGGAAATGCTTAGAGCTGGGAATGTTTCGGTTACCACTTGGATGACTGAAATTCTGAATATCTTTTATGATAAAGGCATGGTTCCTAAGGATTTTACCAGAGCTATTGTTATCCCTATTTTCAAAAAAGGTGATCGCAGTTCTTGTGATAACTATAGGGGTATCAGCCTACTCTCTGTTCCAGGTAAAGTTCTTTCCATGATTGTGCTTAATAGAATTAAGAATCTGGTTGACAGTCAATTGCGTGATGAGCAATGTGGATTCAGAAGTGGTAGGGGATGTGTGGATCAGATATTTTCACTTAGGCAGATTCTTGAGAAATGCTTAGAGTTTCAGAAACCTTTGGTTGCTAGCTTTGTTGATTTCAAAAAGGCTTTCGACTCTGTTGATTGTCATAATTTGTGGTTGATTGTGAGATCATATGGTATACCAGACAAGTTAGTTAACATTATGAAAGCTCTCTATAATAACACTGAGTCGTGTGTGAGAGTTGGTAAGGCTTGTAGCAATTGGTTTAGCATTACTTCTGGTGTTCGACAAGGGTGCATTTTGTCTCCTTTTCTCTTTAGCTTGGTTATTGATTATGTTATGCGAAATTCACTTCAAGGGAAAGATTTTGGCCTTAAATGGGCTGGAGATACGAAAATTTCTGATTTAGATTATGCTGATGATTTAGCCCTTTTGGCAAATGATGTTGATGAGATGAACTCTTTCATTCGAGCTGTTGATGAGACTGGTAGTAGAGTAGGTTTGGTTATAAACAGAGAGAAAACTAAAGTGATGAAAATTGGTCAGGCAGGCTGTGATTCAGTTAATCTGAATGGTTGCAGTCTTGAGCAGGTGTCACAGTTTAATTATCTTGGGAGCTATGTAACAGATAATGGTGATGTGCGGCATGAGATTAACAGACGAATAGGGATTGCTGCCGGGACTTTTAAGAACCTATGGAGAGTGTGGAGAAATAGGCGTATACACCTAAAGACTAAAATTAGACTGTATAATAGTTTGGTTCTTTCTAGGGTTAGTTATGGTAGTGAAACCTGGACACTTTGTAAACAAGATAACAGGAAACTAGATGCTTTTGATTCCAGATGCTTACGCAGTATCTTGGGCATTAGGTGGTTCAACTTTGTAACTAATGATGAGATTAGGCAAAGGAGTTTGCAACCTCCTTTAAGCAGCATATTGTGCAGAGAGAAACTCCGTTGGTTTGGCCATGTTGCCCGTATGAATAATTATAGATTGGCGAATAGGGTTATGAACAGTGTGCCTAAAGGCCTCAGAAAGAAGGGGAGACCTAGGATGCGGTGGGCAGACAATGTCAAACAAGACCTTGTTAGAATTGGTGTGCAGTGGCCAGATGCAGTAGATGTAGCTCAGGATAGACTTGCTTGGAGAACTAAATTGCACGGTCTGGTTGGACCTCCGAAGCCCATGGCTGCTTGAGGATGATGATGATGATGATGTTTTACCTCTGAGCGACACTTTTTTTGCATACAATGGACCAAATAGCCAGGCCACACGAACCCTGAAGGCTTACAGAAGGTTGGGGGAGGGAACCCACTGGAACAGATGTTGGGAGACAGATGGTAGCCTCCCGTCAAGGCCATCCAACGTGTTCTTTAACGTTGGATTGTTTTACCTCTGAGCGACACTTTTTTTGCATACAATGGACTAAATAGCCAGGCCACACGAACCCTGAAGGCTTACAGAAGGTTGGGGGAGGGAACCCACTGGAACAGATGTTGGGAGACAGATGGTAGCCTCCTGTCAAGGCCATCCAACGTGTTCTTTAACGTTGGATTATTTTACCTCTGAGCGGCACTTTTTTCCACACCATGCGCCAAATGGCCAGGTCACAAGGACCCCGAAGGCTCAGAGAAGGTTGGGGGAGGGGACCCACTGGAACAGCTGTTGGGAGACAGATGGTAGCCTCCCGTCAAGGCCATCCAGCGTGTTCGTTAACGTTGGGTTGTTTTACCTTTGAGCGGCACTTTTTTGCACACCATGGGCTAAATGGCCAAGTCACAATGACCCCGAAAGCTCAGAGAAGGTTGGGGGAGGGGACAAACTGGAACAGCTGTTGGGAGATAGATGGTAGCCTCCCATCAAGGCCATCCAGTGTGTTCTTTAACACGCGTATGATACTCCCATACGTGGGGCCACGGATTCACATTCCATCCGATGGACGGCGGTCTTACCAAACCCAGCGGTGTCCCCTACTGACCGTGGGCAGAGAAGTAAGTTTTGCGGAGATAAATCTCAACTCTGATACAGCTGGAACTCGAACCTGGAAACTACAGATTACAAGCCTGGTACGCTACAGAATTGAGCTTCCTACCCCCACAGCATCACTGGTGGTATTTGTACGAATAAACTTAGAATAAATGGCAAGTACTTGGCACATTAGACAGATGTTAAAAAATTCATCTTAATTATTCATCGTGCTCTTCATAGAAATGATGCAGACTTCCACGCATGAGATCACGGCTTGAAGTCCAATAAGACGGACGAATTTCTTCCCAAGTTCACCGCATTTCTTTCGTTCAAAAGGGCCGGGCCCGCGCGCTGAAAATCTTGCGAACTCGTATAACACTGGGCAACAAATTTTCATAAAAGTCAGGCCCCTGAGATAAAAGTAGCAATTTCTTAAAGATTTCAAGATGCTGAACACGAATATGACAATGAAAATGCAAAATTGGCTACGATTTCTGAGTAATCCGCAATCGTTTCTTATATAATAGAGTAATACTTACATATGACATGTGTCGATAAAACTCCGCTTCTACTTCCGACGTCGCTGCTCAGGATCGTCTCTGGCGAGTGTCCAACAGTAGTCAGCCAACATTGAAGTGGACCAGTTTCCCTATATCGTTTCTCTATCGTTGCAATGTCCTGGTGAAAACGTTCACCGTGGTCATCATTAACCATGCCGCAGTTGTCGGGGAAGAAATCTAAGTGGGAATGGAGAAAGGGGATCTTTAAGGACATATTGCAGCCAAGTTTGTCCTTAACCAGTTTCTTGTAGTTGTATGCCCTGACATTCCCGAGAAATTTAGTTGACACCAGACGAAACGCGTCCCAAGCCTTTTCTCGTCATCTTGAAGTAGGTTGTCGAACAGTCTTTGAACAGCTCGCGGATCTGAGGACCCACAAAAAATCCCTCTTTAGTTTTCGCTTCGCTAAGTCGAGGGAATTTGTCAGCCAAGTACTTGAAAGCTGATGCAGTCCGGTAAATGGCTTTTACGAAGTTTTTCGTCACACCGAGTTTGATGTGTAGGGACGGAAGCAGGATTTGGTGCATTTCTGCCAGTGCTGGGTGTTCCATATTCTTCCCTCCGATTTTCAGAGATTTTCTTTGGGGGCCAGTTTCTCTTCACGTTTTTCTCGTGTCATGTGACACTTGAACACTTTCGTGTCACGTGACACGAAGGTTGCCAGATCACTAATTTCTAAAAAAATCGTTGCCAGATATTTTTTCTGAATTCTGTAATCAACAATAGTGTTCGGATATTTTTTGAGCGACTGTACTGTCCTGTGTTGCGAAGTTATTCTGCCTCATTTTACATCAGAGTAACTATTCAACTTTTTATATACTTGTCTTTTTTTTCCAAATTGGATGAATTTTAGTATTTTTCCGTTACCATTTAAACCAGACGCAAAGTCCGTATAAATGTTTTTTTTTTATTAATAGCACCCCACCCCCCTCCCACAGGAAAAGGGAGGCCTATTGAGCTCCCTATTCCAATACAAATAAAAAGTTAATTATACCATTAACATCCACTGGCTTTATAAGGCTCATGAAACAACCCAGAGGAAATTGAACTCTAGTTTCTGCGGATCTCACTTGCAGGAGTCCATTAGGCAAAGAGATGTCTTTATGAATATTAAAATCCCGAGGTCTACAACAAATTTCATCTCTTTCCATTTATTATTCATACCATTCGATCAGAAAAGCGATGATATGCAAAATGCTCTCATTATTTTCATTGTTTTCCGGCAAGGAGTAACAATACTTGCATAACGCACGGAACAAGCTCGTGCATGTCAGAAACAGGTTTCGGTTTCCCTCACGTGCGCCGCAGAATACCCGACAGCGAGCGCATGCACTGTGAAGCTCTCCCCCGCCCAAATGAGTTGAAACATTGATAGCCAGAGTGCTGCTGGGGCGCTTTCAATTATTGAAGTTGTGTTGTTGTCGCCGTCTTTATAGGCAAGCACTCCTTGTGTCTGGTTGATGGCGATCATCGAGTAAATATCCACACCCTTTACGAAAAGATAATTCAGAAGCAGCAGCAGAAATAAGTAGAGCATCCATACACTAGAGACCTCATCAGAAAAAAAAACATAGATGCTTTAGAGACGTCATCAGGGAAAAAAAAATACATGCTTTAGAGACGTCATCAGAAAAAGCATACATGCTTTAGAGACATCATCAGGAAAAATACATGCTTCTTTAGAGACATCATCAGGAAAAATACATGCTTCTTTAGAGACATCATCAGGAAAAATACATGCTTCTTTAGAGACGTCATCAGAAAAAAATACATGCTTTAGACGTCACAAAAAAAAACATGCTTTAGAGACATCAATCAGAAAAAAAAATACACGCTTTACAGATGTAATTAGGGGAAAAAAACATACATGCTTCAGAGACATCATGAGGGAAAAAATTCACGCTTTATAGACGTCATCAGGAAAAAAAAAACATACATGCTTTAGAGACATCATGAGGGAAAAAATACACGCTTTATAGACGTCATCAGGAAAAAAAATACATGCTTTAGAGGCATCATCAGGGGAAAAAAAAACATACATGCTTTAGAGACATCATGAGGGAAAAAATACACGCTTTATAGACGTCATCAGGAAAAAAAAAATACATGCTTTAGAGGCATCATCAAGGAAAAAAAAAACACATGCTTTAGAGACGTAATCAGAAAAAAAAATACACATTTTAAACATTTACGAAGAAGAGCCACCCATTTCCCATACATTACTCTCTATTTCGTTCCCTCATCTCTGTTTTGTTCGATTTACATTCGAACAAAACAGAGGTGGCTTTAGGGGTCTCAGCAGATTGGCAACAGGTAGGAACAAAATAAAAATCCATTCCTTAGAGACCTCATTATCCACACTTCCTCTGGGATTCCCATTTCTCAGCCTTCAAAGCACACCAACCAGTTGGCCACTAGAACACTCAGCTACATTTAATTTGAAATAGAAGACATGCCCCAATTAAAACGGGTTGGGTTGTTTTACCCCTGAGCGGCACTTTTTTGCACACCATGGGCTAAATGGCCAGGTCACAAGGACCCCGAAGGCTCAGAGAAGGTTGGGGGAGGAGACCCATTGGAACAGCTGTTGGGAGACAGATGGTAGCCTCCCGTCGAGGCCATCCAGTGTGTTCTTAGACGTGCACAGAGTATGGATCTCCCGCACACGGGACCACGGCTTAACATCCCATATGACGGCCTTTTCAACCCCATCGGTATCCCCTACTGACAGTGGGCAGGGCGGGAAGTTTTCCGGAGATAAATCTCAACGCTGACCCAGCTGCAGATTACGAGCCTGGCGCGCTAACGACTGAGACACCCCAATTAAAATGCTTCCATTGTCAAGGATTGTTTACCACTACTGTAGGTTCCATAAAAAAAGTACAGTCGCTCAAAGAAATATCCGAACACTATGGTTGATTACAGAATTCAGAAAAAATATCTGGCAACGATTTTTTTTTAGAAATTAGTGATCTGGCAACCTTCGTGTCACCTGACACGAAGGTTGCCAGATCACTAATTTCTAAAAGAACAAAATTCGTTGCCAGATATTTTTTCTGAATTCTGTAATCAGCTATAGTGTTTTTTTTTTTAAGAATATAATTTTTATTCATAAGAGTAAAGAATACAAATACATTTACAATTTGACCCGCAAAGCTAAATAGCTTATCTGCAGGAAAATGAATAAATTATATTGTTCGGATACTTTTTGAGCGACTGTAACTTTGTAAATAACTAGAAACGATTTTCATGTGAAAAATTGTTCAGATCTGCTTTTCATTTAGACTGTAGAAGTTTTGGCTTATGATACAAAAAAGAACAACACGAAAAGAAAAATAAGTTGCTAAGCGTTAGTTGTTTTCTTCAGAGCGTTGAAAACTGAAATATCTCAGCAGGTTAAAATATTTTAATGCATTCATTAAAAGGTTAAAAAATAAACACCGAAAACAGTATTTTAATAGATGTTTACATTTAGTGAACGAGCAACTACTCTGTTACTGAATCACTGGTAAATTTATTCATATTTATCAGAAACCGCTGCTTGTGTTGAATTCGCTTGGGATAGTTTTATTCAGTAGCCTTGAAGTGTGCTGATCCAAGTAGTGTGCTATTTCGACATTGGTAAATAAGGGGAAAGAATTTCAACAGCCTTTTTAAAAGAAAACGAATTGACAATATTTTTTAGACTTTATACAACACCTGAAAGCTGGCCATAAAAGAGAAAAAAAAAATGAAACAGAATTATTATTCATTCCGGCATTTACTATCGTAGCTTTGGCGTCTGTAGACATTAGACTCTTTTGTTTTTAGAGATAAGTAAATGAAATTATTTTTCGGTTGAACGGGGGTTGACGAAATATTACAATTCGCACTTTCTCACTCTCCCAATAACATATGGGCAGGGGTGGCTCAGTCGGTAGCGCGCCAGGCTCGTAATCTGTAGTTCCCAGGTTCGAGTCCCAGCTGGGTCAGCGTTGAGATTTATCTCCATAAAATTCCCCGCCCTGCCCACGGTCAGTAGGGGACAACGATGGTCTTGGAAAGACCGCCGTCCGTCGGATGGAACGTTAAGCCGTGACACCGTGTGCGGGAGAGCCATACCCTGTGCACGTTAAAGAACACGCTGGATGGCCTTGACGGGAGGCTACCATCTGTCTCCCAACAGCTGTTCCAGTGGGTCCCCTCCCTCAACCTTCTCTGAGCCTTCGGGGTCCTTGTGACCTGGCCATTTAGCCCATAGTGTGCAAAAAAGAGCCGCTCACAGGTAAAAACCCAATAACATAAATAACGCCCTCTAGGGTCGGAAAAAGTTTGTGAATGGTAAAACCTTTAATGAATATTGCAAACAATCAATATATTGTGGTAATCAGAGAATATGATTGTATTCTTTTAAGAATGACAGCCCCCCCCCCCAACCCCAGAGGAGTTATGTGATAAAAGGCAACTTTAAGAGATAAACGAAAACTCCTTTTTTGTGTTTTTAAGAGATAACTTTTCCATATTTCCTATTCATTATTAGTTCGAATTTGCACTGTTAGAGGGTGCTGAAGGCAGAAAGTAATAACAATAAATAATTTTTTTTTTGAAAACGATCTTTCATATTCATTTGAGTCGATACGTTATTCTTCTAATTTTGTTATCAATTCATTACTACAGTCGCTCAAAAAATATCCGAACACTATGGTTGATTACAGAATTGAGAAAAAATATCTGGAATCGATTTTCTAGAAATTAGTGATCTGGCAACCTTCGTGTCACGTGACACGAAGGTTGCCAGATCACTAATTTCTAAAAAAAATTGTTGCCGGATTTCTAAAAAATCGATGCCAGATATTTTTTCTGAATTCAGTAATCAACCATAGTGTTCGGATATTTTTTTGAGCGACTGTACATTTATTTCAATTTTAGTAAAAGGTCCTCTTCAGTTTGAGGAAGAGTTGACCCGAAAGTAATGAAGTGATTCGGAATATATCTTTCTCTTTGGAAAGCTGTAAACCAACTGATGAGATTTATCACACTTGTGGAAGAGGAGACTTTATTATCCCAGTTCATCTCATCATCCAAAACCCAATCTCTCTCTCTCGAACGGAGAGAAAATCTTTTCACACGACCTCGTTCATTCTGTCGCTGGAAATTGCAGGAGGAAGACCGAGGCATCAGTGTCACCTTCTCCGGTCATTCAGACGGATTGAGGGGTCATTCGTGAGTATTGATGGAATGATGGGGAAGCATGGAAGATGAAGATTGCCTCTGGATGGAAGAGATGCAGATTGCGATGGGACGGACATGATTTATCAGGTTTGTTGATTTTGATTCTCTTACTTTGTGGAAAAGATCAATGGACTATTTTATTATCTCAGGGTTTGAAATTAATCTAATTAAACGTTTGAGGGGCGGGGGTGGCTCAGTCGGTAGCGCGCCAGGCTCGTAATATGTAGTTCCCAAGTTCGAGTCTCAGCTGTGTCAGCGTTGAGATTTATCTCCGCAAAATTCCCCGCCTGCCCACGGTCAGTAGGGGACACTGATGGGCTTGGAAAGGCAGCCGTCCGTCGGATGGGACGTTAAGTCTTGGCTCCATGTGTGGGAGAGCCCATACCCTGTGCACGTTAAAGAACACGCTGGATGGCCTTGATGGGAGGCTACCATCTGTCTCCCAACAGCTGTTCCAGTGGGTCCCCTCCCCCAACCTTCTCTGAGCCTTCAGGGTCCATGTGACCTGGCCACTTAGTCCATGGTGTGCAAAAAAGTGCCGCTCAGAGGTAAAACAATCCAATGTTAAAGAACACGCTGGATGGCCTTGACGGGAGGCTACCATCTGTCTCCCAACATCTGTTCCAGTGGGTCCCCTCCCCCAACCTTCTGTGAGACTTCGGGGTCCTTGTGACCTGGCCATTTAGCCCATGGTGTGCAAAAAAGTGCCGCTCAGAGGTAAAACAATCCAACGTTAAAGAACACGCTGGATGGTCTTGACGGGAGGCTACCATCTGTCTCCCAACATCTGTTCCAGTGGGTCCCCTCCCCCAACCTTCTGTGAGACTTCGGGGTCCTTGTGACCTGGCCATTTAGCCCATGGTGTGCAAAAAAGTGCCGCTCAGAGGTAAAACAATCCAACGTTAAAGAACACGCTGGATGGCCTTGACGGGAGGCTACCATCTGTCTCCCAACAGCTGTTCCAGTGGGTCCCCTCCCCCAACCTTCTCTGAGCCTTCGGGGTCCATGTGACCTGGCCATTTAGCCCATGGTGTGCAAAAAAAGTGCCGCTCAGAGGCAAAATAACGTTACCCAATCCCTGCATGTTTTGGTTGATATTATGGACTGAAAGGGCGGAATTCAGAGAGTTCCAATGGGAGGAGAGGGCGGTTATCATGACAAAGTCTCTGATTTTCGGGGACAGCATTAGAAAATATGTTATACGCCCCTTTGCACCTGTTTATATCCTATCCGCAACCTTAAGGTCTTATGCGCACCTGCAAAATTTCACTGGCATCCGCGTATATTGCGTACTTAATAACCGCCGAGATTATGCAAATGCTTGAAGTGCGAAGTATGCTCGCGTGTTAAAGAAATCACTGCAATGGTTTATTAATGGCTGATGAATAACTGAAAAATTATACTGCGAAAAATAAAAAGTCTTTTGGTCGTAAATAAATTAAAAAAAAATAACTTTCATCCATAGTAAATACACGGATTACCTGTAGAAATAGACTTCAACATCAGTTAATACTTCTGGAAAAAATTATCGCCGCCACGGCGGGAATCGAACCCGCAACTCTTCAGATTCATGCGAGAACGCGCTACGTAGACAACCTACGTAGGCAACCTTGGTGTCACGTGACACAAAGGTTGCCAGATCACTAATTTCTAAAAAAAATCGTTGCCAGATATTTTTTCTGAATTCTGTAATCAATCATAGTGTTTGGATATTTTTTTGAGCGACTGTACCTAAAATTTGAATAGAAATCCAGATTCTTTAGAGAAAAAATGTTTATTCTCAGCAAACATAGAAGTTAAACAGATCACTTTTCCAAAACAAAATTTCTTAAGTGTCACCGACAGTTAGGTGAACTGAGCTAAAAAAAGATTTCTGTTTGGAAAACTTCGAGGTAAGCGATTTCTGATTTTCTATTCGCAGTGCTGGAGAATTTCCGCATGTATCACCGCATTAAAGGCGGCGTATAAAATTCCTGCCCTTCACGCACGAACGGGCTCTTCTCAAAAACTGTTTTTATTCGGCACACGATACAGCTCTGAGCTTAGCTTAAGGCCAAAAACAGTTCAACGGATAATCCCAATTCTCTGTCATTCTAACACTAGGCCATAAGTTGATCTTGGTTTTTTTTAAAAAGGTAAAAACTGCGCTTATTTTACCTAAGTTTTGTTTCACTAAGCCTAAATAAATCGACAACATATATAGCCAGTTCAAAATTTTAATTTTGGCAGCTGTAAATTTACAAACTATGTGAAAATTACAAAATTTTATTCCATAAATAATATACAGAAAAAAATACACAAATTTTTCAAAAAAATATATATACATCACCAACAAAAAACTTACATCATGCTACTTTTTTGAGATTCAGCACTCCGGGGCATCCGGGTAACGCCGTTAATCCTGTGTGTTTAGAGCATTCGGATTCGTGTTGCAAGATTCATATGAAATGACTGATTCGAAGTAGTGATCTGGAGATCAAAATGTTATAAATGCTATTTTCAGAAGATAATTTCCTATTTTTTCTCCATTATCAAAAACGAAATCCCGCCCCCTACACATAAAATCGTGTTTTTTGTAAAGCCAACTATCATAAAATATGATAGTTGTGTATATATAATATATAGTTAAAATATGATAGTTGTGTATATATAATATATAGTTAAAATATGATAGTTGTGTATATATAATATATAGTTAAAATATGATAGTTATGTATATATAATAGTTAGTTAAAATATGATAGTTGTGTATATATAATAGTTAGTTAAAATATGATAGTTGTGTATATATAATAGTTAGTTAAAATATGATAGTTGTGTATATATAATAGTTAGTTAAAATATGATAGTTGTGTATATATAATAGTTAGTTAAAATATGATAGTTGTGTATATATAATAGTTAGTTAAAATATGATAGTTGTGTATATATAATAGTTAGTTAAAATATGATAGTTGTGTATATATAATAGTTAGTTAAAATATGATAGTTGTGTATATATAATAGTTAGTTAAAATATGATAGTTGTGTATATATAATAGTTAGTTAAAATATGATAGTTGTGTAGGGGTGTTTGCATGGTTTTTATTATTGCTATTATTGGATGGTTTTTAACTGATCGAGTAAAACCCAGTAGTGAAGAGATCTAATTTCATGTTAGAAGCATAGGTACAGTCGCGCAAAAAAGTATCCAAACACTATGGTTGATTACAGAATTCAGAAAAAATATCAGGAAACGATTTTTTTTAGAAATTAGTGATCTGGCAACCTTCGTGTATAGAATTCAGAAAAAATATATGGCAACGATTTTTTTTTTTTAGAAATTAGTGATTTGGCAACCTTCGTGTACAGAATTCAGAAAAAATATCTGGCAACGATTTTTTTTTAGAAATTAGTGTTCTGGCCACCTTCGTGTCACGTGATACAAAGGTTGCCAGATCACTAATTTCTAAAAAAAAAATATCGTTGCTAGATATTTTTTCCTGAATTCTGTAATCAACCATAGTGTTCGGATGCTTTTTTGAGCGACTGTAAAAAAATGTCTTGAATTAGGAAGGCAAGTAACAGATAGCAGACACCAAATAACTTGTAAGAATGTGGGATAAAATATTTTAAAATCTAATACAGTATTAAATAACCAAATAAAAAAAAAAGCAGATCTAAACTCTGTGGAGGAGTTTATCACGATTGCAAAGAAAATCGAAGAAAAAAAAATGTAGCACATTAAAAAAAAAAGGAAATAGAAGATGTGACTGAAAAGATGAAATTTCTTTTCAAACTGCATTTTTTCGCACGTACCACGAGCTACTCTGAAACGTCATTCATAATCTCGAGAATGGTTCGAAGAGCTTTCGCAACGGGTTTCAACGTATCAGAAGACACGGATATCAGATTTCCCACTAGAAGTCTCTGAAGTCGTATTTTCACTCGGAAGATCTGAATATATATCCGTAGAGCAAAAGCTTCCTGTCCTTTTACATTGAGAAGGCTTCATCCCCCTGGGGTAGTTTCGAAATTGAAAAGAAAAACTCTTTCAGAAAGCTAAACTCTTTCGACGAATGCGCAGAAGAGATTATTGATTTTTTTTTTGTTTTGCATCTGTGTCGCGAAATCTTCGAACAAGGCGAAATATGTCTAGACGAAAATATGAAAGCTTCTATGCCAATCAAATCACACCTTCTTCGAATGAAATAAACGTAATAAGAAATTTTGTTTTCTGATTTATCACGTTCAGACCAGTCCGAAAACATTAGTTGCATTTTTGGGAGCTCGAAATCGATTTAAGTTAACGACCACTAAAAAAAATTGAATTTAAAAGGCTCTGAAATTTTAAATTATCTACTAGTAAGGAAAAATCGCATTTGAAGAACACTAACCGAAATTTTAAATCATTGAACAAGAAAAAAAAAAAAAAGACATTTGAAACATCCGGAAATTCTAAACATTAACGACTTAAAAAATGAGGTTTGAAAAGAAGGCCGGATATTTTAAATTAACTAGTAAAAAAATTAGAAGTAGTGAGAAGAATGAGTTGGGTTGGGTTGTTTCCCTCTCAGCAGCACTTTTTTGCACACCATTGGCTAAATGGCCAGGTCACATGGACCCCGAAGGCTCAGAGAAGGTTGGGGGAGGGGACCCACTGGAACAGCTGTTGCGAGACAGATGGTAGCCTCCCGTCAAAACCATCCAGCGTGTTCTTTAACGTTCGGTTGTTTTACCTCTGAGCGGCACTTTTTTGCACACCATTGGCTAAATGGCCAGGTCACATGGACCCCGAAGGCTCAGAGAAGGTTGGGGGAAGGGACCCACTGGAACAGCTGTTGGGAGACAGATGGTAGCTTCCCGTCAAGGCCATCCAGCGTGTTCTTTAACGTTGGGTTGTTTTACCTCTGAGCGGCACTTTTTTGCACACCATTGGCTAAATGGCCAGGTCACATGGAACTCGAAGGCTCAGAGAAGGTTGGGGGAAGGGACCCACTGGAACAGCTGTTGGGAGACAGATGGTAGTCTTCCGTTAAGGCCATCCAGCGTGTCCTTTCCTTTAACGTGCACAGGGTATGGCTCTCCCGCACACGTGGCCACGGCTTAACGTCTCATCCGACGGACGGCGGCCTTTCCAAGCCCATCGGTGTCCCCTACTGACCGTGGGCAGGGCGGGGAATTTTGCGGAGATAAATCTCAACGCTGACCCAGATGGGACTCGAACCTGGGAAGTACAGATTACGAGCCTGGCGCGCTACCGACTGAGCCACCCCTGCCCCAAAGAGAAGAATGAGAGTTCTGGCACAATGTTAAAGTATAGGGAAGCCCATGTTAAGCTATGGGAGAAATTTTGGGGGTTGTGTCAGAACTCTAATTCTTCTCACTTACTATTGCAGTTCAAAAAACTCGAACTGAAATTTTTAATGTTTACGTTTGAAACTTTCTAACTGAAATTTTAAATTCAACGAGCAGTAAAAAATTTAAATTAAAAAAAACTCTGAAATTTTAATTTAACGATTAGGAAAAAAAAAAGTAACGTTTTGTTGTTCTACTGGATAGCGAGCTATTGATGAAAGGAAGCTGGGTTTGAGTCCCGGATATGGATACTTATTTTCTGTGTTGATTTCAGCTGAGCATTCCTCACAGATCTCCGAACCCTATGGTTGATTACAGAATTCAGGAAAAATATCTGGCAACGATTTTTTTTTAGAAATTAGTGATCTGGCAAAAAAATATCCGAACACTATGGTTGATTGCAAAATTTAGAAAAAATATCTGGCAATGATTTTTTTTAGAAATTAGTGATCTGGCAATCTTTGTGTCACGTGACACGAGATCATTAATTTCTAAAAAAAAAAACGTTGCCGGATATTTTTTTCTGAATTCTATAATCAACCCTAGTGTTCGAATATTTTTTTGAGCGACTGTAAAAGGAGGCCCAAGAGAGTGGATTTCCAATACAGTATAACACTCCCCCGTCCATTATATAGGTTTAAAAAAATTCTTGAAAAATGCAAAGTATAAATAAGTTTAATAATTTTTGCCTTATTACCCTTACTGATATTTTTAAAGGGGAAGGGAGTCACGCACCTCCCTAGATTCTACGTGAGGTATAGGTTATTAATAATTTTATGAACAAGTGCTTGAAGTTTGAAAATTAAAGAAGGAAACAAACCCGAGGGCAAAGCTGATCAACAAGTAAAACTTTTTGGTTATTGTTTTGTGGGGGATTTGGGTTGGATTGTTTTACCTCCGAGCGGCACTTTTTTTGCACACCATGGGCTAAATTGCCAGGTCACATGGGCCCCGAAGGCTCAGAGAAGGTTGGGGGAGGGGACCCACTGGAACGGCTGTTGGGAAACAGATGGTAGCCACCCGTCAAGGCCATCCAGCCTGTCCTTTAACGTGCACAGGGTATGGCTCTCCCGCACACGGGGCCGCAGCTTAACGTCCCATCCGACGGACGGCGGCCTTTCCGAGCCCATCAGTGTCCCCTACTGACCGTGGGAATGGCTGGGAATTTTGCGGAGATAAATCTCAACGCTGACCCAGGTGGGACTCGAACCTGGGAACAGCACATTACGAGCCTGGCTTCCCGCCCCGTTTTGTGGGGGAATTGGAAGAATAAGAATAGGCATCACCAACAACAGTCGGCATTGATTGGCTTTTCAAGGTATAGAGGGACTGAAGAGAAAGATGATGCGCATGCGCTCTGTTACGTCAGTGGTGTATACTCGTGGCCACGTGAATACTTCAGTTGTTATTTGGAATGTGAGGCTTTGCCGTTATTCAGGAAGGAAATCGGTTTATCGGCTTAGTGTTTTGTTCTTCCCTTCCTATAAACACGTCACTTGTGCGTGTCGATAAAATATGTAAATCAGTTAGACGAATGCTTGTTGTTGCAGGAAATGATAAACAAAATGCAGAAGAGAAATTTGTTATTTTTCGGGTGTTATATTTGGTATTGTTTTTATTTTTTATCAAACTTTAGTAACGAAAGAATAAAAAAAAACATCTCTGAAACAATGTTTTTTTTTTTTGTTTTATGCATATCCTGCAATTTTAGACACTTTGATTACTGATCAAAGAGACCTGGGTTCTTGCCCCGATCTAAAGGGGGGGAGGAAAGGAGTCCCATCCCCCCTCCGCCCTTTGATAATGCCGGTAAGAGTGTTTTGGAAGCCAGACCATTTGGAAGCCAGTACCAAGCTGAAAACACCGGTTCTCGTTTGATCACAGAAGTTAAGCGGTTTGGGCGCGGCCGGTACCTGGGAGGGTGACCATCTAATATCTGGTAACACCGCGTGCAGTTGGCAAAAAACTGTTGAGTACCCGCAATCTATTATGGCGTATTAAACTGACAGGCTCCTATCAGACCTCTGTGGCAAGGAGCTGCTTGAGGAGTTTTTTATTTATTTAAGCCGTCCGGTGGCCGAGTGGTTAGCGCGCTTGGCTACTGATGTAAGGGACCTGGGTTCGAGCCCCGGGTAAGACATGGATATATGTGTCGTTTTTCTGCTAGAGTCCTGCCATCCTCACAGACCTGCTACTTTGGCAAATAAACTGACAGTCTCCTGTCAGACCTCTGTGGCAAGCAGCTGCTTGGGGGGGGGGGATTTATTTATTTATTTATAGTTCACGCATTTTTTGAAAAACCTCTAAAACGAGGGAGAAATGTTACACTGTAATAGAAATCGAATCTCTTGTGCCCCCTTATTCATGTTCTATATCCGGACATGAGTATGAATGTATCTTTTACGCGTTGTCTTTCTGCTGAGGTCTCGCCTTCCTCACGAATTTTCTTTATGGCCCAATAAACTGAAAGGCAGCCTGTGGCAAGCAGCTGCTTGAAAGAGAATTAAGTTTTATTTATGTATAATTCATTACAGAATGGTGTTCTTTCATTTGCAAGTTACGAAAATTCAAATCTCTACTGGAAGTTTCATAGAGTAAGCTGTTTGTAGAAATAGCAGACTTTACTAAGCTACACAGGAGATCACGTTTTTGCAGATTCTCTCGTTCGTTAACATAGACAGCGCACGCTTACGAGTAAGAGCAATATGGCGAGGTCGGTTACAGTTTTCAAGCGATAGGGCATCTCCTTCTCTCCCTACCCCATTAAAAAATTACCTTTAATTTTGAAGCTCTGAACGACCCATACCATGATAGGTAGACAAGAAAAGTACAACCGGCTGAAAACCCACACCTTTTTGCACACCATGGACTAAATGGCTAGATCACATGGACCCCGAAGGCTCAGAGAAGGTTGGGGGAGGGGACCCACTGGAACAGCTGTTGGGAGACAGATGGTAGCCTCCCGTCAAGGCCATCCAGCGTGTTCTTTAACGTGCACAGGTATGACTCTCCCGCACACGGGGCCACAGCTTAACGTCCCATCCGACGGACGGCGGCCTTTCCAAGCCCATCGGTGTCCCCTACTGACCGTGGGCAGGGCGGAGAGTTTTTCGGAAATAAATCTCAACGCTGACCCAGCTGGGACTCGAACCTGGGAACTGCAGATTACGAGCCTGGCGCGCTACCGACTGAACCACCCCCGCCCCGGTACGAATTAGTGGCTCGCCTAGTTTGTAATCTGCAGTTCCAAGGTTGGAATTCTCGTGATGCTTCAGTGTTGCGATATGCCCCTCTAACCTCGGCTTTGTCTTTGGTGAGAAAATAACCTTTAAATGGATAGAACGTTAAGTCGTAACTCTATTTAGAGTCATACACTTTGCATATTCAAGAACAGGATGGATGGATGATTGGGAGGTTTCCATCTCTATCCTTAACAGCAGTCCAGTGGGTCCACTTCTCCAACCTTTTCTGTGCTCTTGGGTCTTTCTGATCAGGCCATTCAACCCATTGTGTGACGAAACAAGAGCCATTCACAGGGTATCTGATAACAACCCAATATCCAATTATACACAGTTTTACTTTAATAAACTATTCGACATCGACCTTCCCTTAGAAGTAGTGGATGGCTTAGTCCTAAAATTTTTAGAGGCTTGTCACATGTCAATACGCAAATGATCAGCTGCATCAAAGAGATAAAATGCGGAAGTACGTCACTTGTTAGAAAGAATTTCAAAGGCCAAGCGCCTCTTATATGTGCTGGTCGTACGAAATACTGACCTTGTTACCGTTTTGCTTGTGAGCGTTATTTCTTTAGGTCTGTAATTTTCATCACTTATTTTATTCCGCTGCAACTGTTTCCGAATTTAACTATTTAAGGGAACCTAGAATTCTTCGGGAAAATTTTGTGCAACCTAAACCCTTTGTATGAAAATTAATGAATTATAAAACTAGTTATACAAAATTCTAAAGTAGCATGGGCTACAGTAGTATAAGCAGACTGTGCAATTTAGTTCTCCATGCACGTCTGTCCTGAGCTACAGCTGTTGCACTTCGCCAGTGTGATTTTTTTTTTCAAACCTTTTCTTTACCAGCGGAAATACTTTTAAAATTGAAATCCTTTGTGGAAACCCTTAAAAATGAATTGAAGTTATACTTTTATTGAACAAATTACACAATCAAGTTTATTGCGCGTCTATCTCAGTGAGAAGGATGCATTTGTTTTGATAAGAATAAATACTTGAAATTTTGTGTAATTGGCGACAGTTGCAATCAAAAAAGTCTGATGTCGAAGTATATCGTGAAAATCTGCATTGCTATGGGTAAGTTAGGGAATTTCAGAAATAGTAAAAAAATGTTTCGTGGGCTGGGTTGTTTTACCTCTGAGCGGCACTTTTTTGCACACCATGGGCTAAATGGCCAGGTCACATGGACCCCGAAGGCTCAGAGAAGGTTGGGGTAGGGGACCCACTGGAACAGCTGTTGGGAGACAGATGGTAGCCTCCCGTCAAGGCCATCCAGCGTGTTCTTTAACGTTGGGTTGTTTTACCTCTGAGCGACACTTTTTTGCGCACAATGGGCTAAATGATCAGGTCACAAGGACCCCGAAGGCTCAGAGAAGGTTGGGGGAGGGGACCCACTTGAACAGCTGTTGGGAGACAGATGTATCTCCTGTCTAGGCCATCCAGAATGTTCTTTAACCTGCATAAAGGTATGGCTCTCCCGTACATGAGCCACGGTTTAACGTCCCATCCGACGGCCTTTATAAGCCCATCGGTGTCTCCTACTTACTGTGGGCAGAGCGGAGAGTTTTGCGGAGATAAATCTCAACGCTGACCCAGCTGGGACTCGAACCTGGGTTGGGTTGTTTTACCTCTGAGCGCACTTTTTTGCACACCATGGGCTAAATAGCCAGGTCACATGGACCCCCGAAGGCTCAGAGGTTGGGGGATGGGACTCACTGGAACAGCTGTTGGGAGACATGGTAACCTCCCGTCAAGGCCATCCAGCGTGTTCTTTAAAGTGCGCAGTTGTGGCTTTCCCGCACACGGGGCCACGGCTTAATGTCCCACCGATGGAGGGCGGCCTTTTCAAGCCCATCGGTGTCCCCTATTGACCGTGGGCAGTGCGGGGAGTTTTGCGGAGATAAATCTCAACGCTGACCCAGCTGGGACTCGAACCTGGGTTGGGTTGTTTTACCTCTGAGCGCACTTTTTTGCACACCATGGGCTAAATAGCCAGGTCACATAGACCCCCGAAGGCTCAGAGGTTGGGGGATGGGACTCACTGGAACTGTTGTTGGGAGACATGGTAACCTCCCGTCAAGGCCATCCAGCGTGTTCTTTAAAGTGCGCAGTTGTGGCTTTCCCGCACACGGGGCCACGGCTTAATGTCCCACCGATGGAGGGCGGCCTTTTCAAGCCCATCGGTGTCCCCTATTGACCGTGGGCAGTGAGGGGGAGTTTTGCGGAGATAAATCTCAACGCTGACCCAGCTGGGACTCGAACCTGGAAACTGTAGATTACGAGCCATCCTGTTTCGTGGGATCGGCTGTTTGAAGAAAGTAGTTGCAACATTACCTAAAAGTCGTATTTCTTCAAGTGTAACAGGTTAAAAAATAAAAATATCTCCTTACCTCATTGGTTTAAAAAGAGCTTTGCCACCATTTTCGTAAGTGATTGTGAGTTTCAGTTGAGTCCCTCCAGACATTTGTTCTGAAAAGTAAAGATCACCATCAATATTGTCATATCGAATTGATACTCTAACGCAATATTTTGCAAAAAGTATTCTGCGAAATATTTTTTTTTTCTCAGGCCTTTAACTTCGGGAATGTTCTTTATATATATATAAAAGCTAGACCGGTATGAAAACGTTTCAACAGTATGTTATTCCAATGAGAAAGTCTATAAGGTCGTAAAAAGACTGAAAAATGAATAAAATATCAGAAATATACCTAACATCATCTTTTAAGATAAATCATTTATTGATCACATCGTTTATTCAAACAGTTATCGTTTTTTGAATATTAAACAATAATATCCGATTATTTTAGAATTTATAAAAAAAAGAAGGTAAAATGAACCCAATAAGAAAATGAAGTTATTTTTTCCCCATTACCATTGAAGGCTAAATAAAATTAAAAAAAGGAACTTACGAATTGCCGCAATCTTATGTGTTGCCATATCCTGAAGTAACGCTTCAATAACTTCATCATTTTCAGGGTAGAGTTCGTTTTGGCTCATCTTAAGATGAAATTTCTCCCAGTTGCTTAAATTATCTCTAAACAAAAAGCAAAATTAGAAATTACTGATTTTATTAGGGTGCAATCGGGAGAATTACGTAACACTTTCACTTTTAATAAACTTCTCCAAAATAACTTCAAATACAAGGGAATATCCAACAGAGGTATTTATGATGTTATAATCCTCCCCTCTTGAGGAATTCAGCAATATATATTTTTAATCTACAAAAATTAGAGATTAGATCATGTCAACATTAAATTGGAACTTTCTGGGCACACTACTATTCAAAACAAGAAATTCATTTAAGCATTTAGAACGACTTTTACATCCTTAAAAAAATCATTTAGGCATTTAGAACGAATTTTATTTTCCTAAAAAAAAATCGTTTAGGCATTTAGAATGACTTTTACATCCTTTAAAATGAAAAAAGATTCATTCAGGCATTTAAAACGATATTTACTTCCTTTAAAATGAAAAAAAAATCATTTAGACATTTAGAACGATTTTTACATCCTTTTAAAATGAAAAATTCATTAAGACATTTTAGAACGACTTTCCTTAAAATGAGAAAAAAATGCGCTTCCTACCCACCCCTGTGCAAAAAGAAGACAAATAGTTTCTGCCAATGTAATAAATATCCTTTGACATTCTATCAGTAAAATTTCAAATTTCTACAACTGAAATGAAACCGTAAATACATTGCTTGCAATATTTGTTCAAGTTTCATATTTACCGCCGCTCTCTAACGACGGAAATTAAAACAAAGTAAAAAATTTGAATCGCAATATTTCATTGGTACTTATCCAATTCAAAGAGCATTTTTCCCTTATCGATTAAAAAGAAGATGCATTTTGCCACCACGGTGATAGGATAATAAGGCAAGTGATTGCTGCCAGTGTAAACCTCTTGGCCACCACACTCCATCAGCAAAATTTCAAACTTTTAGCATAAATACATCGCTTACAGTTTGGCATTTTCCACCGTTAGAGGGCGATATTAAAGCTACTGAGATTTAAAAAAATGCGAAACCTAATGTTTCATCAATACCTATCGAACCGAAAACGAATTTTTAATTTATCTTTAAAAACAAACAAAAGAAAACTGAATATCTATAGACAGACAACAAAGATAAAAAATCATCTCGTTCAAAAATAAATGTTATTCTAAAATAAACTTACGAAGGTTATAATGAATCTCTTAAAATCATTATTATTGTTAAGCTGAAGAGATCCTTTCGAATCAGAAACAGGATTTTAAATTTATTGTGTTCCCTGCTGTAATGAGAGAATAAGATTCATGGTGATCTTATTTTTAGGGAAGGGAGGCGATACATCCGAAGAAACCATTCAATATATCCCCATCCGCCCTGCGAATTCTTTCAATGGTCAAAAGACTGCAATTTTGAATGTGTGAAGTGCGTCAAGACATTCGAATGAAGTGTATCTTTTAATAGCTGATGATATTCTCTTCTTTCGAAGCAATTCAATCTTCGGGTTATGCGGCGCGTCACTACTGGAATTGTCTGCAAAATATCTGACGTTGATTGGGTTGGATTGTATTAGCTCCAAGCGACACTTTTGTACACATAAATGGATTGGATGACCAGATCACAAAGCGTCGGAAATGGAGATCCACTGGGCAGTATTTAGCTCGCAGAAAGCCTTCCATCAAAGACATCGAAGAATAGCTAGGGTGCAGAAACCATCACCAACAATGGTGAAGATGAATAATGATGCTGGTGAATGCATTCCCCTCCTCCAGAGCTGTCAAACGAAACTGAAGACTTTTCACTGAAGAAACCGTGAACCCAATGGCAATTAATAACTACAAAAACTAGACATTGTTCATTTTATGTGTTTGTTAATCTTCGCTTACAATGCAAATAATTTTCCTTCGTAAATAATTTATCGTTTTTCTTTATGTTTTATATACTGCTTTTTATCTGTTTACTTGATCTGGAAGATATCGAATTCTTTTTTAGACTCATTTTTGTCACAATATACGATTTGTGAAATTATATTTACAAACAAGGCTCCGTTTGCAGATTCATAATATGACTAAGTATTTTTGATGAATTACTAAAGTCTTCAAAAAAAATGATAATTAACCATCGATATTTCGCCATTTTACAGTGTGGAAATTATCATATTCACCTTGTCCCTGGTAAGAAACGAATTACCGATAGATTCTAAAATTTGCTGTCGGTGGGATGGGATGCTAATCTGTGGTCCAGTTTTGAGCAAAGCCATACTGGACCACACACATATATCGCTGCAAGGGGTGCGGGACCTCAAAAAAGGTTAAGAACCCCTGATATAGTCAATCGTCAATGCTGCCCGCAGATAAAAATGTTTGGGGCCTTTGCTCTGCAGGATCGACAGTGTGATGCTTCTAAAATTCATCAGTTATAATTTCGCAGTTACAAAGTACTAATTTCAATGTTCAGCTTTATTAGAGGCAAATTTCGAGTTTATCATGCGACACCAGCGTGATTCTACATTATGCATTCTGTGTCAACTTTAATCAAATTATTGGGGAGGGGAACAGCTTGTTAGTTTAATTTTCTGATGTACAGCGTGAATAATAAGTCCAATAAACAAAGAAACGGCTATTTCTGTTTCGGCAATGGCAGCAGCGCGTGTCCATCAAAGTCGGTAAGGAGACATTTCTTTCAGGGCGCTCTGAAGACCTGCTGTCTCCATTGTCTGTTGGTCTCTGTCCAGAAAGAAAACAATAAAAAGGGTAGACTTCACTACTTGGGCGAGCGATTACGTGACTAGGTCATTGTCTAGTGATCCATTTCCGACAAAATTTTCGTTATGTTACTCGCCAGATTCGTTTTTTGGACATCTTATAAAAATATGACGACGAAGAAAACCCCGACACTCAGGTTCTGTAACACATGTAATTAAACAATCGGTCGACAAATTCCCGAAAGAGGTCGGCTTTTGACACTGGAGTGACGTAAATTAAGATGCCTCTTGGCAGTGTTCTACAGAATGCTGGTGCGCTTCCAGAGACCAATTAGGGAGTTATTTAATACAGACACTTACCCAGGAGTTAGTTAGAATTTTTTTGGAGGGGGGGGGGGTCTGAGAAAACTTAGTTTCGGGAGAGTTCGAAAATTTGTATGATGTGGGGGTGAGAGCTCTCACTTGACTAGAGTTTCCCCAATTACTAAAATATTCCACGAGACAAGAATGGTTGAAACGATATTCTATATGGAATAAAAATTTATAATTATTTTTTAAATCTATTTTTAGTGTTGGTCAGGTACAAAAATAATGTTATACCAAGATACAGTCGCTCAAAAAAGTATCCGAACGCTATGGTTGATTACAGAATTGAGAAAAAAATATCTGCAACGATTTTTTGGAAATTAGTGATCTGGCAAACCTTCGTGACACGAAGGTTTGCCAGATCACTAATTTCTTAAAAAATCGTAATTCTGTAATCAACCATAGCGTTCGGATACTTTTAATAGACTTCGCGTCACGTGACACGGTTTGCCAGATCACTAATTTCTAAAACAATCGTTGCCAGATATTTTTTCTGAATTCTGTAATCAACCATAGTGTTCGGATATTTTTAATAGACTTCGTGTCACGTGTGACACGAAGGTTTGCCAGATCACTAATTTCTAAAAAAATCGTTGCCAGATATTCTTTCTGAATTCTGTAATCAACCATAGTGTTCGGATATTTTTTCGAGCGACTGTACGTCAAGGTTTGACTTCTATCTGATCGTGAAGGACAACATCAGAGATCAACTTCAGGATTTTGCCCGAGATCTACATATTATCCAGATTATCCCTCGGTGCAAATTTTCAGAGCTCTATCAAATCTGCGTCATAGTTAGAATTAGCGTCATCCCCTATCCCCAACAATCATCTATATATATATTAATTCTAATATATATCCAATGCTGAACAAATGTGAAATTCCAACAACGTTGAATCGATTCATATACCATCAAAAAAAAAAGATCATTTTATGTCATCCACTTTGGCTTTGAATCATACAAAATCAAATCACATTTCAGCACATCTTAAAGACGAAGCCAGAGTCTACGGTTGTGCTCACAATTTGTTGAAACGACCAGAGTTCCATGTCCACAGGACTTATGGTGGCGGGGGTGGCTCAGTCGGTAGCGCGCCAGGCTCGTAATCTGTAGTTCCCAGGTTCGAGTCCCAGCTGGGTCAGCGTTGAGATTTATCTCCGCATAACTCCCCGCCCTGCCCACGGCCAGTAGGGGACACCGATGGGCTTGGAAAGGCCGCCGTCCGTCGGATGGGACGTTAAGCCGTGGCCCCGTGTGCGGGAGAGCCATACCCTGTGCACGTTAAAGAACACGCTGGATGGCTCTGACGGGAGGCTACCATCTGTCTCCCAACAGCTGTTCCAGTGGGTCCCCTCCCCCAACCTTCTCTGAGCCTTCGGGGTTCTTGTGACCTGGCCATTTAGCCCTTGGTGTGCAAAAAAGTGCCGCTCAGAGGTAAAACAACCCAACCCACAGGACTTATGCTGTGATTTTTTATTACTGATTTATTGATTTAACGCCCTGAGGTGAGTCACAAATATTAATTCCATCTCTAACTGAGGCAACAGAGTTGTCCTCTTCCCGGATAGATGGCGCCACTGTGCGAATAAAAAAAAAAAATCCGGAAACTACAAGGTCACACAAGCTGAGAAAAGGTCATCCATTGGTGGTGTAGTGGTTAGCATAATAGGCATGTTTCTTGAAGACGTGGGTTCGTATCCCACTCATAGCAAAACCAAATTTTTTTCAGCTCATTATTTCACGAGTTCCATGTCCACAGGTCTTACTTATCCTGTGATTCTTGACTACTGATTTAACGTTAAGCCTAATTATTTTTGAAACGATTCAGACCCATTGGTGGTAATCTGCAATCTTTATACAGTAAGCGTTCAGTGCTTCACAAACTCTTAAACCTGGCCCACACATCTTCATTCCAAATTACAGGAGAGTCAGCGTTTCATGAGTTTGCACTAATAACTTCTCGTTATGTTATTCAGCAGTAAGGTTTACAATCCCCTGAAGGTGCATCATCCGAGACTGTTTAGGATATTACTGCACTTTAAGCACAGAATGGATAGTTTTGTTTCCAAGAAGGACTTAACGTCTATATCTGTCTGAAACAACCAGAGCCAACGAGCCAAATAAAAATCCCAAAATTCTATTTTCTAGACATCTACGTGGCAACCGTAAACATCCTTGAGCATCTGGAAGAACTCAACGAATTTAACGGGCATGAAAAGCTTTCATTCTGACTCTCTGAAGTAGACGCGTTATTTTTTTTAAAGAGAATATTGAAGCAAATGTAAAGAAATAACATCATCGTCTTCTTTGTTAGGATTTGTTGTATTTTTAATTATATCTTCTACTATAAACTAATGCTAAATTAGCAAACTAATAATTTTGTTAAAAAATAATTTATAAATTTAACAGCAGTTTGTAATGCAACCTTACATTTTCAAGACATTCCAGTTTTCATGCATTGCGAAGTGTATATGTGGGGGGGGGGGATGGCAGTAATTTTAACCTACTTCTCATTTAAAAAAAATAACGATTTCTCATTTGTACGTCTGTAGATGTTCATTTTTTTAATTTAGAGATAAATTAAAAATTCTTTTTGGATTGAATAGGTAAGGATGAAATGTATAATAATTCACATTTTCCGAATATATCAAAAACGATTAAAGCCATTTTCTAACGGTGGAAAAAGCTGCTGAACTTTATTATAGCAGCGTGAAGCGATGAAGTCTAGAGCGTCTATTAAAATATCCTTAACCTATTTTTTACAGAAATAAAAATGCGAAAATTGCTCGTAATATCTATCTAACAAAACTCGAATAAGTATGCAGGTTGTATTTAAGAACATAGATTATTTTCATATTTAATAGGCAAAATAACATCACCTCTCTTAAATATAAAAAGCTCGTTTTCAAAGAGAAGGAAGTTTTTTTTTCTATCTTTAGAATCCAGTTTAGCTTTAGATATATAACATTGGAGATTGGCTAATTTGCAAAGTTCTCTGGGAAAATGCATAGAATAGTATTTCACAATATATATCACAAAAAGAATTTGTAATTTTTCTTTTAAAGCAAAAACGTTGCGTTTCATGTTCTACACCAAAATTGAAACTTCTAGCATAGACTTTTGCAATATAGTGAACCCTCGATTTAACGGAATAGGGAAGTACGTCCGAAGTTAATCCGAAGGTTTATATGACAATGCGCAGAGTATATGACCATCAAGAGCCAGATCTGAAGGAAGGGATGGGGCGGGGGGGGGGGGGGAAGGGACATGCCCCTCCCCTTTCAGAATGCTAATAAGGTAATAGAGGCAAAAAAAATTAAACTTATTTATATTTCACGAATTTCTCAAGTTTTTTACAGATCTGTAAAAATGAGGGATAAATTTTATACTTCATTGAAAATCCAGTCTCTTGGCCCCCTCCCCCCTAATTTTTTTTTTCTAGATACGGGCCCGTCTCATACATGTATAGTCGATTGTGAGCGACTGATTGAAAGCTGACAGGGAATCACATTAATTTCTAACTATGAGATGCAGAAATGCCACAGCTCTGAAAATTGACAGCTAGGGGGTAGTTCGGATCACAAATCCCGGGAAAAAATCCGAAATTTGAACACTTACGTTTCCTTCAGGGTCAAATAGAGGTGACATGGAAGTCAAACCTTGATGTACGACTGTTAGAAAAGTGAAAATTGGAGTCTGAGAATGTTTCGGATTGTAGATGCCGGAAACGTTATGAAGTTTTGGATCTGAAGGGTCCTTCAAGGTCAAGTTCAGATATACCAGTGCTAGAGGGCTAAAAAAATGGTGCCAGGAAGGGAGATATTTTGAGCCGTAGATCTTAGAAGTTTTGAATGGGTGCTTCGAGTACAAAGGTCAAATTTTGATATACAGGGTGAATCTGAAAAAGTGGGCAAAACTTTACGGGGTGGTAGAACGCAGCTAAACGAGCAATATTCGTCATGGAATGTATGGTCGGAACGCAAACGGCGAGCCGCTAGGTAGCGTTGGAAATGGTATAAAAGGGTCGGTCCTCGCACCCAACGGCATTTCTACCGTGGATTGCCGAGAGGATGGCTGGTTATACTAACCACGAAATGGCGGATATGCACTTTGTGTACGGTGCGGCGGACAATTACATTCCTGTTAATAAAATGTTTTCTGAAGCATCTCCTCTCCTTCTTGTGTTCATTCTTTAAATGTGACAATGGAAAACTACCTTTTAACTTCTCACCGCTTGCGTTCCGACCATACATTCTATGACGAATATTGCTCGTATAGCTGTGTTCTACCACCCCGTAAAGTTTTGCCCACTTTTTCAGATTCACCCTGTATAGGTGCTGGAGAGCTAAAAAGTGATGGGTTGGGTTGTTTTAACTCTGAGCGGTACTTTTTTGCACACAATGGGCTAAATGGCCACGTCACAAGGACCCCGAAGGCTCAGAAAAGATTGGGGGAGAGGATCCACTGCAATAGCTGTTGGGAGACAGATGATAGCCTCCCGTCAAGGCCATCCAGTGTCTTCTTTAACGTGCACAGTGTATGGCTGTCACACACACGGAATCACGGCTTAACGTCCCATCCGACGGATGCGGAATTATCAAACCCATCAGTGTCCCCTAATGACCGTGGGTAAGACAGCTAAAAATAGATGAATAGGGCTATTTCCGGCAGTAGAAGTTCAGAATTAAAAGGAACTTTAAGTTGCGGAGTCGCATTCAAGGTTAAATAGATGTCGGGGTGACTCTAGAAATTAACAACAGGCGCCGATTAATTTCTAGTATCTTATAATAACCAGTGCACTATATTAGGAATACCATTAAACGAACCAATACATGTATCTGAAACCTGATAGAAATAAAAACACTATAGTAAACAAAACTATACACTAAACAGAAAAACTTATTTTAAAGACCTGTCATGTTCCCGTGGCTCCACGTGATTTATACCAACAACAGGCTTGAATCGATGTAATCCATCTGCATTGGCATAGGCTAACGTAGTAATCCTTTGCTTCAAAGGCGTGGTATAGAGCTTTCAGAGTTTATAGTTTTTTTTTTTTTGCTTTCCGGGAGCAATTACCAAAACAAAGTAGTCTCATCAGCATTGTAAATCTAAGAAGAAATCAGGCCTTCTTGATGAGTTCTTTTCAAGTTTTTCTAAATGGCATAATCTCTTCCGTTGGTGGAGTTAAAGATTCATCATCTCTTGTTCACTGGCAGAAAGCTCAACATAAATTCTTAACAGCGAATTGCGGCTTTCACGGAACAAAAAAAATTGCCCGTAAAGTTGTGCTCCGCTGAATCCAGCTTTTACTGTATTCTTTTAGGCATTTTCTAATGTTAGAGTTGGGCGGGGGTGGCTCAGTCGGTAGCGCGCCAGGCTCGTAATCTGTAGTTCCCAGGTTCGAGTCCCATCTGGGTCAGCGTTGAGATTTATCTCCGCAAAATTCCCCGCCCTGCCCACGGTCAGTAGGGAACACCGATGGGCTTGGAAAGGCCGCCGTCCGTCGGATGGGACGTTAAGCCGTGGCCCCGTGTGCGGGAGAGCCATACCCTGTGCACGTTAAAGGACACGCTGGATGGCCTTAACGGAAGACTACCATCTGTCTCCCAACAGCTGTTCCAGTGGGTCCCTTCCCCCAACCTTCTCTGAGCCTTCGGGGTCCATGTGACCTGGCCATTTAGCCCATGGTGTGCAAAAAAGTGCCGCTCAGAGGTCAAACAACCCAAATCTACCGTTAGAGAGCACTATTAACGCTATTGAGAGATTCCGAAAATGCGAATCGTAACATTTTCATCAGTACCAAAAAAGAATTTTTCATCTATCTCGGAAAACAGGAAGGTTGAATGTTTGCAAATAGACGAAAAATTGAAAACATTATCTTATTTTTTTTTAAAAAAGCGAAAAGCAGATATAGGTGAATTCAAAATAATAAAATCCCCTCAAGCAGCTTCTTGCGCAGAGAAAGCGAAAAAAAAAATCGATTGGATAGACATTAATAAATGATTAAGATTCACACTTTACGAATTTTTTTTTTCATTTCCACCGTTAGAGGTCTTTAAAGTTAAAAAAACGATAAAATTTAATACTGACAGCAATCTACGCTTTACTTTCGGTTTTCAGATCTCTTTTAAAAGAAAATCCTATTCGCCAGAAGCAATATGTTTCTCTTCTAGTTGAAAACTAGCATTCCACGTTCAATACAGGAGCTTCCACTTTTCAATTTGTGTTTTGACACGTCCTGTGAAGAGTTTGCCCAGATTAGAGTTAAGCGTTCGGCAGCACGATTACTTTTCAGTATGTCGTTAATCTTCACTGCATTTCCGTTATTACGAAAGATGATCGTTAACGAAGAAATGAATTCATCTGCACCGTGCCAACCTAGCTGCTCATCAGGTTGTCTTGAAATCTCGTTTCATGACACTTTTCACGATATTTATCGACGCAGAATCAGAAATGCAATTTCCGCAGTTTTCGTCAAATTAGCACTCGATTATTTTTTTTTGGTCGATCTTTAAATGAAATACGTTGAAAGACAGAACTGAAGATCTCTGAAAGAATGTTGGAAGCAGTTTATTGCCTGAAGTAAATAGATTTTCTGACAGAAAGTTAATAAATTTGAGTTATTTGAAAGTTACGACATTTCGCCCAGCATCACAGACAACTTTTATGAGTTATCATGTGCAGCCAAGTAGCCGTGTTATCATATAGCTTTTTTTTTCAGTGCGACTTAGTCAAAGAGTTGAAATAAATTTATTACTCTCAGGAAAATTACTAAAATATACTCTGTGATAAAATTACTAAAATATACTCTGTGATAAATAAAATATACTCTGTGATGGCAGAAGTGTAGTGTAGGGTCATCAGCCACATCTTGTTTTATTTCGCAGCGGTTAAAAAAAAAGTCCGAATGGTAAAAGTAGTCCGTTCTGCTTCTACCTTGAGACGCGTAATGAGGATGCTAAAAAAAAAGGATGCTAAAAAGGTAATGTTACCGCTAAAGTGCAGAAATCAGTTATTCTACAGATTATCTAGGTATTGTGCAGATTAACTAGGGTGATCCGTTAACGTGCGGAAAATCGTTTCATTTCTCAAATTACCTAGGTAATCTGCAAATTACCTGGATAATCTGCAAATTACCTGGATAATCTGCACATTACCTACTAGGCACTCGTTAAAGTGAAAAATAAGATCTTTGCTGGAACAACAGGAACGTTTCTGTACGCTTAAATTAACATAATGTTATTTATCTAGTGTCCGAGAGTAGAGTTGAAACCGGGGTCATCCCTCTGTCAAAATGAATCCGTCGTCCGCATTATAAAAAACGCCCCGGATGAGCGGAGGCCAAGTGAGAACGAATCGGTAAAGTGATTCATTCTTGATAACGAATCACTAAAATGATTCGTTCTCACTTGGCCTGCTCATTTTGGGGGCGTTTTTTATAATTCGGACGACTGATTCATGTTGACAGAGGGATGACCCTGGGTTCAACTCTACTCTCGGACACTAGATAAATAACATTATGTTAATTTAAGCGTACAGAAACGTTCCTGTTGTTCCAGCAAAGATCTTATTTTTCACTTTAACGAGTGCCTAGTAGGTAATGTGCAGATTATCCAGGTAATTTGCAGATTACCTAGGTAATTTGCAGCCCCCGAAAATTAAACAATTTCATAAAAATTAGATATTATTAACAAATCCTATCGCTAAAGAATAAACCTTTGCTCTGCACTTAAGAAAAGTCCGAAAAATTAATATTCTCATCAAAACTAGATTTCATTAACAGCTCTAATCGCTAAAGAATAACTATTTTTTCCTTACTGAAAAAAAGCCCCCAAAATAAAAAACTCATCAAAAGATTTCATTAACAACCCTTATCGCTAAACAATGAAACCTCGTTTCGCACTTAAAAAAAAGTCCCCAAAATAAATATCAAAAGTAAATTTCATCTCATCACTTTAAGAAAAGCCCCGAAAATAAATAATCTCATTAGAGAGAACTATTCTAAACAGCATATATCAGTCATAAACATTGGAACATGTGGATGGATATCATATTGCAACTCAATGTTACAAATTTTCTTGGGAAAAAGAACAACATGGCGGCTGAGGACCCACAATGCACTGCACCGTAGCCCTCTGTAATTAGTGTTAATGTTACAGCTCCCAGATTATTTTACAAAATTAAACATTTTATATGCATATAACAATGACCAAATCGCTAGTTATGCCCCCCCCCCTCTCCCCATCAGTCATTTTGACAAAAAAAAAATATATTTTTTTGTTCACGTACTCTTAAATAGTCTGCAGTTTCCACTGTTCAATTAACGTTTTCAAATACATACAATTTACGTGTCTTAAAAAAAATTCGCCTATATTTTGAACCTATTAGAAAGTGACATTGGAATATTTGTAACGGGATTTTCTGATAGTGTTATTTGAGCGGGACATAATTTAGACCGCGCGATCGTCGGGCCATGGGGGCGGGGGTGGCTCAGTTGGTAGCGCGCCAGGCTCGTAATCTGTAGTTCCCAGGTTCGAGTCCCAGCTGGGTCAGCGTTGAGATTTATCTCCGCAAAATTCCCCGCCCTGCCCACGGTCAGTAGGGGACACCGATGGGCTTGGAAAGGCCGCCGTCCGTCGGATGGGACGTTAAGCCGTGGCCCCGTGTGTGGGAGAGCCATACCCTGTGCACGTTAAAGAACACGCTGGGTGGCCTTGACGGGAGGCTACCATCTGTCTCCCAACAGCTGTTCCAGTGGGTCCCCTCCCCCAACCTTCTCTGAGCCTTCGGGGTCCATGTGACCTGGCCATTTAGCCCATGGTGTGCAAAAAAGTGCCGCTCAGAGGTAAAACAACCCACGTTAAAGAACACGCTGGATGGCCTTGACGGGAGGCTACCATCTGTCTCCCAACAGCTGTTCCAGTGGGTCCCCTCCCCCAACCTTCTCTGAGCCTTCGGGGTCCATGTGACCTGGCCATTTAGCCCATGGTGTGCAAAAAAGTGCCGCTCAGAGGTAAAACAACCCACGTTAAAGAACACGCTGGATGGCCTTGACGGGAGGCTACCATCTGTCTCCCAACAGCTGTTCCAGTGGGTCCCCTCCCCCAACCTTCTCTGAGCCTTCGGGGTCCATGTGACCTGGCCATTTAGCCCATGGTGTGCAAAAAAGTGCCGCTCAGAGGTAAAACAACCCAAACAACCCAACGTCGGGCCATGTGACCGGGACGCCGCAGGCGGAAGAACCTAGAACAGGGGTCACTCGAACAAGAGCGACATTTTAGAAATAAAGCTCACATGTCATTGGAAGTGAATCTATACCGTGATAAATATACCTCGATTGAAAACCAATAGTTTCAGATTTATTTTGCATACTATCTCTTTGACTGATTAATTAATGCTGATATTTTCGGTTTTCATTAATTCACCACTCCATTTAAATAAAAAACGGAAATGAAAAAAATTCTTTTTTCTACGAGCAAAAAAAAGTCACTAACCCACAATTCATTTGATAATTATTGGCCAGAAGTAGTTTCATTAATTTTAAATTAATAGGATAATTAACCAGATATTCATTTTTTTTTCTATCTCGAGAAAAGGATATTTTTTAATATTACTGTTTGTCTAAGAGTTGTATATAACATAAAATAGACATAAAGGCATATAAGAGAAATGCTGCAGAATTTATGGAGTGTATTAACGATGCCTTATAAACTGAGTCATTAATTGATCCGTTTTTATTAAATATTTTTGAAAACATTTTGTTTCTTTTTCTTTTAAAATTTACCTCGAGTCGCATTTCCTCTTAAAAACAATATAAAAACAAGTATTTTTTTTTTAAATTTACTTTTAAAAGAAGTACTTAATCTTTTCACTCTTAAGTCCCTAAAAATATTAGGTAAATCAAATATATTTTTCGTAACGAAATCAAAATTTACTTGGGACCAAAGCTGAAAAAAAAAAGCCAATATTGTCACAATATTACGTTTGGGTTGGGTTGTTTTACCTCTGAGCGGCACTTTTTTTGCACACCATGGGCTAAATGGCCAGGCCACAAGGACCCCGAAGGACTCAAGAGAAGGTTGGGGGAGGGGACCCACTGGAACAGCAGTTGGGAGACAGATGGTAGCCTCCCGTCAAGGCCATCCAGCGTGTTCTTTAACGTGCACAGGGTATGGCTCTCCCGCACACGGGGCTACGGCTTAACGTCCCATCCGACGGACGGCGGCCTTTCCAAGCCCATCGGTGTCCCCTACTGACCGTGAGCAGGGCGGGGAATTTTGCAGAGATAAATCTCAACGCTGACCCAGCTGGGACTCGAACCTGGGAACTACAGATTACGAGCCTGGCGCGCTACCGACTGAACCACCCCCACCCCCACAATATTACGAAAGAGTAAAAACCAGTAGGAAGCAAGAAAAATACGGAGATAATCTTAAATCATTTATCATAATTATTGAACAAAAATCGAGCAGCAACAAACAGAAGAAGTCTGCTTAAGTTTAGGCCTAAGATCTGCTATCTAACTATTGTTTTCCGAAATTGTATAACATTATAATAGCAGACACAAAGGAGAATGCTACAAAACTATGTAACGGAGTTTAACAGCAATTGTCTTATTTTCTAGTAGAATCTCTGTCTATTGCAGATGAAGATAAAGACAGGAATATAACTGCCAAAAACTGCCAAGAAGACATATTACTAACTTTTCAGCCATGTTACTGTTTACATCGCAGCTTGTGTTGCCAGTTCACAGTTTCTCATTTGTTAGAATTAGGAGAGATGTGTCACAGCGTGTGAAGCGGATGTGCATGTGCCCGGGCAGACTAGACTGATTATGGTTAATAATAATGGGACGTCAAGTGTAAATTACGAGTTGGTAGACTTTTAAGAGTATTTTTTTGAAGTGAGAACAAAAAAAAAGTGTTACATCGTTTGAGTATTAAGAAAAACTGCACAGATGCAAATTCTTCGTATGGTTGGAGCCATAAAACTTGTGTTAACGATACAAATGAAAATGGAACACAGTTACTGTAAGGAATTTTGAGCCCTTTTGCTTCTTTTTTAACAAATACAAAGCATTTGAATATTTAAGTGCATAAATAAAACTGCCTGCGTGCAATTTGGCAGAATTAAACTATTAAACCCTAAGAGAAAATTACTAAACTTTAGAATTGTAAAACAGATCAACATTTCTAAGAATTAAATGAAGAAAATTTCGTCTGATCGTAATATTTAGTAGAATTCTTTATACATACATGTTCGAAGCCAAATCTTTTAATCTCCAGCGAAAACTGCTCTTTAATAATACTTTGCCTTTGTTTAATTTCAGTTTCAAACAAAGTTTACGCACTTGAGCTTTCCTTCACGAATATTATATTTGATGTGTAATAGGTAGTTTGGTTAATTGAAATATAAGCTCTGCACTTAATGGTGAAATATATAACAGTTATGAGCATTTAATATATGTATGCAGATTTTTAAAGATTAAAAAATATGCCGATATAACCTTCTCAATTTATTCTGTAAGCAAAAATCTTACATTTTCCAACGACAGAAAATGTTAGTTACTTTTTAAGAATTACTAAACTGATTATTTTTTTAATTTTTTCGGATTGAATCATTTTCTTTTTAATAAGAAAACAATGAACATCGTTAACTTCCATTCGTACAATATACACAGTCGTATCAGAATAATATGACCACCTACCATACATATACCATGGTAGGTGGTCATATTATTTTGATACGACTGTGCATACTGTGTAGGGCTTCTACAATGCAGAATTTTACAAAAACTACAAAAAATAGCATATCGTCGCTGACAAATATGAAATTCTCGTTTTCACAGAAAATGAAATTTGCCGATTTTTTTCCACTATTTTTTTTTATAGCACGCTTTAACGGCGGATATTCGAACAAAATGAATGATTCCAATTTCAAAGGAATCCATCTTCGGGTTTATATCTGACACCTCAAAGGCCGTTAACGAACCACAAGTAGTTTTTTCAGAACTCTCACAGCCATGCAGTTACTTGTAATTGGAAAATAAAATTTTTCATTCCGTTGCCAAAAACAAAAAAAAAAAAAATTGCATTTTACCACCCTCCTTGTGGGGGGGGGGGGGGGGTGTAAGAGGCGAAATCGTTGCTTGTCAATGTAAACCCCTAGATTCCACACTATACCAACAAAAACAAAAAAAAAAGTTGCATTTTACCACCCTCCTGGGGGGGGGGGAGGGTGTAAGAGGCGAAATCGTTGCTTGTCGATGTAAACCCCTAGATTCCACACTATACCAACTAAATTTCTAGCATCAAAGTTTAATGCCTTTAAACGTTTTATATTAAAACCACTGGGAGATTTAAAAAAATCTTATATTTCGGGGGGCGGGGGGAAATGTCTTATTTCTTCTTCTCTCTTGACAATGCTAAAAAAGGTAATGGAGGAAAAATGCTTTATATTACGCAGCTACTGATAAGGGACCTGGGTTCGAGCCCCGGGTAATGTAATTTTTGGCTATGCGTTATTCGTCATAGAAATAAATTAAACAAAAAAAAAATACCTCCTCAAGCAGCTGCTTACCACAGAGGTCTAACAGGAGTCTATCAGTTTATGTGCCATAGCAGAAGGTCTGTGAGGATGGCAGGACGTCAGCAGAAAAACAACACGAATATCAATGCCTTACCCGGGACTCGAACCCAGGTCCGTTTGACCAGAAGTTATGCGTGCTAACCATTCGGCCACGAGACGAACAACACATTAATCTTTCATCCGAATTCTGCGTTAAAAAGAACAACAGTTCGAATCAAACAAAATTCTTCATTCTCTCTTAGAACAGAGCGAAAGTTTAAACGACGTTTAGATTTCTGCGAACAACAGTCAATGCGTCATCGATTCGGAAAGCTAGAAAAGTCCCCCCTCTTCCAACTCCTCTCCCGTACCAATTCGTTGGCTAAGAGAGACAACAAAAAACCGGAATGACAAAAGGTATAACTTTTCACAACGGATACTTTCAACAACAGATGCTGGTCTCCACTTTAATCTGTATCGTAATCGAAAGTTAATGTCCGATAGCAACATTCTCCGCAGTAAGAAAACAAGACGAAACGTTCCCCCCCCCCCCCCCGCCCAATCCCGATAGAGAATATCGATTTTTGTGGGCCAAGTATCGAGAGTATTTCCTCCCCCTCCCCACCTCACCGTTGTACTCCAGGAGTCCATTGAAAAGAGCATTAGCCCCGGGCCTCCTAATGAAAGCCAGGGAATGGCCACATCCTCTCTACGGAGTTACTCGACACTCGATGACTGACTATACCTTTCCGACCATGTTGTCGGAAGGCGGTTGCCCGGGCAACTGGGATGTTCGATCCTCGTGTTCCCTCTGAAACATTGATCAGCTAATGGCGCAGGGGTGGGGAACTTGTGTCGCTTTCCCGCATCCTCTCGTAGGTCAGGGGGAGGGGTGAAAAAGGGGGTGGGCAGCGTGGTAATCGCGAAAGAAACTGCGTGTCAGCATTGGTGTTGGTGGATGTCAGAAGCATGTCCTGTGGGTCTGTCATCAAATATACAGGGTCACTCCCAGAAAAAGATGCTCCATATGAAAATGCATGTACTTACAGAAACGGATGACAAGCAGAATTGATTTTAATGTCAAAAAACACTTGGGATAATTTGAATGGAAACATTTTCAATATGGCAAACTATCGGCATCCAATGCTAATTGTAGTGGCTGAGAATCGTCGACTGCTCGGTGTAGAATTTTTCGACTGATGCCAATCACAACTGCTGAAATTTCTTGCTTCAATTTGTCAACTGTATATCTGTTATTTTCTAAACGTTCTCTTTAAGCTCTCTCTCCGTAAGAATTAAATATTCTCCTTAAGACATAAATTTTCCTAAGATGTTCACATAAGAGATAAAAACTCAAAATTATTTCTCCAAAAAGGTTTAAAAATTCTCCAAAAAATTATTGTCAAAAGAGATAAACATTATCCTTCAATTATAGCAAAAGGATAAACATCCTTCTTAAATTATCGCCATAGGAGATAAACATTCTCTTTAAATTATCATCATAAGAAACAAATATTCTCTTCAAATTATCACAAGAAGCAAATATTCTCATAAATTATGACTGGAAACAAATATTCTTAGGTTATCCTCATAAGAAGCAAACATTCTCCTAAAAATATCTTCATAAGAATCGAGCATTCTTTCAAAATTATTGTCATAAGAAAAAAGTATTCTTTTTAGTTATCCTAATAAGAAGCAAACCTTCTCTTTAAATTATCATAAGATGCAAAAATTATCTTCAAATTATGACAAGAAGCAAGTATTATCCCCAAATTATGACAAGAAGCAAGTATTATCTCCAAATTATGACAAGAAGCAAGTATTATCCCCAAATTATGACAAGAAGCAAGTATTATCCCCAAATTATGACAAGAAGCAAGTATTATCCACAAATTATGACAAGCAAGTATTATACCCAAATTATGACAAGAAGCAAGTATTATCCCCCAAATTATGAAAAGAAGCAAGTATTATCCCCCCAAATTATGGCAAGAAGCAAGAATTATCACCCCAAATTATAAGAAGCAAGTATTATCCCCAAATCATGACAAGAAGCAAGCGTTATCCACAAATTATGAAAAGAAGCAAGTATTATCCCCAAATTATGAAAAGAAGCAAGTATTATCCTCAAATCATGAAAAGAACAAAATATTATTGAAATCACCATAAGTAGCAGACATTATCTTTAAATTATCCTCATGAGGAGAAAGCATTACCTTTAATTTATTCTTATAAGAAACAAGTATTCTTAAGTTATTGTCATAAGAAGCAAGCATTGTCTTTAAATTATCATCGTAATAAACAAATATAACTTTCAAATTATCACAAGAAGCAAATATTATCTCAAAATTATCCTCCTAAGAAGCAGGCATTTTCCTTAAATTAGTGTCATAAAAACAAGCATTTTTCTTAAATTATCCTCATAAGCAGCAAATATTCTCCTTAGAAATATCTCATAAGAAGCAAGCATTCTCTTTAAGTTATTGTTATAATAAGCAAATATTCACTACAAATGATCACAAGAAGCAAATATTATTCTTAAATTATCCTCATAAGAAACGAGCATTCTCCTTAAATTATCTTCATAAGAAGCGAGCATTCTCCTTAAATTATCCACATAGGAAGCAAGCATTCTCCTTAAATTATCCTCTTAAGAAGAGAACATTCTCCTTAAATTATCCTCATAAGAAGCAAGCATTCTCCTTAAATTATCCTCATAAGAAGCAAGCATTCTCCTTAAATTATCCTCACAAGAAGCAAGCTTTCTACTTAAATCATCCTCATAAGAAGCGAGCATTCTCTTTAAATTATCCACATAAGAAGCAAGCATTCTCCTTAAATTATCCTCTTAAGAAGAGAACATTCTCCTTAAATTATCCTCATAAGAAGCAAGCATTCTCCTTAAATTATCCTCATAAGAAGCAAGCATTCTCTTTAAATTATCCTCATAAGAAGCGAGCATTCTCCTTAAATTATCCACATAAGAAGCAAGCATTCTCCTTAAATTATCCTCTTAAGAAGAGAACATTCTCCTTAAATTATCCTCATAAGAAGCAATCATTCTCTTTAAATTATCCTCATAAGAAACAAGCATTCTCCTTAAATTAACCTCATAAGAAGCATTCTCCTTAAATTATCCTCACAACAAGCAAACTTTCTACTTAAATTATCCTCATAAGAAGCAAGCATTCTCCTTAAATTATCCTCATAAGAAGCAAGCATTCTCCTTAAATTATCCTCATAAGAAGCGAGCATTCTCCTTACATTATCCTCATAAGAAGCGAGCATTCTCCCTAAATTATCCACATAGGAAGCAAGCATTATCCTTAAATTATCCTCTTAAGAAGAGAACATTCTCCTTAAATTATCCTCATAAGAAGCAAGCATTCTCCTTAAATTATCCTCACAAGAAGCAAGCTTTCTACTTAAATTATCCTCATAAGCAAGCATTCTCCTTAAATTATCCTCATAAGAAGCATTCTCCTTAAATTATCCTCACAACAAGCAAACTTTCTACTTAAATTATCCTAATAACAAGAAAGCATTCTCCTTAAATTATCCTCATAAGTAGCAATCTTTGTCCTTAAATTATCCACATAAGAAACAAGCATTCTCCTGAAATTATCCTCATAAGAAGCAAACTTTCTACTTAAATTATCCTCATAAGAAGCATTCTCCTTAAATTATCTTCACAAAAAGCAAACTTTCTACTTAAATTATCCTAATAAGAAGAAACATTCTTAAATTATCCTCATAAGTAGCAATCGTTCTCCTTAAATTATCCACATAAGCAAGCATTCTCCTGAAATTATCCTCATAAGAAGCAAGAATTCTTTAAATATCCATATAAGAAGCAAGCATTCTCCTTAAATTATACTCATAAGAAGCGAACATTCTCCTGAATTTATCCTCATAAGAAACAAGCATTCACCTTAAATTATACTCATAAGAAGCGAGCTTCTTGTGAAATTATTCTCATAAGAAGCAAGAATTCTCCTTAAATTATTCTCATAAGAAGCAAGTATTCTCCTTGAATTATCCTCATAAGAAGCAAGAATTCTCCTTAAATTATCCTCATAAGAAGAAAGTATTCTTCTTAAATTATCCTCATAAGAAGAAAGTATTCTTCTTAAATTATCCTCATAAGAAGCAAGCATTTTTCTTAAATTATCCTCATTAGAAGCGAGCATTCTCCTTAAAATTTCCTCATAAGAAGCAAGCATTCTCCTTAAATTATCATCATAAAAAGCAAGAATTCTCCTTAAATTATCCTCATAAGAAGAAAGTATTTTCCTTAAATTATCCTCATTAGAAACGAGCATTCGCCTTAAAATTTCCTCATAAGAAGCGAGCATTCGCCTTAAAATTTCCTCATAAGAAGCGAGCATTCGCCTTAAAATTTCCTCATAAGAAGCGAGCATTCTCCTCAAATTATCCTCATAAGAAGCAAGCATTCTTAATACATCCTCGTAAAAAGCAAACAAATTCATTATGATATCGTTATGAGAAGCAAGTATTTTCCTTAAGATCAGTCAGGAAACTCTTACAGATAACTTCGCAAAGATATCGCCGGAGTTGAGAAGAATATGAAATCTAGTGTGTTGCTGAGTTGAATGATGATTACACGAAATTTATGATCTTGGAGCTTTCAGATATCTCTCATGTCCAAAGGAGAGACTCGCATACACGTTACATTTATTTTCATCTTGGACTGGTTGGTTTTTTTATATACCTAACGATTTTGCAACTATATCTTCTAGAATTTCGAATTTTTTTTCCAGATGAAATGGAATGAATGACATGCTAGGCTGATGTGTCCTGAAAAAAACTGGAAAAAAAAATTGTAGGCCTTTGATTCTTGATGCTTACGCAGTAACTTGGGCATTTGACTTTGTAAGTAATTATTAGGTTTAAGCAAAGGTATCGGCCACGATGCCCATAATCACAACTACAGATTAGCGAATAATCAATGGTACACCTAAAAGACTCAGAAATAGGAGAGAGAGACCTAGGATGCGGTAGGCAGACAACGATCAATCTTTCTTTCTCTCGACTTCTCCTGGGATTTATTGGGGCGGGGGTGGCTCAGTCGGTAGGCCGACTGAAATCTGTAGTTCCCAGGTTCAAGTCCCAGCTGGGTCAGCGTTGAGATTTATCTCCGCAAAATTCCCCGCCCTGTCCACGGTCAGTAAGGGACACCGAAGGGCTTGGATAAGGGCGACGTCCGTCGGATGGGACGTAAAGCCGTGGTGCCGTGTGCGGGAGAGCCATACCCTGTGCACGTTAAAGAATACGCTGGATGGCCTTGACGGGAGGCTACCATCTGTCTCCCAACAGCTGTTCCAGTGGGTCCCCTCCCCCAACCTTCTCTGAGCCTTCGGGGTCCTTGTGACCTGGCAATTTAGCCCATGGTGTGCAAAAAAGTGCCTCTCAGAGGTAAAACAACCCAACATTAAAGAACACGCTGGATGGCCTTGACGAGAGTCTACCATCTGTCTCCCAACAGCTGTTCCAGTGGGTCCCCTCCCCCAACCTTCTCTGAGCCTTCGGGGTCCTTGTAACCTGGCCATTTAGCCCATGGTGTGCAAAAAAGTGCCGCTCAGAGGTAAAACAATCCAACGTTAAAGAACACGCTGGATGGCCTTGACGGGAGGCTACCCTCTGTCTCCCAACAGCTGTTCCAGTGGGTCCCCTCCCCCAACCTTCTCTGAGCCTTCGGGGTCCTTGTGACCTGGCCATTTAGCCCATGGTGTGAAAAAAGTGCCGCTCAGAGATAAAACAACCCAACCCTGGGATTTATCTCTAGCCACTAGGAGTGGCTAACAAACCCATGAATGTAACAGTTAGGAGGCCACAAAGAGCGATATAAGGATGGTTGAAGGCTTGATCGAAAGGTATGGGAAGTAAGAGGAGTTGTGGAATGACGGAATTAAACAATCGTGGTCGAAGTGGAGTAAGGAAATCTGCTTCCAGGGGAGACTGGACTTCCGTTTCCTAACCCGAGAAGGAAGAATAAATCGGTGTTTATTTTTTCGCTTTAGGTAAAAAAAAAACTCCAAATATGGTAGAAAAGATTTGAATTTCTATGCAGTTAAATTGATATTTGACTTAGAAAAAAAAAGCGCGGCAATCAAATGTATTTTCTTTTTTTTTTCAAAGTACAGTGAAGGAATTTTTTCTCTCTCTCTCTTAAATTTGCCTTAATTTTCGGAAATTAGGCTTACCGGATTCTTTTCTGCTCCACAACCTGTGTCTTCCCCAACAGATCTCATTAGTCGAAGTCATTCGCTCGATGTTTCCTCTCCATTGGGAGGGGGGGGTCCCCCCCCCTCCCAATGGAATCCCCCTCCAATGGAGTCCCCCTCCAATGGAGTCCCCTCTCCAATGGAGTCCCCCCCCCCCTCCCAATGGGTCCCCCCCCCCTCCCAAAAAAGTGGAACTGATTGCGCAGATAAGGAACAAACCCAATCTTTCCCAGAAACATTCATTAAGGGCAGAGGAGTGATTGGCGGAAGAGCATAAGAAGAGAGAGAGAGAGCCAATCCCTATCATCAGAGACACTCCTGATCACTAATGACCAAAGATGGGGTAAGAGAAGAAGCGGCATGGGATGAAGCGCCTGACGCAACGCGGGGAGTGTCGTCGATGGAGAGGAGGTCGGAAACGAGACGGTCACTGGAAAACAAAAGCATGGCTTCAGTTGAGAAGAGAACTTCCCCCCCACCCCACGATCTTGATCGAACATCGACCAGAGATCGGCGCTCAGATAAAAGGGGTGGTTGGAAGGGAGGCAAATCTCTAATCGATGCTCGTTTGGGTCGATGGTCTGTTGACGTTTGTGTTTTAGGGCACCGAGAGATTGCGCAGTGCCTAGCAAGATGACACTCCAGCAGGTGGAGGGCACAACAGCACCCTCATGTTGGGCTTGTGGAAATCGAGGGTCGACTGGGTCGATAAGCGGAATTCTCTGAACTTCTAGGAGGAATCTGATGGAGGAATAAATGCTGTTTGTTTTGATTTTCTTCTTTTGACATGAACAGTTTGAGAGTGAGATAGAAATATTGCTCATTTTCTTCTATAGAATGATTTGAATGGTCAGATCAGGTTGGGTTGTTTTACCTCTGAGCGGCACTTTTTTGCACACCATGGGTTAAATGGCCAGGTCACATGGACCCCGTAGATTCAGAGAAGGTTGGGGGAGGGGACCCACTGGAACAGCTGTTGGGAGACAGATGGTAGCCTCCCGTCAAGGCCATCCAGCGCGTTCTTTAACGTTGGGTTGTTTTACCTCTGATCGGCACTTTTTTGCACACCATGGGTTAAATGGCCAGGTCACATGGACCCCGAAGGCTCAGAGAAGGTTGGGGGAGGGGACCCACTGAACAGCTGTTGAGAGACAGATGGTAGCCTTCCGTCAAGGCCATCCAGCGTGTTCTTTAACGTTGGGTTGTTTTACCTCTGAGTGGCACTTTTTTGCACACCATGGGCTAAATGGCCAGGTCACAAGGACCCCGAAGGCTCAGAGAAGGTTGGGAGAGGGGAACCGTTGGAACAGCTATTGGAAGGCAGAGGGTAGCCTCACATCAAGGCCATCCAGCGTGTTCTATAACATGCACAGGGTATGGCTCTCCCGCACACGAGGCCACGGCTTAACGTCTCAGACGACGGACGGCGGCCTTTCCAAGACCATCGGTGTCCCACTACTGACCGTGTCACATGACACAAAGGTTGCAAGATCACTAATTTCAAAAAAAAAAAATCGTTGTCAGATATTTTTTCTGAATTCTGTAATCAACCATAGTGTTCGGATATTTTTTTGAGCGACTGTATGTGTGTGGGGGACGCCACTGGAGACTAAGGTGGAGGTGGGGTGGGTGTAGGCTAAGAGACTGCGCAGTCAAAGCTTCGATAATTCTGTCAGAAGTTGACCGACAGGATTCTCTGTTGTTGTTTCCAGAAGAGGGAAAAAATATGCAGAGTGGTTTCTCTGTGAGAATTGTGGACGTGTCAAATGCGCAGTCTCGTAGTTTAATCAGCTCTATTATTTCACGCTCTACGTCACTGAGGAGACTTTGTAGCTCTACGTCACCGAGGAGCTCTACGTTAACTTCACGCTCTACGTCACTGAGGAGACTTTGTAGCTCTACGTCACCGAGGAGCTCTACGTTAACTTCACGCTCTACGTCACCGAGGAGCTCTACGTTAACTTCACGCTCTACGTCATTGAGTAGATTGTGCAGTTGATAGACAGATAGGTAATTTTATTTCAGAAAATGTTTAACTGTATACAAAAATTTCTGAGGTCTCGCAAGAGAAACTCGTTCTCGAGATCTTCACGCAGAAACAATTTAAATTGAAAACAAATATAATACACAAAAAAACGAAAACAAATCAAAACAAAAAAATCTAGTAATCCAGAAAGTGTGAAAGTCAGAAAGGAAGAGACATTCAGTATCTATCTTGCATATATGGGGCGGGGGTGGCTCAGTCGGTAGCGCGCCAGGCTCGTAATCTGTAGTTCGCAGGTTCGAGTCCCAGCTGGGTCAGCGTTGAGATTTATCTCCGCAAAATTCCCCGCCCTGCCCACGGTCAGTAGGGGACATCGATGGGCTTGGAAAGGCCGCCGTCCGTCGGATGGGACGTTAAGCCGTGGCCCCGTGTGCGGAAGAGCCATACCATGTGCACGTTAAAGAACACACTGGATGGCCTTGACGGAAGGCTACCATCTGTCTCCCAACAGCTGTTCCAGTGGGTCCCTTCCCCCAACCTTCTCTGAGCTTCGGGGTCCATGTGACCTGGCCGTTTAGCCCACGGTGTGCAAAAAAGTACCGCTCAGAGGTAACTCAACGTTAAAGAACACGCTGGATGGCCTTGACGGGACGCTACCATCTGTCTCCCAACAGCTATTCCAGTGGGTCACCTCCCCCAACCTTCTCTGAGCATTAAATGTCCATGTGACCTGGCTATTTAGCCCATGGTGTGCAAAAAAGAGCCGTTCAGAGATAAAACAACCCAACGTTAAAGAACACGCTGGATGGCCTTTACGGGAGGCTACCATCTGTTCCAGTGGGTCCCCTCTCCCAACCTTCTCTGAGCTTTCCTGGTCCATGTGACCTGGCCATTTAGCCCATGGTGTGCAAAAAAGTGCCGCTCAGAGGTAAAACAACCCAACGTTAAAGAACACGCTGGATGGCCTTGTGACGGGAGGCTACCATCTGTCCCCCAACAGCTGTTCCAGTGGGTCCCCTCCCCCAACCTTCTCTGAGCCTTCGGGGCCATTTAGCCCATGGTGTGCAAAAAAGTGCCGCTCAGAGGTAAAACAACCCAACCTTGAAACGAGGAAGCTCAATTCCCGAACGAAGCTGATCACTGTTTCGCCTTCATCGTAAATACGAATTACTCTTTCGTTTAGTGAGTGGCAGTAGCGGAGGAAGATTATTCACTACGGAGGTGATTATCTACGAGATATTTTCCGGTTCTGTGTGATGGGTATTTGCCAGGAGGCATAAGGAGCACCTTCATGGCTGGAAATAACGAAAGGCGTTCAAGTGTTCAGCGTGGGAATTGTTTCAAATACGCCTGATGCTTGTTCTAATGAAAGATGATAATCTGCAGAGCAAGTGTGCTGCAGAAGCTCGTTCTCGAGGAAATAAAAAAAAATATGGTGCTAATAATTATTGTGTTGTTTCATAGATTTTTTTTATTGGCAAAGTGAGGTTGAGTGTTAATTAAAATATTACAACTTTTCAAGTAAACAACATTTACGGTTTAAATGTCAGAGATCCAAGCGTCGATTTTTTATTTAATGAAACTTTCGAGAAAATAATAAAATTTGTTCAACAATATGTATCAGTGCAACCAACGATTGAATCAATGTACAGTCGCTCAAAAGAATATCCGAACACCATGGTTGATTACAGAATTCAGAAAAACTATCCGGCAACGATTTTTTTTTAGAAATCAGTGATCTGGCAACCTTCGTGTCCACGTGACATGAAAGTTGCCAGATCACTAATTTCTAAAAAAAATCGTTGCCAGATATTTTTTCTAAATTCTGTAATCAACCAGAGTGTTCGGATACTTTTCTGAGCGACTGTAGGTGGTCATATTATTTTGATACTAGATCGTGTGGGCTCACTCACGGAAATATTGAGCGTGTGCAGTTGCTGTACAGATATTTTTCCTGAATTCTGTAATCACGTGACACGAAGGTTGCCAGATCACTAATTTCTAAAAAAAAAAACGTTGCCAGATATTTTTTGAGCGACTGTATGATAGAAGCGTCCTAAAACATTAACGGTTTGTTTTTTCATTAGCAAGTTTTTTTTAAAAGAGCTCTTTTGTTCCGTTTGTTTTGTTGTCATTAAAACAGTTTTATGAGATATTTTTTTTCAATTTATTAATTATTACGATTCACATTATACGAATCTTGAAATAGTTTCAGTTTCTGTCTCTAGAGGGCGCTAAATCGAAGAAATGGGAAAATTTTCAACTAATATTGTAAATTTATATCAGATTTTTTATATTTAGATGGTCCACTCATCAAGGGACATTGGCAGCAAAGACTTGTTCTTCCATTAGTTTAAATTTCCATCGTTAGGGGACTTTACTCTCCTTGAAACACAGCATCTTTAGGTGATTGGTAATATGCTCCAAAACTGATTTTTTTTAAATTTTTATTATTTTTTTTTTGCAGCTTAGTAGCAGCTTGTGTTAATTTCTAACAGGACATTAAAGTCAGGAAATATGACATTAAAGAAAAATCCCAACGCATGTGCAGTCGCTCAAAAAAGTATCCGGACATTATGGTTGATTACAGAATCCAGAAAAAATATCTGGCAACGATTTTGTTTAGAAATTAGTGATCTGGCAACCTTCGTGTCAAAGGTTGCCAGATCACTAATTTCTAAAAAAAAATTGTTGCGAGATATTTTTTCTGGAATCTGTAATCAACCATAATGTCCGGATACTTTTTTGAGCGACTGTAACTCAGGACGAAGATAACCAGTGCATAAAAATCTGAACATTAGCGAAGCATCCAGATCTATTCTTATCATCTGACTCTTGGCGATTATTTCTGCCGAAAAAGCGTTAACGGAAACCATTAAATGGAGCTGGCCAATGAGCGACGCTCTCTTACAACACCCAGCTTCGTGTGGTGACGTCAACAAAACGGTCTGTGAACCCCCCCCCCCCCTTTTGAATGTTGTAGAGCGAGCAGCTGGTGCGCTCCTCGCGTATCAGGGATGCTCAGCGTTCCTCCTGCTGCCGCGTGGATGGTGCGAGACAGGCGCGAGCGCAGGTGGCTGTGCAGGCACGCACCGCTTCATTGAGAGAAGAGGCAGGCGGCCTGGCTCTGGCCACGCAGAGAGACTGGAGGACTTTGTTAGTGTGGCGTACCGAACAGATACAATAGTAACACAACGAGGGATTTCTTTTCTATTGATGTAGGTGCACGTGGGGATAAAGCAATGGGATCTATTGCTGTTGTTGCTATCGGAGATTCGTGATTTGCTGAAATTCCGTGCTTTTTGGGTGGGGGTAAGGCTCAGTCAATGGGGTTTGGTCAAAACGATTTTTTTTTAGAAATTAGTGATCTGGCAACCTTCGTGTCACGTGACACGGTTGCCAGGTCACTGATTTCTAAAAAAATCGTTGCCAGATATTTTTCTGAATTCTGTAATCAACCATAGTGTTCGGATATTTTTTTTTTTGAGCGACTGCACCAATTCAGTTCCATTATATAAAGTTCGTTAAAGTTTGCTATTTGGTTTTTTCTTGTAAAAGTGTCTTTTTGTTTCAGGTGATTTTTTTGATGACAAAATATTGAACAAATAAGCGCTCTTTCGTTGCAAAAAAAAAAAATTCAATCTTTCCAACTCACCAATATTCGAAAGTTGACGTAAAGTCGGAAATAAGTGACGGTCGACTACAATTTCCTTATAAGTGCGGTTTCAATTTCTCATTTTCAGGAAGAAATCGCCCTCCTGACTGAAGATGTATTTTGTACTTCCGAACACAAATAACATCCATAATATGAGCTTGAACTACAACAATGATAAGATTAATATTGAAGCAAATTCATTTAAAGACGCGCGCGCACATTTTGTTTCAATTTCGGAAAACTTCTTACCCAAAATAATCTTTATCATTCTCAACATTATAAACAATACGACTAAAAGAAAAATTCTGTTACGAACAATCAGAACTGGGATATTTTAAGTTCTTTGGAGTGTGACTCGAGCGAACGTGGTTTTTGGGTTGTTTTACCTCTGAGCGGTACTTTTTTGCACACTATGGGCTAAATGGCCAGGTCACAAGGAACCCCAAAGGCTCAGAGAATGTTTGGGGAGGGGGCCCTTCGAAACAGCTGTTGGGAGACAGATGGTAACCTCCCGTCAAAGCCATCCAGCGTGTTCTTTAACGTGTACAGGGTATGGCTCTCCCGTACACGGGGCCACGGCTTCACGTCCCATCCGACGGACAGCGGCCTTTCCAAGCCCAACGGTGTCCCCTACTGACCGTGGGCAGGGCGGGGAATTTTGCGAAGATAAATGTGTCCCAGCTGGGACTCGAACCTGAGAACTACAGATTAAGAGCCTGGCGCGCTACCGACTGAGCCACCCCCGCCCACTCGATCGAACGTCTTCTTAGTAAACCGAGTCCTCAGCCGAGATGTTCATCGCCAACGATCCCAATTTGTCGTTCCCGAGTACGCATCGTGTCCGGCAGACCGAGATTTAAGTCTGTGTTGCCTTGCTTGCCAACTACCCGTTGCAAGAAAAAAATTAACTGGCGTTTGGCCGTAATTGGCAGCGGTGCATGACCGTGACCACGTGCGCTGCTGCCTCACCCCGGAGGAGCAGCAGAAGGAGGTAGCACGTCGGAGGGAACTCTTCGGCGGCTTCTTTTGTAGGTCAGACAAGTCTCACGGTAACGCGTGTTTCGCAGGAATCGGCACGTGGTTTCCGTTTTTATAGAAAGTACCGTTTGATTTTTGCGTTCGGGTAACGAGGTTGGGATCACGTTTCCGGTTTTTGTTTTTAATTTTTGTACCTACTTCTGGATTGTAATGAGGAATTGGGAAAATTATGAATACTATAGGGAAGGAAAAGATATTGTAATGAATTTTTTTTTGTTTTAACGCGTTCTTCTATTTCGTTGTTTATATATTTAAAAGTTGCTTCTTATACTTTTGAGGAGAGTGGATGGAGAAGACACAGTTTGTTTGTTTTACCTCTGAGCGGCACTTTTTTGCACACGATGGGCTAAATGGCCAGGTCACACGGACCCCGAAGGCAAAGAGAAGGTTGGGGAGGGGACCCACTGGAACAGCTGTTGGGAGACAGATGGTAGCCTCCCGTCAAGGCCATTCAGCGTGTTCTTTAACGTGCACAGGGTATGGCTCTCCCACACACGGGGCCACGCTTAACGTCTCATTCGACGGACGGCGGCCTTTCCAAGCCCATCGGTGTCCCCTAGGCAGCAATGAGTTGACCCTTTACCCCAGGGTGGGAGGGAAATGCAACTGTTTTGTTTAATCGTCCAGCGTGTTCTTTAACGTTGGATTGTTTCACCTCTGAATAGCACTTTTTTGCACACCATGTGCTAAATAACCAGGCCACAAGGACCTCGAAAGCTCAGAGGAGAGTGGGGGGGAGGGGACCCACTGCAACAGCTGTTAGGAGACAGATGGTAGCCTCCCGTCAAGGCCATCCAGCGTGTTCTTTAACGTTGGATTGTTTTACCTCTGAGCGGCACTTTTTGCACACCATGGGCTAAATGGCCAGGTCACATGGATCCCGAAGGCTCAGAGAAGGTTGGGGAAGGGGACCACTGGAACAGCTGTTAGGAGACAGATGGTAGCCTCCCGTCAAGGCCATCCAGCGGTGTTCTTTAACGTGCATTGGGTATGGCTCTCCCGCACACTGGGCCACGGCTTAACATCCAAACCAGACGGACGGCGGACTTTCCAAGCCCACACGTGTCCCCTACTGAGCGTGGGCAGGGCTGGGAATTTTGCGAAGTTATCGAAGGCTGTTTCGAAATCTGTATAAATTCGATTGGACTGCCAACGTCAATTGTTAACAGAGTGAAGTAATTGCACTGTGAGGAGCCACTTGCAATGAAACCAAACTTTTAATGTGGAATAATATTATGCACCTGAAGAAAGTAAAGAAACTTGAACAGTGTGCAAAGATCCGTTATTTTGAGATAAATTTACCCAACTGTTCCATGTGTGATCAGTTTCCGCTCAATAATGCATAGCAAAACATCAGTAATTCCAGCTTAACCACATTTGAACGTCACGATTCAGTGAAGGACAAAATATTTTTCAGAGGATGCATGTGTGACAAAACAAATTTTTCAAGATAGAAATATTTCAGTGGACCTGTTCGTGTAGTTGCGAACACAGCAATCATGGTACAGTCGCTCAAAAAAGTATCCGAACACTACGGTTGATTATAGAATTTAAAAAAAATCTGGCAACGATTTTTTTTAGGAATTAGTGATCTGGCAACCTTTGTGTCACGTGACACGTAGGTTGCCAGATCACTATTTTTTTTTAATTCCGTAATCAACCATAGTGTTCGGATATTTCTTTTTGAGCGACTCTAGGTCATACCGTTAATACAACTACGAATGCCCGAACACAAAATAACGAAACTAATAATAGAATCTCGTTTTCAAAAAGAATGAAGCTTTTCCATTTCCATATTTCGTGATCTCTAACAATATGAATTAAAACTATCTAAGAATTTGAAAAATACCACTTATCTTTCATTAGTACCAATCCAATTAAAAATCAGTTTTCCAATTATCTCTGTAAACAAAACAGTTGCATTTCCCTCCCACCCTGGGGGTAAAGGGTCAATTCATTGCTGCCTAGGGGACACCGATGGGCTTGGAAAGGCCGCCGTCCGTGGGATGGGACGCTAAGCCGTGGCCCCGTGTGCGGGAGAGACATACCCTGTGCACGTTAAAGAACACGCTGGATGGCCTTGACGGCGGGCTACCATCTGTCTCCCAACAGCTGTTCCAGTGGGTCCCCTCCCCCAACCTTCTCTGAGCCTCCGGGGTCCTTGGGACCTGACCATTTAGCCCATGGTGTGCAAAAAAGTGGCGCTCAGAGGTAAAACAATCTAACGTTAAAGAACACACTGGATGGCCTTGATGGGAGACTACCATCTGTCTCCAAACAGCTGTTCCAGTGGGTCTCCTCCCCTAACCTTCTATGAAGCCTTTGGGGTCCTTCTGACCTGGCCATTTAGCTCATGGTGTGCAAAAAAGTGCCGCTCAGAGATAAAACAACCCAACGTTAAAGAATACGCTGGATGGCCTTGACGGGAGGCTACCATCTGTCTCCCAACAGCTGTTCCAGTGGGTCCCCTCCCTCAACCTTCTCTGAGCCTTCGGGGTTAATGTGACCTGGCCATTTAGCTCATGGTGTGCAAAAAAGTGCCGCTCAGAGGTAAAACAACCCAACGTTAAAGAACACGCTGGATGGCCTTGACGGGAAGCTACCATTTGTCTCCCAATAGCTGTTCCAGTGGGTCCCCTCCCCCAACCTTCTCTGAGCCTTCGGGGTCCATGTGACCTGGCCATTTAGCCCATGGTGTGCAAAAAATGCCGCTCAGAGGTAAAACAACCCAACGTTAAAGAACACGCTGGATGGCCTTGACGGGAGGCTACCATCTGTCTCCCAACAGCTGTTCCAGTGGGTCCCCTCCCCCAACCTTCTCTGAGCCTTTGGGGTCCATGTGACCTGGCCATTTAGTCCATGGTGTGCTAGAAAGTGCCGCTCAGAGGTAAAACAACCGAACGTTAAAGAACACGCTGGATGGCCTTGACGGGAGGCTACCATCTGTCTCCTAACAGCTGTTCCAGTGGGTCCCCTCCCTCAACCTTCTCTGAGCCTCCCCCCAATCTCCTCTGAGCTTTCGAGGTCCTTGTGACCTGGTTATTTAGCTCATGGTGTGCAAAAAAGTGCCGCTCAGAGATAAAACAACCCAACGTTAAAGAATACGCTGGATGGCCTTGACGGGAGGCTACCATCTGTCTCCCAACAGCTGTTCCAGTGGGTCCCCTCCCTCAACCTTCTCTGAGCCTTCGGGGTTAATGTGACCTGGCCATTTAGCTCATGGTGTGCAAAAAAGTGCCGCTCAGAGATAAAACAATCCAACGTTAAAGAACACGCTGGATGGCCTTGACGGTAGGCTACCATCTGTCTCGCAACAGCTGTTCCAGTGGGTCACCTCCCCCAACATTCTCTGAGCCTTCGGGGTCCATGTGACCTGGCCATTTAGTCCATGGTGTGCAAAAAAGTGCCGCTCAGAGGTAAAACAACCCAACGTTAAAGAACACGCTTGATGGCCTTGACGGGAGGCTACCATCTGTCTCCTAACAGCTGTTCCAGTGGGTCCCCTCCCTCAACCTTCTCTGAGCCTCCCCCCAATCTCCTCTGAGCTTTCGAGGTCCTTGTGACCTGGTTATTTAGCACATGGTGTGCAAAAAAGTGCCGCTCAGAGGTAACGCAACACAACCTTGGTGACAAAGGAGACGCAATGGGGTTGAAAGGTTGCAGTCCGTCGGATGGTACGTAAAGCCATACCCTATGCCCGCTAAAGAAACACGATAGCTTTGATGGGAGGCTACCATCTATCTCCCAACAGCTGTCCATGAATCCGCTTTACCCAACCCTCTGTGAGCCCTTGGGGTCTTTGAAACCTGGCTATTTAAATCGTTGAGAGATATTTTTTCTGAATTCTGTAATCAACCATAGTGTTCGGATATTTTTTTGAGCGACTGTCTATTAGTTAAGCATTAAACACTCCAGAAATGTAAATTAAACATGATTTTAATCAAATGACATAAAAAAAATTGCAGCGTTTTCGACACTTTTGTGTTCATAATGGCCTAAATGTCTAGGTCACAATGAATCTAAGGAGTCGTAAAAGGAGATCCGCTGGACAGGTGAAATCTTTCCGAAAAAAGAATCCAGCGATTCTTTAACACCCACACGGGGCGGGGTGGCTCAGTCGGTAGGCGCCAGGCTCGTAATCTGTAGTTCCCAGGTTCGAGTCCCAGCTGGGTCAGGGTTTGAGATTTATCTCCGCAAAATTCCCCGCCCTGCCCACGGTCAATAGGGGACACCGATGGGCTTGGAAAGGCCGCCGTCCGTCGGATGGGACGTTAAGCCGTGGCCCCGTGTGCGGGAGAGCCATACCCTGTGCATGTTAAAGAACACGCTGGATGGCCTTGACGGGAGGCTACCATCTGTCTCCCAACAGCTGTTCCAGTGGGTCCCCTCCCCCAACCTTCTCTGAGCCTTCGGGGTCCATGTGACCTGGTCATTTAGCCTATGGTGTGCAAAAAAGTGCCGCTCAGAGGTAAAACAACCCAACTCTTTAACACCCACAAGGAATGTACACGCAGCCACTACTTAACTTGCCTCTATTGGATGTCAACCTTGAGGAGCTTTTCGCTGTCCCTTCTGTCTCCTTGAGGACTGGGTAGGATATAGAAGAGATAAAGATCGAATTCGAACATGCAACTTCAGATTACGGGGTCTGGAGCCTAACCGACTGACCTCAGTACTCTCACAGAGCTGTTTTTGTCTTATAGGATGATTTTAAAGCAGATTTGAACAAAAAAAAACCTTCCACGCACCAATGAACATTGTCGGATCACGTCAATGACCTTTTCCTGGTAATGACGTCATGATGTGGGGTCTCGCTCTTATGTTGCTCAATGGCTCGTGGAGTCAATGCTGCAGAGAAGGTTTAGCAATTACCGCACGTTCCTTTATTTTTCATTCGGAATTTTTTTTTCCTTTTGTTGACATAGTGAT